>JBBDGP010000568.1:1042500-2257500 GCA_037952835.1 Lithobates septentrionalis | reverse complement strand
TCTCTCTCTGTCTCTCTCTGTCTCTCTCTGTCTCTCTCTGTCTCTCTGTCTCTGTCTCTCTGTCTCTGTCTCTGTCTCTGTCTCTGTCTCTCTCTCTCTCTCTCTCTCTCTCTCTCTCTCTCTCTCTCTCTCTCTCTCTCTCTCTCTCGTGTGCTGACCATGGTGTCACAGGGTGCCTCTACACTGATTGATTGGGTGTCATCGATTGCTTCAAAACTCCGTGAATAGAAGTCTTCTCTTCAGTGCAGTTTTTAGTTTGTTAGTTTCTGGTTTGCAAGTCTTTAGAATGAGGTCAGTAATGGCCACTTTCTTATTGTGTACCATAAATGTTTAAAATATTATGTACACACATTCCATGTACCAGTTATTGATTTGTCACTATCGTATACTTAGAACAGCCTTCCTCAACCTGTTACCAGAGAGGATCTCTTAAATTTTTTTTCCCCAAGTCCCACTAAATCACTACTAAAACAAATTCTTTGGGGGTCAGTGCGAAGAATGCCCCTTACATTGGAGGTTAGTGAGGAGAATGTCCTCCTTACATTGGTGGTCAGTGGGGAGACTGTCCCTTACATTGGTGGTCATTTGGGAGAAAGTCCTGCTTACATTGGTAGTCAGTGGCGGGAATGCCCCCTTACATTGGTGGTTAGTGGGGAGAATGTCCTCCTTTCATTGGTGGTCATTGAGGAGAATGCCCCTTACATTGGTGGTCATTGAGGAGAATGCCCCTTACATTGGTGGTCATTGAGGAGAATGCCCCTTACATTGGTGGTCATTGGAAAGAATGCCCCTTGCATTGGTGGTCAGTGGAAAGAATGCCCCTTACATTGGTGGTCAGTGGAAAGAATGCCCCTTACATTGGTGGTCAGTGGGACGAATGCCCCTTACATTGGTGGTCAGTGGGACGAATGCCCCTTACATTGGTGGTCAGTGGGGAGACTGTCCCTTACATTGGTGGTCATTTGGGAGAAAGTCCTGCTTACATTGGTAGTCAGTGGCGGGAATGCCCCCTTACATTGGTGGTTAGTGGGGAGAATGTCCTCCTTTCATTGGTGGTCATTGAGGAGAATGCCCCTTACATTGGTGGTCATTGAGGAGAATGCCCCTTACATTGGTGGTCATTGGAAAGAATGCCCCTTGCATTGGTGGTCAGTGGAAAGAATGCCCCTTGCATTGGTGGTCAGTGGAAAGAATGCCCCTTACATTGGTGGTCAGTGGAAAGAATGCCCCTTACATTGGTGGTCAGTGGGACGAATGCCCCTTACATTGGTGGTCAGTGAGAAGAATGCTCCTTACATTGGTGGTCAGTGAGAAGAATGCTCCTTACATTGGTGGTCAGTGGGAAGAATGCCCCTTACATTGGTGGTCAGTGAGAAGAATGCCCCTTACATTGGTGGTCAGTGAGAAGAATGCCCCTTACATTGGTGGTCAGTGAGAAGAATGCCCCTTACATTGGTGGTCAGTGGGAAGAATGCCCCTTACATTGGTGGTCAGTGGGAAGAATGCCCCTTACATTGGTGGTCAGTGGGAAGAATGCCCCTTACATTGGTGGTCAGTGGGAAGAATGCCCCTTACATTGGTGGTCAGTGGGAAGAATGCCCCTTACATTGGTGGTCAGTGGGAAGAATGCCCCTTACATTGGTGGTCAGTGGGAAGAATGCCCCTTACATTGGTGGTCAGTGGGAAGAATGCCCCTTACATTGGTGGTCAGTGGGAAGAATGCCCCTTACATTGGTGGTCAGTGGGAAGAATGCCCCTTACATTGGTGGTCAGTGGGAAGAATGCCCCTTACATTGGTGGTCAGTGGGAAGAATGCCCCTTACATTGGTGGTCAGTGGGAAGAATGCCCCTTACATTGGTGGTCAGTGGGAAGAATGCCCCTTACATTGGTGGTCAGTGGGGAGAATGTCCCTACATTGGTGGTCATACGGAAAGTGGGGAGAATGCCCCCTACATTGGTGGTTAGTAGAAAGAATGTCCCCCTTACTGTGTCTACTGTGAATGCTATTCTTAGCTTAAATAGATCTGTTTTGGCATATTGCTTGCTGTCGGTTGTTGGACCCAAGACTATACAGGCGCCGTGTCGGCTGATGCTCAAGGAATCCCTATAAACCCCTGGAGGAGGGTTCTACAGACTCTGGGTTGAGAATGGTTGCTTCAGGGCACTGGTCTCCATACTGTGGCCTGAGGGCCGAATGCAGCCCTTTGCTAGACTTTATCCGGCTCTTGGGGCACTATTCCCCCCACTGATACCAATGGTGGGGAACTATTCCCCCCACTGATACCAATGGTGGGGCACTATTCCCCCCACTGATACCAATGGTGGGGCACTATTCCCCCCCACTGATACCAATGGTGGGGCACTATTCCCCCCCCACTGATACCAATGGTGGGGCACTATTCCCCCCCACTGATACCAATGGTGGGGCACTATTCCCCCCCACTGATACCAATGGTGGGGCACTATTCCCCCCCACTGATACCAATGGTGGGGCACTATTCCCCCCACTGATACCAATGGTGGGGCACTATTCCCCCCCACTGATACCAATGGTGGGGCACTATTCCCCCCCACTGATACCAATGGTGGGGCACTATTCCCCCCACTGATACCAATGGTGGGGCACTATTCCCCCCACTGATACCAATGGTGGGGCACTATTCCCCCCACTGATACCAATGGTGGGGCACTATTCCCCCCACTGATACCAATGGTGGGGCACTATTCCCCCCACTGATACCAATGGTGGGGCACTATTCCCCCCACTGATACCAATGGTGGGGCACTATTCCCCCCACTGATACCAATGGTGGGGCACTATTCCCCCCACTGATACCAATGGTGGGGCACTATTCCCCCCACTGATACCAATGGTGGGGCACTATTCCCCCCACTGATACCAATGGTGGGGCACTATTCCCCCCACTGATACCAATGGTGGGGCACTATTCCCCCCACTGATACCAATGGTGGGGCACTATTCCCCCCACTGATACCAATGGTGGGGCACTATTCCCCCCACTGATACCAATGGTGGGGCACTATTCCCCCCACTGATACCAATGGTGGGGCACTATTCCCCCCCACTGATACCAATGGTGGGGCACTATTCCCCCCACTGATACCAATGGTGGGGCACTATTCCCCCCCACTGATACCAATGGTGGGGCACTATTCCCCCCCACTGATACCAATGGTGGGGCACTATTCCCCCCACACTGATACCAGTGGTGGGGCACTATTCCCCCCACA
The DNA here is from genome assembly GCA_037952835.1 of Lithobates septentrionalis. Taxonomy (NCBI): domain Eukaryota; kingdom Metazoa; phylum Chordata; class Amphibia; order Anura; family Ranidae; genus Lithobates; species Lithobates septentrionalis. Next base: position 2,254,247 of record JBBDGP010000568.1, on the reverse strand, counting down.
CTGATACCAGTGGTGGGGCACTATTCCCCCCACACTGATACCAGTGGTGGGGCACTATTCCCCCCACACTGATACCAGTGGTGGGGCACTATCCCCCCCCCCCCACTGATACCAATGGTAGGGCACTATTCCCCCCACACTGATACCAATGGTGAGGCACTATTCCCCCCACTGATACCAATGGTGGGGCACTATTCCCCCCACACTGATACCAATGGTGGGGCACTATTCCCCCCACACTGATACCAATGGTGGGGCACTATTCCCCCCCCCACTGATACCAATGGTGAGGCACTATTCCCCCCACTGATACCAATGGTGGGGCACTATTCCCCCCCACTGATACCAATGGTGGGGCACTATTCCCCCCCACTGATACCAATGGTGGGGCACTATTCCCCCCACACTGATACCAATGGTGGGGCACTATTCCCCCCACACTGATACCAATGGTGGGGCACTATTCCCCCCACACTGATACCAATGGTGGGGCACTATTCCCCCCACACTGATACCAATGGTGGGGCACTATTCCCCCCACACTGATACCAATGGTGGGGCACTATTCCCCCCACACTGATACCAATGGTGGGGCACTATTCCCCCCACACTGATACCAATGGTGGGGCACTATTCCCCCCACACTGATACCAGTGGTGGGGCACTATTCCCCCCACACTGATACCAGTGGTGGGGCACTATTCCCCCCCACACTGATACCAGTGGTGGGGCACTATTCCCCCCACACTGATACCAGTGGTGGGGCACTATTCCCCCCACACTGATACCAGTGGTGGGGCACTATTCCCCCCACACTGATACCAGTGGTGGGGCACTATTCCCCCCACACTGATACCAATGGTGGGGCACTATTCCCCCCACACTGATACCAATGGTGGGGCACTATTCCCCCCCCCACTGATACCAATGGTGAGGCACTATTCCCCCCACTGATACCAATGGTGGGGCACTATTCCCCCCCACTGATACCAATGGTGGGGCACTATTCCCCCCCACTGATACCAATGGTGGGGCACTATTCCCCCCACACTGATACCAATGGTGGGGCACTATTCCCCCCACACTGATACCAATGGTGGGGCACTATTCCCCCCACACTGATACCAATGGTGGGGCACTATTCCCCCCACACTGATACCAATGGTGGGGCACTATTCCCCCCACACTGATACCAGTGGTGGGGCACTATTCCCCCCACACTGATACCAGTGGTGGGGCACTATTCCCCCCACACTGATACCAGTGGTGGGGCACTATTCCCCCCACACTGATACCAGTGGTGGGGCACTATTCCCCCCACACTGATACCAATGGTGGGGCACTATTCCCCCCACACTGATACCAATGGTGGGGCACTATTCCCCCCACACTGATACCAATGGTGAGGCACTATTCCCCCCACTGATACCAATGGTGGGGCACTATTCCCCCCCACTGATACCAATGGTGGGGCACTATTCCCCCCCACTGATACCAATGGTGGGGCACTATTCCCCCCACACTGATACCAATGGTGGGGCACTATTCCCCCCACACTGATACCAGTGGTGGGGCACTATTCCCCCCACACTGATACCAGTGGTGGGGCACTATTCCCCCCCACACTGATACCAGTGGTGGGGCACTATTCCCCCCACACTGATACCAGTGGTGGGGCACTATTCCCCCCACACTGATACCAGTGGTGGGGCACTATTCCCCCCACACTGATACCAGTGGTGGGGCACTATTCCCCCCACACTGATACCAGTGGTGGGGCACTATTCCCCCCACACTGATACCAGTGGTGGGGCACTATTCCCCCCCACACTGATACCAGTGGTGGGGCACTATTCCCCCCACACTGATACCAGTGGTGGGGCACTATTCCCCCCACACTGATACCAGTGGTGGGGCACTATTCCCCCCACACTGATACCAGTGGTGGGGCACTATTCCCCCCACACTGATACCAGTGGTGGGGCACTATTCCCCCCACACTGATACCAGTGGTGGGGCACTATTCCCCCCACACTGATACCAGTGGTGGGGCACTATTCCCCCCACACTGATACCAGTGGTGGGGCACTATTCCCCCCACACTGATACCAGTGGTGGGGCACTATTCCCCCCACACTGATACCAGTGGTGGGGCACTATTCCCCCCACACTGATACCAGTGGTGGGGCACTATTCCCCCCACACTGATACCAGTGGTGGGGCACTATTCCCCCCACACTGATACCAGTGGTGGGGCACTATCCCCCCCCCCACTGATACCAATGGTGGGGCACTATCCCCCCCCCACTGATACCAATGGTGGGGCACTATCCCCCCCCCCCACTGATACCAATGGTGGGGCACTATTCCCCCCACACTGATACCAATGGTGGGGCACTATTCCCCCCACACTGATACCAATGGTGGGGCACTATTCCCCCCACACTGATACCAATGGTGGGGCACTATTCCCCCCCCACTGATACCAATGGTGGGGCACTATCCCCCCCCCACTGATACCAATGGTGGGGCACTATCCCCCCCCCCCACTGATACCAATGGTGGGGCACTATTCCCCCCACACTGATACCAATGGTGGGGCACTATTCCCCCCACACTGATACCAATGGTGGGGCACTATTCCCCCCACACTGATACCAATGGTGGGGCACTATTCTTCCTACTAACCATCAACTCTGAGAGAATATTTATTCTCATTGATGCTGGGTCTGGGACATTTTATACCCTCATTGGCCACAATCTGACCCCCTTAAAGTCTGAAGGACAGTGAACTGGCCCTTTTTTTGAAAAGTTTGGAGACCCCTGTGCTGGATATGATCTAATCCAAAATTCAAACACTGTCCTCTAAATGTTTGTAGAAATGCTTCACAAATGCATGCTAGATGCAAAAGACAACGCCTGTGTATACTGCATGACGGTGTATACTTCATAACCCTTCATACATGATCCTTGTCTACCTAGCAGGGGGGGTCTATGCATTTAAGGCCAAAGTACAATGAATCCTGCCCTGGCTTGCTCTATACCCAGAGATTGGCTACACAGCCTGTGTTTAGTTTTTCATCCATTAAAAGGTCTTAAATTGGTGACTAAGCTTTAAACTGTATACTCATTTCTGTAGGGAAGGGGATTAAGTCAGGCCAGCAGAAGTTAGAATGATTCTTATTGCAGGCATTCCCAACGAATAACATTGATATTGCACAGTTTAGACATTTACTTTGGGTCATAATTACCCAACAATTAGTTCCCTGTGGATTGGGATTAAGTGCAGATTCCATCATTTGGAAGCCAAAATGAATTAAAAAGCACGATGAGATCTCAGTTGTAAAAGCGATAGAGTAGGTCTGATTGCTGCTCAGTGCTATGTGTTCCATAATCCCATGACTGTTACTCCATGTGAAAACCTGTTATCCTTGTTACAGTGTGTTAAGGGATGGGGATTAAGCTTGGCTTATTTTACTTTCTTTGTGTGTGATAGTTTCCAGGTTAATGGAAAGTATTGTGTAAAGGTTGGTGTTTAGGTACCTCCATCATTCATTGTGGATATTTTGTGAAGGATTCTGATGTTTCAGCACTTTTGTTACTTAATAATAATATTATAGGCTTCCTGAATTATTTGTTACATTCCAAATTGTTTTATTGGCTAAATAAGTAGCACAATGTAAATAAGATGCCAACAATACAGGATGATACGTTTGTCTGTAGCTCCCAAACCTCAAAGAAACTGTAGATGACTCGGTAGAACAAAGAACAGTCTGCAAATTCAGCAACAGTCTGCTTTTTATGACTGCACCAAGCTGATGACAGGTGAAATGTGGCTTCTGCAGTTTATATGTATTGCACATTAACTTTGATATGGTTTCAGATGATAGGAAAAAAAAAAAAGAGGAATCTTTCAGCACGAGATGATCTTGCTCATAAATTTATGCATGTTATTTGGAAGAGCAGACAGAGAAAGAGGACATGTGAAACTTTTAAAGAAGGAACAGTTAAACCTTAAAGGATGCCATAGGCTGTGCTCCAGGGGGACCCGTCTCTAGCCAAGAGATGTATCCAGAGTGAAACGGGTCCAGCCATTCAGTATCTTGTCCAGAAGACAAGTCCAATGCTGTGTTGGGTGAGATTTAAAGGGGAATGGAAATCTCAAGGATAATAGCCTAGGATTAGATGAATCTGTTCATTCTCTCCATTGTTGAGATAAAACTTACTCAAAAGGTCGGAAACCCACAGCAACCAAATTTCGGAAGTCTGATGGATAAATGTAGAAAATGTCCAATTTATCCAGAACCATTACATATACGCCCAATATTGTGGTGTTTGGCTTATGGTAGCAACATGTTGTAGCTCAATTGTAAGATATGGTCAGCCCGACTCCCATGTACCCCAAAAATTTTTTGAGGTTACTATGCAAAAGTAGTCACTTTAAAAGTTAGGAAGGCACATAGCATCCACTATTCATTGGTAAATGCTATGTTTCTTCCTTTTTACTTCATGTGACCACTTGCATTTTAACCTTTTAACTGAGATGATGTCCAGATGCCTGCTGGATGTCTATGCCCTATCCATTCACTAAATTGAATGCTTAAAGTGTTCCTAAACCCACAATAGTAAAATCAGTGTGTATATGCAGTAAAGCATGCTTGTTCTACTCACTATGGAACCTAAGGGGTTAATCCTCTGCATTGTGTAAAAAGGCTGCTTGATCTTGTATGCATAGATCTTCCCCCTCCTGCACTGTCCCCCTGGACAAGTCTGAATAAGACAGACCCTTTGGAGTCAGGCTGCACATGCTCAGTTTGATGTGTATTGCTAGAGAGGTTTTTATTTATTTTTTCTTGGGGGAGTGCATGTGATCAGCACAGGACCAATCAGCACTTTACAGACATGTCTAGACAGAGGGTCAGGAGCCCTGCAGCCTCATAGGACAGCTCAGGGCAGTATGAAAAAACTCCTCCTACAAGCTTCACCAGGAACTGATAGAAATCACAAGACTGCTATATACTGCTAATGAGAAGTATTTGCCTGGTAATATTTACTAAAATGATTACATTTCCATGTGTTGTGTACTGTGGAAGACCAGATATAGTGAATGCAGGGTCCTGGGTTTAGTAACACTTTAGGAGTTGCTGCCTCCAATATTCTTCACATTGTAAACAGTGATGGGAATTTAGTAAAGTAATAACAATACTTTTCTAGTGGTACGGCCCCTTTAACACGACCTGAACCTAGCTCATGAAAGCTTTGTATAATTTTCAGTACCAGTAGTGACGCATGCACCTGATACAGTTAGTTCTTACTACTGCCAATTTTAGAATTGCAATGGCTGGGACAGATTTTAAAAGAATTATCTCCAGTTTTGCTTATTTGCGAACTGGCGGTAATTCTTTTAGAATTCAGATCAACTCTGAGTTGGCTTACAAAGAGATGCCAGTGCTCCGAGCTAGGTGTATGTGCTGGGAAGCTGTTATTAATGTGACCGCTTCCTGCACAGGGCTTGTGGGTTGCTAAGATGCCAGTGGCTGCCGGTGTCCTAGCAACCAGTAATGCTTCCCCAGCCCCATTCATCTGCCAAGAGATTCTCCAGGTGATAAATGAGAGTACACAAAGAGACTGGGATGCTGGCTGACATTGTCCAAATATGACCATATTTGGGTATTGACATCAGCCAGCATCTCCACCCCTTTGGTTACATTCAGCTGTCGGCCGGGGAATCTCCTGGCTGGCAGTAGAATGCGGATCAGTCATTGGTTGTTGGATGCTGTTGGCTCTGCATCAGCGTCTAGCTAGCAGGGCACTAAGCATGTACTGAATACGGAATGGTATGGAAACTCTGGCCTCAGTGTTGCCCCCAACTGGTGACAGATTCATGTACCTATTCCCAACAGGTACGTGAATCTGTTGCCTGCACCAACATTGGTTGAGTACGGAGGGAGGAAATTCTGAAGAGCATCTACAACACACTTTGATTCCCCTGATTGTATTGGATGCTTGGTCCTCCCATTGTTGTTCCTCCGACTGGCTCTTCATTGCTACTGTGTCCTGTAGAAGCTGGCAGATGGAACCACAGCACACAGGGAGGGACATCTGACACACTCGGAATTGCCGGATGCTGAAGACTCTCTCCATACCTCTTGTAGAGCACAAAAGTTCACATCTTGTATGTTTTCGTGCTCAGGCCTATGTTGAGGTGGAGGTTGTTGCATTTGGCAGCCTGTCATGTCATGAAACAATAATGGTGCAGCCAAGTTAATCAGTTCTTCAGTTCTTCTTCTTGAGCCAACTTGACCAACTGGCGTAACTGGCGTGGAGAACGGAACCAAAGATGCACAGCATTTCTGTGCAGTGTGCTCCTCAGCCGCCCCGGAGATATGTGAACCGTCTCTATAGAGAGCCGGTCACATTCTCCTGCTATGCGAATTGGATGCGGATTAACTCCGCATCTAATTCGCATAGGTGTGAACCCAGCCTTAAAGTGCTATTTTTTTTTTGGCTTGCTGTTTACTATTTCTTTAACCACTTTAGCCCCGGAAGAATTTACCCCCTTCCTGACCAGAGCACTTTTTGTGATTCGGCACTGCGTCGCTTTAACTAACTGACAATTGCGCGGTCGTGCAACATTGTACCCAAACAGAATTGACGTCCTTTTTTTTTTCTCCCACAAATAGAGCTTTCTTTTGGTTTGTATTTGATCGCCTCTGCTGTCTTTTTTTGTTTATAGCACAAAAAATAAAGTGACAATTTTGAAAAAAAAGCTTTTTTTACTTTTTGCTATAAAAAATATCCCCCAAAAATGTTTTTTTTTCCTCAGTTTAGGCTGATATGTATTCTTCTACATATTTTTGGTAAAAAAAAATTTGCAATAAGTGTATTTTGGTTTGCGCAAAAGTTATAGTGTCTACAAAATAGGAGATAGATTTATAGCATTTTTATTATTATTTTTTTTTTTTCACTAGTAATGGCAGGGATCTGCGATTTAAATTTTTTTTTTTATCATGACTGCGACATTATGGAGGACACATTGGACAATTTTGACACATTTTTGGAACCATTGGCATTAATACAGCGATCAGTGCGATTAAAAATGCATTGATTACTGTGAAAATGTCACTGGCAGTGAAGGGGTTAACACTAGGGGGCGGTGAAGGTGTTAACTGTGTTCCCTGGGAGGTGATTCTAACTGAAGCGGGAGGGACTAACTACAGGAAGTGACAGATGGTGGTTCCTAGCTAATAGGAACACACGATCTGTCACACCTGTCAGAACAGGGAAGTGTTTACACACACTCGTCCCTGTTCTGTGTCTCCTGGTCACGATCGCTTGTGGCTGGCGGTCATCGCGACCATCGGCCACGAGCATTGGCACCTCCGCTGCGCATCGGGCGCCCGCGCCTGCTATTCGGACCCCGTGAGATCACGTACAGTAACATGATTTCGCGCAGGGGCAGCCAACCTGCCGCAGTAAAATTGTGGCGGCTGGTCTGGAAGCAGTTAATACAGGGCTCAACAAACCCCAGGCGCTAGGTCGCCATGGCGACCAGAAACCGCACCCTGGCGCCTAGGCTGCCACCAGCCCACTCACCGCAACTCCCGATGCCCCAGACATGCAGTGCTATATTTAACACTGACCGCCATTCCGCCTCCCTTCTCCACACTCAGCGCGGCGCATCCGAGCTGCTGAGTGTGTGAAACTGATACGTAACACAGAGAGGAGAGAGAGAGGATCTGCCAGAATTGAGCTTGATGTCGGGGGTGGGCGGGACCCGGCCACTATCAAACACCAGCCAATGGGATGGGATTTGGGGCGGGGCCACATACACGTAGCGGCCCGCCCCTTTTCTTAAGCAGCCCAATAATTGGCTGGTGTTTGATAGCTTCCACCCACCCCGGCCAGGTCCCGCCCAACCCCGACATCAATTCTGACAGCTCCTCTCTGTTACTTGTCAGTTTCACACACAGTTACACTCGGCTCAGTGTGAAACCTGCCAGTGACAACCAGTGCCACCGCCAATCGGTGCCACCTGCCAGTGCCTCCTGCCACCGCCAACCAGTGCCACCTGCCAGTGCCACCGCCAATCAGTGCCAGTGCCACCTGCCAGTTCTAAACCAGTGCCACCTACCAGTGCCACTGCCAATCAGTGCCACCTGCCAGTGCCATCTATCAGTGCCACCTGCCAGTACCAACCAGTGCCATCTGTCAGTTCCAAACCAGTGCTACCAACCAGTGCCATCTGTCAGTTCCAAACCAGTGCTACCAACCAGTGCCATCTGTCAGTTCCAAACCAGTGCCACCTGCCAGTGCCATCTGTCAGTTCCAAACCAGTGCCACCAACCAGTGCAACCTGCCAGTGCCAGCCAGTGACATTCAGTGCCATCTGTTGCCAGCCTTACTCTTTCTGGCCAGGCCATAAACCTGATGTAACAGCGTTACATTGGAGTTATTGACTGTGTGCTCCGTTGTGAGTTAGGGTTAGGGGGCGAAAATTACTGGCCTTACCCCGGGAGCTGACAATCCATACCACTCTAAAAAAAAAAAACTGATTCCTAACTTTTTTAACTGGCTCCTAGATTCAAAGCAAATTTGTCAAGCCCTGAGTTAATACATCTCTTGCAGATAGGAACTCAAGATTTCTCATTGACCTTTTGTGATCTGCACATTTGTTCCAGGTCAGTGACCCAGAAGCTTAAGTCATTTACTTATGGAAATGGTAAGCAACTTGCGTAGATAGCCATGCCCCTTCCCACCCCTTCCACCTTTTTTTATTGGCCCATCATTGTGATGAAGGGGTGACTTCTTCAAATACTAGCAAAATACAAATGGTAGGGCAGGGCTAATCACCAATGCTGGTTACTCTTTCATAAATATACTGACCAAGTTTCTGGGGTCCCCAAGCTTTCTGCAGGACAACAAAGTTGCTCTGTAGACACATGTGGAGTCAGCACTGTATGCCAATATTTTTTGGTGGCCCAAAATGTGCAGAGGAAAGAATTTGGTGAACTGATACAAGGAGTTGTACACATCAACCTGCTGGTGATCAGTGTCATTTGACATATACCAGGGTTGCAAAAACCCAGATTTGTCATAAAAATCACCCTACCTCTGCCCCCACTCCATAGTGTAGACTTCCATCACACTCAGCCTAGGCCAGTGATGGCAAACCTTGGCACCCCAGATGTTTTGGAACTACATTTCCCATGATGCTCATGCACTCTGCAGTGTAGCTGAGCATCATGGGAAATATAGTTCCAAAAAAATCTGGCGTGCCAAGGTTCGCCATCACTGGCCTAGGCCATAAATACAAGCCATTTGACATAGCCTCCTGCAAGCTGTACAAAACTGTTGGGCTACAGACTGGCCACTGCAGTGAAAAAAGTGGCTCCTCCTCCTCTTGGGTCGCTAAATGTATGTAAAAAAAAAAAAAAAAGATGAGGAGAACAAGGCAGGGATGGTAGAGAGATTTTTTTTTGTAATGGGCACAGCGAGACCCCTTTCACACTGCAGGCGCTACAGCGCTGAAAATAGCGCCTGCAAAGCGCCCTGAAACAGCCGCTGCAGTCTCTCCAATGTGCAAGCCCCGAGGGCGCTGGCAGGACGCTGAAAAAAGTCCTGCTAGCAGCATCTTTGGAGCGGTGAAGGAGCGGTGTATACAGCGCTCCTGCCCATTGAAATCAATGGGGCAGCGTGGTTATATCGCCGGCATAGCGCTGCTGCAGCGGAACTTTGCGGGCGGTTTTAACCCTTTTTCGGCCGTTAGCGGGGGTTAAAACTACGGTAAAGCGGCGCTAAATATAGTGCCGCTTTACCGCCAACCCCGCCCCAGTGTGAAAGGGGCCTGATCCTTTTGAAGTGATGTTCAACTAGGGCAGTGGTTCTCCTGTCCTTCAGGACCCACAGGCCAGGTTTGCAAGATAACTGAAATACATGACAGGTGATATCATTTGCTGCTCAGTGATTGCAGTATTCTAGTCTGCATCTCCCCAAGGTAATACTTAACCCCTTCCCACGAAGCGTACGCAGATATATGCGGCCTCGGCTTTTGGGGGTTATACCGGGATGATGCTCGCAGCTGCAGGCATCATTCCGGTACCGTTTTTTAGAGCGGGCGATCGGCTATCCAGGGGTAACAACCGATGTGGCTAAAAGCCCCCCCCTCTCGCCGCCTCCCGCCGCTCTGACTGGTCCTCCCGTCCCACTGGGAGACCTGATCCGTCACTTCCGGCGGCTAGAGACAGACTGGCATGAAGCCGGAAAGGCTTCGTTCCAATCTCCTAAATGTAAACACGGAAGTCACGACGTCCCTTCCTTTTTACTCGGCTGCCAATGGCGCCGGATTTTAAAAATATACAGAATTGCCGTTTTTGGCAATATGAATACTTTCAAGTGCAAAGGAGGGATTGGAGGTCTTTTAGACCCCCGATCCCTCCATAAAGAGTACCTGTCACCACCTATTACTGTCACAAGGGATGTTTACATCCTTTGTGACAGCAATAAAAGTGATCATTTTTTTTTCTTTAAACACCATTTAATAATATAAAAATAAGAAGATAAAAAAGTTTTTTTTAAGGCGCCCCTGTCCCTGCGAGCTCGCGCAGCAAAGAAAACGCATACGGAAGTTGCGCCCGCGTATGTAAACGGTGTTCCAATCACACATGTGAGGTAAGATTTAAAGCGTCGCCTATGGAGATTTTTAGGTACCCTAGTTTGTCGCCATTCCACGAGTGCGTGCAATTATAAAGCGTGACATGTTTGGTATCTATTTACTCGGCGTAACATGATCTTTCACATTATAAAAAAAAATGGGGCTAACTTTACTGTCTCGTTTTTTTAAAATTCATGAAAGTGTCCCTTTTCCCAAAAAGTTTAAAACACCACTGCACAAATACCGTGTGACATAAAATATTGCAAGAATCGCCATTTTATTCTCTAGAGTCTCTGCTAAAAAAAAAAAAAAAGTTCGGATTGGAAATTCTGATAGTCTGTACCAATTCCAAATTCTTACGCATGCTCGGAAACAATTCGACGCATGCTCGGAAGCATTGAACTTCGTTTTCTCGGCTCGTCGTAGTGTTGTACGTCACCGCGTTCTTGATGGTTGAAAGTTCAGAGAACTTTTGTGTGACCGTGTGTAGGCAAGCTTGATCGGAAATTCCATTGGAAGAACCATCCAAGATTTTTCCAACGGAAATTCCGCTCGTGTGTACGGGACATAAGGCGCAAAACCACTGAACTAGGGGGTATAGCTACGGGAGCATGGGCCTGGATCTGAGGAATTTGAGGGAAAAAAAGACTCAGGCTCTGTTTCCACTAGTGCGACTTTTCATGCGACTTGGGACTGAAAAGTCGCATGACAAATTGTTTCCCATGATTTCCAATGAGTACCGTTCATATTTGTGCGACTTCAAGTCGCAGCGACTTCAAAGTAGTCCCTGCACTACTTTGGTCCCACTTTGATGCGACTTGAGGTCCATAGATACAGGCATTGCTTCAAATCGCGGTAAAAAGTCGCGGTAAAAAATCGCGGCAAAATCGCGCGACTTTGGGGACGCACTAGTGGAAACATAGCCTAAAACTGGATTCCCTGTATTATTGAATCTGAACACAAAGTGGAAAAATCGGCGTGATGACGTGCGAGCAACATTGTCAGTAACTGGACATCTCAGCAAAAATCTCACTAGTTATTTGTAGCTTGTGGATATGTCATTTTGATGTTTTCATGTAAATAAATATGGTAAAAACCTTTTAGCGATTCACTAAGGCTGCTTTCACACTGAAAGCGTCGGCTTTTGCGCTGCTTTTCAGCTGCTAGTGGGGCGCTTTTTACCCCAAAAAAGGGTAAAAGGTCCAGTTTTGCGGTGCTTTGAAAGCGCTGCCTATTCATTCCAATGGGCAGGGCGTTTTGGAAGCGCTATATACAGCGCTCCCAACCCACCCCAAAGATGCTGCTTGCAGGACTTTTCGGAACATCCTGTAAGCGCACCGGCCCAGTGTGAAAAGACACACTGCAATGAATGGGAGGCGGTTTTCAGGCACTTTGCAGAGGCTATTTCTAGCTCTAAAACGGTTGAAACTGGCCTAAAAGTTATTGACGTCTTTTGAAGTCCTAACAGATGATGATCAGGACAGTTTGGTGAAGGATATTGGGAACATATTGGGAAATCAATTTGGGGTCTGTAATTATAAAAAGGTTATGAATTTTCCAAAATAGCTCTGTTTATAAAGGTGTTAAGAAAAGCATGCTTCTTTAGAGGTTTGGGAAATGTACTGTTGGTGGCAGCCACTGATGATGGAGTGAAGAAATTATACTTGAGGCGTAAAGAACAATCATTGTTTTACAGGGATAATGCAATGTTATTAGACTTCGCTTTTTGTGTGCTCTTCCTGTGTGGTGTCCGTGTTCATTTCTGAATGTATACATGGCAGGCATTGGGTAAGTTTGACTGAAACATTGGCAAGCCCTAGAGATCGTTACCTGACTGGCAGAGAAGCTGTCCAAACTGGAAACCAGTAGCTGACAACGTTCCTGCTGCACATGTGGTTAATCAGCACATGCCCCGTAGAAATGCAATCGCTATAAATTGCACACCTAGACTGAAGGGGATCCCAGGCCGTGGAGTGGGCCAGACACACCCTTTCCCCTACCTGCCCTCACCTTTTTGCAGCCAGACTTGAAGGATTAACTCTTCACTGAGACACGAGTTCAACCCAGAAAAGGTTCTCAGCCCCTCATGTATCCTTAGAGAAAAGTTACAAGAACATCAGATGATTGCTGCTTACAGCTATATGCTATTAGTGGCATCTAAACCAAATCTATTTTTCAGTATGTTTTGCATAATGCTTTTATGTATATAATTTTCTGAAGGAGCTTATGCTGTAGGCTGACAACTGTGATGCTAATTGCGAGGCAGTGGGGAGCACCATTGCTGGCAGGATCTCCAGGAAAGAAACTGCAACTTTGCTTAAGAAAACTGTATTACAGTAAGACATGATAGAAAAGAAAATAAAATAGGCAGTTCAGTCACTTGATCGTTCTTATAGGTGGTGGGAGGGGACATACTCCCCCTCTCCTGCCGCCCTTCGGTGCTTTTCCTGGATCGCCCCTGTGATCGGCGAGCCGGAGAACGAATCGGTCACCACTAAAAGTTGAGCATAGGGATTTCCGGTGATCAGATGGTCCCTATGGCCCCCTATCTTTATGACCCTTGGAGGCCCGGGCGCAACGTTATGACATCACGTCCAGGCCGGCAGAAGTAACCAAAAGTATGCGGCTGGAAAGGCTGAGAGTTTTTTTGTTTTTTTTTTTGTTTTTTTCAGCCTTCCCAGACCCACATCTCTACATAAAGTGGACATGTCACACACTATTCCTATTACAAGGTATGTTTACATTCCTTGAAATAGGAATAAAAGTGATTTAAAAAAAATGAAGGTAAAATAAAGAATAAAAAAAAAAAAACATTTAAAACGCGCCCCCGTCCTCGCGTGCTCGTGCACAGAAGCGAAATGCATACATAAGTCGCTCCCTCATATGTAAACAGCGTTCACATAACACATGTGCAATATCGCCGCGATCGTTAGAGCATGAGCAACAATTCTAGCCCAAGACCTTCTCTGTAAAGCTAAATATGTACATTTTTTTTTAGTACCAAAGTTTGGCGCCATTCCACGAGTGTATTTTAAAGCGTGACATGTTAGGTATCTATTTACTCGGCGTAACATCATCTTTCATATTCTACAAAAAAAATGGGCTAACTTTACTGTTTTGTTTTTTGTTTTTTTTAATTCATGAAAAAAAAAATTTTCTCACAAAAATACAGTGTTTGAAAAATCACTGCATAAATACCATGTGGCATAAAAAGTTGTAATGACTGACATTTTATTACCCAGGGTCTCTGCTAAAAAAACCATATATAATGTTTGGGGGTTCTGAGTAATTTTCTTGAAAAAAAAAATGATTTCTTTTCTCGGACATCACAGGACACAGAGCCACAGTAATTACTGATGGGTTATAGGGTATCACTAGGTATTGGACACTGGTCACACCCTAATCAGGAAGTTCAACCCCCTATATAACCCCTCCCCTTCCAGGGATACCTCCGTTTTTTTACACCAGTGTCTTAGGTGTTGGACGTGCAAAGATGTCCTGTGCTGAAGCTCCAAAAGGAATATCCTAAGATCCTATACTGGGGCAAGCCAGGCGACCGGATCCATTCAAAGTGTCTTTTCATGGCCGAATTGAATGGTACCCGGGCCTCGTGTCCGAAGAAACGAGGTTTTACCTGTAACGCTTCTCTTTTTAGAGGGCTGGACCCGCGGATCAGAAAATGGCTTTAAACTTCCTAATTTCTGGCGAGGTGCTTTACAGGCCCAGAACTGAAGGATCCCCCTACTGATGGGGGCCCCAGTCTCTGACGGTTTTTCACAAACGGAGCCCACCGTGAGAGGCGAAGGCTGGGTCTGTGTAAACTGAACCCTGCGGCCTGGATAAGGTAAGAGGAGATTCCACAGAATTTAATTCTAGTGGCTCTTCTCCTTTAAAGTGAATGCATGCTGTGCCTATTGTGACCACCGGGGGCGGCCAAGAGCACAAACCTTCTCATGCTTGATCTGTCTCAGCGTCCGCTGCACAGGCTCTTCCTCCAGCTCCAAAGGTAGATGGTGGGGGGTTTTCTCTGCTGGGATGGTCCCCCCAGGCTAGGGAAAGGCTCAGGTAGGCTGTAAGGCGGGTGAGACCGCACTGTCACAGCCGCTACCGCCGCCGCTACCGAAGCCGCATTGCGATGCAGGGCCCATCACTGCCGGCCTCCTCCTTATTCCCCCAACCCCAGCCTCCCTTCAGGCTTGTCAGAAAGGGTCGGCTCGCGCGGGAAGCGCTCGTTTTTCAAAAACGAGGGGGAGGGGGGGGCGTCAGCACAGCGTCAGCGTGCCCAGACGCCCACAGTGCCTGAAAGCATGGCTATTTAAAGCACACTGTATAGGTGCTCTGAGCTTTGGAGAGACACAGAGCTGACAGTCACATGTAAGGTGGGACACAGGCATTCCCCTAGGCTGCATTCACTAAAGAACACCGGATTGGGCATTTGGTAGCAAGGCTTTTAGCCAGGCTACATCGCTCAGCAGTCAGTGTTCGTTTTTGATACCTCACACCTTGTTGCTTTGCACTATGGGTAGAAGAGGTTCAAGCACCCCTAGAACCGGAGGCACTAGGGGGTCTCGTTCAGGTTCTGAGGACCCCCTGTCTGCTACACCATCCCCTCCTGAGGGACCAGGGGCAGCTGGACAGGGAGAGCCATTGGGGTTAGGGGCTACATCTGCTGCCGGCACTTCAGCCCCTGTGTACATTACACAAGAAGTTTTTTCCTCAACCATTTCTGGATTAGAGAAAAACTAATGGCCGCGATTACATCTTCACTGAGTGGAAGAAAACGCACAAGGCCTTCCTCTGCTCCCCAAGACCCTCAGTCAGAGGAGCTCTGGGATAAAGGAGATGAATCCCTTTCAGAGGATCGGGATGGGACAGATGATTCCTCTTCGGAGGATTCAGGTGGAGAGAGACCCTCTGCGACTTCCCAAGAGGAGAAAGTCTTAGTGCAGATCCTCACTGGTTTGGTCCGCTCCACATTTAAGTTGCCCATACCTGAAACTACTACAGAAACCTCTTCTGCTTTGGGGTCACTGAAACCTTTCCAAGCAGCACATGCTTTTCCTGTTCATAAATTACTTGAAAAGCTGCTTTACTCTGAGTGGGATCACCCAGATAAGCGATTTCTTCCGCCGAAAAAGTTTTCTACACTTTATCCTATGGAAGAAAAATTTATTAAGAGGTGGGGAATACCGGCCATTGATGCGGCCATTTCCTCTGTAAATAGTAATCTGACTTGTCCTGTAGACAACGCTCAGATGCTCAAAGATCCTGTGGATAAAAAGATGGACTTCTTATTGAAAGATGTGTTCTCTTTAACAGGATCAGTGGCCCAACCTGCAGTAGCAGCGATTGGAGTCTGTCAATACTTAAGAGACCATGTTAAGCAGGTCATCAAAGTATTGCCTGAACAGCAGGCCCAGGGGTTTGCTAACCTTCCTGCGGCTTTATGTTATGCTGTTGACGCCATTAGAGATTCTATCGTGCAAACCTCTCGCCTCTCGCTTGGGTTGGTGCATATACGTAGAATCTTATGGTTGAAAAACTGGTCAGCCGAAGCACCATGTAAGAAGCTTCTGGCTGGGTTTCCCTTCCGTGGTGAAAGGTTGTTTGGAGAGGACTTGGATAATTATATCAAGAGGATCTCCTGTGGGAAAAGCACTCTCTTACCTGATAAGAAGAAGAGTAAGCGTCCCTCTTTTAAACGGACTCTTTCCCCAGCGCCAGGGGCATCAGCCTCCAGGCAGTCACGACGGTCTCCTCCGTCTGGGGCAAGAAACAAGAGTCAACCCCAGGGACACAAGAGATCCTGGGGGAAAAGGTCTTCTAAGCAAGATGCTAAGACCTCTTCATGAAGGGGCGCCCCGCTCACTCGAGTGGGGGGAAAGACTGCTGCAGCTCTCAGGGCCCTGGCAGAAGGACTTCCAGGACAGATGGGTAATCTCCATGGTAACCTTAGGGTACAGACTGGAGTTCCAAGAATGTCCCTCTCCTCGTTTCCTCAGATCAGGTGTTCCCAGAAAACCAGAAGAGAAGCAGTCGCTCCTTCTAGCGATAAAGCGACTTTGGTCGCAAGAGGTCATTGTGGGGGTTCCCACAAAGGATCAAGGATTGAGACTCTGTTCCAATCTTTCTATGGTCCGAAAACCAAATGGGGACGACAGACCCATTTTGGATTTGAGAGATCTGAAACGATTCCCAAGGATGCAGTCCTTTCGTTTGGAATCAATTCAGACAGTAATCTCCGTCCTGCAGGGAGGAGAATTTCTGATATCAATAGGCATCAGAGATACAGGCCTATATGTGCCCAGTTTTCCTGCTTAACTGAAGTGTCTGCAGGCAAAGATCACTGCTCTAAGGGAGCTGATTCTGACAGTCAGGGCCAAGTAGGGTCTTTCTGTCCGCCTTTGTATGAGGCTGCAGGGGAAGATGGTGGCTTCATTCTAAGCAGTTCCCTATGCGCAGTTCCAAGCAGAACTGTTGCAACACAGTATTCTGTTGACCTGGAACAGGAAGGTGCAGGCATTAAACTTTCCAATGCACCTATCGCATGCGATGCGTCAGAGCCTCAGTTGATGGCTCATACCCGAAAACCTACAGAAGGGGAAATCCTTCCTACCGGTTGCCTGGGATCCTCTTGCAGGCAGGACGGATGCGTTGGTGATTCCGTGGCATCGGCTCTCACCGATTTATGCATTCCCTCCCATTCTGCTACTGCCACGGCTCCCTCGCAGACTCAGGCAAGAAGGGAAGTCTGCACTTCTGGTGGCCCCCGTTTGGCCCAGAAGAACCTGATAAGCAGAAATAGCAGGGATGATGGTGGGTTCCCGGTGGACCCTACCGATACACCCAGACCTGTTAGCTCAAGGTCCGGTGTTCCAGCCTGCCTCACAAATGCAAAATTTGATGGGTGGGCTATTGAATCCCACGTTCTGAAAAATCGTGGGCTTTCAGGTCCTGTCAGATCTACCTTGATCAATGCAAGGAAGCCAGCTTCCAGAATGATTTATCATAGAGTCTGGAAAGCTTATGTATCCTGGTGTGAATCCAGGGGTTGGCATCCCAGGAAATATGTCATAAGTAGAATTCTGTTTTTTTCTACAATTAGGATTAGAGATGAAGCTGGCCTTGAGTACCATCAAGGGCCAGGTGTCGGCCTTATTAGTGTTGTTTCAACGGCCGCTTGCTTCGCATTCTCTGATCCGAAACTTTATACAGGGGGTGATGCGTCTTAATCCTCCGGTTACGGCGCCCCTGAACCCCTGGGACTTGAACTTGGTTCTATCGGTGTTACAAAAACAACCTTTTAAACCAATACGTCAGATTCCTTTGGTCTTACTGACGAGGAAACTAATTTTCCTGGTAGCTATCTCTTCTGCTAGAAGAGTATCAGAAATAGCAGCTCTTTCCTGTAAAGAGCCTTACTTGATTATACACAAGGATAGAGTGGTACTGCGCCCTCATCCTAGTTTTTTACCGAAGGTGGTTTCAGATTTTCATCTAAACCAAGACATTGTGCTACCTTCCTTTTTTCCAGAACCTTGTTCTTCGGAAGAAAGGTCATTACATTCTTTGGATGTAGTAAGAGCAGTCAAGACCTATCTGGAGGCAACTGCTCAGATTCGCAAGACGGATGTCTTGTTCGTGCTGCCGGAGGGTCCCAATAGAGGACAGGCAGCGTCAAAAGCGACCATTTCTAAATGGATTCGACAGTTGATTATTCAAGCTTACGGTTTGAAACAGAAGATTCCTCCGTTTCAGATCAAGGCACGTTCCACAAGGGCTATTGGTGCTTCTTGGGCAGTGCATCACCGGGCCTCTATGGCTCAGATCTGCAAGGCTGCAACCTGGTCTTCAGTTCATACATTCACCAGATTCTATCAGGTGGATGTGAGAAGGCATGAGGATATCGCCTTTGGGCGTAGTGTGCTGCAGACAGCGGTACAGGGTCCTCAGGTCTGATAGCACCCTACTTGGTTGTGATTTCCCCCCCCCCCCTCAGTTGGCATTGCTTTGGGACACCCCATCAGTAATTACTGTGGCTCTGTGTCCCGTGATGTCCGAGAAAAGAAAATAGGATTTTTTATTACAGCTTACCTGTAAAATCCTTTTCTTTCGACGGACATCACGGGACACAGAGGTCCCGCCCCTCTTGTAATACACCTATACTGCTTTGCTACAAAACTGAGGTATCCCTGGAAGGGGAGGGATTATATAGGGGGTTGAACTTCCTGATTAGGGTGTGACCAGTGTCCAATACCTAGTGATACCCATATAACCCATCAGTAATTACTGTGGCTGTGTCCCGTGATGTCCGTCGAAAGAAAAGGATTTTACAGGTAAGCTGTAATAAAAAATCCTATTTTTTACATGTAGGAGCGAAGTGCCAGAATTGGCCGGCGTGGGAAGTGGTTAACAAAATAAAAAGTAAATGAACAGAAGAGAAATCCAAATCAATATTTGGTGTGACCACTCGTTGCTTTCAAAACAGCATCAATTCTTCTAGGTAAACTTGCACACAGTTTTTGAAATAACTCGGCAGGTAGGTTGTTCCAAACATCTTGAACTAACCACATATTTTCTGTGGATGTAGTCTTCCTCAAATCCTTCTGTCTCTTCATATAATCCCAGACAGACTGGATGATGATGAGATCAGGGCTTTGTGGGGGCCAAGCTATCACTTCTAGGGCTCCTTGTTCTTCTTTACACTGAAGATTGGTCTTAATAACGTTGCATGTTTGGGGTCATTGTCCTGCGTCAGAGTAAATCTGGTGCCAATCACACACCTCCCTGATGGTGTGGCATGATGAATAAGTTTTTGCCTGTATTGTTCAGTATGGACACCATTGATTCTGACCAAATCTCCAACTCCATTTGCAGAAATGCAGCCCCAAACTTGCAAGGAACCTCCACCATGCTTCCCTGTTACCTGCAGACACTCATTATTGTACCACTCTTCAGCCCTTCAGCAACAAACTGCCTCCTGCTTCAGCCAAATATTTCACATTTTCATTCATCAATCTCGAGCACCTGCTGACATTTTTCTGCAGCCCAGTTCCTATGTTTTTGTGCATAGTTGCGTCCCTTAGCCTTGTTTCCACGTCGGAGGTATGGCTTTTTGGCCACAGTTTTTCCATAAAGACCACTTCTCGCCAGATTTTTCTGGACAGTAGATAGATGTACCACTGGTTTCCACCAGTTCTGGGCTGATGGTACTGCTTGACATCTTCCAAAGTCAAAGTGAAGTAAACATGATGTGTCTTTCATCTGCTGCATTAAAGTGTTACTAAACCCACAACATAAAATCAGTCTGTATATGCAGTGAAGCATGCTTGTTATACCCACTGTTGAACTTCAGTCCGCTCTCTGCTGAAAACGAGTCACAGGAGTGCAAAACGAATTGCACTCCTGTGACCCATAAGAGAAGCCCAGCCAAACGAGGCTGGACTTCTCCTTTAAGGAGGTAGTCTCAGTGATTCTGAACCGAGCGCTTGCTCGGTCTAGTGTCTAAAATACAAATAGCTATGTTTTAACCACTTCCATACCGGGCCTATTCTGGCACTCCTCTCCGACATGTAAAAATCATAATTTTTTTGCTAGAAAATTACTCGGAACCCCCAAATATTATATATATATTTTTTTTAGCAGACACCCTAGGGAATAAAATGGCGGTCGTTGCAACTTTTTATGTCACACGGTATTTGTGCAACAATTTTTCGAACGCATTTTTTTTTTTTTGAAAAAACGTTTCATGAACTAAACAGTAAGAAAACAGTTAAGTTAGCCCAATTTTTTGTATAATGTGAAAGATGATGTTACGCCGAGTAAATAGATACCCAACATGTCACGGTTTTAAAATTGCGCATGCTCACCAGTTTAGAGTTAAAGTAGGTCTAGTGCTAGAATTGTTGCTTCCGCTCGAATGCACACGGCGATACCTCACATATGTGGTTTGAACGGCGTTTACATATGTGTAGCGGGACTTGTGTGTGCGCTCCCTTCTGTGTGCAAGCACATGGGGACAGGGGGTGCTTTAAATTTATTTTTTTTGTTATTGTTCATTTTTGCTTTATTTTTTTCATTTTTATTTTTTTTTACTTTCTTTTAAAAAAAATTTTTTTTGATTTCGATCTTGTCACCGGAAATCTCTATGCTCGTCATCCGGCGGCGGCGGATTATTTCTCCGGGTCCCCGATGGCACGGAGAGTCCGGAGAAGCACCGGAGGGCGGCGGGAGGGAGGAATGTCACCTCCGGTTACCTGTAGGAACAATCAAGCGGCGGAACTGCCGCTATGATCATTCTTCCGGTGCACAGAATCGCCAGCTCTTAAAGATGATACCTAAATGATGCTTGTAGCTGCAGGTATCATTCAGATATTGCCACTGAAAGTCAAAGACGTCATATGACGTCCTTGTGCTGGAAGTGGTTAATATAGTAACAAAATAGTGAAAGCTTGTAAAATACTTTTCAAAGAGGGTGATTTGATGAAATTAACATGCGTGAGGGCCGACCATTTTGCCTGACATCCTTTGAACTATTAAAATTCGGTCTAATGCCCCGTACACACGATCGGATTTTCCGACAACAAATGTTGGATGTGAGCTTGTTGGCTGAAAGTCTGACCGTGTGTAGGCTCCATCGGACATTTGTTGTCTGACTTTCCGCCAACAAATGTTGGCTAGCAGGTTCTCAAATTTTCTGCCAACAAAACTTTGTCGGAATTTCCGATCGTGTGTACACAAGTCTGGCGCACAAAAGTTCACGCATGCTCGGAATCAAGCAGAAGGAGCCGCACTGTCTATTGAAATTCCCTTTTCTCGGCTCGTCGTACGTCTTGTACATCACCATGTTCCCACGTTCGTAGTTGTGTATGCAAGACAAGTTTGAGCCAACATCCTTTGAACAAAAATCCGCGGTTTTGTTGGCGGAAAGTCCGATCGTGTGTACAAATACACATAAGTGTGTTTGTTCGAGCACTAATACACTGCCCAACAAGAATTCTCTTGCCTTTGTGGCTGTGTGTGGTGAAGAGATGAGCTCGGGCGTGTTATTTGGAAATACCGTATTTATTGGCATATAACACACACCTTCACTTTAAGAGGGAAGTTTCAGGAAAAAAGCTTAAATTTTAAATAAAGAACTGTGAAGCAAAATAAGGGTCAGTGCCCATCTGCAGCCCCACCATTGCCATGAATGCAGCAGCCCCACCATTGCCATGAATGCAGCAGCCCCACCATTGCCATGAATGCAGCAGCCCCACCATTGCCATGAATGCAGCAGCCCCACCATTGCCATGAATGCAGCAGCCCCACCATTGCCATGAATGCAGCAGCCCCACCATTGCCATGAATGCAGCAGCCCCACCATTGCCATGAATGCAGCAGCCCCACCATTGCCATCAGTGCAGCCTCGGAGGGGACAGGGAGGGGGCGGGACGAGCACCAACAGATTACATACAGGAGAAACTCCTGTTTTCTCGGGTGCCTCTTTAATAGAAAGTCCCACTTCCTATGATGGACAGAACAGTTGTTCAATGGCAGCGCAGGAGACGAGACTTCCTATTACAGAGGCCGCCGTGTAAACAGGAAATACTCCTGTGTGTATGGCACTTGTCCCGCCCCCTCCCTGTCCCCTACAAGGTAGCTAGCAAATAAATCTTTTGTGGCCCCGGCGCTCGCAGATTCGTTGGGGGGCCACAAAGATATACATGTCCAAATTACCAGGTGGGCCATTCGAAACCGGAATGCGGGCCGCAATTTGGACATGACCGCTTTAAGGTAAACACTTTATTAATAACGCAACTTAAAATATGCTCTTACTAAAAGTCCACTATGCTTTCCCTTTTAAGAGACCTTATTACAGCAACAGATTTTATGTAGTGTTTGCTTTGCAGTAGAGTGGAGGTATGCCCCTATCACCTGCATGGAGTCTTCTTTGATGATATGAATCTAGCTCCTGTCTTTTTCTATATTTCTTGATGTGTTTTGACTTTTTAACTGGGGTAGGCACGAAATAACCATTCTTTGTTTTGTCATATGCTGTCCCGAGCTGTCATGGAATGTGCATTCAGAATCATGTTAGGATTGATGTTAGCCTAGGCCCAGTCATGACATCTTTCCAGAAGTCCCAGAATGCCTTGCCAGTTGGTACAAGCAAGTCATGCTGGGTCTTCATCTCTCCAATTGTCCTGTGTTCTTTCCTCAGGACAATAGATCACTTATCAGCAGCACACCAAAATGTTCTCTGCAACTTTTCTTGCAAATTAGAGTCACAACGTTCAAAGTTTTAAGGACACCGAGAATATCTGTAAGATGGCTATACATGGAATGAAATTCAGCTGGTTCAGTAGGGACAGGCACATTTTGATCCATGTATGGGTAGGCTGATTGTACACGAATCAATCCTATATCAGTTATGGGGGGGGGGGGTGTAATGCAATCACAAATCCTTAAAGCGTAAACTCCACTCTGTGTATATCTACTGGTAGTGTAAAAGATATCTGGTACTTCTGGTATCACAGGGCCTCCTTTCCTCACTCCTAGAAGCTGAATGGTGAGTATGTGAGCTGGGGAGGTGGACATTAAAGCTAACCCATTGCTTTTTCCTGCATGGACATGACCAGCTTCACTTTAAAGTCCAATGGATGACGACTTTTTTTTTTTTTATGTCCCCTTAAGGTTTTGATTTTGGCTGCAATACCTCTTTTCCATTGCTGTTCCTTGCAGTAGATCTTGTCCACCTGAAGATTTTCTTCTTCTTCTGGGCATCATTCAACCTGGAGGACTGAGGACATATTGTGAGTGCAAGGTATTATGGATCTGCCTCCTGAGGCCCTCTGCATCAACAGTGCGTTGATGGAGAAGGCTGCGCTGACATTATGCCAGGAGGAAATTCGAAGATCAAGAGGACCTTGCATGTCTTGTAAGCAGCTTGGAGACACCTGGAAAGGGTAAGCATGAAATCTAAAAAGCATAAAACACAGGAGAGGGCATCAAGGGGGGGGGGGGGGATTGTGGCTTTGTTATACACCGATCAGCCATAACTTTATGAACATCCACCTACCATTGAATAGTTCCCCCTTTGCTGCCAAAACAGCTCTGAACTGTCGAGGCATGGATGCCTCCAAACCACTGAAGGTATGCTGTTGTATCTGGCACTAAGCCGTTATTAGCAGATCCTTAATTTGTGAGGTGGGGCCTCCATGGATCGGACTTGTTTTTCCAGCACATTTCGCAGATGCTCGATTGGATTGAGGTCTGGAGAAACTGGAGGCCAAGTGAACACCTCAAACTCATTGTTGTGTTCCTCAAATCATTCTTGAACCATTTTGCAGTGTGGCATGAGGAATGTACTTAATCAGCAACAATGTTTAGGTAGGTGGTATGTAATAAGTGACATTGATGCTGTACAGTGACATGAATGAAAGTGTCACTTTTGTGCACTTCATATAAAGTTGGTACAAAAAAAAAAGGGAACTGTTTGATGCTCTGAAACGTGCATCACACCGCCCCCTACTGCCTCCTCACTGCAGATGGAATGGACAGCTGCTGCACATTAACCACTTGCTGACCGCCGCACGCCGATTTACTTCGGCAGAATGGCATGGGTGCGCAAAAGGGCATACCCTACATCCTTTCGTAGTTCCCACCTAGCGGGCGCCACGGGAGCGTGCCCGCAGGTCCCGGGAACTCTATTTTGGCCGGCGGCCCACGATTGCAAGGAGGAGAGGCAGAATGGGGAGATGTAAACCAGGCATTTACCTGTTCTGCCTAGCAACATGACAGGGATCACTGCTCCCAGTGATTGGGAGCAGTGATCACTGTCAGGTTCTGGTGAGCCCATCCCCCCTACAGTTAGAACACACTGAGGGAACACACTTAACCCCTTCATCGCCCCCTAGTGTTTAACCCCTTCCTTGCCAGTGCCATTTATACAGTAATCAGTGGCTATTTTTAGCTCTGATCGCGGTATATATGTCAATGGTCCCAAAATAGTGTCAAAAGTGTCCAATCTGTCCACCGCAATGTCGCAGGCATGATAAAAATCGCAGATCGCTGCCATTACTAGTAAAAAAAAAAAAAAAATTAATAATAAAAATGCCATAAATCTATCCCCCCTATTTTGTAGACGCTATAACTTTTGCGCAAACCAATCAATATACACTATTTTTTTTTTTACCAAAAATGTGAAGATGAATACATATCGGCCTAAACTGTGAAAGAAATTAGGTTTTTTTTTTATATATTTTTTGGGGATATTTATTATAGCAAAAAGTAAAAAATATTGTTTGTTTTTTTTTATTCAAAAATGTTGCTTTTTTTTTTTTTTTTTTGTTTATAGCGCAAAAAATAAAAACCGCAGAGGTGATTAAATAACCCCAAAATAAGCTCTATTTGTGGGGGGAAAAAAGGGCGTCAGTTTTGTTTTGGGTACAACGTCTCACAACTGCCCAATTGTCAGTTAAAGCGACGCAGTGCCGCTGCGCTTTCTAATTGGCCCGGCGGAGGAGGAAGGAGGAGGAGAGGGGCCGAGGTTGCTGCGGCGCGGTCTCCTGGAAGTGGATGATGGGTACCTGTCAAAAAACAGGTACCCCCTCCCCCTCGAAATGTGCCAAATGTGGCACCGGAGGGGGGTAGGCGGGGCAGGTAAGTGGAGCTTCCGCTTTTGGGTGGAACTCCGCTTTAAACTGCTGTGGTGTAGTGCATGGCAGCTGTCTAGGACAGTGTGAATACTGGACAGTTTCACTTTTAAAATAAACCGACGGAACCCATTTGTCCATTTGCTTTGAAGTGTGGATATATAGGACACTATACATTGTAGAATAATGGTTATATTTGCAAAGTGGACACTAATGAGTAATGTGTGTGTGTGTATGTGTATGTGTATATGTGTGTGTGTGTGTGTATCTGCGCCTGTGGAATGTCACTTTTAACACAAGTTTTTAGAATTCTAAGAACCCCCGGAATTTTTGGAATAAGGCTGTTCATGCTTCCTCATCCATGAAGATGTATATTTGCCTTGAAATGGAATAGCCATTAGCCACACAGGGAAGTTTATGGGCAAAAGCAGTGGGGTATTTGATCGTTTGCCTAGCCCAGCAGTATCCACACACTTCTAGTAGTAGCCATGTGCTAAATATGGAAGGACTGACAGACACAACAAATCTTCGCTTGCAGGCCAGTGTTTGGTATAGTGACCGGTACACAAGGAGTGACACCGAGATGACACCAGCATTCAAACTGCGAGCCTCCCACTTCAAAGACCAGTGTGTTTGCCCATAGTCGTCTCCTCCTTTTCACCATCGTTGTGTAAAATTTGACACCATTCCCCAGCTACGTTCTTGCTGTAGCATATTTTCATGAATGAGTGTGTGTGGGCGTGTGAATAGTTTTTTTGAATTTTAGGCATATCTTCTACACATTACTCTGGCCCGCATCCATTCTTATCCTTACGTTGTGATAATTGGAGTCTAGAGAATTTAAATGTTTGCAGTAGAGTATTGTACTGTTATAGGCATAGACTAGTATGGAAAGTTTGGAGTGACTATTAGACTACTTTTAGTGGCCAGCCTAAAGCAGATCTTCAGTTTAACCACTTCAGCTCCGGAAGGTTTTACCCCCCCTTCATGACCAGGCCATTTTTTTGCGGTACGGCACTGCGATATTTTAACTGACAATTGCGCGGTTGTGCGACGCTGTACCCAAATAAAATGTATGTCCTTTTTTTTACGACAAATAGAGCTTTCTTTTGTTGGTATTTGGTCACCTCTGCGTTTTTTTATTTTTTTATTTTTTCCACTATAAACAAAAACACTGACAATTTTGAAAATAAAACAATCTTTTTTACTTTCTGCTATAAAACCTATCCAATAAAAAAAATGTAAAAAAATCTAATTTCTTCATCAATTTAGGCCAATATGTATGTAAAAAAAAAAAAAAAATCTCAATAAGCATATATTGATTGGTTTGCACAAAAGTTATAGCGTATACAAACTATGGGATATATTTTTGGAATTTTTTTTTTTTTTTACTAGTAAGACCCCTTTCACACTGGAGCGTTTTTCAGGCGTTTTTCAGGCGCTTTAGTGTTAAAAAAAGCGCCTGAAAGAAGCCTCATCTGCAATCCCAATCTGAAAGCCCGAGCCCTTTCACACTGCCAGCGCCCGATAAATGCTGGTAAAGCGCTGCCTAAGACCCTTTTCACACTGGGGCGTTTTTCGGGCGCTGGCAGTTTGAAAGGGCTCGGGCCATTGGCGCACCCAGCCCGGTGGCAAAAACACAAAAGCGCTGCAAAGAAGCTGCTTACAGGACTTTTTTTGATACCCTGCCAGCGCAGCACCCCAGTGTAAAAGCAATTCGGCTTTCACTTTGGGATTGCAGATGAGGCTTCTTTCAGGCGCTTTACAGGCGCTTTTTTAACGCTAAAGCGCCTGAAAAACGCTTGAAAAATGCCCCAGTGTGAAAGGGGTCTAATGGTGGCGATCGGTGACTTAGAGCGGGACTGCGATATTGCGGCGGACAAATCCAACACCTAACTGACACTTTTTGGGGACCAGTGACACTAATACAGTGTTCGGTGCTAAAAAATATGCACTGTCACTGTCCTAATGAAACTGGCTGGGAAGGGGTTAACATTGGGTTGCAATCAGAGGATTAAATGTGTTCCTAGGGAGTGCTTGTTAATTGTGTGGGGAGTGTTTTCACTGTGGGAAGGCAGAGATCTGTGTACCTGCTTAGCAGGTAGACAGGATCACAGCCTTCCTGCCTGTCTACCGAATGATCGGCGGATCCCATCGGACATCGCATCTGCTGGACTCGCTGATTGGCTCACGCTGTGTCCAATCACAGCAGGAGTGGGTGGCCAGAGGCGCGCGTGTGCGCCCCAGACCTGGAAGTGCAGGATCACGTACGGGTATGTTATTCTGCCCAGAGCGGCCGCCCTGGTGCAGTAAATGTGCGTGGGGCGGTCGGCATCTGGTTAAGTTGCACTAGGGGCATACAATGTAAAATTCTGTCTTTTTTTTTTCACACCCAGGAAGTCAAGGTGTTGTGTACTGCCACCCATAAACCTATAAACATGAATGGCTGTGTGTGGGGGTGATGTATATGCTAGTACTCACATATAGCTTATTTATTCATTTTCAATACTTAGCGCTGTCAGTTTACGCAGCGCTTTACACATACAGTATATATTATACATTCACATCAGTCCCTGCCCTCAAGGAGCTTACAATCTAAGGTCCCTAACTCACATTCATACATACAGTAGACATATTGGGGCCTAATTAGACCGGAGCCAGTTAACATACCAGCATGTCTTTGGAGTGTAGGATGAAAGCGGAGTACCTGGAAGAAGTCTACGCAGGCACAGGGAGAACATGCAAACTCCCTATTGATGTATTCACGGAACGCAGGGAATTCTGCATTCTGGGGTCATGTCTGTAGGCTATACGCAGGTTATACAAGTGTTTTTTTAATTTTTTTATTTTTGGTGTGTTTGTGTACAGCTGTGTACAGCCATTCCTCTCTATGGGTGGTTGTAAGTAGAAGCTGGGCTTTCCGGGCGCAGAAAAAAGATGGAATTTTGTTGTAGCCCCTGATGCACGCATGTGCATGAAGCCTAAAAAAAAATCCCTACCTGTGTTTAGGGCCCTGTTTGTTCAGGGACAAACCCATAGGGGCCTAAGCGTACGAGTACCACTTGGTACAGCATTCAGCCTTGTCCAGCCGCAGCTTGCCATAGACTTTGACAAGCTGCAGATAGCGGGGTTGGATGCTGCACCTGTCACTTTCGGGTGCACTAAAATGCTGGAAGGAACGCACTGCACGTAGATGACCCCGTGCGCAAGGGGCCTTATACTTCTCTAAATCTGTCCAGTCATGTTACTTCCTTTTCTCCCTTTGGTCGAAATAGGTGGTCTTCTACTGCAAAGAGCAGC
The DNA here is from genome assembly GCA_037952835.1 of Lithobates septentrionalis. Classification (NCBI taxonomy): domain Eukaryota; kingdom Metazoa; phylum Chordata; class Amphibia; order Anura; family Ranidae; genus Lithobates; species Lithobates septentrionalis. The sequence goes on along the minus strand of JBBDGP010000568.1, from coordinate 2,225,657 downwards.
ACTGACATTTTGACATCACTGACATCAGAGCTGCTGATTGCATTATTGCCCAGGAGACCAATGTGGCGACACGACTCAGCCCCAGTGGGTGTATTCAGGACAGGAATTGTATTAACTAAGACCAGTTGCCCTTCAACTAAGGGAGGACCAGTTGCTGGTGGTGGAGCAGAATTTCTGTGGGGGGGGGGGGGGGGGAATAGCACCGAAGATGAGGTGAGTATTGCAGCTTTTTTTTTTCCCAACATACCGGTTTATTTTTTTAATTAGTAAAGCTAAAAGATTTTGAAATCCATTTGCATAATACCTAAGGAAGGAACCTAATAGTTTCTGAAAGCTTGCATCTTTAAAACCTTAAGTTATCCAATAAGCATATTACCTAAACTCCAAATTTTCTGAATGTAGACTTTGCAAAGTGGCTGCATTCCAGAGGTTATTGCCTTACTGCTCACAAGGTGTCACCTCTTACCTGTTATTTTTTGACAGGTGGAGAAGATGATCATCGGGAGACACCGCTGTAAGATAAACAGTCAGCTGCCTATTTATGAAGGGGCTTGTCTATAATGGGAATTTCATTGCATTTCTCCTATTTCTGAAATTCAAAACCTTTATTTTCTCTGATTTTATGCAGCTTTACTATGTCACTGTCATTTGTAGCAAATTCTATTTGCCCAAGCATAAACCAGTGAAGTATGTTTCACTTATTTTATCCTTCAAAATCTACTTTTTTTTAACATACTGTGTTGTAATCCATTATTTTTAATAGAGAGAAAAGTAACTTTTCTCAATCAAGCGTAAGTGCTCCGTCTCCGCTGAAAGACTTTAAAAAAACCGAATGCTTCAGTGTGCGGCATGTTCACACGCATTTGAGGCATTGCATTGCAGTTTTGAAGGGCCGCATTCAGCTTGTTGGAATACCAAAGTGTAGGTCAATGGAGCATAGTTACAGCATGCAGGAGTTTTTTTTTTTTTTTCCATTGAACTGCAGCCCAAAGCACCTGTTGGAGCTGAACCTTTGCTTAATCTTCCACCTCAACAGCAGTACAGCTTCTAAGCATGCTGTGCCAGTGGAAGTAACACTGATGTCACCATGAGTGATATTGCTGCTATGAAACTATTGACTGACTCTTGCTGATGAAGGCGATATTTGCCGAATTCACTTTGTGGAGGGCAAAGATGAGACAGATATGTAGATAGAACACGTCAAACTTTTTCTTCCACCTTTCCCTCCCACCCTCCTGTAACTCGTCTTGCTAGGCTTTTATACACCTTACCTTGGGAAGCCAGATATACTTGCCAAGTACCCAATCTAAGTCGCACAACCTCACTCTTTCTGGGTGCAGGGGACTGCAAATCTAGTGGTGCAGTGAAGCTTGAGATAGCTGATCCCCTTCGCTCCCCCTCCACTGATATTGGTTCTCTTCTGGATCCTGAGAGGATCCCGGCTGATGGACATCCAATAGGAAGTGTTCATTTCATGCAGGCACTGACAAGAACACCAAGAGATGGACTCAAGCAGAACGTAAACAGAAGAGGAGAAGACTCGGAGCTAAAATAATGGCCATTTATTTAAGGATTTTTTGTAAAGGATCCAGCAATCAGATAGAGACGGGTGGCAAGGAAAGGTAGGTGGCAAGTGGCTTTAAACACTAGAACATATACCAGTTAAAAAAAAATGGAATGTATCCCAAGGAAGAGATTATATAACAAATAAGTGTTGATTTAAAAATAATTACATCTGTATGTCCCAGGATTTTTCACGCTTTAGCCTCCTGTGCTCCTTGAGTTTAGAAGGAGGGCTTCAAAATAAAGGATCCTATTTATAAAATTAGTCTGGAGGAACTAGTTGAGACCCAATCGTATTTCAGCTGAGGTGTGTTTAACATATTTTTGTGGTTAAGCTCTACCATCTGATTGGTTACTACAGACCACACAAGTTTCTATCCTTAGCCCTATTCATTTTTCAGATGAGCCTTACTTTCTAAATGTGGAAAAACAAAACAAAAACCCTGCCTTACTGTGCTAATGATGGCCTCTTACTGCTGGTAATAATCCTTCATTAGTACAAGCCTGGATAATTATGTGTCTCTCTGCTGGATGCACTGGCACAGCAGCGGTTAAGCTGGCGGAGAATGAATTTCTATGGTGAGCTACCAGATTCCCTACCAGCTGTCATCACCCGCTCCCTCAGCTGTAAATCCTATTTTTGGCCCCACACCTCCATTGCCCCCGTTACACCTCACTTTTAGGTCACGGAAATACTGAAGAGATCGCCTTGAAAAAGTCTTTTGTTTATTTGGCTCCAGCAGACTCTGCTGAGACATAATGTGACTGTTGTAAGGCAAAGTAATGCATTCTTAAGGGGGCAGTGCGATTTTTCTCTGCTTGGAATGGGTTAGCGGGGGAAGCAGATAGGTACAATGTATCAGCTGTTTGGAGACTTCAGATCATATTGCAGAATTCCCACAATGCAGCCTCAAATTTAAAGCAAAACTCGCTCAATGTCTGAAAGTTTGAAAGGTATGTACTATAATGTGCTCCATGTTATTTTATGATTTGCCTTTGTGGGGATGATACCAGAAAGTGGAACTGAACTAAAAAAAAAGTGTGTTTTATGGAGATCGTTTTAGAAATGTTAAAGCCTAAGGCGATTTTTCAGTTGGTAAAACGCTCAGCTCTGAAGCTCTAAAATGCCCAAAAAGCAAGTTTAATTAAGGTATGGTACTTGCATTCAATGAGAAATATTCATTGTGCAGGTGGCATCTGCCTTAGTTGAAATCTGAAGGCTTCCGTGACCCCAACCCCCCGGTAATCTTCTGGTGCTGCGAGAATTAATACGGCCCCTGGACCTTTCATAGGCTTGCGTCCATCTTTTTTGGCCCTTTTCTCCTTTCATAGCAGCTGTACTCTAGCTTCCATCAATGGAAAGTGTTCTATGAATAGAGGATGGGCAGATGAATGAAAGGTCTGTCACCTCCATTCATTCATGTCACCTCCATTCATGCACTTTTCATTGATGGAAGCTATAGCACAGTTTCTATGAATCGGAAAGGGGGGCATAGTCCGCACTCTTGACAGGTACTTTATGACCGGTTCAGTGGCTGTATTAAAGTGAGTTGTAAACTGCAGCAGTTAAAAAAAAAAAAAAGGCAATTGCATAATGTGCTAGTATGCAATCCCTACATTAAAACAAAGCCCTCCAGCGGCATGCTGTCACCGCTGGCAGGGCTCCCATATTCCCCTCAGTCTGCCTTCCGGGTTCATGGGCTCCGGCTGAATCAGTGGCCGGAGCTGTGATGACGTAACTCCCGCGCCCTCGGCTCCGGAATGGAGCTCTGAAGGTCCAGCATGGTATGCGCCGGTGACGTCACTAGCTGCATCCAGTCTGAATATCTCTTAAATGGTGCACATTTAGGAGATATTCATTTTACCTACAAGTAAGCCTTATTATAAGCTTAGCTGTAGGTATAAATCGCCCAGTGGACTTTACTACCACTTTAACCACCACAACACCAGAAAATGACTACTGTAGAGGTGTGGGGTTCACTAGGTGGGAGCAAAGTTGCATTTCTGTCCTTTCAGTTCTGTCATTTACACAGTTCTGTTACAACAGCCCAACTAGGTGGATGACTGGTGCTTAGTGATCGATCCAGAGCTGTCATGTGGGGGAAAGAAGAGTCCCTGGCTCCCTGTAAGTGGAGGGACTCAGACATTACACAGGGGCTTCCCTACCTCACTTCTGCACCTGAGGAGGTAAAGGAAAGAAAGGGAACCTGTTACTTCGCTCTACATGGATGCAACAATTGTGCCTTTTGGAAACCCAAAAACGCCCAGATTTGACACACACAGGCCAAACCTCCTATGTGCATTTCATCTAAGAGATAAATAAATGTAAATATAAAAGGTACATTATTGGTTGTAGAGAGACCAGGATCATACAGTCGTGAATAATAAATGGACTGATAATTGTAATAAGGAAATGACATAGTTAAAGATAATCCTGGTAATTTTACTTCCCGGCAATACATACTCTGAGATTAACACTGATCTATCCCTGGCTGACAAACATTTTTGAAAAATGTAGAGTTGGATCTATTTGAGTTTAGTTCTTGGGAAAGCATGATTGAGTACATCCATTTTTTTAACCATCTCTAGTCCTGGGAAAGTTTCCACATAGCAGCAATCTGTATTTTGGCAGCCATGGGTATGAAGTGCATAAAAGACCCTTTTTTTTAAATTTTAGATTGTCTCTTGTTCCATGGAGTCTTATGGGGGTTTTGAAATCCGTATTTGTTTCCTTTTAAAGACTACTACTGCAATTAGATGTGTGTATGTATATGTATGTATATATATATATATATATATATATATATATATATATATATATATATATATATATATATATATATACATACATACATACATACATACATACATACATACATACATACATACATACATACATACATACATACACATATATATATATATATATACATTAATGCCAAAGATTCGTCTGTTTATATTTTGTCTTCCCTGGTTTCTCATTTCCCCCCATCAACATGCTAATGACATAACGCTTTCGGTTTTCCTTTCATTAAAACGGAGCTCAGCTCAAAGGGGGTATCCCACTTTAAACACTTCTCCTTCTTCCCCTGCCACATTTTAGCATGTGTGTTTTTTTTTTTTTTTTTTTTTTTTTTTTTTTTGGGGGGGTGGGGAGCGGGTGCCTGGTTTTGACAGGTACCCGAGCCCTCTTCGGAGTGGAAGTTCTTCTCTCTTCCTTTCTCCCTGCAGTCTTCTAGACTGCCGGACCATTCAGCGGCCGCAGCGCAACTCGCACCTGGCTGTAAAGCTGCAAGCTCTCACAGCCAGGTGCCCACGGTTGAAATGCCTGCTCCAGGGAGAGGCGAGGGAGATGAGCGACGGTTTGAGTGATCACATCTGGGACAGGTGAGTGTGTTTATTAAAAGTAAGCAGCTGCACTTTTTGTAGCTGCTGACTTTTAATGAACACAAAAATGACTGGAGCTCCTCTTTAATACTTTAGTTTAGACCCAGTGACATCATCACTGGGTCTGTGTGCTTCACTATGCAATGCTGGAAGATCATGGCTGGTAAGGGGGGGGGGGGCAGTAAGGTGATAAACATAGGTTCTTGGAAACATCACAGCCCTCTGTCTGTCTCAGTACTCTTCTCAGAGGCTCTCGGCCATGATACAAGTAGTGGGCTGAGTTTTGGGAGTAGTTATGCAAATATGAAAATGCTTTGATGTGTTAGTCTGGAGGAGTGACCATTCCTAGGCAGGCTGTATTTTTTTTTTATGCAGACCGCCCAAGGCAACGCCCACTTTTTTTAATGAATAAAATTGGTGGCCTAGGAAGTAAGCTGGATGATGCTGGAAGTTCTCCAGCCAGGAAATTAGGCAGGTTCTAACTGACTTGCTGTAGGTTCTAATGCACAATGGGGTTGATTTACTAAAGGTAAATAGTCTGTGCACTGTGAGTGCAGTCGCTGTAGATCTGAGGGGAACATGCAAGGAAAATAAAAAAACAGCATTTTTGCTTGTACGTGATTGGATGATAGAAATAAGCAGAGCTTCTCCTCCTTTCAAAGCTTCCCCTCAGATCTACAGCGACTGCACTTCTAGTGCACAGTATATTTATTTGCCTTTAGTAAATCAATCTCCCAGTGAGAAGCTCACAGTGTGCTATTCAATCAAAGCAGGCAATTTCAGTGAAGGAAAGGAGCCTGTACAACCATGCCACAAAAAAAGGAAGCCTGGAGTCTCTTTTTTTTTTCTTTTAAAAATAATAAATATGTTATACTTTACCTGCTCGGTGAAATGGTTTTGTATAGAGCAGATCCGACCCTCCTCTTCTCAGGCCCCTGGCTGGAGCTCCTGGCCCCTCCCAGTGCCCCCCCCCCCCATAGCAATCAGCTTGCTATGGTGGGCACCCGAGCCGAGCCTCAGCTCAGTGTGTCCATTCAGACACAGAGCCGCAGTTCAGCCCTGCCCCCTCTCTCTCCCCAATGGTGCTGCTGCTGTGTCTCAGCCAATCGGGAGGGAGACTCCCGGATGCCCCAAACACTCGTGAACAATGCTGGATCGAGATGGGGCTCAGGTAAGTAGGAGGGGGGCTGCTGCACACAGGTTTTTTTTAATCTTAATTCATAGAATACATTAAGGTAAAAAACCTGCCTTTACAACAACTTTAAAGTAGAACTTTACGCTAAGCTTTTTTTTTTTTTTTTTCATTTTGGATAGAGTAAGGGAGGGTTATAACTCCTTGTAAGGTTTATTTCCCATCTGTGTGCCATTGGGAAAATCCCTGAAAATCAAGGAACTCTCTTGGGGACCCCCAGGTCCCTAGAACTAGTGCCTCCATTGGAAGAGCTCCCCTCTGTTACTTTTCTGGGGACATCTTAAAATTAGGGATTTTTTTTACGTTAACTTTCAATGATAACCGTAAACAGGAGAAATAGGGTGAATCTTCCCAACGGGGACACAGACAGCAATAAAAAAACTGACCGGTATTCTAATCTTCCAGATTGTAAGCTCTTAAGAGCAGGGCCCTCTGATCCCTCCTGTATTGATTTGTATTGTAACTGTACTGTCTTGTCCCCATGTTGTAAAGCGCTGCGCAAACTTTGGCGCTATATAAATCCTGTATAATAATAATCCCTGTCCACTCTTTTCAAGACAAAAATAAAAAGTTTTGCCTTTATTTATACTTTGATGTATATCTGAAGATTGAGCCCGGGTTCACACTATATCAGGCTGCGGATCGCACAGGAGCGCTGTGCGTCCCTGTTCCCCGTTTCAGGGACGAATCAGGGCCGATTCTGTGCCTGAATTCGGCCCTGAAACGGAGCCAAAGACGCACAGCGTTTTTGTGCAGTGCGCACCGCAGCCGCCCCGGAGATATGTGACCCGGCTCCATAGGGAGCCAGTCACATTCTCCTGCTATGCGAATTAGATGTGCGGAAACGCACATCTAATTCGCATAGGCGTGAACCCGGGCTTAGAGGAGGCTTTTTTAAAATGTAAGGTTATTGCAAATGTGGCGGCTGCCTTAGTTTCTATTTTTTTAAGCTTTTTTTATGTTTACCTGTGATCCTGCTAGTAACACACCTGTTCAAGAATGACAACACTCACCTACTGTACTGTATCTATGAAGGAGCAGCCTTGTCGCCTTAGGTTTTTCTTTTGATTTAGATTACAGAACACCTCTCCTCATCTCTGTTACATTGGTGGTGTGTGTGTGTGTGTGTGTGTGTGTGTGTGTGTTTCTGTAGTTCACACCAGAGAGCGGATATGGCTGATAAAATAGTTTAATATTTCAGTTCAGTGTATAGAAAGTTACAAGGGTAGGATAAACAGAGATGTTTCTGTACTTGCAGAACATGTACTTAGCCTGAAGAAGAAAACTATTGCAGTTGCCAGGATTAGTAAGCTGCAGTACATTTGATTGGGTTTGGATATAGTTTGTACGTCCTTCCTCTTTCCAGCCACAGAAATTGTCTGCCTTCCTCTGGTTCATTACAGTAGATTGTAAGGTATTGGAAGAAGCGGCCCATCTTGGATAAATCAGGCTACATTAGTATGCTGTCATCGCTCCACATCCTTACGGTACCTGCAGCACTCCTGGGAATTGTAGGGGGTGAGGGGGGCAAATAGTTCTGTTACTTGGACAAACTGCCTCTCCCATCGAGAATATCACATCACCAGCTCTTTCCATCCCAGACTCCAGTTTTTTCCATTTCAAATATGGAACCAATATCCAGTGGAAGCAGCCAGGGCTGTGCTACATTTGCTTAGTTACACTAATTCAGACTGATGTGAGTTTTCCACAGGCTTCCCTGGAAGAGGAGGATGCCACACACAATCGGCCCCGCCAGGCGTAATTCGTAATTGCCTGGGCCTGGTGTGTAAGTGGCCACGTGCTTCTCCTGTGCACCTAAATTGTGGCTGCGTTCTAGTTTGGACCCCCAGGCTTGTCTTCCTTCGCTGAACTTGCTAGGAAAACCTCCTGTATCATTCTTCAAGATGAAAAGGACTAAAAAGGAACTGTTTATGCTTCGGCTCAATGTGAAAGCAACACTTGGACACAATGTAAATCACGGAGCACTTTGCACTGGTTCTTGGCAGCGGGCACTACCGCAGAATTAACGAACTGAGGCCAAGCTCAGGGTGCCTGTCTGCCGTTTCTAAGAACATGCGACTAGTACACGGGGGACCATTGAGAGGTGCAGTGCCGCTCCACTAGATGAGCATGTGTTTGGTCATTTAACCAGACGTGTATCATATAAAACCTGACTCAGTCATTGTGATTAAGCCACTCTGCTTTGTGTGTGTCTGACCTTTCTTGTTGATAATGTTTGTAACTTCCTTCCTACTTGCGTGACTGACTTCCTTTCATTGTGTGCCCAGGTTGTATTTCTTTATGGCAACCAATGGTTTATAGGTACACACCAGTCAAAACGTAAAATATAACCTTAAAATCTATACAGGTGCATACATGATTCCCGCTTAGTAGTTCAGGCTTTTATCCAGGCATCGCTTTAGTATACAATTCCAATTAGTGTCTTTTAATGACAATCTGATGATCCTGTAACTTACCTGTTTGTGATGCTGGAGCATCCCTGCTGACTGCTTGTAGTTCTCACAGCAACCAATCAGTTTCCAACCTGCCTTGGAAGCTTGAAGGTGATTGATGATGCATCTAATAGTAGGTAGTCACATTCAACTGAACTTGTTCCGTAATTTTGAAGATGTTTCTTAGCTTCTAAAATAAAATGAAAAATGTACCGTATATACTCGAGTATAAGTCGTTCCGAGTATAAGTCGAGGCCCTAATTTACCACAAAAAAATGGGAAAAACTTTTTGACCCGAGTATAAGACGAGGGTGAGAAATGCACAGCTACTGTAAGTGGAAAAGCGGGTCAACAATGCCCATTTGCATGCCTCACTGTGCCCATTTGCAGCCTCACTGTGCCCATTTGCATGCCTTACTGTGCCCATTTGCAGCCATAGGTCCCCCGAACTTCAAACTCGGTAGGTAAGGGTTCCTAGATGCCCCCTAGCTGCAGCCAAAATTTGGGGTCTCTGAACCCAAAGGGTCCCGAAATGACATTGCTGCAGATGGACACAGTTGACCGACTTTGGGGCCCTGTATCTCAGGGCCACTTGGTGCTAGGAACCCCAAATTTGGTGTGCAAACCCAGTGGAACTGGTACCACAACATATCTAAAGCTGGGGTTTCTAGAACCAAGTGGCCCCGAGATACAGGGCCCCAAAAATAGGTTCAGAAAATGTCGAGCACTTTTCTGCAGCAGAGAATGACATTTTCCGGACCGGATTTGGGGCCCCGTATCTCGGGGCCACTTGGTGCTTCGGATATGTTATGGTACCAGTTCCACTGGGTTTGCACACCAAATTTGGGGTTCCTAGCACCAAGTGGCCCTGAGATACGGGGCCCCAAAGTCGGTTCGGAAAATGAAATTTTTTGCTGCAGAAAAGTGCTTGACTCGAGTATAAGTCGAGGGGGGCACTTTCAGCACAAAAAAATGTGCTGAAAAATTCGACTTATACTCGAGTATATACGGTAAGTGCAGCGCTATTAATCTATCATTTGAAATATCCAGTGATATTAAATTATATTCAAATAAATAAATCAATCTATATTATAATGTGTACAATTAAAGTTCATATGTTGAAACTTTTCTGCGTTGAATTATTGTGACTTCTCAATTCATATATCAACCACCACTGTGCAAATCGTGTCTTCAGCAGATGATGTGCACACCTTCACCAGCCGTCATACCTACTCACCTCATACATGAGTCAGACTCAAAACAATTCCTTTCTTTCAGCTGTGGTCTCATCTCTTCCACATCCGACCAGCTACTCTGTATCCGCTTTCCAATCAGTAGCCTCTCAGGGGGATCGCAAGAAAGATCTCTCGTATATACTGCCCCACTGCTTTTCTCCTTCCTCCACACCAGCGTTATTACTCGGTATTCCTGATAGGATATGGCTCCACATTCATGCAACAATAAATAGAGGATACATGGTGCTCTCCGTTTGCAACAGGTAAGCCTATATTAAATGGCGCGTACACACAAGCGGGATTTCCGGCAGAGTCCGATGGGAGCTTTTTATCGTAATATTCCGACCGTGTGTATGCCCCATCTGACTTTTTCTGTCAAATTCAGACGGACTTGGATAGAGAACATGTTCTATATTTTTCAGACGGAACAAATTACTATCGGAAAAAACGCTCGTCTGTATGTTGTTCCGACGCACCAAAAACTACGCATGCTCCTGAAGCAAGTACGAGACGGAAGCTATTGGCTACTGAACTTCCGTTTTCTAGCCCCGTTGTACATGTTGTACGTCACCGCGTTCTGGACGGTCGGAATTTGGTGTGACCGTGTGTAGGCAAGACAGCTTGAGGGGAATTCCGTCTGAAAAACCTTCAGCGTTTATTCCGATGGCAAAACCGGTCGTGTGTACAGAGCATAAGGCTTACCTGTAGGTGCTTGAAATATCTCCTAAACCTCCACGGTTTAGGAGATATTTGCTAAAAATTAGAGCGCCAATGAAAGGAATGGCATCTTAATAATTTTCCTGTGGTACAGCGCTTTTTTCCCCAAATTTTGGTTTGTCTATTTGACCAAAGCAATGCCTGGATAAAAATTACACAGACCGATTTGCTATGTAGCAAGCAGAGAAAGTGGAAATTACATACACTTCAAAATGTGCACTCCTAGCACCTTTCAGCTGAGTCTGTTAGATGCTATGTGAACCCTGGGTGCAGGAGTTTATAGAGAATTTAGATGAAAGTTAGTCGAACTTGGGGAGAAACCAATATTGGCATGTGTATTTTTCTTTTCTTGGTGTGCTTTATGTGTTTCAGATTTGTACAGTAATCCATCTTTGTATAGGAACTTCCTGTAATCCAGACCAGTCACTGCTGCTCTGTTTCCTTGTGTAGGGTGACTGGTCTTATCTCCACCCTCTCCTGTAGTAGGTGGACCTGCTGGGTCCCTTCCCCAGCTCTGAAGTCTGTCCAGGTTACATACAGCACAGTAATGCCCCGTACACACGGTCGGACTTTGTTCGGACATTCCGACAACAAAATCCTAGGATGTTGGCTAAAACTTGTCTTGCATTCACACGGTCACACAAATTTGTCGGAAAATCCGATCGTTCTGAACGCGGTGACGTAAAACACGTATGTCGGGACTATAAACGGGGCAGTGGCCAACAGCTTTCATCTCTTTATTTATTCTCAGCATGCGTGGCACTTTGTCCTTCGCATTTGTGTACACACAATCGGAATTTCCGACAACTGATTTTGTTGTCGGAAAATTTTATATCCTGCTCTCAAACTTTGTGTGTCGGAAAATCCCATGGAAAATGTGTGATGGAGCCCACACATGGTCGGAATTTCCGACAACAAGGTCCTATCACACATTTTTCGTCGGAAAATCCGACCGTGTGTACGGGGCATAATGGTGCCACTTCTACATATACACTGCAAGATCTGGGTTTCTAAGGGCATTTGGTGTACACAAAGTGAATTTATATATGTTTTGGTCATTGAGGAATATAATCTTTGGTGCTCACTTGATAGTATCAGTAGCCTATTGATCGCTTTCACTTGTTGCCTGAATTTGCTTATTTTATTTAAAACCAAAGCTCATTAATGGATGCAGGTAAGAAATATGTTTCATTTAGCACCTGGTATAAACTTTCATTTTTCAGGCTGTACATGGACAGTTTAGCGGGCTATACTTTTTCATATAGAGGTTTTCAATTGGTCATTGTGGGCTTAGTGGTTATCATTTCTGTGTTGAAACACTGGGGTCCTCCATTTGAGTCCAAGTAAGAACACTATCTGCATGGAGTTTGCATGTTCTTGTGTGAGTTTCCCCCGATTAGTCCGGTTTGCTCCCACAGTCCAAGGACATGCTGGTAGGTTAATTGGCTCCTATCCAAAATGTGCTTTAGTATGTATGTGCTTGTATGTATGTGAGATAGGGACCTTAGAATGTAAGCTCCTTAAGCACAGGAACTAATGTGGATGTATAGTTTTTGTAATGCTTCATAAAATTGTTGTCGCTCTATACATGCCTATAATAAATATATATTTTTAATGCTTTGCATGTGTGTTTATGAAGAGTGCAGTGCTTAGCTTTGGCTATTGTGGTTCGGGGATGGAATCTTCACTAGGTTTTTACTGTGGTCGGTTACCCCATTGGGCAGATTTTATTTTGATCCCCAGTCAAGTTTTTTAATTTTTGCGTGTATCTCCATTACCGTATATACTCGAGTATAAGTCGTTCCGAGTATAAGTCGAGGCCCTAATTTACCACAAAAAAATGGTAAAAACGTATTGACCCGAGTATAAGACGAGGGTGAGAAATGCACAGCTACTGTAAGTGGAAAAGAGGGTCAACAATGCCCATTTGCAGCATCACTGTGCCCATTTGCATGCCTCACTGTGCCCATTTGCAGCCACAGGTCCCCTGAACTTCAAACTCTGTAGTTAAGGGTTCCTAGATGCCCCCTAGCTGCAGCCAAAATTTGGGGTCTCTGAACCCAAAGGGTCCCGAAATGACATTGCTGCAGATGGACACAGTTGACCAAATTTGGGGCCCCATATCTTGGGGCCACTTAGTGCTAGGAACCCCAAATTTGGTGTGCAAACCCAGTGGAACTAGCACCACAAAATTTCCAAAGCTGGGGTTTCTAGCACTAAGTGGCCCCTAGATACAGGGCCCCAAAAATCAGTTCAGAAAATGTCAAGCACTTTTCTGCAGCAGAGAATGACATTTTCCGAACCGAATTTGGGGCCCCGTATCTCAGGGCCACTTGGTGCTAGGAACCCCAGCTTTGGATATGTTATGGTACCAGTTCCACTGGGTTTGCACACCAAATTTGGGGTTCCTAGCATCAAGTGGCCCTGAGATATGGGGCTCCAAAATCGGTTCAGAAAATGTCAAGCACTTTTCTGCAGCAGAGAATGACATTTTCCGAACCGATTTTGGGGCCCCGTATCTCGGGGCCACTTAGTGCTAGAAACCCCAGCCCCAAAGTCGGTTCGGAAAATGAAATTTTTTGCTGCAGAAAAGTGCTTGACTTGAGTATAAGTCGAGGGGGGCACTTTCAGCACAAAAAAATGTGCTGAAAAATTCGACTTATACTCGAGTATATACGGTATTTCCTTTCCCTTCTTGGTAATCAGATCCAGGACCGAAAGAGATGGAAATTCTCCCCAAAGGGAATAGAAACAGCAATAAAAACCCTTACCCAATATAAACAGGTCTAATAATGTTTTGACCAGAGTTCACCTTTAGGTATTAATGTAAAATACTAGTCAAGCAGCTTCAACAAAGCTAAGAGCTTGATCTTTTGCTATTTGTGTCCCGATTACATTTTAATATTTGCCTTTATAGGTTTTAGCTGGGCTTTAAATATAGATAACTTGATTTCTGCTTATCCTGAAGGGACATACAGTAATTAGCCAGTGTATGCTATAGTATTGCTGCATCTGCTGAAGAGTTGAAGGGTAAGCTCACCTCTTCATGAAAAATGAAAGGCTCAACTAACCCCAGAATCCTGGCCACCGTTCTGGACACCACTGCACATAGCAGCCATGATACCCCTTGCTGCCGCTGTAGTGGTCCATTCACCACCATACACAGCCCAGATGTCAGGATCCACTATAGTGCTTGCAATGGCATGCATTTATTGGTCAGTGCATCCACATGACCGCGCTGACCAATGGGCACTTGACATTGCCAGCACTCTGATGGATACTCTCTCCGGGGCTGTGTATTGCAGGGTACAGTCTACTACACTGGCAGCACTGGTATTTTGGCTGCTATGTGCAGCATGGTCTGGAGGGGTTGGTCAGGTTTTTTTTTTAGTACACCTTTTTCGCCGAAAGGTGAACTTGCCTTTTTAAAGTAGAACTTTCCATTTAGATAGTGTAAAGGAGGGTTGCAACCCCCGTCCTTCTTCTTCTTCTTTTTTTTTTTTTTTTTTTTTTTGTGTCCCATTGGAGAGATTTCCCTTCACTCCTGTCCAATAGCCAAAACAAAGTGAAAGAATCCCAGTTTGTCATCAGGGTCACCAAAACTAGTGTCTTCATTGGCAGATTTGCCCTCTGTTCCTGTTCCAGGGACAACCCAAAATGTTGGCTTTACTTTCCCTTTCGGTGATGGCAGTCATCAGGGCAAATAGAGAGGGTGAATCTCCCTTACAGCGGTGTTCTGTTCCCTCTCCACTCTATACCAAACTGCCTTTCATTATTAAGTGTCAGTTTTGGGTGTATCAAGGCTTTACTGTGTTTCAGGGCCAGTTTACACTGGAACGTGCACGTTCCTGTGCTATTCCTCACGTTCTGGTTTGGTTGAATGGGCTGCCCAATGTACTGAACCACGCAAAAAGTAGTGTAAGCAAAAAAAAAAACCAAACGAATGCAAGCAGGTAATGCCTTACAGGTAATATTGGGTTTATAACCCGGGCAGTAATAATCCTGGACCTCGGTCAGCTGGCTGTATTGCACAATGTATTCCAGTCTGGTGTTTGTGGATGCAGTCATTTTTCTACAACTTTACAGACTGTTGGAAAAAGCAATTTGTTAACCTCAGACAATTAATACCTTTCATTAGTCACTGAACGGGCATCTCCTAGCTGGATTAAGGTTTTCCACTCTCTTGTTAAGTTCTGCCAAAGTGTGCGTTTCAGTATTTTGGCACTTGGTGCGGTGCCAAGAACGTGCGGCTGTGAGTGATGAGAACATGCTCTGTGTCTTCATCTTCTGCTGTGTATCCTCTGCGCTCCACTCATTCCTGCTGATTTCTGAGATCGCCTACAGTGCAGACGGCTTATTTGCCATTACCCTTAGCCAATCAGGGTGTCCAGTTTGCCCCTGTGCCTTTTAAAGAGTGGTGGGCTACCTCCAGGCTCACCTGCCCTCTATCCACTAGAATGCATCTATTTTTACTATGGAGGCTGTCATCAATTTTACAAACGTTAGGACTGCAGATAACAATGGGTTGCCTTGGAGCCAGTGGCGTCACAAGAGTTGGTGTCATCCGGTACAGAAAAACATGGTGTTACCCCCCCACACCACCACCAACTATAGACCCCTCTCATCAGTATAGACCTCTCTTCCTCAGTAAAGACCCCTCTCATCAGTATAGACCTCTCTTCCTCAGTAAAGACCCCTCTCATCAGTATAGACCTCTCTTCCTCAGTAAAGACCCCTCTTATCAGTACAGACCCCTGTCATCAGTATAGACCCCCCTCTCATCCGTACAGACCGCTCTTCAGTGCAGACCCATAATGTGCATAATGTACATACCTCATATCGGGGACCTCATATCACGGGACATGCACAGCAGTGTTTCTCCTCCTTTTGTAGATGTAAACAGAGAGGAGGGGGAGGTGGCTTTGCTCCACTCGGCTGTGTGAGACAGCGGGGACAGCTTAGATAGCCTGTGAGAGATGCGCATCGGTGCAGTGGCGTTGCCCTGGGCCCTGTCAAGGGTCGTCACCCCTGTGACGGGTGTCAAGCAGGTGTGGTCCGCACCCTGCTAGAGATGCAACTGCTTGGAGCGGATCTGCAGCTTACGCATATTTGCAAATGTGTGCTAACTAAATCTGTTTCTCAAACTCAAAATGTTAGGTTAATTTAGTTTGTTGCAGACTGGTTGGTGAGTTGAGCTGGGAATTTTCTTTGGTTTTGTTTTGCATGCGTTGCCCTTCCATGTGCTCCTTGCTGTGAAGGCTAGTTATAGGTGGGGCAGTTTTTTGTTACAGCCCATCAGATTACCTGTTTTTTCCCCAGTTAATGGAAGATGAAATCTGATTGGTTGCTATTCCATTTGGGGAAAAAAAGCACAAAGTTCAACCGATATAACAAGTGGATTATTCATTTAAAAAATGGCTTATACAGACCTCTAAACCTACAACTGATTCAGAGAAGGACAAAAACCCTTATAAAGCAAGGTCAAATTTGCTTCAACAAAAGAAAAAATCCTCCCTGATCCCCTAAGGCAATCGGCTATTCCCTCAACCAACAATCTATGGTGTGATTTCTTCTAAATATAAACCTTTTACCGCTGGTTTCATTCAGCTGAGCTACTTAGAACTCATTCCTGAGGGAATCTGTTCCACACTTTCACAGCTCTTACTGTAAAGAAGCCTTTCTGTATGTGAAGGTTAAAATGTTTCCTCCAGACCCAAGGAGTGACCCCTTGTCATTTGCAATAACTTTGAAGTATGATTAGTTTAGCTTCTTGCAAATCTGCTGACAGCATACATGATAGAAGGACAGAGCCGAGAGGTGAACTGCTGCTCCTTCGCTGTCCAGTCATAGGCTGTGAACGGGGAGGTGACTTATTGTATTACTTTATGGCAGTAGAGAAAAGTCAGGTAACCAGATTGCATAGCTGCTAAAAGTAAGGACTGGATGGCTAGAAATATAAATTCTATAATGGTAAACTTGGCTGTGAATTTAGCTCTCTGCCTGCATTTCAGCTTTAATAGCTTCCCTGTAACAGGTTCTCTTCGAACGTCTGTAAACGTGTACTGTATGAGTGTGATGTGAGGGATCTTCTTAGTACAATGAGTCCACTAACAGAAACCATCTTCTGGGATTTTTCATGTCGCAAATTAATTTCCATCAGAATTTCCATTAAGAATTTTTACAAGCATCTTAAACAGAGCCCTTCACCCCCCCTTTTTTTTTTTTCCTCCTGAAATGAATGGATTAAAAGACGGCGTTCTATTTTGACATGGTAACAATGGGCAGTGTTCTGGAGATGCGAGGAGGGTGGGTGTATTTTGTCATCATTTTTCCAGGGTGCCCTTTGTAAGCAGGGTGATGTAGTTCTAAGCAGCTGGGTTATTAGAATGGATCGTTCAGTCTGCATGACCTTTCTGATGGCTGACAATGACTCAGTGCCACTGTTCATGAACTCCATGGGACTGGCGTGACTTTTGGTGCCAGGACCTCACAACCCCTGTACATCCAGGCTTCACATGCCAAAATCAATGTAAGATTTATTGGCCAAAGCAAATTAGATCTACTCTGCAGAAACCAACATTACCCAGTGCTTATCTGCATAACGAGTATCAAAATAAACAGTTTTTTATAAAAAAACAACAAACATGTTATACTTACCTGCTCTGTCCAGTGGATTTGCACAGAGCAGCCTGGATCCTCCTCTTCTCAGGTCCCTCTTCCCTGCTCCTGGCCTCTCCCTCCCTGTTAAGTGCCCCCACAGAAAGCAGCTTGCTATGGGGGCACCCGAGCCGAGTCACAGCTCCCTGTGTCCATTCAGACATGGAGCTGCATCCTGGCCCCGCCCCCTCTCTCTCTCCTGATTGACTGACTTTGGCAGCAGCAGGAGCCAATGGCACCACTGCTGTCTAAGCCAATCATGAGGGAGAATCTCAGACGGCTGACACACTCGTGGACATCGCTGGACATCGTAAGTATTAGGAGGGCTGAGGGGGCTACTGCACACAGAAGGCTTTTTATCTTAAAGCGGAGTTCAACCCACATTTGTCATTCCTCACCATGCAGCACTAATGTGCATCCTTAAAATAAATTGCCAATTTATTGTTATTTTTTCTGTTCAATTACCTGATTTATGCCTATATCTAATTTAACTTCCTCCTTCAGGGGCCGTGGCGCTGTAGTCATTTCTGGTTTTACATTGGCTCCTGGGAGATCTTCCTTCGGCAGCTTGACATGGCGCTGCTCCCTTAACATTTGACATTGGCGTCTATGGAAAATCTTAGCTTGACATGGCACAACTCCAGCAACATTTAACATTGATAACATTGGCATCTATGAAAAATCTTGATCAGCTTGACATGGCACTGCTCCAGTGCCATGTCAAGCTGACCAAGATTTTCGATAGAAGCCAAAGTTAAATTTTTACTGGAGCCGTGCCATGTCAAGATGACCAATATTGCACCGCACTGCACATGCATGAGATCGGCAGGTGCATGCTGGGTAGGCAGCATGCACAGAATCCAGGAAGGACACCGCGGCTTCAGATGCTCACACTGGAGATGGCTGCGCTATGCAGGAAGTTAGAAGTTCAAGTTAGAAAAGGATGCTGCACATATAAAAAAACTAGGCATAGTTTACAGCATACCTTTTGTTACATTGCGTGATTATTCTAGGGGTATTTTTAGCTTAAAAGTCATATTTCAGCCGGAACTCCACTTTGATTCATAGAATGCATGAAGATAAAACTTTAAACTTCATGCGTTGATATGGACAATTAATGCAGTTTTACTATATAGAACCTTTTTTTTTTCCTTAAACATTTTTAATTATATGAGATGGTTGAAGTTCATGTGACATATTTGTTGTGGTGATGTTTGATGTTTTAGAATTTGTGGAGTATACTCCTATACCTGTATATTTGGAAAATCTACATCTTTATGAATATGTTTTAAGTTTATTCTTGTAGCTCTGAAGAAGGGAGAGTGGTGTTACGCCGTAATGTGTTGGCTGATTTTATATGCTTTATCTATTTATAGCAATTTAACCTTTTCTTGGGCTTTTTCATCCATTTTTGGTCTGGTCTCCTTTCTGTATTTAGGTGGTTTCAGGTCCTGTTCAGTGCTTATGGAGGGAAGCTGCCAGGTCCTAGATCATCTTCTGGTGGCACTGTGGTTCCTTGGGTGGAGGGTTGTAATTCCAGTGTTCCCCAGTGGGTGTCTTTTAGCAGCCAGCAGAACCCAGTAATCAGTTTCCACCTGATGCTGGCTGCTGGGATGGTTATTTAGGTCCTCTCCTACCAAGTGCCTCTCGTTCCTTTGTTTTACTGCTGCCAGATTGTGTTTGCCTAGATCCTGATCTTACTTCTGCCCTGTACCCTGCTGCCTTTTACCTGTTCCCCCTTGTTCCTGATCCCGGTTTTCTTTCCTCCTTCTAATCTTCTCCCCGCACCTCCCCAGTAATGTCACCCTGCTTTACAATGTGTGTGTGTGTATATATATATATATATATATATATATATATATATATATATATATATATATATATATATATATATATATATATATATATATATATATATATATATTATATATAATTTATTTATTTAGTGCCAGTTCACACGGGCGGCTTCAAAGTCGTCTGTCTCTGAAGCTGCCCTGTACAGCTCGAATTCAACGCGGTTTCCAAAATGACTTCTGTATAGAAGTCAATGCAAGCCGCTCCGAAGTCGCCCCAAAGTAGTACAGGAACCTTTTCCTAAGTGAGAGTGACTTGAGTCGCTCCTATTAAAATGGTTCCATTGCAATGCATGAAGCGTGACTTGTCGGGGCTAAATCGCCTGACAGGTCGCCCCTGTCTCCGTTACTTCTGAAGTACCATTCAGGACTATTCAGCCAACATGGTAAAGGCCTTCTGGGTAAATGCCATTTTTCCATGCCTGGCCTGTAAAAGATGGCACTTACCTAGAAGTCGTCTCTTCTCAACATTAAAGTGAATCTAAAGCCAAAACTTTTTTTGTGATCAAGTATGAAAGTGTGAGATCCTCTGTCATGGTTTTTATTGTTATCCCAACAATTTAGATTTACCCTATTTGTCACAGTGACCAGAATTACCAGCATAGAAAACGGCAGTAAATCAAAATGTTTACAGTTGTCACTATAACAGGAGGTGAGTGTAAGTCTTTCAGTGGGGACACCTGGTGGCAACTCTCTAAGAGGCAATTTGAAGTGACTTTCACTTCTCGTTGTGCTTGAAGGAAAAGTGAAGGTAAAGTTCCCCAAAGAGGCACAGAAAGGAAAAAAAGATGGAAAAAATGTACAGGTTTACTATTCCCTCCTATATTGAAAGTAGGGGTTAGATATACTTCAAAAGAAAATCTGTAATGAGCGAAATGCAGAGGCTGCCATTGCTGACCTCCATCTGAAAATGTTAGTTCCCTGGCTTTGTATCTGTACCAAGACACTAACCTAAACCATTGTGCAGATCAGAATAGAGTGGATTCAGAGCTCCTAATCTGCATACTTGTTCCGGGTTACGAACTGAATTGACACAACAGCCAGGAAATTACTATTTTCAGAACGGGAGTCAGCATTGACGACCAGAACAGGCTTCCTTTTTAATATCGGACAAGCTATCAATTTGTGTTACTGCCAGAGCTACTATCTTACTGTCAGTCATTGTGTGTCACTGTCATGTAACCTGTGCCAATATGGCCATATTATACTAAAACATGGACTGAATGCAGCTTTCAGCTATGGAGATGGTGTCATTGTGCCACTCCTAAAGTTAGACTCCAGGCACAAAAAATTAATTAAAAAAACTGTACACTCCCCAATAGCATGACCTCAAAGAAGAGAAGTCCACTTAGAAACCCAGGCATCACCTTGTAAAATTAGCAGTGACATCACTGTGCTGCACATAGCTTGTGCATAGTGCTGAGGTGTGGGAGGGGTCCAACAGGGTCCGCCCACAACAGGAGGGGGCGGGCACAAGACCAGTCACCCTACACAAGGAGAGAGCAGCAGTGAGCGGTCTTTATTACAGGAAGCTCCTACACAGAGGTAAAGTTTCACACTGGATTACTGCACAGATCTGGAAGAAATACACAAAGCACACCAAGATTCAAGGAAGAAAACACATGACTCTTGTATTTAGACAATATTTGCTTATCCCAGAGTTTAGCTTTAAAGTGGTTGTAAAGTCGAAAGGTTTTTTATCTTCATGCATTCTATACATGAAGATAAAAAACATTGTGTCTAGCAGGGAGTACAGCCGATTGCTACACTACCAGAGCTCTGGCAGGAGAGACGCTGTTTTCTCATACAGCAGACCTATGTCAATCCCTCTCCTCCACTGTTCATTCACAGAAGCCTTTGTATTTTGTGAATAAGGGCACATAATACAAAGCGCTTCGTGATTGGGGAGGGATGAGCACAGCAGCTTCGTGTGACATTGCAGCTGCAGTAGCTGAGACCCGAAGGTCCAGCGCCTGAATTATAGCAATAACTATGTTCACCGCGCTCAGTAAAAATAAAATATGTATATTTAAAGAGAGAGGTCCATGTGGTGGCATGCACCTCATTGGACTTAACCTCCTAGTAATCCAGCACAATGTACATAGTCACTGAATTCCTGGAGTTTATGTTTTTAATTCAATGTATGCAGTCTTTACATATATATAGTACATTCACATCAGTCCCTGCCCTCAAGCAGTTTACTATCTAAGGTCCCTAACTCACATTCGTATACCAGGGTCAATTTAGACAGGTGCCAATGAATCTACCAGCATGTCTCTGCATTCAGCTTTAATGGTGGAGATACAGTATATAGTCAGTTGAGTTCCTGTCCGGCTTCTTCTATATCCTGAGACTCCAGCACTGAGATCTCCCTATGCAAAGTGCCTAAGGTTTTCTGTCTGCAATAATCATTATAATGAGGTCTTGTGTTGTTGCATTTTTACATTTGCATTCCTGTAGAATATACCATGAAAAGCTAAACTCATCCTTTTTCATCAGGGAAAACAATGTATCATGGTGTGAGTGGTCAGAGGCAGAGACAGTAGAGGAGTTCTCTAGAACTACTTGTAGCCAGTCGGTGACTCTCAGCTTGACCACTACTGAAATATTAAAGTGTTTTTTAACCCAAAAAAAACAAAACAAACGGATCCTATTCCCTTAATGCATGTTATACAGCACAGCGCTTGTGCTTTGTCATTTGACCCCCCTTATCATCTGTAATACCTGTCTGATCCTGCCTGGCTATGCCCTTCCCCTGTACGCGACCACGATATATCAGGGCTGCTAAAACCCTGACACCGTTGTCAGCGTCCGTGCCTCTGTCAACCGCAGCCCTGCTCCCTGTCTGTCTCCTGTGTCCTCTCCTCCATCATCTCCCCCCTTCCCTCTCTGACTGTCTGCTCATGTCAGCGTGGGAGTAAAATGTGGGTGTGGTTGTAGATTACAATTAGACAACGCTTTGCCCTGACATGGGCATTTGGCCACATAATTGAATGCTAACTGAGGCCTCTGCTTTTATCAATAAAAACAAGTTTAATTTCTTGTCTTAGATCAGCGGTAGGCAACTTAGGCCCTCCAGCTCTGGTGAAACTCAAAGTTCCATGAGACATTGCATGACTCCTAGAGACAGAGGCATGATGGGATTTGTGGTTTCACCACAGCTGGAGTGCCGAGGTTGCCTACCCCTGTCTTAGATGGATGAGCACCAGGGCTTTTTTTCTCAGAGAAAAGGTGCAGGAACTCAACCATGCCTGCCACACACACATAACCTGCCAAATGGCATCAAATAGTAGCTCTTCCCTCTGCATACAACCCCCTCCCTCCACTGCCCTCATCTTCTCCCCCCTCCTTAAAAGCTCCACCATCTGTCATATGTCTTACCTTTGTTGCAATATTAAGCTGAAGCACCTATCCAGCTGTAGTACCTCCCAGCATACTATGCTATACTACAGTCACTTGCGAGGGAGATCATACAGTAGGAGCATCAACAACCTGTCACCAGGGAAAAAATGGAGACCACAGAGGGTGCAGCCTACCACGCACCCTCTCCTGCCCATGAATACACTGAACCCTGGGCACCTGTTCTGTATCTCCCTTGTACCTTTCCGGCACTCATTGGGATCTGCGCAGGAGATCTGACCTGTGGGAGCTACTGGGGGATAAGCTATCACAAACGCAGAAGCTGGACTTCAGTGTTACCAAGTGATAGTGGTGAGCAGGGAACAGAAGACCTGAGCCAGAGGTGGTGGAACTGAGTTCCCCCTAGTTCTTGCTGAAAAAAAGCCCTGATGAGCACTAAGGAACAATCCATAATTTGTATGTAGCTCATTGCTCTTTTATTGTACACCTTCCTAGTTCGCTGTCAACTGCTGGAACCCTTGTTTTGACTTCTGAAATATCAGTTTGAGGTGTATAGAACTTTTACAGTTATTCCACTATAAGGCTCCATGCGGACGGGGCTTAAAAAAAAAAAGTCTGTTCCCTTGGCGGGGAAAAACGTCCATATAAAGCATTTTATTTTTTGTATATAGTCTAGGAGAGTTGTTTTGTTTTTTTTTGTTTTTTTCTGACAGAAAGCTCCAATCAGAAACACAAACCAGAAGGTTTTTTTTTCCTGACTCTAAACGTTGAGCTTAAATTATGCCTGTAATCGTCCTAATATGCATGGACATAGGATAACATTGAGCTTCTACAGGCAAAACACAAAACTTCTGTAGAAGCCGTGATTTTTAAGCCAGTGTGCATGGAGCCTCATTCTTCCTGATAGAACCCATAATTCTCCTTCTCACTGGTAGAACATACTGTGAGCCTTAGTTGTAAGCTATGGATGACATATGTGCTGCATGTGCCTATGTTTTGCTTTCCAATTACGGTATTTGTAATTATTGTTCATCATCCTTAAGGCCTTCTTTCTTTCTTTTTCCTTTTAGGAGATCGCTCTTTGTTTGGATAATTCTATATATTTCCTGTTGCCTGGATATTTCTCAGGGAGCAGCTGAAGGTAAATGATTTGTTTGTTCAACTGTAAGCAATGTACAGATTAGGAAGGGGGGGGATGTAATACAGTATACAAACAACCCCTCATACTGCCACACAAACAACTGTTTGTTATATGTTGTGTTTTTTTTTCTGCTGAATTGGCCAGGCTTTTATTCCCATGTTCCTGAATGCCGGAATTCTAGCATAGAAAAAAAAATGGCAGCCACTAATTGCCGCAAACAAGAATCAAAGAAGCCAAATTAAAGGAGAGGATATAAATATGCTTCTCATGTAACTACAAAAAGGCCCATCTGATGGTTTGTGTAATTGTTGGGAATGCTGACATGAGAATAAGACAAGATAAGCAATTAGGATGATAGAGGGAGGTTCCTTTTATTAGCGATAGTCTGTACACCAAATATTTGATAGAGACAGCACCTCTGGGCCACACAGTTATTATATTATTAGTTGTTATTAGTTATTATTATTATTATTATTATTATACACAGTAGTGGAAAAGGACTTCTGCACCTAATGTTCAGACTACATGCCCACCCTGGAAGTTCAGCCATTTTCTTTGTTGAAGAAGATGTCTGTTAGGTCAGTGCTGAATGCACCAAAATTTAATTTGCTCAATGCTTAGAACAGTGTCAGTGAATACTAAACATACATCTACTAGAGAGTAGCATTTCACCCACTGGGCCTTGGAGCACTAAGTTTATAAACACTCATGCATTTGTGCTGAAAACCAGGATGAATAAGTGTGAACAAATACATCAAGAATAGACTGCACACCAAGCATTGGTGAACATGGTAAAGATAACACCTCTGGGCCACACTGCTCACCCATGTAAGAGGCTATACTGTACCTCTGTGCCTGACGTTACCCAGAATTCAGTGGCGGCTGCTCCATTAGGGGCGCAGGGGCGTCGCCCCCCCTAATCCATGCACTTGGCTCCTAATCTACATGCAGGGCGCCGGACGCATGGATTTCAATGGGGTGTTTTATTTTTTGTGGCACTTGATTAGAAGCTGAGGCTTGGCTTCAAAAAAGAGTGGGCACGGGGCACAGAGCACTGCGCCCCGAGCCCACCCAGTTGTGTGACAATAGCGAATTAATGTCTGCTACTGTCTTCCGGATTCTCTTCCTGGCCAATCAGGAAGCAGGTCTTAAGACACGATTGGCCGAGAGGAGAAGTGACCGTATTGGCTGCCGAGAAGGAGATGCAGGGGGAAGCCACCTAGGAGGAGTACCCGAGGAGACGACGCAGGCCTGCTATCTAGATGGGGTAAGTGCGGAGTTTGCCGAGCGACGGGCTAGAGGATTCTGACTGACCGAATGAAAAATGGAGCACCAGCCGCCACTGCCAGAATTGGATGCAGACTTCTGCACTTAGTGCTCGCAGATTACATGTCCCTTCTGGAAGTTCAGCCATTTTCCTTGTTAAAAAAATATGTCACTTAGGCCAGTGCTGAATACACCAGAATTAGATTTGTTCATTGCTGAGAACAGTGTCATTTAGTATTGACACCTGCATCTACGGGAGAGAAGTATTTCACCCACTGCGCCTGGGAATATCCATGATTTTGGGATGAAAACCAGGTTGAACAAATTAATTTCAGTTCATAAAAGAACCAGATGCTGCGTGAGGATTTTTTTGAACATTGTCTGCAGTGTGTGCCCATTAATGCACATAGGCATTCTGAGTCAGGAGTTCAGAAGGACATTGTCATCTTTACTTCTCTCTATTGACTCATGTACACTCCTCGGTGCATGTTTCATGCAATATGTAACCAGTTACATTCACTTGATTTTAGATTAAAAAAACATGCAAGCACTCAGCTTTGCATAAACGTGCCCTACAAAAAAATGTAGTGCAGGTTCAGTTAAAGTGGCACGTTTAGTTACTTTATTTTCGTACAATCACAAAAGTTGGGGTTAATTGGTATAGCATTCACATTTCATTTGACACATCTACACCTATATCCACATCTACACCTACACCTCATCTATTGCTTTCCATACATATAACGATACAATAGTTATCTAATCGTTTAAGTAGAAGGCTCATTATTTTCACTAATCGTTTGCACAAAATGATCATTTTGACACACAAACAATTTGATTAAATAGGGATGGTCATTTCAGTTGAGTTCAGCCAAATTATTTTTTCATTGGTGTGTCGAGCAATTGCTTCATAATAGAAGATGGTTTGAAACGATTATATCTATAATTTAGTCGTTTGTTTATAATTACGATTTATTATGGCTGACAAAACAAGCATGTGCTGTATAGGGAATTTGTCATGAGAGAACTACAGTGGCTGCCATTGCTATTTGAAAGTGTAAGTTACCTGGCTGTCATGCTGACCCTCTGTCTTCAGGTCTTTTGAGTTACGGATTTGAAAATTGAAGTCTCAATGAGGTAAAATTTTCTGACCGCAGATTTCTTCTGCACTACTGACCAGTGAGGTTCAGCACAACAGTGAGACGTTACCGAAGGTCACCAGTGACTGCCTCCACCTTTCAGTCATCGCAGGTTCTTTCGACGCTGACAGCAGTGGAAAGGCTCACAAAATGGGCTATAATTGTGGAAAAGCTATACAAAAAAGATGGCAACCACCAGCGGCGGACCATCTATATGGGGCGCAGGGGCGCCGCCCCCCTAATCAATGCGTCCGGACCCTAATCTACATGCAGGGCGTCAAAAGCACGGATTCCAATAGGGGCTTTTTTATTATTATTTTTTTTTAGAAGCACGTGATTACAGCTAGAGGCTCTAATGGGCTTCAAAAAAGGGTGGGCGCAGAGCACTATGCCCCAAGTCCACCTAGTTGTGTGACAATAGGTAATTAATATTCGCTATTATCTTCCTCATTTTCCTCCCAGCCAATCAGAAAGCGGGTCCTGAGGCCCATCACCCGATTGGCTGAGAGGAGAGGTCATCCTATAAACAAGCCAGCCTGCAAGCAAACCAAATTGACCCGGTCTAACAATTCACAATAAAAACAATAGTTGCACAGATTTGCAAATACATGTGGAAGCCGCAGTGCCCACATCAAGGCTCCTCTGTATACTGCAGTCCTAACTCTATAGTTTTGAGAGTCTCCAAGTAGGAGCATATATAGGAGTGGATTAATTGATCTATTTTATTTATTACTTGCATTAATTGCACTATGATTATAGTGGTTAATGATACAGCAGTTTAGAATCGCTCTAAAAGAGAACATCTTTTGTAAGCTGATAATTATGTCCATAATAAAATCGGGGAATGAACATATAGGGCAATAGAAGGTTACATGTTCTGGGACTCATTTGAGTCTCAAAATGCATAAGCCTACGGTATGTTTCCACATTCTGTCTGCCTGAATCTGGATATAAAATAAAGATCATTCTAACGTCTATCATGGGATGTTGGAGCTTTATTTCTGTTCAGAAGCGGACCCAGGCCTTGTAGGAGGCGCAAAATTATTTTTAAGTCTTGCATGTCTACCCCCCCTTTGGCAGAAAGTCACCGCTATAGTCTAGACCAATATGTGAAGCGGAGAGTGGGGTCAATCCAGCCCTCTGGGGATGGTTACTATTAATACCCCATATGTCTGCGCTAGGGTACAGTGCGGAAGTTATTGGAAGTCACTGGTCTTCCTCTTTAAAAGCCCATATCCTCTGAACATCAATAAGGCTGAAAAACCCAAGATCGTTTGTTCTTAATGCGGACATAAAGTGTCATGTTTTATTAGTTGTACTGTGTAAGTAGCTTAGTAAGTCTGGTGACAAGCAGGGGATGATTGTCAGAAAATCGCACAGTACAGCCACAATAATCCTCACTTTCATCTCTGAAACATCACACTGAGCTCTGTCTCCTGGTACGGAGGCATCGCTTGTAATGAGATAATTGCCAACATATGTGGGCATGTTTTAAGGGGAACTCCACAGAGTTCAATCTTCTGCATAACTTTTTACCCCGTGCAGTTTCAGAAAACCATTAACCCTTTCTGTGTAAAAAGAAACATTTAAGGGCCTTAACATTCTCTAGTGCTCATTAGGCCCCTTTCACACTTACACGACTTGTCCCACGATTTTGTACTGCAAAATCGTATGACAAGTCATTCTCCATGATTTTCAATGACTACCATTCATATTGGCACGACTTTAAGTCGTGCCGACTTGAAAGTAGTCCCTGCACTACTTTGGTCCAACTTCTATGCGAGTTGTACTCCATAGACCTCAATGTTAAACCCTGAAGTAGCATGCAAGTCGTGCCTGAATAATATAGACACGACTTCAGTACGACTTTGTAAGCACAAGCCTGGCTCGCTGATCGGGAAAGGAAAACTTTTTTTTCCTTTCCCGATGAGCGACAGGCAGTGCTGACAGCTGTCTGGTATGAATCCAGAGGGGGAACTCCACGCCAAGTTTTAAATTAAAAAAACGGCGTGGGTTCCCCCCCAGGGGCATACCAGGCCCTTAGGTCTGGTATGGATCTAAGGGGAACCCCCTACGCCGAAAAATCGGCGTGGGGTGCCCCCCAAAATCCATACCAGACCCTTATCCGAGCATGCAGCCCGGCCGGTCAGGAATGGGGGTGGGGACGAGCGAGCGCCCCCCCCCCCTCCTGGACCGTACCAGGCCGCATGCTCTCAACATGGGGGGGTGGGTGCTTTAGGGCATGGGGGGCACCCTGCCGGCCCCCCCACCCCAAAGCACCTTGTCCCCATGTTGATGAGGACAAGGGCCTCTTCCCGACAACCCTGGCCGTTGGTTGTCGGGGTCTGCGGGCGGGGGACTTATCGGAATCCGGGAGCCCCCTTTAATAAGGGAGCCCCCAGATCCCGGCCCCCCACCCTATGTGAATGAGTATGGGGTACATGGTACCCCTACCCATTCACCTAGGGAAAAAAGCGTCAATAAAAAACACACTACACAGGTATTTAAAATAATTTATTAGGCAGCTCCGGGATCTTCTTCCGACTTCGGGGGTCCTCTTCCGACTTCGGGGGTCTCTCCGCCGTCTCCTCCCGGTGTCCTGATCTTCTGCCGGCTCCTCCGCTTTCTTCTGCAGCTCAATTGCTAGCGGTGGTCCGGACTTCTGCCTTCTTCTTTTCTTCCAGAGATGTTGACACGACGCTCTCTCCAGCTGGAATGGTCTCTGAACGCTCCGCAACGGACTTATATAGGCGGTGACTCCGCCCCCTTATGAGGTCACTGTCCAGGGGCATGCTGGGACTGTGCCGTCATAAGGGGGCGTGGTCATCACCCAGTGACCACGCCTCCTAAAACGTCAGTCCCAGCATGCCCAGGGACTGTGACGGCATAAGGGGGCGGGGTCACCGCCTATATAAGTCCGTTGCGGAGCGCACAGAGACCATTCTGGCTGGAGAGAGCGTCGTGTCAACATCTCTGGAAGAGAAGAGGGAAGAAGACGATCCAGAGGTCCGGACCACCGCTGGCAAAAGAGCGCCAGAAGATAGCGGTGGAGCCGGCAGAAGATGCGGACACCGGGAGAAGACGCCGGAGAGACCCCCGAAGTCGGAAGAGGACCCCCGAAGTCGGAAGAAGATCCCGGAGCTGCCTAATAAATTATTTTAAATACCTGTGTACTGTGTTTTTTATTGACGCTTTTTTCCCTAGGTGAATGAGTAGGGGTACCATGTACCCCATACTTATTCACATAGGGTGGG
This sequence comes from Lithobates septentrionalis, assembly GCA_037952835.1. Lineage (NCBI taxonomy): Eukaryota > Metazoa > Chordata > Amphibia > Anura > Ranidae > Lithobates > Lithobates septentrionalis. The sequence continues at coordinate 2,196,440 of JBBDGP010000568.1, read as the reverse complement.
GGGCCGGGATCTGGGGGCCCCCTTATTAAAGGGGGCTCCCAGATTCCGATAAGCCCCCCGCCCGCAGACCCCGACAACCAACGGCCAGGGTTGTCGGGAAGAGGTCCTTGTCCTCATCAACATGGGGACAAGGTGCTTTGGGGTGAGGGGGGGCCGCAGGGCGCCCCCCCATGCCCCAAAGCACCCACCCCCCATGTTGAGGGCATGCGGCCTGGTACGGTCCAGGAGGGGGGGGGCGCTAGCTCGTCCCCACCCCCATTCCTGACCGGCCGGGCTGCGTGCTCGGATAAGGGTCTGGTATGGATCTTGGGGGGACCCCCACGCCGATTTTTCTGCGTAGGGGTTCCCCTTACAATCCATACCAGACCTAAGGGCCTGGTATGCCCCTGGGGGGGACCCCACGCCAGTTTTTTTATTTAAAACTTGGCGTGGAGTTCCCCCTTATGATTCATACCAACTACTGTATGTTTTCATTTGTTAATGCCAAAAACGTGGCAAAGTAGTACTGCTCCCAAATCACGGTAAAATCGTGCGACTTTGAAGTCGTATAAGTGTGAAAGGAGCCTTGGGGAGAATTCTGAACTGATATTTTCAATGACACGGCTTTCATCTACAGTGCTCTGAAAAAGTATTCATACCCCTTAACATTTTCCACATTTTATCATGTTGCAACTAAAAATGTAAATGTATTTTATTGGAAATGTGTTTGATAGACCAACACATAATTCTGAAGTGGAAGGTAAATGATAAATGGTTTTCAGTTTTTTTTTTTACAAATAAATATGTGAAAACTCGGGCATGCATTTGTATTCAGCCCCCTGAGTCAATACTTTGTAGAACCACCTTTTGCTGCAATTATAGCTGCAAGTCTTTTTGGGTATGTCTCTACCAGCTTTGCACATATGGAGAGTGAAATTTTTGCCCAATCTTCTTTGCAAAATAGCTCAAACTCTGTCAGATTGGATAGAGAGCTTCTGTGAACAGCAATTTTCAGTCTTGCCACAGATTCTCAATTGGATTTGGGTCTGGACTTTGACTGGGCCATTCTAACACGTGAGTATGCTTCCAAACCCGGGTTTGGGCAACCTCGGCACTCCAGCTATGGTGTAACTATAAATCCCAGCATGCCTCTGCGAGTCATGCCTGTGATTGTCAGGGTCTTGCAATGTCTCGTGGGACTTGTAGTTTCACCACAGCTAGAGGGCCGAAGTTGCCTACCCCTGATCTAAACCATTCCATTGTAGCTCTGGCTGTATGTTTAGGGTCGTTGTCCTGCTGGAAGATGAACCTCCGCCCCAGTCTCAAGTCTTTTGCAGACTCTAACAGGTTTTAGTCTAAGATTACCCTGTATTTGGCTCCATCCACCTTCCCATCAACTCTGACCATCTTCCCTATCCCTGCTGAAGAAAAGCATCCCCACAACATGATGTTGCCAGTTAAATTTTGGTCTCATCTGACAAGAGCACCTTCTTACACATGTTTGCTGCATCCCCCACATGGCTTCTTGCAAACTGCAAATGGGACTTCTTATGGCTTTTTTTCAACAATGGCTTTCTTCTTGCCACTCTTCCATAAACTGATAGTTGTCCTGTGGACAGATTCTCCCACCTGAGCTGTGGATCTCTGCAGCTCCTCCAGTTACCATGGGCCTCTTGGTTGCTTCTCTGATGAATGGTAGGTTTGCAGTTGTTCCATACTCTTCCCATTTTCGGATGCTGAATTAGTGCTCTGTGACATGTTCAAAGCTTGGGACATTTTTTTATAACCTAACCCTGTTTTATACCTGACTTATCTGGTGTGTTCCTTGTCCTTCATGATGCTGTTTGTTCTCTAAGGTCCTGTAACAAACCTCTGAGGGCTTCACAGAACAGCTGTATTTATACTGGGATTAAATTACACACAGGTGTACTCTATTTACTATTTGTGACTTCTGAAAGCAATTGGTTCCACTAGATTTTAGTTAGCGATATCAGAGTAAAGGGAGCTGAATACAAATGCACGCCACTTTTCACATATTTATTTGTAAAAAATATTGAAAACAATTTATCATTTTCCTTCCACTTCACAATTATGTGTCACTTTGTGTTGGTCTATAACAGAAAATCCCAATAAAATATATTTACGTTTTTGGTTGTAACATGACAAAATATGAAAAATTTCAAGGGGTGTGAATACTTTTTCAAGGCACTGTATGTGTTTTGGTGTTGTAAGTTTCCAGGAGTGTAATTTCCAAATAGATGAAGGGCACCTCCTATATATTCATCATACATGGGTTGAGCGCATAAAACAACATTCAAAATACCCTCCATAGAAAATGCATGCAGCAAGCTAGTTCTTCCATGACGGATTGATGCCATGTTAGACACCAAGGCCATTTTGCCGTACCGGCCCTGTGGCCACTGCTCTTCTCATTGTTTGGTAAGTCACGTAAGTTGTAAAAAAAAGGCTGGTCCTGAACCAGGAAAAAATCTTCTCCATAATGCAATAGTGCCTGTTGTTGTTGCTCTATGCTTTTCAGATATCCGTTCTTGAACTAGCTTCCAAAAGAGTGCATAAAATTGCTAATTTTTTTTTTATGATAATCCAACTTTAATCCAGTATCTTGCTCTTTTTATTTAGTTCAGAATTGTTTTTCAGAAATGCGCTGCAAAATGCAGTGAGCATTAATCTGCAGCAGCCAATCGAATATCAGCTTTTTGTTGCCCATTCTAACCTCCAAGTGTTGATGTCTATTATACTTTAATATATTCTGTTGCTGTTAATATGTAAACTGCAGTATACCACTTGAACAAGACAAAAGGTGAGAAGACTGAAGAGTTGCATACCATTTTTATGATGGGTCATTTCAGCAATATACTGTATCACAATGTTCATTTTTCGTCTTGTCCTCCATTCTTTTAAAAGCTTTTCAAATTCCTCGTACGTGACTGGCATCTAGACTTCCGTTTATAGGGTAACAGAAGGCTTAAATGTTGCCGGGGGCTAATAATACCCTTGAACTGGTTCTTGTTAAGGGGCAAAAGCAATTGCAGCTGTTTGTCAGTCATTCAGCAAGATGCATCATAGGAATGTGTGACTGTATGTCTGACCTCCGCGAATACTCTCTGCTCTTTTATCGTAACTTGTTTGGTTTCTGCATACACCGAAAGTGGTCTTAACCTATTTTTGGTTTTGGGTTTCAGATGTGGATGTTCTTCAGAAGCTGGGCCTCATGGGAAGCAAGCCATCCAGCCGCCCAGTTCCCGAAGGGGTCATACCATTTAAATCGGGATTCATTTTGACGCAGAGAGCGCGTGTAGAAGCCCCCGTTCATGCAGTCATCCCGCCTAGCTTAGGAACGGATCTCACTTTGGTGCTGAGCCTGTGCTCTCACCGCATTAACAATGCATTCTTATTCACGGTCCGAAGCAAAAAGAAAAAACTTGAGCTCGGGTTGCAGTTCATCCCGGGCAAAATTATAGTTTATGTGGGTCACAAGCAGTCTGTATATTTTGATTACAATGTCCACGATGGCCAGTGGCACAATATGGCCATTGATATTCAAGGCCAAATAGTGACTCTGTATACTTCTTGTGGGAAGCAAAGAGTAAATGCCAGTTTGCCTATAAAGAAAGATAACACATTGGATCCTAATGGGGTTTTCATGCTGGGAAAGCTTAACCAGCAGACAATACAATTTGAAGGTGCTGTTTGCCAGTTTGATATTTATCCTCCCGCCAAGGCAGCTCATAATTACTGTAAATATCTTAAGAAGCAGTGCAGGCAAGTGGATACCTACCGGCCGAATCTGCCACCTATAATTCCACTGCTACCCCAAGAAGCCAGTATGTCTCTCAGCACAGAGATCATTTTAAAATCTCTAGGCAATCTTACCACAGCCTCCCCTCAGTCAGTCAAAACAAACTTGACAACCAACAGCAAAGTCAGGACTCCTTTTGTGAAGTTAACTACCAAAGCCCCAACCTTGCCTTCTGTGACATCTCCAGCCCCTCACAGAACTCAGCTCTTATCAAGTGTCTCAACCAGGACTTCCACCATCGCACTCAGGATATCTCCAGCCTCTGCCATTTCACTGGGACAGCCTCAGTCTCACGTCACCAAACTTGGTGCCCTTCCCAGCCAGAACAGCACAAAGAAGCAGCAGGCAGAGAAAGTGACGAAGAAAGCTGTCTACCAAAAAACAACCATCAAGCCTCTAGAAAGTTCTCATTCTCCCAAGCAGGTTAAAAAGAGCACGGGAAGCCCAAGGAGTACAAACACCACCACTCTAAAGCAAACAGCCGAGAAAAGGACAAGTGCTCCATCCCAGAAGATCCAAACTGTCATGAACCTGAATGTCCAACCAACCACATCCTCGGCCTTCTACACAAAACCAGCCTCCGGGGTCATTTACTCATCCACATCGACCATTACCAGCCTGCCATTTACTCACGATTACCTTTGGCTTGACCCAACTGCCTTTCCTTATTTGATGGGACCTCCTGGACCTAAGGGCGATCAAGGAGCCCCCGTAAGTGAAATTACTGTTTTTGTTATAATAACTTAAAATTAAGCCATTGTGACTATTCTGTTTAAAAAGCTATATGTTTTAATTAAAACTGAACACCAGGCAAACAACTCAAAACACACTAAAATACATATAAGAGTAAGATTTTACTTGCCCAAAATTGGAGCTTTTTGTTAGCCGTCGGTAACTGTGCTGGAAGTGTGTAGGGAGCGCTCTCAGTACAGCTGTGTCTGCAAATTGGTACGCAAATATGCGGCTGCTCAGTACCAAGGCCCACCTACCAAGAGTCTGCATATTTGCTTACTGTCAGTGCCTAGGAGTTAAGCTTTGCTGTACAGGGACTACAAAAGGCTGATAGCAAGTCAAATTCAGGTACTTTACACAGCTTCCTTTTTAAAAAAATATTTTTAAGGACTACCTGCCCACTATATAGCAAAATTACGGCCGGCAAGTGGTTGCATTATCCTGACTGGAAGTCATGGGACATCCAGCAGGATAAGCTGCTAGGGTGCGCCCAGCGTGGCGACTGGTGGTGTGATGTGTCAGTCTGATGCACCTCATCTCCGATCTAGGTAAAGAGCCTCTGGCGTAGGCTCTTTACATGTGATCAGCTGTGTTCAGTCACAGCTGATCACATGGTAACAAGGAAGTGCCGCTTATCGGCTTTTCCTCTATTCGCGCTGACAGACGCGAGTAGAGGAGAGCCGATCGGCTGCTCTCCTGGGGAGGGGGGGGGGGTCTGTGCTGATAATCAGCACATTGATTATCAGTGCAGACCAGTCGAGGATGCCCACTGGAGACCATCAGGTGTGCCTACTAGAGCCCACCAGGGATGAAAATTAGTGCCCAGTAGGGATGGCACTCTGTGCCCATCAGTGATGCCTGCCAGTGCCTCCTAATCGGTGCCTCATCGGTGCCATCTCAGTGCCAATCAGTACTGCCTCATCAGTGCCCCCCGGTCAGTGCAGCCTCATCAATGCTCATCAGTGAAGGAGAAAAGTTACTTTATTTGCAAAGTTTTGTAACAGAAACGAAGAAAAACTATATATATATATATATATATATATATATTATTTTTTTCAAAATTTTCTGTCTTTTTTTATTTTTTTTATTTGTAGTGCAAAAAATAACCCCAGTGGTGATCAAATACCACCAAAAGAATGCTCCATTTGTGGGAAGAAAATGATAAAAATTTTGTTTGGGTACAGTGTTGCATGACCGCGCAATTGTCATTCAAAATGCAGCAGCGCTGAAAATTGGCCCAGGCAGGAAGGGGGTGAAAGTGCCCTGTATTTAAGTGGTTAAGGTTATATTACTGAATACAAAGCTGCATTAATGTGTGTTTTTATATTTGCCTGGAGTTGAGCTTTAATATATAAACTCGACCATTATTGTCATTAATAGTGCATTTTTATTGTAGGACATCCAGTAAAAGTTCACAATAGTCAACAGTTTTTAGTGGAGGAAATGTGGCTGTTGTATTATTTATTCACTCCTCTAAGCTAACATTTTCCATACTCCTAGGTTCCACACATCTGGGTCCAACTCTCCTTTAGTTCCCTGTACCTGTCTGTTTCTCCACTTACTTTTATGGATATGACATATAGAATGTGCTACAGGATAACTAGAACCAAAAGTACAGAAATGTCAATGTTGTATGACAATAAAATGGCACCCTCCTGTTTCTATCAGTAATATTCATGTTTTTTTTCAGTACTGAGATCTGTAACAGGCCCACCTCCATGCTATTCATGAAGAAACCATTATTAGTGGCAAAATAATATAAAAAAAACAGCAGATGATTGAAGCAGAAGCCTTACCCATGGGACACATTATGATTCCAGGTGTCATTCTGCATCATATAGATTTCTGTTTTATTTTTTTGTTCCTCTGTTGACTAGTCCAAACTGGTGGAACATTTATACTATATTACTGTATTTAGGGTACAGGCTTAAAAACTGGTTCCAGTAGCAGCTTCTAGGATGGAATCTCTTTAACCATTATATTTCTGATGTTCTGTGCAATGCAGTGGTTCTCAACCACCGGGCTGTGGCCTCCCCTCTCTGTCCTCCAGCAAGCAGCAGATCCCTTCACCTCCCACAGTACCTTCATGCTTCCATCCTAACCCCTAAATCACCCATAGTGGCCTATAGTGCCCCCAGAGAGTCCTCTGCGGTGCCCCCAGAGAGTCCTCTGCGGTGCCCCCAGGGAGTCCTCTGCGGTGCCCCCAGGGAGTCCTCTGCGGTGCCCCCAGGGAGTCCTCTGCGGTGCCCCCAGGGAGCCCTCTGCGGTGCCCCCAGGGAGCCCTCTGCGGTGCCCCCAGGGAGCCCTCTGCGGTGCCCCCAGGGAGCCCTCTGCGGTGCCCCCAGGGAGCCCTCTGCGGTGCCCCCAGGGAGCCCTCTGCGGTGCCCCCAGGGAGCCCTCTGCGGTGCCCCCAGGGAGCCCTCTGCGGTGCCCCCAGGGAGCCCTCTGCGGTGCCCCCAGAGAGCCCTCTGCGGTGCCCCCAGAGAGCCCTCTGCGGTGCCCCCAGAGAGCCCTCTGCGGTGCCCCCAGAGAGCCCTCTGCGGTGCCCCCAGAGAGCCCTCTGCGGTGCCCCCAGAGAGCCCTCTGCGGTGCCCCCAGAGAGCCCTCTGCGGTGCCCCCAGAGAGCCCTCTGCGGTGCCCCCAGAGAGTCCTCTGCGGTGCCCCCAGAGAGTCCTCTGCCTCTGCGGTGCCTCCTCTAGAAGCCTCATTCCCTACAGGGCCATCAAGTCAGCTGCAGATTCCCTTATTCCCCTACATAACTCCCATCTCCTCAGTGACACTCAGCCAGATCCAGAGCCTCCAGCATTTCAATACATGTTTTGCATCCCCATAACTTTTTTGTGTAAGTATAAACTTTCTATTCTTTAATGTTTTGGGCTTGGAAGACTTTGGAAGAATTTACCAAGCCCTGGTCTCAAAAAGGCTAAGGACCAATGATGTAATGCATACATTGATTACTAAACAATGGATTTACACCAGGACAGAACACCTTGAGCTGGTGAATCCAGTTCTGCAGCCATCAGAGGGGAATATGAGTGTCCATAAAAGAAAATGCTTTCAGAAAGTTATTCATTGGTTGATGTTAAAGCGGAAGTAAACCCATCCATAAAACTGTTTCATTTCCGGCAGGTGCCGGAAATGTAACACTCCCATTGGTTGTGCTCTCAACCAAACTGTCAAGCCATCCAATGGCTGGTGTCATAACTGATCACATGGGAAGCATCATGGCAGTTGTAGATTAAACAAAGGCAAAGATGGCAGCTTCCTTGGCTGAAAATAGGAGGGTTTACTTGCGCTTTAAAGTGGTATTAAATCTAAAACCAAATATGTATTATATTGCAGCTTACCAAGCATTCGATGTGGTGGCTGCTTGAGTTTTCTTTTCTTTGGCTTTCTTTGTGTCTGTTTTCACCTGGTGATCTGTGAGATATATTAGCAGATTTAAATACACTAAAAAATTGAAGCCAAACTCCAGCTCACACTTTGTAATCAGTTACAGCAAACATTTTTTTCCTTTTGGGATAAAGTTTTTTTATATGGATAATCAAATGCTGACCATTATAAACACCTACACAAACTGCTGGTAATGGGTTGTTTCATCCATGTGTACTGATACATTCTGCTGTAGAGCTTGTGCTTTTGAAAAATAGACATTAGCTACATTCACACTCGCCCTATTCAGTGCAATGACAGGTCACTGGCGACCGCAACTACTCGTGGCTCAGCCAGTGATTACCTGTGGATCGCTACTGGAATGCATGTGAATGGGGCCAGTGGTCACATCTAGCTGAGGAGAGCCGCAGAAGAAATCAAAAGATTCTTACTGCTACAGTTTCACCAGCCCTAATCGCAGGATGGAATGTAACCTTACTAGCCAGATCACTAGATGAAACTAGACTAAAGAGAGCCTAAAAAAAGAAAATGAATGCAGCCTTCACATCTAAGAATTGGTAAGCTGCAATACATGTTTGCTTTTGGGTTCTTCAGCTACCTGTCTGCTGGGATTTATCTGAACCTGCCATATGTGGAGGGACAGAATTATGATTTGGTGACTGGTGTGGTAAAGGGTAAGCTTGTGAAAAATAAAAGACTCTACAAAACTCACAGATTAGACCACCCAGAATTTCCACTTTAGAACTCCATTCAGGCCCCAGCTGTAACTTCTCAGACCCTAAAATGATGTCCAGCTCTGACAGATATAGGTGGTTCAAGTAAGTTCTGAGTATCTACTGTATATTGTTCAACAAAGAGTGGAAATAATCATACAAAAGTGACATAAATGCGCTATTGCAGCCAACAAACATCAAATTAAGTCTTCCATTGGGGCTATTTAATAATCAGACATTACCGTTGCTCATACCAGGGCCAATAATCAGCAGCGAAGGAATAAAATAGATATCTTGTAAAGTGCTGTGCAATATTTACTTAATCATTGACAACTCAAAAAATGTGATTAATTTTTCAATTATCCCAATATTGTGATAAATCAATATTTTACCATATTGTATACAATATCTCACAAAAGTGAGTACACACCTCACATTTTTGTAAATATTTTATTATCTTTTCATGTGCCAACACTGAAGAAATTACACTTTGCTACTATGTAAAGTAGTGAGTGTACAGCTTGTATAACAGTGTAAATTTGCTAAATACAAAGACAGGTGTGTCTTGCCTACAGTCAAGCATGGTGGTGGGAGTGTCATGGTCTGGGGCTGCATGAGTGCTGCCGGCACTGGGGAGCTACAGATCATTGAGGGAACCATGAATGCCAACATGTACTGTGACATACTGAAGCAGAGCATGATCCCTTCCTTCAGAGACTGGGCCGCAGGCCAGTATTCCAACATGATAATGACCCCAAACACACCTCCAAGATGACTACTGCCTTGCTAAAGAAGCTGAGGGTAAAGGTGATGGACTGGCCAAGCATGTCTCCAGACCTAAACCCTATTGAGCATCAGTGGGGCATCCTCAAATGGAAGCTGGAGGAGCGCAAGGTCTCTAACATCCACCAGCTCTGTGATGTCATTATGGAGGAGTGGAAGAGGACTCCAGTGGCAACCTGTGAAGCTCTGGTGAACTCCATGCCCAAGATGGTTAAGGCAGTGCTGGAAAATAATGGTGGCCACACAAAATATTGACACTTTGGGCCTAATTTGGACATTTTCACTTAGGGGTGTACTCACTTTTGTGGGATGATTGAAGAATTCATCACATTTTTTGAGTTATCAATGATTATGTAAATATTGCGCAGCACTTTATAAGATATCCATTTTATTCCTTCACTGCTGATTATTGGCCCTGGTATGAGCAATTGCAATGTCTGTTTGATTATCAACTCCAATAAAAGACTTCATTTGATGTTTGTTGGCTGCAATAGCGCATTCATGTCACTATTGTATGATCATTTCCAGTATTGATGATGAAAATGTGAGGGATGTACTCATTTCAGTGAGATACTGTGTGTGTGTGTGTATGTATGTATATGTGTGTGTGTGTGTGTATGTATGTATGTATATATATATATATATATATATATATATATATATGTATGTATATATATGTGTATATATATATATATATATATATATATATATATATATATATATGTATATGTGTGTATATATATATATATGTATATGTGTGTATATATATATATGTATATGTGTGTATATATATATATGTATATGTGTGTGTGTGTGATCCGATTCTGCAAGTCACACTGCATTTTGCAAACCAATTTCGGGGTGTCGTTAACACACTCCGCAATCAGTTTGTGTATATGTATGTATGTTATTTATATATATATATATATATATATATATATATATATATATATATATATATATATATATATATATATATATATATATATATATATATACACACACGTATTTATTATATGCAGTATTCCAAATTAAAAGACACAAATAATTCAGAAGTCCATAAGTGTTGCAGGTGAGAGGGTTCCACTACCACTGTAATGTTATAAATGTAATAAGTTCAAAGCTGTTTCCATGACTATCAATGCAAATAGGTCCTCATTCGCCAATGTGACCACTCTTCAGTGAATAGCACCACCGATCACTCTCTGCGCTCACCTTAATACATAGACCTACTATAGGTCACTGCGTGCTTTCCCTTTCAAAGGGGTCTTATTGGCCACCTCCAGGTATCCAGGTACTTCTGAATTCCACCTCAAATGTTGCCAATGATGTAAAATCACCCTAGCAGGTTTTCCACCATCAATACCGCTCAAAAGGAATAGATAAATGTCAGTGCTCTAATCCTCAGTAGTGCACCACCCTAAAAAAGGATTATTATATGTACAGGTCCATGTCCTCTTAAGGGTAAGACTACAGCATCACCAGTCCATTTCTATCCAGGCAGCTCCTTCCGGGTGCCGTGAAGACGTCACTTGGCTCCGCCCTAACCCGTTTCGTATTGCTCAGTTTTTGTCATTACAATGGCTACATCTGTCTCATGAGGCCTAAAAGTGAAAAACAGCTTCTATTCCTGTATAGGACATTCCCTTTATGGTAGGAGGATCACAAAAGATTTATTTTGAAAGCAGTAGGTACTGATAAGGCAGTGAGAGAATGGAAGATGACAGTTAGCCAATTCCTCACTGGTCGTCATCTGCAAAGATGCTTTGATGGCTTCCACTATAGTAACTTGGTAAACAAAGTTCCTTGGCATTATATAGTCATTCTGTGAGTTCAGGTCTGTTCTGTTAGATACTGGAGCTTATAAAAAGAAAAAAAACATGGGACCGATGCTGCATCTACCTAAGAAGTAAGTATGAATAAAAAAAAATCTATACTTCTCTTTTAAACCATTATAGTTTCTCTTTAACAACGCATTGGGGTTTCAAATATATATGGTATATACCGTATATACTCGAGTATAAGTCGAGTTTTTCAGCACATTTTTTTGTGCTGAAAGTGCCCCCCTCGACTTATACTCGAGTCAAGCACTTTTCTGCAGCAAAAAATTTCATTTTCCGAACCGAATTTGAGGCCCAATATCTCAGGGCCACTTGGTGCTAGGAACCCCATATTTGGTGTGCAAACCCAGTGGAACTGGTACAACATATCCAAAGCTGGAGTTCCTAGTACCAAGTGGCCCCGAGATACGGGGCACCAAAATCGGTTCAGAAAATGTCATTCTCTGCTGCAGAAGTGCTTGACATTTTTTGAACCGATTTTGGGGCCCCATATCTCAGGGCAACTTGGTGCTAGGAACCCCAGCGTTGGATATTTTATGGTGCTAGTTCCACTGGGTTTGCACACCAAATTTGGAGTTCCTAGCACTAAGTGGCCCCGAGATACGGGGCCCCAAAGTCGGTCAACTGTGTCCATCTGCAGCAATGTCATTTTGGGACCCTTTGGTTTCACAGACCCCAAATTTTGGCTGCAGCTAGGGGGCATCTAGGAACCCTTATCTACTGAGTTTGAAGTTCAGGGGACCTATGGCTGCAAATGGGCACAGTGAGGCTGGAAATGGGCATTGTTGACCCTCTTTTCCACTTACAGTAGCTGTGCATTTCTCACCCTCGTCTTATACTCGGGTCAATACATTTTTCCCATTTTTTTTTTGTGGTAAATTAGGGCCTCGACTTATACTCGGATCGACTTATACTCGAGTATATACGGTAGATATAGATCTATATTAAGCCAGTCACATGATGTAGGCATGGTTTTATATATTATACTGCACTAGTCTATATACAGAGAAGCACGTTATATGTAAATGTCTGAATTTATAGTTACTATGAGCCGAGGGACCAATTCCCTGACAGCACAGTTAGCCCAGGTGCAGCCATAGTATGTTTTCAGTTTACAGAATGGAGCATAGTTGTGCACACTGGAACAGGCTGTGAGTCATACACACATTACTGGCAGCCTATACTGATGAGGTCACAACTAATTTCCTCCTCATCCCGAGCAAGGAATCACTTTTTTTGTCAATTGTTCAGCTGCGAATATTAATTCCAGGGAAATCCCTAGTATTTTCCTCTCCCTCGGACCAAGAGAGCAGAGTGTTCTCTCTTTAATAATGTGTTACGAGGCTCACAGCTTCAACGAGCGGCGTTCATATACGCGCTTGGCTTCTGGAATCTTGCACTGCTCTGTTATCAAGGTCACTTGTGAAGATCTCCAGATGCATCATATTTGAGCGGGAAAATGGATGCCAATTTATGTGGGGCTCGCTCTGGAGCCTGGAAACTGATAGCCTTTCTTACTCCCCACCTTCTTAGTTTCTGTACTCGCATTGTGTGGTATCCAGATATTTCACAAGACACCAAGCTAAGAAGTTAAGTGTTAAAGGATATAAGCAAATCGAGCGCTATAACTTATGGCTACTATTAGGATGAATCCCAAATGTTGGATTTATTACCAGGTTCAGTGAACTAAAGGTGAAATAATAATTCAAGACCCAAGGCCAGCTTTCTTTAAAAAAAATAGAATTCCATTCCTTTCTGTATAAATAGAATTATGTTTGTTGGGCAATACCTTCTCTACGCTCTAGTGCTGCCCCATGCTTCTTCATCTGTGTTCCAGTGCCAGGTTCTGCTGCTTGGCTGTAGTGCTGACAGGGAATGAGGAGTGAATGAGAGGAGTATAGAGCAGAGTCAGTGATCTGACAGTGTTGTCCCTTCTATGTTTAATCAGCGAGGAATAGATACCACTTTATTCCTTGACACTACAGAGAAAGTGGTATTGCTCTCCTGGCTGTCCTTCTTGGCAAAGGTGTATGAATCAAAAGTTGCTGGACAGAATAGCAAATACTTTGGCAGATAAGACCATTCACATGTATTCAGCTGTTTTTGCTCAATTCCAGCTTAAAGTGGGGGTCCACCCACACCACAAAAAAAAAAATATTAAAAGCCAGCAGCTACAAATACTGCAGCTGCTGACTTTTAATACATGGCCACTTACCTGTCCCAGGGTCCAGTGATGTCAGCAGGGGACGCCGAAAACCCGCTCCGTTCTCGACAGCTGCCGCCGCCGCCATCCTAGGTGAGGGAATCAAGAAGTGAAGCGTTACGGCTTCACTTCCTGGTTCTATACTGCGCATGCGCGAGTCGCGCTGCGCGTCCCAAGTGGTCCCCGCTCTCTCCTGGGAGCTGTGTGATTCCCAGAATCCTCCACCAGATCCTGCGCTGCTCTGTGCAGCCATAGAGAGGCTTGTCTCTGCCCCCCCCCCTTCTCAGCAGTCAACAGATAAGAGAAGGACAGGACTCCATGCAGCTGCAGCACCCTCTAGTCCAGCCCTCCTCTGGTCCTTCTCCAGACCTTGCACTTTCTGCTTCCCAGCTCCACCCCAGTTTCTTCCCAGAAACAAGGTAAAGGGGTGCACTTTGATGGAATGGAGGGTGGGGGACTCTTGACTTTGAATGGTGGGGGGGGGGGCGCTTGACATTTAAAGTAAGGGGGGGTGGGGTGGGGTGCTCTGGACAGGATTTTCCAATGGGAAATGTTGGATGCGAGCTTGTTGGCTGCAAGTCCGACCGTGTGTATGCTCCATCGAACGTTTGTTGTCGGACTTTCCGCCAACAAATGTTGGCTAGCAGGTTCTCAAATATTCCGCCAACAAAACTTTGTCGGAATCTCTAATCGTGTGTACACAAGTCCGTCACACAAAAGTTCACGCATGCTCGGAAGCAAGCAGAAGGAGCTGCACTGGCTTTTGAACTTCCTTTTTCTCGACTCGTCGTACATCTTGTACGTCACCACGTTCCCACGCTCGTAATTGTTGGCCAACATTTGCGTGACCGTGTGTATGCAAGACAAGTTGGAGCCAACAACCTTAAAGAAATCCAGGGTTTTGTTGTCGGAAAGTCCGATCGTGTGTACGAGGCATTACAGTTACAACTGGCCCTTTAAAGGGAAACCATAAGACTGACGTGGCCCGCGATAAAATTGATTTTGACACCCCTGAGCTACGGCGAGGCAACATAGTTCATTAATTGCTATTTATATAACTGAAATACAAAAGTTCAACTCTCATTGTTTTCATTAGCTTGTTCCAGTATAACTGAGGAGAGTTGGTTAACATAGCTTTAAAATTTAACTCCAATGAAAAAAAAAAGTATTGTCCTAGCTTGAAAAGTAAGATCTGTTTGTTTTTTTTTTTTGTTTGTTTTTTTTAAATCTAATGTTCTTTCTTTGGCCCCCACCCCTCCTCTTAAAACTTTGATCTGAAAACTTTAGGTTATATAAAAAAAAGTGTAAAAATAATCCAAGCTTTTCTTTTTGGAGTACGTCATCAGATTCTACATAAATTCTCAGTAATGATCCGTGTGGCTGAAGGACATCTGCTTTCAGATAGCCCTGCAGATCTCTGCGCAGGTCGAGCGTGAAAAGTGGAAGCCGTGTTTGCATCTCTCCTCGTTATGTTTACCCATGTGCAAATTTATTGAAGCCATATACTGTATGCATCCTGTATGAATGAATATAAGCAAACTGTTTAATGCAGTCTTCATTCTGAGAGTGTAGTACCCTCCCAGTTGCAGATGGTGTGTATTAAATCCATATGTCATATAAAAAATATTTCCATTGCAGAACATCCACACACTTCATGCTCACCAGGATCTCCCCTCTCCTCCCTCCTCAGCACTTCACACTTTGGCCAGGTGAAAAAAATCACACGTAGGGAGACATATACTGCTTCATAAGCACCATGAGGAAGTGAGCCTTATAATTTACCAGAATGATGGTGAGTCATGGGTATCAGTTTGGCAAGCAAAGCCCAAATTTATTCCATCTTATCTCCAATATTTATTGAAGAAACACATTAGGTCTTGCGTATCAAAGTTTTAAAGTTGAAATCCAGACAGACAGCTTAACTCACAGTTGGAATGCCTTTATGGGAATTGTTTACCTGCCAAAAGATTTGTAATTTTGTTCAGCCAGGATTGTGGTACAGACATCACAGCCAAACTGTGTCTTCATTTAGTTTCAATGCAGTTAACCACTTGAGCCCCGGACCATTATGCTGCCTAAGGACCAGAGGTCTTTTTCCAATTTGGCACTGCGTCGCTTTAACTGCTAATTGCGCGGTCATGCAATGCTGTACCCAAACGAAATTTGCGTCCTTTTCTTCCCACAAATAGAGCTTTCTTTTGATGGTATTTGATCACCTCTGCGGTTTTTATTTTTTGCGCTATAAACGGAAAAAGACCGAAAATTTTGAAAAAAAATGATATTTTCTACTTTTTGTTATAAAAAAAATCCAATAAACTAAATTTTAGTCATACATTTAGGCCAAAATGTATTCGGCCACATGTCTTTGGTAAAAAAAATGTCAATAAGCGTATATTTATTGGTTTGCGCAAAAGTTATAGCGTCTACAAACTAGGGTACATTTTCTGGAATTTACACAGCTTTTAGTTTATGACTGCCTATGTCATTTCTTGAGGTGCTAAAATGGCAGGGCAGTACAAAACCCCCCCAAATGACCCCATTTTGGAAAGTAGACACCCCAAGGAAATTGCTGAGAGGCATGTTGAACCCATTGAATATTTATTTTTTTTGTCCCAAGTGATTGAAAAATGACAAAAAAAAAAAAAAAAAAAAATATTTACAAAAAGTCGTCACTAAATGATATATTGCTCACACAGGCCATGGGCCTATGTGGAATTGCACCCCAAAATACATTTAGCTGCTTCTCCTGAGTATGGGGATACCACATGTGTGGGACTTTTTGGGAGCCTAGCCGCGTACGGGGCCCCGAAAACCAATCACCGCCTTCAGGATTTCTAAGGGTGTAAATTTTTGCTTTCACTCTTCACTGCCTATCACAGTTTCGGAGGCCATGGAATGCCCAGGTGGCACAAAACCCCCCAAAATGACCCCATTTTGGAAAGTAGACACCCCAAGCTATTTGCTGAGAGGCATATTGAGTCCATGGAATATTTTATATTTTGACACAAGTTGCGGGAAAGTGACACTTTTTTTTTTTTTTTTTTTGCACAAAGTTGTCACTAAATGATATATTGCTCACACAGGCCATGGGCATATGTGGAATTGCACCCCAAAATACATTTAGCTGCTTCTCCTGAGTATGGGGATACCACATGTGTGGGACTTTTTGGGAGCCTAGCCGCGTACTGGACCCCGAAAACCAATCACTGCCTTCAGGATTTCTAAGGGTGAAAATTTTTGATTTCACTCTTTACTGCCTATCACAGTTTCGGAGGCCATGGAATGCCCAGGTGGCACAAAACCCCCCCAAATGACCCCATTTTGGAAAGTAGACACCCCAAGCTATTTGCTGAAAGGCATGGTGAGTATTTTGCAGCTCTCATTTGTTTTTGAAAATGAAGAAAGACAAGAAAAAACATTTTTTTTTTTCTTTTTTCAATTTTCAAAACTTTGTGACAAAAAGTGAGGTCTGCAAAATACTCACTATACCTCTCAGCAAATAGCTTGGGGTGTCTACTTTCCAAAATGGGGTCATTTGGGGGGGTTTTGTGCCACCTGGGCATTCCATGGCCTCCGAAACTGTGATAGGCAGTGAAGAGTGAAATCAAAAATTCACGCCCTTAGAAAGCCTGAAGGCGGTGCTTGGTTTTCGGGGTCCCGTACGCGGCGAGAGAGAGAGAACAATAAAACAACAACTATTTTTTTTTATTTCTTATTTTTTTTTTTTTTTACACTTTTTTTGTAACTAACTTTTATAACGGTAACCGGTTCCAGGTTCGGGTCTCTCAAAATGCGATGGCATCTTGGGAGACCCTGTGAAAGTGTGCCTAGTCTGTGCAATGCTGTACCCTACGCTAATACTCAACTAGTGAATGGTAGCGTTCAAAACATTCACCAATGCAAAGACCAGGATTGTCAGGACAGGAGGGACAATAATAGCGGGTGTCACGCCTATATCCGCGCTTGCTGCAGACACGACATCTTTTTTGGGGGGGTTCGTTGGGTAGGGGTACTCGGGAGGACATAAAGAAAATGCCTCTCATGCAGCCGACTGCATTTGGTTGGGGATGTGAATGGGGGAAGTACGGGCGCTGCAGAAGCGGTGGGTTCCCAATTAGGATTGGCGAATGCAGTAGGAAGGGCACTATGGGCACGACGGGCCTGTGTTTGTCTTTCTGGTGGCAGCGGGACACTACTTGTGCTTGCCACCTCACCAGCTTGAACTGCACTTATGGGACTCGCCACGTCACCAAGTGTTACTGCAGTGCTGGTTTGACTACGACCGGGGTGTACTAGGGCGCTGGCGCTTGCCAGTTCACCAAAACGCTACCAAAAAACTGTTAGCGATCGCAGGGATCAGGCCTGACTCTGCGAACGCTGCAATTATGCGTTTAGTGTTTTGTAAGTGACAGTGATCGATCGATACTGCACTTGGGTGGGCTGGGCCGGGCCGGGCGGAGGGGCAAAACGCAGGTGCTAGCAGGTATCTGGGCTGATCCCGCTAACACTGCGTTTTTGGGAACCCTAAACTGCTGGTGACGCTAGTATAGATCTGATCGGATCAGATATTGATCCGTTCAGATACTATACCACTAAGGGAGGTGTATGGTGCGTGCGTGGGTGTTAGCGGTACTGGCGCTAACCTGACGCTGCCTGGGGCTGGCGCTTGCCAGTTCACCAAAATGCTACCAAAAAAACTGTTAGCGATCGCAGGGATCAGGCCTGACTCTGCGAACGCTGCAGTTATGCGTTTAGTGCCTTGTAAGTGACAGTGATCGATCGATACTGCACTTGGGTGGGCTGGGCGGAGGCACAAAACGCAGGTGCTAGCAGGTATCTGGGCTGATCCCGCTAACACTGCGTTTTTGGGAACCCTAAACTGCTGGGGACGCTAGTATAGATCTGATCGGATCAGATATTGATCCGATCAGATACTATACCACTAAGGGAGGCGCATGCTGCGTGCGTGGGTGTTAGCGGTACTGGCGCTAATCTGACGCTGCCTGGGGCGACGCATATCACCGCCGGGCGATCGGGGGGCTAAACCTTTATTCGGTAATAAACGGCGGGTGCCCTGACACTATAAAAAATAAACAAACTAACCAGCGTCAACCGTAACGGTTATACGGTGATCAGTGGTGAAAGGGTTAACTAGGGGGCAATCAAGGGGTTAAAACATTTATTAGGTAGTATATGGGGGTCCCTGACGCTATAAAACGCTGACGGCGAACCTAAATATTTACCTCACTAACTAGCGTCACCAGCGACACTAATACAGCGATCAGAAAAATGATCGCTTAGTGACACTGGTGACAGGGGGTGATCAAGGGGTTAAAACTTTATTAGGGGGGGTTAGGGGGGTACCCTAGACCTAAAGGGGGGTAATACACACTGTCCCAACACAGTAACTGTCACAAACTGACACTATGCAGTAATCAGAAAAAAAAAAAAAAAAACAAAACTGCTGGTGTCAGTTTGTGACAGGGGGGGGGGGGGGTGATTGGGGGGGGATCGGGGGGCGATCGGGGGGGGGATCGGGGTGTTTTGTGTGCCTGGCATGTTCTACTGTGTGTGTGTAGTGTTGTGCACTTACTTACATGTCGTCTCTCCTCGGGCCGGAACGGAAAATACCGACCCGAGGGGAGATGACATCACTTCCTTTGCTGCTGTTTAGCATACAGCAGCAAAGGAGTGTTCTCATTGGCCGGCGGCGATCGCGAGGGGGGGGCCACGAACGGATGGTCTCCCCCTCATCACCGATCGCCGCTGGACAAAAGACGACCGCCTCGGGCACCGGGGGGGGGTCCGATCGGACCCCCCACCCGCGGAAGGCAAATCACGTACCCTGTACGTGATTTTGCCTGTCCGTGCCACTTTGCCGACGTACATCGGCGTGAGGCGGTCGTCAAGTGGTTAAAGTGGTGTTCCGGCCGAAATGATACTTTTTAAATAAAAATACCCCTATAATACACAAGCTTAATGTATTCTAGTAAAGTTAGTCTGTAAACTAAGGTCTGTTTTGTTAGTTTATAGCAGTAGTTTGTTATTTTATAAACTTACAGCAGTCCGCGGCCATCTTAAGTGTGGGCATCTGAAGCCAGACTGTATGTCTTCCTGGATCTCATCCTTGCAGATCTCGCACATGCTCAGTGCAGCACAAGCAGTGTAATAGGTTTTAGGTCAGGTTTCCATAGCAACGGCAGTGTCAGAGGAAGTTGCCGCCCCTTCCCAGAAGGCATTGCAAACAGGAAATGATGCGATGGGCCACGGCCAGGGAGGAGGAAGTGAAAAATGAATACAGCAGATATACAGTAGGTGCTGAGAAAAAAAATAAAAAAAATATCCAATTCTTTTACAGTGCACAGTTTAGTGAGGGATGCTGAAGAGTTGTAAAAGTGGGTGGAACTCCACTTTAAGCAGAGCAGTCTGGCCAAGGACCCACCCCAGCATTGAACAGGCATTGCCATACTCATGTGGTCATAACTCCTGCCCATTGCCAAGGCCTTCTACTATGTCTGGTTGATTGTTTCTCCTGAAATGTTTGGCCAGCAGTTACATGCATACATATTGTACATAATATACATAAATATATCTATTAGAACAAGTGTCCTTTTGGATATTTCATGTACCTCTGGCCATGCTCTGAGCTGTATTATGTTTTGGTAGAAAACACAAATACAACACAGAGTAAGTGACGCCGTATACAAGCACATCCGTCATTGAGAACAATAAGCTAGTTGTTTGCTTGCGCAGTACTGCCAAGGCCCTTGTCAGTTTTTTCTCTCTGCTTGGTGCTTGCATGCTGGGGGGCTCCTTACCTTTACCTTATTCTTAATAATATTGAGAGCATGGCTGCGGTTACAACTCTTCTGTGGACAACATGAGGTGCACCGAATGGAAATTTTGGTACCGAAACCAAAAATGCAGGATGCACTTGGCCTAAAAGCAAAACCGAAAATTACAGTTTTAAAAAAATATATATGTATTTTAATATCATTAATTTAAATGAATTTGTCACCCATTATTGGCACTTTAACACAAGAAAAGCTCAAGAAAAATGCACCCCTTTATCCTGGATTCACACTAATAATTAAATAGTTAGGCTAAAAAAAGACATAAGTCCATCTAGTTAAACCAAAAAAATCACACAAATCTATATATACAATCCTACACCCACAGTTGATCCAGAGGAAGGCGAAAAACCCCAGCAAAGCATGATCCAATTTTCTACAGCAGGGGAAAAAATTCCTTCCTGATCCCCCCGAGAGGCAATTGGATTTTCCCTGGATCAACTTTACCTATAAATGTTAGTAGAATCCAGGCCTTTTTTAAAGCAATCTCCTGAGATGGCCAAAACCAGCACTTGAGGGAGTCTATTCCACATGCGGGACAGAGCATGTCATTCGCACAGAAATCGCAGCACATTCCTGTGCAAATTACATGCGGTGTCTCTGGAGTGCAATTTGAGCCATGGATTTGTATGGCTGAAATCACACCGCATTCGCACCAAACTAATGCAGGACCCTTTTTTTGTCTGCACCAGAATCAGATCACATGGGTGTCAACACCCATGTGATCCGATTCTGCAAATCACACTGCATTTTGCAAACCAATTTCGGGGTGTCATTAACATACACTCTGCAATCAGTTCGCATGAACGGGTTGCAATTTTTGATGTGGTGCCGAATACGCAGCCAATTAGCTGTGAATTCGCACCAAAGCTAGTGTGAACCGAGGCTTAAATTGTGTATGTCTTCACCGCACCAAACACGCACCTCCCCATTGAAATGCATTGAAAACACAGCAAGAACGCACCTGTTACATTTTTGATGTGTTTTTTTGAGTCACGTGAACCATGAAAAACACACCATAAGCACAGTAAAATCGCATCAAATTTGCATGCATTTTCTTTGGCATCCTTGGCACCTAATATGTTTTCGCTATGTTTCAGCCGCTGACATTTCCGTGCATCTCTACTTCATATAGTTAGGCCCTTTCCACCTCCCAGCTATACATTCTACTCATGGCCTCTACATGAGAATACGAATAAGAATTATTAGTTTTCATTCTCATTTTCATTGGGATGGTCGTAGGTAGCAGCAGAAGTCCACTTTTTTGGGTAAGCAATCATACGACTGTAAGTACAAGAAATCGGATAGTAAATTGCCCTCTATTGAAGCGATTGTTCACCTAAAGAAATATTGGGGAAAATCACAGTCATGGACAAAAAATCACCTGGGCACACAAAAAAAAAATAGAAAAATTCCCTCCTGATGCATCTTTTGTGCAGTTACCAGCAAAGTGAACCTCCTTAGGGATGAGTGGTGACACACCACACCTATCGCATAGAGGTGTGGAATGGCCATACGACTTGAAAGAGATTCCCAAATATTCTCGTGTTCCTAAATGAGACCTAATTTCACACATGGAAGCTAATTCTTAGGAACTAGTCAAAGAAATGGTAAAACTTGATAAATGAACTTTCTATGAAAATAAACAACACCTTGTTTTCTAAAGCTAACCATGCACATTAAAGGGCCTGTCTGGTTGAATACAAATGAAAAATTTAATAGTTGGGCGTTTTTTTTTTTTTTTTTTTTTGTTCTGCCTGAAGGCTGTACAGCATGGATGGACGAATCCCCTTCATCATTTAACTTGTCAGAACCAACATGGCTAGCGACTTTGGCATGTTTAGAAACTGAACAGAGGGAGCCTGGAAAGGGTTAAAAGGGGGGGGGGGGGGTTGCACTACCTTTTTAAAGTGATTGTAAAGGCTTGTTTATTTTTAATATAAAAATAATAAACATGTTATACTAACCTGCTCTGTGTAGTGGTTTTGCACAGAGCAGCTCAGATCTTCCTCTTCTCGGGTCCCTCTGCCGGTGCACATGGCTCCTCCCTCCTGTTGAGTGCCCCAAAGCCGCTCTTTGTGTCCATTAAGACAAAGAGCCGTGGTTTAGCCCTGCCACGCCCCTCCTCTCTCCTGATTGGTGCCATTGGCTCTCGCTGCTGTCAAAGTCAGTTAGTCACTGCTGTGTCTCAGCCGATTAGGATGGATAGTCCCGGATAGCAGAGGCACTCATGCACATCGCTGGATAGAGAAGGGGCTCAGGTAAGAGTGGGTAAGGATTAGATCATCTGTCAATTTTCCCACATTTCCTTACATATTTGGTAAGGTTGAATAAACACAACAACAGTCCATCCAGTTCAACCTGTGTTGGTGTGTTTGTGTGCATGTGTTCCAGTCTTGTTTATTACAGGTACTTGTATAGTGCCATCTGTTTATGCAGTGCTTTACATATATATTGTACATTTAAATCAGTCCCTGCCCTCTTGGAGCTTACAATCTAAGGCCCCCCGTACTCACATTCACACATACACATAGTGGGGACGATTTAGACGGGAGCAAATTAACCTACCAGCATGTCTTTGAAGTGTGGGAGGAAACCGGAGTACCCGCAGGAAACCCACATAGGTACAGGGAGAACATCCAAACTCTAGGCAGGTAGTGCTGTGGTTGTGACAGGGTTATATGTACGGGAAGTGAGGGAAAATCTGCAATGGGCACAGACAGAAATACACCTCTGGAAGGGGTTTCCGCCTTTTACTGCTACAAAAAAAAAAAATCTTTATTTCTGTTTGTGTTGCTATGGAAGAGTTCCCCTCATTTCTTGTCTAACATTATCAACAGGAGAAGTAAAAAGGAAACCTTTCTAATGGAGCCCTGGATAGCATTAAAACCTGGCAGGGGGTTCTAACCCTTCCCACTCTATTCAAAACTAGAAAAAAGGTTGGACATGACATACACGTTAAAGTGGTTGTAAACCTCAGGCATGAAATATGAACAAAGCATATCCCTCTAACTGTGGTTTTCAACTCCTGTCCTCAGGACCCACTAAGAGGCCGGATTTGCAAGATAACTAAAATACATGACAGGTGATATCATTTGCTGCTCAGTGATTGCAGTATTCTAGTCTGCATCTCCCCAAGGTAATACATAAAACCTGGCCTGTTAGTGGGTCCTGAGGACAGGAGTTGAGAACCACTGCTCTATAGTGTATGCTTGTCTCGGTTAAGAGCACTAATGCCTCGTTTCCACTGAGCGGATCGGTTTGGGTCGGTACAGTTTGGAAGGCCTAGAATGGTCCGGCCTATTCAGGTGAGCGTTTCCACTGCAAGTCAGACCGACGGGCCATATGTGGGTTTAGAAAAAATGCCTAGGATGGCGTCACACGTCCACCAATCAGTGGAATGTATCGTAGCCTGCCCTAACCGAACTGTACGATTTTTTTTTTTTTTTATGGCCCCACATCTGAAGCAGGACCCTGAATGGTGCGGTTCGGTTCGGTTGTATGGGCCGCTTTCATAATGGAAACACTCAAAATAGCCTACCGTACCGAACCGATCCGCTCAGTGGAAACGAGGCATTAGTGTAATTTCTGGCCGCTGCCTTGTTTCTCTATTAGCATGAATCACTTCTGACGAGTTTTTCTGATGCCAAGAGAAAATTGGTGACGGGGGAGGGATATCCAGCTGATTGACAGCCTCAGCTCTGTTCCTGTGAAGGGGGGGGGGGGGGGGTGCCCCTTCCCTTCCCTTCCATTCCTTCCAATCAGCACTTATGAGCTTTCATCACTAAGCTCTGCAGTGTGTAATTTCAGCTCTCCGTCCACTTTTTTTTTTCTGACCGCTCAGACAAGCTTTATATTCTGGACTTTGAAAGTAGAGAAGACTGCAGATAAACAGGTACAACTTATGTAAGAGTATTTGTTTCATCCCTGTGTATCACCTGAGGCCGGTCATTTCACTGGATATATGTAAGGATTTACAACCACTTTAACCCCTTCAGCCCCAGAAGAATTGGCTCCTCAATGACGAGGCCAGGTTTTGCGATACGGCACTGCGTCGCTTTAACTGACAATTGTGCGGTCCTGCGACGTGGCTCCCAAACAAAATTGACGTCCTTTTTTTCCCCACAAATAGATTTCTTTTGGTGGTATTTGACTATCTCTGCGATTTTAATTTTTTGCGCTATAGACAAAAAAAAGAGCGACAATTTTGAAAAAAACACATTTTGTACTTTTTGCTGAAATAAATGGCCCCAATTTTTTGGAGGAAAAAAAAGCAAATTTTTTTTCTCACTTTATGCCAATATGTATTCTTCTACATATTTTTGGTAATAAAGATCGCAAAAAGCGTATATTGATTGGTTTGCACAAAAGTTATAGCGTCTACAAAATAGGGGATAGATTTATGGCATTTTATTATTATTATTATTATTTTTTTTTTACTAGTAATGGCGGTGATCTGCGATTTTTATCGAGACTGCGACATTATGGCGGACACATCGGACACTTTTGACACACTTTTGGGTCGACTGACAATTGTACAGCGATCAATGCTATAAAAATGCACTGATTACTGTTTAAATGTCACTGGCAGGGAAGGGGTTTAACACTAGGGGGCGATCAAGGGGTTAACTGTGTTCCCCATTTGTGTGTTCTAACTGTGGGGGATGGGACTGACTATAGGAGATGAGAGATCATGGTTCCCAGCTCATAGGAACTCACAATCTCTCTCTCCTCTCCTCACAGAACGGGGATGTGTGTGGTCACGAGCATCAGCACCCCCGCTGTGCAGCGGGCGGGCGCGTCTGCTATGCCGCCTAAAAGGACTGACGTATAGCTACGATGGTTCGCGGGATCGTGCCGACCTCCCGCAGTACAGTGACGGCGGCTGGTCGGCAAGTGCAAATGCTTTTGACTTGTTAGCCTAGATAAACAGAAGACCTTGTCGAAAACAACTCCTGTGTGCATCTTCTTAAAATAAATATTGCTGTGACATAAAAGGACTGGATGTTGGGGGAATGCGGGTGAGATGGCTGTAGAGACATGATGGCCCCTAGCAGAGTGACCGGTGTTCTATTAGAATACCGCTAACCCATCAGAAATTGCAATGGAAGTGACGTTGCAAACAAAATTGCTTATTGCGCATGTGCTATGCATTTCAACATGGCTGTTATGCATTTCAATAGGCTTCCTAAACTGACAGAACACAAAGGCGGCAGCGGACATCTTCTTACTCCCAGGCAAGTCTGGAATTTCACACTTATTTTAGCAATTACCTCACCTTTTATATACTGAAATAGACTATTTCACCACGACCGAGTGAAGGTCTCAAAAAAATGTCCCTCTGCGCCAAATGACTATCAGTTTGGTGCTGAGCAGTGCAGGGTGTACCAAGATGGTTTTCGCCACCTTCTGACTGCAGGCTTGTCGCTGCTTTTCAAATGCAACATCAAAACAGTGTCACAGATTTAAAATTACTGCATTTCAGTATATAAGGTAAGTTTTTAATGCTAAAATAAGTGTGAAATTGAAGACTTGCCTGGGTGTAAGAAGATGTCTGCTGCTGCCTTTATGTTCTGCCAGTTTGCAAAACTTACTGGAACACATAGCTGCCATGTTGGTACGCATGGCGCATGCACGGTAAGCATTTTTTACTCCGAGCGTCACTTGCGTTACATTTTCTGATGGGTAGCGGTATTCTGACAGGACATCGGCCCCGATGCTATGGCCTGTGATCCTAGACTCAGGCCCGATGTAGGGGATCGGAATGAGGGGTGGTGGCTGCAGAGGAAGGAGTAATTTCATGTGCCTCTCTGCAGGGCATTCCTAGACAGTACTTTTTGGTTTTCCATTGCTCTTTACATTGAAAGCCTGTTTTTCTTGAGGGCTGACTAAAATATATGGGCACTTACTTTCATCCTCTGTCAGGTGTCTGCCCAGACAAGCAGCAAGAGGTATTCCTTGGTTTTCTGGATTGGGAAACTTGATGGAAGTTTGGAACAAGAGGTGTAAAGGTCAACAAGTGCTGTAGATTTATTGGACTTTGTGAGGGGGTTGTCCAGAGATAAGGGGCTCTCCTGCAGGCATGACAGAGGTGTATGGATTCCAGGATTGAAAGAAAGCAGGCCAAGACAGAGCCTTGGTAGGAGTAGAGGAGCAATGTGATTGAAGATAAGATACCATTGCTGCAAAGGATGGAAGGAAAGTGTAGGAGTCCTCTGCCCTGTTTGTGACTGTAATTGTAGACCTGTTCTCCATACAAACTTCATCTATGCAATCCACATCTCTGATATCTTACTTTATCATAATTATTGTATAATATTTTACTTATGGAATTTAAATAAGTGCAGACTTCTACTGTATATCCCTATTAATGTGCAAAATATCACACAGCTAAAGTGACTAGAGCAATAAGATCTAGCAACCACAGTAAATGGCAAGTGCAAAAAAAAAAATAATCACGCAACACACAGTGCACAGTACAAAAATCAAACAACTATCTAGGTCAATAAATATTCAAAAAGAAATGGGATATAGATAGATAGAGAAATAGAGATATAGAGATGTAGAGATATAGAGAGATAGAGAGATAGAGAAATAGATAGATAGAGAAATAGATAGATAGAGAAATAGATAGATATATCAGTATCTCAAAAAAGTTCACCCCTCACATTTTTGTAAATATTTTATTACATCTTTTCATGTGACAACACTGAAGAAATGACACTTTGCTACAATGTAAAGTGGTGAGTGTACAGCTTGTAAAACAGTATAAATTTGCTGTCCCCTCAAGATAAACACACAGCCATTAATGTCTAAACCGCTGGCAACAAATGTGAGTACACCCCTAAGTGAAAATGTCCAAATTGGGCCCAATTAGCCATTTATCGCTCTCACTCTCTCATACTGGTCACTGGAAGTTCAACATGGCACCCCATGGCAAAGACCTCTCTGAGGATATGAAAAAATTAATATTTACTCTACATAAAGATGGCCTAGGCTATAAGAAGATTGCCAAGACCCTGAAACTGAGCTGAAGCACAGTGGCCAAGACCATACAGCGGTTTATCAGGACAGGTTCCACTCAGAACAGGCCTTGCCATGGTCGACCAAAAGAAGTTGTGTACACGTGCTCAGCGTCATATCCAGAGGTTGTCTTTGGGAAATAAACGTATGAGTGCTGCCAGCATTGCTGCAGAGGTTGAAGGGGTGGGGGGTCAGCCTGTCAGTGCTCAGACCATACGCTGCACACTGCATCAAATTGATCTGCATGGCTGTTGTCCCAGAAGGATGCCCCTTCTAAAGATGATGCACAAGAAAGCCTGCAAACAGTTTTTCCTGAAGACAAGCAGACTAAGGACATGGATTACTGGAACCATGTTCTGTGGTCTGATGAGACCAAGATAAACTTATTTGGTTCAGATGGTGTCAAGCGTGTGTGGTGGCAACCAGGTGAGGAGTACAAAGACAAGTGTGTCTTGTCTACAGTCAAGCATGGTGGTGGGGGTGTCACGGTCTGGGACTGCATGAGTGCTGCCGACACTGGGGAGCTACAGTTCATTGAGGGAACCATGAATGCCAACATGTACTGTGACATACTGAAGCTGTGCATGATCCCCTCCCTTCGGAGACTGGGCCGCAGGGCAGTATTCCAACATAACGACCACTGCCTTGCTAAAGAAGCTGAGGGTAAAGATGATGGACTGGCCAAGCATGTCTCCAGACCTAAACCCTATTGAGCATCTGTCGGGCATCCTCAAACGGAAGCTGGAGGAGCGCAAAGTCTCCAACATCCACCAGCTCTGTGATGTCATTATGGAGGAGTGGAAGAGGACTCCAGTGGCAACCTGTGAAGCTCTGATGAACTCCATGCCCAAAAGGGTTAAGGCAGTGCTGGAAAAGAATGGTGGCCAAACAAAATATTGAAATTTTGGGCCCAATTTGAACATTTTCACTTAGGGGTGTACTCACTTTTGTTGCCAGCGGTTTAGACATTAATGGCTGTGTATTGAGTTATTTTGAGGGGACAGCAAATTTACACTGTTATACAAGCTGTACACTCACTACTTTACATTGTAGTAAAGTGTCATTTCTTCAGCGCTGTCACATGAAAAGATATAGTAAAATATTTACAAAAATATGAGGAGTGTACTCACTTTTGTGAGATACTGTACGTGTATTTGTGTGTGTGTGTGTGTGTGTGTGTGTGTGTGTGTGTATATGTTCCCAATGTATGTTCCCAATCGAGAACACCATGCTTTTTGTGTCTGGGCAAAAGTGATTTTTACAGCAGCATCCTCATGTGTAGCACAGTGATAGGGCTGCATACACACAGTTTGGCTTGTGCAGTGTAAAAACTGGGAGGCATAGCTGCTGCCAGCACCCTGTGAAAATCAATGATCGGTCAAAGCATGCGGAGACTGTATACTATTTGTTTGAATCGTACCCTCATCCAAGGATGTGTGCCCCAAGTGCTCACACTTTCTGCATTTGGGGCTTATGGCCCTGTACATGAGTATCACTTGGAAGAGCCGCATACAGCCACAGTGTAGTTCAAACTGTCATTGATTTTGAAAAGCTGCTGGCAGCAGGCTGTATGCTGCACCGGAGCACTGAAATACACCCATTTTTACACTGTATAGGCTAACACGCACATGTGCATGAAAACGCTTACCTTTTAAAAGTTGGACCTTTTACTCTATAAGGTATTGAACTGCTTTTGCACATCAGGGAGTTGATCGGCAAGTTTAGAAAAAACAGACTCTTGGGTCGTGTGGCTTATAAGAGAACATAAGTAGTGTTGCAGCATTAAAAAAACGTGCATTCTTTTAGCGTTTTTTTTTTAGCAATTAAACATAAGCTATGGGTTCAAAACCGCTCAAAAATGTTGGTTAGCTTCGTTTATCAGTCAAAAAAACTCTGATAACATGATCCAATGTGTGCATGGACACATAGGATAACATGCTGGGGAGTTTACTGGCCATAGGAAAAAACGCCAGAAGCCAAAAACAGCTGCTGTAAAAACGCCCAGGGTGCATGAGGCCTAAAATTGAGCACAGCACTCGAAATAGGTGATATCGGACATGCAGGGACCACACTGCTGTAGTATTTCTCAAGCATACATCCATGCTCCTCCCAACGTGATGTCACTTTGGCTCCGTGGACGTGTTGCATACATTGACTTTTTCAGGGACCACCTAAAGTATTTGTGTATTCATTTAAAGTAGGGGTTCTCTCAATTTTTCCATATAACACTTTTATTTCTACCTTTTCTTTAGGGTCCTTTCACACTGGGGCGGGCGTCGGTGGTAAAGCGAGCTATTGTAAGCGGCGCTTTACCGTCAGTATGCGGCCGCTAGCAGGGAGGTTTTACCCCCGCTAGCGGCCGAGAAATGGTTAAAAAACACCGCAAAGCGCCTCTGCAGAGGCGCTTTGCCGGCGGTATAGCCGCGCCGTCCCATTGATTTCAATGGGCAGGAGCGGTAAAGGAGCGTTGTACACTCCGCTCCTTCACCGCACCGAAGATGCTGCTGGCAGGATTTTTTTTACCGTCCTGCCAGCGCATTGCTCCAGTGAAAGCCCTCGGGGCTTTCACACTGGAATGAAAGCAGCGGCACTTTCGGGTCGGTTTGCAGGCGCTATTATTAGCGCAATAGCGCCTGCAAACCGCCCCAGTGTGAAAGGACCCTATGTGTGACCTTGTCCATTGAATTCAGTTTTATTTAAAATTTCTTCAAAAAGCCTCTTCAGCCAACGTCAAGTCCGAACTTCATTGTCTCCAGTAGTTAAAGTGATACTAAAGTCTTGGTTTTTCTTCATTTAAAAATAATAAACATGTTCTACTCACCTCCTTTGTGTAGTGGTTTTGCACAGAGCAGCCCCCATCCACCTCTTCTTGGGTTCCTCTTTGGCGCTTCTGGCCCCTCCCTCCTGCCGAGTTCCCCCACAGCAAGCAGCTTGCTATGGGGGCACCGGAGCTGCCCCCCGGCCCTGCCCCCTGTCGCTCCTCATTGGCTCACTTTGACAGCAGCGGGAGCCAATGGCGCTCCACTGCTGTTTCAGCCAATCAGGAGGGAGAGTTCCAGCAAGCCGAGTCTCTCGTGCAACATCGCTCTGGATTGGAGGAGGCTCAGGTAAGTATTAGTGGGTGCTGGGAGGCTGCTGCACACAGGTTTTTTTATCTTAATGCATAGAATGCATTGAGATTAAAAAAAACTTCTACCTTTTTAGAACCACTCTACGTTGAGTAAAGAATCTTTAGCGTCCTGCACACTACTGGTGTATTGGATGGTCCACTGCTATGCGCTGTGGTTCCATTCACCTGTAGTGATGTAGATGGTGGCAGATGGAAGCACAGAACCTCAGAGAGCAACACAGACTGATCCGGAAGTGCCAGGTTCCCTACGTCTCCCACTGGAGAGGTACATTATAAGTGTCTTCATTTGAAAGGGGTATCATTTTTCAATTATTTTTTAATCTTTTTTGCAAGTGAAAGAGCTACTTTGTGTAAAGGGAATTTAGCTGTTTATCAGAAATTGAGGATTATCTCACATTTTTCTGCGAGTCCTATTGAAAATATGAAAAGGGCATGGTCCATCTCCATTGACAATTTGGGGCCTGATCTTTCACAAAGTGACTGATTAACATTGGTGGAGGTAAAACATGTCTTTTTCACTATTATTTTTATTTTATTTTTTTTATTTATGTGACCTTAATAAACCACATAGAGTTTGCATGGATTGCTGGCCTTTTGAAATATAACACAGTATTACCCATAGCCATGCACTCCCAAACAGTTATAGGGCGTACACACGGTCGGACTTTGTTCGGACATTCCAACAACAAAATCCTAGGATTTTTTCCGACGGATGTTGGCTCAAACTTGTTTTGTCTACACACGGTCGCACAAAGTTGTCGGAAAATCCGATCGTTCTAAACGCGGTGACGTAAAACACGTACGTCGGGACTATAAACGGGGCAGTGGCCAATAGCTTTCATCTCTTTATTTATTCTGAGCATGCGTGGCACTTTGTCCGTCGGATTTGTGTACACACGATCGGAATTTCCGACAACAAAATCCATTGTCGGAAATTCCGATCGTGTGTACACAAATCCGACGGACAAAGTGCCACGCATGCTCAGAATAAATAAAGAGAATTTTATCTCCTGCTCTCCAACTTTGTGTGTCGGAAAATCCGATGGAAAATGTCCGATGGAGCCCACACACGGTCGGAATTTCCGACAACACGCTCCGATCGGACATTTTCCATCGGAAAGTCCAACCGTGTGTACGGGGCATTAGCGTTCAAGGGGTCTGGTGCTGGATAGATCTGTTTGCATGTTTTTAACTGCTATCAGGACAAAAAATGATGGGAGTATTCTCCAACGAGAACACAGACAAAAAATAAAACTTTTGGCTGTAGTGTTAGGTTTTAAAGTAATCAACTTTTTTTTTATGTCTAACCCATCTTTGTTACCTAGAAGGCTGTAAATTATGCAAGAACAAATCCTACCACATGTTTTTATGTGCATTGCGTGATTCAGAAAATCTGTATCTGCTTCAATTATTTTTCTATTCTGTTTTTGTCTTTCGTAACACCCAAACGTCTCTGATGACCGCTGTCAGTATTCCGTGTCTTGTTAGAAATGTCTTGTTAGAAATGTAAATATTTATTTGATATTTTAATTTGGAATGTGATCACACAAAGCTTAATGTACAACTATTTATTTTTTCCCTTTTGCATTAATGTATATTTTTTATTTTTCCAGGGCCCACCAGGTCCTGCAGGACTTCCTGGACCACCTGGGAAAAGAGGTCCTCGGGTAAGTACCTGCAGTTTGCAGAGCACATTACATTAGGTTAGAAATATGCAAAGTATTTTTGGAAAAAAGTGAAAAAGCCCAGCTCCATCCAAAACACATATATTGTCACAGGGACAGGAACTAAGATAGAATTTCCCTATGGGGACATGGACAGTGATGCATTCACATGAACTGATGAGGAACATGCTAACAGGAGGAAAGATTAGATTGATTACCTTATCAGTCTGCTGCTGCTTCTTCACTGCCCATTCATGGACCGGGGGTGGGGAGGTGACCAGGCTGTGTTGCTTAAAGTGGTTGTAAAGGCAGAAGTTTTTTTTAACTTAATGCATTCTATACATTAAGATAAAAAGCCTTCTGTGTGCAGCAGCCCCCCTAATACTTACCTTACTTGAGGTCCATCTCTATCTAGCGATGGTGCACGAGAGACTCGGCTGCCTGGAACTCTCCACCTCATTGGCTGAGGCAAAGTCAGTGAGTCATTGAGGAAAGAGAGGGGGTGGGGCCTAGCCGGGGCTCCATGTCTGAATGGACACAGGAAACTGACTCGGCTTGGGTACCCCCAGAGCAAGCTGCTTGCTCTGGGGGCACTCGTCAGGAGGGAGGGGCCAGGGACGCGAGAGAGGAAGATCCAGCCTGCTCTGTGCAAAACCACTGCATAGAGCAGGTAAGTATAATATGTTTGTTATTTTTAAGAAGAAAAAAAAATAAGACTTTACAATCACTTTAACTGCAGCAGCAGAGGAAAGTATGGTCATTGGGCTGGCTGTGCTATGTGGCAGAGCAAATCGCAAGACTAAATAGACAGAACCACACATTCTTTTTTTTATCTGTGGAAACCCTTTTGATCAATGCTCTTTATCGTTTGCATTATTTCACTGCAGTCAGCATTCTTTTTATACCATGCACTACACCTCAATTCTGTTCTGGATTAAGCTTCCAGTGGAGTATACTGATGGCATGAATATAAATCGGTGGTGATTCTAACACTTAAAAATCTCAGTTAACAGTCTGCTCACTGCTATACACTCATTTTATAATTTTAGCAGACTTTTGCAGTAAAACAGGCATTTCTCCATGTAAATTGCAATGCCATGTCCTATGCCACCACAGGTTAGAGCAGGGCATGACAAAGTTGCTTTGAATCTAGGAGCCAGCTAAAGAAGAATTCAGTTTTTTTTTTAATCTAGCATAACGTGAGTTGTCAGCACCAGGGACAAGGCAAGTCATATGCCCCCCCTAACCCTAAGGCTCCATTCACACCATGGTGTTCTTGCACTTCTTTCGGGCCCCCCGCGATTCTGTTTGCGCGTTTTTACCGCGATTCATCAGATGACAATCACGACAAAATTGTGCCACGATTTGGTGCCATTCAAAATAGCGGAGATCGCAAGGGCGTCCCGCGATTTGCGTCATTAACATTTTGCAGGCAGAATCGTGGCGATTCCACCTGCAAAACGGAACGCCATGGTGTGCATGGAGCCAATAACCCTGACATAACCCCATTACGTCAGGGTTATAGGCTGGCTGGAGAGAATGATAATAAAAACCTGTTGAAGGGGGAAACTCTGCTTCGTTAGGCCCCGTTCACACCTGAGTGCACTGGTATTGCGGCAGAATCTCTGTGATCCTAGCTACAATCTCAAAACACACTACAACCACAAAACGCAGGTTCAGGTGTCATTATTTTCAATGGCACGTAAAACGCGGTGTGGTTTTGCTACGAGCGTTGTGCGATTTACTGCGCAGCAAATCACATTACGTGGAGCAGGAGCTTCTTTTGAGCGACAAGCTTCACACAATGTCATTTGCTGCGATTGTCGTGCGATTTACTGCATGGCAATTTGCATCGCACGAAGTTTGTTGCCCAAAAAGGAGCAGGAGCTTCTTTTCGGCGACAAGCTTTATGAGATACAATTTGCCATGCAACAATCATAGCAAACTGCACCACGTTTTTAGGTGCCTTTGAAAATAATGGTGCCTGAACCTGTATTTTGCAGTCGTAGGCAGAGTTGCAGGTGGGAATGGAGCCACCCTGGTTCACACATATGTGATTTCTGGATGAGTTTTCAAACTCAGATTTGCATGACAGGCTAGATACTATTTGTTACTACTGAGGTGGTTCAGACAGATGCGGTCCACACACATTGCGCTTTGAGTGCCATTACGAAAAGGGTCCTGTGTGAGTTTGTGGCGGTGCATTCCAGACTCACAAGTGATAGAGTAGAGTGGCATGCGGAGATAAGTGTTCACATATTATTGCTATTGACATGCGTTTTTGCATTGAAGTCAACGGGAGGCAGGTGTGGAGCGAGAGAGAGAGCCAAATTGCACGTAATGATCTTGCGATTTCAGTACACATAGGTGTGAACCCAGACACCAGGAAGCAATTTCTAGTCGCCATGGTGACCTGGCGCCTGGGATTTGCCGATCCCTGGGTTAGACTGTGTACTGAAGCTGTAGCCCTCGCATGACATCTTCCCTTTTCACACTCTTTCTATGCCCATATAGGCAGATTTATTTATTTTATTTTTATTTCAGGTACTTATATAGCGCCGTCAATTTACGCAGCGCTTTACATATACATTGTGCATTCACATCAGTCCCTACCCTCAAGGAGCTTACAATCTAAGGTCCCTAACTCACATTCATACATACTAGGGACAATTTAGACAGGATCCAAATAACCTGCCAGCATGTCTTTGGAGTGTGGGAGGAAAGGGGAGTACCCGTAGGAAACCCACGCAGGCACAGGGAGAACATGCAAACTCCAGGCAGGTAGTGTCTTGGCTGGGATTCGAACCAGTGACCCTTCTTACTGCTAGGCGAGCGTGCTATCCACTACACCACTGTGCAGATTGAAACCATAATGCTCTGTGTCACATATCACTATTCATGAGTGATCTTGCCTCTTAGGCTGCATGTTTTAGAGCGCTAGTAAACCACGTTAAAAAAAAAAAAAAAAAAAATGCTGGTCCCTCTGCAGTATGATCCGCATACTAGCACATTATGACAGACTTAACTAAAAATGACATCCCTCCAGCGGCACCCTGTCAGGGAATCCATCTTCACCCGGTCTTCCTTCCGAGTTCACCCGCTGCAGCCCCAATAACGTCACTCCAGCGCATACGTACGGGAGTCAGCTGCAGCATAGCTCTCTCAATAGACCGTTTGCTGTCCATTGAAAGCACAGTGCAGATGCCCGGGGACGTCACTGGCTGTTATACATGTAAAGATCTCTTAAAGGGTGCACATTTAGATATTTTTTGTACTGTAGGTACAAAACAACAAAGGAAGTTTGCTCCCACTTTAAAATGGCAATGGATGGAATCATGTGAACACTTCTGTTATTGTGTTATGACACATTGCCTGGTGGTGTATGGCTTATTTCTTTGTAAGTGGTGTCCTTAAACCCATT
Source organism: Lithobates septentrionalis (assembly GCA_037952835.1). NCBI lineage: Eukaryota > Metazoa > Chordata > Amphibia > Anura > Ranidae > Lithobates > Lithobates septentrionalis. The sequence continues at coordinate 2,160,887 of JBBDGP010000568.1, read as the reverse complement.
GGGCTGTTATCATAGGAGTACAATAAAAAAAACAGGGAACGTGTACTTTCAGACAAAGTATTCTCACCCTGCTTAGCCCTGCAGACATAAACTAACATACCTTTTCATTTCCCAGATGCCATCTTAGATGAGTAGGGCAGCCATGATCCCAAAATGCTAGTTCACTTCTGGGTGACATCTTTAGTTGTATGGTTTGGAGGGCTAGGCATGTTGGGTAAGTGTCCAGGTCACTTCTTGTAGGCATGGGCAGTCATGGACCTCTCTGGGCCCACAGGAGAAAGCTACATAGAACAGCAAGGACTGTTTTATCCAGCAGTGAGGGACTCCCAGAACTGTCAATGCTGTGGGGCAGAAGAGGAGGAGGAGAAGAGGAGGAAAGCAGTCATGGGGAGCTTTGGGTTTTCTCTTGACCTTTCCAAACAAAATTTAACACAATGCTTTTCAACCAGCCAGGTTGCAGCAGCACTAACACCTTTAACTGGAGGCCATATGACCATTAATGCTCCAAACACTCCATATTGTTGAACAGTTACACCAACAGTTATACCATGCAGAAATCCTAGTAGGACAAAGCTGTTGTGAGAGTTTGCCCAATGCAACCGCGTTGCAGCTTTTATTTTATTTATTTAGGTTAACGTGATAAATTGTGAACACCTGCCTAGTTACTGTTAGCAACTTATCCTTATTTCCTGTTCTCCCCTCTTGCCACTTGTCCCTTTTTTTTTTTTTATTCATTTAGCATTACAATAAGTATTTTATTACTGTAAATCAAGGCTGAATTGTATCCAGAGGGGCATATTAAGCCAGAGATATATTTGTACATTCTGTTTTTTTTTTTGTTTTTTTTTTCACTGACAACCTCCCCTGGACAGCAGCGACCCGTGTGTCACACGTGGAGTTAAAATAAAATATAACCAATAAATGGCAAATATTTAACACATCTGTGCAGGATTCCTAAAGCTTGTAACTGTAGATTATATCCGCAGCGGCTTGCACCTCTCGTAATTCTGGGTCAATAGCAAATTCTGAGTTCAGACTTGATCTGTACTCCAGTTTTGGAAAGTGACCCTGGAAAAGGAAAGAATTTGGCTGTTGTTCTCCAGTTCACATCCAATGTTTATTTCTCCCAATTTTGAAGCAGACATTCTGTAAAGGGGAAGCAGGAATTAAACCCCCAAAGGGACTACGTTTTGTGAGTGTTAATTTTTGTAGTTGGGAAGATATAGTGCATACAGATGTATATAAGCAGTAAAGCAAACCTTTTTTGTTTTTGTGCTCTTTTGTATAAGCGTATTAAAGCTAACCTCCAAGCAGATAAAAAAAACACACAATGTAATGCAGATTTAAAGGAGTTGTAAAGGTGGAAGGTTTTTTAGCTTAAAGAGAAACTGCAGTCTGCTCACATAATTTGTAATAGAAACCTCTTTGCCATTCTGGAGCTTCCCTCCTACCACTTTGCATATTATTTTATATATACTGTGATTCTGTACTTGCCAAATATGCTGCAGAAAACTCCCTCCACTGAGTCTGGCTGCATCCATTTTAACTGTGGGCAGCTGAAGCTGCTGCCTGTTCACTTCCTGGATCTACACAGACACGCAGAGGCACACCTCCAGCTCTGCAGCTCTCATTGACCCTCTTATGACTCATCCCTCTCCCTTCCTGGCAAACTCTCAGGAGAGTGAGAGAGAGAGAGCTGTGCATGATGTCATAAGCATAGGACTTTTTACCAGACAAACAGAAATTGGGCTGTATAAGGTATTTACTTTTTTACTATCTAAAGGTAAAACAACAAAAGTCAGAGGATTTAATAGATGGAAAGATGAAAAAATGACCGTTCCTTCAGAGCGCATGCGCCGATGCGCCTTATTTTACTATAAGGCTGGCACAAAAAAGTAGTTCCAGGTGTCTGGTTTAGAAGATCAGCTTATCTGCATATTAGCAGCCTCCTCTATCCCTGAAACTGAAACAAAATTATTTGAATAGGTTTTTATAGAAATCAATAAAAGCAGTAGAAAGGTTTTTGCAGTGTCAAGTCGCATGACAAGTTGCACTAGTGGAAACCAAGCCTAACAGTCACCAGCTCTCTGCACCCTTAAGACTGAAAACTGAGAGATCAGCAGCGTTTGATTGCTCAGTTGTCGGTCTGGAGTCGGTGGGGGACAGATGCAACATTGGATCAATGCTGCATCCTCCTAGATGAGTATAAATCTTACTTTTTTTTTTTTTTTTTTTTAAACTTCTCTTTTAAGCAATCGTTCACCTATTAGTGCTTGCAAACAGTTTTCTGCTAACTAGTGATCTCTTTTTTTTATTCAGAGAAAATTGTTCAATCTCCATATGTATCTAAACTCATCACTCATCACATAACGACCTCAATGGCATTTCAGAAAAACAATAAACTATTAAAAAAGAAACCCAAATCACTGTTTATGGGATCCCCATGGCTCTATGTCACACACATGTGGAAAAAGTCAAATATTACGATGTGTGTTGGATCATTCCTCCTCCTCCTCAGCATGTCATTGCCAAGCGGGTCTGACTGGGGAACCAAACAATTTTTTTTTTTTTTTTTTTTAATAAGCCATCAGGTTGTTTCCATTATAATGATGCGATTTATGGGCACACACACAGAATGGCTCCCACTGATTCCCAATGGTGCTACTATAAGGCTGGCACAAACAAGTAGTTCCAGGTGTCTGGTTTAGAAGATCAGCTTATCTGCATATTAGCAGCCTCCTCTATCCCTGAAACTGAAACAAAATTATTTGAATAGGTTTTTTATATAAATCAATAAAAGCCGTAGAAAGGTTTTTGTTTAGAATGCAGTTAGAAAACTTTCAGGGCAAAAGTATAGGACCATGGCTGACTTTTTTTTAGAAGTTGCAAATTTCAGAATTGGCATTCTTCCATTACTTGAGTCACTGACCCAAAGGAAGCATGTCTATAGCATGTGTCCCGAAATTAAGGAGGGTAAAAAACAAGAAAGACTAAAGCTTCGTACACACGCTTTGATTTTCGGACGACAGAACGCCTGATTTTTTATGGCATGCTAGTCTAATGTCAAAAGTAAAGATGTTACTAACAATACGAGAATTTTCGTTTGACAGAATACGTCAGAAGAGATGTAACGTGTTGAATAGTTTTGTATGTATTCTTTAGTTTCTGAGCATGCATAGTCTTGCTCTTACGATTTTTTTTCGTACGAAAATCAGAGGGTTGAGTTCACATCCGACAAAAATTTTATAGTCTGCACATCCAGCTTTTGTCTGACGAAAAAGTGAAATCGCCTGTTGAAAGCACCGTACTAACGGTAAGATTTGCGGACGATCGGTCGTCGTAACACAATTGATGTCCGAAAATCAAAGTGTGCGTATGGGCCTTAAGGCTAGGTTTTTCACTGTTGTGGGTGGTTGCAGGTGTGGGACAGCGTGTAAATCACATGCCTTCCCACACCCCCAGCCAAAGCGTGCTGCTCTTGCATGGTGCAAAAGCACCATAAATAAGAGATCGATGTTGTGCAAAGAAGACTGGGAATCAAAAGACAAATGAAAGCAATGAACAGGGTGGATTGGGCTAGAACTGTGCGGGGGTCGTAGCTCTTAAACAATCACCTGCCCTTTTAGATTGAAATGAAAGTGCCTCTGGTGGTCCCCACACACAAGTTAAACTCACCCATTCATGTTCCCTTGTTGTCCCCCAGCTTTACACATCCAACATGGGTAAGCTATGGTGTTGGAGCTTACCCAGATGGGTGAAGTCACTGTCCTGTCCACCTTATTATGCTTGAGAATTTACCACCTAGGTCCAAGCACTGTCACTTGGGCGGTCGTCACATAAGCTGCCATACCTTGAAGTTCTGGTGCATTAGACAATGAAGCAATGGCTCTACATATAGGGAGACTATGAGGGAGCCAAGAAAGGTAAGCATACAGTGCATCCAGAAAGTATTCACAGCGCTTCACTTTTTTACACATTTTGTTATGTTACAGCCTTATTCCAATATGGAGTAAATTATTTTCCTCAAAATTCTACAAACAATATCCCATAATGACAACACGAAGCAAGTTTGTTTGAAATCTTTGCAAATTTATTAAAAAGAAAAAAGAAAAAAATCCCATGTATACAAGTATTCACAGCCTTTGTCATGACCCTCAAAATTGGGATCAGGTGCATCCTGTTTCCACCGATCATGCTTGGGATGTTTCTACAACTTGATTGGAGTCCACCTGTGGTAAATTCAGTTGACTGGACATGATTTGGAAAGGCGCACACCTGTCTATATAAGGTCCCACAGTTAACAGTGCATGTCAGAGCACAAACCAAGACATGAAGTCCAAGGAATTGTCTGTAGACCTCCAAGACAGGATTGTATCGAGGCACAGATCTGAGGAAGGGTACAAAATATGTCTGCAGCATTGAAGGTCCCAATGAGCACAGTGGCCTCCATCTGTAAATGGAAGACGTTTGGAATCACCAGGACTCTTCCTAGAGCATGCTGCCTGGCCAAACTGAGCGATCGGGGGAGAAGGGCCTTAGTCAGGGAGGTGACCAAGAACCCGATGATCACTCTGACAGAGCTCCAGCATTTCTATGTGGAGAGAGGAGAACCTTCAAGAAGAACAACCATCTCTGCAGCACTCCACCAGTCAGGTCTGTATGGTAGAGTGGTCAGACAGAAGCCACTAAAGTAAAAGGAACATGACAGCCTGCCTGGAGTTTGTTTAAAAGGTACCTGAAGGACTCTCAGACCATGAGAAACAAAATTCTCTGGTCTGATGAAATAAAGATTGAACTCTTTGGCCTGAATGGCAAGCGTCCTGTCTGGAAAAAAAACAGGAACCACTTATCACTTGGCCAACACCATCCCTACAGTGAGGCATGGTGGTGGTAGCATAATGCTGTGGGGATGTTTTTCAGTGGCAGGAACTGGGAGACTAGTCAGGGTCGAGGGAAAGATAAATGCAGCAATGTACAGAGACATCTTCGATGAAAACCTCCTCCAGAACGCTCAGGACCTCAGACTGGGGCGAAGGTTCATCTTCCAACAGGACAACGACCCAAAGCACACAGCCAAGATACCAAAGTAGTGGCTACGGGATAACTCTGAATGTTCTTGAGTGGCCCAGCCAGAGCCCAGACTTGAATCCGATTGAACATCTCTGGAGAGATGTAAAAATGGCTATGCACCCAGGCTCACCATCCAACCTGATGGAGCTTGAGAGGTCTTGCAAAGAAGAATGTGAGAAACTGCCCATAAATAGGTGTGCCAAGCTTGTAGCATTGTACTCAAAGATTTGAGGCTGTAATTGGTGCCAAAGGTGCTTCAACAAAGTATTGCGCAAAGGCTGTGAGTACTTATGTACATGGGATTTTTTTCCTTTTTATTTTTAATACATTTGCAAAGATTTCAAACAAACTTGTTTCAGGTTGTCATTATGGGGTATTGTTTGTAGAATTTGGAGGAAAATAATAAATGTAATCAATTTTGGAATAAGGCTGTAACAAAACAAAATGTGGATAAAGTGAAGCGCTGTTAATACTTTTCGGATGCACTGTATTGTGTTGGGGAATGGGGGCCTATCAGCAGACACTGTTACTCTGTCCTGAATGTGCAAAGTCCAAGCAAAGGTGGATATGGGGCGTTGGACTTTGGATTCTCTTATCTGTCAGTCCAGGAGAATTGCTTGAACGTGATGACCAAACTCGGCTGCTTTAACACAAAATGCCACTGCCCCCTCTCAAAGAGAAATCCTAGAGAAATAGACAAAAAAACGAGTGTCAGCTAGTTGTCTTAAGAGTTCATCATTATTCATTGTCGACTAAATTGAGACAACAGGCATCCGCCGTGTTTCGTGGGCCAAACCGTTCTCCTTCATCAGGGCTTTTTGTAGAACTCTAAATATAAAGGCTCCTGGAAAGTGTTCTATGTCAAATTAAAGAGCATTGCTTGTGGAAATGGACGTGTGCTTGTGAAGCTTGGAAGAGACCACCACCCCCCTGAAGACATGCCACAGCACATGTGCAGTAAGTTACCCTGTGGCCTCTGGGGATGCTCGACATGGGTATCCCAGGAGGCTGTGGGAACTTAAACATCATTCTCACTCACCTAGGTGAAAACCTAGAAAATACAGTAAGGGGAGATTTCCCCAAATAGGGTCAAAAAATAATTACATTAAAAAAAAAAAAGCAGTTTGTAATTTTGGGGGGGGGGGGGGGGGGGTGTGTGGGAAGGGATGGGATGGCAGAAAATGTTGTAGAGGGTGAAAGTCAGCTTTAAGAGTTTCTGTTCACAATGTAGAGAATAATGGAAAACGCAAAGGTGGGTAGGAGAATATTAAAACCCCCAGGTGGACAGGAACAGAGCCAGAAATGAAAACAGGGGGATCTTGCAGTTGGAGTACCATACACCTGACTCAGACCCACAGTCACTCCTTTTTATGAAAATGTCACCTTTGGGTAGACTAACCTTTCAGACTAGGTTCACGCTGATGTGCAAGTTAAGCCCTATACACACTATCAGATTTTCTGCTGATTTTTTCCTTCAGATTTACCAAAACCATGTAATATGAGGTCAAACCTTAGGAGTTTCAATTTGTATGCAATCAGGCAGGCTACATAGTTTTGGTAAATCTGAAGACAAAAATCAGCAGAAAATCTGATAGTGTGTATGGGGCTTTATATCCATTATGCAGTGCGATTTTTTTTTTTTTTTTTTTTTTTTTTTTTAAGGAGCAGCTCCAGTGCAAGATGCAGTTTAGAAGCAATTCTAATGAGTTTTTGATGCGATTTGGATTCAGTCAATATCTTATTCTTTCTCCTGACATGGACTAGGGATGGGAGACGTGGAACAAAGTAAAGACTTGCAGAAAAGTACTGCAATTGTGTTATTTTAGTACAGATAGGCGATTTCCATTCAAGTGTTTGTAGCTACAAATCACATCACAGTTTACTAAACTTACACAGGACCCTTTTTAAAATTGCATTGGAATTGCACTGCATATGTGAACGGCCTCCTTAGAAGTTATTTCATTTGTCACGCGATTCCATGTGTTCTGGAACACATCAGAAATCTCATAAATCTAAATCAGGTCTTAATTTTGTAAACCACAGAGGCAAGGATTTACTAAATTAAATTTGTAAATAGAGGGCTTATCAATGAAAAGAATAACCAGCTAGACATAGAAACCTATCAGGTGTCACTTTACACAGGAAAACTAATTGTTTGCACTGGGTAGGTAATAATGCTAAGGTAAAACAAAGGTTTCGTACCTAGCAGAGCATCTAAATGTTTTTTTGTTTTTTTGACTCCTACAAAAGAGTACCAGTTCCTGGGCACAGATTGGTTACTCTGGGATGTCCTGTGAACAGTCAGACCCACACAGGAGAAGGAGATGTATGCTGTGTTCATACTCTGTTTACACTCGGTACATCACTTGAGCCTTTGCAGAAAGGTCTTTTCAGTCTTGAGATTCCTCAGTAATCCTTTAGGTTTCTAGTTTGTCTCTCCAGCTACAATAGTTGCACACATCTTCATAGAAGAAGGCAGGTTTGTGCAGGCCATATGACCTATAATCTTCCCAGGGCAATTGCCTTACACTGTGCCTTTTGTGACTGGTGAGGTTTCAAAGTTATTTCATGGTAATCTACACGCTGGCATATTGGCAAGTCAGTATGTGGTAATATTTGACTAGATAGGGCAAAAAAGTTTTCGGGATTCACAATATATATATATTTTTTTATTTTCAGGGTCCCCCTGGCCCCCACGGAAACCCTGGCCCACCTGGATATCCTGGACCAAAGGTTAGTCGTACACAAGTCACATGACACCTCATATACAGCAGTTTTGAACAACATGCATCAAAGCAGTGAGCTTTTAATGCTGTTTACTAGCTCTAAATACAACGCTCCAAACTTGAAGCTGCAATACGAGTTTGAGTAGCACTGATTTCTCTGCATTCTCTGACTTGTAGCACCTCATATGATGTTTACTAGTGTTTGTTAAGGTAAAACATTTTCTTCTATAGTTCATGCTGGGGAGCTTATTGTTTTATATCGGAGGGAACTATAGAAGAACAAAACTGTTATTTTTAGAGCAGGAGGGGAGGATCGGAGAGCTGACAGGCAGGGAGGGGAGGGGGGGAGGAGGACAGAGGAGACGCAGACACAGGAGAGCAGGACTGCGGATGATGGAGGCATGTACTCTGACCATGGTGGTCAGTTTACAGAGGGAGGGCAGAAACTGGCAGGATCAGCCAGATATTTTAGGTTTTACAGGGGGCCAAATTACACAGCACAAGCACTGTGCTGTATAACATGCTTTAAAGAAACTGGATCAATATTTTTTGGGGGGGAGGGGTTAACAAACGCTTTAAAGCTGAATTTCAGTTATGTTCTTTTTTCTACATAGTAAGTATATTATTATTATTATACAGGATTTATATAGCGCCAACAGTTTGCGCAGCTCTTAACAAAATAAAGGCAGACATTACAGTTACATTACAATTTGGTACAAGAGGAATCGGAGGGCCCTGCTCATTAGAGCTTACAATCTAAAAAGGGAGGGTCAATTGATACAAATGGTAATCGCTGTGGGGGATGAGCTGACGGAGGAAGTAAAACGGTGTTACTTAGAAGCAGGATAGGCTTCTTTTAAAAGAAGGGTTTTCATGGATCGTCTAAAGATGGATAGATTAGAGGACAGTCGGACAGATTGGGGTAGGGAGTTCCAAAGGATAGGAGAAGCTCTGGAGAAATCCTGGAGGCGAGCATGGCAGGAGGTGACAGGGGAGCTAGAGAGCAGGAGGTCTTGGGAGGACCGAAGAGAGCGGCTTGGTTGGCATTTTGGGACTAGGTTAGTGATGTAGCTGGGGGCAGAGTTATGGATGGCTTTGTAAATTATTGTTAGTACTTTGAATTTTATTCGTTGGGTGAGTGGAAGCCAGTGGAGGGATTGGCAGAGAGGGGGTGGAGGACACTGAATGGTTGGTAAGGTAGATGAGTCTTGTAGCGGCATTCATGATGGATTGAAGGGGGGATAGTCTATGTAAAGGTAATGCAATGAGGAGGGAGTTGCAGTAGTCCAAGCGAGAGATGACCAGGGAGTGAATTAGAAGCTTGGTGCTGTCATTAGTTAAAAAGGGGGGTATTCTGGAAATGTTGCGGAGGCTAAGGCGGCATGATATACATATACATACATATGTATACATATTGCATACCTGGCTGATCCCTATGGAAGGGCAAAATCACTAAAGTAGGAATGGACAGAAGAGCAAAACGTTCACCATGTTTACAGCCATTTCTTTCCTTCTATAAGTGTTCTCAGTGATGGGTCATCAGTGTCAACGAGAAGTCAGTAATCTCTATATTCAGATTGTGCTCCCACCTCAGTCTACAGAGCCGAAATGCAAGGTGCGAGAGTGGAGGCAGAAGATGGTCACATTTTATATAAAGTGTGTGTGTATGTATGTATGTATGTATGTATGTATGTATATATATATATATATATATATATATATGTATATGTATATATATATATATATATATATGTATATGTATATATATATATATATATATATATATATATATATATATATATATATATATATATATATATATATATACAGGGCTCGACAAAACCCAGGCGCCAGGTCGCAATGGCGACTGGAAATTGCATCCTGGCGCCTGGGCTACACCGCAGAAGCGGTCTGTATACCTGCAAAGTGCCCCCCCCCGCGGGTGCGCGGACTTAGGCCGGGCTGGCCAAAATTGAGGCCGCTGCTTTGCGGCCTGCTGGAGCGAGATACACGCTCCTTTCTGTGTACCAGCGCCCTCCTCTGGTGGGCGGTGCTGTGATGAGCATGTCGTGCTCTCACTGCCCGCCTACCCCACAACCTGGGGATGAGGTTGCGTGCATGATCAGTCGCCCGTTCCTTACCGCCGTTGTGGATGGGGAGTGCCACCTCAGTGCCCTCTGTCAGTGCCATCTCAGTTCTGCCTGTCAGTGTCACCTGTCAGTGCTGCCTATCAATTCCATTCAGTGCCATCTGTCAGTGCTGCTCATCAGTGCCACCTGTCAGTACCACCTCAGTGCTGCCCATCAGTGCCATCTCAGTGCTCATTGGTGCTGCCCATCAGTGCCACCTCAGTGCTGCCCATCAGTGCCACCTCAGTGCTGCCCATCAGTGCCACCTCAGTGCTGCCCATCAGTGCTGCCCATCGGTGCCACCTCAGTGCTGCCCATCGGTGCCACCTCAGTGCTGCCCATCAGTGCCACCTCAGTGCTGCCCATCAGTGTCACCTCAGTGCTGCACATTAGTGCTGCCTGTCAGTGCCACCTCAGTGCTGCCTGTCAGTGCCACCACAGTGCTGCCTGTCAGTGCCACCTCAGTGCACATTAGTGCTGCCTATCAGTGCCACCTCAGTGCTGCCTATCAGTGCCACCTGTCAGTGCACATTAGTGCTACCTGTCAGTGCCACCTCAGTGCTGCCTATCAGTACCACCTGTCAGTTCCCATCAGTGGCACCTCAGTGCTGTCTATTGGTGCCCATCAGTTCCAACCTCAATGCCACCTCATCAGTGCAGCCCATCAGTGCCGCCTATCAGATCACATCAGTGAAGGAGGAAAAAAAAACTTATTTGCAAAATCTTATAACAAACAAAACAAAAAAGTTGATTTTTTTAAAATAATATTTTGGGTTTTTTTTTCGCTTGTCATCAGGCATGAGCAATTCCTATTGCCCGATGCCCCAGACATGCAGTTCTGGGCGCTGGGCAGAAGATTTAAAAAACTGGCTCCTAATTTTTTCAGCTGGCTCCTAGATTCTAAGCAAATTTGTCAAGCCCTGTATATATATGTGTATATATATATATATATATATATATATATATATATATATATATATATATATATATATATATATATATACGCACACACACACGCTGTAAGCCATTGCAAAGTAATTCCTTACATTTTCTAGTTTGAAAAATGGTTGCATTTGTTCTTTTGGGCAATTGCATATCATTACCATCTTATTAAATAAACCTCTGCTAAAACGCTTAATAGAACTCTGTACTGAAGGAAGTTCGAAACCGCGAGTGCTGATTTTCTTTCAAAATGCTGGCTGTCTGGCTAATTCATGCTAATCCACTGGCTTCAGTTACTTATAATGCACTGACCCAGTATGCAGATAAGTTCAGACTTTCAGATCTACATTCTGTTGCCTGGTCAGTAATGCTGACCATACACTGGTGTGTATGTGTGTGTATATATATATATATATATATATATATATATATATATATATATATATATATATATATATATATATATATATATATATATATATATATATATATATATATATATATATAATTTTTTTTTTTTTTGTTCAGCCAACAGTCTCCTCAATCCATACAGCATGGGTGGATGAATCCACTATTGGGCTTTTGGATGCAGCTGCTGGGTTGATTGGATGCAGCCGCTGTATGGCTGACAATTTTCTGCCCAGCACCTTTTGATTTTTCAGTCAAAGGATATTGAGCATCAAGGGGCCAATAGGCACAGTGTATGGTTACATTATTATCATAACCAGGAACAACAAGACAAAAAACCTCCTGCGCATGTGTGGTGGTGATCTGGCATCAGTTTTTCAGATACATCTACTCCTGCATTGGAACTATAGACACCCTACACTTTTCTGCCCTCTTAGGACTAGAGGAGCTCCAATAACATTCTACAAAATTGTAAGCTCTAACGAGCAGGGCCCTCTGATTCCTCCTGTATTGAATTGTATTGTACTTGTACTGTCTGCCCTAATGTTGTAAAGAGCTGCGTAAACTGTCGGCGCTATATAAATCCTGTATAATAATAATACAAAAACTTAACAGAATGAGGGCACACCAGCCTAGCGCATTATCATAAGGTAGCATTTATTGTAAGATAAAGAGAAGTCTACTCACAAACACCATATCAAACAAAGCTCATCAAGATATCAGTCAGTACATTCTGCTTGCTCCTGGGCTAGGGAGGATACCATCTGGATCCAAACTGGTTTATGTGTTTCAAGGGTCGTATCCTCTATTTCAAAGCCAAATTATTTGGATCCTTACAGTTTAGCAATTTATATGCAACTGAATGTGGCATAAGAATTATTCACCCCTGGAGTCCCACCTTCCCAGAGTCATGTGATCCTGCCAATTATTACTTCCTGCAGTCAAATGAATCAAATAACATAAAGTCAAACCAAATATAAAAGGCAAATATATTTCACCATAAAGTTAATACTAATTTACCTTTTTCTGCATATTTGGACCTAGATTCCTCTATCGGGTAATTCCAAATCCTATTACACTTATAATCTCCATACATATTGTCCTGAATTAGGATTATATGTTATACCATTATATTCAAGTGTATAGCATTCCTAGAATAATGGGAAAAAAACATGATCTTCCTCCCTGGAGGACCCTGTATTCCATATCATATAATCTATTTTACAATAAATGTTACATTGGGATAATGCACTAGGGTGGTGTGCCCTCTCTCTGTTGTGTTTTTGTACAACCAAGGACAGCCAGACACCTAGTATTTTTAGAAATAGGTTGGCAATTGAAGCTTCTGTATAACTCTGCACACTTTTTTTTTTTTTTCAAGAGGTGCTCAATGTCTGTTCATAAAAAATACTCTCCAGATGAACTATATGCATTCCAATAGTTTTAGCAAATGCTATTGCAGGTCCTTACCTTTTCTGTTGTGGATCAATTGGCTTAGACCTTGAAAGCATTTTCTAATAGTTGCAAAAAAAGAAATTGGTGTTCCCTGGAAGTTTTTGAAATGATAGCTGGCTGCAGATTAAAATTCAAAGGCAAAGTTTTCATTAATATTGCACATCCAATAACAAAGGTTTCTTAAAAGAGTTTTATGTTTCATAAAGTACCCCAAAATTAAATTATGTTTTCACGGTAATAGTATTGTCACAGACCTGGACTGTGTACAGCTTGGCTCAACAATTCTGTAAAGGTAATTTCAACTTTCCATTCAAACACCCCATTCTATTTAGCACCATCTCGTGGAAGCCGCCGAATAAACGTCAATAGCTGCACTGATCAAGAATCTGCCTGGCAGTGTGACATCTCTGTAAATGAGAGTGTGCCAGATTTTGGGCTACACATTGTAACATTTTCCCCTGCAGTGTGTCCCTGAGGTCTTCCCAGTCATCCCGGACTTGATAGCGTACTTTGTCTGCAGCCAAGTTGTGGTTGTAAATTATCGGTGCAGACATAACTTGTCTATTTCAGGAAAGGATCAGTATGATAAAATAAGCCTGCAGGCCAGATTGTTTGCTTTGTCTATCAGCTACATTATGCAATAATGCGCAGTGCCCACCTGCCTTAAAGGGGCATCTTGAAAATCCTGAGCATTGCATTGCATGCCTTGTGGCTCATGTGTAAACAATTCATACTGTTAATGTGAGATTTATAAGATTTCCATCTTATTCTTTGTGGTCTGTTCACATTTGAGTAATGTGCTGTCATTTGTTGAGCCAAAGTAATAGAGGAGTTTTTTTGGGTCGGGATCACATGTTGTTGGAGCCATAGACTTTAATGGAAGGGTCTGAAAAATGCACACCTTAAAACATGTCAAAAGTGCAAGTACAACTACAGATGCTCATGTGAACCCAGCCTTAGATGTGTCCTCTACACGCCAACGTTGGATTGACTTGTATCTAAAGCAGACACCTTCAGCCTTATCCCACTAGGGCAACACCAGATGGGAATGTTTAGCATCAATAATAGATGATTTTTACTCCCGCATATACTCACACTCTAATCAGCAAGCTGGATTGAAAGGAAATGCAGTATTATGGACTCCCTCCCCTTCTTTCTGCAATGCAGTGCTGGGTGTGTGAATGACATTTGGGCACGAAACACATCTTTTTGTCTGGTCTAAGCTGGGTCCAGAGGTGCCTGAAGCTATATACACTCACCGGCCACTTTATTAGGCACACCTTGCTAGTACAGGGGGTCCCCGGGTTACAAACAAGTTAGGGACTGTAGGTTTGTTCTTAAGTTGAATCTGTTTGTAAGTCGGAACAGGTACATTTTTTAATTGTAGCTCCAGCCAAAAAAACTATTTTTAAGCTTTTTGGATAGCATAGGGAAGGGTTAACACCCCTGTAACATTTGTTTTGCTGTGTGTGCCCCTGTTCAGAAGATTTCACCTCACTTTCTGTCCCAATGACAATTGGATTTTGAAAAATTTGGGTTGTTGTGGAAACAAGCCTTGGTGATAAAGCATCAGTGGAGGTACCTTTTCCCCATAATAGCTCTTATAGGAGTGAATTTCCCTTCCTAGGGGTAGATTTCCTCTCACTTCCTGTTGTCTCCCTCCGTTTGTAAGTAGGAGTCGTTTGTAAGTCGGATGTTTGTAACTAGGGGACCCCCTGTATATTGTTGGACCCCATTTTGCCTTCAGAACCACCTTAGTTCTTCGTGGCATAGATTCAATATGGTATTGGAAACATTCCTCAGAGATTTTGGTCCATATCGACATGATAGCATCATGCAGTTGCTTCAGATTCCTAAAGGTGCTCTATTGGATGAAGATCTGGTGACTGTGGAGGCCATTGGAGTACAGTAGACTCATTGTCATGTTCAAGAAACCAGTTTGAGATGATTTGAGCTTTGTGACATGGTGCATTTTTCTGCTGGAAGGAGCCATCAGAAGATGGGTACACTGTAGTCATAAAGGGATGGACATGGTCAGGAACAACACTTAGGTAGGCCGTTGCATTTAAACGATGCTCAATCGGTACTAAGGGGCTCAGAGTGTGGCAAGAAAACCACACCATTACACCACCACCAGCCTGAACCGTTGATACAAAGCAGGATGCATCCATGTTTTCATGTATTTTTACGTCAAATTCTGTCACTACCATCTGAATGTTGCAATTAAAATTGAGAGATCGGACCAGGCAGTGCTTTTCCAATCTTCTATTGTCCAGTTTTGGTGAGCCTGTGTGAATTGTTGCCTCAGTTTCCTGTTCTTAGCTGACAGGAATGGCACCCATTTTGGTCTTTTGCTGCTATAGCCCATCTGCTTCAAGGTTCGATGTGTTGTGCGTTCAGAGATGGTATTCTGCATACCTTGGTTGTAACGAGTGGCTATTTGAGTTGCTGTTGCCTTTCTATCATCTCGAACCATTTTCCTCTGACATCAACAAGGCATTTTCTTCCACACAACTGCCACTCACTGGATATTTTCTCTTTTTTGGACAATTGTCTGTAAACCATAGAGATGGTTGTGCGTGAAAATCCCAGTAGATCAGTCATTTTCTAAATACTCAGACCAGTCTCATTGGCACCAACAAGCATTCCACGTTCAAAGTCACTTAAATCCTTTCTCTTCCCTATTCTGCTGCTCGGTTTGAACTTCAGGAAGCCGACTTCACCACATTTAGATGCCTAAATGCATTGAGTTGCTGCCATGTGATTGGCTGATTAGCACATTGTGTTACCAAGCAATTGAACACTTGTACCTAATAAAGTGGACGGTGAGTTTCTGTATACATTTGTGCTCATAAGTTTACATACCCTGGCAGAATTTATGATTTCTTTGCCATTTTTCAGAGAATATGAATGATAACACAAACTTTTCTTTAACTCATGGTTAGTGTTTGGCTGAAGCCATTTATTATCAATCACCTGTGTTTACTCTTTTTAAATCATAATGGCAACAGAAGATACCCAAATCACCCTGATCAAAAGTTTACATACCGTTGTGATTTTAGCCTGACAACATGCACACAAGTTGACACAAAGGGGTTTGAATGGCTATTAAAGGTAACCATTGCTTGTAATTAGTGTGTGTGTGTGTGTGTGTGTGTGTGTGTATAAAAGGTCAATGAGTTTCTGGACTCCTGGCAGACCCTTGCATCTTTCATCCAGTGCTGCACAGACGTTCTGGATTCTGAGTCATGGGGAAAGTAAAAGAATTGTAAATGGATTGTGGGAAAAGGTAGTTGAACTGTATAAAACAGGAAAGAGATATAAAAAGATATCCAAGGAATTGAGAATGCCAATCAGCAGTGTTCAAACTCTAAGAAGTGGAAATGAGGGGTTCTGTTGAAACCAGGCCACGGTCAGGTAGACCAACTAAAATTTCAGCCACAACTGCTAGGAAAATTGTTCGGGATGCAAAGAAAAACCCACAAATAACTTCAGGTGAAATACAGGACTCTCTGAAAACATGTGGTATGGCTGTTTCAAGATGCACAATAAGGAGGCACTTGAAGAAAGATGGGATGCATGGTCAAGTCGCCAGAAGAAAGCCATTACTACGCAAATGCCACAAAGTATCCCGCTTTCAATACGCCAAGCAGCACAAACAAGCCTCAAACTTTCTGACACAGTCATTTGGAGTGATGAGACCAAAATTGAGCTTTTTGGCCACAACCATAAACGCTACATTTGGAGAGGAGTCAACAAGGCCTATGATGAAAGGTACACCATTCCTACTGTGAAACACAGAGGTGGATCGCTGATGTTTTGGGGATGTGTGAGCTACAAAGGCACAGGAAATTTGGTCACATTTGATGGCAAGATAAATGCAGTATGTTATCAAAAAATACTGGAGGAATATTTGCATTCATCAGCCAGGAAGCTGCGCATGGGACGTACTTGGACATTCCAACATGACAATGATCCAAAACACCAGGCCAAGTCCACCTGTCATTGGATACAGCAGAATAAAGTAAAGGTTCTGGAGTGGCCATCTCAGTCTCCTGACCTCAATATAATTGAGCCACTCCGGGGAGATCTCAAACCATCAGTTCATGCAAGACAGCCCAAGAATTTACAGGAACTGGAGGCTTTTTGCCAAGAGGAATGGGCAGCTTTACCATCTGAGAAGATAATCAGCCTTATCCACAAATACCACAAAAGTCTTCAAGCTGTCATTGATGTTAAAGGGGGCAATACACGGTATTAAGAACTGGGGTGTGTAAACTTTTGATCAGGGTCATTTGGGTAGTTTCTGTTGCCACTATGATTTTAAAAAGAGTAAACGTAGCTGATTGATAATAAATCGATTCAGCCAAACACTAACCATGAGTGAAAGAAAGAAATGTTTTTGTGTTATCATTCATATTCTCTGAAAAATTACAAAAAAATCATAAATTCTGCCAGGGATGTAAACTTATGAGCACATCTGTATATACAGTGCTCCGCATACATGAGTACACCCCAACAGATTGGTCAGAAAACCACTACTTTCCTTTCAGAATCAACATTTCCTATGGGACACTATACTACAAAATATTCCCACAAATGTGGGCCATTGATTGCAACCAAGATTTGTTCATTTGCACACAAAGTATTTCTCCTACATTTTAGACAAAATCCTAATTGAGAAGATTTCAACTACAGGTGAATCTTAATTATTCAATAAACAGGTGTCCAGCAGACAGTTGATTATAAAAGGGTGTTACTTAACAAAAACCCCTTCCCATTTCATGCTGTCAGCAATGGCACCACATGGAGAAATGTCACAAGGCCTGAGAGAGAAAATAATTTCTTTACACAAGAAATGTAAAGGCTACAAGAAGATCAGCAAAGCTTTACTTATCAGTCAAATTACTGTAGCAAAAGTGATACAAAAATTTAACAAAGATGGAACTGCAACCATCTCAGAGACGTTAAGGCCATTCATGGAAGTTAACACCTCGACAGGAGCATCTTCTGATGAGAAGGGTTGAAGAAAATAGCCACGCAATTTCATTGCAGTTAGCTATAGAAGTAGAAAGCCAAACTGGAGTGATTGTTTCCTGTGACACAATATGGCATACACTGCAGAGGAATGCCATGCATGAGTGTCATCCACGAAGGAAGCCTCTCCTAAAGCCCATGCACAAAAAAGCCCTCCTAGAATTTGCCAGGGACCATGCTGAAAAAGACGACTACTGGGACTCTGTACTCTTGAGTGATGAGATCACTAATTGTTTTTGGAACTGATGAATTCAAAACTGTATGGCGTCGCAAAAAGTGAGGAGTACAAAGAAAAATGCATGGTGGTAGCAGTTGTCCTTCTGTGGGGCTGCACGAGTGCCGCTGGTGTCGGGGAGCTGCATTTCATTTGATGGTATCATGAATTCACAGATGTACTGCTCTGTATTGAAAAAGAAGTTGCTACCATTACTCCGTGCCCTTGGTTTTCATGCACTTTTCCAACATGACAATGATCCAAAACACACATCTAAGGCCACTGATGCATTTCTAAAGAACAGGGTGAAAATGATTCAGTGGCCAAGTACTGTATGTCTTCTGATCTGAACTCAATCTAACACCTATGGAGAATTCTGAAGAGACAAGTTGAGCATCTCTCTCCATGCAGCATATTATTAACCTTACTTTCATGTAATGAGCTAAACAAATGTTTTATAAAACTCAGTTTTGTCGAAATTGTGGAAATTGTTCTTGTGTACATTGAGATATTGATTAAAATCTTACTTTTTCCAAAGAGGTGTACTTATTTATGCTGAGCACAGTATGTATGTATGGTGTGTGTGTGTGTGTGTGTGTGTGTGTGTGTGTGTGTGAATTTTTTATTGGGTAACAAGTTTTGGACAAAAGACATACATTGCACATCTCAAGCATAGTGTCTGACAAAGTCAGAAGATTCAAACCATTGAACAAGTACAGGGTTCGCATGTAGGGCTTCTTTTTTTTTTTTTTTTTTAACTCCCATAACATGGAAGTCAATGGAAGACAATTTTAAGTGGGAGGGAGCAAAAGCAGCTGATTATGGGTAAAACATATGCTTTCTTCAACTTGAAACTTGCTTTACAGGTATTGTATTGTTTCTTGTTTATTGCATGCATTATAAGTAATATGTAAATTTGGACAGGATACACCATTTTTTCTGAAAATGCCTTCAACCTTATTCCTCTCTAGAATGACAGTGCCATCATTGTTTAGGCATCTTTCAGAAGCAGCAGCTGTTTCTTGGACTAAGATGCTGGCCTAGAGAGAACACAAGCACGTGAACTCTGGAGTCTGTGAATTAGGCTTTCCACTCTTAGCTGTGTGCTTACATGTGATCTTACAGAGATCAATCCCCCGCTACTGCCTCAGACCTAGGGTTACCAGATTTTCCAAATGAAATCCGGAGACACCCTACTGACCATGTCCATTTTTAACCACAAAACCACGCCCCATTTGTAGTCACATCCACAAAATTACACCTCCATTTTTAACATGCTTCGAAACGTTTGGTCACAGACTTTTGGACAAAATGTTGAGAAGCACAATAGAGAAATTATGCTGGGTGTAGCATGGCACAGGGATTTGTAGTCGTGGCCAAATTGCTGTAACAGTGGGAGTGACTTAAAGTGGTTCTAAAGCCTAAACCTTTTTTTACCTTAAAGTGATTGTAAAGCTTCGTTTTTCTTTTAAAATACCCAACATGTTACACAATGGTTTTGCACAGAGCGGCCCTGATCCTCCTTTTTTGGGGTCCCCCGGCGGTGCTCCTGGCTCCTCCTTTTCTGGAGTGGCCCCACAGAGAGCCGTTTTCCATGGGGGCATTCGTGCGGGCGCGCTCCTGCTGCTATCAATCTATCAAATGATGACCCGAGACAGCGGCTGAAGCTGCTGTGCTCGTCCCCGCCGCGGGAACAGTTGGGCTCAGGTAGGAAAAAGGGGGGGGGGGGGCTCTGAGGGGCTGCTGCAGCTCAAAAGTTTTTTCACCTTAATGCATAGAATGCAATAAGTTGAAAAACTGAGGGTTTACAACTCCTTTAATGCTTTCCCTGGGTTTAAGGTAAAAAATGTTTAGGTAGTAATATCGCCCCCTTATACTTATCTGAGCCCTTACTTGATCCAGTGCTGTGCCCATCCATAGCAGCCCAGATAGCAAGCAATTGCGCTGCAAGTTTGAAATTGAATTGCTAAGCTATTGCTAGACTTGCCAGCCTTCACAAGTTTTTTTGCACAATTGCAGCAAGTCTGCATTGCCTAATTCCAGATCAACTTTCTTTGCAAACATTCTGCAAGTCTGCTGCAAGTTCTGGTTTAGTTATGTTGTGCAATAGTCATCCCACCACAGGGGTTACTGTGGCTCAATTTTCATTCTGTAGACTCACCACTACAACTTTGCTCTTGCAAGAGACTTGCTACAAATTGGAAAAGTGTCAACTAGAACTTGTGCTTCAAGTGCTCTGCAAGTGTACAACTTGCCAGTGAAAATGTGCAGCAAGTTAACAGACTTACAATTTAACAATGCCACAAATTTTTGGCAAGTTATCCTTGCTATCTGGAAGCTCTCCCCCACTCTTGTAGGCTTTGCTGAGGCAGCTGTCATTCAGGTCCTGTGACGAAGGAGTGTGGGGTGAGGGCTGAGTTGCACTGAGTTGCACTGTCTGTGCCTATGGTAGTAGGCAGTGTGGCTCAGGATTGAGCCCGCAGGTTTGCCACCATAGGGACCCAAGAAGAGGATCAGCACAGCTCAGTCCAATTATATTGCACAGAACAGGTAAGTAGAACATTTTGATTTAAAAACATTTTTTACTTTACAATTACTTTAAATGGGCATGGTTAAATGAAATCTGACCCCACTATCTGTAGGTCAAGAGTCCAGGGGTCAGGCGTAAGTAAAACGCAGGGTGCAGGGGTCAGGAGAAGGTAAAACACGGTACAGGGGTCAGATGTAAGTGGTGCAGGCAGGAACTGCAAAAAAATCTACAGTATGCAGTATTTTTTTTATTTTTTTTTTATATACATGATGGTAAAATCTGGTCCTGATTCCCTAATGGAATTTCAGTAGAATAATGTGTCAGCATTAGTGGGCATCTCTGTTTTTTTATTTATTTTTTTTTTTTTATTATGACGGCTTTTTTTCATAATGCATATACAACCCCAGTTCCAAAACATTTACATAAAAACAGAATGCAATGATTTGCAAATCTCATAAACCTATATTTTATTCACAATAGAAAAATGTTTAAACTGAGAAAATGTATCATTTAAAGAAAAAATAAGATAAGTTTGAAATTGGCAGCAACACTTCTCAAAGTTGGGACAGGGCACCAAAAAGCTGGCAAAGTTGGAGGTGCCCCCACAGCAAGCAGCTTGCTATGGGGGCACCTGTGCTGAGTCACAGCTCCCTGTGTCCTTTCAGATACGAAATCCTGACCCACATCGCCCCCTCTCTCCCCTGATTGGCTGGCTGACTTTGACAGCAGCCAATGGCACCGCTGCTGTGTCTAAGCCAATCGGGAGGGAGAATCTTGGATGAATAAGACACTCTCTTAGACAGAGAGGGACCTCGGGTAAGTGTTGGGGGGGGGGGGGGGGGGGCTGAAGGAGGCTGCTGCACACAGAAGACTTTTTTATCTTCATGCATAGAATGCAAGATAAACAACCTTCTGACTGTACAACCACATTAATTCAACAAGCTGAAGTTAGAAGCTGATTGGATACCATGCAACTAAAGATGGGCAGAAATTCACAAATCTGTAAAAAGCTGCATCTAAAAATTGTCAAACAATTTCAGAGTAATGTTCAACGTAAAATTGGAATGACTTTAAAAATATCATCATCTGCCGTACATAATATCTAAAGATTCTGAGAATCTGTAGAATCCTTTGTGTGCAATATTGGATGTCCGTAATCTTCGGGCCCTCAGGTAGCACTGCAATAAAAACAGGCATGATTCTTTGATGGACATCACTGCATGGGCTCAGGAATACTTCCAAAAATCCCTGTCTGTGAACACAGTTTGCCGTGCTGTCCAAAAATCCAAGGTAAAGCTCTATTATGCAAAGAAGAAGCCATATCTAAACATGATCCAGAAATGCTGACATCTTCTCTGGGCCAAAACTCATTTAAAATAGTCTGTTGCAAAGTGGAAAATGGTTCTGTGTTCAGACAAATCGAAATGTGACCTTCTTTTGGCCGCCACGTCCTCCGGCCTAAAGAAGAGAGGGACCTTCCAGCCTGTTGGTGTCAGTGCTTAGTTAAAAAAACGGCATCTCTGATTGTATGAGGGTGCATTAGTGCATATGGACTGGGCAGCTTGCACATCTGGAAAGGCACAAGCAATGCTGAAAGATATATATCCAGGTTTTAGAGCAGAACATGCTCCCATCCAGACAATGTCTCTTTTTCAGGAAAGGCCTTTCAAATTTCAGCAGGACAAAGTTAAACTGCATACTGCATTTATGGCAGGATGGCTTTGTAGTAGAAGAATCCAGGTGCTTAGCTGGCCTGGCTGTAGTCCAGACCTTTCACCAATTGAAAATAGTTGGTGTATCTTGAAACAAAAAATATGACAAAGAAGACCCAGGACTGTTGAGCAGTTAGAATCCTATACCAGATAGGAATGGGACAACATTATTTTCCCAAAACTAAATCTACAACTGGTCTCAGTTCTCAGATGTTACAGAATGTTGTTAAAAGAGTGGATGGTAAACATGGCCATGTCCTAACTTTTTTGAGACCCGTTGCTGCCATCAATATCAAAATGACCATTTTTTTTTTCTTAAAATAGTATTTTTTTTTAGTTAAAACCCTTAATATGTTTTCTATTGTAACTATAATATGGGTTTATGTAATTTTGCAAATCATTGCATTCTGATTTTACACAGCGTTCCAACTTGTTTATAATTGGGGTTGTACTTTCAGTTCTAATAGTGTTTTAATGACAGCACACTGCATGAGAAGCAGAGCTGGCCCATAGGAGGTGTTTCCACTTGGTGCTTGAACGTCTTTTCTTTGATGGCCCAGATTGCATGCGACATGCTTATTCTGAGATTCACACCCCCTTCCCCATTGGATCAATGTATATTGTGACAAGTTGGGGAATTTGTAGCTCATTGATGAGTTTACGCCACGGCAGAAGTAAATTTTGGGGCTTTTTCTGCCCACTGTTATTTAAAAGTAACACAAAAGTTCACATGGATATCTTCCCACGCAGGGGGTTCTTACCATCAATACGATAAGGAAAAACAGCCTCGAGGGTCTCTATGCAGTTCTACTGCTCAACATAGTAGTTTTGGTCTTCCTGACAATCAAACGCATCCAGTGCTCGTGCATACATGCTGTAATTCAGCTCGGTGTCTTTTCTGCTCCATCTGTCCCAGATTGTCTCTCTCTGAGGCTCATGCCTCAATCTGTTCTATCCTGGACAATATGGTGCAACATGCACCTCTCACAACTCCCTTGTAATCACGGACCTCCTCGGGAGGGTGGGGCCCTGAGCTCTAACCCTGGCTCTGAGATGAATGCAGCACACATCTGCAACATTGGTGTGCCTGCTTTCAAAAAAAAAAACCTGGCCTAGACTGCTATATTAAACAGTGGCACAGGCTCACCCTGCCACAATATATACTGTGTGTGTGTGTGTGTGTGTGTATGTAGAGATATTTACAGTATCGCACATGAGTACACACCTCAGATTTTTAAATATATTTTATTATATCTTTTTCACATGAAAACACTGAGGAAATGACACTTTGCTACAATGTAAAGTAGTGAGTGTATAGCTTGTATAACGTGTAAATTTTCTGTCCCCTCAAAATAACTCAACACACAATTATTAATGTCTAAACCGTTGGCAACGACAATGAGTAAACAACAAACAGGGGATAATACTGCTCCAGGTGATGGTAATACACTGATGCAGGAGACAAAACGGTTGACCGCACTCCAAGGATAAGAAAAATTGCTTTATTGGTATAAAAACATCCAACATGAAAAACCATTGAGGTTACAGCATCGTGACAGCACAGAGGGGAGCATGGTTGACGCGTTTCACAAATTTCTTTCCTTAGTCAAAACCCATAAGCACTAATAGTCACATGTTTTAAATAGTAATAACACAGCTGAATTACATGAAAGTGCTTAATTGGCTTTGCTCCAAACACACATGAACCACGCATTCGTCTAAGGCTCCCCAGTTCCTAAATGTCTTGCAGGACAATTTCATGGGTCAGATGGTAGATGCACCAACTAGAAACAAGGCGTTACTAGATCTACTGATTACCAACAATACAGACCTGATCACGGATGTGGTAATATGGGGCATTTTAGGAAACCGCGATCACAGGTCAATTGGCTTCAGTATAAATCACACAAATAGGAAACACAAGGGAAACACACAGACACTGAATTTCAAAAGCGCCAACTTCCCTAAACTACGAACCTTGCTAGAAGATATAAATTGGAATAAAATCTTAGAAACAAAGAACACGGAGGAGAGATGGGTTTGCTTTAAGAGCATATTAAATAAGGGCATTAGCTAGTGCATCCGCATTGGGAAAATACATTTAAAAGAGCATACAAAAGTCCTGGATGGCTTAACTCTAATGTAAAAATGCATAGAAAAGCAAAGGAGAAGGCCTTCAAAAAATACAAGGCTGGGGGATCATCGTCAGCATTCAGACTTTACAATGAATGCGACAAGATATGTAAGGGTGTAATTAGGGGGGCTAAGATAGAACACAAAAGACACATAGCGGAGGAGAGCAAAAAAAAATCCCAAGAAATTCTTTAAGTATATAAACAGTAAAAAAGGAAGGACAGACTGTATTGGCCCCATAAAGAATGAGGAAGGAAATCTGGTTACAAAGGATGGGGTGATGGCGAAGGTATTGAATTTTATTCTTCTCAGTCTTCACAAGGGAATCGGTGGGCTTCAGTAACCAAAACTGCAGTGTTTGTCCTCATGACACATCACAGGAAGCACCCTCATGGCTAACAGAGGACAGAATTAGAAATAGACTTGGGAAACTTAACATTAATAAATCACTGGGACCAGATGGCTTACACCCAAGGGTACTTGGGGAACTCAGTCAAGTAATTGCCAGACCATTGTTCCTCATTTTTACTGACAGTCTGCTGACTGAAATGGTACCAGCTGATTGGAGAAAAGCCAATGTAGCACAAATATTTAAAAAAGGGCCAAAATACATCCCTGGGAATTACAGACCATTTAGCCTAACATCAACAGTATGCAAGCTCTTGGAGGGGATGATAACGGACTATATACAAGATTTTAGAAAACGGTAAAATTAGCAGAAATAAGCATGGATCCATGAAGAATTGTTCTTGCTAAACCATTAGCCTATTAGCCTTCTATGAGGAGGTGAGCTGCCATCTAGATAAAGGAAGGCCCGTAGATGTGGTGTATCTGGATTTTTCAAAAGCATTTGACACAGTTCCCCATGGCATGGACCATAGGGTAAGATCATGGATTGAAAACTGGCTACAATGGCGAGTTCAGAGGGTGGTGATAAATGGGGAATACTCTGAATGGTCAGGGGTGGGTAGTGGGGTCCCTCAGGGTTCTGTGCTGGGACCAATCCTGTTTAATTTGTTCATAAACGACCTGGAGGATGGGGTAAACAGCTCATTCTCTGTATTTGCAGACGACACTAAGCTAAGCAGGGCAAAGAATATCTGAACAAATTAATGGGGTGGGCAACTACATGGCAAATGAGTTTAATGTAGAAAAATGTAAAATCATGCATTTGGGTGGCAAAAATATGAATGTAATCTACTCACTAGGGGGTGAACCTCTGGTGGAATCTAGGATGGAAAAGGATCTGGGGGTCCTAGTAGATGATAGGCTCAGCAATCGCGTGCAATGCCAAGCTGCTGCTAACAAAGCAAACCAAATATTGACATGCATTAAAAAGGGGATTAACTCCAGAGATAAAGCGATAATTCTCCCACTCTACAAAACTCTGGTCCGGCCACACCTGGAGTATGCTGTCCAGTTCTGGGCACCAGTCCACAGGAAGGATGTACTGGAAATGGAGCGAGTACAAAGAAGGGCAACAAAGCTAATAAAGGGTCTGGAGGATATTTGTTATGAAGAAAGGTTGTGAGCACTGAACTTATTCTCTCTGGAGAAGAGACGCTTGAGAGGGGATATGATTTCAATTTACAAATACAATACTGGTGACCCCACAATGGGGATAAAACTTTTTTGTGGAAGGGAGTTTAATAAGACACGTGGCCACTCACTAAAATTAGAAGAAAAGAGGTTTAACCTTAAACTGCGTAGAGGGTTCTTTACTGTGAGAGCGGCAAGGATGTGGAATTCCCTTCCACAGGCGGTTGTTTCAGAGGGGGGCATTGATAGTTTTAAAAAACTATTAGATAAGCACCTGAATGACCGCAACATACAGGGATATACAATGTAATACTGACATATAATCACACACATAAGTTTGACTTGATGGACCTGTGTCTTTTTTCAACCTCACCTACTATGTAACTATGTAAAACAGCACCAGAAAAAACACATCAGTAAAATCAAAAAGTGAACAAGTGTTTGTGTAATAAATTTTATATATACAGTGGGGACGGAAAGTATTCAGACCCCCTTAAATGTTTCACTCTTTGTTATATATTGAAGCCATTTGCTAAAATCATTTAAGTTCATTTTTTTCCTCATTAATGTACACACAGCACCCCATATTGACAGAAAAACACAGAATTGTTGACATTTTTGTAGATTTATTAAAAAAGAAAAACTTAAATATCACATGGTCCTAAGTATTCAGATCCTTTGCTGTGACACTCATATATTTAACTCAGGTGCTGTCCATTTCTTCTGATCATCCTTGAGATGGTTCTACACCTTCATTTGAGTTCAGCTGTGTTTGGTTATACTGATTGGACTTGATTAGGAAAGCCACACACCTGTCTATATAAGACCTTACAGCTCACAGTGCATGTTAGAGCAAATGAGAATCATGAGGTCAAAGGAACTGCCTGAAGAGCTCAGAGACAGAATTGTGGCAAGGCACAGATCTGGCCAAGGTTACTAAACACTTTCTGCTGCACTTAAGGTTCCTAAGAGCACAGTGGCCTCCATAATCCTTAAATGGAAGACATTTGGGACGACCAGAACCCTTTCTAGAGCTGGCCGTTCGGCCAAACTGAGCTATCAGGGGAGAAGAGCCTTGGTGAGAGAGTTAAAGAAGAACCCAAAGATCACTGTGGCTGAGCTCCAGAGATGCAGTCGGGAGATGGGAGAAAGTTGTAGAAAGTCAACCATCACTGCAGCCCACCATCACTGCAGCCCTCCACCAGTCGGGGCTTTATGGCAGGGGGGCCCGACAGAAGCCTCTCCTCAGTGCAAGACACATGAAAGCCCGCATGGAGTTTGCTAAAAAACACCTGAAGGACTCCAAGATGGTGAGAAATAAGATTCTCTGGTCTGATGAGACCAAGATAGAACTTTTTGGCCTTAATTCTAAGCGGTATGTGTGGAGAAAAATAGGCATTGCTCATCACCTGTCCAATACAGTCCCAACAGTGAAGCATGGTGGTGCTAGCATCATGCTGTGGGGGGTGTTTTTCAGCTGCAGGGACAGGACGACTGGTTGCAATCAAGGGAAAGATTAATGCGGCCAAGTACAGGGATATCCTTGACGAAAACCTCCAGAGTGCTTAGGACCCCAGACTGGGCCGAAGGTTTACCTTTCAACAAGACAATGACCCTAAGCACACAGCTAAAATAACGAAGGAGTGGCTTCACAACAACTCAGTGACTGTTCTTGAATGGCCCAGCCAGAGCCCTGACTTAAACCCAATTGAGCATCTCTGGAGAGACCTAAAAATGGCTGTCCACCAACGTTTACCATCCAACCTGACAGAACTGGAGAGGATCTGCAAGGATGAATGGCAGATGATCCCCAAATCCAGGTGTGAAAAACTTGTTGCATCTTTCCCAAAAAGTCTCATGGCTGTATTAGATCAAAAGAGTTCTTCTACTAAATACTGAGCAAAGGGTCTGAATACTAAGGACCATACAGCAAGGACCTTGCTGTCTGCAAGGTTTTCCTGTATACTCACTACTCTTTTCCAGCATTATGCCACAACCCAGTGTGACATAAAATTACAAGTTTCTTGTGGATTCAGCTTGCCATAACCACTTCAGTAGAAACACTAACACAGACAAATATCTTGCTGAGTTTTAAAGAGTGACGGAAGGTCAGTGATACACAAGCGGCAGTATGGGTGTCCTCAAAGTGCTGGGCAGGTGCCATCCAGTGATACTGTGATATCTGCAAGTGGCACAGATTTTACCAAGGAGAACTTGACAGTCCCAGTTGACATTCATTCACAGATACTGCGCATCTGTGTCGAATCATCTCCCTGCCTCCTGCCGCTCGCACACATCCAAGGAAAGCTAATTAACAAGCTGCTGCATCATTTATGAGAGGCAGGATAGATTGAGTCCGTACCTGCAGTGAAAGAAGCTTCTGAGCCGAAAGCAGGTTTGGTTATCATCTCGATGAGTTGCAGACATATCAGCCTGCTGTTATAGGCCTACAGGGAAGGGGTTAACCCCTATACGAGTAGTCTGCGGATTAACACCTAATACCGCAATATAAATGGGAAGTTTTGTCATCGCTGGCAAAATCTTTTTTCCCTCCACAATCCTCTGGAGCCTTCAGTCACACAGGCATACAGGCCAGATGTGAAGGAGGGTGTCCCTGTCAAAATACACAGAACAAGCCATCTATCTTGCACATAGAGTGGAAAAAAGTCTGCAGAATTATCTGTGAGTGAAAATGTATCGGCACTTGTGGTGGAGTCTATGGCAAAGTTAGAAACCCTGAGAATAAAAACCTAAATACATTGTGTATTCCTTGTCTATGAGGGGTTTTTTGTCCCGTTTGCAAGGTATATTGCTGCATTAGTAACATTTTGTAATCTAAATCCATATGGTAAATTTACCTTTAAAATGATCCTGTGATGAGATTTTTTTTCATTGAACTAAATAGTCCTTGATATTAAAGCAGAAACGTCATTGCTTTCCAAATAAACAATATGAAAAGTTTTAACTGCATATGCATTTACTTGCTTTGCTATTAAACTACAAATGCTCTTTTGTAGTTGTCTTTAGCGGTTGATTGGAGTCCACCTGCATGCATGTAAAATGCCACATGATTTTTTGAAACAAATACAAGTTTAAATGTAGGTTTAACGCTGAAGTTTAGCCACAAAAAAAAATTCTCTATCTTTATTGAGCTAACGTACCTGGAGTGATGAATCTCCCACCACATGCAGGCAACTGCATCCTGTAGAACTTCACTGCAGGGATGCCCTGCCCTCTTTCTGTATCTGAACGTCAAGCACTGCAGAAGTTAACCGCATTGGGTCTTCTACAAAATTGTTGTAAAAAAGTTCTGAATGAGAACCCGCCCTCTCTTTCCTCCTCCATTAAGAAGATTTCTTTCATTCATTACTCTGTCTGTAATTCAACCTAGGAATGGGGAGAGAATCCTCTGAATTGTTAAACTCTCCCCCATTTACAGAACAGGTTACAGACAGTGAAAGCAACTAAATGTTTCTCAATGGAAAAGTAGGGGGCAGGTACGCATCAGGATCTTTTTCATAGCAGCTTCACAGAAGACCCAAAGCTATTAATCTCCACAGTGCCAGCTATTCAGAGACAGGAAGAGGATAGTGAAGATTTCTACAGGATCCAGCTGCCTGCATCACGTGAGACATCCTACACTTAAAGTGGAGGGCCACCCTGAAAAAAAATCACCAAAAATCCTAAAAAAAAAAAAAAAAAAAAAATTTGAAAAAAATATTTTTTTTTAAACTTATCTGAACCCTTGTTGCTAAGCAGTCTTCCTAATCTGCCTGTTCCTATTCTGCGGCGTGTTCTACTCCTAGCTGAGCGGCCCCGTTGCCTTCTGGGAACTCTGTGTGTTCCCAGAAAACCACAGGGCCATTCACAGATCGCTGCGCCACTTGCGCGTGCGCAGTAGGAAACCGGCAGTGAAGCCGCAAGGCTCCACTGCCTGTTTCCCTTACCTAGGATGGCGGTGCCGAGAGCCGAGGGATGGGTCGGCCTCGGGCGGTCAACATCGCGGGCACCCAGGACAGGTAAGTACTTATATAAAGTCAGCAGCTACAGTGTTTGTAGCTGCTGACTTTTAAATGTTTTTTTTCAGGGATGGAATCCCGCTTTAACTCAAAGATTGAACACCTAGACCCCAATTAATTAATTAATGGTAGTGTTTTGGTTTTCTTTTTTTCCTCTGGGTGGAACTGGATGGAATTCTCTTTTTTTCAGCCAGATTAACTATGTAACTGTGTAATAAGAAATGGAAAGAATATAGCACAACTACTAGAGAAGGCCTTTCAACAAAACTCAGTGATAATACAAAAGTGAATTATCCAAAGATGCAAGCAGGAGGCCAATGGTAATATTGCAACAATTACAGAGACTTGCAGCTTAGGTGGGACTAATTGTTCTTTTGAACAACAAAAACCCAGACTCTCCACAAGGCTGAGCTTTATGGTGCAGTCTAGAAAATGCTGGAGGAGAGTCTCTACAGCAGGGGTCTAAAACTCAGATTACCTGAGGGCCACTGGGCAAGTTTTCATATCCCATGGGGCCGCATGCATACATCTTTAATTTTAAATAGAATAATATTTTTTGTTATTATAATTATTATTATTATTATTTTTTTTTTTTAATGTAATCTTTATTTCGTTTTGAACATAGAAAACAAAACAAAAATTGGTATAGCAAATATAGACATTAAGTTATAACATGTTTCAAAACAGGTTCCAAAGTTCGTCTGCAGAACTTACCCAATAGCATATAATATGCAAGCATAACAAAACATCATATAAAAAACATCATATAAGGGTATTGGTCAAGGCCCAAATACTCAGACACAGCGGAACCCATGCTAAAGGCGTACCTGATAACCACGTGGACCAGGTGCCCTCCAGAGAGAGGGGGCCAATCTAGTCCTATCAATATGTGAGAAACAAACAATGGGCCGCATGGCATGAACACTACTCGGGGGGTTTGCCCTGGGACACGCCGCACGGTCAGCCCGGTCCCGGGACACCAAGGCGACGACACCAAGATACACTGTGACACCCCGGGCCCCCAGGGAGATATCGGGGGGGGGAATATGAGACATATTTAGATACCTTGAAGTCTAGGAAACCACTTACACCGGCATATACCATTTGGGTAAAAAAAAAAAGAAAAAAAAAAGAAAAGGATATTCAACATAGAATCAGGTAGGTAACCCAAAATTGGGGTATGCTAGTTTCAACAAGGCCACATCAAGGCTGGAGGGAACAAAGGCCGTGGCCGCAGTGTGGAAGCATTCCAGAGTACCCTTACAGGTGGATATCCACTCCTCTGCCTCCATGATCTCATTCACCTTCCTGGTCCATTCCTCACAACCAGGTACCTCAGTTTGCTTCCAATATTTTGGTATTAAACGTTTAGCAGCATTTAGGAGATGTGGCCAAGCGCACCTCCTTATAGTGACTGAGCATAACCGGAGGCACATGGAGGAGGAAATCGACCAGAGATAGAGGTATATCGATAGTCAGGATTTCCGCAATCTGGGTCTTGATAGCTTTCCAGAAAACCTGGATCTTAGGGCAGCCCCATCATATATGTAACATTGTGCCACGCTGATCACAACCCCACCAATAGAGGTCCGAGACCGAGGAATAAATACATGCCAAAACAACAGGAACATGGTACCAACGTGTTAAAATCTTGTAATCATTTCCCTGAGTCCTAGACTCTATAGAGCTAGTGTGGGTCAGACGATATAAGTGAGTTAGCTGGTGTACAGAGAACTCGCAATCTAAGTCACGTTCCCACTCACAAATAAAGACAGACTTAACTGCGGGAGAGACTAGAGTAAGCAGTTTGTATAACTCTGAGATCATATGAGGTACTGGTTCATCTGCAACTAACAGACATTGAAACTGGGTAAGTGCAGTCACCGCCCGTGACAAACACCTGCAGGTTGAGAAAAAGTGATTGAATCTTTGCCATCCGAAGCCCACGGCCCAAAAAAGCAGTGCGTTTTCCCGACAAAAACCTAGGAAAACCTCCAAATGGCGCTAACGGTGATACAGAGGGTGCCGCCAATTGATAATTCTCTGAAGGACCACAGCTCTATAATATTGTTTAATGTCAAGTATCCCCAGGCCACCCATCAGCTTAGAACGCTTCAACACCGCATGGCTATTCAAGGCCTCTGGCCCGACCAGACAAACGCAGCAAACATACTTGTTAGATGGGCAAAAAATCCTTTAGGTAGGGACACCGGCACCTTCTGTAAAAAGAAGGATCCTAGGGAGAACGTTCATCCTAATATCGGTGCGCCCCATCCAGGTGAAAGCAGTCTCGTCCCAGGCCTGTAATTCCCTGCGAATAGAACCTAGCAAGGGAGCGAAATTTTGTGCGTATAGCGTCTGTCTGGTCAGTAAGTCTGATATCTAAGTAATTCAGGAAAGAGTTTGCCCAGGTAAATGGAAAGGCCTGTTGTAAATTGGTGGCCAAGGTGGAGGGTAGTGTAATAGGCAGTATCTCAGACTTTGTATAATTAATCTTGAAATTGGACACCGTTCCAAAAAGCTGCAATTTCTTAATCAGGTTTGGCAACGAGACAAGGGGGTCCATGAGATGGAATAGAATATCATCGGCATATGCCGAAAGCTTATGCTCCATAGTGCTTATCATCTCCCCCTTAATATTCGGGTTATTCCTAACGAACCTAAGAAACGGTTCCACCGCCAGGGCGAAGAGGAGGGGTGAAAGCGGACATCCCTGTCTCGTGCCATTCCCGATTGGGAGAGCCTACCATTGAACCACACCTGAGTTCTGGGAGAGGTGTACAGTGCCGAGATCCATTGCATCATATGTGGGCCTTGACCTAGATTTTCAAACACCAGCCAGTCCACCTAGATGTTCCAACACCAGCCAGTCCACTGGTACAGCCAGTCCACCCGGTCGAACGCCTTCTCGGTGTCAGTGGATAGGATGAGTTAGCATAAAGGGGTTTGATGGGTACACACCCAGTGAATTAACTGGATGGCCCTGAGCGAGTTGTCTCTAGCCTCTCTACCTGTTATAAAGCCTGTCTGATCTGGGTGTATCACCGATGGGAGAAGACACTTCAACCCGTTCACAATGATTTTTGCAAAGATTTTCAAGTCTTTATTCAGCAGAGAGATTGGACAGTAACTCTGAGGAAGGGTATGGTCCTTACTATCTTTTGGAAGTCATGTAATATGGGCCAGTAAGGCCTCTGGAGGAATCAGAGTACCATTTGCAAAGGAGTTCAGTAGAAGTGATAAAAATGTAGCGTAATAGGCCTTAGTGTATCAGGACCAGGGCTTTTACCATTAGGCCGAGATTTGCCTGTAGCTTCTACCTGCGTAGGGGTGATGGGAGACTCTAAGGCTGCCTGCTGTTCCTCTGTTAATGATGGCAATCTTGCAGAAGCCAAGTAGTCGCGGATGTACGCCAACTTAGAAGCTCATTCCTCGAAGAGAGAGAGGCTACAAATCAGCGTAATAATCTCAGAACAGCGAGGCAATCCTGACAAAATCTCCTGCAGGGGCTCGAAGTTTGTGTTCATAGGTCATGGCCCTTCATTTCAGGAGAGCCCTAGCCAACATTCCACCACAATTATTGCCATGCTCATAGTATTTATTGGCTAAGTAGCATAGTTGTCTGCGGACCCATCTATCTAGGAGGCGGGAAAGCTTGTCTCTAAGGTCTGCGAGTGTTTGAAGGTCCTCAGGTGTCCCATTCCCTTTGTGCCTAAGTTCAGCCTGCTATAAAACAGTCAGTACCCTGTTAAAATTGGCTTGCCTTTCTTTCTTAAGCTTAGTGCCTAAAGAAATAAGCTCACTTCTCACCACTGCTTTGTGTCCTTCCCACACTACCCCTTCACTGGGGCGGTGTGCAACGGCCTCCAGCTGTCAACAAGGTGCGTTTGCATTGCTTTCTTGAAGTGCTTGAGAAAAGCATAAGAATGAATAGGGCGGTGGTGGGATGTGTCTAGTAAAGGGTCTGGGCCGACGTTAAAATCACCTCCCAGTATTTAGGTGCCCTCCTGAAAGGATGCTAGGCGATCAAGCACTGAGTCTGAATGAAAGTTTGGTTTGTATTCGTTGCATACAACATTGCAAACGTGAATTTCTGTTGTGCGATAGTGCCTTTAACAAGGACATATCTACAGAGCAAATCTGTGAGATGTTCAAGGGGCTAAAATGGGCAGGATTTGTGAATGGCTATAGCCGTACCCCGTGATTTAAGAATAGGGGAAAAGCTAAGATACCAATGAGGGAAAAGATGGGTAGGAAGTTTGGGTGTAGAATCATGAGTAAAATGGTTTTCCTGCAAAAGAGTACTTGGACCCCCAATCTTTTCATCCCTAGCCACAGTTTGCTCCACTTATGAGGAGAGCAGAGACCCGAACATTGTAAGAGATTACCCTAAAAGTACCCATGGTAAACAGAATGTAGCGGACAGGTAGCGTGTCAGTACCAGCCTGCTCGGTGTGAGGGTATCGTACAAAATGCATCCTGAGAAAGGAGAAAACAGATAAACATGTCAACGACAAACGAAGCCCAAGTCCAATAACAGAGCCAGCTGAAGGCCTGGTCCAGGAACCCCTGGTAGGTGAGGCTTATGTGGGAAACGTGAACCAGTACAAAGGTTGTATAGGAACTCGCCCTCCACTCGCACCCATAGAGAAGTGTAACATCAAACAAGGGTGGTAAATTTTCAATATTGGAGCCACACCCTGGGTACGTAGCAATATGAGCAGTGCACTATGAGTTATAAAACGGGGGTACCGTATGTGGAACCCCTGCATACATATGGGAATACCATTGCCACGGACCCAGTGCTTGGACTGGCTCCATACATACTTCACCAAGGGTTCAAGAACTAAAATATGAGACATATAGCCAAAAGCGAACCAGGTCAGGATGGAAAGGAATCAGCAAAAATCCATAAGAAAGATAGGTCAGTCTTTTGCAGAGGGTGTCCCAGGAGTAGAGCCGGATGACTGCCTCTTCTGGCCTTGGGATCGACCCTTAGATCTTGCAGGCAGCCAAGGTTGTGGGAGAGAAGGCACCGGAATGTCTTGATTGTAGTGTCAATCAGGAAAATTAACCGGTTCCAAGCCCAGTGAGGAGAGGAAGCGCGGGAGGTCATCTTTGCTTCTCAAGGAGACTTGCTGGCCATCTTTGGTAACTTGTAGGCTAAAGGGGAATCCCCACTTGTAGGTCAGTCCTGCAGTTTGTAGAGCTGCAAGTAGGGGGTGTAGTGCCCTGCGTTGCATCAGAGTGAGTTGCGATAAATCCTGTTAAAAGGACAGGTGAGCTCCTTCAAAATCATAGCATGGTTTCTTGCGCATCCTTTGCACGATGCGATCTTTCCGCGTATATTTGTGGAACTTGTATATAACATCCCTAGGGTGTCAATGTCTTCTGAAGGAGGGCGTAGTGCCCTATGAGCCCTATCAAATATCAATTGGCAGAGATGGCAGTTGCGTTAACTCACACTGAGTGTCGGCACCGCAAGGAAAACAGTTTTGTGGTTGGCATCTGCTGCCAGAGGTGCAGACCACAATGCTCCTTCACCGGATCACCGGGGATTAAAGGTTAGTCCTCCCTGGATCCCCAGAGACCTATTTTATTGTTAATCTATTTCCGGTTGGGCAATAGATTAAATAAAAAACTAAACTGCCGGTGCGCTGGCTTTCATCCAGCCCGCATTCTGTGGCTCACCAGGAAATGTATCCGTATCCTGGTGGACTAGTCCTGTAGGCCGTTTCTAACTATCTCATCTAGTAATGTAATAAAGGGGCACCACATCCTATGTTAAATGGAAATATGCTATGCGGAATATATATAGGACTTTTTGGCAGAGCTATGCGTGGAGTATAGAAGGATCATAAACATTTCTAGATATATAGGAACACAAGTGTTAAAGGGGAATTTCCCCTTAATGTACCCCCTTCGTCTTTTTTTTTTTTTTTTGGGGGGGGGGGGTTATGGGTACCTAGCTTTGGTAGATACCCGCTCCCACTTCTGGTCGTATTGCCTAAGCAATTCCATCAGAACTTTGGAATTATGCGGGATTATTCACACAGTGCAGTGGGATGCCGGCTCTGAACCTGCAAGGATTTGCAGCCAGCTTCACACACTAAACATGCCGACAACTGGGCCCTGAGAACCTTTTATAAAACCGGCCCAGATGAGGATGGTGATGGATCTCTTAACGGGTAAGTGTCCCTTTTTTTTTTTTTTAAAGTCAGCACCTACAGTATTTGTAGCTGCTGTGTCACATACCTGTTGGTAGAGTCCGATATGCAGGGAACGGCCTCTTTTACTCCTCTGACTCAGGCCCCCTGATAGAGCAGACAGGAGTCGCACGAGTGCCTGACAGGTTGCAGACCGTGGGACTGGAAACAGCGGCAGGTGGCACGGTGATTCAGCAGGATTCTCCAGCTAGCAGAGGAGGCAGGTCATGCACTGGCGGGTACGTCAGGAGCAGGTGCGGAGGCAAAGGCGTAGTCAGGACACAGGCCGGGTCGGTAACGGGCTGGCAGTGAGGTAGTAGAAGGAGCAGGCAGATGCGGTGATCAGAACAAGCCGGGTCAGATGCAGGCAGCAGACAGCAGAGTCGGAGGCAAGCCGGGACGGATAAAAGGAACGGATATCAGATGCAAGCAAACAGGAACACACAGGAACGCTGTAGAACCCACAGCACTGGGTGAAAGCACAGACTGAGTTTAAATAGCCTGTTGGGCGCCAAAAGCTGTCACAGGTGCACGCGTGCGCCGGCGCACTGGCATTCTAACTGAACAGACTGTCCTAGATTCCCATCTTGAGTACTGGCATGCCCTTCTTGGCCATGCTCGCGCATATGCGCGCACGGGTGCACGCAGATGCACCGGAGGTGTTCTGACGGGCTGAGGTCACAGGTCGTCTTCTCCGGCCGCCATCTTGGGTACTGGCTGGCCTTTCCTGACATGCTGGCATTTGACTTTTTTTCAGAGTCAACAACCACTTTAAATAGCCAAGGAAAGGGCAACTCAAAATGATCCCAGGTATATCAGTGTCCTGGGACGAGCGTGGGAGTCCAAACCAAGAGGGCACTCCTACAAAGTAATCAAGTGTTTACAAACAGTCAATGTAATCATAGAGTAGACCTACAAGCATAAACATAGCAGAAACCATATGATTGTATTCATTACTCATCTAAAGGAATATGTGCACTACTACATATAACCTGCTGTGCACACACTACCAGGTCAAGTAGAGCTTCAAACAGTCATCTAAAGACACGACTGTATAACATTTAGACTGGGAATATCCATAGATCTGTAAACAGGCCTGTCACGGCCTGTTTTACAGCCAGTACCAATTCTTCTAATAAGTTAAGTTTTTACATAAATCTTTAAAATACTTTACATTGTAACCTACTGTATATAGACCAGACCAATCCATTTTTATGTTACCATATGTTTTAGGTTGCCTGTAGTGTCTTTTTGTCTACTGGATAGAAGGTCAGAAGGGAAGCATGTCCTCCATAATCATAGCTTTTATTGGAAAATGCTTTAGTTGTAATTGGACTGTATATTTTGTCAGTGTGCACTGGGATTGTCGCCCCCAGTAGTTTACCTAGTCTTCCTGGAGTAGTACTTTGTCATCTTATCCCAAAAAGTGTATGTCCATCTGCAACTGTGATTATGAGGTGAAGAACTGACATCATCCACCAAATGGGCAATCTCCTATTTCATCTTTTGCTGAATGATGTTTTTATTCTTTTTTTTTTCCAGGGTCAAAAGGGTGATCCTGGCATCTCTCCAGGAAAATCTCCATATGGATTAAAGGTATCCTGATCAGTTTGTGTCTTTTCCTTTCCTTATAATCTCCACTTAATGTCATGTCCTCTTAATGCCAACCTAAGGAAAACCCCTACCACATTTATACAAAAGAATCATAGCAATAATACTACTAAAATGTGTTATGAATTAGAAGAAATTAACTCCTTCTGCAAAATCTTTGTTTTGACTGCCATTTTTTTTACATGTTTTGTTGTCCAGGGTTTTGCAGGATTATAACATTTTAAAAGAAGAACCTCCCATTCACTTTGACAGCTGTTTATGGTGTAACTCACTAAAGCCGGCCATAGACGGATCGCAACTTGGCCGGTTCAGCAGGAACCAGCTGAATTTGTATCCGTCTATGGGCAGGCCAGGTTGTACTGAAGTCGATCTATCGATCCAATAACCATCTTGTCTGGTTTTATAGCCCCCAGCAATGATCGTTGTATTCTGCTGTTGGGAAAGGTTCCCCGCCGGCAGAACATAGCGCTGCGAGAGGGATTCCTCTAGCAACACTAATGCCCCGTACACACGGTCGGACTTTGTTCGGACATTCCGACAACAAAATCCTAGGATTTTTTCCGACGGATGTTGGCTCAAACTTGTCTTGCATACACACAGTCACACAAAGTTGTCGGAAAATCCGATCGTTCTGAGCGCGGTGACGTAAAACACGTACGTTGGGACTATAAACGGGGCAGTGGCCAATAGCTTTCGTCTCTTTATTTATTCTGAACATGCGTGGCATTTTGTCCGTCGGATTTGTGTACACACGATCGGAATTTCCGACAACTGATTTTGTTGTCGGAAAATTTTATAGCCTGCTCTCAAACTTTGTGTGTCGGAAAATCAGATGGAAAATGTGTGATGGAGCCCACACACGGTCGGAATTTCCGACAACAAGGTCCTATCACACATTTTCCGTCGGAAAATCCGACCGTGTGTATGGGGCATTACTGTTTTGAAGGGGAAATCAAGCAGATTTCTTTCTTTCAGCCTGTGGTTGAAGGAAAGAAAATTGCATAATGTATGGTCTGCTTAAGCACACACAAAATCACGATGTTTAGTGGAGAATTTTGTTCATGACACCATGGAAATCATTCAAGGCTTGAACCTGTTTTAAGAGATGACTTATACTGAACTGTTATATTCCCCTACAAATCTTTAGTTGTAGATATTTCCTAAATCTGTCTTATGACATCCATTGACGTCTTAACAGTACTGTTATTAGTTGATTTACTGTTAATGTTACTGGTTGGAAATAAATAGATGACATAATTTTTATGTTGGTAACAATGAACACTATTCTGCCAAGGACTTCCTGGGGACACATAAAGCCAGCATGGACCAGGGCTGTTGGCATCATCTATCACACTAAAGGCCTGCGGTTTTTGACTGGCATAGCTTTAATAAAAAGCAGTCAAGGGTGACTGCTGAATCTGTCTGTCTCCTGATAAATTGGCAGTCAGGAATGTACTCATTGTTCCTTTTTCTCCAGGGAGACCCTGGTTTGGCTGGTCTGACAGGCCTTCCTGGGCCTCTTGGTCGAAAGGTAAGTCTCCTACTCATATTGGAAATTGAAGATAGCAAAGGTGAGTTAACAGAATTTAAGTATACTAGTTAAGAGAGGCAATAGGGTGACTGTGAGCATTCTAATTTCTAAATAAAGAACAGTGTGCAGTGATACAGGGGGCTCTGCCTTCTCTAAGTTGTTTGACAAAGACCTAGTACTCATCAGGCGAGGGTATGATTCTCTATCTCCAAAGAAAAGTGAGAGGCCATTAAATCATTAGTTGTGCAGATATTTTCTAGCATATCTAAAAATATTCTATAGGTAAAATAAGCACTTTGACTCTTAAAAACATTTATTATTGCACTGCTGTTAACATCTACAGCCTAATTGTCCCAAATATTAATGAATCAAAACACCTGGTAGATATAAATCATATTTTAATCGTACAGTACAAGAAACAGGCTGGTGTTCATGGACCCTGGTTTATAGGCTACTACATTCAGGTAGTTTATCAAGCAAATATACTTTTTATTACATAGAACTATCAGAAATAGATGATCCTGTAAGCCTTTTGTAATTCACTACTGGGAAGGGGAAGGGCAATACTGCTGTGTACGGTGCTGTCAGTGAACAGTTTACAGGCACTTTCCAGAGGAGAGAGCAGAGTGATGACCACCTCAGTGCATTGCTCCTCATTCATTGTCCAGTCAAAAGCTGGAGGTAGAATGGTGACCAGGCTGCATTGCTTACGTGAAAGCAAGGTCACAAACCTGACTTTACCATCTGGGTGGCAAAAATGAATGAGCACAATTTTAAAATACTTTGGCAGATAAAACCGCTAATGTATTTCAACTCTGTATGTATCTATTTGCCTGGAGTACAGCATTAAGCCTTTAATGGCAACCCTGAGCTGGCCCCATAAATACAAGCAGTGTTTATAAGAGTTGCTTGTGAGGGTTGTAATCTATTTCTATGAACTGGCCCAATCTTCTTCTTTTTTTTTTTTTTTTTTACTATGGAGCATAGGAAATAATTAAAGTAATATGTTGGTGTGAATTTTGATGATCTCAGCTGGAGTTAGAAGCCAGGCTCATTGAAGGCTTAAGTTTTATTTCCTTGCAGACTGGCCTGGGCGCTTTACATACCAGGGTGCTCTGATAAGTAGATAGTGATCAGCTGCTGTGCCATTCCTTGTGCTTCACTATTGGCTCATCATTGCAGTGATTGTCCTCCCATTCCCATCAGGAAGCAATGGGAGGAAGGTGAGTCAAAGCTGATAACCACTTCAGAAGGTCACTGTTTGCATATCAGAACTCCCTTGTATATACAGTGGCTTGCGAAAGTATTCGGCCCCCTTGAACTTTTCAACCTTTTGCCACATTTCAGGCTTCAAACATAAAGATATAACATTTTGATTTTTTGTGAAGAATCACCAACAAGTGGGACACAATTGTGAAGTGGAACGAAATCTTTTGGATTTTTGAAACTTTTTTAACTAATAAAAAAATGAAAAGTGGGGCGTGCAAAATTATTCGGCCCCCTTGCGTTAATACTTTGTAGAGCCACCTTTTTGCTGCGATTACAGCTGCAAGTCGCTTGGGGTATGTCTCTATCAGTTTTGCACATCAAGAGACTGAAATTCTTGCCCATTCTTCCTTGCAAAACAGCTCGAGCTCAGTGAGGTTGGATGGAGAGCGTTTGTGAACAGCAGTTTTCAGCTCTTTCCACAGATTCTCCATTGGATTCAGGTCTGGACTTTGACTTGGCCATTCTAACACCTGGATACGTTTATTTGTGAACCATTCCTTTGTAGATTTTGCTGTATGTTTGGGATCATTGTCTTGTTGGAAGATAAATCTCCGTCCCAGTTTCAGGTCTTTTGCAGACTCCAACAGGTTTTCATCCAGAATGGTCCTGTATTTGGCTGCATCCATCCTCCCTTCAATTTTAACCATCTTCCCTGTCCCTGCTGAAGAAAAGCAGGCCCAAACCATGATGCTGCCACCACCATGTTTGACAGTGGGGATGGTGTGTTGAGTGTGATGAGCTGTGTTGCTTTTACGCCAAACATATCGTTTTGCATTGTGGCCAAAAAGTTCGATTTTGGTTTCATCGGACCAGAGCACCTTCTTCCACATGTTTGGTGTGTCTCCCAGGTGGCTTGTGGCAAACTTTAGACGAGACTTTTTATGGATATCTTTGAGAAATGGCTTTCTTCTTGCCACTCTTCCATAAAGGGCAGATTTGTGCAGTGTACGACTGATTGTTGTCCTATGGACAGACTCTCCCACCTCAGCTGTAGTTCTCTGCAATTCATCCAGAGTGATCATGGGCCTCTTGGCTGCATCTCTGATCAGTCTTCTCCTTGTCTGAGCTGAAAGTTTAGAGGGACAGCCAGGTCTTGGTAGATTTGCAGTGGTCTGATACTCCTTCCATTTCAAAATGATCGCTTGCACAGTGCTCCTTGGGATGTTTAAAGCTTGGGAAATCTTTTTGTATCCAAATCCGGCTTTAAACTTCTCCACAACAGTATTACGGACCTGCCTGGTGTGTTCTTTGGTCTTCATGATGCTCTCTGCGCTTTCAACAGAACCCTGAGACTATCACAGAGCAGGTGCATTTATACAGAGACTTGATTACACACAGGTGGATTCTATTTATCACCATCAGTCATTTAGGACAACATTGGATCATTCAGAGATCCTCGCTGAACTTCTGGAGTGAGTTTGCTGCACTGAAAGTAAAGGGGCCGAATAATTTTGCACGCACCACTTTTCAGTTTTTTTAATTGCTAAAAAAAGTTTAAAATATCCAATATATTTCGTTCCACTTCACAATTGTGTCCCACTTGTTGGTGATTCTTCACAAAAAATTAAAATTTTTATATCTTTATGTTTGAAGCCTGAAATGTGGCAAAAGGTTGAAAAGTTCAAGGGGGCCGAATACTTTCGCAAGCCACTGTAGGGTTCCCGGGGCAGCCTGCAGTCAAAGGAACATCTAAAGGTCTCTGTTAAAACTGTGTTTGGTTTCTTAATTCTTACTACAGGTTCAATTTAAACTTTCCCTTGACTGAGGCTGGTTGAGTGTGCAGTCAGGATCTGCCCACCTTCAAGCTTGTAAGTTCAGGTTGGAGGCATGGTAGGAAACGTTACACTGCGCCGGGATATCAGAGAGGAATGCACATATTCGCCAGCACACCATGGATGCAGTGTTTTAGTGCAGCGTTTTAGAGCCACACATGACCCTTTCATCAGGCATGACTGACGAAGGGGTCCTACATCGCTCTGAAACGTTGCACTTTGTCCACTGTGACATGATCATTCTGCAGTAAAGGTTTTGGATGGTACTTGATGATCCGCAGTGTGCTGACGAATATGTGCATTGATCTGTGATGTCTCCAGGTTCAACTGGTTGTTGCTGCAGCACCCCCCACGCCTGTGCCCT
The DNA here is from genome assembly GCA_037952835.1 of Lithobates septentrionalis. Lineage (NCBI taxonomy): Eukaryota > Metazoa > Chordata > Amphibia > Anura > Ranidae > Lithobates > Lithobates septentrionalis. The sequence goes on along the minus strand of JBBDGP010000568.1, from coordinate 2,118,220 downwards.
ATCCAGGAAAGTGTGCGATGGGAATATGGGATCTTTAGGGCAGGTTATCTAATCTCCTTATTCAGGTTTTCTTTGGCCAGCTGACTTGACCCTGCACTTCCCACTGATATGGGATTGTTACTCGCTCCAGCCAAAAACAGCTTATGCTGATGGGTACAAATGTAAGAAAGATATTTTGATGAAAAAAAACATACATGCTTTGTCCATCTTTTCCAAATTTCTCCAAATGAAGGAGACTATTTTTAGTTTGCAGTGTAAACTGATTGGCACGCTGTTTTGTTTATAAGCATCAGGCTAAAGATTTTATGACATGCAAGGACTTATTTTTAATGATTTGTAGCAGTTTTTTTTTTTTTTTTATTATTTCATAAATTTTTAAGAAAATTATGTGCCTAGCTCTGCAAAAAGAATATGCCAGCCATCACGAGATATCATTTAAAGTGTACCTGTCACTACAATTCACACTTGACATGAACCAATAGAGGGACATTTCGCATTCCCATGTGGCATTGATAGTTTGATTAAAAAGTACCCTTTTTACCCCTTAAGTGTCCTAAAGTGTAGGCAGGGGATAACGCTAGTCTTGAGATGTAGGTACCCCTGCCCAAACAGTGTATCAGGTCCAGTGCCTCCCTTTAGTCTATAATGCAGTTAGACTATACCGCCTGGTCCAGGATTTGCCTTCCCCCCTGACTGGACAATTCAGAAGCAGCGCACTTTTATGGTCTTCACTCTGCCCTCTTGTACTGCAAGCATGTTAAAGTGATTGTAAAGGCTCGTTTATTTTTTTAAAATAACAAACACGTCATACTTAGCTTCTTTTGCACCTCGTGGCCCCGAACATCCTCTTCTGGGGTCCCGCGGCGGCTCTCGCGGCTCCTCCCTGCATCAGTTAACCCCCTAGGAGAAGCGCTCTCCTGAGGGGGTTACCTTGCGGGCGCGCTCCCGAGTCCAGCATTTGTGTCCACAGACATGAATGCTGGACTCGGCCCCGCCCCCCGCGTCATTGGATTGGATTGACAGCAGCGGGAGCCAATGGCTGCGCTGCTATCAATCTATCCAATCAAGAGCTGGGACCCCGTGGAGAGAGGGATAGCGCGTCTCCGCCGAGGAGATGAAGGGGCTCAGCTAAGTAAAACGAGGGGGGGTGGGGCGGCTGGTGACTGCCAGGTGTTTTTTTCACCTTAATGCATAGGATGTATTAAGGTGAAAAAACATGAGGGTTTACAACCCCTTTTAATTGTTAAGACTGACAGCACTGTGGAAACCATGAGAGAGGTGATTGGCCTTCCCTTTCCCAGTCTGAGTGTTGCTGGGCAGGGATTATATGAGGCTGAGGCATACTCGGGTACATAAGCTGGTCCTATGTAAAAATAGATTTTATATCAAGTTCATGAATAGGGATTGAGCACTTCTCTTGGATTTTATGTAAGGGGAATATTATACTTTTATATAGGTTTTCTGAATATTACCGTAAAATTAAAAAAAACCCACTTTATTGCCTATTAATGCAATATTCCATTTTTTTTAAGGGACAAAAGGGTCATCCCGGACCTCAAGGTCACCCTGGTGAACCGGTAAGATGATCTGACCCCTCTAAAAAGCCACATGTTTATTGTCTGTGTGCTTTTAAACATTTACCAAAAATATTTTGAGAATGAATGAAGTTACTATACAAATAAAGTTGATTAGCAGCTGGGGCATGCAAATCCTTGATTTTTACAGTATTGAATTAATTGTACAAATAATTCATTAACAAATCATTGTCTATGTGAAATGATCATTTTGATTGCAACCGTACACAAAGCAGGTTTCTAAGATAACCAGTGTGTGCTGTGCTTGCCTTTATGACATTTTCCTATTCTTTCCTAATCTTCATCTTGTCTGTCCTTCTATCCCTCATCTTCCTTCTGTCTCTTGTCTCACTCTGCCTGGCCTTCTCTGCCTTTTGCTTTCTGCTTAAGTCTCTGAATCTTTATCTCACTCTTTTCCCAATCCCTTCTTTTCTCAGTCACCTTCCTATCTTTCACTAATCCCCCCTTTCGCTCTCTGTTTTCTCTTTCTTATTCTGTTTTCCTTTCATTCTTCCTTATTTCTCTTTGTTCTTCTCTTTCATTTTTCTCTTTCCTACATATTTTTATTTTTCTGTCCCTCCTTCATTCTCTCTCTGTCTTCCCTTTTTCTTTAAATCTTCCCTAATCTTATTTGCTTCTGCCTTCCTTTCCTTATGTTCCATCTTTCTCTTCTTTTAGGTTTAACTCTCTTTCTGTCCCTTCTACTCCCTCTTCCTCTGCTGTTTCCATCTGTCTGTGTCCCTACCTCTTTCTGTCTTTTTTACCTTTTTATCTCTGTCTCTCCCTCATTCTTTCCTGTCTGTATCTCTGTTTCTCTTTTTTTTTTTTTTTTTTTTATTATCTCCCGGTATACCGCCTCTGCAGGCTAGACAAAGTGGATGATTTAAATCCCAGGCTACTGAGAATAAAACTCCTAAATCACATTATTTACAACTAAATTAAATGAACAGGCTGCTGAAAATGTTCATCTCCCTTTTTCTTGATGTGTCCCCATCTTTGTGTGTCTCTCTCTCTCTCTCTCTCTCTCTCTCTCTCTCTCTCTCTCTCTCTCTCTCTCTCTCTCTCTCTCCCTCTCTTTCTTCTCGTGCTCTCTCTCTCTCTTACCCCATCTTTGTCCTACATTCCCTCGCTCTCTTTCTGTTTCTCTCACTTTCTCTCTACCTCTCCGTTCTCCCTTTCACTCCCTCTCTCTTCTCCCGCCTCTTCTCGCCTCCTCTCTCATCCTCTCTATCCCTATAGTTTTCTCTCTCCATTCTTCTCCCCTTCACCCCCTTTCCCTCGCTCCCTCTTTCTGTCTTTCCCTCTCACTCATTAAAGCTGCTTCTTCATTTGCAGGAATCTTTCTGGCCTGTCTCTGGAGTCCTCTGAAAATGACAGCCAGAAATACTTTTACATTTATACAAAATAAATGTGTGTTTTAACATGACGTTAGTGGAAATCGCCAGCTCCCAATTTTTGTGCCTAATCCGCATATTAACCCCTACATTCCTACCAACCATTGACAGGATTAATGTTCACACTATAACCTTCTTGTTCCTCGACCTTCCTCCCCCCTTCCTGCATGTTTGGATAAGTTGGTCTGCACAGGGATGGAAATGAATAGTAAGGTTGTTTCAAGAGAGACCATTGACTCTTGAAAGCGTTTTGGCAGAGAGCAACTGCTTCAAACCATTCCATGTGTTATAGATAAAGATTTCGCTGACACCTTAAAGGAACTCCTCTTATTTTAGCATTTGTTTAGGGTGATAGATATAGATCTTGTTTCGTGCCGTCTTGAGTTTGGATATTTGAATTCATTGCTAGCTGTAGCTAAGGGGGCACAGGAAGCAGGAGTGAGGATTTAATGTGCTGCCTCTTCTTCTCTTGCAGGGAGAGCATGGACCGGATGGAAGCCCGGGGGCCAAAGGTTATCCTGGCAGGCAGGTGCAGTAAATCTTACCATGCTGCAGTGCAGGTTAAAACTCTGTGCAGCAAGTTTAAGGGCTAAACAACACCTTGCTCACCTGATAGTTTCTTTAGGCAGTTTTGCATTGCTGTTTGTATTGAATGAAAGGTCTTTTATTATAAATGACTGGGTAATGCAAACAGAGAAGCGTTGCAGTATTGCACATTATGTTTCCAGTTATTCCCCCAACTGAATGGCTTTTAAAGAGCTGGCAAGCACAAATTACACACTGGTTTCCGTAAAAGAGCTTTTAAAGGACCATTAACCCTAAACCAAAAATAAAATTGATACAAAAAAGTTACTTACAGTATTCCCAATTGTGTATGTAAAATATGTTAAATATTTGCCATTTAGGTGGTGCTGCAGTTTATTGCACTATGTTAGCCATTTTAGACTAAAGTTGGCATAAAGAAGAACTCTTGCCTAAGCAAAAACCTTTCTGTGGTTTTTCCTGACAGAGCTGTCTTGTCTAAGTATAACCTTTTAGCACTGTCTTCTCCATGTCTGAAGCTGGAAGGGTTGCTTATATGTAAATTGGACAACCTCCTGAATATCCAGCCAAAATAATTTAGTGTCTCTGCCATCCCTGCCCCAAAGCCCAACTCCAGCCAAAGCTTTCTGGAAGGGCACTCATATTTTTATGGCAACTCCCTTCCCCACACACGTACCCACCCACCCCTCTTTAGAAGCAGTTAAAGCTCTCAGTAGGGAAGCAGGATAGAGCTGTACCTATGCTCTGACTTCAAACTTGCATAGGAAGTTCTGCAAACTCATGGTGTGACGGTGCCCTATGTTTTTTTTTTTTTAGTAGTACCTGCAAGCATAGAAACGCCTCTGGTCTTCTACTATAAGCTTAGTTTAGTAAACAGAAAGAGAACCAGTCAACAATGGCCATATGCAAGAGTGCAGCCTTGTCTGTAAGGAGTTGCTTGTACGTTTTAGTTACTTGTATTCTCTCCCTGTCAGAGCAAACAATTCAAAGAGAAACATTCTTTAATTGACAGCTTTGCTCTCCTATAGCAGCCAGTTTCTATAAGGACCTAACTGTTTGACATAGCTTGTTTAACAGGAAAACAAATCAATCTACACAATTTATAAACAGACCAGAGCCCATCTCATGGATTTATGATACAGCCAGCAGAGAGTCTTTTTTGAGGGCATTCTGATCTGACCACCCTCCTTAGTCTACGGCAGCTGTTTGTCACCTAGTTCAGCAACATTCTCAGTTTTCCCTATAAGCATACTACATGAATAGTACACAGGTTGTATTTTAAGTACTGCCACCACATAGATTGTCATAGTACAAAGCGTTTTATTGGGTGTGCATTTGACAACTTGTGTCGGCATTTTAATTTTTTTTTAGCTGCTTTCACACTGCTCCATTGCAAAAATGCAGTAGAAACGCATATGCGGTTTTATCACCTTTCTGGTGTGATTTTGGTTGCCGGACATCAGCAAGCACCTGTGAAACATGGTCATATAACTAAAAAAAAAAGCACCACAAATCCAACTGTACCACAAAATGCAGCACTTTTAAAAACACAACTGACCGGCAACTGACTAATTTGAAGAGTTCTATAGGATTTAACGGTTATGCATTTTTCTTCCGATTTTTGTAACACAAAACAGAAGAAAAACTAATCAAAGTGAAAGTAATTTGCAATTGTTTTATATGATTTGTGCAGTTTTAGGATTATTGCTTTTTATTTCAAATTATTTCCAATTTTGGACAGTATCATAGTTTTTTTTTTTTTAGACTGTATTTGCCCTGTCTGTTAAATGATTGCCCTTATAACACAATTCTGCAATTATCTAATCAAGTGGAGGAGCTGCATTTTTTGCATTGTATAACTCCTTCAGTACGGTGTTAAACACAATCCCAGACAAGAGCATAGAACTGCTGTCATGTTTATACTACTGTTTCTGCATCTATTTTTCCTTATTTCCTATGTGGTCACTGAGACAGGAAGTGAGCGAAATCTCCAATGGAAACCAAACACTAACAAAATCATTTTTTACAGTACAGTGGGTAAACGGTGAGAATGTCCGATTTGTGTTGCTGTCTGTTTGGCTGTTGGGGAGATTTTATTCTCTGCGGTCACCAGCAGAGGACATAAGGTGAAAGCTCTCATACATGCACAGAGATGGCAATACAACACCTGACAATATATATACCACCTTCTCACTCTGTCCAAACCCCGAAAATATATATTGGCTTGGATTAAGCTTTTTTTTTTTAAATTACGTATTTTTTTAAATTCAGAACAAAAAGTTAATTTTTCTTTTTTTTTTAAATGTAAACATGTATAGAATACAGAAAGCAATAAGTAAGTACAATCTTTTCCAATCACCAGATGTAAAGAAGTTAGGTAACAGATTACAAAAACCGTGCACATAATCGCATTCAACAATGTCACTAAATGAATGATCAGTAACTCACATAATATAGAAGATTTCAATTGAGACACTATAAAACTAAGATGATGTCACATAAGACGCTTCAACTACCTCAGCGGGGTAAACAGGGATAAACCAGTTTGGGGAGAGGCTAAGTTAGGGGATATTTCGAACAAGATGATCACCAGTTTTAAGTTACTAGGTATTTTCTGGAACTTTGAAAAACAATAAACTGCTGAAACCAGTTTATTGGGCTACACAGGCAGCATGACTAAAAATTACCACTGAAAAGGTGAGGCGAAGTGCTGGGTGCTGATCCCTTAGTATTGAGAAACAAGTTTTTAGTTGAGCCTAATGGCATGAAATTGGCATTTCTCCACAACAATGGGTGACCTCAAAAAGATGAGGCTGCTCAATTTGTGAGATCCTTGTATAGTTGTGCCAAGAAAAGTGCCACACAGCTGTCTTTAAGGTCCAAATGATTTTGTTATATCCATATCTGGTAGTTTGGGATGGACCATGCCTTTATGTGTCCCTGTCATTATCACACTGGGCACACTGCACTGCTGTTTAAGACAGGAACAAACTATTTTTGGCTGTGTTTTTAGTCCATTAGACACTTTAATACCTTTTTAGTCCTGATAAAGTCCTGGATAAATGGGGATTCTCTGGTTCCTGATACACATTGGATGGATATCTCTTTACCATTCAAGCATAAAACAAAATCATTTGGATGCTCAAGATGGTTGTTTGGCTTTTCTTTCGTAAAGACATGTAAAAATTACATTTGTAATTTACTGTGTAAATTACAAATGTAAGTGTTATTTACTCCAGTAAATAACACTTATTTATTGGACTTCCACAAAGTTTGTGAAACCATGTCTAAAGCAATACACTTTAATCTCCAGAGTAAATTACGGGAGACAAAGGTAATTTTTACATGTCTTTACCAAAGAAAAGCCAAACAACCATCTTGAGCATCCAAATGATGATCATTTGGCTCTTCTTTGGTACAGACATGTAAAAATTATATTTGTCTCCCGTAATTTACTGTGGAGATTAAAGTGTATTGCTTTAGACATGGCTTCACAAACTTCCAAAGTCCAGTAAATAACGCTTCTCAGCCATACAGGCTTTTAAGTCATCATTCCATAAATGCTAAAACCTCTTTTCAAAATCATTTGCTTTCAAATACAGATATTGTTTGACTATCAGCCAGGGAAAAAAGGATAGATTCCTCCTGCAAAAGAAAAAACAGTGAAAAATTGCAGTTCCAGAGATGGTTTAGCAACATTGACCCTTTGCAAGACTTGCTAAAAAGTAATTTTTAGGAAAATTCACAATTGGCACAAAATCTCACATTTCCTAAAACCGCTGTTTTGTGTCTGCAGATGACCTAAGCCTGGTACGTGAAGAGCCAAGGCGGCAGTTGATAATGTCTTCACTGAATCATGATCACAGGCTTTGCTTCAAGTGCCTTCAGCCTATCTGGCCTGCAAATACTGTGATGGATTGTGGTAGAGATGCACTAGCATGGCAAATATAGTCTTACAACCTTAGTCCCTAAGGGTTTCTATTGGACACTTTACAAGCTCCAGTCATTAAAATGAAAACGAAAAAACAAAGAGATTTCCAAGCTCAACTTACCGACTAGCCTGCGACCATCCGAATTGACCTGTCCAACAGTATGCGTTAAAAACGGGTTTAGTTGCACACATTTGCAAATACATGCATAAGCCACAGAGCCCCGGCAAGGCACCCCATTTTCTGTGGACCTAAACTTATTTTTTTAATATGCGTTGCCTTTCCAATGCTCCTTGCTGCAGTGACCAGTTACAGGTGGGGGCAGTAACCACTTGTTTGTATTAAAATGAAAAAGAGCCCTAAAACTGAACTACAAACAGACATAAAAACTCCCATTTATGTAGTTATATATTCATTAAAAAAATCATAAAATTGATTTTTAACCACTTCAGCCCCGGAAGGATTTACTCCCTTCCTGACCAGAGCACTTTTTACAATTTGGCACTGCGTCGCTTTAACTGCTAATTGCGCGGTCATGAAATGCTGTACCCAAACAAAATTTGCGTCCTTTTCTTCCCACAAATAGAGCTTTCTTTTGATGGTATTTGATCACCTCTGCGGTTTTTTTTTTTTGCGCTATAAACGGAAAAAGACCGAAAATTTTGAAAAAAAATGATATTTTCTACTTTTTGTTATAAAAAAAATCCAATAAACTCAATTTTAGTCATACATTTAGGCCAAAATGTATTCGGCCACATGTCTTTGGTAAAAAAAATGTCAAGAAGCGTATATTTATTGGTTTGCGCAAAAGTTATAGCGTCTACAAACTAGGGTACATTTTCTGTAATTTACACAGCTTTTAGTTTATGACTGCCTATGTCATTTCTTGAGGTGCTAAAATGGCAGGGCAGTACAAAACCCCCCAAATGACCCCATTTTGGAAAGTAGACACCCCAAGGAAATTGCTGAGAGGCATGTTGAGCCCATTGAATATTAATTTTTTTTGTCCCAAGTGATTGAATAATGACAAAAAAAATAAATTTACAAAAAGTTGTCACTAAATGATATATTGCTCACACAGGCCATGGGCATATGTTGAATTGCACCCCAAAATACATTTAGCTGCTTCTCCTGAGTATGGGGATACCACATGTGTGGGACTTTTTGGGAGCCTAGCCGCATACGGGGCCCCGAAAACCAATCACCGCCTTCAGGATTTCTAAGGGCGTAAATATTTGATTTTACTCCTCACTACCTATCACAGTTTTGAAGGCCATAAAATGTCCAGATGGCACAACCCCCCCCCAAATGACCCCATTTTGGAAAGTAGACACCCCAAGCTATTTGCTGAGAGGCATGTTGAGTCCATGAAATATTTTATATTTTGACACAAGTTGCAAGAAAGTGACAATTTTTTTTTTTTTTGCACAAAGTTGTCACTAAATGATATATTGCTCACACAGGCCATGGGCATATGTGGAATTGCACCCCAAAATACATTTAGCTGCTTCTCCTGAGTATGGGGATACTACATGTGTGGGACTTTTTGGGAGCCTAGCCGCGTACAGGGCCCCGAAACCAATCGCTGCCTTCAGGATTTCTAAGGGCGTAAATTTTTGATTTCACTCTTCACTGCCTATCACAGTAGACACCCCAAGCTATTTGCTGAGAGGCATAGTGAGTATTTTGCAGCTCTCATTTGTTTTTGAAAATGAAGAAAGACAAGAAAAAAAAAATGTTTTTTTCTTTTTTAAATTTTCAAAACTTTGTGACAAAAAGTGAAGTCTGCAAAATACTCACTATACCTCTCAGCAAATAGCTTGGGGTGTCTACTTTCCAAAATAGGGTCATTTGGGGGGGGGGGGGGGTTTTGTGCCACCTGGACATTCCATGGCCTCCGAAACTGTGATAGGCAGTGAAGAGTGAACTCAAAAATTTACGCCCTTAGAAAGCCTGAAGACGGTACTTGGTTTTCGGGGTCCCGTGCGCGGCTAGGCTCCCAAATAGTCCCACACATGTGGTATCCCCGTACTCAGGAGAAGCAACAGAATGTATTTTGGGGTGTAATTTCACATATGCCCATGGCATGTTTCAGCAATATATCATTTAGTGACAACTTTGTGCAAAAAAAAAAATTTGTCTTTTTCCCGCAACTTGTGTCACAATATAAAATATTCCATGGACTCGACATGCCTCTCAGCAAATAGCTTGGGGTGTCTACTTTCCAAAATGGGGTCATTTGGGGGGGTTTTGAACTGTCCTGGCATTTTATGCACAACATTTAGAAGCTTATGTCACACATCACCCACTCTTCTAACCACTTGAAGACAAAGCCCTTTCTGACACTTTTTGATTACATGAAAAAATTTATTTTTTTTTGCAAGAAAATTACTTTGAACCCCCAAACATTATATATATATTTTTTTAAAGCAAATGCCCTACAGATTAAAATGGTGGGTGTTTCATTTTTTTTTTTCACACAGTGTTTGCGCAGCGATTTTTCAAACGCATTTTTTGAGGAAAAAATACACTTTTTAAAATTTTAATGCACTAAAACACATTATATTGCCCAAATGTTTGATGGAATAAAAAAGATGATCTTAGGCCGAATACATGGATACCAAACATGACATGCTTTAAAATTGCGCACAAACGTGCAGTGGCGACAAACTAAATACATTTTTAAAAGCCTTTAAAAGCCTTTACAGGTTATCACTTTAGATTTACAGAGGAGGTCTACTGCTAAAATTACTGCCCTCGATCTGACCTTTGCGGTGATACCTCACATGCATGGTGCAATTGCTGTTTACATTTGACGCCAGACGGATGCTTGCGTTCGCCTTAGCGCGAGAGCAGGGGGGGACAGGGGTGCTTTGCTTTTTTTTTTTTTTCTTTTTTTGCTTTTTTATCTTATTTTTAAACTGTTCCTTTCATTTTTTTTTTTTTTTTTTTTTTATCATTTTTATTGTTATCTCAGGGAATGTAAATATCCCCTATGATAACAATAGGTAGTGACAGGTACTCTTTTTTGAAAAAATTGGGGTCTATTAGACCCTAGATCTCTCCTCTGCCCTCAAAGCATCTGACCACACCAAGATCGATGTGATAGAATGTTTTCCCAATTTCCCAATGGCGCTGTTTACATCCGGCGAGATCTAAGTCATGAAATGCTTGTAGCTTCCGGTTTCTTAGGCCATAGAGATGTTTGGAGCCACTCTGGTCTCTGATCAGCTCTATGGTCAGCTGGCTGAAACACCGGCTGCATTCTCAGGTTCCCTGTTGAGACACGAGAGAGAGGGAAAAACACGGAAGACGGTGGGGGGGGGGGGGGCATTCCCTCCCACTGCTTGTAAAAGCAGTCTAGAGGCTAATTAGCCGCTAGGATTGCTTTTACATGAAAGCCGACTGCTGGCTGAAAAGAATGATACCAAGATGATACCTAAACCTGCAGGCATCATTCTGGTATAACCACTCAAAGTCGTGAATGGCGTACCTGAAGACAAAAAAATGGTTAACAATAAAGCACAGTAAACAGTAAAGTATAAAAAATTGCATACCTGAAAAGAAAACATGATAAAACATAACAACAATAAAACATTGCAGAATAGAATACAGTAAAAAAGAGCAGAACAATAGAGAGAGAATAGAGAGAGAGAGAACAATAAAACGACAACTATTTTTTTTTATTCTATATATTTTTTTTTTTTTTTTTTACACTTTTTTTGTAACTGTAACTTTTATAACTGTAACCGGTTCCAGGTTCGGGTCTCTCAAAATGCGATGGCATCTTGGGAGACCCTGTGAAAGTGTGTCCTAGTCTGTGCAATGCTGTACCCTACGCTAATACTCAACTAGTGAATGGTAGCGTTCAAAACATTCACCAATGCAAAGACCAGGATTGTCAGGACAGGAGGGACAATAATAGCGGGTGTCACGCCTATATCCGCGCTTGCTGCAGACACGACATCTTTTTTGGGGGGTTCGTTGGGTAGGGGTACTCGGGAGGATATAAAGAAAATGCCTCTCATGCAGCCGACTGCATTTGGTTGGGGATGTAAAAGTGGGGGAAGTACGGGTGCTGCAGAAGTGGTGGGTTCCAATTAGGATTGGCGAATGCGGCAGGAAGGGCATTATGGGCACGACGAGCCTGTGTTTGTCTTTTTGGTGGCAGCGGGACACTACTTGTGCTTGCCACCTCACCAGCTTGAACTGCACTTATGGGACTCGCCACGTCACCAAGTGTTACTGCAGTGCTGGTTTGACTACGACCAGGATGTACTAGGCCGCTGGTGCTTGCCAGTTCACCAAAAAGCTACCAAAAAAACTGTTAGCGATCGCAGAGATCAGGCCTGACTCTGCGAACGCTGCAGTTATGCGTTTAGTGTTTTGTAAGTGACAGTGATCGATCGATACTACACTTGGGTGGGCTGGGCTGGGCCGGGTGGAGGGGCAAAACGCAGGTGCTAGCAGGTATCTGGGCTGATCCCGCTAACACTGCGTTTTTGGGAACCCTAAACTGCTGGGGACACTAGTATAGATCTGATCGGATCAGATATTGATCTGTTCAGATACTATACCACTAAGGGAGGTGTACGGTGCGTGCGTGGGTGTTAGCGATACCGGCGCTAACCTGACGCTGCCTTGGGCTGGTGCTTACCAGTTCACCAAAACGCTACCAAAAAAACAGTTAGCAATCACAGGGATCAGGACTAACTCTGCGAACGCTGCAGTTATGCGTTTAGTGTTTTGTAAGTGACAGTGATCGATCGATACTGCACTTGGGTGGGCTGGGCTGGGCCGGGCGCAGGGGCAAAACGCAGGTGCTAGCAGGTATCTGGGCTGATCCCGCTAACACTGCGTTTTTGGGAACCCTAAACTGCTGGGGATGCTAGTATAGATCTGATTGGATCAGATACTATATCACTAAGGGAGGCGTATGCTGCGTGTGTGGGTGTTAGCGCTACTGGCGCTAACCTGACGCTGCCTGGGGCGACGCAGACCTTATCTGACCCTAAAACCTAAGTTATATCACCGCCGGGCGATCAGGGGGCTAAACCTTTATTCGGTAATAAACGGCGGGTGCCCTGACACTATAAAAAATAAACGAACTAACCAGCGTCACCCGTAACAGTTATACCATGATCAGTGGTGAAAGGGTTAACTAGGGGGCAATCAAGGGGTTAAAACATTTATTAGGTAGTATATGGGGGTCCCTGACGCTATAAAACGCTGACGGCGAACCTAAATGTTTACCTCCCTAACTAGCGTCACCAGTGACACTAATACAGCGATCAGAAAAACGATCGCTTAGTGACACTGGCGACGGGGGGCTGATCAAGGGGTTAAAACTTTATTAGGGGGGGTTAGGGGGGTACCCTAGACCTAAAGCGGGCTAATACTAACTGCCCTACCACACTAACTGTCACAAACTGACACCAATGCAGTAATCAGAAAAAAAAACTGCTTGGTGTCAGTGTGACGGGGGGGGGGGTGATTGGGGGGGGATCAGGGGGGGATCGGGGGGTGATTGGGGGTGTACAGTATGCCTGGCGTGTTCTACTGTGTATGTAGTGTTTGTGCACTGACATCGATGTCTTCTCTCCTCGGCGCCGGAACGGAAAATACCGAGCCGAGGAGCGATGACATAATTTCCTCTGCTGCTGTTTACTATACAGCAGCAGAGGAAGAATCTGGCTGGGAGCAATCGCGAGGGGCGCTTGTGTCTGGGAGCAATCGCTCCCAGACACAAGCCGACCGCCTCGGGCACGGGAGGCAGATCACGTACAGGTATGTGATTTTGCCTGCCCGTGCCATTCTGCCGCAGTATATCTGCGTTAGGCGGTCGGCAACTGGTTAATTTCAGCTAGCATTGGTACCTGAATCTGTTTTGATATCAGTGCTAACAGTGAATATGATGATGGGAGAAGAAAGAGTGCTGACTGCATCAATATTCTGCTGCTTATTGATTGTCCAGTCAGCAGACTGGTCATGTGACCAAACTGTGCTGTTGCTGCAGTAGATGTTGTGGATCTAGCTGTGCTGTGCCCCAGGGCTGTCAGGATCACAAGGCTTGATCTGAAAATCATTTAGCAAGTACAACCCTAATTACAAAAAAGTTGGGACTCTGTGTATAATCCACATAAAACAGAGTGCGATGATTTGCAAATCTTCTAAATCCATATTTTATTTACATTACGAAGGAGAAAACAAATGAAATGTTTAAACTGAAAAAATGTACCATCTTAAGAAAAAAAAAAGAGGTAATTTTGAAATTGATGGCAGGAACACATCTCAAAAAAGTTGGGATAGGGCCATGTTTACAATGGTTTAGCACCCCCTCTTCTTTTAACAATCTGTAATGGTCTGGGAACTGAGGAGACCAGTTGATGGAGTTTTGGGAGAAGAATGTTTTCCCATTCTTGCCCTGATATAGGTTTCTAACTACTCAACAGTCCTGGGTCTTCTTTGTCGTATTTTTCTTTTTAAGATGCTCCAAACATTTCCAGGCCAGTTAAGCACCTGGACTCTTCTACTACAAGGCCATTCTGCCATAGATGCAGTATGCGGTTTAACTCTGTCCTGCTAAAATATGCAAGGTCTTCCCTGAGAAAACATCATCTGAATAGGAGCATATGCTACCTGGATATATCTTTCAGCCAGTGATGGTGCCTTTCCAGATGTGCAAGCTGGCCATTCCATTCACAATAATGCAAACCCATACCATCAGAGATGCAGGCTTTTGAACATAGTACTGATAACAAACCAGAAGGTCCCTCTCCTCTTCGTTCCGGAGAATGCAGCACCCATGGTTGCCAAAAAGAATGTCAAATTTTGATTTGTCTGACCACAGAACAGTTTTCCATTTGCAACAGACCATTTTAAATGAGCTTTGACCCATAGAAGACGGCGGTGTTTCTGGATCATGTTCAGATATGGCTTCTTTGTATTATAGAGCTTTTACTTGCATTTTTGGATTCACAGACTGTAATTTTTGGAAGTATTCCTGAGCCCATGCAGTGATGTCCATCACAGAATTATGCTATTTTTTATTGCAATGCCCTCTGTGGGCAAGAAGATCACGGGCATCCAGTAGTGTGTTTCGCCATTGTCCCTTGCACACAGAGATTTTTTTGGATGACATAATGAATCTTATGAATCTTTTACATTATATTATGTACAATAGATGATGATATATTTAAAGTCTTTGCGATTTTACTTTGAGGAACATTATTCTGAAATAGTTTGAAAATTTTTAGATGTAGCTATGGTGAACTTCTGCTCATCTTTACTTCTGAGAAAATCTGACTCTCGAAGATGCTCTTTGTATACCCATTCATAGTTCTTAACTGTTGCTAATTGACCTAATTAGTTGCAAAATGTTTTTCCAGCTCTTCCTTCTTAGTTCCACTTATTTTACCAGCTTTTGGTTGCCCTGTCCTAACTTTTGTGAGACGTGTTGCTGCCATCAAATTCAAAATTACCTTATTTTTCTTAAAATGGTATATTTTCTCTGTTTAAACATTTGATATGTTTGTATTGTGAATAATATATGGGTTTATGAGATTTGCAAATCATTGCGTTCTGTTTTTATGTAGATTTTTTTACGGCGTCCCAACTTTTTTGGAATTTGGGTTGTAAAAACTCTCTAGTGTATTTATTGCAGCTGTGTATATCACTCCTTCAGGGGAATTCAGCTTTAAGCTGGCCATGTACATGCTGGGAGGCAATCATTTAGAACAGTATAATTGAAACTCCTAGTGTCCCCAGGCAATCCGAAATGCCCATAGCATTGCCCGAGTGATGAGCCCATAACCCCTGTGCGGGGCTGTGTAATTGTTTTTCACCTCCGAAGTTAATAGAAAATTGTCTAGATTTTACACTCCCTTGGAATTTTGTGCATAACTACGATAATACTAACTACTTACAACAGCTTTCAATCACAGAAGCAACCAAACGGATCTACGCAATTCACCTTTTGCAGTTATAGTTGATTTAATAACTGTTGGTGATTTCCACCACTGAAGTGGTAAAAGCAGATAATGCAATGCTCAGAATCAGTGTAAGTCCTTTGCAGGCTTGTGATAAAATCCACAGTGGGTGCTCTAGCTCTGATGCTCTCTCTCACACTGATACAGACAGAAATACAAAGAATATCAGCCCTGCTGACATCAGCCCTGCTCTGAGCACTGTAGAGGGAGGGGCTGACATCAGCCGGGAGGAGTGGAGAAGATCTCCGGCGGGTCACGTGAGTGCCCAGTGGCCCTGTAAATAAAGTATTTTCCACAATTAAGTTACTCAAGAAGACACACTGCGCATTATATCATCTTTTTTACAAAACAGTTTACATGTTTTTACAAGGACTTTAACTAGGGCTTACTTTTGGGGTAGGGCTTATATTGCAGCCATCCCTGAAAATCACGCTAGGTCTTATTTTTGGGGTAGGGCTTATTTTCAGGGAAACGGGGTATTTGTTGTAATAATTGCATAAATGTTATTGTCACTCAGAGCATATATTTTATGTTACCATCTTTCGTGTCTATGTGACAGCTCTGAATATGTATCCCTTTTCTTATCTGTCTTGTCTCCAGGGATTACCGGGACCAATAGGAGTTCCAGGACCAAAGGGAAGCCGGGTTAGTGTCATCCTTTAATTTACAGCTCGATGTGTGAGATATTCTCTTTTAGCAGAGACAATCGGAGGATTCTGGGATAAACACTGGAGTATCAAGTACACTATTGATGTCTATCATATTAGGAGTATGAGCTTGATTGAAATGTATTTGTAGTTTTATCATTTTGTGGAATGAATTATAACTAATTTAAACTGTATTTGTAGTTTTATAATGATTTTGTCATATTTTACAGATTATTTTCAGCCAGTTTTTTTTTAGACTTTATCAGCACAGAAAAGCAGAGCTGAATTCCCAGTGCCGAACAGGAAATGATGTTGCAGCCCAAATCACGGTTTTAGGTCTTGACCTACAGAGCAGATAACCCAGCTCTGCTTGTGAGATAATTGAAAGCAAAGCAAGAATTATTCCAGCAGTGGTTGTAATAATTACTGCTTTTGTTTTATCACATTATTAAATGGATGTCAAAACATAGTATGGAAGAGCAAAGTGCTAAGGTGACCAGAAAACCAGAGAGTATTAATTATTAATTACTGTATTGCATGGAAAATGTCCTTTGTACTTCAAATATGACTGTATTATACGCTGAACTGTATAAATCAACCAAATAAAGTACAGTATGAAAGAGCTGTTTTACTTGTAAAAGGATTTAACATTCTGTCCTTCCAGCCCAGAGCTTTTTTACCGTCTCTTCCAGCCTTTCTCAACTTTTTTTTTTTTTTTAACCCCAGAGGAACTCCTAGAATAATTTTCATATTTTGGGGGACCCCTGTTAAAAATTATATCTAGAGCCCATGGTACATCATCAATATCAGTACACTATAGAAACAATAATAATAGAATAATGAATATCACATACCTAGAGTATTTGACACTCATGGTCGATCATTTTAACACTAAAATACACTCAATTAAAATAAATAATTTTTAATTATAATACCAAATAATTATCAGAAATAATCACGACATTGAAATCAGTGGTCAGTGGAAAAGTGCTTCCTTTTTGGTGAGTGAAGAAAAGAGACATTTAAAAAAAGATCACTGGTGGCAAGTCACTGACTCTGCCATGTGATGATTGCTCACACACTATGAGATGGGAGGTCAGTCTGCCACAGCCCAAAGGAATCCCTGGCAACTTCTGAAAGAAACCCTGATGTTTCAGGAAACCCGGGTTGAGAATGGCTGATCCCATTACACAGCACTGCCAGAATGGCAACCTAACTGTAGATATTTACACAGTGTGTGTGCATTATTTATATATGTTTATTTTATGAGTAAACCTGGACAGTTATAGTAGTTTTTTATGTATCCAATATGCCGAGTTGGAAGAGTTCAGAGAAATAAGGCCTCATATCAAATACATTATATACCTGTGTCCTGTGTATGTGTGCATGTGTCATGTGTATATGTACCTGTGTGCATCCTACCTGTGTCCTGTGCATCCTCCGTGTGCCGCTCTGCACCGATCAGCGTGTGCGGCGGCCATTCACTGTTCAAAAGCCGCACCACCTCCTCGTCCATGATAGACAGAAAACTCCATTTCCCAGCGGTCAGCCTATGACGGACATTCTCTCATCCTCATACCACGGACGAGGATGAGAGAATGTATGTGATAGGCTGTACACTGACTGCCTATCACAGACGAGGAGGCGCAGCTTTTGAACAGTGAGAGGCTGCCGAGTGCTATGTAGCACACGCTGGCCTCCGTCTGCCTGCATGACACGCTGATCATGCAGACGGACGGCGATGACTCGAGTATAAGTCGAGGGGGGCACTTTCAGCCCCAAAAAAGGGGCTGAAAAATTTGACTTATACTCGAGTATATACGGTAAGTAATTTGCTAATGTTCTCTGGGTGTTGAGCAAGGGTGGGGAGACATTCTTCAGGAACAGCCTAATGCCCAAAAACTCTAAACCCTCGAACACACGATCGGACTTTTCAACGGGAAATGTTCGATGACAGGCTGTTGGCGGTAAATCTGACCGTGTGTACGCTCCATCGGACAATTGTTGTCGGATTTTCCACGGACAAATGTTGGCTAGCAGGTTTTAAAATTTTCCACTGACAAATGTGTGTTGTCGGCTTTTCCAAACGTGTGTACACAAGTCTGTCGGACAAAAGTACAAAGTGCAAACACACATGCTCAGAAGGACGAGCCAGAAATGGCCGGTCTTGTAAACTAGCGTTCGTAATGGAGAATGAAATGACGTGGCAAATTATGAAATCTCGAAATGCAGCGCACATTCTCTTGTTCTTTAATGGGATAATAATCAAGCTGCTTTGCTGGTGATACTGATGGAGTTATTGCAAACACATTTCCAAAGGCTTTTTTTTCTAGTGATGTCAAGAATAATATGGGTTTTTTTTTTTATTTGGGCAAGTTAAAACAACACCATTATCTCGTTGTTTTTTAGACCAAAGATACAACTATGTTGGTGTCCCTTGTTAATTTTACATTGTATTTTTTTAAATGTAGCTGCCTACTCTCAAATTTTCATTTAAAGTAAAACACATAGCCAAGTATTATTCTCCACAATTTTTGTTATTGTGCATTAAAAAAAGAAAACAAATAAAATTAGACATGTTACCTGTCAATAGAACTTAATCAAATCATTATTCAACCAAAAAAATAATGTCAAAGCAATAACTCCAAGGCCAATAATAAATAACACGTTATCTCCTCCGATTTCGCAACATGGCTGGTTGACGAACGGCCTTTCAGAAACAAACTGAAAAGTGCAAAATGAAAAGTGCAAAATAAAAAGCGCGAAGCAACACTCCCCAAACTTCTACTAACACGAAATTAGCAGAAGGAGCCCAAGGGTGGTGCTAAAGAGCGAAAAACAACGTAGTACGTCACTACATTCGTATTTGTTGGCCAACAGCTGTGTGGCCATGTGTATGCAAGATAAGTTTGGGCCAACACCCTTCGGACGAAAGTCCACGGTTTTGTTGGCCAACAATCCGATCGTGTATACGAGGCTTTAGATTTTATTAATACATAATTCTAGAGAGTTTTAGTAGTTTAGTACTGAAATCGAACTTATTTGTATTAGCCCAGCTTGCGAATGGTTGGTTTTTATTTTCAACATGTCCCATGATTTCACTGCTTACTTATTGGTTAGGGCTTCTAATTATACCAGTGCTCCAGGTGGCTGCTGCTTGGTTTATTCTGGTAAAGTATGGAATGCCTTGACTGGTTTCTGACTCATCTAGCATATACTAATTCCCTAGATACCAATTTATCTAGGTCTTTGAAGACATGGAAAGCATAGCGTTCTAGACAATATAGGAAAAGTACTAATCTTCTGATAAGCCATGGGTTGATCTAACTTAGTAGATGTAATAATGTTTGTGGCTGTGTAACCCTTTTACTGATTCGGCTAGCTCATATTTTTCACTCTGAACCTGCATGCAAACATTGGATGGTGGTTAGCTATACAGGGAAGACATGCTAACCTTGTGAGAGAGCTTAGAGTGATTTTAAAGTCTCGTTTTTTTCCCTATAAAAATAACAAACATGTTATAATTACCTGCTCTGTTGCAGTGGATTTGCACAGAGCAGCCCGAATCCTCCTCTTCTTGGTCCCTCTTCTGTGATCCTGGCCCCTCCCTCCTAGGGAGGGGCCATATGGGCTATGGGGGCACCTGAGCCGAGTCACAGCTCCCTGTGTCTTTTCAGATACGAAGCCCTGACCCCACATCTCCCCTGATTGGCTAGCTGACTTTGACAGCAGCCAGTGGCACCGCTGCTGTGTCTCAGCCAATCGGGAGGGAGAATCTCGGATGAATAAGACACTCGTAGGCAGAGAGGGACCTCAGGTAAGTGTTTGTTGGGGGGGGGGGGGGGGCGGCTGAAGGAGGCTGCTGCACACAGAAGGCTTTTTTTATCTTCATGCATAGAATGCAAGAACTTTCTGACTTTACAACCACATTAACCACTTCAGCCCCGCTCACTGTATATATACGTCATTTTTTTGAAGATGGATATCTCGGTAACCGCAGCAGCTGCTGCCACAACCGAGGTATCCATCTTTTCAGTGAGCGGTTCCGTACATGATAATGGTGGTCTCTGCGGCGGGTTCGCCGCGAGATCACCGTTATCGGCGGCGGGAGAGGTGCCACTCTCCCGCACCCTCCGCCGCTTACCGGAGCCGTCGGTAGCGGCGGAGGCGATCGGGTCCTGTCACTTCCTCGGTATGGAGATGAGTGAGGCCAAGATGGCCCCCACCCGTCTCCATACCATGTGACGGCCGGAGCGACGTCATTAAGACGGCTCGGCCCACTTCTCTTAAAGGCACAATTATTTGTGTCATTTTTTTAAACGACCTTTTTTTTTTTTTTTTTTTTTTTTTTTTGCATTTTAGTCTAAATATGAGATCTGAGGACTTTTTGACCCCAGATCTCATATTTAAGAGGACCTGTCATGCTTTTTTCTATTACAAGGGATGTTTACATTCCTTGTAATAGGAATAAAAGTGATCCAAAATTTTTTTTTTTTAAAAACAGTGAAAAAATAAATAAAATAAAGTAAAATAAATAATAAAAAAAAAATAATTTTTTTTAAAGCGCCCTGTCCCGACGAGCTCGCGCGCAGAAGCGAACGCATACGTGAGTAGCGCCCGCATATTGAAAACGGTGGTCAAACCACACATGTGAGGTATCGCCGCGACCGGTAGAGTGAGAGCAATAATTCTAGCCCTAGACCTCCTCTGTAACGCAAAACATGCAATCTGTAGAATTTTTTAAACGTCGCCTATGGAGATTTTTAAGGGTAAAAGTTTGACGCTATTCCACGAGCGGGCGCAATTTTGAAGCGTGACATGATGGGTATCAATTTACTTGGCGTAACATTATATTTCACAATATAAAAAAAATTTGGGCTAACTTTACTGTTGTCTTATTTTTTTTTTCAAAAAAGTGAATTTTTTCCAAAAAAAGTGCGCTTAGAAGACCGCTGCGCAAATACGGTGCAAAAAAAAGTTTTGCAATGACCGCTATTGTATTCTCTAGGGTGTTAGAAAAAAAACAATATATAATGTTTGGGCGTTCTAAGTAATTTTCTAGCAAAAAAACCTGTTTTAAACTTGTAAACACCTAAAATCCAAAACGAGGCTGGTCTTAAAGTGGTTAATTCAACCTGCTCTGTTGCAATGGATTTGCACAGAGCGGCCCAGATCCTACTCTTCTCAGGTCCCTCTTCTGTGATCCTGGCCCCTCCCTCCTGTTCAGTGCCCCCACAGCAAGCAGCTTACTATGGGGGCACCCGAGCTGAGTCACAGCTCCCTGTGTCCATTCAGACACGGAGCCCCACCCCAAATCGGCCATGCCCGACTTTTCCTTGATTGGCTAGCTGACTTTGGGTGATAGCAGTGGGAGAAAATGGCCCCACTGCTGTGTCTCAGCCAATCAGGAAGGAGAATCTCAGACGGCTGAGACACTCGTGGACATCGCTGGACAGAGAGGCACCTCAGGTAAGTATTGGGGGGGCTGCTGCACACAGAAGGCTTTTTATCCTAATGCATAGAATGCATTAGGATAAAACACCTTCTGCCTTTACAACCCCTAAAAACCCCTTAAATTGTTTGTAAAGCCAATTTAAAAAAAAATAACAAACATGTTATACCTACCTGCTCTGTGCATTGGTTTTGCACAAAGCAGCCCGGATCCTCCTCTTGGTTCCCCCGTCGGCACAGTGGGCCCCTCCCCCATGCCGAGTCCCCCAATAGCAAGCCGCTTGCTATTAGGGCACACGTGCGTGCTCACTCCTAGGCCTTGCTCTCTGCGTCCATAAGACACAGAGAGTTGAGCTAGTCCCACTCTCTCCTCACTTACTGTGATTGACAGCAGCAGAAGCCAACGGCTCCTGCTACTGCATCTCAGCCAACGAGGACGGAGAGACCTGGGAGAACCTTGGCTCTTGTGCACATTGCTGGATCGAGATCGGACTTAAGTATTAGGGGGGCTGAAAGGTAAGCTGTAAAACCTTCAACCTTTAGAACCATTTTAAACAAAACTACACCTCATCTGAACACCAAAAACTAAATTTTCAATTTTCATATTCAAAGAAAACTCACCCTATCCATCTATCCATCCATTTCTCTATGCTTTATTGTTTTGAGCAATCACTTTAATAAAACACTGCCTAGCATTTCTGGCCATGGCCATCTTGATTAAGGGCAGATGATTCATGTACCATATACTTCCTAGAGTCCATCTACCCTTAGCTCAGGCATGCAGACAGAAGGGTGTGCCTAGCTGAGAAAATCCTCTCCTGAAGGCGCCTGGGATGCGTGACATAATTTGCCTAGGCCTGGAAACCAGGAAGTAACTGGAGAAATTAAAAAAAAAAAAGTTTAAAAATAATATACTTTCCTATCTATTTACTAATGCTCAAATCTAGCATAAGGATTAAAAATAGTCATTGTTGATTGAGAGAGTGAAGTTCTGCTTTAATGGCTTTTTTAGGCCTGTGTGGGCACATCGAGTCATGTTTACACTTTTAGTGGGGAAAACTTCACCATTCAGAATGCTGCTTTACAATGTTTCCTCCACTAAGGGTAGATTCAAGTCAAATTCAAAATCTTTATTTTAGATATCAGCGGTCTAAAGTGTCTTTCATGACCTCTCATAAATGCTGGAGGTGGAGTTTGGAGACAGATTTCCTGATTATCTGCAGTGGTTTGAATGAGCCTGAAAGTGTTCAGGACTCAGTACTTCCTGGTTTATTTGCTGCGGGAGATGATTTGGTGTACATGAAGTATCCTGGTTCCTTTGGTTTCTGTTTGCGACAGTATTTGTTTTTTTTTGTTTTTTTTTACTTCTGCCCAGGTCTTGATTAAGCTCCCTGATGGTATTCCCGAGTGTGGCTCGGGGTTAAATTTCAGCACCATTAGTGGTAACCCCGAGCCACACTCAGAATTACATCTCAGGATCCTGGTGCGGTATACTTACCTTGTCCCCAGGATCCTGCGATGTCCCCCTGCGCTGTCTGCGGGCTCCGTCCTCTGCCCGAAGCCTCTCTGTGCCAGGCTCCGTTCCCTGCGAGCGTCGCGACGCACGGGGGTAGAGCCTGGCGGCAAATTAAAAAAATGTAAAAATCATAACACAAACAGTACTGAAATCTTACAGATTACAGTACTGTATGAAATCATTTCACTTCCCTTTTGTCCCCAGTGCTTTGGCCCATGCCCTGCATGCAGTTTTATGTGATATATACTGTTCTTTCTGCCTGGAAACTTGAGATTGTCCATAGCAACCAAAAAGTGTCCCTTTACGTCAAAAGTGGCTTTAGACCAGCTAGAAAACAGCGATAGTAAATTAGAACACTTGCAGAATTGAGCGATAGTGAATCGTGGGGAAATTTATTTTATTATTATTATATTATTATTATTTTGAATTTTTTATATTTATTTATTATATTATAATTTATGATTTTGTGTTTCAAACGTCATCATACCCGGGATATCTACTAGACTCATGGTGCACAGATATAAGTGTGTTATTGGTAAGAATTACAGACCTACAATATAAAACGCCAAATTTCTATGCAAAATAATTGTATCGCTTTGAGACGCAAAAATCTGAAATAATCATACCGCCAGGGAGGTTAAGCATGCCCTCTTGCACCACTAACCTCCACCCCTTGTCATTAATCTGTCAAATCCAGAGCCTCTGCTGCCCAATTTTTAATTCCTTGGAAAAAATGGCAACATCTCAGTCTGCAAGATCCTTTTATGCTAGTAAACTACTCAACACCTGAATTTGACTTCTGTATTCTTCTATACATTGGTTTTCAGACTAAGGCCCCTTTCACACGAACAGACTGATTGGGTCTGCCTGTCCGTTTTTTAGGCGGACCTGATCGGATCATCCATTGCCCTCTGTGGAGCAGCAGGTGTCAACAGACATGTGTCTGTTGATCCCCGCCGACATCCAATCCAATCCTAACCACTAAAAACAGATGGATGGATTCCCCATCTGTCTATCATAGTGGTCTCCATACTGCGGCCCAGGGGGCGGATGTGGCCCTTTGCTTTCCTTTAGCCGGCCCTTGGGGCACTATTCCTCCTACTGATACGAGACACTATTCTGTCAAATGACGATGGCAATGGGGCACCATTTCTCCTATTGACACCAACAATGGGGGACCATTTTTCCAGTTGACACCAACAATGGGGCACTATTCCTCCCAATGATACCAACGATGGGACACTATTCCTCCTCCTAATACCCAATGTG
This sequence comes from Lithobates septentrionalis, assembly GCA_037952835.1. NCBI lineage: Eukaryota > Metazoa > Chordata > Amphibia > Anura > Ranidae > Lithobates > Lithobates septentrionalis. The sequence goes on along the minus strand of JBBDGP010000568.1, from coordinate 2,093,909 downwards.
ATGTTTACTCCCACTGATGCCAGGAAAATTTCCACTCCTGCTGGCCACAGTCTGCCCCCCCCCCCTTCCCACTAAAGTCTGAAGGACAAAAAAAAACTGGCCCTTTGTTTGGAGACCCCTGGTCTATCAGATCGGATGACAGTAGGATGGAAATGGACAGGCGGTCCGTTTCCATCCGACAGCTATAGAGGACAGTGAGCTGTGTCCGTTCTGCATCAGGGGAACACACAAGAGACCTGTCATCTGCCTGCTCAGCAGGGGATCTCTCCACTGATTCCCAGACTCTGCCAGTGTGAAAGGGGCATGAGAGGGGCAGCACTAGGGACCTATGTGAAGAACAGTGTGTGTATGCTGATAAGGAACTTGCTGAGAGAGCAAAGTAAGCAGAAGGGTTAGCGCATCAGTGTTCTGCTACTCCTTAACTGTTCAGGATAATGACAAAGCTGTATCCTCTTAACTGAAATAGAGATAAGTCAGATCAGAAACCTGGTTGTGCTACCTAGTGGTGCTGTGTAAATCGCAGGAATGGATACTTTTATATCAAATCCTTTAGCAGGTAAAATAGCTCTTGTATATTTGTTAACTGTGTGTATAACTGTATGAAGCTCAGATTTAAAATGTAGAGTGGTCAGCAGTTTTATGGAAGCACACTGACATCATAAAAAGCAGTAGATTTGTAAACGGGAATGATTTTAGAGCTTAGACTTCTCCGTTCAGTCGGTTTAAATACCTTGTCTTCTATTAGGGTTCCCCAGTCTTGCTGCATGATCCCAGCTGCTCACAATATCTATACTCAGAGTAAACACAGCTCTGTAATCTGTGGGCAGTAATTGCGCTCACAGTCCATGGCTAGAAGTTCAGAAACAGTTTACATTACTCAACATTAACCGAGGAACACATCTTGAAGCCATATGCAAATGAGACGTCTAGAATTTTTTTTTTTTTGGATCATCTGTGCTTGGTGTCTTTTGAAGCTCATTTAAAAAGACTGTGCTACTTTTCTTTTTTTTTGCAGTATTAGTCTTGTATGTCACTTTGATGAATTATTGTGGCTGCATATAGTTAGGGAACTGCTTCTGTTTTAGCATACACTAGGGTTGATTTACTAAAACTTGAGAGTGGAAAATCTTTTTTTTTTTTTTTTTTTGGCAAAGCTTAATTGAACAAGCTAAAGGTAGAAGCTGATTGGCTACCATACAGCTGTACCAGATTGGGCACTCTCCAATGTTAGTAAATCAACCCCATAGTGTCAGAGGATATCAATGGGATTTTTGGGAAACTACCTATTTTTTTAGAGATCAAACTGCATGTAGGCAGCTGTAGTGCAGGGCTGGCTGCAAGAGGTAGTGGGTTAGCAAGTGTATATACTCACTTTCCAGCCTATTTGATATGTTTATGTGTACATATGTTCAGAGTTGTCTGGCCTCTATCATTGTCTCTAGCACCATTTTGGAGAAGCCTGCTGTCCTGATAGGACAGCAAATCTCGGGAGATTTGGTCGGCCATTTTTGGTTGAATAATTTATATAAGAAATCCCAGCCACGTTTAGTTGAGTTCACGTGTGTGCATAGACAGGGGTAGAGAACCTGCTTGTCAGGGAGAGTTAGGAGAAGATAGGGAGAGTGTTCCAGCTTGTGAGGGATAGCTCAGGGTGCCTATGGAGTCCTGTATCAGCAATCCTGGTCGGATAAAAGACTCCCCGTTGCGGGTAATAAAAGCGGTGCCCTCTCTCTGAGGGCGGGACAAGCGGATCAGATGCCTATATCCATCTGCTGATGGAATACCATTGTTACCGGGTAGCGTGTGTAAATATTAGCCTCTACAGATATGCATCGTGTGCTTGGGTTATACTGTGTTAGTCAGTGGAAAGTGCCTATAGTGCTGACGAATACAATTACCGCTTACATCAGAAGTGACTGTGCTGTGTATCTGTGCCTCCATGCTTGGAGTGAAACTACGTGCCTTACTGCTGTAAATACTCTTTCTACTACCGTCTCTCCGGTAATAAAAGTTGCCTGGTTTATAAAGTCAGTACGTTTGATTCCCTCTGTGAAAGCTCTACACTATACCCCCATTTACATGCGGCACAAAGGATTTTCTAGAAATTCTTTTCCTGGAATACTAGGGACTTCATTGAGTTTTGAAAACCTACTTGTGCTATGTTATTGGCTTAGTAAATTGGGAAGCCAGAATTTTAACATCCTAGCCAGGCAGCCAGAATTGTTTGAAGAGTTGGATGGTGAAGTGCTGGGCTTCAAGGTAAATAAAGAATCTGGGATACATATGACCCTCTGGATAGCCAACTTAGGCGAGGTTACATAAACAGAGCGCCAAGCAATGGATATCTGTCCAGGTGTGATTCTTTTTTTCTTTACAATGAAACGGTTCTTTAACAGAATTGCTACTAGTGTGTTTCGGAGGTTGTACAGAAACCTCTGTTTATCAGGGCTTGAAGGGATCTGGACAATAGATTGCTGTTCTTAAGCCGGCTATAGATGGAGTGAATGGGTTGTAGGAATGAATATCGATTCCCCCATCAATACAGTCTCCAGAGCCATTGTGTTCTCTCAGCAGGGGGGAGAACACAGTGATTTGTGCTAGCGGCTATAATAGCCACGGGCAATGATCATGTGTAAAATCAGACAGGCTGGTTGCATTCAGGTATGTGATCACTTAGAAAAAAGGGGAAAAAAAACTTTATATTGTGCTGGACAGTGGATCTAATTATGGGATGCAGTTGTAGTTCAACCATCAAGCAGCATAAATAAATGAAAACTTAAGAAGGCCATAGATAGTTCAAATCTCGGCCGGTTCAGCAGTGGGCAGCCGAGATTCGAACCATGTATAGGCAGGCTGAATGTACCCAAGTTGATCGATTAATCAACTTGGGTACATTCAGCCTGCCTATACATGGTTCGAATCTCGGCTGCCCACTGCTGAACCGGCCGAGATTTGAACTATCTATGGCCTGCTTAAGTTTTCATTTATTTATGCTGCTTGATGGTTGAACTACAACTGCATCCCATAATTAGATCCACTGTCCAGCACAATTAAAGTTTTTTTTTTTTCCCCTTTTTTCTAAGTGATCACATACCTGTGCTCAGCTGCATAAGGAGCTCAGAGAGCAAAGGGAGGAGAAACCGCAACCCACTGATCTTCCCAGTGAATGGCTGTGTGTGTGTGTGTGCAGGACGAGTCTAATCATTGGAGAAGAGCAGGCTGAATTCTCAGCACAACTAGAAAACTGATCACGCTGTGTTCCCCTGCCTAGTTTGGTCAGTTTTTAATAGGAAAGCAGAGCGAGTAGCTGAAACACCAGGGATTTCACACGAAGGAAGCAATAAAGAGAACAGGATACTTTTTTATACAATTACATGATACAGCAGGCACATATCAGGAATATGAAATTGTTGGGTTTACATATTCTTTAATCCAAGCTCTAATAAAGGACGATTTCTGTACAACCTCTGAAACAAGTTGGCTGTTTTTCTGTTAAAGAACCTAGGCTCTAAAGAAGATGAATAAATACACATGGTGGCTCTTGCACAGTATTTTCAGTCATTTATGTGCAGAAGTAGCTATATACGACACTGTGGCAGAGTGGAGCTCTTACGGGGGAGACTTGATTCAAAGGTAGATGGGAGAAAAGTTTACAGAAGCACCAGGATTACGACGCATGAGACAATGCTTTGTCAAGGAGTGTGGGTTATGAATTGGTTCCAATGTGTGATTTCCTTGTACATTTTATAGTACGCCATCCTCTGTTAACTCATGCCAAGTCTAAAAGAGGTTAAATGAAATGTTGTGCTTCTTTTCAATCTTTGATCTGGAACATATTACCAAACGCAGTAGCCTTCTAATCTCCTCTTCCGATACTCCCAGCTTTTTTCTGTAGATGGATTGGAACCTGCACAACTGCATGGCCAACTTTGCTCTCTCTACGTGATAAAGTGGCTGCAACATCAAGATCTCGTAAACTGCCTTTAAATATTCAAACACACAATCAATCTACAAACATAGGGACCTGGCGACTTGCATATCTGTAGACTGATATTGTTTAGCCACCATTATCTGATTTTTCTGGGCTCGTTCTGCTTTTCTGGGTGGTAATGCAGATACATTTGTTATTAATGAACAGTTGAAAACCTTGGTTCTTTTTTTTTTTTTATATTTTTTTTCTTGTTGTTTGCTTAAGAGAAAATTTGGGTCTGGTTTAATGGTTTATAAATACCAGTGCAAAGCAAAACTGTGCTGTTGCCAAAAGCAGCTGATAAGATGCTTCTGTAGCTTTTATTTCATTGTAAAAAAAAAAAGATGTCAGCAAGTACCTGATTGGCTGCCATGGCCACCACAGCTTTTCTGTTCTGGTTTAATTATGTAAACCAATGTTGTTCAGTAATTATTGCTATTAACCCCTAACTAGAATTTGTTACAGCAGATTCCTGTCCTCCTGGGCCACAGACCACCTGCGTAGAATGCCACCATCCCTGATGTGACACCCTGCCTTCCTCCTGCATAGAATGCTACGCTCCCTGGTGTGAGGGTATGTGCCCTTGGACTACATCGTGGAAGCCAGCACCATGCAGTCCATGGGCATATACACTTGCCTCAAGGTTTATCTCATCAGACCAGCGCTGGAGGAGACATGGCTGTACCAAGAGTTTGACGCCCCCAGGCATATAGGAAAAGTTGAGGCTTGAGTTGACTCTCATGTTTTTATCTTTTTTCCTTTCCTTGCAGGGCTATATTGGCCCTCCCGGATTATTTGGCCTGCCTGGAGCTGATGGAGAACGCGTGAGTATTTTTTTCAATACTAAAACATAAGTACATTGTTAGGCTTATTTTAAAAAAAGCTGCAATGCGTGGTAACTCATAGCAACTTTAGTTCACTTTTCATTACTGTGGTGAGACCAATCAATGAGGGCCTTAAGTTATTTGCATTGCCAAAGTTGCTAAGCTTCTTCCTAGACAGTAAGCGCCAGAAGAGGTCAGACCATACTCTTTTAAGTAGGCTATTTTCCTCTACATAGCTCTGCTAGACTATTTAAAAAAACTCTGGCTTCTGCAGTGTGAGGTAAGTAGATAAGCTGACCGCCATGTGACAGTGCTTAGTGCCTAAGTGACCTATCACCAGGAAAAATTACCATGATCATATTATGTCCTTGGGTGTACCTGTGCAAATACTGAATTACAGAAAGTTGGCATTTGCATAAGACGTTCCATGGGGGGTCTGGAGGCGCTCTGGAGTTGAATACAGTTTCCATTTCCAGGGCATCAAGTTCACCTCAGAAGATGGAGTTTTTCGAAAGGGTGTAGCAAGGGTCTGTAGAGGAGTACAGTCTACTGAAAAGGCTATATGGCACCTAGCTTTCCAAGTCAATGGAGTAGAACGTTGGTGCATTGCATATATTTTTGGTTTAAATCCAGTCTTCGTAAATGTTTCTACTAACAGCACAGACGGCAACAAGAACCCACCAGGAGTAATAAACTCCATCCAAAAAAAAAATTGCGTATCTTTAAGTGGAATTTTATTTTACTTCAAGTTTTTCCTAACAAATTATGGTGTCCGCAGTGTCATCAGCATAAGTATACTAATATTAATTATTGGAATTATATGAGAAATAAAAAAATGGTTCTAAGGTTGAGTTAAAAATTAGTAATATTTATGCTTGCAATGAGCAACATTTACATTTGTTGTAGCTTAATACATCAATAGCCCATATCAGGACCAAGTATACAGAGCTTCGTAATTTCACAAAAACACAGGTAAGATAAGTGGACTAATGTTACAGTTTAATCCAGGGCTCGACAAACCCCAGGCGCCAGGTCGCCATGGCGACCAGAAACCGCGTCCTGGTGCCTGGGCTACCACCAGCCCACTCACTGCAACTCCCGGCACCCCAGACATGCAATGCTTGGCAGCTGATCCTTCTCTCTCCCCCTGGCTAGTCTCCATGGTTTCCCGGGAGGCAGGCAGTAGTCTGATGTCCGGCTGTGAGTGACATTGGAGGGGAGGGGGCTGGCCTCCTCTCTTCACACGGCCGCTGTCCCCTCCTCCTCCCCAATGCCCCAGCAGGGTCCGAGCATGAATGGATTCTCTCTGTGGGAGCTGTGTTGGCTCTCTTCTGCTGCCTGCGCCACATTGCCGCCAAGCTGGGCTTCCCCCCCCCAGAGCCCACCTGCACAGTGCGGGAGGAGCCGGCGGGTGGAGGTCAGGCTTTGGCAGAGGGTGATCCGGAAGCCTTTGTAGCCTCCACCTGACAGAGTAGGCAGACTGTCAGTACTCGGAGCAGGAGGTTTTCTGGTGGAGGGTGGCGCAGGGCAGCCATCGGAGGGGGGGGTGTTCCTGTGTCGGTGCTGTGACATTCTGAGGCGGCACTCCTTGTAAAATTTACTGTGTGCTCTGTGTCAGAGAAGGGGAGATGAGGCAGCTATATATGCGTTAGGAGATTCCCTGTGGGGGACACACCTGTAGGCAGGAAGTGGCTGCAAAGAGGCAGCAGAAGATCAGCAGCACTGGGATACTTCTTTTATCCTTTTTTGTATTTTATTTAAAGTGTCTAAGGCTTCATTTAGATGTGCATTTGGGTTGTAAAAATGTGCAGTAGAGACATGTTTTGGCCAGCCTTAAGCTGCATTAGGCAGCAGATGAGGGTGTTTTACATGCTACAGCAATGATGCATTAGGCATAATAAGGAGTTTCCTCCTATAACAGGTTTTTAGTGTCAGGCCGGGTTCACACTATTGTAAATTGGATGTGGGTTTTCCGCATCCAATTCGCATGTTAGAAGTTTGTGACCAGCTCTCTATGGAGCCAACTCACAGGGCTCCGGGACAGATTTGGAGCGAATTGCAGAAGGGTCCTGTGCGTCTTCTGGTCCGTTCCAGGTCCGAATTCAACCAAAAATTCGGACTGAAGTCCGACCTGAAACGGTAAATGGGGACACACTGGACCCCTGCTGTGAGCCGCTCCGTGCTGCAGTGTAAACCCAGCCTTACTCTTTCTGGCCAGCCCAGCGTTACATTGGAGTTGTTGACTGGGTGCTCCATTGCGAGTTAGGGGGCGAAAATGACTGACCTTACCCCGGGCGCTGACAATCCATACTTAGCTAAAAAAAATTGGCTCCTAACTTTTTTTTAACTGGCTCCTAGATTCAAAGCAAATTTGTCAAGCCCTGGTTTCATGCAAATGTGCCCCCACTGGTGAGTGGAGTCCTCTACTAGTTGCACTGTGGATGCAGTTGAGTATAGTCTCAGAGGAGATAGGTTTGTCACTGACCCATGGGTTTTGTTCCTGTTACAGGAGTTTTACCAGACTTTGATTTGCCTTCAGAAGCTGTACCTGGGCATGACAGTATGTGACAAGCCAGAAAGTGGAACAGTCTTGGCATAAAACAGGCTGGCAGCAACACAGAGATAACTATACCCCCTGTCTGTGTGCACTGAACTGTACTTACAGTATATACATTACCTTGTGCACTGAGGCTAGACAGATACGCACCACTGAGGCATGGAACACATCTTGTCTCAGCAGTGTCACTCCTGCCCCATTAGTTTCATGGAAGTTCTGCCTCAATTACTGAAATGGTAATACCCTTTGAATGTGTCATTGCTACCCATTGTCTTGCCAGCAGTCACTAAAATAAAGTTACATAAGCAAACCATTGTCACAACTATCTAAAAGGAGGACAAATTTTTGGACATGGCATGAACTTGAGCTGTATAAGGCCTCTTGCCCTTTTTGTTTTTACTGAGCTAAAATACAGCCCATTAATCATAATGTGTCTATGCACACAGGTGCGTAAACCAGCGCCATGTATTCTTCAGTAAAATAGAAAAATCAGCTTCTTTGGTCAGTAATTTACCCCTCATGCGCGCAAATACACTTGAATGCGCACACATGCGCAAATGCCCATTTACATATTGTGCAGAAGAAAAACATGAGAATAAGTTTTTGCACACCTGCGCGCGAAATTGCGCATATATGCGAAAATACGTGCAACAAAAACACGTCTGAAAAAGTAGATGCTCAAACAGTATCATGCGCAAGAGGCCTAACAATGGTACTAAATATTTCTTTGTTTGCCTGTTTGGAATACTTTGAAATGTTCAGGAGAGCCACTCACCAATTGGCATTTGTAGTAACCTGAGAGGTGTAGCTTTTTTTCTCTACTTGATTTTGAACTATTTCCTTCCTGCCCAACGTGTTAATCCAGCAATAGATGGTTCAGTTCTCGTCCGGTTCCTGCTAATGGCTGATTCGAACATGTACGGGCAGGCTGAATCAACCCAAGTTGATCTGTCGATCAACTTGGGTTCAACCAGCTTGCCGGATCTTGTGACTATTGCAAGCAGCTGTTATAGCCCCTAGCAATAATCACTGTCTTCTCCCAGCGGAGAACTAGGGTTCAAGCCTCTCCCTACTCTTCTGAATAAAAGTATTTTATTCGTATTGCTGTTGGAGATTCTCGTTCACTTCTTGTGTGAAATCTGTTGTCACCAGGACAGGAAGTGAGTTGAAATCTCTTCCAACAAGGCCCCAGATAGCAGTAAAAACACAACAGGGATTCTGCTCCTTCTCCAGAGTATGCAGAGCTAAAAAAAATAATGCTGTGGCAAACACTTTAAATGCTGCCATTTGACTGCTGTAAAAACCTTTTTTTCCTATGTGGTGATCAGAGTGTAATTACAAACATGGCACATGGTGCCTCCTAACCCATCAACTGTGTAAATAAACAGGTACAGGAGAATAGCAGAAAGCCTGAGCCAGCTGAGTTTAGTAAAAGTAAGTCTCCCTGTTTACATAGACTTCAGGTTTTTTGTAGGTCAGTTTGTTAAAGTGTGGATAATTGATAAGCACTTATGTGTTTTATAGACTTGTTAAACTTAGAAACTGTTCTGTCCCTGCGCTCGGTGGGTGATGGGTTTATAGAGCCAATCTATACACAGGGGGAGTATGTAACTTCAAAGGAGTGTACATTGGGGATAGGATGTCATGACCCTCTTTAAATAAACTCTTGTGCTCTCAGTAATTATATTGCTTTGTCTGTTTACCCTGTTGCCTACTGCATTCATCAAGTGCTGACAGCAAGGTGATAGTCTGAGAATGAGCCCAAGAGATTTTAGAGGGTTTCTTTTCAAGGGATTGTTTACTTCATTATATCGAGGTCCTAGGTAGACACGTTCTATAGGTTTAATAGCACAGAGTAAATATGTGTAAACCATTAAAGTTCCTGTAGAGCCACAATTTTTTTCCTTCAATGTTTGAATAGTGCTAGGAAGAATTAGAACCTCTGTCAAGTTTGTATTGCTTGTACAAAATCCAATGACGGCGCCAAATAAAAGGTCTAAAAGTCCAAGCGCTTTAATATTGATATTAGTTTACATGGAGATGACACAGAACAGCCAACACATTTTGAGGGCTGAAAGATCTCCCATCCATGCTAATCCAGCGTTTCACTGATCTGTGTCCTGTCCCATTTTTTTTTTATGCAGCAAACAATTAAACACTGGTGATTATGTCAATCTTAGAGTCCTCCAATCTCTCAATCACATTAGGGTCCTGAAGAAGGGGAGATCTTTGAGCCTCTGAAAATCATTGCCTGTTCTGTATTGTCTCCTTGTGATTGTTTTGAGTCTTAGACCCCTTTCACAATGGGGCCGCCTGTGTGTTAGCGCTAAAGCACTGCTTTCTTTAGCGGTGCTTTAGTCGGCTAGCAGGTTCTCAAATTTTCTGCCAACAAAACCTTGTTGTCGGAATTTCTGATTGTGTGTACACAAGTACGATGCACAAAAGTTCACGCATGCTCGGAATCAAGCAAAAGGAGCCGCACTGGCTATTCAACTTCCTTTTTCTTGGCTCGTTGTACATCTTGTACGTCACCTTATTCCCACGTTCATAATTGTTGGCCAACATTTGTATGACCATGTGTATGCAAGACAAGTTGGAGCCAACATCCTTCAAACAAAAATCCACGGTTTTGTTGTCGGAAAGTCCGATCGTGTGTACAGGGCATTGGAGAGAATGAATCTCCTTAAGTACCAGTTTACATTGGGGAGTTTTGACATGCGATTCAATCTGTCGCATGCCAAATTGCCTATTTCCGGCAACGGCACTGCCCGAATCAGTGCGTCGCTGACTTTTCGGCGCCGATTCCCAAAAGTAGTTCCTGCACTACTTCTGGCGACTCCGGGGGCGATTTCAATAGACATCTGTGCATGAACCCGCACAGATGTCTCTGAAATCGCTTCTGAAGTCAGAGTGAAATGCGGGTTTGTAATTGTGCGAGCTCAGCTGAACTTGCATAATTTCAAACCCACATTCAGTGTGAACCTAGATCAAGGGTGCATTCACACCTGAGAATGCACCTGCAATCCGATTAGATGCGAGAACACTAGCGGGGGTTCCCGTGATTAGCTGTGGGAGCCAGCTCCATTTAAAGCAATGGGAGGCTGCCAACTCCCGCAGCTAATCAAGGCCACTCACGTGTAATCCTTCATACAATGATCACATGCAAATGATCAGCCCTGGATGCAGATGGTGGGAGCTGAAAGCCTCCCGTAGCTTTCGATAGAGATGCTTTCCACAGCTAATCACAGGATCAATCGGAGTGTGGGTGCATTTGCAGGTGTGAATGCAGACTGATGGGAGCATAGACAGCAATAAAAACCTAACTTGGGGTTCCAACCCCTCACAATTCTATCCAATTCTAAATATACGTTTTTCCTTATTTATACTTTAAATTATGTTTGTTAGGTTTGTTAGAGTTCAGATTTAAGTATTCTCACTTCTGATTCTCCCTGAAAACTTTTTTTTTCTGTATCTATAAATGTTCCCACTTGCTTTTTAATATAAACTTTGGTTGTACATTAGGTTTAAATTTACTGCTACTTTAATCTGAGTCCTGGCATATTGGGGAATTTTTCATTTATCAGTCATTGGAAAGATTTAGTTGTTACTGTTGGTCTTCCTAATCCCTATCATTAAATGCATATTTTTTGTGATGTGAAGCATAATGCAGGCTAAGCCTGGTGAAATGATGGCGCTGCCCCTTCTCTCAGCACCTTTTATGTGGAGGTGGAAGTGTGGCCTCCTTTGTGTTTTTCTTTCTAGGCTTCTTCTACATTGGCTCTGCACATAGGCTCCTTTGTCATCTTGTAACCCAAGCCTTCTGCTTTTGTTTCCATGCAGGGTTTGCCTGGAGTTCCTGGGAAGAGGGGCACGATGGGTAGGCCGGTAAAGTTTTTCCTTGTCTACTTTGCAGTCCTAGTGTAATAAAAGAGGAAACAGAGTCCCTACAGCTCACTGTAATTGTAGCATTTCACTATGTGTAGTAAACTTTCATAATTCATGGTTTCAACTGCAAGTTTGCTTTAAAGAGACCCTCATGCATGAGACACAAAGCCTGCCAGATAGCCATTTGTTCATGGTCACTGACTAGAAAAAAAAAATTGAAAAAAAAAAAATTTGAAGCCAGAGGAGAAAAAAAAAATCAACCAGGCAGCTAGCACTTTCTCTCATTACAGTTTTCTTTAAAATTGTTGTAAACCTCAAACATTAAATATGTACAAAGCATAGCCCTCTGTAGTGTGTACTTGTCTCAATCTAGAGCACTAAGTGTCATTTCTGTCTGCTTCCTCATTCCTCTACTATCAGCATGAATCACACCTGACAAGTTTTCCTGACACCAAGAGGTAAAAATATGACAGGGGAAGGAGCTCCAGCACACAGCCTGTGATTGATAGCCTCAGCACTGTTCCTGTGTGCTATGTGAAGGGGGAGGTCCTTTCCCTCCAAATTCGGCTAGTAAGCTAGGACTGATTGAGGCCGAGCAACTCAAAGCAGTTTATCTCACAGATAATCTCAGCACTTTTGGCTAATGCCAGAGTTGCATGATTGGCAGGGAACTCAGCCAGTTTGCAGTATACATTTTGTTAATAATACATACCCTAAAATATACGTCTGTGCATGGATCAGGTTTAACAGCATGGGTCTCGTGTAAAAACATAAAAAATCAGTGTTGTCCAAAGCAAATAGCAGCTTTCAGGCATCATCTTTTTAGTGTAGATTGGATAAAAGCAAGCATATAGTTGATGGCTGTGATCAGTCAGTATACTTTTTATATCTTTAATATGATTTAAAGTGTCTCTATACTTCAATACTTGTTTTAGCAGTGGTTCACACTGATGTGGTGCAGGAAACTCAGCGAATTATGTGCGGTTCCCCACCGCATGGCATTTGCACTTGTTGTGTTGTGCAATCTGCTGCAGGTGTCAATTAAAAGTTAACAAAACCCCAACAGCAGGTAGCAAACCCAGTGCATTTGCCTGAACTAGATCGCATGGGTATAAACACCCATGCGATCCAATTCCAGTGCGGCTATAAAAAATGTGTTTGTTTTGATGTGGTGCAATTTGAGCTATCAAAAGTGAATGGGCTCAAGTTACACTGCACATAATCACATGGGATTCGCACAGGAATGTGGTACGATTCACATGCGGAACCTAGGCTTATTGTTAGGGTTGCCACCTCATCCCTTTAAACCCGAACACATATGACTTACACAGGTTCTGAGGCTAATTAAATGCAGATAAGGCAACAAGTGAGTTTAATTGTCACCTTAATTAGCCACAGAACCTGTGTAATTAATATGTGTTCAGGTTTAAAGGGATGAGGTGGCAACTCTACTTACTGTTTCAGGTGAGCTTTGTGGGGTTGATTAACTAAAATGGGAGAGTGCAATATCTGGTGCAGCTGTAGCATGGTAGCCAATCAGCTTCAGCTTGTTCAATTGAGCTTTGACAAATAACTGCATAGGATTTTGCACTCTCCAGGTTTAGTAAATCAACCCCTATATTTACATGAAAATTGATGGTCTGAAAATGTACCTCTTGCTAAGAAAACAGAACCCTGGAGCCATCTGAAGCCTCCGGCCAAATGGTCTCTGCTGACAAGGAGCATCACCATTTAGAATGTCCACCAATTGGTTGGCTCTACCAGAATATCCTCCGACCTTGTGACCATTGCCCTTGTATTGATTGCTTTCTGACCTGCCAGGGGAAGTCCAGGGTCCTGTTTTCTGGTAGAAGGGTTCTTTTTTAGGCCCTCATATACCATTTACCTACAGTATATAATTTTGTTGAGGTGGTAAAATTATGTCTTCTCATTTGTGGATCTTAACCCTACGTGCAGCTAGGCTCAGAGTCTTTGTGGCTACAATGAGCTACAGAGACCAAATTTGAAAACTAACATAGGTAATCACCGGTAAGGAGCCCGCTCCACAGTGCTCACATTACCTTATGTTTCAGTTCAGGTTGCCTCTAAAGTGACCTATCCACATAACATGGTTGTCAAGTTGCTATATTGAAACCACAACACTCCAAGCAGCCAAACCCCTCAGACATATCATGTCGAAAGAGGATTGCAGGTGTGGTTCACTGTCAGCCGGCAGCAGTCCAAATAATATCTAAAATATGCCAACATTTTTATTTTTATTTTGGATAGAGCGGAGAGAATCTCCCCAATGGGGGTCACAGACAGAAATAAGAACATGACAGAAATTAGAAATCTCCGTAACTATCCAAAAGCAGGAAAACAAACATTTTTGGCTGGACATAGGCTTTAAAACTGCACTCACATTACATCTGTACTGTATTGTCCATTAGAACAAATGAGCTAAAAATTTGTAACATCTTTTCACATCATCAGTTTTAGGTCAGAGGTGTGTTGCGATCATGCGATAGTTTGTAGCTTGCTTGTTTGATTTCATCAGGTTGGTTGATTTACAAAAGGAGGAGAATGTTTACTTGCCGCAGTGCTCCATTGATCCAATTATCCAGAGATAGCAAGGGCCATTTCTATTTTTTAAATTCCCCTGCACATGATTGGGTACTTGACTGTGACTCCAATATGCTTTTAAGTTCTCATCCACAAAGCACTTGTGGGTTTTTCAGTAATGTTGCAGCAAAAATGAACACCAGTGTGCACTCCGTGTTCTCAGACCATGCTGTCAAACATACAGATTAGTCAGTTATAGTTATAGTGGTTGTAAACCCCTTCTGTATACCCAGTGAAGTGACTGGCCTCAGGTGATACAGAGTTTACACAAATCCTCCGACATAAGTTGTAGCTGACATCTCTTCTCTATGTCTGTTACAAGTTCTGAATTTATAAGCTTGTTTGAGAGTTCAAAAAAAGGGGGTGGATAGCTGAAGTTACACTGTGCAGAGCTCAGTGAGGAGAACTCTGATAGCTGATTGGAGGGAAGAGACATGCCCCCCTTCACATAGCACACAGGAACAGAGCTGAGGCTGCCAATCAGCTGGATCTCTCTCTCCTGTCACTACTTCTCTTGGTGTCAGGGAAACTTGTTAGAAGTAATTCATGCTGATAGCAGAGGAACAAAGCCTCATACAGAAATTACACTTAGCGCTCCTAATTGAGACAAGCAGACACTACAGAGGGATATGCTTTGTTCATATTTCATGTCTGAGGTTTGCAACCACTTTAAGTTACTGCTGGATGTTTTCTGGCTATATAAGCTTCAGTGACCTTTGCTTCCATAAGAGTTTATTGAACCAACCCCAAACCATAGCTAGGATGTCCAAGGGTACCTTCAGATGTAAATGGCCATCAAATGGATTTTGTACAAGTAAGGATTATTGTGGTTGATCTGCTGTAGTTTTCCTGAGGTTACTTGGAACACAGAGCTACAAGCCCAGTGCATTTACAGTATCTCACAATAGTGAGTACACCCCTCACATTTTTGTAAATATTTTATTACATCTTTTCATGTGACAACACTAAAGAAATTAAACTTTGCTACAATGTAATGTAGTGAGTGCACAGCTTGTATAACTATAAATAACTAAATTTGCTGTTCCCTCAAAATAACTCAACACACAGCCATTAATGTCTAAACCACTGGCAACAAAAGTGAGTACACCTCTAAGTGAAAAATTGGGTTCAAATATTTTGTGTGGCCACCATTATTTTCCAACACTGCCTTAACCCTCTTGGCAAAAAGAAAAGAAGTGCAGGCTTAGCACATGTTTGTCCACTTAAATAAAGTGGCCACTCATAGATTGTTCACTGTGTAGGGTGCTATTACCTTAACCAAAAAAGGCATATGTCACAAATGGCGGCCCAGCAAGGGACAACGGGAAAGGGTTACTTATGGCAACAGGAATCAGATCATATTAGAGTTATCATAAAAATCTTAAATTTTTATTGTATTACAAAAAGTTTGGCACAATCTCAGGCCAGAATGTAGAAAAATACAGCTTCACCATAGCTGGCCTATAGGGAGTCACTATGATAAAGTAATCGCCACACAAAAAGACACAGACACAAGACACCACATATAACAATTAAAAAGAAAACGTCTGGACGCTGTGTGACAACATGCGGACAGACTGTCAGATGAAAAAAATCATCAGAAAAGATTAATACCCTAAAAAGGGGAAGAAAGGCCTCAATGGCTGTCTCAATAAATGACAGCCTAGCCGCGTGTGGCCCCAGGGAAGATCTGAGTAGAGGGAGGAAAGAAAGGCTATATGATGTTAATATAATATTTAGGGAGCTTGTCCTGCTCGCAATTTCACAGTGGTTGGCGATACTAGTCCTGATAGTTCCATCTAGAAAGTAGTCATGACGACCTTGTATTGAGCTTAAAGGGAAAAAATATTTTTCAAAAGGAAGTTCTTGGTGTGTATACACATTAGCTCATATAAGTCCCAATATAAATATCAAAAGTACCCTTGATTATAAATGGGTATCTGGAGTAGATCTTTATTAGAAAGAAACACGCTCTGGCAGTAAATGAACTTGACCTACTGTCAGTCAGTGTTCATCACACTTTGGCAGGATAATGCAAAAGGAGGAGACTTCTTTCATTCAGAGATTAAGCAGCACAAAACATCCATGGGCTCAATAGTCGCCCTATGATGGGAGTACTTTACCGTCCTGTGTAGTGGATGTCAGGTTGTCTCTGTCCTTCCTGGTCCCATTTGGGAATTTGTGTATGGCCACGTCACTTACATAGGTGCCAGTGAGTGCTTATCGGGTTGTTGGTCCTGGACTTTCAGTGGTTAGACATTCGGCTACATGCCGTCCGCAATCAAGAGTCTCCTGTCCACGTCAAGCATCCTCTGTTCCATCCAGATGAAGCTAGGCTATTCCTTCTAGCGAAATGCGCTGCTATCACAACGGTTTCGTCACGTGACACCGTCTCTGTGATGCTCCCGGAACAGAGAATGCTAGATTAGCAAATCATTTTTTCCCTTTTAAGCTCAATATAAGGTCGCCATGACTACTTTCTAGACGGAACAACCAAGACTAAGATCTCCAGCCACTGTGAAATTGGGAGCAGGACAAGCTCCCTAAATATTATAGTAATATCAACCAGCCTTTCTTTCCTCCCTCTACTCAGATCTTCCCTGGGGCCACACGCGGCTAGGCTGTCATTTATTGCTACAGTCATTGAGGCCTTTCTTCCCCTTTTTGGGGTATTAATCTTTTATGATGATTTTTTTCATCTGACAGTCTGTCCATGTGTTGTCACACGTTGTCCGGACATTTTCTTTTTAATTTTTATATGTGGTGTCTTGTGTCTGTGTCTTTTTGTGTGGTGATTACTTCATCATAGTGACTCCCTATAGGCCAGCTATGGTGAAGTTGTATTTTTCTACATTCTGGCCTGAGATTGTGCCAAACTTTTTGTAATACAATAAAAATGAAAGATTTTTATGATAACTCTAATATGATCTGATTCCTGTTGCCATAAGTTACCCTTGCCCGGTGTCTCTTGCCGGGCCGCCATTTGTGACTTAACCCTCTTGGGCATGGAGTTTACCAGAGCTTCACAGGTTGCCATTGGAGTCCTCTTCCATGATGAAATTACGGAGCTGGTGGATATTAGAGACCTTGCGCTCCTCCACCTTCCGTTTGAGGATGCCCCACAGATCCTCAATAGGTTTAGGTCTGGAGACATGCTTGGCCAGTCCATCACCTTTACCCTCAACTTCTTTAGAAAGGTAGTGGTCGTCTTGGAGGTGTGTTTGGGGTCATTATCATGTTGGAATACTGCCCTGCGGCCCAGTCTCCGAAGGGAGGGGATCATGCCCTGCTTCAGTATGTCACAGTACATGTTGGCATTCATTGTACCCTCAATGAACTGTAGCTCCCCAGTGGCGGCGGCACTTGTGCAGCTCCAGACCATAACACTCCCACCACCATGCTTGACTAAAGGCAAGACACACTTGTCTTTGTACTCCTCACCTGGTTGCTGCCACACACGCTTGACACCATCTGAACCAAATAAGTTTATCTTGGTCTTATCAGACCACAGGACATGGTTCCAGTAATCCATGTCCTTAGTCTGCTTGTCTTCTGCAAACTGTTTGCGGGCTTTCTTGTGCATCATCTTTAGAAGAGGCTTCCTTCTGGGACAACAGCCATGCAGACCAATTTGATGCAGTGTGCGGCGTATGGTCTGAGCACTGACAGGCTGACCCCCCCACCCCCACCCCTTCAACCTCTGCAGCAATGCTGGCAGCACTCACACATCTATTTCCCAAAGACAACATCTGGATATGACACTGAGCACGTGCACTAAACTTCTTTGGTTGACCATGGGAGAGGCCTGTTCTGAGTGGAACCTGCCCGTTTAAGGGTCTTGGCAATCTTCTTATAGCCTAGACCAGTGATGGCGACCCTTGGCACTCCAGATGGTTTTTAAACTACATTTCCCATGATGCTCCACTACACTGCAGTGTGCATGAGCATCATGGGAAATGTAGTTCCAAAACATCTGGGGTGCCAAGGTTCGCCAGCACTGGCCTAGGCCATCTTTATGTAGAGCAACACTTCTTTTTTTTCAGATGCTCAGAGAGTTCAGTGACCTGTATGAGAGAGTGAGAGCGAAAACACCAAATTTAACACACCCGCTCCCCATTCACACCTGAGACCTTGTAACACTAACTATTCACATGACACCGGGGAGGGAAAATGGCTAATTGGGACCAATTTGGACATTTTCACTTAGGGGTGTACTCGCTTTTGTTGCCCAGGTTTAGACATTAATGGCTTTGTGTTGCGTTATTTTGAGGGGACAGCACATTTTCAGTGTTATACAAGCTGTACACTCACTACTTTACATTATAGCAAAGTGTCATTTCTTCAGTGTTGTCACATGAAAAGATATAATAAAATATTTACAAAAATGTGAGGGGTGTACTCACTTTTGTGAGATACTGTATAATTTTTTTTAACATGCATTGCCAATTGACAGCTAAAGTTAGCAGCATGCATTTCTCAGCATGCCTTGCAAAGCTGCAAGTTGATAGCCGGACTGAAAAATGTTATCTGTTTTTTGTTTTTTTTTCCCTGGATAGGAATCAAAGCCATTTATTAAAATAATAAATTACTTCTAATAGCTCTAGTTATACTGAAAAATATCCAGTACTCTTGTGTTCTTACATCTGCATTATCCACATACCATCTGCAAAATCATCAAACTGAAGCAGAATAGTTAAGAAAAACACCACAAGAAACCTGCTTTACACTTTTATTACTTCTTGTATGTGTTTGCAAATAATTATGTTGCTTCCTCTTTTCATAGGTTACCAGTTAGGCTGACAAATTGAACAATGGTTTATATTGAATATATCATATTTGAATGAAATATTATGCTTACATGGATACCATTGTTTATGCAAAGGTTATTGCTTTGGGTTGGATTGATCTTTATCTTTTTTCATGCCAGGCACTCACAGCACATCTTGAAGTCTATCTTCGCATCAAACTTTTATTGAATTCTGATTGGTTTAGTAGCCACGAATGAAAGAATTCTACATTTTCATAAAAAAAAAAAAGATGCATTTTGTGGAGGAGGGGGTTAACTGTACTCTTTGCTGGTTCTCTTCCTACTTATCCAACCGCACCTTTAGCGTTTCTTACAGCTCTACTTCCTCCTCTCCTCTTCCTTTCTCAGTTGGGGTCCCCCAAGGTTCTGTTATTGGACCTCTCCTATTTTCAATCTACATCTCCTCCCTGGGTCAACTCATAGCCTCCCATGGCTTCCAATACCACCTCTACGCTGACGACACCCAAATCTATTTCTCTACCCCTCAGTTCACTCCCTCTGTCTCCTCACGTATCACTAATTTACTATCAGATATATCAGTCTGGATGTCACACCACTTCCTCAAACTCAATCTATCCAAAACCGAACTTATAATTTTTCCTCCTCCACATGCCCCTTCCCCTGATCGCTCTGTCAAAATCGATGGCACAACTATAAGCCCATCCCCACATACCAAAGTTCTAGGTGTAGTCCTGGACTCTGAACTCTCCTTTAAGCAACACGTCCAATCACTGTCCAAATCCTGCCGCCTCAACCTCCGCAACATCTCCAAAATAAGCCACTTTCTAACCAATGACACAACTAATCTCTTAATTCAATCACTGGTCATCTCTCGTCTCGTCTACTGCAACTCCCTTCTCATTGGCTTAGCTCTACATAGTCTATCACCTCTTCAATCCATCATGAATGCTGCTGCCAGACTCATCCACTTTACCAGTCGCTCTGTGTCTGCTACTCCTCTCTGTCAATCCCTCCACTGGCTTCCTCTCGGCCAAAGAATTACATTCAAAATACTAACAACTACGTACAAAGCCATCCACAATTTCGCCCCCAGCTATATCACTAGCCTAGTCTCTCTAAATACCAACCTACTCGTTCTCTTCGTTCCTCCCAAGACCTCCTGCTCTCTAGCTCCCTCATCACATCCTCCCATGCTCACCTTCAGGACTTTTCCAAAGCCTCTCCAATCCTATGGAATGCCTTACCACAATCTGTCCGCTTATCTCCTACTTCGCTTTTAAACGATCCCTGAAAACCCTTCTCTTCAAAGAAGCCTGCCCTACCCACACCTAACAACTGTATTTTCATTTTCTCCATCAGCTCACCCCCCACAGTTATTACCTTTTTGTTTCCACTTGACCCTCCCTTCTAGATTGTAATATCTATTGAGCAGGGCCCTCTGATCCCTCCTGTATTGATTTGTATTGTAAGTGTGCTGTCTGCCCTCATGTTGTAAAGCACTGCTCAAACTGTTGGCGCTCTATAAATCCTGTATAATAATAATTTAGTATCACCTTAATTTCTCAAGGAACCCCTCGCAACCTCTAGAGGAACCCTAGTTGGGAAAAGCTTCTCTAGCTTACTATGCAATAGTGTGGGCATTTCTAAGACTATCCATAATATAGAGCAGGGATCTCCAGACTATGGCCCTCCAGCTGTTGCAGAACTACACATCCCAAGAGACATTGTAAAACTCTGACATTCACAGACATGGCTAGGCATGATAGGAATTGTAGTTCCTGAACAACTGGAGGGCCATAGTTTTGGAGACCCCTGATATAGAGGATTAAAGCCCTGTATGAGGTTTCTGTAGAGCAGTGGCAAAATATGGGACTTTTTAGGCCAAGTATATAGGTTTATACATACCCAAACAAGTAAGCACTCCTGAAGCTGACCTTATCCAAGGAGAACAGTAATGACTGTGTATTATTCCATACTGTCTATTTTTTTTCTCCTCAAAGATTATCTCGTCAAACAAACCATGCCAAAGCTACAGCTTGTACACAAACACAATTATTTATTGATCTGACCACTCAGCCTAGTTTGGTTATGGTAATGTCATATCAAGGGCACAGTGATGATATTCTTTGGGACTCAAATGAAACTAATAATCCAATTGATACTGATTGTACATTAACATTAATGACTGTGAGCTCCAACTATTCTATTAATGTCCATTGCCCACAATATTCCAGATCATAGAAACATATAAGACTGACGGTAGATAAGGACCAAGTGGTCCATTAAATCTTCCCCCAGCACTAGTGGAAAAGCTTTCCATGGGGAATATTTTTCAAAACCTTCATAAATGAAGTGCACCTTGACAGTAGGAAGCTATTCAACTAGATCATCTAAACATTACGCATTGAGCATATGGGGCTTTCACTGTAGACATCTTTTAGTAAAACACTTCATGAAAAAGCATGGTGGAATCTGAAGAAAGACTTATGAATTCTTCTGTAATTACCGTATATACTCGAGTATAAGTCGTTCCGAGTATAAGTCGAGGCCCTAATTTACCACAAAAAAATGGGAAAAACTTATTGACCCGAGTATAAGACGAGGGTGAGAAATGCACACCTACTGTAAGTGGAAAAGAGGGTCAACAATGCCCATTTGCAGCCTCACTGTGCCCATTTGCATGCCTCACTGTGCCCATTTGCAGCAATAGGTCCCCTGAACTTCAAACTCGGTAGTTAAGGGTTCCTAAATGCCCCCTAGCAGCAGCCAAAAATTGGGAATTCTCTGAACCCAAAGGGTCTCGAAATGACATTGCTGCAGATGGACACAGTTGACCGAATTTGCAGCCCCGTATCTCTGGGCCACTTAGTGCTAAGAACCCCAAATTTGGTGTGCAAACCCAGTGGAACTAGCACCATAAAATATCCAAAGCTGGGGTTTCTAGCATCAAGTGGCCCCGAGATACAGGGCCCCAAAAATCAGTTCAGAAAATGTCAAGCACTTTTCTGCAGCAGAGAATGACATTTTCTGAACTGGATTTGGGGCCCCGTATCTCAGGGCCACTTGGTGCTAGGAACCCCAGCTTTGGA
Source organism: Lithobates septentrionalis (assembly GCA_037952835.1). NCBI lineage: Eukaryota > Metazoa > Chordata > Amphibia > Anura > Ranidae > Lithobates > Lithobates septentrionalis. Next base: position 2,072,215 of record JBBDGP010000568.1, on the reverse strand, counting down.
TATGTTATGGTACCAGATACAATGGCTTTGCATATCAAATTTGGGGTTCCTAGCACCAAGTGGCCCTGAGATATGGCGCCCCAAACTCGGTTCAGAAAATGTCAAGCACTTTTCTGCAGCAGAGAATTACATTTTCCGAACCGATTTTGGGGCCCCGTATCTCGGGGCCACTTGGTGCTAGGAACTTCAGCTTTGGATATGTTGTGGAACCAGTTCCACTGGGTTTGCACACCAAATTTGGGGTTCCTAGCACCAAGTGGCCCTGAGATACGGGGCCCCAAAGTCGGTTCGGAAAATGAAATTTTTTGCTGCAGAAAAGTGCTTGACTCGAGTATAAGTCGAGGGGGGCACTTTCAGCACAAAAAAATGTGCTGAAAAATTCGACTTATACTCGAGTATATACGGTATTCATGTCAGGCTATTAAATGGCAAAATGCTTTTCGACCGATATCTGTAGTATATCGCAAGAGGAACCTGTTAGGATAGACATGTGGAGACTGCCTTTGCTGACTTAACTTTTGAAGTGCAGTTTCGGCCTGTCATCTTTATCCTATCCTTACTGGTTAGTGAGTCACTGGCCCCAAGCGGGTATTTGCATGTTAGATTATGTAAACCTGTTTGTTCCAGAGAGTTGTCGGAGACCCACCAAGTAGTGAAGGAAGGATAACAATGATCTTGGAGCATATGCCTTTATAGAGACATTTGTCATGTTGCACCATTTAGGGCAAAATGATGAGTTCTCTTGAAAGAACAACTATGACCTGTTGATACTTACCTTTTGTGTGTCCTCCCACTGCTCCATTCCTCCTGTTTGTGCTAGGAGTCCAAACCCTGTCTATCTTAGCTTGCCAGAATTAATGATTTCTTTCCCTCCCTTATGTGATAGGACCACTGGCTATTAACAGAGAAATGGAGCATTAAGGAAGTGCTGCAAATATCATTAGAATTGGGGGGAAAGAAGGTAGTTGTTCTTTGGAGCGAACTTGTCACTTTGCCTTGAATTTAAAAACACATCAACAAGGGGAGTTCCCTTATACTTCTTCCCCAGTTAGTTGAGAAACACCCTCTCCAGGTGACATTGCAAAGATTTTTGCAAACTTTTTTAATACAGATTTATTACTGCTTTTGTTCTAGACTTACTGTTGTAGGCTTCACCAAGACTCCCTAAACCTGACTGCCAAGTTAGATGAATTAAATTATATGCCAGGGCAAAGTATAAAACACAATTTTAAGTACATCTCTACATGCACCTTTCCCCAACTATGTCTCCTTAAAAATGCTGCAAGTACAGAAAAGTACTTGGTGATCCTGACAGAAAGATAGTACGCTCCCTTAATCTGTTGTTAATGGACAACACCTAATCTGCTGCACTGAAATCTATCCCTGCTGGATTATGGAACACCTCACCCTCTCCCCAGCTCTATAACATAATGGGGAGATGTTCTGTAATTCAGGCAGCACTGACAACTCTGCTTGGGATTCCAGTGCAGCAGAGGCAACATTGTCTGCTCACTACAGAAATCTCGGGTCTCAATGGATTTCTTGCTGGGACAATAGGTACATTTTTTTTTCTTGCAGCATTTTTAAAGAGACAAAACATGGGGAAATGTGCACGTATTGCAGAAATGTAATTTTTTTTTTTTTTTTTTTGCCCAGACATGCACTTAAAGGTTACTACACCATCATTTTACCCTGATTGCTGGTCTTTTCATTGTTTTCTTTTCCACACAGCATTTGCAGGCTCCATAACTTGCTGAACAGCCGCCAGAAAATGTAAAACATGCAGAAAGCGCTCATGAGGGACCATAACTTCATGCTCTGGGTTTCAGCCAGGTCTGTCAGTGACCTAAGGAAGTTATAAAATGTCTTGGCTCTGAACCTCCATAATCAAGACAGGGGGCAGTATTGTTAGGCAAATGTGTGACAGTGATTTTATAGCAGGAATCCTGTTGGGAAAGTATCGTATCATAAATGCATGGAAGTGTGTTTTCATAACTTTACATTTTATGGATGTTGAGTCCTGTCCATTTTCTGTATATAAAAAGAATTCTTTATTTTAAATAGTAAAACATCATATCACCCAACCCTCTGAGGTAGGAAAAAGTACAAAATATTAGGCATTGTTTGCACCCTTTACCATACCATGGGTCATGGTGAAGTAAAATGCATGAATGATCGTGTAAAGGACAAGTAGGACCAAAGCTCTGTGCACTCCTGTGACCTTTATTCAGCTGACAGTGGGCTAATCACTGTTTGTCAGCTTATGTCACTCAGCCAGTCCCAACTTTATTGTCGGGGTCCAACCAGAAGCCTGACTGGCAGTAGGTTCAGCCTCTTAGCATGCCGCTGAGAACCTGAGCCAGCCGCTCCCACCCCCTCCACAGCCCAGCGCTACAGTGAGCGCTGGAAGAGCAGAGAGCTGTTGACTGACAGTCACTGCTCTCTGCTCACTGAAGACCAAGAACTGATCGATCAGCGGTCTTTACTAGCTTGGTTTTCAGTCTTAGAGGAGGCGAGAGACAGATACAGCATCAGATCGATGCTACATCCCCCTACGTGAGTATGTACGTTTATTTTTTTTTAAACCCACTGGGGCTTTTATCAGCACTACTTCCCTTTTATATTAGGCATCAGGGACAGGGGGGTCTGTTTTCAAAAGAGTCCCTCCAAATTGGGGACAGTTGGAAGATATGAAACACGACAAGGTTATTCATTCTATCCTGGAAAGATGAAACCTATACCTATAGGCCAAGGCTGAACATTTTATTGCCTGTAGCAGCAAATTGGATCTCCCTGGTAATTCTTCCACTGCTTACCACAGACATTATGACAAATAGGTTCTACCAATAGACTCATTTATAAACTGCCATTAAAAGAAAAAAAAAAATCTGTTACACAGCTACCAAACAAATTCAGACTTCAAAGGATAGCTGTACTATTAGTGCAGTTATTGTTCTTTTAGCGCTTCCACCCATATGATTGTAGCATGCTGTATAAAATAGTTACCTCCCTCCATATTTCAGTGATTTTCACTGTTTGGCCCTGCCTGTGGCCACATAGCCATTGCTTGAAAAACATCCTTGCCAGGTCCTCTTCTTACTGCCAATATGGTCTGTTGCCCATTCATTACTTTGGGTAAGCTGCACTCTGCTGAGTTTCTGGAGGCCTCTATGAATACGGTTCACCCATGGGAGAAACTGCCATTGCTAAGGCAAAGTAAAGGTTTGCATTAACATAATCCCTTGCACTAAGTTAATCCCTAAAAGACCATACCTACTTTATCAAGCGCTAGAAGTATTGATGCCAAAGCTACCAAATCTTACCACATCGCAGTGGCCACTCTGTTGCTGTAAGTGTTTGAAAAGTGTTAGCTGGAGTTAGCCTTCAGTTTGTGTCTCTTACTTAAAATTAGTTGAAAGCTACGTTACATGTCCATATTAGTCTACCCTGCCCCACAGAGTGAAAATACTGCTGTGCAATCTCACTGCATTATAAACATAGTTGTCACCTAGTTACAGGGATTAGAGAAAGGATAACAGATCTACTGACAGGATCAACTGATTATAAAGTTATGTTGCATAGGAGTCCTAAAAACTGCCATGTTGATGCTATTACAAGAATACATGAGATATGCAATTTTTGGCCATAGGTAAACTTTAGGGGGCAACAAAAACTTTCCTCTATTTTTATAAGCCAGCTCAGTTCACTAGTTCATGCTCAACTACTCCCTCTGTGTGTGTGTCCTGGAAGTGCAGCTTTTCCAGGTAATTTTGCAGTTGGAGTGGCACAATCTTTGTGTTGTGTAAATGATAACTTGATTCATCTGAGATGAGACATTTTTCAAATGTATCCTATATGGGAAAATAATGACTCATTTGTAACTTTAGCAGGAGCTGTGCAGAGGAGTGCCTGACAGCTAAGCAGCTGCACTTCACTATCTTTGTCTAGTCGCAACCACTGGACAGCCCAGGATTGTTGGTCTGGCTGAACATTGTTACTTGCAATGAACAAGCTGCTCTTGTCATCTGGGTAAATTCCTTTGTAACTTAGAGGAAGACATGCAAACATTGAAGTATCTATTGGCAGTGGACACGCCCAACCATATTATTATATCTCTCCAAATTTACAGAGTAGAAATTAAAATCTTACATTATTTAACTTGTGAAAGACCTTGAAATATTAAGACCCCTCTGCTTTGATCAAGATTGTTGACTCTGAGACCAGCACGCCTAATGCTGATGTAATGGAACATAGCAGGCATTATTTCAGCTTTATGGTGGATTTCAGGTACATCCTATCAAATATTAAAGTGGAACTTTACCCATAAAAACATTACGAAAAATATTGATCTTTAGCAAGAAACATACGTTTCATATTAATAATTATGCTACCAAAATTAGTGTGTTCTGTAAATTGCCTCCAGCATTGTTCCTGTTTCCTCTTGCTGGAGCCTGCCATTTTGTTGAACCCAGAGCCCCTGAGCAGCATTAAATCTTTTAGACTGAAGATCTGCCTCTACAAATTCGGTACAGTGCCTTAAAATGTCGATTAACTGAGTATATGCAGAGCAGGATGAGACCATGTATTACTAGATTTTAAACAGTATAGGCACATACTTTTATATTTTACATAGTTATACCTGCAGAAGAGGCCAGCATGAAGTGATCTAGTAAATTTTTTGACTAAAGCTCCACTTGAAATAGTATAAAAGAGACACAGCTTCCTTCTGCTGCACAGCCTGTGAGTATACCTGCAATTTTTGGGTTAGGGGGAGCATGTGACCTGCTCCCTTGTTACAGTGCTTTGGCCTAGCTACCTACCAATTGCTAGGCCTGAGCACTGTCACATGATTAGGGGGACTGGCATCCACTACACCCCCAGATTACCAACATCACTGATTTCAGCTCTACCTGTTATGAAGGGCGCAGCTAGGATGAGTATCAAAGTCTGCATTTTACAGTGTATGGCCCATCCCTCAGGCAGCAATGTAGAGTTCTCCTTGAATAACGCCATATACCTGCTTGTTAATGCAGCCCTAAGTAGTAAATCCACAGGATAAGCATGACAGCTAGGGAACTTGCTATTTGTAAGAAAAAGGAATCGGCACTGGCAGCTCTCATATTTCTGCCATGGCAGGTTTACTTAATAACACTTGTTCTCCGTGTTGTTAATGTGCCTAAATCCAGCACTGTAAACATTTATTCAATGCTGTGAAGGCCCAGTGCCAAGTCCATCTTCATTTAGTACTTTTCCAGCCACTCCACCTGCCGCTGTGCATTGGGCTGCAGTTTTCAGTAAGGACATCTTTAAGGAATCTTCTGACACATCAAATGTTTGCGGGAAGATGGGATGTAGATGTACTGGATGGTGTGTGACATTTTTTTTTATATTCAGTTTGTATTGAAAGAAACAAAAGTACAAAGACATCGCCAGTGGTGGCGCTAAGAAAATACAGGGTATCACAGGTTACATTGAATTAAAAGAACATAATTATGAACATACTGCATACCGACAAGCCATTAATACGGGTTTAACAGGAAATCAGATATAGACATAAAAAAACAAGTAAACATTGGAGAACAGGTACAGGCACAGGTGTGATTTAATTGCTCATGCTTTTTGACCCATGTGGACCCAAGGTTCTCAAAGCAAGTTGAAGGCCACTATCTGACCATTCCATAAAGCAATGGTGTGTGTTCATCGGAATAGTGCAAATAACTAACACTATAGCTTCTGAGGGATTTGGAGCCGATTGGGATTTCCATTGTCTGGCGATTATGAGCCTGATTGCAAGTAGAATGTGTGGTTACTGTACAGAACTGGGTGGGAACTTTGTCTATATCCAAATTCAGGATGGCCAGAGCTGGACTAGGTTTTAAAAGGACTTCCATCACTTCTGAGATCAATTGGAAACATTTTCTCCAAAAGCTAGTTACACACTTACAAGACCAAAAGATGTGCAAAAGGTTCCCTGTTAGTCCACAGCCCGCGAGCATAGAGGAGAGGGAGACATCTGGGCTAGAAGACATTGGGTGGGGTACCAACGAAGGGAAATCTTCTGCTAGAGTTCCCAATGTTAGACACCATGCATGGCGCCATAAAGTGCTTTAAAGGCATTGTGCCACTGCAAGGGCAAGAAGGAGGGGGAGAGATCCTCTACCCATTTTAAAAAGGGCTTAGATTTGGTAAAGGATCATTTGTCCTGTAGGATATTATAAAACATTGAGATGCCTCTGCATTTAGGCTGGGAGGAGAAGTAAGTGCATTACAGGAGCTGGCAAACGCAGATCAGGAGAGGGGAGGTTTGGAACAGGTGTTTGATGCTAAGAAAGGAGTAATGATCCTTAAGCGTCAGCCCAAATTCCTCTCTCGGGTCCTCCATGCTTTTCAGTGAACTATTATGTACTACACCATCTAGGGTGTCAATACCCCTGTCTATTCAGGAGTTAAGGGAAATATTCAGAGTGAGGGATGCTAGGGCCTTAAGAGGGATTGAAAGAGAGGTATCAAAATGACTTGGTGTGTGGCTTTTCAAGGAGATGAGATCTAGCTCCACTCTACCTGCGCATGTTATAGAAAGGTATTTATTTAAGACCTCACCTATTGCTTGTTACTCAGGTGCTGGTTATCCATGTGGTGTTTTTCGATTTGATCAATCAAATTATTGAAGCTTTTGGTTTCTTGCCCAGTATTGACTTCACAATTGACCTAATTGTGGTGTCGATTGTGTTCGTGGCTGACTATTGCCACGTGGTTGGCCAATTTTTACTTTACGTTGCATGATTTAATTGTTCTAACAGTTTCCTGTCTTTACCACTTGTCCTGAATTTATCAGATGGGCTGGTTCTAGTGAGTTTTCACACTATCATCTGTTGACCAAATGTTGACCTGGTTATCTGTATCTAATAGCATAAAATATTGCACATCTGGGTAGTGTGCATATCTTTCCCTACTGGTTTGTTTATTTTAAGGTTTAGGTTATTTTTTAACAACTAGTTTAAAGGATATAACTCGCCCAAACCTTTACATTTTGGATAGAGTGAGAAAGTATTTAGAACCTCTGATATTTTTGTTTTTGGATTTTCCATCACTTTCTGCCCTAGTGACAACTGGGCATGTTAGCAATAAAATACATTTTTGTTAATAAAGTGGAGGAACACTAGAACAGTTACCTTCACCTTGACTTGAACACTTGAATTAACTCTCAACCTGAACCGTAAATAGGAGCTTCATTTAGTTCCACAAAATTAACAGTCAGCAGCTACAAAAACTTACGGGTGAAGTTCTACTTTAAAGTGTGTCTTTAGGAAGAATTTTTTTTTAAGTATTAGATTTAACCCTTATTACATTGCTTTTTTCCCATTCACTTCCTGTCTTGGAAACAAACTATTTCTGCTGCCTAAGGGGATTGGGTAGACCTGACATGGTCTCTAACAATTTCCCACCCTATACAAAACATTTAGCGCCTATTCACATTTGTCAATTTTGATGCAGCAAAACGCTTGCATTTTGCTGCATGAAAATGCATGTCATGTAGAAATCCCACTCTTTTCTGCGTGGGTAGTTCACAATGATACCCTGCAGTTTAGTGTGAAAGATAAAAGGAAACACTATGGGGTTTATTTACTAAAGGCAAATCCACTTTGCACTACAAGTGCACTTGGAAGGACAGTCTCTGTAAACCTGAGGGGGACATGCAAGGAAAATAAAAAACAGCATTTTTGCTTGTACATGATTGGATGATAAAATCAGCAGAGCTTCCCCTCATTTTAGATCTTCCCCTCAGATCTAAAGCGACTTCACTTCCAATTGCACTTGTAGTGCAAAGGGGCTTTGCCTTTAGTAAATCAACCCCTATGAGCCAATTCACACCTACATGTGTGCGTTACCATGGCCCCTGCAGGGCCTGCACACAGAACAGTGTAAAAAGTTTGGCTAAGGATACACTTTCGGCTTTAGGTTGGAACCTTTCTGTTGTGATGCGATTTTTTTTTATTTTTTTATTTTGCCGATTTTTTTGCATTCATTTATATTGTAATGTATGAAAATGCGTCAAATGCATCTTGGAGTGTATTGCCCTGCATTTTAATGTGTGTTGTAACATACTTTGCTTTGCATGTCAGTTCTTGTTGATATGCACCATAATTCATGTTGCCTTGCATTTGAATGTGCGATATAATAAACACTGACATGCATTTTGATTTGTTTCTATTCGTTTAGTGGAGAACACATCAGACTAAAAGGCGGTGGTGTGTTTCCAGCCTTAGGGTTCAGGCTAAGGGTTAATTCTAAGTGTTAAGTGAGGTATCTAGGTCAAGTTGAGGGTTATCTGTAAGGTTTAGGAAACCTGTTTAGGTAATTATGAAGATTAAGTGAATTGTTCAAGTGGACTACTCCATTATATTTCATCCCTGCATGAATAAATTCCTGAGAGTTGACTATTAGAGATGGGCTCCAGTGACCTCCAAAGTCATCTATAGCTGAACTTCAAACTCATGCTTTTTTTTTTAATCCAATAAGCCGCGTCATTCCCAACCTGCAGCCCCCCTCTTTGTATACGCAAATTCAGAGTTCAGGTAAAGCTCATCCCTATAGACAATGTACAACAGCATCATGTTCCAAAAAAAAAAATACTGCATTACAAAAAAATTCTTGAGTTCCATTGAAGAATGATGTCTTCAGTTTTCTGCAGTCAGGAAGAAGCATTTCCTCAGTCCTCCTTCCCCCACTATCCCTTCCTTGGATTATTGTACCACTTTTTTGGTGACTTACGAGGTAGGAGGCAGCAGGGGGGGAGGCAGATCTGTGTGAGAAAACGTGTACACTCTGCCAAGAACATAGACACAGAATTTACATGACTGCTTCATCTATGGACCAGCACCCTAATCCTGAAATTAGCTGCTGTCTCTGAATTATTTCTTAATGAGGACAGAGCTGGAATACTTGGAGAGAAGAAGATAAAGATATTGTCAGTGGGAGAACCTCTGTATCACTGTTTCTGCAGGAGAGTTTTTTTCTCACGTTGTGTCCTGTGACCCCATAGGAAGTGGGAAGGGGGGATTCTACCCAGTGAAGACAGAAAATTATGAGAAAAAAAAAACTTTGAAGATTTTTGTACACTCTACTCAAAAAAAAAAAAAAAAAAAAAAAAAAAAAAAAAGAAGAGCCTTGGTTGCTATCCATGTCCTCATTCTAGAGGGTTGCCGAACTCCTTGTCTTAACAATTGGGCTGTGAGGGAAATTCTCCCCAACACAGTAATACAACCAGACAGAGGTTATAACTCTTTTTTACGCAATCCTAAGAAGAAAGCGTTATGGCTGGAGTTACTCATTGAGGGTATAGGTGATGAGTAAAGTTGAAGCTGAACTAAAGTTGAAAAAACTTGCTATGGGGTAAAGGTTTTTTTAGCCATCAGTGGCTGCTCAATGGTAAAACAAGAAGAAGCAGTCCAGAAGATGTGGTGGAAGAGAAGATGGAGGCCATGGAGCAGCAACGGCGAGCCTGGGCCTTTCAGCACTGAGGGAGATCAAACTAGAGGATAAGTCTGCCATAATGGGCATGTATATTGTACGTACTTGCACATTATACCACTTTGCCCTAGCTTGAGTTTTGTTCCACTTAAAGTATTGGTAAGCTGTTAGATTCTGCTGCAGGCAACACACAATCACCCAAACAAGGAAATGACCCACGTAATAACAGTTCCCCTTGCTGGCCGCTACCAAGAAAGCATCATCTTGCTTCTCTCGACAGCAAGTGAATGACTCCAGGGGAAAGGGTAAGTGGCTTTCAGCAATTCTATGACAGGGATATCTGACATGTCCCTTGAGGTAAGGTTTGAGGTTAGGGCCTTTTTAATGGAGTATATTTATTGTTACAATTTTTTCACATTGAAATCCCCACACCAAGAGTCTTTTCAATGCCAGAGCATTCTGTAATCAGGAATGGAAGTATGATTTCATGTTATAATAAAATCGGAGGGAGAGAAACGGCTTCGGAGACTTCAGAATTACAGTCCGTCAGTCTATATTCAGTAGAGGGTGCATTCTCAATTGCCAAACTACTATGTGGTTGCTAGCAATGTGCCCTCTCTGGGTGATCATTTTTGAAGATCCAGATTATTTTAAGAGCAGTAAATGGGTTAACAGACTCTACATTAGGGAATTGGATCATCGATGCTTTCATCTTTTATAAACACAATGTAAAGAAATGTTTTATTCTTACACTATTATGTTCACCTGGATCCAGCCAGCTGGCATTGTGTTTGCATTTCACGTACAAGACTGGAAGGCTGACTGGGTAATCACTTACCTCCGAGCCAGCAGGAAAACGCAGGCCTATTTCTGGATCCTGATTGTATTGGCAGAGACTGATATAAGGTTTGCCAGAAAGCAATTTCTTCAGCCTAGAAGGAAAGAGAGAGTTTAAGCAAAATCAGATGTTGCTGCATACATTGAGCTCGTCTTGTCGAGAAAGCTGGCTAGTAGTATATGGCACGTGCTGTCCAAGGGGGCTCATATCAGTACTTATGTCATGTTTTGTTTGAAGCCCCCAACGTTTGTTAGCTTGTGGGTCATGTTATATCATAAAAAGCGCTGTGTCTCTGCGGGAATGTTTTTTGGTAGTATTGCTCCTCCTAACTGCTATGTGATGTCTTAAAGCCATTATAGTATATACTTAGAATTTTTCCTCCCCCATATGTCCCTTCCCCTGATCTCTCTGTCAAAATCGATGGCACAACTATAAGCCCATCCCCACATGCCAAGGTTCTAGGTGTAGTCCTGGACTCTGAACTCTCCTTTTAAGCATCATGTCCAATCACTGTCTAAATCCTGCCGCCTCAACCTCCAACATCTCCAAAATACGCCCCTTTCTAACCAATGACACAACAAAGCTCTTAATTCACTTGCTGGTCATCTCTCGCCTCGTCTACTGCAACTCCCTTCTCATTGGCTTATCTCTACATGGTCTATCAACTCTTCAATCCATCATGAATGCTGCTGCCAGACTCATCCACCTTACCAATCGCTCTGTGTCTGCTGCCCCTCTCTGTCAATCCCTCCACTGGCTTCCGCTCGGCCAAAGAATTAAATTCAAAGTACTAACAACTACGTACAAAGCCATCCACAATTTAGCCCCCAGCTACATCACTAGCCTAAATACCAACCTACTCGTTCTCTTTGTTCCTCTAAAGACCTTCTGCTCTCTAACTCCCTCATCACCTCCTCCCATGCTCGCCTCCAGGACTTTTCCAAAGCCTCTCCAATCCTATGGAATGCCTTACCCCAATCTGTCCGCTTATCTCCTACTCTATTAGCTTTTAGACGATCCCTGAAAACCCTTCTCTTCAGAGGAGCCTACCCTACCCACACCTAACAACAACTGTTTTTACATTTTCTATATCAGCTCACCCCCCAGTTATTACCTTTTTGTTTTCACTTGACCCTCCCTTCTAGATTGTAAGCTCTAACGAGCAGGACCCTCTGATCCCTCCTGTATTGATTCGTATTGTAAGTGTACTGTCTGCCCTCGTGTTGTAAAGCACTGCGCAAACTGTTGGCGATTATATAAATCCTGTATAATAATAATAGTAACACCTGAAAGTGCTTTTGTGTTTATACTTGGAGTTAAAATGAAACACTGTAGTAATTTGATTACAATCATAGCAGAAATTTTAAAGTGGATTCCGAATCGTATATATTTTTTCCATGTTCAGTGCAGCATTCTAAATAATTGTTCAGCGTTAAACTAATAGCATACTTCCTAAATTTTTGAGATGGAAGTAAGGGACACCTACTAGCAAAAGTATGAAAGCATAGGACACGCCCCCCACCCCAACCCCTTAAAGGAGAATTAACCCCAAAAAAGATTAGTTAAGCCCGCAAGTGCTTTTTTTTACCACTACTATTCCTTTATATTGGCTTTTCAAATGTACAAATGCAGCAATTTAGGATTTGGATGAAAGGCTGAGCACTGGGAAACACTTTTTGAAAAATAAATAGTTCATTTTATATACAACTGTATAGATCAGACCAAAATGAGGAGGGAAAGAGGGACAGAGGGACAGTCCCTCGAAATCAGGGACATTTCAATCTTGACTGTGTTCACAAATTTCTGAAACTGATCAGACTCCTGCTGTAGCCTGTCACCCTTGTATTTTGCTACAAAGTTACAGTGCTGCAATCTGATTGAGACTGAGGAAATGCTTCCTTCTACCTACAGCAGTGTCATGTATAAGGTGGAGGAGTCTCATGAGAAGAGCATTGCCCTTTTTACACCTCATGCCCAGGGCCCCCTGGTAAAGTAAACAGAGTACCAACTGGTCTGCTAAACACCCACTTTGATAGGAGAACTGGACTGGTCAGTGTGTAGGGTTCGCAGGCTAAAGACTGGTCACTGGAACAGCAGGCTGGTGCACAGTAAACAGGTGGATGATTGGTCACAGGATCTGCAGAATGATGCACCAACAGCTGCCTGGGCCTAGGATCAGAAGACATGCATGCAACCTGTGCATACAATGGAGTCAGCAATAGGTGAGCAGCTATGGTGCATGTACTGGAGACTGGTCGAAAGTCGAAATTCAAGCCATGTCGATAACAGGCGGGCAGATCAGGTACAAATACAACAGCAGGTGTATATTCTGAGTTCAAGCTTGAGTTGGTAACAGGCAAGCAGATCAGATACAGATGTGACAAGCAGAAGCTTGGTCAATTTATAGGCTGGAGGCAGCAAAAGGCAGATAAGCAGGAGCAGGTAAAGATAAGCCCAGTCAGTATTGGCTAGACAATCATTAAATCAATGTCAAAGATTGCAGGTACTGCTGAAGATAAGTAGCACTAAGGCTTCATGTACACAGGACGTTCTTACAACCTCTTCTTAACTATTTAACTTGACAGATAGTAACCCACGTTTAAAACGCCCGTTTTGCCGCGTTTACGTGCCGCGTTTAGCAGTGTTTTGCCGCATTTGCGTTTAGAAGCGCTTCTAAAAAAAAAAAAAAAAATTTTTTTTTTTAAATGGCCAAAAATGAAAAACGTCAATAAACAAAATGCGGTTAAACGCGGGATACCGCGTTTAGATGCGTTTGGCGTCAAAAAATTTGGCGTCTGAACTAATTTTTTTGCCTTCAAAAAAAGGCCTATAAACGCAACTGCCTAAAAAACGACAGTAAACGAACCTGTGTACATGTACACATAAGATAACATTGAATGAGTTTGGGGGCAGTTGAAAAAAGTGTCCAACTGCCTCTGAACGTCTGTTTAGCAGCAGCACTGTACATGGGGCCTAAGCTCATGCGGATGTCTCTTTTTAAATGATGCTTAGATATGCCATTTTTTTATCCTGGCACTGCCTTCCTGACAAACACTCTTTGACGTTACCTCAGATTATGCATAGTCATTTTATTGGAGCTGAAGGATAGCTTTTCAATTGTAACTTAAAAAGTACTGTTTTTGTGTATTGTGATGTGTCAGAAATGTATTAATGTAGACGGTTTGCGCTGTATAAATCATGTATAATAATAATAATAACGAAAGGTATCTTGGTGGGGAAAGCATATAGACAGCCTTTTTTGACCTCCTGAAAATACGAGTTCCCTGGGTCTCTTAAACTTCAATGCTTTGATACACTGACCCACAATAAGTATGGGTCACCGTGAAGTCAAAAGGTCTGATATGCATATTCATTACGGTTCAGTATCTTAGAAAGTATTAAAGTTAATAGATCATGCCAGGAAACTAGCAAGTGCAGAGGAAAATGTCACGATGGCTGTTCTGTTTTACAGGGCACAGAGTACTGGTTTCCAATATACCAAGTAAACCCGTCATTAGTGAAATATGGTGGCAGCCATTGCTGATGTCGGGTTTCATTAAAAATATTGCTGGTATAAAAATTTAGATTTTAACATTTCTTCACAGATCCTGCATGGCAAGCTTGAGATTAAGGACAGTAGGCTACGATCAGCCAGCCAGTCAAGCTCTATGTATTTGCACAGTGGTGCCAGTCCACCGTGTTTACAGGCATTGGGTGCTAAAGAGGGTGTTCTAAAGTTCATCTCCAGGCTCATCTTGATCTATTGGCTCATATCCTGTTATATGTGACATCCAGGAGGCAGATTAAGCAGGGAACTGGGTGAACCGAAGGGCTTCCAATTAAAATATGCATTCTCCCACTAATAATGTCGCATTCAGGCAGAGCTAATATTAGTGGGCGTTGAGGAGACTGACTATCCAGTGCACAGAGTACAGACAGGGGTGACTGATCATCGTTACAGGATGGTAGGTTTCTCGGAGAAGGGCTTTAAGCAGCATACAAGAAAATGTGAGAACAGATCATCAGTGTAATGATATTATGGAGGTAGAGGAATCTCTCATGCTCCATCAAAAAACAATGTTATTTCCTTCTTGCCAGTTTAGATTGACATGAACGAATCACAAGAGAAGCTAAATTGCAGTTTGGTAGTTGACATATTATGTACATATTTTAGCTGTGTGTTAAACTATTAGAGTTCTGCTTAAATGTGTTGTAGCCAGCTGGAAGAGACATTGTTAATGATGCGTAGTTCATTAAGTAATATATGTAGTTTGTTGTCCTGCCAAGCTTACAATATGTTTTTCCTTCTTGCCATCTCAAACTAGTCACTTTGCGCTAATAACAGTTGCATTATTTTATTCCCATCTCATTAGACAGTATTCCCTCCTGGCGGAATAATCGCCCACAGAAGATTTATTGGGCTCGCTCGGTATTATTCTAACCTTCCAAAAGTGCAAAAGGGGCATGACCAGCAAAATCTGTCTGCTTTAATTGGCTGACACCCCCCCCCCCCAATATCTATAGTAGCAGCGTGCAACAGTTTGTAGAAAACTATTTAGAATCTGGGGGTTGCCATGGCCTCATGTGTTCCACTTAAAAATGAGGTCACTAGGCTGTGAAGTGACATCACCAGGATTTTGTGTAAAACTACTATTCCTGCAAGACCACTGCTTGGATTTGGGTCCGCGTGGGAGGCTTGTTTGCAACCTCTTATGAAATCTGACGAGTGTCAGTTGACAAAATAAGTTCCTTGAGCCAGTCAGAGAGGTCATGTAGGTTTAAATAAATAACCTATCATGGTTAAACATAGTTTACCAGAGGATACCAGGAAAATGTATTCATTGGATGAAAAGTTGTATGATACTCAAATATTTTAGTGATTAGTATTGGCAAATATCTGGTATCTTTAAACAGATGTGTAATTAGTTCAATCTTATTTTATTAGGAGACCAAGAATAACAGACATCGTGTATGTAACAAAATATTACACGATTCTTTGGTATAAAATTACAAAGGCAAGAAATCCACAGAAACAAATTGCCCATTTTTCGAGAATCCTTACAGTTACTAGGCATAATATATGCAATAGTATAAACTTATAAGGAACAATCACTTACAAGCAGTGATCTCACAGGTGGAATCAAAATACAGTGCTGCTTAATAAGGCATTGTGTACCGTGGTGGTGCACTATGATATAAAAAAAACGTAAGTCATGCGGGTCACATATCGTACCATATCAGAAGAAGCATTATTCAGCTAATGCTCTAAAAGCAGAGAAGGGTTTAGTAAAGCCCTTTAGGTTGGATTAGAAAAGAAGGATAGAGTAGAGTCAGATTAAGAGGGGTAGAAAAAAGACACTCCATCTAGGCTAAGATGTGGTGGAAAGAAGTTCAACCTCTGCCCATGTTACAAACTTTTCGGAGAACGGGAACATGGACCAAGAAGTACACATAAGGGAGAATTGTTCCTCTTTATCGTTTTCCTGAGCCAACAGACATTCCAGGTCTCTGATACGATCCACTTCAATAGCCCAGTCACCAAGGGAGGGCATGCTTGTCGACTTCCAGTGACGGGGGATCACTGTCTGTGCCACAGCAATAAAGTGGCGCAGCACATCTTTTTTAACTGATTTTAGAGTGCCCGAGATTACAGATAGGAGAGCTACCGCGGGTGAGGGTTGGAGAGATGTCACCATCAGTTTGCAATACAGAGCAAATATTTTTTGCCAAAAGTGCCATACAGTTGGGCAGTCCCACCAGATGTGGAGTAAAGTGCCTCTTGAGGATAAGCATCTCCAACACTCATCCGATAGGGATGGGTTAAAGTGTCTTATATTTGCAGGGTATCTGTATCATGTGGTAATAGTTTAAACCCTCTCCCCTGAGATGTGGTTGTTAGCTGTCAGGGCTGGGCTCAGCCCTCTCTTCTCTGGGCTGGCCGCTCAGCTGTCGGCTAATTGCCAGCTCCCATCTTTCTCCACAGTTACCCAACTGTTGATGATCCTGCTCCTCAGTCCTGCCTACTTAAACCGTCCAGTCCAGAGGAGCTCTGGCTTCGCCCTGGTCACATCACAAGAAACATCTCCTGCTTTCCTGTTTAAAGACTGGTTTTGCTGACATCCCTTCTGGCTCCCGATCCTGTTTGCTGTTCCACTACTTTGATCCCTGACTTCTGGCTTGGCTGACTATCCGTTCCGGTTACTGAACTTTGGCTGTGTTTTGACTACGTTTGTTCTTTTTACTATTATTATTAAAGAAGTGTGATTTAACTGTACTTCTGTCTCTGTCTAATTTCATGGTTTCTGACAGTAGGTGAAGGCCATGAATTCAGAAGATACAGTCAATCCACTTGTTGGTAATAATTCTTCCAGATTGGATGAGCAAGATCACTGCATGGATCAGTTTGCCATAGCGTTACAAACGCTCATGAGTTGCACGGCTCATCTGGAATCTCCCACTGTGGCTGCTCTGGTACAACCTGAGTTGCAAGCTGTCCCTGCTGCTGCGCCAGTCTCTGTGCAGGCACCCGCCTTGAGTATTACCTCTATAAGAGGTATGTCTGGTTCCGCTCTGCTTCCCCAGCGATTTGGGGGCAATCCAGTTCAATGCAGAGTGTTTCTCAACCAGGTTGAGATATACTTTGAGATGCTGCCCCAGGTGTTTCCCACGGACAGAAGCAAAGTAGGTTTCGTGATATCTTTGCTTTCTGAGAGAGCCTTGGCCTGGGCAAACCCTCTATGGAAGACACAAAAACCTGTTGTCTTGAGTTACCCTGAGTTTGGGGCCTCCTTTAAAAGGGCATTTGATGTTCCCGCACACTCTGCTTCTGCTGCCAAGTACCTCATGTCCATCAGAGTACGAGAACTGTTGCCGACTACGCCATTGAATTCCATTGATGCTGCCTTTGTCTTGAAGCACTAAATTCCGCTGCAGCTGCGTGATACTCCACTTGCCATTGAGGCCCTTGACGGGAGACCTCTACAGCCTGCCCATGTGACTCATGAGACGGTTCACTTGTCCATGGCCTTAGGGGCTCTTCACCATGAGACAATCCAATTCCAAGTTATTTCCTCACCTAAGTTTCCGCTGGTTATTGGTTATCCTTGGTTACAGAGGCACAACCCCTCTTTTGATTGGCTCTGTGCTAAGGTTCTCTCCTGGTCACCACAATGCAGTGAGACATGCTTCCAGAAGGTAGCCAAGGTCCTGTGCACCTCTTCACTCTAATCCCTGCTGGAGGAGTACCTTGATTTTAGCGATGTCTTTGACAAAGGTTAAGCCGGTAATTTGCCTCCACGCCGGCCGTATGATTGAGCAATTGACCTTCAACCTGGTGCCATACCCCCTCGTGGCTGGGTTTACCCTTTGTCTTGGAAGATAAGGCCGTGGAGGAGTATGTTGCAGATGCACTTTGCTCGAGGTTTCATCCGCAAATCCTTGTCTCCTGCTGGTGCTGGTTTCTTCTTTGTGAAGAAGAGTGGCGAACTGAGACCTTGTATCGATTATAAAGGTCTCAATCGTTTCACGATTTAAGAATGCCTATCCAATTCTGATGATTAGAGTTATTTGACCGCCTCAAGGGAGCAACGGTTTTCACAAAGCTTGATTTGAGAGGGGCATACAATCTCGTGAGGATCAAGGAGGGCGATGAGTGGAAAACTGCGTTTAATACCAGAACAGGCCATTATGAGTACCTCGTAATGCCTTTTGGCCTTTGTAATGCCCCGGCAGTTTCCAGGAATTTATTAAAGATGTCCTCCGAGATTTGTTGCAGTTATGTGTGGTGGGTTATCTCGATGATATCCTCATATTTTCCAAATCCCTGGAGAGCCACCACACAGATGTCTGTTGTGTGCTTCAGAAACTAAGAGAACATTCTCTAATGTAAACTGGAGAAGTGCGAGTTCCATCGTGAACAGGTTCAATTCCTTCGCTATGTCATTTCCGCTGCTGGTTTTTCGATGGACCCAGAGAAACTTTCGGCAGTCCTACAGTGGCCCCGACCCGTGGGTTTACGTCCTCTGCAGCATTTCCTGGGCTTTGCCAACTATTATCAGAAGTTTATTCGTAACTTCTCGTCTCTGGTCAAGCCCCTGACTGATATGACCAGAAAGACAGAAAGGACGGTAACCCACAGAGTTGGTCTTCGGAGTCCATTAAGGCTTTTGAGAGTCTCAAGGCTGCCTTTGTTTCTTCTCCTGTGTTGGCACATCCTGATCCTACGTTACCTTTTATCCTTGAGGTTGATGCTTCTGAGACAGGTGTTGGCGCCCTTCTGTCTCAACGTCCTACCTCTGAGAGCGCTATGCATCCTTGTGGCTACTTTTCCAAGAAATTATCACCTGCGGAGTGCAATTATGAGATTGGTGACAGAAAGCTGTTGGCAATCATTTTAGCCCTGAAAGAATAGAGACATCTCCTCGAAGGTACCACTGTGGCGGGTCTCGTTCTTACTGACCATAATGCCCTATACACACGAGTGGACTTTTTGTCTGGACTGGTCCGACGGACCGAATCCGACGGACAATTCGACCGCGTGTGGACTTCATTGGACCTTCAGCGGACTGTTTCTGTCGAAAATCTGACGTACTTTAGATTTGGAACATGTTTCAAATCTTTACGTCGAAACTCAGCTGGACCCAGTTCCTATCGAAAAGTCCTCTGGTCTGTATTCTAGTCCGATGGACGAAAACCAACGCTAGGGCAACTATTGGCTACTGGCTATGAACTTACTTATTTTAGTCCGGTCGTACGTCATCACGTACGAATCCGTCTGGCTTTGGTGTGATCGTGTGTAGGTAAGTCCGTTCGTTCGAAAGTCCGTTGGAAAGACTGTCGGACCTTTTGTTGCTGAAAAATCCACCCTTGTGTACAGGGCATTAGAATCTCACATTCTTGTCTGAGGCTAAACGCCTCTCTCCCAGAAGGGCGCGATGGGCTCTTTTCTTCCCAAGTTTCAATTACATTGTCTCTGTCTTACCCGGTACTAAGAATGTAAGGGCTGGCGCCTTGTCACAACAATTCTCCTCCACTTCCAATTTTGAGTCGTTTCTGGTTCCTGTGATTCCTCCTGATCGTATTCTGGCTACGGTTCGCACCAGTATCACAAAATTCTTGCTGCTCAGGTCCATGCTCCTCCTGAGAAACCTTGTGACCGCTGCTTTGTCCCAGAGAGTCTCCGTACTGCCATGCTCCAGACTTACCATTCTCCCAAGGCAGCTGGCCACCCTGGGAAGAATCAACAAGTTTGGGCCACTTCCCAACAATTTTGGTGGCCTAGTCTACATGCTGATGTAACTGTGTTCGTAGCTGCTTGTTCCGTGTGTGCTCAGAGTAAGACTCCATGACACCTTCCTGTGGGCCTCCTACAACCCATACCCGATGGAGAGTGGCCCTGGACTCACCTGTCTATGGATTTCATTGTGGCATTCCCAACTCTCAAGGCAACACTGTTATCCTTATGGTGGTTGACCGATTCTCAAAGATTTGTCATTGTATTCCACTTAAGAATTTACCCACTTCTAAGGAACTGGCTTCCATTTTTGCTCGGGAGATCTTTCGCTTACATGGGCTACCCAAGGTGATTGTCTCAGACAGGGGTAGTCAGTTTGTGTCCCGGTTCTGGCGAGCCTTTTGTGCACAGTTGGGAATTCAGCTTGCTTTCTCCTCTGATTATCACCCGCAGTCTAATGGGGCTGCAAAATGAGCCAATCAGTCCTTGGAGCAATTCCTACGTTGCTATATTTCTGACAATCATAACAACTGGTCAGACCTATTACCGTGGGCAGAGTTTGCTCACAACAGTGCCTTAAATTCTGCTTTCCGATTGTCCCCGTTTATGGCGAATTATGGTTTCCAACCTTCCATGTTGGCTGACTCTGCAGAGTATTCCAGTGTTAGAGCAGAATCTCTGTGGTCTTCGTTCCACTTGGGCACAAGTCCAGGAGGCTTTGCGACATGCTAATGATAGGTACAGACTCCATGCTGACCGCAGACGCCTGCCTGCGCCTCCCTACCAGGTTGGGGATCGTGTCTGGCTGTCATCTCGCAACCTCCGACTGTTCCCTCACTGAAGTTCGCACCTCGGTTTATTGGGCCTTTCCGTATTCTTCGCAGGATTAACCCAGTGGCTTACGCATTAGACCTTCCTTCTAATATGCGTATTTCAAATGTATTTCATGTCTACTTTTTTAAACCTTTGGTCTGCAACCGCTTTACCACCTCATTGCCATGTCCTCACTCTGTACAGGTTGAGAACCATGAGAAGTGTGAAGTACAGTCCATTGTTGACTCCTGTAGGTTCCGTGGGCGCATACAGTACCTGGTGCATTGGAAAAGGTACGGTCTGGAGGAACACTCTTGGGTCTCATCCTCGGACGTACATGCTCCTGTTGTCCTCCGTGATTTCCATAGATGTTTTCCCCTCAAGCCTAGTGGTCCTCTGAGGGGGGGGGGGTCGGTTATGAGGGGTACTGTCAGGGCTGGGCTCAGCTGTCGGCTAATTGCCAGCTCCTATATCTCTCCACAGTTACCCAGCTGTTGATGATCCTGCTCGTCAGTCCTGCCTACTTAAGCCGTCCAGTCTAGAGGAGCTCTGCCTTCGCCTTGGTTACATCAGAAGAAACATCTCCTGCGTTCCTGTTTAAAGACTGGCTTTGCTGACATCCCTTCTGGCTCCAGATCCTGCTTGCTGTTCCACTACTTTGATCCCTGACTTCTGCCTTGGCTGACTATCCGTTCCGGTTACTGAACTTTGGCTATGTTTTGACTATGTTTGTTCTTTTTACTTTTATTATTAAACAAGTGTGATTTAACCGTACTTCTGTCTCGGTCTGATTTCATGGTTTCTGACACTAGCGAGAGCTTGTGTGTCAGAATGAAGCATTTTTGCCAGTCTATGCATGATAAAGGATGTCCCAATTAGGATTCCCAAGACCATATGTACGGTGGGAAGTCAGAGGAGGACACGGAGTAATATCAAGTAAATTTGTAAGACTACATGGGACGGAGGGTCGGCCTGTGGTAGCATATCTTTAAATCCCGTTGTTTCAGATAGAATATCCGATAGGGAGGGAAAGCCACGGATATATGAAAGGGCTTGTCTCCTCTGGAGCCAATGCGTCGGGGAGTGAGGGATTGCTCGGGGCGAGGCATTTGTCATCAAAACGGGTCCGCGCGAAAGACTTGGGCCACTGGTCTGTACTGGGAGGAAACAGTGCGGATACATCACACTGCTTTTTTCAATAAAGCGCTTGTTAACCCCCCCAAAAAAATGGATTCTGCTCCTTTAAAGCATGTTATATGACACAGTGCGTGTCCTGTGTCATTTGGCCCCCTGTAACACCTAAAAAAAACCTGGCTGATCCTGCCAGTTTCTCCCCACCCCTCTGTAAACTGACCACAGTGTATCATGGCTGCTGAGCCCTTACAC
Organism: Lithobates septentrionalis; assembly: GCA_037952835.1. Classification (NCBI taxonomy): domain Eukaryota; kingdom Metazoa; phylum Chordata; class Amphibia; order Anura; family Ranidae; genus Lithobates; species Lithobates septentrionalis. The sequence goes on along the minus strand of JBBDGP010000568.1, from coordinate 2,050,475 downwards.
CGTGGTCAGTTTACATGCCTCCGTCATCTGCAGCCTGCTATCTGCTCTGCTCCTGTGTTGTCCTCCCCACTCCCCTTTCTGTCTGTGTGTGAGCCGCCCCTCCTCCCTCCTGCTGCTCTCATAACACTAACATGTATACACCATCAACACTGCCTCCTATTGCAGTGTCCCCCTCTGTGAATGAATTATTAATATAAATGCTGTAAATACCTTATTTAAGAGCTGAGATTGTGTTTACATGACCAGCCAGCTCTCTCCTCCTCCCCAGACTGACATCAGCAGAAGAATCTCAGCCCCGCCCGCTGAATCTCTCAGAGGAGGAAAGGAGAAAGCTGGCCAGTCATGTGATCACAATCTCAGCAGAGAAATGAGGTATTTGCAGCATTTATTTTATAACTCACACACAGGGGGGATACTACAATAGGAGGCAGTGCTGATGGTGTATACAGTTTAGAGTGGCGAACAACCAGTTCAAGTTCTATTTACGCAGCAACATTGCAGATGCAGTTGTTTGCATTGTTCCACTGAAAAAAAAGTATTGCAGGTAGCGCACATCGAACTGAGCTCATATGGAATAAGGCTTTTTGCCAAGGCTGCCCAGCACAGTTCCAGGGCATCTAGTGTAAACAACACTAATCCACTTTCTGTGCCCCAGTTGGGGTGATTTTACCTCACTTCTCAAAAAATGTGGGGCTAGATTTTAAAGTTGTCACAAGTTTCGGAAGAGCCCTCTCTCAGTGAGAGCAGTTGTTCCCACAGTGCATGAGCGCTGCATTATGGGAGGTAGCGTTGTGCTCATGGGCCTTGGACCATAGTGTACTGGGCATTTGCAGGGGCTCTGACAGCAAATACCAGCAACTGGGGAATGAGGCAGAGGTATTCATAGGATTTTTTTTGCTTTTCCTTTTCTTTTAAAATATATCTAAACTCAGCCATAAAAATATGGTATTTTACTGATGCTTAGATATGGTGACTGCATCAGTTTTCTTTTTTCAGGCCTTTTCCATTTATTGTCTCCTGGTGATCCTTTTCTATAGAGACCAGTGCTCATGTACTGTACATATCTAAAGAGAAGGAGTGTTGCACCCTAGGACAGGAAGTGTGTTAGGACTACAGAATACCTTCTCTCTCATCTTTACATAAAATAAGGCAGAGGAGTTCTGTAGATGACAGAGAGCGCTGTGCGGTCAGCAGAAACAGAGAGAACAATAAGCTGCCAACTCACAAGATTTCTGGCATTATCAACAATATTTACATTTTTATTCTTGGGTTTCGATATGCTTTAAAGAAGAGAAAGGTGGTGGAGGGGTCTGAGTAAAGATTGAAATATAGTTTGGCGAGTGCAAATATGGAGGGTGTTTTCTTTTTTGCTGTATTGATGTTGGGTGGTGATATGGGATGGAAATGTTTTAAATGCTTTAGGTGTTTTTTGTTGTATAATGAAAAAACCATGAACATGTAGCTTCATATGAGGAATAATTGAGACTGAAGCTATTTTCAAATAAGGTGCATAAGACACATGTCTAACTTACAGTGTTTGTTTTCCAGGGTATAAAGATGGAGCTTCACTTTGTACTTGTTAAACTATATCTAATACCATATTTTTTGGAGCTTTGAATGGAGTAAGAATGAGGGGAACTGGTACACCAGTGTCAGTGACAACTGTCTTAAAAGGGTTATCCTACTACTTTGGAAAGATTTCCTCACATTTCCTGAATTTTTCGAAGACCGTAAATGATGGGAAATTTGCCCATAAGGGTGCACAGGGAGCTATAAAAAGAAAAAGTTTTGTCTTTAGATATACAGTGAAACCTCGGATTGCGAGTAACACGGTATACGAGTGTTTCGCAATATGAGCTATTTTTTTTTTTCAAATCCTGACTCGGTTTGCGAGCGTTGTCTCGCAAGACGAGCAAGATTCAAGCCGCTGGGGTGTGCAGTACCGCATTTGGCCAGAGGTGCGGGGGCGCCGGTGACGCTCAGAGACACTCAAACGCTCTATTCCCAAGTGTCTCCGAACGCCCCCGCACCTCTGGCCAAATGCGGTACTGCATACACCAGCAGTGACTGTGAAACCAATTATCTGAGTTTCCATTGATTCCTATGGGGAAATTCGCTTTGATATACGAGTTCTTTGGATTACAAGCATGCGTCTGGAACGGATTATGCTCGTAATCCAAGGTACTACTGTACTTAATGGCTGTGGATGTATTGTTCAGATGATGTGAACTAGTGTACCATCATGTCTTACTTTAATATCAGTTTACCGTTCCTGATTATACATGCAATGATTTTAAAACTCTGCAAATGTAGTCCAAATATGCCTATAAAAACATTTTTTCTTTTTTTTGGGGGGAGGGTCTCTGTTATTACTAAGCTCAGAGACACCTCTTTTGCAATGCACCCCTCTACACAAACAAAGAGCTTTTGTCTGTGTTCCATACAGCCCACGTGCATCTGCATTACAAGCCAGCAAATGGTCTTCCAATACACTTGGAGAGAGAGTGTGTGAGGGGCCAGGAAAAGCTGTTCTGTTTGGCTGGATCCCATTTTTTCCATCCGTCTCTTCTGCACTGTTTAAGCCAGTCTGGGTAATGAGATCTGACCTAGAGGTACCAGTACCCCTGATCTCTCAGTATGTAAATATGTCTTTATTCTTAGTGGTTGACATCAGTAATACTACAGTATATTGGAAGTAGATAGAATATGCCCTGCTGTTGCTACATTGCCAGGTACTGCAAGAAAGGGAAGTTTGGCAATTGCATCCAGATACTTCAATTCCTTACTACCTTCCAGTAGAGAAATTACTTTTAGGACTTTTCTTGTTACTGTGGAAATTAGGACCACTACCTACCATTACCTTCATTAACCCCTGTACATAATCAAACATTCCTCCTTTGATGAAGGTGTGGGCGAAACAGAACACACGCAGAGAACAGGAGTGATCAAGGGGTTCATTTTTGAGAGATTGAGCCAACAGAGAGTTGGGCAAGGATAGGTCCACAAGGTTGTCTAAGCACTAGCAAGAAATTGGGGCCATCTGCAACAACAGGGGTTAAGTCCAGTGTCACAGGACAGAAGTGATCTCCACACAGCTGGGATAAGTAGCAGTAGAGACAGAAAGGGTTAAGTCCGCAAACACAAAGCAGTAATCTGGGCACAACAGGGTGGGCAGCAGCATGGTAAAGCAAGAGTTAAGTCCAGCACACAGGGCAGTGATCTAGGCACAACAGGGTAGGCAGTGTATGGGACAGCAAGGGTTCGGTGACTCGCCAGACAACAGCAGCCTCAGCCAAAGGGATCTAGGTAGGGTGGCAAGAAGAGGGGATCCAGAGGGCAGAGTGCCCTTCACAAGCAGAGTGCGGGTTCTTGGAGGGGGCTGTGTGTCCTGGCCACAGCTTCAGAAATGCACAGCCAGTGGTCGCAAAATGGGTAAAGAGACTGCCCAAGCCTGGGCTCTGCTCCGGTATTTAACTCCAGAGCTTGTATGCGATCTTGTCCAGGCAACCTGATACTTAGTGTCAGTTGCACTGGCCACTAGTTCCGCCTCCTTCAGCTCTGGCCACACACAGGAGCACAGCCTTTGTCTCTATTGGACACTGCAACACAGGAACACTGGGGTCATGTTGTGCTCGCCAAGACAGTTGGGGGGCACGCAGGCATATAGCCTGCATGTAATGAATCCACATGCAGGCATAGAGGAGCGGCAGCCTGTCGCTCAGCTGGGAAATGGGATGGAGTCCACAACTGCTCCCTGGCGCCCAGCACCGAGATAATGTGTTCTACATGCAGGCGCTGGGGCGCTTGGTGTCAGGGTGATAACCGTAGGACGGGTAATTCTGCCAGTATTCCTCATGGTGGCGCCCTTCTGCCTATTTAAGCCTGCTGCTGGTTCATGCTGGTTGCTGGATTATCATCAGCTTCCTGTTTTCCTTGTTCCTGTGTTCCTGGTTCCTGTTGTGATATCTGCTTCCTGTTACTACTCGGCTTGCCTGACTGCTCCAGTATTCCGCCTGCATTGACCCCGGCTTGTATCTGACTATTCTTCGGCTCCGCATTTGTACCTTGATCGTCCTCCTGTGTTTGACCCCCGGCTCGGCTACCTTCTCTGTTCCTGATTATCCTGCTGTACCTCACCTTGGACTGATTCCTGTGCTGAATGACCATTGGCCTGGCTCTGACTCCGCTCCTGGTTGCTCCACGGCTCCATACCTGGAATCCCTCCTTGCACGGTTGCCCTTCAACCTTACCAGCGCACCCTAGCAGCTCCCTGCTATCTGCTACTCAGCAACTGCGATCTGGCAACCCGTGCACCTTTGGGCACCGTACTCCCTGTCTCACTCCCAGGGTTACGCTGCACTTAGCCGCAAGGGGCGCCCCCTCTGCAATTCGGCCTCACATCCAGGACTCTGACACTTGGAGTGAGCAGGGTGACTGTGGCATCTACCAGTCCAACCTTTCCGTGCTCCAGTCTATTAGCCTGTTGTGATTATCCATTTTTATTACGTTTTAGGGCTCATTCACACTTGGGCAGAGACCTGCATTTTTTTGCATTAGAAAAGGTTCTGCGTAAGGGTTCTTTGCTGTGTGCCCTGTTCACACATGAACAGAGCCTTCAGAAGAGCTACAGTGCAGAGATATGTAACATGTCTGCATTTTTTCCATCCCGTACCACAGACCACCTGCGGTTCCTTTTCTTACCTGTGTGACATTTCAATAACATTAATAAAAAGTAAATCGTGCTCTGTGCTTTAAAAGGGCAGGACACCACCGAGAAGGCAGATACCTCCTGTAGCAATTTACTGTGCAAGAAGTGTGAACCTGACCCATTGTCATTTGTATCCAGATTCACCTCTCTTCCAACCTTAGTAAGGCCTCTTTCACATCATATGTGCATTAAAGCTGATGGAAATAATCCCGCAGATTGCATAGAATATTTTTTTTTTATACCATGTACATAGACCTTCACTTTTCTAATGTAGGCGGCTGCAATGGCGAAAAGAAGGCAATTGTTTCCCATGTTCACACCACAATGCTGGTATCGTGTCTTTTTTTGTGCAGACCAAGGTATACATATAGCATTTTTTTGCAAAAAAAAGGGGGCAGAATACTATTGTGTTGTGGTGTGATCATGGCACATAGAAAACAATTGCATTCTTTTTTCTCTTGCGGGTCTCTTGTATCCTGAGTAGAGATGAGCTTGAGTGTCCTTCAATCTTTTCTGTAGCCGAACTCCGAACTTGCACTGTTCTTTTACTCCAATGAGCGGCACACCGGGTCATTCCCTTCCTGTAGCTTGTCTCTTTGTTTATTTAAGTTGTGGGGCCGCAGCTCGTTGGAGTAAAAAAAAGTGAGCCAGGTTGGAGTTCAGCTAGAGAAGAGTTCGGAGAACACCTAAGCTCATCTCTAATCCTGAGGTTTCCTATATACCACCTGTTATAAAAAGAAGTATCATTAGTGGCATTTGTTTCCTTTCACATCCCCGACTTTGAAAAAGCCGTAAATTGCAGAATTGGCAGGTTGCAGACGTGCAAAGGGATTGCAAGGCCTTTTTTCATCACTTGAGAGTAGTAAACCTACAAGTTTGTTTTGAGGAGGAAATGTAATGAACCAGAGCTCAGAGGTACATAGGGAGGATATAAACACTCCTTGCAGCTGGCGTTCCTTGGGGAATTGATTTCAGCATTAGTAAGCTATACTGCTAACTGCTCTGCCTTTGTCTGCCCACTGTCCAAGTGACTCCTATACTATATATCTATGTTGCTGATACCTCAGGTACCTCCACCTCCCCTGCTGCAATTGGCAGTGTAGTCCCTGCACTGCACATGTTGACCAAGAATACTATAAACCAGGGGTTTCCAAACTTTCTAAACAAGGGGCCAGTTAACTGTCCTACAGACTTGGGGGGGGGGGGGGGCAGACTGTGGGTATTGGGTTTAGAAAAGGACATCAGTGGGAATAAACGATGCACCATCTTTGGTGTCAGTGGGAAGAATTGTGCCCCTAGTTTGGTATCATTGGGAGGAAGTCTGCCCCTTCATTGGTGTCAGCGGGGGGGAATTATGCCCTATTGTTTGTATTAGTGGATGAAAATCATGCCCGTAAGGGCCAGATAAGAGCTTGTAAAGGGCTGCATCTGTGAGACCACTGCCATAAACTTTGACTCCTTCCATCAGTGTGGGTTTTGCATGTGCTGTCCATCATCCCCATCTCAAGATGGCCTACAAGAGCACTTCTTGAAAATGGTTACAGACCTTGTAGAAGGCCCCCACTCCTGTTTAGTGATTGATGTTTTATTTTGACAGATGTCCTCTCGCATACTTTTTTTTTTCTTAACCAGTTGTCCTCTTTGTCCAAATTGTGCACCCTAGTATCCTCAAAGGAATAGCCCTTTTACCAGTGGTGCAAAGTTTACCCTCCTATGTTGATCCATCACTTTGTTGAGTGGTTGTCTGGTGTCCCCAATGTACAGGTCTTTCCATTCCTCACACTGGGCTTCATTTACCAAGTTACAGCACCTTGCTTGTTTTGACTCTTGTTATGTACAAGCTTTTTCTTGATGTACTGTTGGACTTGAAAGCACAAGGATGGAATGTTTATGAAAAATCCTTCTGGGTTTCTTTGACATTGCAGTAGCAATATATTGGATGACTATATTCGATGGTCCCCTGTTTTTTGCTATACCTTGTGAATGTTTTTTTATTACTTTTGTCTCTGCTACACTCACACTTGTAACAGAGTTATTGGTCTTAATGGATTGGCATTATTACAACCATTATGCACGCTTATGAGACAAGTTATCAAAATACAGTCACGGTTTCTCCAGGAGAAAGGGATTTGGCACTACACAGGGTGTTTGAGAGCTTAAATTTTAGATTTAAGATGCAGTAACATGTAATACACATTTCTCAGCTAATTCTGTATTATTCTATTATGTTAAAGCAGACCCTGCAGTAAAATGCAAGCTCTGCTTATGCTGTCTGAACCCCCTCCCACTGTAAAAATAACTAGTAGATAGCAGGTCCAAAATATACATGTGCATGTAAACAGATGAATACTTGCCTCACCCCCATCTTTCGTCCATAGAGTCTAGGTGAGACTAGATTCTGGTGATTACAGAGCAGCAGAAATATCGAAAGATGACTTTCTTGCAATGGACTGGAGGATTGCTTTGCTTTTCTCTGGAATTTTCCCAAAAGGACAGCAGCATCATGCCCTCAATGTAGAAGAGGTGGATAAGGCAAATATAAGGCCCCTTTCAAATGTGCACCAGGGGATCTGTCTGCTGATCAGAGCAGAGCGGGTGGATGACAGGTCCATGTCGGCTCAGTTTATGCAGACCAGACAGACAGAGCCTGCTATGCTCCATGGGTGGCCCTCCGATCCGCCTACGTGGAGGAGAATAGATCCCTTTCCATTTGTTTTTGGTGGACTGGATCAGATTCAAGGTAGACAGAGTTAGCACACCTTGGATGGCCTCAGATGGAAGGAAAAGCCTCAACAATAGTGAAGTGAACCATTCACAATCTAGTTGTCAGTATTCTGGCCCAAATCATGACATCACAGTGATGCATTATTGCCCCTTCGTCAGCTACAATGACAAAGGGGAGGTCCTCCCTAAAACGCTGTTTACGTTTTTTTACGTATTTGAAATGTCACAAAATTACATCTTTATACACCGCAGGATGTTGCAATACAGTGTAGTGTATCTCAACGTGCTACATTGTGTAAAAATGCATCTTGACCTACTTTACTTCAAAGCACACCCACACAGTACATTTGAGTGAACTGAACTAATAGGACAGATTGCAAATTAACTTGTTTGTTTTGGGACTGCGTTGGGAAAAACTGCATGATGCATATAGTATGAATGGTCCCTTTAAGTTGGTACAGGGTGTTTTATATTATGCATACTTGAGAAATGGCTGCAGGTCCAGGTTTTTATTTGTTTCTTCAGCCACTCATTTTCTTTGTTAGAGAGGCCTTTTGACTAATGATGGATTTTAAGACTCAACTCTGTCAGTTACAAAATTATAATGTGTGTGACCTTACCCAACTGAGGCAGAGTATGTTGCTCAATTTGGCAAGGAGATGATAGAATACTGAGTAAAATGTACCATACTTCACCGGCCCGAAATGTCTGTCCCAGTAGTGATGACTGCTCCAATGAAGCCCCTCCTATTCAGTGACGGCCCATCCCTAATCCAAGTGCCTGGCCCCTAATCTACATGCAGGGCGCCGGACGCATTGATTTCAAGGGTTTTTTTTTTTTAAGCACCTGATTAGAGCCTGAGGTTTTAATTGGCTTCAAAAAAGGGTGGGCCCAGGACTGCCTGTAACCAGCAGTCAGGGAACCAGGGGAACAGAGCTCCCTAAAGTAGGCCTCTGATCACCGCCTCCTTCCCTTCCACCTCCCGCAGGGAGGGAGGTGTCTCCGATGCGAGTGAGGGGGGCAGGTTTGTTTGACGCCACCCCCTCAAAATATTGAGCACCAGCTACCACTGCTCCTATTGCTAGTCACTTGTCAACTTCATCATGTACAATGCAAGGCCAATGGCCGCCATTGCATTGTACATGGTGAAATCAGAATGTTCACCCACACTCCAGGTTGGGAGCAAAGAGAGCTGGAGTGCTGATTGTTACGGGATCATACAGGAGGGTATTTTTAACTCATCCCATAGACCAATGGAGACTATGTTTCACATTGCCAGGGTAGGCACCAAAGTTTTTAATTTATTGTGTGCTCGGAGTTCTGCTTTAAAGGGGAAAACAGGGCACAAATCCTTTAATTTAAATATGTTGCTGAATAGCCAATATTGGCTTTTTGCACATCAAATACCTTTGCTGTCACAGATATTACTGAATGTAGCAGTGAAATAATCACTGTGCTGTACATAACCTGTAGAAAGCAGAGCTGTGGGGAGGACCCTGCAGGCTCTATTCACTACAGGGAGGATACAAAACCAATCACCCTGCACAAGGATAGAGAGCATTAGTGACCAGTCTTTATTACAGGAAGTTCCTGAAAAGAGACAACTTTTCACACTTTATTGCTGCACAGATCTGGAAGAAGTACACACAGCAGACCAAGATTCAAGTAAGAATACACATGCCTCTTGTATTTAGACAATATTCACTTATCCCGGAGTTCACTTTTAAGAACAAAAGGACTGTTATGCCCCGTACACACGGTCGGACTTTCCGATGGAAAATGTCCGTTCGGAGCGTGTTGTCAGAAATTCCGACCGTGTGTGGGCTCCATCGGACATTTTCCATCGGATTTTCCGACACACAAAGTTTGAGAGCAGGATATAAAATTTTCCGACAACAAAATCCGTTGTCGGAAATTCCGATTGTGTGTACACAAATCCGACGGACAAAGTGCCACGCATGCTCAGAATAAATAAAGAGATGAAAGCTATTGGCCACTGCCCTGTTTATAGTCCCGACTTACGTGTTTTACGTCACCGCGTTCAGAACGATGGGAATTTCCGTCGGAAAAAATACTAGGATTTTGTTGTCGGAATGTCCGAACAAAGTCCGACCGTGTGTACGGGGCATTAGTGTGTGAGAGGTGCCGAGTAAATCTTTGGTTTCTCCAAGTAATAACCTTTGCATGTCTTCATAGAAACACATGTATCTTGAAACTATATTCATTCAGTGTTACATCATCAGGCACTTTTTTGGACATGAATTTGACATTGGAAATCATACAATAACCAAATTATAGCATTTTGGCCGATTTCCACACATTTGTGCTAGAAACATTTTTCTAATTTTGATTTTGCAGATAGTATAAAACTTTTATTTATAAAGCCACATGCTGTGTGTCAGTTTTCCAAGTCATTTGGATGAGCTGAAAACATTCTAATGGTGTTCTGCCATTGGCTGCCTTTTGTGCTTCTTGCATGTTACCTTGTCCAGCTCTCCTCTTTGTGTGAATCTTTGTATTGTACTGGAACCTGTTGCTTTTCGTTTTTTAAAATTTTTTTTCTTTCTATCTTTACTTTTAGGGATTCCCTGGCGATTTTGGAGAAAGGGGTCCTCCTGGACTTGATGGAAACCCTGTAAGTCATTCATAATATAACACAATAACTATTGTTATGAACTGAATTATTTATTTTTTTTATAGTCGGTTGTTAAATGCAATACAGAAATCAGAAATGTTCTTGGTCACTCTTTACATGGGGAAAAAAGCATATAAATATTATTGATCCGCAGACTGGTGTAAACCTATGAGCACACTTTTCTAATTTGAGATCAACGTGAATGCGTTTCAGATATTTTCCTTTAAATCTCCATACATTAGAGGGTCAGTCCACCAAAAACTGATAAATTTGGGTGTGGGCTCGTGCTTTTCAATTCTGGGACCAATATAAATGTATTTCAGATAATTTCCTTTAACCCTCATTACATATGCCCTTCTGCTTGGTGACTACAATGTGTTGCTCGCTGTTCTCACATTCTGTAATTGCCTGCCTGTCTTTTCTGTTAAAATAGTTTTTATTGAAATTTTTTTTTATAAACATCACAAGAGCACCAAACAATCCTTGCCATGCTCAAATCATTCAACAATACAGGTACATAAAGACCAAAAGGGAGGGGAAGTGAGGGGGGAGAAGGAAATGTAATTGAGGCTTCGTGATTAAGGCAGGTCAACCTTGGTGACTGATAAAGGCACAAGAGCAAACATGAGGACCAAACATTACGTAGGTGGTTGCATAAAGGAGATTGCCTGTCTTTTCTGATCCTTTGGCTTCCGTACTCTGAATCACTAACCTGGAACAAGCATGCAAATTAGATTTTTTTTTTTTTCATGATCCAATTTACTCCAGTAAGGGAAAAAAATTCCTTCCTGAGTCCCCAAGAGGCATTCGGATATTCCCTGGATCAACTATATTTGTTCTGGTTCATTGAATCAGAAGTATTGTGGCCAGTGATTCAGTATGCCAGCCACCCAACAAGCATTACTCTCACTAGTGTAAGTGTAAGATGCATTTCACGGGAGTTGCCAGGTGAAGATAGTCTGTAATAAACTATGTGTATATTGGTCCTGGGGTGTGGGTCCTTCTTTATGCTTGCAGCATGGTGTAAAATTATATTGGTACTGCAGTAATGATTTCAGATTACAACTCCAAAGGGTGCCTAATAAATAAAGAAAAAATGTCACTTTTAATACATGGCTTTTACCTAGTTTTCATTTACAAGTTGCAATAAAGAGCAAGGGTTGCTCAATCTATGTATATAATGGTACCAACATCTCAGGTAGAAGAAATGCATATAAAAGAATGATTAATGGACTTTCTAGGTACCAAAGAAAAGTGATAACGTACATACGATGTAATAAAAATGAATGCTTTTTATTTGAACAGTCATAAAACTGTACAAAGTAGAACCTGATACAAGACCCACGTATAGTAAAACATCTTAAAAAAATGACATGCTCATGTTCCGCATGCTGGCTGTCTAATATTCTAAGTGATGAGAAGCCCTACTTCTAGGGTAGAGTGTCTACAGTATAATCACAACTTTATTGGCGAAAGATGAGCAGCTGACTCAGTAAGCTTCATTGAATATTTCCAAATTCCTCAGGAGGTAAACCTAACCCCAAGCGGAAACACTTTACCTTTCAGATATCAATTACAGCAGCATTATATAACTACCTGCTCCTCGTTCAGATTTGCAATTACAGTGTCTGATCGAGGGAAGTATTTCAGCATCAACTTCTTTTGCAACTTTGAGATGTCATGTAACTGATTGCTGAGAGTCACAGAGAAAGATGATACTGAAAGATCTGTAGATGTTTCACAGTGTCCATTAGGAACTCCCTTCTTTCTCCATGTCCAACAATCAGTGAGGCACCACTGAACCCTTTGTATGGCACGCTTTCTTTAGCCCAAAGAAATCTGTCTCTACCATCAAAGGGTACGTTGGCTATGTTTGCCTCTACACCAAAGATTCATAGTCTTCCCCTGCCTCCACATCTGGCCCTATAATGATAAGAACTTTTTTTCTGGATTGGATGCTGTCATTTACTATGTGTCAAATTCTTTGGCTGGAGGTTTTTCTGTACCTTTGGGGCTAGAATAAACAAAAAAAAGGAGGTACTTCTGGACCGCACTAGAAGCTTATTGTCTGTTTGAGCAACACAAAGGTGTGCAATAATGTCCTCAAATGGTAAAGTAAGGCATTTTTCCTCTTTCATTTAGGGTGAACTGGGTCCCCCAGGTCCTCCCGGAGTCCCTGGATTTATTGTAAGTACAATAACTGCATAACCATGCCTATCCTTTCTATTCGTCAACAAACTCTGTCTCCAGCATTCAGTTTACAAAAACACTAATTTATTTACTGATCTCTCTGTGAATGCATTTAATTTCTTCCACCCCATGGAGACCAATCCTTGCTTATATTAGAGTAGGTGTTTATAGCTCCGTAAAACATCAACTGTTTTAATTAGGGAAGCTTGCTAGCCACCTTAAGCAGGCAAAGCTGTGGGTATGAATTTGTCTATTGCCTCACGCATCCATCTGGAATTAGGCAGCGACCTAATTCTTCCCTGTCTTTCACTTTTTATTTCTACGGATATGGCTGAGTAGATTAGTGTTGGCTCAGTTCCACACCAGAAGTGGCTGCAAAAGTCTTTTTCACATGGACTGTGATAGGTTAAATGTTGTTTATAGTCCTGGTGGTTGTATGAGACTTGTAAATGTAGAAATTTTGGGGAAATCTGATACCTGTGCATATCATAGTGACAGTTGAAAACAACGTGCGCCAAGTTTTCCAGCCTGCTGTTGAAGTGGAGAATATGCACAATAATTATTCCAGCTGCACTTTTATTTGATGAAGACATTTGGCCTCGTGCATGAAGGGGCCTGGACAAAAAATTGTCAGTTCCTCATAGCATCCAATCAGCTGTCCTTAAGTTTTCCAGATCACAAAAAAAAAATGATTGGTTGCTATGGGGAACATAGATCATTTATCATACAGTCAATAGGTCCATTGACTGATGCACTTCTTGTATTAACCATCTCTGCCCTATAGACGTATGTGGATACTCCTACATATTGTTTAGTTCAAGTGTTTCTAGTTAAGAGTATTGTTAGTGCTACAGTTTACAAAAACATGTTTATGTAAAAAAAAAAAAAAAACTTTATTGAGATTAATACATGGACAGCATAGTACAGCTGTTAGACACAAGCCAATCGTGCATAACATAATGCCAATAAATATTACATAAAAATCAAATTAAAGTGGTGTCAAGGGGAAGATATCCCTAGACAAAAAAAAAGGTTTGCAAGAAACATAACAGGTACTGCTTACTGAAACGACCTGTGTGAAAAAACCATATACATAAAGTATATCAATTGTAAACACACTAACGTCCCCCCGGGGCTGCCAGTGAGAAAAGCACCACAGGGGAATAGCCCATGAAGAGCAGGTCTATTAGCAGTTACCAATGGACCACAGAGTGGCGCATTCAATAATTCACAGCATTGAAAAAGATGAATTCTGAAAATACTCTGGGGAATCACTTTCTGGTGGGTTGCGCTAACCATCTATCCCAGATTTTGTTATATTTAGCGGGACACCCTCAGTGTGAGTCCATTACCTTTTTATAAGAGAGGGTGATATTTACCTCAAGGACTCATGATTCGAAAAATAGGTGGGGTTACCTGCATCCAGTTCTGTGCAATCACTTAGCGTGCACTGAAAAGAGTTTTGTGAAGAAAAATTATTAGGAACTTAACAGTATTTGGATCAGGGAGGAGACCAAGCAGACATTGTATTGGGTCAAGGGCTAAAGGAGAGCCCATTAGGTCATGGAGAAAACAAACTACTTGGGTCCAAAAGGTCTGTACAACTGGGCACGCCCATAGAAGGTGGTGAAAAGTACCCGTACTTGCTGAACAGTCCTCAATGACTCCCAAGTCAGAAACCGTTTTAGTTTTGGCTCAATATGCCAGTTTGGTGGCAGGTGTCGCGAGTAGGATAGTGTACAGGGAGGAGATTAGTTTAGCAGGGTCTGAACCTAGAATCACCTTCAGCAGTGGCAAAGAAGTATAAGATGGGAACAAATCCGGGAACTGGGTTCTCAGGGCATGGCGAAATTGTATATAATGAGAGAGCATGTGATTGGGAGGAGAAAATTCAGCCTAACTTACATAAATATTTTAGACAATTCTTTGCTTCAAATCTCTAGGGAAAGGCCTTTTTTCAGCATGACTGTTCCCCTGTGTATAATGCCAGCTCCATGAAAACAGACTGGAAAAGTTTGGTGTGGAGTGGCCTGCACAGAGCCCTCAACTCTAAGATTGATTGTGAGCTGGGTCTTCTTATCCAGCGTCATTACCTGACCTTCACTGTAGTTAGGAAGTTCTATGGGACAGGTCAACTCCATATTAATGTTTTTGGATTGGGATGTTCTATCCATTTTTTCCCCTTCACACCTAATTGGCAATTTAAAGTGAAAACAGCTTCCTCTTATTCATTAAGCTAAGTAAAACACCTTTGAAAATAGTAATTCACTCTGCTAAGCAAACAGTCTCTATTCTTTTAGTAAATCAACCCCAGCATTTGCTTGGTTCATTAAAAGCATACAGCATTTGTGTATTTAAATAAGATCCGCCATTAAAAAGTCACACTTGACTTACAAATTCGATTATTTTAGATAAAAATTGCCTATTTCTTGTCACAAAAAAAAACACGCATTGCTTCCGAGCGCCATCTGTGAACTAAAGCCTAGACGAGGAAGAAATGGTATCAAGAACATTGTGGGTTGGTCACATCATTAGAGGCTACAGAATATGCCTTTTCTTCAGACAGATCCTGTCTGCTAGATTTGCAGGAGACAGGAGCATCAGCAAAACGCAAGATTACATAGAAACAAGATTTTTATACCATTGACATTACTAAAAAAAGATTTATATTAAAGGCCAAGTTCACCTTTTTTTTTTTTCTTATTAAAATCCAGCTTCCCTATGTACCAATTAGGGCTGGGGAGAAAAATCTATTTAAATCTTGAATCGAGTTGAGAGGTCAAATCGCAGTTTGTTTGTTTTTTAGAAAATCTCCCAGCCCTAGTACCAATATACCATTAATGTACCTCAGTTGCAAAAAAAAAAAAAAACAAGCTTTCTTTGATTTTGAGAACAAGGCCTTACCTTAGGCCTCGCTGTATTTCTTAGAAAGCTTCATCACTGCTGGGATGTAGATTTGGGATGGAGAAACCAGTAAGAAACAGGAAGGAGTTTACCAGATGACCTCATTAGCGCACACTCTTCAGGCCAGGTTCACACTGGTGCAACACAGCAGTTTTACGACTGTGGATCCGACCTTGCCCTGCAACTTCATGTCCGACTCCCTCTGACTTCAATGAACGGGATCTGACTTTGATCCCCACAATACCAGTCTGGTATGAATCTTGAGAAAGAACCCCTTGCCAAAATAAAAACAAAACAGCATTCCCCCCCCCGCTGTTCCCCCCAAGACCATACCAGACCCTTCGGTTTGGTATGAATTTTAAGGGGAACCCCCATGCCAAAAATGCCCCCCAAATTCCATACCAGACCCTTATCCGAGCATGCAGCCTGGCAGGGACCGGACCATGCCAGGCCACATGCCCTCAACATGGGGGGGTGAGTGCTTTGGGGTAGAGGTCTTTGCGCCCCCCGACCCCAAAGCACCTTGTCCCCATGCTGACGGGGACAAGGGCCACTTTCCGACAACCAGGTTGTCGGGGTCTGCGAGCGGGGGGGGCTTATCAAAATCTGGAAGCCCCCTTTAACAAGGAGGCCCCCAGATCCTGGCCCCCCACCCTATGTGAATGAGTATGGGGCACATTGTAAACCCTACCCATTCACCCAAAAAAAGTGTCAAATAAAACCAGCACTCATGTTTTTGACAAAGTACTTTATTAAAGCAGCTGAAGCGTCTCTTCTCCCTCCGATGATGTCTTCATCCTTCAGTTCTTCTCGCTGTGCTGATGTCTTCTTCCTCTGGTTCTTCTCACTGCGCTGATGTCTTCTTCCTCTGCCAGTTCTTCTTCCTCTGCCAGTTCTTCTTCCTCTGCCAGTTCTTCTTCCTCTGCCAGTTCTTCTTCCTCTGCTGTCTTTTTCCTCTGCTGTCTTCTTCCTCCGCTGTCTTCTTCCTCCGCTGTCTTCTTCCTCCGCTGTCTTCTTCCTCCGCTGTCTTCTTCCTCCGCTGTCTTCTTCCTCCGCTGTCTTCTTCCTCCGCTGTCTTCTTCCTCTGATCTTCTCCCGACACTAGCTCCCGCTGTAAATGTTAGCTGTGGCATGTGCCATTACTTATATAGCAATGGAGTGTGGCCATCCGGTGAGGTCATCCGGAGACCCCTTCCCTTGTGAGGTCAACACCCCATCATGCCGTGGGCGGTGACGTCACAAGGGGGCGGGCTCTGTGGATGATGTCACTGGATGGCCACGCCCCATGGCTATATAAGTAATGACACACGCTGCAGCTAACATTTACAGCAGGAGATAGCTTTGGGACAAGATCGGAGGAAGAACCAGCAGAGGAAGAAGACAGCAGAGAGAAAAACTGGCAGAGGAAGCGCAGTGAGAAGAACCAGAGGAAGAAGACATCAGTGCAGCAAGAAGAACCTGAGTGCTGGTTTTATTTCTTTGCCACTTTTTTGGGGGTGAATGGGTTGGGGTACAATATACCCCATACTCTATCACATAGGGTGGGGGCCCCCTTGTCAAAGGAGGCTTCCAGATTTCGATAAGCCCCCCGCCCGCAGACCCTGACAACCACCGCCCAGGGTTATCGGGAAGAGGCCTTTGTCCACATATGGTTAAGTATAAAGGTCTGGTATAGATTTTTGGGGGGGCCCTACGCGTTTTTTTTTTCATTTTTTTTTATTTTGGTGTGGGGTTCCCCTTCATGATCCTCAGCACAAGTGACGTGTCAACATGCCAAAGTCGGATTAGTTAAGATGATGATCCGACTTTGATCTGACTTCAATGATATTTAATGGGCTGAATAGGGCCCAAAGTCAGACCAAAATAGTGCTCAAACCTTTTTCAAAGTCAGACCCACTTGTGTCGGACCAGTTAAGATGGCTATCATAGGGAACTATTAATTATTACATGTCATGTGGCATATGCTCCCAAAGTCGGAGCGTATGTCGTACTAGTCTGAACCTGGCCTAATGCATGCAGCCCAAGGGACACCCCTGATGTACTGCAAGGGCCTGCTTGATTGGATGCAGATTGTTTGGATAGATGGTGTGTCCTCCTATTATATAGTTTTGGTATAATCTAAAGGAGATTGCACAATCAGATTGTATAGTGTATGGCTACATTTATACACCTAAAATGACCAAATTGAGCTTTCAGTGTCATTAATTGTTAACGACACACCAAACACAGACGCAAACGCACATTTTGTAGTAAAATACTTGCAACTTGCACCAGGTCAAAATGTCCCATGAGCTACTTTGCCATGTGTAGCGCAGCCCATTGAAATCAATGGGCTCCCCTACTTGTGTCACTGAAAAAAGAGCCAAAAAACATGTGCTCCCACTACTCTAGGTGTAAATAAGGTCTGAAAGTTAAATTGGTGCGTTTTACACAAGAACAATGGGGCTCCATTCACATCTGTGTATTTCCAAATGCATGGCAAACCGCACTAAGCCATGCACTTCAGAAACACTGCAAATGTACATCATGTTTGTGTTATTACATGTTAAAGGCTCCCCAAGTGCAGCAAACACACACAAAACTGCGGTAAACCACTATGCTCCACTCAAAAAAAAAAAGTTCTGGGGCGATTGTCGTGCATAGTACAGCCCATTCACGTGAATGCGCTGCCCTATTCTTGACAAGTGAAAACGCTCCAAAACACCCAAAAAAAAAAAAATCATGCTGCAATCTGTACAATCTCTGTATAATTTTCTTTAGCTTTACCAGAACTAGGGAATAGGAGGACCCACCTGACCAATCCATTCAATCTGTATCAAATCGGGCAGGCCCTTGTACTTCATAGCTGATGGGAGATCTGAAGGAAATTGTACAATTAGATTGTACAGAAAGTTGATGGAAGTTGGTATTGTAATGAGGGAGGTGTGGTCCAGAGTGGTGAACACACCCTAGCATGCCCTCTTCTGTGATGCAACCAGGAAGTGAAGGCTTCTGGGAGATGACCTACTAAAGTGAATGCTGAGAGACAATCTGCAGGAAGTGATGGAATCTGAAAACCATTTTAAAAATTCAAATAAACTGACAAGATTTTAAACCTCCTCCTGTGGATAAGGTGAGAGAAAAGCGCATTGGGATGGCTGTGCCAAAAATGGCATTGGAAAATGCTTCTATTTATTAAGAAAAGTGAAATTCTGACCGAAAAGGTGAACTTATCCTTTGAGCTGTTTTTTTACATGTACATCTAACCCACTGACAACATTTCAGTTTCTAGTTTGAGATCAAGTCAAGATTGTTTTTTTTTTTTTTTTCAAAAATCTACATATTCCTATTAAATTATTATAACTATGCAGTCTTATGAAAGATTTCCTTTTGCCCCCTTTGTTCAGCTTTACTTATATTGCTTTGAGTTTGGACATTCTGATGTAGAATTAGTAGTTCAAGGTCTTTTAAAGTTTCCCAGCTACTGAAAGTGCACAACAGGACCAAAGAGCAGAACACTATAGTTAAAAGGAATGTAGAAAACTAGAGTCATCCTCAGCTGCAACATAAACATGATACCAGTGCAGCTGAAAGATCAATTTGTATACACCTTTTTAAAGACACTTTAAGCTGACCAATACTGGCCCACTGCCTATTCTTCCATTTATGCAGTTAAATGACAGGATCTCTATTGCCCATGTATGCAGCATGATGTATTGTGTGAGAGAAATAATATGAGCAATATGTATGACAGAAGGTGGCAGGTGGGTGAGTGATGCAACTTTTTCCAGTAGCAGCGGCTACTTTTACCTCTCAGTGCGCCAGATGACAGCTGCTCAGGGCTGTATCTGGTAGCTGTAAAGGAGACACTGCAGGAAGATTTTTTACCAAAAGCCTGCAAGTAATGGGATAACTAATGTGTTCCGTGTGGTTTCCCCCCCAAAAAATCCCATAAACTAAATTTCAGCTTTAAAGTGTTACTAAACCCACAACAGTAAAATCAGTCTGTATATGCAGTAAAGCATGCTTGCTATACTCACTGTGAAACCGAAGGGGTTAATCCTCTGCATTGTGTAAAAAGGCCGTTTGATCCCGTCTTCTCTGATCCACCTCTTCTTCCAGAGTCCCCAAACCATCTCCGGATAGTACAGAGGCTAGGGGACAAGCTGCGCGTGTTCAGTTTGGTGTGTATTGCTAGAGAGTTTTTTCTATTTCTTGTGAGAGTTCATTTGATCAGCACAGGGCCAATCAGCACTGTGCAGGCAGAGGGTCAAGGGTCCTGCATCCTCATAGGACAATAATGGGAGAATAAAAACTCATCCTTACAAGCTTTAACCAGACACTGATAGAAGTCACTAGACTGCTCTAACTGCTGATGAGTAAAGGTATTTAGCAGTTTATATTTACTAAAATAATTGCATGTTCTGTGCACGATTTGTGGGCAGCACAGTGGTGTAGTGGGTAGCACTCACCTAGCAGTAAAAAGGGTCGCTGGTTCAAATCCCAACCACAACACTACCTGCCTGGACTTTGCATGTTCTCCCTGTGCCTGCGTGGGTTTCCTCCGGGTACTCCGGTTTCCTCCCACACTCCAAAGACATGCTGGTAGGTTTATTTGCTTCTGTTCAAAAATTGGCCCTAGTATACGAATGTGAGTTGGGGACCTTGGATTTGTGGGCTCCTTGAGGGTAGGGACCATTGTGGGTGTGCGATGTATGTGTGGAGTGCTGCGTGAATTGGCAGCGCTATATGGGTACCTTAAATAAAATAGGGATGATTGTAGATACACACTCACTCAGGTTGAACTGGATGGACTGGTGTCTTTATTCAACCTTACTAACCATGTAACTATGTAACAATGGGAGACCATATATAGTGAATGCGGGTTCTGGATTTAGAAAAGCTTTAAAGCTGCACTCCAAGGAAATTATTATTATTATACAGTATTTATATAGCGCAAACAGTGTACGCAGCACTTTACAACTTGGGGGGTAGACAGTACAAATACAATACACTTTAATACAGTAGGGCCCTGCTCCTTAGAGCTTACAATCTAAGAGAAATAAACGCCAGCAGTCTCTAAAACTCAGAGGCTGAGAGCTGGTGGGGCTGGACAGTGCACTGAGTGGTACTAACGTTTTGGGCAGCATGCACCAAGGATCGACTGCCCGGAACACAAGCACTTGGTGTGCCATCCATCCGTGGCAACTGTCAGCTTCTTATAGAGTTTTGCAGGTTGCTGACAGTGGGGCTGGACAGTGCGTCTGTGTCTTCGGTTGGCACCTAAACTCCAGGATCGAATGCATCGGGGCTAAACGCCCAGTGTACATGAGGCCTTAGTGTTCCTAAATTGTAGCAGAGAACAATTATTTATCCTACCTTGCCAGATAGGGCTGTCTGAAATTCAGCTTTAAATTCAGAACAACAAAAAAGCCCCAAAAGCCCCCTTTGAGAGAGCTGCTCTGAAATCAGTCACATGTTCAACTGCCTATTAATTTATTGCGTGATCTTTGTTAAAGCAAAGGATCAAAGTTTGGGCGGAACTGAGGATTTTGTTAGCTCATCCTTCATGTCATACTCAGAAATCATGCGACATACGCTTCTGCATTTGGTTTCTTAACTGGCATTGGATGGAGGCCAAGATCACCCTTTATACATGGTTACATAGTTGCATAGTAGGTGAGTTTGAAAAAAGACACAAGTCCATCAAGTCCAACCTATGTGTGTGCTTATATGTCAGTATTTCCCTGTATATCCCTGTATGTTGTGGTCATTCAGGTGCTTATCTAATAGTTTTTTGAAACTATCAATGCCCCCCACTGAGACCTGCATAGAAGATTAGAATTTTAGTGCCATTTTTTTTTTCAAATATTATTTTTATTGACACCCAAAATGGGCAAAAACAAGCCATTACATCCACATTGTGTAGCTTAGACAATGAAAACGTCATTAGTGACTTATTTTAGGGATGAGTAGGGGGTTATTTCCGTAGGTCAGATTTAGGTCACAGAAATTTGGACATCAATCAGGATGCAGTACTCTTTGAAATATTTACACATCCATAAAAAATGTTTCTTCTTTCATTTGTATTATGATAGTCTAGTACAGAGTGAAATACTTGTAAGGAAATAGCAGATCTCTTTATACCAGCTTGCATGTACACAGCTTGCCTATAAGGAGCTCTTGTGCAGCTGTCAATCGGGCAGCGCATTCAGCTCTCCAGTCTTAAGGCCACTAGTAGCATAAAACACTCTGCTGTAGAAAAATAATGTCAGGAAATTCTGCCTTGGGTCTTGGTTGAAATTTATTACCTCTCTGAGCTTAACCACATGGAAAAATATTCTTTCCCTTAGAACCTCTTTCATCCCTTTATAAACAGTCAGGAAAGGGGAATTTACGTTTTGGAAGTGTATTTTGTACTTCCGTAGCCCCTGGCTTGTAAATATGAAGTGGGATACTAATGCTGGCTTGCTTGTAAATTTGGAACAAAATTTTAAACTTAATTTTTGATTTGATTATTTTGTTTTTTCTTTTTTTTGTTCTCTTTTAAAAGGGTTGTAAATGCAAACAAGAAGTCAGGGAGGTAAAAAGAGGACAGAATCTTAGTATGGAATATAGCAAGACCCGTTATTTTTATGAGAGCTCGCTAGAAATGTAACAATCTACATTTAGCTTACAATAACAGGAAATTATCAATATCATTAATGCTGTTTGTTTTGGATAAAGGGTAAGAATGTATAGAGCATCCATATTTTTTTTCTCGTTCAGCTCCAATCTTTCAGTCTATCCAAACCCAGTTTCCATTTAAAAGCATGATCAGTATAAAGGTCCCTCACACTTGAGAATAAATTTAAGCAGTTAATTGGAATTGACAGTTCACAGGTAATGTGTAAAGCTAACATGTTTTGTGACTGTCAGCTCTGATCCAGCCTTATTAAAGGCTCCAAAATTCCAAAGTTGCATCACACCACTATTTTTAGCCTGTTCACTACTTCAGCCCTGATTAAAGAGGAAGGCATTTCCCCTGAAACTTGTTGCCTTTACCTGTAAACTATCAACTTCATTAAATTCCTTAAATTTACCCTCCAAATGTGGCGTACCTTTATACTGCACACTCCTCTATACCCAGTTACCCTCTGGCATGACTGATAAACATGGCTTTAGATGGTGGATCTCCCAGGGTTTCATGACGGTTTACTCTTTGTTGACCAGAGAGTCTGCTCCTTTGCACAAGTTTGAGAATCTCATCAAGCTTGAACTAAGGAAATATTTCCTCTACATACGAATACATAATTTTGTGGAGACCTTGCTAAGGAACCATGCTGATGATTCCTCTACAGCCCTCATGGCCTTTGAATTCCTTCATAGAACTAATCCTGCAACTAAGGGCAATAATACTATCCCTTATATTCTCATCTGTTCTGAGCAACATCTTTGATCGCACTCACCTTTATTGTACTCCTTATTATCACCCCCCCCCCCCCCCGGACTTTATTGACACCCAAAAAAACTCCTGAAATGTACAAGCATTGGAGAGTTCCTAAAACGTGCTCTGCTGATGGTACTTCACTCCAGCATGCCGTCTGTGGATATAGATTTATACAACGATCAGCTCTATACTGCAGGTCAATATTCTCAAAGACCCATGGGAACATCTTCTCCACAGACAATCAATGAGTTTTGATTCACGATGCAGTGAGAATCTGATACGATTTCACAGTGTAATTTCTGTTGTGACAGTTGGGATTCGAATGCAAATTAATGCGATTTCTGATGTTTAAGATTTTTCTTTAGGATGTTATATGGCAGTAATAAGTAACCCACAGTGTATGTGTAATAATGTGTATAAGGAATAACTAGAGTAGTAGCCCACTAAGCGCAAAGAGTTGTGCACTGCATGTGACTAGAAGGCCTCCTTCACACAAGTAATTAGGTGCATACAGCGGACTCTAGCTGCAAAAATCTGTGTGTTCTTGTGGCTGGGATCACTGGCACATGCAAACAGCTGCAGCCACTCAGCCTGTACAGAACAATGACAGGCTGAGAATAGCCATCGCTGTTGGCATGTATCTGCACATCAAGTGGTTACCTGAAATTATGATGAATGAACTACCCTGGATGCAGACAGATGAGTCGGTGTCGGGGTCAGATATCCATTCCTAACCACTGGTTGTGCAGTTGCATGCAAATGCAGTTAAAACTAAAAGGACTTTTAAAACTTTGCCTTTATAGTTGCAGGATATACTTTCAGCTTCCTTCCTGCTCTTCAGGAACAGAAGGTCTCGATCATCAATTCTCTGCTCCAGGGTGATCCTCAGGCTTGGACCTTTAAATCTCACATCTACAGACTCTGCCCTGCTATCTGTAGATACTTTTTTTCAAAGCTTTAGGCTTACTGTATGATGATCCAGACTGCACTGATACAGAGGAGGCATGCCTTCAGGTGTTATGCCAAGACAGGCGCTCAGCAGAAAATTATTCTTTTGGGTTTTGACACCGGTCAACAGATTCTAGGTGGAATCACCTAACATTTCGCAGTCAATAGAAGTTGGGGCTCTTAGACACTGTAAAAGATGCATTAGTTCACTATCCTTCCCTGTCTACTTTAGAGGAGGCCATAGCTCCTGTCATTCATATTGAGTTTCACCTACAGGAGAAAGTAGCAGAATCTGGGGCTTCTTTTTAGTGTTTCCTCCTGCTACCGACAGCCACGTAGGTGAGGAAGAACCCATGCAGATAGGGCCACACATTTGTCATGCCAAGACACCACCAATGCATCCTGTGTCCCGGTTTGTACTGTAGTGCCCAGGGTCGTCACGAGTCCACCTGCCCCGACAAGCCATGAAAAGCCATGTTCTAGAGGGGAAGGGACTGCCCCTCTTGTCCGAGCCTCCAGACATTCCATAAAAGACAAACTCTTTTTCTGTCATAGTTTCTTTCCAAGCCTCACAGCATCATCTTCCTGCTCTTTTACTCTTGCACAGCCAGTAACGTTATTGGTTGATGCTGGCATAGTGTCCACAGGTCCTGTTTTTGCCTGTTGAAGTACTATTCTGCCCGATTGTCGTAGACTATTTTGTTGATCTTTGCAGGGGTGATCTGACGTCCACCCCCTGTCACTTTACCTCAAGGCACTGGGGGAAGTTTTTTTTTATTTTTTTGTCATTACCTGTCCAGCCTACCCTCTCACCTTAGTCTACTTGTGGCGGCTATAGCAACAAAATGCACACATCAATTGTGAACAAGGGGATCTCCTCTCCTGGTCTGACACTTTATTTTTTGTCTCTGGCCATCTACTATTGTAGCAACCGTGAGTACTACTGTTCTACCTGCCTTATGATTGTTGTGATTATGATTGTTCTGTTGATCTTTTTCCAGGCTCTTCTTTACCTAAAGGTTCAGTTTTCCCTCTGTCTGAGCCTGAAACTCAAGCAAATGCAAAACTACATTGAAGAAAATCTTCAATATGGTTTTATTTGTCCCTCAACTTCCCAGCTGGTACAGGGTTTTGCTTTGTACAAAAAAAATGGCAGTTGTCCTCTGCGTCAACTACAGGAGACTTAACAAGATTACCAAATCTAAGATACCCTCTACCCTTGCTCACAGAATTGTTTAGACACATACAAGAAGCATGGACCTTCTCAAAACTAGATCTCAGAGGTGCGTTATACTCTTATACCCCCTATAACCTTATGCATATCTGGTCCAGAGATGAGTGGAAGATTGCTTGTAATACCTGGTAGGGGCTCTATAAATACTAGGTGATGCCTTTTGAAATTAAAATACCCCCTCCCCCCTCCAGTCTTTCAAGAATTCATCAATGACGTCTTCATTCTTTATTTGGGTTGGTTTGTAGTGATATACTTGAATTACCTCCCCATCTATTCTTCTCATTACTCAGAACATGTCAAGCATATTCACTTAGTTCTTTAAAACTGCTAAAACCTCCAAATGTCTCTTCCACCAGTCTCTAGTTCCTTTCCTTGGATATTTTATTTCTCACAGTGAAATATTAGTGGAATATTTATGGATCCAGACAAGGTTCAGGTAGTCCTCCTGTGGACATAACCACAAGACTTAAAGGCAACCCAGCACATCACTGGCTTTGCCAATGTTTACAGTCCGATTTTCTATGATTATCGCACTTATTACAGTCTTGACCCAAAAGGGGGTTGTACTAGTTGTGTCTTCCCTTTTTAAGCTCTAAAACATTGAAGAAGGCTTTTGTTTATGTTAATGTGTTCACACATCCAGGCCCTATCCCTCTCGTTTATTGTTGAAGAGTATGCCTCAATAGTTTGGGAAAGCAATATTATCCCAATATCTACCTGCTTCTAATCCCCTTCATCTGTGCGTTTACTTTTTCAGGAAATTTTTTTCTGTAGAAAAATATTATATCATCAACAGAGAACTATTGGCCAGTAAGTGGCTCTCAAAAAAATGGTTACATTGGCTTGGGGAGGCTAGGTATCCCTTTGTATATACTGTATATACCACAAAAACCTTGAATACATCAAAATGGCTAGACGTTTAATTTCAGTGATCTCTGTTTTTTAGTTGTTTCAACTTACAGATCATGTACATCAAAGAGTGTTAAGGCCAATGTTTTCTCCTGCATTTTTCTTCCTTAAGTAGAGGACTCTTCTAAACCACAAAGCATTCTGCTGCCCACTTGTGCGATCATTCTCTCTGTATTTGACTATTACCACTATTACTAAGGCTCAAAGATTGACTCTGGAAAACCTTCCAGTTGGTAAACTGTACCGACTGAAAATTCTTCTGGAAGCCTATAATTCCAAAACTGCAGGTCATTCCTGCATTTCAAAGACTTTCTCCATTTTCTTCCCTTGACCTGTGGTAGCCCTCCTTGAGGAAGTGACAGAAACCATGAATCAGACTGAGACAGAAGTACAGTTAAATCTCACTTGTTTAATAATAAAAGAAGGTAAACTGAGTAAACGTAGTCGAAACATAGCCAGAGTTCAGGAACCGGAACGGATAGTCAGAAAAGCCATAACGTCAGGGAGCCAGAGATGAGCGTAGTAGAACAGCAAGCAAGATCTGGAGCCAGAAGGAATGTCAGCAAAGCAAGTCTTTAATAGGAACACAGGAGAGCGTCTCGAGATGTGACCAGGGCAAAGGCAGAGATCACCTGGGCTGGATGGCTTAAGTAGGCAGGACTGACAAGCAGGATATCATCAACAGGTGAGACACTGTGGAGAGATAGGAGCTGGCAATTTGTCAACAGTTGAGCGGTTAGCTCAGAGAAGGAAGGGCTGAGCCCAGCCCTGACAGGAAGAATGTGATTTCACTCATTACCGTGATTGTAAAGGCAGAAGGTTTTTTTATCTTAATGCATTAAGATAAGATAAAAAGCCTTCTGTGTGCAACAGCACCCTCAGCCCCTCTAATGCCTGAGCCCCATCACTGTCCAGCGATGTCCACGAGTGCCTTGACCGTTCAGGACTCTCCCTCCTGATTGGCTGAGACACAGCAGTGGCGCCATTGGCTCCTGCTGCTGTCAATCAAAGTCAGCCAGTCAGGAGAGAGGGGCGGGGCCATACGGGACTCCATGTCTGAATGGACACACAGCTGCGGCTCAGCTCGGGTGCCCCCATAGCAAGCTGCTTGCTGTGGGTGCCCTCGACAGGAGGAAGGGGCCAGAAGACCCGAAGAGAGACCTGAGAAGAGGAGGATCTGAGCTGCCCTGTGCAAAACCACTGCACAGGGAAGGTAAGTATACCATGTTTATTATTTTTATAGAAAAAAAACCTGAGACTTTACAATCACTTTAGTTCTTGTGAAATGTATGCTATAGCCAAGACTTCTAAAACGAAACCTGCAGATCAACATTCCGAATTGACCTTTGACTCGCTTATGGATGAGTTTCATTGTAGCGTTCCCCTGCTCTCGGGGGACGGTTATTTGAGTCACTGTTGACTGGTTCAGTAAAATTGTATTACCCAAGTTGCCCTCAGCCAGTCAGTTAGCTACCTTGTTCCTACAATGTGTTTTCAAGTTGCACATAATCCCTCAGGACATCCTCTCTGATCATACTTTCCAATTTATTTCCATGTTTGGCAAGTCTTCTATGCAGTTATGGGGATTTTAGTATCTCTTTCTTCCACCTACCACATCAGACTATCGACCTGGGCGGAGCAACCAGTCCTTAGAACTCTACCTCCAATGCTTTACCTCTAATATTCCAGTAGATTGGATATCCTATTTCCCCTGGGCAAAATTTGCTCATAATTGCCCGCACTCCTTTTCTAGAATTTCTCCTTTTGTGTCTATGGGTATTATCCAAAATGATTGTCTATTTCCAACTTTTGTTTCTGGATCCACCTTCCTAGTGTAAACTTTCCCCCAGATTTGGAGCTCTGTTTAGGATAAACTCTTGTCTGCAGCTGCCTCACATAAAATCCCTGATGCTCACTGTCGCCCAGCCCCTTACTTCAAGGTGAGTGACTTAGCATGGTTGTTAACTAAAAGATATTTGTTTAAAGACCCTTTTCAAAAATTTGCTCCCAGGATCCTTGGGCCATATTATATCTCTTGAAAGGTCAATCCTGTTTTTTTTTTATTCCTCTGAGATACCTAATATTTTTAATGTCTCATTACTAAAACCTATGCATCTTTTGACATCCATGACCTCTCAAGCTCCAGTACTCGTGAGCAGTCAAGAAGAATAGGAGGTGCAAAAGATTCTGGACGGGTCAGGTACTCTCTTGAATATTATATCCATTTGAAGGGATACAGCCCCTTAGGAAAATCTTGGGTTCTCGCCTCTTTGGTTAATGCTCAATGGTTAATAAAGAGGTTTCATCAGTCACATCCTGAAAAAATTGCTTATCCCTTAGGACATGGGTGCTCAATCTGTGGCCCATCATGCCTCTGCCTTGGGGAGTCATACTTGTAACTCTGTGTTGCAGTGCCTCATGGGACTTGTAGTTCTGCAACAGCTGGAGGGCCGCAGGTTGAGCACCCATGCCTTAGGAGGAGGATGTTGTCAGACAGCCAGTAAATTCACCTCTCTGTTGGGGGGGGGGGGGGCGGCATCTGAATTGAATGATTGAATACATGCCCTTACAGACCATTGCTCTAGTGAACATTGGTGTCTGGTTGCCTGTTGTGTAGTGAACATTGGTGTCTGGTTGCCTGTTGTGTCCTGCTTACACAGTACCATGTGCTTTGTTGACTTAAAAGATGGATAAAAACAGTAATTTAGGGTTCAGTGAGGCCACCTGCCTTGGTCTGTATTGCTCGATGCAGTCCTGATGCCAAAACAACAATAATAGTCTTTGTTTTCATGGTGCCCTGAAAAAAAATGAAACCTTGTGTTGCATTTTATCGCAGAGTCTTGCAAAGTTGCAAAAAGAGTATTTGGGTTGCTATTGTAAATAAAAGACACAACAATGCAGCTATGAAATATGTGACATTTGCAGGCTCTCTATAGCTGTCTGTTTTGGGAGTTGTACTTTTCCTTGGCCTTTTGAGAGTAGACTGGCATCAGAGGAATTGACAGTGCATATACATTCTCGCTTGGCCAATGCGAGAGCATATGTGCATGCACCAATTATTCAGCACTGTTTTGAAGTCGGATGATTGACAGCTTTTGACCATAAGTTAAACAGACCTATAGACTATGTCATGACTTCTGATTAGTGTTGTTAATAATATTAACCTCAGCAGCATGGGACTGTTAATTTGATCACTTTGAGGCATGTGTCAAGGCTTATTAGAGTACACAGGAGAGTCATATTTCTGGCAGGATAAAAAACACACATGCTGAAGATAGAGTTGGTCAGGTTGCTGGTGCAGCCAAGGAAGAAGTTTTACATAATGACAAACGATAAACCACATGACCACCCAGTAGATAGGACAAAGGTTAGTACAATAAGGGAATACAGACTTTCCTTACATGCATCTAAAAGGAGCTTCCCATAAAAAAAGGTGAAAGTTCAAAGGGCATCAAGGGAGTTTTGCAGTAAAAGCAATAGAAATAGACAGGAGGAACATATATTATTTTAGAATGGATCAGCAAAAATTGTCTCAATATGGTTGTAGATGAACTAGCCATTAATCTAGTAAGCACACTGCAACCACAGCAGAGGTGCCACCATCTGTACAGCCTTCCAAAAAATGATAGGATTCGTAGCTATCCACAGGACGATATCTGTGGAACAATAACCCAGAGTTATGCTTCTTAATCCTATTCAGCTATGTTTCCATAAGTCAGTCTTCGTTTAAGACCCTCCAATTTAAAATTTGGTTAGTGTTTATTTTTCGCCAAGAGCTGCCAGTTTACCATTTAAGACTGAATAATTTAAAATACTTTCTTAGGTCTGTTTTATATACAATTTTTCTTTTGTTAAAACACTGTGCTCATAAATACACTTTATTGAACAGCAGTACCCCTGAACAGACCTACACCCTGCATTACATGCACAACTGGTTGCAGACCTTTGGTTATTAGTATGCTGGAACTTACAGCTCTGGAAAGCAGGGGTACCACAGATAATAGCGACTGCCTCTGGAATAGGCAGAGTCTTGTAATTCCAAGAACCAGGGATTGTTAACCAGTACTTACCACAATATATGGGGTCGTCTAGATCCAAATTATTTAAAATAAACCTGTCACACAGCTAGGGAATTCACTTAAAGCTTAAAACCAATAAATTGCATAACGAAAAGTTAAAAATGGTGAAATCCACATGTCAGAATCAGGAGCTCCAAAAACATAGACAGCTATAGCCTACCGCTTCCTACCTCTAAGTGCTTCCTATTTAAGCTAGTGATAGAGAGCCTCACTTACCAAAAGAGGCTTGGGGGGTACAAGACCTATCGAAACCAATCTCATGTCCTACAGGAAAAGGGTATATACCTTCAGCTGACGAGACTTCTGATTTACTTTATTGTAATTTTTGTACAGCGACTTCTGAAATAAGAATGTGTTCTTGTGCCTTACATTGTAAACAGGTGTAAGGCCCAATTTTTTCCTTAAGCTGGCCATAGATGGATAACAGTTTGGCTGGTTCAGCAGGGACTGACCAAATTTTGATCCATTTATGGCTGTTCCCTCTCTACAGAAGTCGGTCTAACGAATAACTTTTTTGAACGGGAATGTTGAAAAATTTTCATTCGATCAGCAGCTGCAGTGCCCACTCTCATAATACAATAACACCGCAGGAAGGATACCTCCGCACATTTCACTTGTGTGGATGGGGGGGGGGGTCCTACTTTTTCTTCTTTTTTTTAACCTGATCGAAAAAAAGAAAAGACCCATCTACAGTTTGTGCTGCCTTACTTCTAAAGATCAAATATATAGGTTTTGTTTTCTATCCGATAAAGATCCAAGGATAGCTTACCACTGCTTGTAGTAGGGTCAGTTGTTTCTTGCCTCTGTTATCAGTATGATGGGATCTGCTAGCAGAAGGAAAGTCACAACTTTCCTTCTGCTAGTAGGCTGACCATAGATGGCCACATGAGATAGAAAAAGCGATAGTGGCACAAATGTCGTGAACACCTCCATCCTGTAGAACAGGGGTCTTCAAACTTTATAAACAAAGGGCCTGTTTACTGTGCCCCAGACTTTAGGGGGGCCGGAGTGGCCAGTTGCAATAGAAAATGTCCCAGCGTCAGTTAGAGTAAAAAAATTACTTGGTGCTTGTTGTCAGTGGAAGGAGGAATAATGCCCCATCATTATTATTAGTGGGAGGTATAGTGCCCTCATTAGTATTAGTGGGAGGAATGGTGCCCTCATTGGTATTAGTGGGAGGAATAGTGCCTTCATTGGTATTCGTGAGAGAAATGGTACCCCATATCGTTGGCATTAGTGGGAGGAATATTGCCCCATTATTGGTATTGGTTGGAGGAATAATGCCCCATCATTGGTATCAGTGGGAGCAATAATGCCCCATCATTGGTATCAGTGGGAGCAATAATGCCCCATCATTGGTATCAGTGGAAGGAATAGTGCCTGATCATTAGTATTGGTTGAAAGAATAGTGCCCGATCATTGGTATTGGTTGGAAGAATAGTGCCCCATCATTGGTATTGGTTGGAAGAATAGTGCCCCATCAATGGTACTGGTTGGAAGAATAGTGCCCCATCATTGCTATTCGTTAGAATAGTGCCCCATCATTGGTGTCAGTAGGGCACTCATTGACACCAATTGTTGGTGTCAATGAGAGGAATAGTTCCCCACTGTTGGTGTCAGTGGAAGGAATGGTGCCTCCTTGTTAGTATCGGTGGGAGGAATAGTGCCCTGAGGGCCAGATAAAGGAAAGGAAAGGGCCACATTCAGTCCACGAGCCCCAGTTTGGAGACCACTGCTGTAGAATATTGAATGATACACGGCTGCTCACATAGACTGCCCAAGAAGGTAAATCTATTTTATGTACAATACCAAGTGCTTCCAGTAGCTAGACATGCATGTTATTAGAAAGTCATCAGAGTTGTCTTATTAATACCACTTTAAGGCAGCAGAAAGGGATTTTGATTTGCATACGGAAGCTGTAGTTTGTTTTGCTGCTAGGAAAACAGTTGTGGCCAATTTATATAATTACAATACATAGGTAATCTGGTTGAAAAAAGACCATCCAGTTTAACCAACTGTTTGTGCAATTTATGCTGCTCTTTAAATAAGCTGTCTATCTGATTATGCAGGAGAGCTATCCATGGATCATGCTGTTTCCTCACATGTAATTGAGTATATTTGAGAGAAACCTTAGACAAGGATGTTCTGGCAAAGGGCATATCCACCAGCAGTTGGATAAAAATAATGGGTTACCCCAGACAGAACCAGATTATAAGTCAATAACTTGTATGCCATTTCCTGGGACGTACAGTAGCATTACAGTAGAGTACCTAATCGGTTTTAGTGGCCAACAGCCAGTAGTGATTCATTTGCAAGATACATCAGAGCAGGAGAACTGAAATTGGGTGAAAAGATTTGTGGCGAGAGGTTGGGGGATAAGGGGCTTAGCCCAGTGCCTTATTTGTGCTTGGCGAAAAAATCTCTTGGAAAATATTTCATTATGGTCTCTCAAGGCCTCCAAGGGTATAAGGTCCAAAGTACAAATGAATTGGTATATAGTTATGAAACCACCATTGACTGTAGAACTTTCCAGGGCGGGTGAAAACATGGGATTTTCCGGCAAGGTGGATAAAGAGACATGTGAATACCCCCCTAATTATTTTTTTTTTAAATGCAAGCAGTATAAGAATCTGAAATTGAGTTTGTATCTGATCGTTGTAGTCCACCATTTTGCAGAGCTCAGACTGCGAGAGGTATAAGCAGCACAAAGAGCTAACAATGCTGCAGTGCAAAAAACATTTCTTTAGGACGGAGCAGATTAAAGAGGAATGAGCGCCACTGCTTCTCCTTTAACTCTACAGGCACAGGTTGGGGACTGATAGACAAGTCCTGTAGCAGGGTCACAGGCAGGATTGTGCTGTGTGGCAAAGCTCAGGACTGGATGGACAGAGAGACAAATCCTTTTATAGAAAAATGCCTCCAGTATACTCTGTATGTATTTCATTTATGTATTTAGCGATATGCCTGAAATTCAGCTTTTAAGGAAGCTTGCCAAGATTGAAATATAGAGGCCACCATTGCTGAACCAGTCTCCTGAAAAGGCGTATTGGTTGACTGTTGTGCCAGACCCTTTTGCTTTTATATATTGAGTTACTGATACAGAACTAGTATACTTTTGTTTGACTTTTCTGACCTGCATAGTTGCTCTCAGTGACTCAGAAAGTATTCAGTCCTGCGGGCCTGTATTTCAGCTGGGCACCTAGCCTTTTCATCCAGAGGTCAGCAGTTTCAAGGCCTATACTTTTCCCATGACAGGTTTGCTTTAATAGGATTTGAAATTTATTGAAGATATTTTTCCTTACCTGTACTACGCTCCTATATGAAACATTTCCTGAAGTCATATGAAAAAGTTGAATAAACTCACAGGGAGGTGGCTGAAGTTTAAAGAAAAAAAAAGTTTTTCTCTTTTAACTTCACCGTGTATAAACATGGCAATCAATGAGGTTTGTGCAGTCATTAACATATGTTGTTACTTCTGCAAAATTAACGTTTCGTTCTATTCGTGCTTATGGTAATTAAAGGCACAGAGCCCCCCTTTCATAAATATTGGCATTAGGCAGAGAATTGCATTAACCCTTTACCTGCCAGCCTGTGATGGCAGTTAACACAAAGCTGCCGACACCGGCTCGCGTCCGTCCGACAAGTCCATAGCTGTCCGCAGGTGGCTTTTTCCGAAAAAAATCTTATTAAAGGGCAGTAGGCGGTGTAATGTGAACCTCTTGTGGTTGTAAATAGCTGGGGTCTGTCCTGGATAAACAGAGGGCTGAAGGGAGCTTTATATTAGCCAGTACAAAGAGGAGGCTTGTTGTAGGTTACACTCCCATGCTGCGTCCCTGGCTTCGCACGCTGGAGATCAGGAGTGTGTGCCCTGTAGTTGTCCATGTATTCCACAGGAGGCAGAAAGCCAGAGTCTGTGTCAAACTTATAACAGTGTACCGTTTTACTGTTGTTAGTGACCTACCAAGTCTACCCATATAAAATCCACCGCTTAATTCTGGTCTGTTTTTCCCTTTTCTAGGTCACTTTACCGTTTCTCTGGTTTAATTACAATATTAACTTAAGCCTCTTAAATTGAGGTTTTTCCTGACAGCTTGAGTTATTATACAGGATTTATACAGCGCCAACAGTTTGCGCAACGCTTTACAACATGAAGGCAGACAGTACACTTACAATACTAATAAATACAGGAGGGATCAGAGGGCCCTGTTCGTTTAGAGCTTACAATCTAGAAGATTTCACTTATATTAGTCATGTTGAATGTGCAAATTGCTTGACAGATGACTTAAATAACAATCCCCCCCCCCCCCCCCCCCTCAATAACCGAATCCCTCATACATCTTTTAACTCCACTCATAACAATCCATGGGGGATATTTACTAAAACTGATGCACCCAGAATCTGGTGCAGCTGTGCATGTAACTAATCCGCTTCTAACTTCAGCTTTTTCATTTCAGGCTGCTGTGACTTCCAGTGCTACTTTGCATTGCGACTTCATTGTGACACATATTATTGAACTTACAAAACCCTCTGAAGTCACAGCCAAAGTCGCAAAGATAAGACAAAGAAACAACTTCCTTGTAACTTTTGTGATTTTAAAATTGCAGTCTATGGCAGTCATGTCACAAGGAGTTGAGTCACTTGAGTCGCAGCAATTAGGATGGCACCCGTTGAAATAAATGAGTTTTGACTTGTCATGCGACTTTCTGTGTCGCACATTACAGCAAGCCGCATGAGAAGTTGCAGCAGTGTAATTCAGGTATAAGATATGACAATAAAATCTAGAAGCCGATTGGTTTTTATAAACAGCTGCACTTAAGGCTGGCCATACATTATACACTTTTCTTGTTCAATTACCTTTAAATTTACCTTCAACTGTGTAGTATAAGGGCCTGCCTGATTGCATACCAATTGAAAGTGTTTAGGTTTGACCGCATATTTATATGGTTTTGGTAAATTTAAAGAAAAGTTTACAAGAAAATTGTATAATGTATGACCATACTTATTCTGTGTGCACCAGTTTTAGTTCATTTCCATGTAACTTTAACCCTAACATGCCCTGAACCTTAAAAACAGCCCTGCTTTCATTAGACTTAACCCCTTGTTTGCATACCCATTTCTCTTCTGATGGGATGCTGTACTCCAAAGACTAGCCCTTCCTAGGATGAAAGATACCAGAGCAGAGATTTTAACACTGGAATGTCCTAATTTGCCATAGCAATGTGTCTTAAATGTACAATTCCTAGTCAATTGTTTTTTTTCTGTAAATTTCCAGTAATGAGATATTTACAGTAGACCACTTTTTCAGGAAAATTTGATCTGTGGAACTAAAATGTTCCATCGTACACTCTTTTCGCATGCATGCTTTGCCATTGTAGTATAATCAAATGAGTGTACACAGTAGACATGCGTATTTCCTGTATCATTGTTTGAATATTTTTTCCCAAAGCAGTAGATACTATTCTCTGGCATGACGGGGGCTCTTTTATGTTGTGGTTTGCACAGAGCATAGTGTGTTTTGGTTTTCTGCGCATTATGGTGGCCTCATAGCGTAAAGCCATCTCCTACACTACAGAAATAAAAAAAAAAAACAGTATTTGCTGAGCCACATCAATGCTGTTTTCATATTGCATTCGACATGTATGTTGTAGCAGACTTAGGTGTCGTGCCATTCCTACACTTGCTACCAATGTATTGAGTGGCATGCCCATTGGTTTTATTTTGTTGTCTAATGCATTCACCTCACATATCTAATGAGTGTTCTGTTTAATCCTTTTTGGTTTTGATGTTCAGTGCAGTTGACCCCCCCCCCCCCCCCCCCCCCCAGAGTCTGTCCTGGCCTTACTGTCCAGTGTTGCTGTCTCTCCTGCCTGCCTTTTCCCACGATTCATCTCAGCTACTTCTATGACCTCCCCTGCCTTGTATTTTTCTGGCCAAGATTATTGCTTCTGAGAATACTAACAAGGCATTCCACTTAGGATAAGTTCACCTTTAGGAACATGTCATCTGTTATTAGGATGAAACATGTAATATGTTCCCACTGCTGTGGTATAATTACTAAAGCGCTGAAGTGAAAATATATCTATAAATTATGTGAGAATAAAGTAAAATACATAAATAAATATCAAAATAATTCAGCTGCAATCAATCAGTGACACCCCACTTGTAAATAAATAGATAAAGTGATGCGCTCGTATTATCTCATAGATATCCTGCTACCTCATTGTGCTGAAAAAACACATCCTAAAATTGAATACATTCTTTCAAACTTATTGCAAAACATAAGCAGTGAAAACCACATAAAACCATCTAATATAAATACCGGTATCTAAATGCAATGTGTCCAGAATTTTCCTGTGTGATTTCCTTATTAATGAAAGACCTCCCGGGGATTTTATTCCACAAAAAATATTTTAACCAATGTTCTTGTGAGTTAGTGATAAAAAATATATAAAAAAGTTAAATTATAAGTTTATATGTAATCCAATACACTTCAGATGAAAATTGTGATTGGTTCACTAATTAGAAGCAAAAATGATACCTCCTTTTCCTTTTAAATCAGGGCTTTGTGAGTAAGGATGAATCAGTGGTGGATAGTCCCTTTTATCCGCCGGCTTGGATCGGTTACTTTCCGGTTCTAGTGCTCTCCCCCATATAAAATACAAGAATGGGAAAAAACCATTGCGCAAATATCAGCCAGTACATACATTGAGTAAAGACCCCAATAGATTCACTCACATGATCTCTATATTATTGATCGCATTCTCCAGTTATATGGTCAGTTTACACTCGCCTCCGCGCTGCTGCTATATGGATCACTGCTTATGTTTTGCAATAAGTTTGAAACAATGTATTCAATTTTAGGATGTGTTTTTTCAGCACAATGAGGTAGCAGGATATCTATGAGATAATACGAGTGCATCACTTTATCTATATGTTCCCACTGCTGCAGCTACTCCCCGCTGCCCTCTCTCTCTGTGACCAACAGTACGGTAAGAGGTTCCCCGCACCAACTTTCACTTTTTGACAAAAGTCTGTGACTGAATGAACTACAAGTCCCCATCCTTTCAGCTGTCCGCTTGTAGTTCTCAATGAACTACCACAACACTGTTGAGCCCTGTGGTAGTTCATTGATTCTTCCTGTCAGTGTGAAACTGCTTGGCCATTTGATGAACAGGCAGACAGCTCACACTGACAGTCTGCAGGAGACCTCCATGGCATCAGGCTCCTAAAAAGAAAAAAAAAAAGTAAATGCACGTTTTTTTTTTACCTGCAAAAAAAGTGCACTTATTTATTTATTTACTTTTAAGTGAACTTATCCTTTAAGACATATTAGTTCTAGGAGGAACTTGTTATGCCGCGTACACACGGTTGGACTTTTCGGCTACAAAAGTCAGACGGACGCCGACGGACCAAGTGGGGCAGACAATCCGATCGTGTGTGGGCTTCCCCGGACTTTCAGCGGACTTTTCCAGCCGCAAATCTGACGGACTTTAGATTTGGAACATGCTTCAAATCTTTACGTCGTAACTCCGCCGGACCCAGAAATCCGCTCGTCTGTATGCTAGTCCGACGGACAAAAACCCACGCTAGGGTAGCTATTGGCTACTGGCTATCAACTTCCTTATTTTAGTCTGGTGTACGTCATCACGTACGAATCCGTCGGACTTTTGTGTGATCGTGTGTAGGCAAGTCCGGTCGTTAGAAAGGCTGTTGAAAGTCCGCCAAAAGTCCGTTGAAAGTCTGACGGACGGGCTGTTGGACTTTTGTTAGTGAAAAGTCCGACCGTGTGTACGCGGCATTAGAATGAGTTACTTTCTGGCTTCTTGTATATATCCGTAAGACTGTATGGGCAAGATTTCCCCAACACAGTCCCTGGTTCTCTTTTGTAGTTTGGTGTTTCTAAATCCCTTTGGGTGTTCCCATTTTTGCAATCTCCAAAATAAAAAATAAATAAATAGTGAGCCAGGCTCACTTGTAATCACAAATGTGCAGACGTCATAGCCTTAATGGAAAGACCATTCTAGGAAATAAAAATGGTTGGTGGTATAACTGTGTACCAAAAACTAACATGGGTTTTGAGTAGACGGGCCACCCTGGGCATCCCCATCACTTGCCTGCATTGGTTCATTTAGGTTTTACACCTCTCATGTCTAGACTGAGTTGTTAATGACCTCCATCTATCTAGTCTCAGATCTGTTTCTTCATAACCATCCTTAAAACCAGGAACCCTTCATATGAATAATTCTAGGCGCCCATCTCTCTTGCCTGGGTTGACTTTTATTTATCCTTCATATTTCCTACCCTGTCCTGCTTCTATGAGCTAGCTTGTGTGATGGACCAGTTACACTGTAACACAGGCAATCGGTAAAGACATTTCTGTACTCTAGATACATAACATGAAGAATAGTGTCACAGACCAAAGCAAAAGCTTGAAAAATAAGGGCTTTCTTGTTA
Organism: Lithobates septentrionalis; assembly: GCA_037952835.1. Classification (NCBI taxonomy): domain Eukaryota; kingdom Metazoa; phylum Chordata; class Amphibia; order Anura; family Ranidae; genus Lithobates; species Lithobates septentrionalis. The sequence continues at coordinate 2,012,282 of JBBDGP010000568.1, read as the reverse complement.
CAGAAATGTTTTATTTATTTACTTGGAAAAACATTCAAAGCCAGCTTGGTACAGGAAAGAACATTCCCACCGGCAGCCACAGAGGGGGTAAAGTAGCAAAGTTTGGTTTTATTGATGCAAATAATATCACAGCTGGGAGTGCACAAGCCTAGTAAATAGCCTTTTGTGTTTCCTTCACTGAGACGATCCTTTGCCTCTCAGTAGATCAAGTCTCCAGCACAATACTCGGACCCCTGATTATATCTGTCCCAGGCTTGTTGAAAAATGAAGGGGCACGTCTCATGTTTCTTTGATCTGTGGCCCCTTCCTTGTGCACTTCAGATCCTTGTAGTTAGCGACAGTAGAGCCAGGTATCTAACAGACAAGAGCACCTTTCTGCATTGGCCATAGAAAGCTCTTTCAGCTAGTTACAGGAAACTAGCTGTCCTTGGCTCCAAGCCCATCCTCAAGCCACTGTATTTAGATGGGAAGATCTCCTGTGCAGATAAAATAATAGCTAAAGACCTCACTTACCACTGGACCACAGGGAATTCACAGACCATAGGAAAAACAGCATTCAGGTTGTGTTAAAGTAACCCTTTAAGTGCACGATAAAAGAATACCTGAGTTAATATGCTAATACTGAAATGTTTTGGCATTTTTGATGGGTGAAACTGACAGCTTTTGTCTAAGTGAGATAATAAAGGGCTAATCTTTGCAACAGTTGAAAACAGAGCTCATGATGTTTGGGTCTCGGTTATTTGCCCCATATAAGTGTCTTGCCAGACTTTAAGAGCTGCAAAAATCCTTCATGTGCACAGTTTAATGCTGCTTGCCATTATGGTAATTTAAAGGGTAATTCTACTTTTGTTGAGAAAAAAACATTCCCCTCTGGGTGATCTATGTACTTTTCACGGATTTTAATAACTTGTGTTGCAGTTCCCTACCTTTTGCTATTCTGAAGGAATATCTATTTGCATGTGTCCATGTGCCAAATGAATCTGTATGGGAGTAACTTAATAATTATCAATCAGCTGCTGCACCTGTAAGGTACCAACAAGTGTCTGGGGAATGCCCAGGAAAAAGCCAAAGTCTACTTACCACCAGCTTGCAGACAACCAAATTGACCTATCTAACAGTAAGCATTAAAAAAGGGGTTTAGTCCGCACGCATTTGCAAACGCATGCGTGAGCCACAGAGCCACGTCACGGCACCCTTGTATCTGTGGTCCTAACACTAAAGTATGAGTGTCCCCACAGTGGAGGCACATGCATTTAATGGATAAATGAGAGCAGGTGGCTGGAGGGGAGCCCACCCCTCCTTAAAGGTACAGGAGCACACCAAACACCCAGCAATAGCACAATGGCTGCAAAGGTGTTGGTGCACTGCTGGACCAATACAAACACTCACGTGATAACACAAACTTGCCACCACTCTCATTTATAGCTGGCTATCGCAGTAAGCAGCTTTGGGAGGCTAAAACAGGTACCAACAAGTGTCTGGGGAATGCCCAGGAAAAAGCCAAAGTCTACTTACCACCAGCTTGCAGACAACCAAATTGACCTATCTAACAGTAAGCGTTAAAAAAGGGGTTTAGTCCGCACGCATTTGTGTTTGTATTGGTCCAGCAGTGCACCAACACCTTTGCAGCCATTGTGCTATTGCTGGGTGTTTGGTGTGCTCCTGTACCTTTAAGGAGGGGTGGGCTCCCCTCCAGCCACCTGCTCTCATTTATCCATTAAATGCATGTGCCTCCACTGTGGGGACACTCATACTTTAGTGTTAGGACCACAGATACAAGGGTGCCGTGACGTGGCTCTGTGGCTCACGCATGCGTTTGCAAATGCGTGCGGACTAAACCCCTTTTTTAACGCTTACTGTTAGATAGGTCAATTTGGTTGTCTGCAAGCTGGTGGTAAGTAGACTTTGGCTTTTTCCTGGGCATTCCCCAGACACTTGTTGGTACCTGTTTTAGCCTCCCAAAGCTGCTTACTGCGATAGCCAGCTATAAATGAGAGTGGTGGCAAGTTTGTGTTAGAGCCTTACAGGTGCAAATGAGGAAAACTGCAGGGTCTGCATCCCTTTGGACATGATTCCCTTTGGGAGTATCTCACCAAAAATTACATTTCTGTTACAGGGGATGCCCAAAATCTGACTTGTATCTTAGTGCAGACTTCTGGGAAAATCAGTAAACCAATCTCACAAGCAAAAAATGACTTTTCTGGGGGGCATTCTGTGCACCAACTGTGTACAGAACACCTCCAGGTACCATATTGCATTGCATTTTACGGGTTGAAAAGAAACAGTCATTTTTAATAACGTTCAATTACAATATGACCTTTGCTACAATTGTATACGCTATATTATTATTTAGTTTTTTTCCCACAAAAGTGGAGTTACCCTTTAAGTTAGACAGAGTTTTGCAAGATTAAAATGTGTATATATAGGAATACCTCCTTTATTGTTAATTTGAATGAAGTTGGGAATAATTAGAAACTCTGTCAAGGTTTTTTCTTTTGCTTTCTGTGCCCCTCAACGTAGATTCTTCCCTGCTATTTGTCCTGGTTAGAGATGGGCTATGGCCCCCTAAACTCATCTCTAATCCCAGCTGTTACTTTTTGTTTTGTACTCTGAGCTGTGGGCTGGACCATTGTCATGGAGACAGAAAGTAGTGAGAAGTCCAAAATTTTTTAATTGCCACCAAAACCAGAGGTGAGTCCTGCTCCAGTAATAACTATCCCTATATTTTATAGAGACCCACCTTTTGTTGGATATCTGGGATAGAAAGAGAAGAATAATCTCCGCAATGGGACACAGACCTGCAAACAAACTTTTTTTGCACTTTTGCTGATTCACTTTTTCAGGAAAAATCCTATACAGCAAATAGTCTATGGTGATTTGTGTAAATTCGGAGTCCTTCTGATTATGCATTATATTTAAAGTAATTGTAAAGTCAGAAGGTTTTTTCTCTTAATGCATTCTATAAAAAGCCTTCTTTGGCAGCAGCTCCCCTAATGCTTACCTGAGCCCCCTCTAGATTTAGCGATGTTGCACGAAACACTCAGCTGGCCATGCTCCCCTCGTCATTGGCTGGTATGGCAGCGTTGGTGCCATTGGCTCCCGCTGCTGTCAATCAAAATCGGTCAGCCAATGAGGGTAGAAAGGGGGCTGGGCCTGTGTCTGAATGGACATGGGGATCTGTGGCTCGGCTCGGGTGCCCCCATAGCAAGCTTGTCACGTACCTGGTAGGTTGTGAGCCTGAAGTGCAGGAAAAGACCTCCCTTACAGCTCCCACTCCCGTTCCCCTGGAATGGAGACAGAGGGCCAGGAGTGAAGAGTGGTATGGGTGCCTGGCAGGATCAACAGTTGCTGAAAGTCCAGTAGTGGTGGCACCCTCTGGAGTAGTCTGAAGAGTAGACTGAGGACAGAGACTGGAATGCAGGACTGGAACCAGGAACAACAGCAGGTAATAGCACACTGGAAGCTGGACTGGAACAACAGCAGAATATAGCCTGGAACACTGAACTGGAACCAGGAACAACAGCAGGTAGTAGACTGGAACGCTGGACTGGAACCAGGAACAACAGCAGGTGATAGCCTGGAACGCTGGACTGGAACCAGGAACAACAGCAGGTGATAGCCTGGAACGCTGGGCTGGAACCAGGAACAACAGCAGGTAATAGCCTGGAACGCTGGGCTGGAACACAGCAGAAGGTAGCCTGGAACGCTGGACTGGAACCAGGAACAACAGCAGGTAATAGCAGACTGGTAGCTGGACTGGAACCCGGAACAACAGCAGGTAATAGCAGACTGGAAGCTGATGGACACAGCGGAGGGTCAACAAGCCGGTGGTCAGTAACGTTCGGACAGCAAAGGTACCAGGGGTAATGCAGAGGGATGGTCAGGCAAGCCAAGAGGGTCTGGTGCAGGCAGATAGCAGGATCGTCAAACAGGAAGCCGGGTCAGATAACAGGAAACACAGATCAGATCAGGTAACACTCACAGAACGCTGTAGAGCAGACAGCGGGGATGGAGTGTGACAGGCAGGTTTAAATAGCCCGCCTGACACCAGCGGGAGTGCGCGCGCGCGTGCCCGTGCGTGACCGCACCCGTGAACGCGCGCGCATGCGCAATGGGACCCGTGGCCGGGTTCCCGTGCGCCTGGGACGCTGGTTACTGGCAGGATCTTCGTGACATTGCCCCCCCCCCAAGGGGCAGCCTCCGGACGCCCCTTTGAAAAAATTTCTCTGGATGAGCTGTTTTAAAGGCTTGTAACAGGTCTTGAGCATGAATGTTATCCTCTGGTTCCCAAGAATTCTCCTCTGGGCCAAACCCCTTCCACTTTATTAAGAATTGATTTTGGTTACCTCTTTTCCTGTGGTCCATGATAGCCTCCACCTCGAATTCCTCTTCCCCATCTACCAGGATTGGATCAGGAGGATCCGTACTTCGACCTGGAAATGGGTTAGTAATAGATGGTTTAAGCAAAGACACATGAAAAACTGGATGTACCTTTAGTGAATCCGGAAGTTCAAGTTCATATGCAACTTCATTAATTCTCCGTTTAACAGGGAATGGTCCCAGAAATTTGGGACCCAATTTCTTGGAGGGGCAGGCCAACCTGAGGTTTATGGTGGACAACCATACCTGATCCCCAGGTGCAAGTAAGAGCTCACCTCGCCTCTTTTTATCGAAGGTTGCTTTGTTGTACTCCTGGGTTCTGGTCATGGTGTCCTGTAAAATTTGGTTGTTAGAGGTAAAGAAATCCAATTTCTCCTGGACTGCGGGTACTGTGCATTCTGGAAGAGTTTGGTAAAAATGAGGGGTGGAAACCATAATTCGCAAAAAACGGAGTTTGCTTGATAGCAGAATGAATAGAATTGTTATAAGCGAATTCGGCCAATGGTAAAACAGCAATCCAATTATCTTGGGCAAAGGAAGAAAAACAGCGCAAATATTGTTCAAGGGTCTGGTTTGTTCTTTCTGTTTGCCCATTAGTCTGGGGGTGATAAGCCGATGAAAATGAAAGTTCAATGTCCAAGGTTTTACACAAAGCCCTCCAGAATCGAGAGGTAAATTGTACCCCTCGATCTGAAACGATGTTAACTGGTACCCCATGGAGCCTGACGACCTCTTTAATGAATGCTTGTGCTGTTTCTGTAGCTGAAGGGGTACCCTTCATTGGGACAAAGTGCGCCATCTTCGACAACCGGTCCACTATGACAAAGATTGAAGTGAAGCCCCTGGCCGGGGGTAGTTCTACAATAAAATCTATTGAGAGCATTTTCCAGGGTCTATCTGGGACAGGCAAGGGTTTTAGTAGACCCCATGCCTTTGTTTTGTGCCCCTTGTTCCTAAGGAAGGTGGTACAGGACTCTACAAACTCTTTACAATCTTTGCGCAGCTGAGGCCACCAGAAGGTGCGCTGAACCAAATCAGTGGTCTTAGCCACACCGAAATGCCCAGCTAGCGCATGATCGTGACAAAGCTCTAGTACTGGAACTCGTAGTGTTTCAGGTATAAAGATCCTACTCTCATGCCACAATAACCCATCCTTAACCTGGAGCTCTGTCTTAATGGAGGGTTCTATTTCTGTGGAGGCCTGTTTAATCTGGGAAAGCAGGTTTCCCTGAAGTAGAAGAAAGTTCCCTGGAGACAAAATGGTGTCTGGAGGGGAAATCTCTTGAGGTTTGTGAAACATCCTAGACAGGGCGTCGGGTTTGGTATTCTTGGAGCCAGGACGGTAAGTGACATGGAAGGAGAACCTGGAGAAAAAGAGAGCCCACCTGGCCTGACGAGGTTTCAACCTCTTTGCAGACCTCAAATACTCCAGGTTCTTATGATCTGTAAAGCTTAAAACTGGATGAGCGGCACCTTCCAACAGATAGCGCCACTCCTCCAATGCCGACTTGATTGCCAACAACTCTGTCACCTACATCATAATTTCTCTCTGCCGTGGATAATTTACGAGAAAAGAAAGCCACAGGATACAGCAGGGCCTTGGTTCCCTGTCTTTGGGATAATACTGCTCCTACAGCAATTTCAGATGCATCCACTTCTAGAATAAATGGCAGAGAGGAATCTGGATGCTTCAGTACAGAGGCGGAGGTGAAAAGGCCCTTGAGAGTCTCAAAAGCCTTTTGAGCCTCGGCCGACCAATGGAAGCGTGTACCCTGTTTGGTAAGCTGTGTGATGGGTGCAATGATGGCTGAAAACCCCTTAATAAATTTGCGGTAAAAATTAGCGAATCCAACGAATCGCTGGATTCCTTTCTTATCAGTCGGGACTGGCCAATCTAGCACAGCTGTGACCTTCTGGGGGTCCATTTTAATGCCCTTATTGGAGATGACTAAGCCTAAAAATGGAATACTTTCCTGTTCGAATTCACATTTTTCAGCCTTTGCATATAGACCGTGTTGTCGAAGTCGGCCCAAAACACTTCTGACGTGCCTGCGATGGGATTCAAGGGAACAAGAGAAAATCAATATGTCGTCTAAATAGACGATGACAAACAGGTCTAGAAAGTCACGTAACACATCATTAATAAAGTATTGAAATGTGGCAGGGGCATTACACAGGCCGAAAGGCATCACGAGGTACTCAAAATGTCCATAACGGGTACGAAAAGCGGTCTTCCATTCGTCTCCATCCCTGATACGAACTAAATTGTAGGCCCCACGGAGATCAAGTTTGGTGAATATGGTAGCCGTCCCCAGTCTCTGAAACAACTCTGGTACTAAGGGGAGAGGGTACCGATTCTTCACAGTAATTTTGTTTAGTTCGCGGTAATCACACACGGCCTGAGGGTTTTATCTTTTTTCTGCACGAAGAAGATGCCTGCACCTGCGGGGGACGTGGATGGCCGAATGAAGCCTCTTTTGAGGTTTTCGTCAATGTATTCCTTCAATGCCCCTTGCTCCACCTCAGTCAGAGGAAATATTCTTCCAAAAGGAATTTCAGCACCAGGAAGTATTTCAATGGGACAGTCAAAGGCCCGGTGACGGGGTAACACCTCTGCCCTCTGTTTACTAAATACGTCCAGGAACTCATGATAGGCGGAAGGAATAGATTGAAGTAGACTAGGATCTGTATCTAGGCACAACAGAGTAGAGTTCTCCTGGATGTTCTGGGTTCTGCAACACTGTTGGCAGTAAGGAGAGGGAAAGGTCACCTCACCCGTGATCCAATTTATGTCCGGATTATGGGCCTGTAACCATGGCATGCCGAGTATTATGGGGAACAGGGGTGAAGCGATAATGTCCAGGCGCAGCTGTTCCTGATGGGTGTCGGAAATGAAAACGGGTATTGGCATAGTCTCCTGGGTGACAGGTCCAGACTTGATAGCGGTCCCATCAGCTAGATGGATAGAAAGTCCATGGGCTTTAGGTGACAAGGGTATTTGGTGTTGGATGGCAAAACGAGAATCCATGAAACAGCTGCAAGCTCCTGAGTCAATAATGGCGTTGATTCGTAGATTCTTCCCTGGAAGCTGTAGCAGAAGAGGAAGAGCAAGGTGAGTGGTATTTTTAACCAGGGATGTCACATAGTCAGTAGATAGGGATAAACCCTTACGAAGTTTGAGGGGACAGTTCCTGACATAGTGCCTGGGTTCCCCACAATACAGGCACAAGTTATTTGCTCGACGACGTTGTCGTTCCTCTGGGGTGAGTGAAGGCCGCAGGACTCCTAATTGCATTGGTTCAGGTAAGTTAAGCGTGGAGGTAGGTGGTGTTGATGATGGGTGATGGGGAACCTTAGGGGTAACCCAGGTTGGACGAGAAGACCCCATAGCTCTCTCAGACCTGCGCTCTCGTAGGCGTCGATCGATCTGGATAGCTAGATCAATTAAAGCATTTAAAGTCTGTGGTGTACCCACCCTGGCCAGTTCATCCGTCAGAGGATCAGAAAGTCCCAACCGAAATTGATAACGGAGAGCCGCATCGTTCCAGTTAGTATCCGCACTCCACTTCCTGAATTCAGCCACATAATCCTCCGCTGCTCTGCGACCTTGTTGAAGGGTGTGTAGAGCTGCCTCTGCAGTTACAGATAGCTGGGGGTCATCATATAACTGGCCTAGTGCGTCAAAGAAAGTGGAGAGGTTGGTCAGAGATATGTCCTTTTGCTCTAAGAGGCGATGGGCCCAGGTTTGGGGGTCACCAGAAAGTAGAGAAATCACGTAGCCCACCTTTGTAGCCTCCAGGGAAAAGGTACGTGGTTGGAGAGCAAAAAACAGTTCGCAGGAGTTGCGGAAGGCTCTGAACTTATGGCGATTTCCAAAGAAACGTTCAGGTGTGGGAACTTTAGGTTCCGGAGGGAGCATCACCACCGTTGAGGAAGGCCCAACTGAAGGAGCAGGAGCAGAGGTAGCTCCCTGGGCCCCAATGGGGTTAGACAGGGTTAACACTCGTTCCTCCAGTCTGGTGTATCCTTGCTGCAGATTCTTGACTGCCTCAGTCAGTCCTGCCAGGTGTGCACAGAGTTCCTCCATGGGAGACGTTCCCTGCTCAGGCTCAGACATGGCTGTCTGCTACTGTCACGTACCTGGTAGGTTGTGAGCCTGAAGTGCAGGAAAAGACCTCCCTTACAGCTCCCACTCCCATTCCCCTGGAATGGAGACAGAGGGCCAGGAGTGAAGAGTGGTATGGGTGCCTGGCAGGATCAACGGTTGCTGAAAGTCCAGTAGTGGTGGCACCCTCTGGAGTAGTCTGAAGAGTAGACTGAGGACAGAGACTGGAATGCAGGACTGGAACCAGGAACAACAGCAGGTAATAGCACACTGGAAGCTGGACTGGAACAACAGCAGAAGATAGCCTGGAACACTGAACTGGAACCAGGAACAACAGCAGGTAGTAGACTGGAACGCTGGACTGGAACCAGGAACAACAGCAGGTGATAGCCTGGAACGCTGGGCTGGAACACAGCAGAAGGTAGCCTGGAACGCTGGACTGGAACCAGGAACAACAGCAGGTAATAGCCTGGAACGCTGGGCTGGAACACAGCAGAAGGTAGCCTGGAACGCTGGACTGGAACCAGGAACAACAGCAGGTAATAGCCTGGAACGCTGGGCTGGAACACAGCAGAAGGTAGCCTGGAACGCTGGACTGGAACCAGGAACAACAGCAGGTAATAGCAGACTGGTAGCTGGACTGGAACCAGGAACAACAGCAGGTAATAGCAGACTGGAAGCTGATGGACACAGCGGAGGGTCAACAAGCCGGTGGTCAGTAACGTTCGGACAGCAAAGGTACCAGGGGTAATGCAGAGGGATTGTCAGGCAAGCCAAGAGGGTCTGGTGCAGGCAGATAGCAGGATCGTCAAACAGGAAGCCGGGTCAGATAACAGGAAACACAGATCAGATCAGGTAACACTCACAGAACGCTGTAGAGCAGACAGCGGGGATGGAGTGTGACAGGCAGGTTTAAATAGCCCGCCTGACACCAGCGGGAGTGCGCGCGCGCGCGTGCCCGTGCGTGACCGCACCCGTGAACGCGCACGCATGCGCAATGGGACCCGTGGCCGGGTTCCCGTGCGCCTGGGACGCCGGTTACTGGCAGGATCTTCGTGACAAAGCTGCTTGCCGTGGGGGCACTCAACAGGAGGGAGGGGCAAGGAGCACTGAAGAGGGACCTGAGAAGAGGCGGATCCGGGCTGCTCTGTGCAAAACCAACTGCACAGAGCAGGTAAGTATGACGTGTTTGTTATTTTTAACCTAAAGAAGAGGAAGTTTTTGGACTCATACTGTTTGTTTGGTGCTATTATTAGGATTTTTATAAACATTAATTTTCATATCTAGCCCCTGTTTGAGGGATGCACCATTTTTGTTAAGAGTGGCTATACCAGAGACATTGTGCCTTATCACAATCCCACTTATCTACTAATAATTTTAATGTAGCACCTCATTTCTACTTGTACCAGCAAATGATAAACTGCCAAGGATTTCCAACATTCCACATTTGTCTGTGTAACATTGTCTGTATTGTGTAATAATGATGGATACATAGATAGCATAGGTACAATAGGATGCAAGACAAAATCTCTTCAAAGTGTGGGAAAATCCTCTTTAAGGCCAGTTGTCACTAGAACAGATGTCCTTAGAAGAAGATTTTCCCTTTATTTCTGTTCTGAAGGCTACTCGGAATTTCCCTCCCAGTAACTTTGGTCACTCATAAAAATAGAGGATAAATTTCCCCCGTGGGGGCACAGGCAGCAACAAAAACTTACAGGGGGTTTAATTTCTCACCACTTCTGAAGTTTTGGCTTTAGATTTACCTTTTAGTGCAAGGTTTTTTCCATCATCCAAGTAATATAAGTAACCATCAGTTTGTTTCATTCTCCATAATCTACCAAAAAGTAAAATATCAATTTTGTGTGGACTTACTCTTTATAATGCAATTCATCCAAAATGTACTACAGCATATAAGAAATCTCTCAAACACATTTAAAATGTGCATTTAATTTAATGATTTGTAAGTGCTAAATTATCATTATGCCCTATATTTTATTTGAAGGTTTAGGCTATTTAGAAACCCATTTCATAGGTTACTGCTAGTGTTTAAACAGGCTGTGGATACTCAAAATTGCTGTCTGTAATAAGGGAAAGCTTAAACTGAAACACTGATTTATGGGATAAAAAAAGCTGGATTTGTCCATTGTGGGTTTGAATATGGAACTAAGTGCGTGCCCTTGTGCAGTGACCACAACCCCCATTATAAGCAACTATATTACAACCGTGTCTCTTGTCCCTTTCTGCTATGAATATGAGCTTGGTTCTCCAGACTGCAAAAATGTGGCTAATGACTAATTAAATGGAAGCCGACTCTGTAAACATGCACTTTCAGATTGCACAAATTACTGTGTTTGAGCCTTAAGAGCATGATCACAGAACTGATCAGATGCTAGCTTGTTTTTGGGGGCCATCATTGACAGTTGATTCTGACCACAAGTAGGCTCAGATAGGGGACATCATGGAGGGTTTAGAGATATACAGTTGTTCCCCAGTCAGATTAATATCTTATGTTTTTGGGCACCTCAAAGTAGGCCTGTAGTAAGTACTAGATACGTTCTGCTGCCCATACTTCCACCTTTCCAATCGACCTCAAACATAGCTTCTGCCCCTACAAGATTTGTGCAAAAGACACATTTTCATGAAAGAAGATTCCTGAACTCTGAAGTGTGCACCACAGTGTGACAGCTTCTGATGCTGGCGGTTGGCTGTTCAGGTACTGAAAACAGCAGGGCCAGGGGCCAGGCATGTGTTTGGCAGCAGAGGTCCAGGGCACGTGTTTGTGTCCCTTACCTTTTCAAGATACAGTGATCCAACAAAGTCCTTTACAAGTTTATGGTACAGCTAACCTAAATCCTCATTTGCCGCTGAGTAAATTGTAATAGTAAATTGATGATGAACCATTATTAAAAATCAGAACATGTGATTGGAAACAATCAGTGTCAGCCAAGATATCATCAGTCATATAAATATGGTGAATTATACAGGTACAACAACGGAGGAGAGATGGGTTTGCTTTAAGAGCATATTAAATAAGGGCATTAGCCAATGTATCCCATTGGGTAATAAATTTAAAAGAGCGAACAAACATCCTGGATGGCTTAACTCCGATGTAAAAATGCATATAAAAGCAAAGGAGAAGGCCTTCAAAAAATACAAGGTTGAGGGATCATCCTCAGCATTCAGTATTTATAAAGAATGCAATAAGAAATGTAAGGGTGCAATTAGGATGGCTAAGATAGAACATGAAAGACACATAGCGGAGGAGAGCAAAAGAAATCCCAAGAAATTCTTTAAGTATGTAAACAGTAAAAAAGGGAGGACAGACCATATTGGCCCCATAAAGAATGAGGAAGGACATCTGGTTACAAAGGATGGGGAGATGGCAAAGGTATTGAATTTATTCTTCTCCTCAGTCTTCACAAGTGAATCGGGGGGCTTCAGTAACCAAAACTGCAGTGTTTATCCTCATGACACATCACAGGAAGCACCTCCATGGTTAACAGAGGACGGAATTAAAATTAGACTTGAGAAACTTAACATTAATAAATCACCGGGACCAGATGGCTTGCATCCGAGGGTACTTAGGGAACTCAGTCAGGTGATTGCCAGACCGTTGTTCCTAATATTTACAGACAGTCTATTGACTGGAATGGTACCAGCTGATTGGAGAAAAGCCAATGTAGCACCAATATTTAAAAAGGGCCCAAAAAACATCCCTGGGAATTACAGACCAGTTAGCCTAACATCAATAGTATGTAAACTCTTGGAGGGGATGATAAGGGACTATATACAAGATTTTAGTAATAAGAATGATTTCATTAGCAGTAATCAACATGGATTCATGAAGAATCGTTCTTGCCAAACCAATCTATTAACCTTCTATGAGGAGGTGAGTTGCCATCTAGATAAAGGAAGGCCCGTAGACGTGGTGTATCTGGATTTTGCAAAAGCATTTGACACAGTTCCCCATAAACGTTTACTATACAAAATAAGGTGCGTTGGCATGGACCATAGGGTGAGTACATGGATTGAAAACTGGCTACAAGGGCGTGTTCAGAGGGTGGTGATAAATGGGGAGTACTCAGAATGGTCAGGGGTGGGTAGTGGGGTTCCCCAGGGTTCTGTGCTGGGACCAATCCTATTTAATTTGTTCATAAACGACCTGGAGGATGGGATAAAGAGTTCAATCTCTGTATTTGCAGACGATACTAAGCTAAGCAGGGCAATAACTTCTCTGCAGGATGTGGAAATCTTGCAAAAAGACCTGAACAAATTAATGGGGTGGGCGACTACATGGCAAATGAGGTTCAATGTAGAAAAATGTAAAATAATGCATTTGGGTGGCAAAAATATGAATGCAATCTATACACTGGGGGGAGAACCTCTGGGGGAATCTAGGATGGAAAAGGACCTGGGGGTCCTAGTGAATGATAGGCTCAGCAATGGCATGCAATGCCAAGCTGCTGCTAATAAAGCAAACAGAATATTGGCATGCATTAAAAGGGGGATCAACTGCAGAGATAAAACGATAATTCTCCCGCTCTACAAGACTCTGGTCCGGCCGCACCTGGAGTATGCTGTCCAGTTCTGGGCACCAGTCCTCAGGAGGGACGTACTGGAAATGGAGCGAGTACAAAGAAGGGCAACAAAGCTAATAAAGGGTCTGGAGGATCTTAGTTATGAGGAAAGGTTGCAAGCACTGAACTTATTCTCTCTGGAGAAGAGACGCTTGAGAGGGGATATGATTTCAATTTACAAATACTGTACTGGTGACCCCACAATAGGGATAAAACTTTTTCGCAGAAGAGAGTTTAATAAGACTCGTGGCCACTCATTACAATTAGAAGAAAAGAGGTTTAACCTTAAACTACGTAGAGGGTTCTTTACTGTAAGAACGGTAAGGATGTGGAATTCCCTTCCACAGGCGGTGGTCTCAGCGGGGAGCATTGATAGCTTCAAGAAACTATTAGATAATCACCTGAATGACCGCAATATACAGGGATATGTAATGTAATACTGACACATTATCACACACATAGGTTGGACTTGATGGACTTGTGTCTTTTTTCAACCTCACCTACTATGTAACTATGTAACAATGGCAATACGACTCACTGGGTAAACACTGGGCCAGTTTGCCTGTGGAATTTATCTATAAAGGTAGCAAATGTTGTGCATTCAGCTAAAAATAATTTGAGATTTGATACTTCATATACGTGCCCATTCTGAGTTTATTTTTCCCATGAAGAGACTACTAGTGGTCATGTGCAGTTCTGCAGTTCTTTTTAAAGGCTTAAAGACTAATGAAAAGGTGAAAGTACAGTGGGGATGGAAGGTATTCAGACCCCCTTAAATTTTTCTCTTTGTTATATTGCAGCCATTTCTAAAATCATTTAAGTTCATTTTTTCCCTCATTAATGTACACACAGCACCCCATATTGACAGAAAAACAAAGAATTGTTCACATTTTTGCAGATTTATTAAAAAAGAAAAACTGAAATATCACATGGTATTCGGACCCTTTGCTCAGTATTTAGTAGAAACACCCTTTTGATCTAATACAGCCATGAGTCTTTTTGGGAAAGATGCAACAAGTTTTTCACACCTAGATTTGGGGATCCTCTGCCATTCCTCCTTGCAGATCCTCTCCAGTTCTGTCAGGTTGGATGGTAAACGTTGGTGGACAGCCATTTTTAGGTCTCTCCAGAGATGCTCAATTGGGTTTAAGTCAGGGCTCTGGCTGGGCCATTCAAGAACAGTCACAGAATTGTTGTAAAGCCACTCCTTCGTTATTTTAGCTGTGTGCTTAGGGTCATTGTCTTGCTGGAAGGTAAACCTTCAGCCCAGTCTGAGGTCCTGAGCACTCTGGAAAAGGTTTTCATCCAGGATATCCCTGTACTTGGCCGTATTCATCTTTCCCTCGATTGCAAGCAGTTGTCCTGTCCCTGCAGCTGAAAAACACCCCCACAGCATGATGCTGCCACCACCATGCTTCACTGTTGGGACTGTATTGGACAGGTGATGAGCAGTGCCTGGTTTTCTCCACACATACCGCTTAGAATTAAGGCCAAAAAGTTCTATCTTGGTCTCATCAGACCTAAGAATCTTATTTCTCACCATCTTGGGAGTCCTTCAGGTGTTTTTTTTTAGCAAACTCCTTGCTGGCTTTCATGTGTCTTGCACTGAGGAGAGGCTTCCGTCAGGCCACTCTGCCATAAAGCCCCGACTGGTGGAGGGCTGCAGTGATGGTTGACTTTCTACAACTTTCTCCCATCTCCCGACTGCATCTCTGGAGCTCAGCCACAGTGATCTTTGGGTTCTTCTTTACCTCTTTCACCAAGGCTCTTCTCCCCCGATAGCTCAGTTTGGCCGGACGGCCAGCTCTAGGAAGGGTTCTGGTCATCCTAAACGTTTTCCATTTTAAGGATTATGGAGGCCACTGTGCTCTTAGGAACCTTAAGTGCAGCAGAAATTTTTCTGTAACCTTGGCCAGATCTGTGCCTTGCCACAATTCTGTCTCTGAGCTCTCCAGGCAGTTCCTTTGACCTCATGATTCTCATTTGCTCTGAGATGCACTGTGAGCTGTAAGGTCTTATATAGACAGGTGTGTGGCTTTCCTAACCGATTCCAATCAGTATAATCAAACACAGCTGGACTCAAATGAAGGTGTAGAACCATCTCAAGGATGATCAGAAGAAATGGACAGCACCCAAGTTAAATATATGAGTGTCACAGCAAAGGGTCTGAATACTTAGGACCATGTGATATTAAAGTTTTTCTTTTTTAATAAATCTGCACAAATGTCAACAATTCTGTGTTTTTCTGTCAATATGGGGTGCTGTGTGTACATTAATGAGGGAAAAAAAACGAACTTAAATGATTTTAGCAAATGGCTGCAATATAACAAAGAGTGAAAAATGTAGGGGTGTCTGAATACTTTCCGTCCCCACTGTATAACTAAAGGCAAATGTTTGTTTTTTTTTTTTTTAGTTCAGGATAAATGGAGAGGGATTAGAACACATGTGGGTTTTTATTGCTGTCTGTGTTCGCATTAGGAAGATTCACTCTCTTTGTCATTTTTACCGTTATCACTAGAGGTGCACCGAATGGAAATTTTGGTACCGAAAATGCAGGATGCCCTTGTCTGAAAACCGAAAATGACAGTCTTTAAAAATTATTTATATTTTTATATATAATTGTATTATATTCGACTTTTTAATTAAAGGGGAAGTCCAATCAAGGCTCGTTTTGGCTGTCCTTCTCCTATGGATCACAGGATTGCAAGTTGTTTTGCACTCCTGTGACCCGTTTTCAGCAGAGAGCGGGCTGAAGTCCGCTCTTTGCTGACGTCACCGATTTCAGTCCAGGCACTGCATCATCCCGACCATGGACTCTGGATCCGCCAGGTGCCTGGACTGACACCCATCTCAGCCAGTCGCTGAGAGCCTGAGGCGGCTGCTCCACCCCCTCCACAGCTCAGCACTCCAATGAGTGAGGTGGGAGAAGAGCAGAGAGCTGTGACTGACAGTCTGCAGCTCTCTGCTTATGGATTCTGAAAACCCAGTGATCGGCATTGTACGATTGCTCGGTTCTCAGTGTAGAGGCACTGGGGGACAGATGCAGCATCGGACCGATGCTGCGTCCACCTAGGTAAGTATGAATGGAGAAAAATTAAAAATCCTTTACTTCTCTTTACATATCATCAATTTAAATTAATATTTATTGTCCGCCATTATTGGCACCTTTAGCGCAAAAAAAGCTCAAGAAAAATGTATCCCTTTAAATTCTATGTATGTCTACACACTGGTCCGTAGGGCTTTCATTGTGGTGTTAAAAATCAAGCTTGGTGCATTTTTGGTCCGTAAAAAAAAAAAAATAAATAGAAAAAATGCACCCCCCCCCATTTAAATGCATTTAAAACATAGCAAGAACGCATTATTAACGCACCCATGTTACGTTTTTTTATGTAATGTCACATGACCTTTGAAAAACACACCATAAGCACAGTAAATCATGGCAAAATTGCTGCAAGTTCCCTGTAAAATTGCTGCAAAATCTGTGTCAAAATCGTTTTCGGTGCCATTATGGGCACTTTTTTTTCTTATCAGCCGAATGCCGATAACACCATTTTCACGCCAAAACACATCTCTAGTTATCACCGAAAGTGAAATCAGGGAAGCTTCCAAATTTTGGTTTGTCCCTAGAACAGTATATAAGCGTAGTAGCAATGTGTGTAGTGAGCGCACCAATCACTATAGCAGCTGGCACGCAAGGTGACTATACAAACCCCTGTGATAAATACAACCATTGCATGTACAGCGCTAAATCAAAAACGATACAGTATGTATAGCAAAGGTACAGAAAGCAATTACAATAGTTATGAAATACAAACATATGCAATGATGAAAAAAATCCATATGGTATAACAAGGCTCACCGGAAATTAAAGGGTACTAGGCACAATATAATATCCACCAGGCAACACAAGGTTGCTTGGGAAGTATCTCCACAAGTAAACCTCCATCCAAATTGTGAAATTGCCAGAAAAAAGACATGCCAGCTCCAGTCAATGACCAGCAATCAATCATCTTTAGTATATGCCATAGATAACAAGGAGACTTGCTTCCAGACCACAGCACACTAAATGTAAAGAAGTTCACCAGCTAGGAGCCCAGAAAAAGCTTATATACAGTAGTGTAGTAACTTATATTGAATGTATTTAAAATGCAAAACGTACTGCAGCACAAATAAAACGGCAAGTGCACTTACAGTGGCGGCCAGCTCTCCAAACACGTGGACATGGCAGCGTCACGTCAGCACGTAGGCCCCTCCCGACGCATTTCATGCGCACGCACATTATCAAGGGAACGCCTGGTTGTAAATAGGAGAAATCTTCCAATGGGAACACTAGTTCTGATGACATCCAGGGATTACCTCACTTTGGAAGCACTTCCTCTCATTTCTTCCTTTTGGCTATGGGACAGGAAGGGGGGGATGGGGGGGGAACGGGGTTATAACTCCATCCAAAATGGAAAAAAAAGTGATGTGCAATAAAGTTTATAAAGGTAAAGAGTGGTGTGCAAATTGCAGTAAACCTAGAGTAGCCAATGAAAATTCCCTTTGGACTTGGTTGATCTGAATGGCTGTCCTTTGTGCATCACCATTGCTTTATTCACTGCTGCAATAAATGTGTATGTGAGAGTGTGTACCGATGTAGAAGCTTGTTCAGTTTTTTAGTTTTATGCAAGTCACCTAAAAAAGCTATCTAAACTTTTAGCTTATTTTATTATTTTATGTATAACTTTCTAACAAGTCTACTATTGTTTAAATACAAAAATCTAGTAATTACTGAATGTATATGCTTTTCTGTCAATATAAAGTGTATTTTAATGTTGGCAGACCTTGTCTCTAATCTCTCTGATTTTGTTCCTATCAGGGTGACATGGGCGCTGTTGGAGTCATAGGCTTCATTGGACCTAAAGGTTTCAAGGTAGGTCAGCAAAACAGAATGTGTCATGACTTTAAAGGGTCTCTCTTTTGAGAATAAAAGTTTAATTTTGATGAAAGTGTATGTCTGTGAAGGTGCCTATGAATTCCAGTCATGGTATAGATCAGAGGTCTCCAAACTTTTTAAACAATGGGCCAGTTTACTGTCCTTCATACTTTAGCACGGCCAGTGCAGTGGGAGTAGAAAATGCCTCTGGCTTAGTGGTCAGTGAGAGTAAAAAAGTTACATTGCACCTGTGGTCAGTAGGAGCAAGAATAGCACCCTATCGTTGTTATCAGTGGAAGGAATAGTGCCCCATCATTGGTATTAGTAGGAGGAATAGTGTCCCATTGTTGGTGACAGTGGAAAAAATAATGCTTTATGATTGGCGTCAGTGGAAGGAATAGTGCCCTTCATTGCTGTGAGTGGAAGGAATCGTGCCCCATCATTGGTGTCAGTGGCAGGAATCGGGCCCCTTCATTGGTGTCAGTGGAAGGAATCGTGCCCCTTCATTGGTGTCAGTGGAAGGAATCGTGCCCCTTCATTGGTGTCAGTGGAAGGAATCGTGCCCCTTCATTGGTGTCAGTTGCAAGGAATTGTGCCCCTTCATTGGTGTTAGTGGAAGGAATCGTGCCCCTTCATTGGTGTTAGTGGAAGGAATCGTGCCCCTTCATTGGTGTCAGTGGAAGGAATAGTGTCCCATCATTGGTTTCAGTGGCAGAAATAGTGCCCCATCTTTGATGTCAGTGGAAGGAATAGTGCCCCTTCGTTGGTGTGAGTGGAAGGAATCGTGCCCCTTCATTGGTGTCAATGGCAGGAATAGTGTCCCATCATTGGTTTCAGTGGCAGAAATAGTGCCCCATCTTTGATGTCACTGGAAGGAATAGTGCCCCATCATTGGTGTCAGTGGAAGGGATAGTGCCCCATGATTGGTGTCAGTGGCAGGAATAGGGCCCCACTGTTGTCATCAATGAGAGGAATTATGCCCCACTGTTGGTGTCGGTGGAAAGAATGAGGCTTCATCATTGGTGTCAGTAGGAGGAAATACTGCCTAGAATCAATGGGGAGAATAGTGCCCCAAGGAACGCATATAGGCAAGCAAAGGGCCGCAGTTTGGAGACCACTGGTATGGATAGTGGTAGTTAGATACATTTAGATGGACTTATGTAAGGCCTTATGTGTACAAGCTTTTGTTCACATCACATGTTCACATGCGAGTCAATGGGAATGCAAGAGCAGCTTGAACCAGCTTAGAGGTAGATCAGATGGATGCAGGTCAGAAGCACCTATAAAGGAATTATCCCAGAAGTGTCTCAAACTGATCTGAAATGCAGACTGAATGCACCTGAAAGAATGCTGCATTTCCCACAGAAGCCCTAAAAGTTGGTAATCTGATTGTACAATCTTTTGCAATCTTCTTTACCAAAACTGTGTAATGCAAAGGCTTGTCTACATAATCCATTCTATTTGTATCCAGTCAAGTGGGCACTCGCACTAGATAGTTGTTGGCAGAGTTAAAGGAGACCATACCATCAGACTGTAACGTGTCTGTTCAGCATAGCCTGAATGTTTGATTCCCCACTAAGAGCCTGAAGCTATGTGAGCTGTGCCAGGCACTTCCAACATCATTCTATAGTGGTACTCATAAACATCCCAATCTCTGCCTGAACAATCCAATGGGATGTGCAGTCAGGGTGGGATACTGCCACACAGTGGTTTTATAGGAATTTCAACCAGAACTGAAATATATATATTCGTCTACAGCAAATGAATTTGATTGTTGGAAGAAAACCTAGATGAAATTGCTAGAAAATTGAGACCAGCCTAAGACGAAGTATAAACTCTGGGGGTGGGAGCAGTCATGGCACATACGTGCAGCAAAAGTTTCTTCTGTGTTGCATTTCTGTCTTTTTTCATTTACTCCTATACTACAAAGGTTACCATTCTGTAGTATTAGAATCACATTTTTTAAAACGTAAATGTCTGCTCTATTTTTTACAGGGACTTCCGGGGAACCCAGGAGAATCTGGACTGAAAGGTGATAAGGTGACCAGAATACTCCCTTACTGCATTGTGTTTTGCATGCAAAGACTCTAATACGCCCCAGTTCTGAACGTAACTGTATATACAGTACAGTCAGTCATAGGTCCAAGAACAAGCATAGAGATAAGGAATTTGAACTTTTCTGTGATGCCTGTTTCCTACATGCTTTCTCTGATTTTTTGACTCAGAAATACTGAAGCCAAGCAAGCCAGACAGCTACCATTTTCTAGAGTAAGTTATTAGTGGCAGGAAGTACACGTTATGAGAAGAGTATAGGGGCTGCTCTTTCTTCCTTCTGAAAATGATAATTTCCTAGCCGCAGCTATTCACATGAACCCACTCATTCAAATGGTTACATACAAATATTGACCCTGGACGCAGACAGTGTGCATTTAGGGATGGAGTTTCTGATCACTGTTTCAGCCAGTTTGTATGTGCCTATCATAGCACAGAGTGTGGCTGAGCCCAGAGGCAAAATTCAGCCACCTATGAATCCAGCAAACTATCTGTTCCTGGCTGTCTGTAAGAATGAGGCATTAGGAGCTTAGCTCCTGTGTTTGCATTGAAGTTTGGCAGGCTGCTGAGTCAGCGTTGAGTGGGAGGACAGAGGGAGCTGAACTGCTGGAAGAATGACTTCTATACTTCTGCTGTGAACACAGGATAGATTACTCCACTGTGGTTGCAGCTCCAGAGGACATTGATGGCTTGTTTAAAGCTTTTTTAGAAAAAAACATCCCCCGCTGGGTAAACAATTTACACTGCACGGAGTTTAACAAACTTTATAGCATATCCTTTGTTGCTGTGAAGAAATATCTGTTTGTCTTACTAGACTGCTTGCACATGGATTCTGAACGGGAGTGACTGTTTCATTATAATCAGCTGATGCACTCTCTCTGTGTTCTGATGAAGAAAGCTGCACTGTCTGCATCCGTTTAGAAGTATTTAACCTTTGGGTAGTATTTCACCAAAACCTAAATTCATATTACAGGGTGGCTAAAATTTGACTTGTATCTTAGTGCAGACTTCTGAGAAAATCAGTGAGCCTATCACACAAGCAGGAAAATACAATGCCTTACTGCATTGATTTTTACAGAAAATTAGACTGGCTGCAGATTAAAAAGGAAAGGTAATTTTTAATAAAATTAATTACAGCATAGCTTGTGTAGCAACTGCATATGCTATGCATTTTTCCTCCTCCAAGTGCCAGTATGGAATCACATCACAAGCTATGTTCGGCAGCAGCCAGACAGACAGGTGCAGAATCACAATCAAGTTCAAGGTCAGGGAAATACAGGAGTCGGCAACGTGCTGACGGTGGGGTACCAAGCCAGGAGGCAGAATCGTGGTCAGAAGTTCAGGCAGGGGTGATCCAAAGAGGGGTGTCGGGCATAGCCGAATCAGTAACAGGGTAAGCTGACTTTCTGGAACTTTGAATGCAGGAACCAGAGCTGAAGACAATTCAGCAATGAGGCTAGGCAGATCTCAGGATTAAATAGGTGGGTGGACTGAGGCCCCTTGCTTGCTTATGCGTGTGAGCATTCTTGTCCTTGCATGTCTTGTATAGCTTCTATGAACACGACCATACACATGCACACAGAAATGAGCCCCTGCTGTATGAGAATTTGCACTTGCTGACATACTCTTTAAGTATCTATAGTCTGGCAACAGATTCTCTTTAAAGCGAACCTGGGCTTTGTCCAGTTACAATTGCATAATGCATATATCATATCAACATGGGATACTTGCGTAGTTAGGAAGACCATTGAATGTAACTCAAGAAAAGGTTAGTTCATGTCAACCATTTTATCGCTTGTTTTAATTTTCTCGCCTGTTTTGGAAAAATAACCTTGAGATATTAATTGTCACAAATGACTTTCTGCAGCGTTATGTTTGATGCAATCATCAAACTTGTTGAAAAGTAGAGCAGCGTTTTACAATGCCATCATTTGTTTGTAGCCATGTAATAGGGAACCTGGTTGGGTGGCAGACAAATTCATGTATCCAGCTTGAGGCTTCCACAGGTGTATGAATGAAGGTTCTCCTCCAACATGACGTATGCATTGCTCTTGTAAACACTTCTGGACTTAGTTGGACAGCATCCAGAGCTTGATGTTCTTGTTCAAAAGTACATGAGAATTTTTGTGGCCTCTTGCGGTTTGTTTTCAGCCTTGCTTTCCCTCTAATTTTTGCCTTGCAGCAAAGCCCAAGTAATAAATGGTCCCCTTTTCCTTCATGTACCTGCTTCTAAAGTCTGAAAACAACATAGAGTAACTTGTCCTCTAAAACCCAATCATTGTGGTTTAGGGAACCATTAGGTGCTTATTCATGATAAAAACTGTTATTTTGATTTTTTTTTCTCAGCCTTATTGATATTTTCATAATGTTAATGTTTTAAGGTATTTTGTGATAAGAATTTATAAAATTGGATTTACTTTTTATTATGCTAGCATAAGAACACACTATATGGCCTAAAGGTTTGTGGACACTTGACCATCACATCTATGAGTTTGATGGACCTTACATATCAAAACTATAGGTACCATTATTATGGAGTAGACCCCTGTCTGTACATACAACAGCCTCCACTTTTCTGGCAATGCTTTTCACAAGGTTTTTGTAATGTGTCTGTGAAAATGTGTGCCCAGTCAGACAAAAGAGTACTGTACTGTGAGAGGAGGTACCAGTGTTTGAACAAAAGACCTGGCTTGTAATCAGTATTCCAATTCATCTCAAAAGTATTTGTTAGTGTTGAGGTTAGGGCTCTGTGCAGGCCTCTTGAGTCCTCCACTCCAAAACTCATCGAAGCATGTCTTCATGGAGCTCATTTTAAAGCAGAGCTCCACCCAAAAGGGGAAGCTCTGCTTGGTTGCCCCCCCCCCCCCCCCCGCTGCCACATTTGGAACCTTTTGGGGGGGGGTGTACCAGGTTTTGACAGGTTCCCGCCCCCACTTCTGGCTCAGGACGCCACGGTGAACTTAGCTGGATGTTCGCCCCCCCTCCTCCTTCCTCCGCTGCCAGGACATTCACAAAATGCAGCCCTCTTCGTGCATTCACTGTAGGAAACTGGCTGTGAAGCCGCAAGGCTTCACTGCCTGTTTCCCCTAGCCAAGATGGAGGCTGCAGCACCTGATAGCTGATTGAAAAATCGGCTCACGTGAAGACACCGCTGGATTTGTGGACAGTATTTGTAGCTGTTGACATTTAATTTTTACTGAAGGAGCCTGGAGCTCCGCTTTAAGTGCAGGGGCAAAGTCATTGCTGAAACAGGAAAGGGTCTTCCCAGACTGTTTTCACAAGGTTGGAAGTGCATAATTGTCTGCAATGTTTTTCTATGCTATTTAACGGTACCCTTCACTAGAAACACCTAAACTCAATTTTTCGATGGTTGTCTGCAAACTTTGGTTCCCTCATTAGTGTTTGTAAATTTCAGCTTGCACTATTGAGCTCTTTAAACACAAGGCTTTTTTTCAACACAGTAGCAAACAAATCGGTAAACCTGTGAAAAGGAGCATAGAGCTTCACCTGTTGGAAGAAGAAGATGGCTGCAATCTGATATATATAACCTCTCCTATTCTTTTGTTATACTGTGCATTTTCAAAAAGGATGATATAATGGGAACCTCTGCCTAGGCATTTTACCACTGGAACCCACCACTGCAACTTTTGTGACTTGCCTGACCAAAATTGTACTAGTACTGCTCAGAACAGCTTCCCTCTTTTCACTGAGAAAAGAGAATGGTCACCCAAGTCCCACAGAAGACTTTCCAAAATGTTGAGAAAGTGATACTCCTGTTAGTGCAATCTAGGGAAGCCTTAACTTAATAAAGTTTTACAAGAGCTCTGTACTAAGGGCTGAACTGGTGCTGCTTACACTCACCCTTTTTTTATGCACCAGTTTGATCATCTGTAATACATGATATGCGGTGTTGTAACTCAGCGGTCTACCTTCCCCTCCCTCCTGTTCGGATGGCTGTGTACAGTATTTCAGTCAAACAGAGTGAGCCAGAACGCAAAGTAACTGTGCTGTAGGCCCTCTTTAGAAAACTCATAACGCTTTATCAATTCTGCGTCATGGATGCTCCGTGCATAAAACCTTACTTTGTAAAATAGAAATTTTGTGGGGCTCCCTGGTGGTAAAAATGGTTGACCTCTCGCATATTGCAGTGCTCAGGTCTAATCAGAACTGTTACATGGGGGCAGTGACCTCATCATCCCAGGTATGCTCAGCACCCCTTTGACACTGGAGCTCACTCAGAGTGGATTCCTGTAGTTGAGATCAGAACTGTTCTGTTCGACAAGGATTGATGACGAGGGAGCATGATGGAAAA
Organism: Lithobates septentrionalis; assembly: GCA_037952835.1. NCBI lineage: Eukaryota > Metazoa > Chordata > Amphibia > Anura > Ranidae > Lithobates > Lithobates septentrionalis. The sequence goes on along the minus strand of JBBDGP010000568.1, from coordinate 1,987,941 downwards.
TTGTCAACTAACCAGTGCCTGCATCCAGTTAGAAGAACTCTGACAGCTGACAGTGCCTGGAATCTGTTAGGCCAGGTTCACACATATGGGAATTGGATGCGGATTTCCCTGCATCCAATTCACGACAGGAGAGTGTGACCGTCTCTCAATGGAGCCGGTTCACACAGCTCTGGGACGGCCGCGGTCCACATTTAAAAAGGGTATTGTGCATTTTTGGTTTCGATTTAGGTGCAAATTCAGGCAAACATTCGGACCTGATTCGCTCCTTAATCGGTGAACAGGGACGAACCGGAACCCATGTTGTGAGCTACGGCTGCAGCATATGTGAACCCAGAGTTAGATTCCTTTCATTTAGTCCGCAGGCTGAATTAAATCTATATGTGTATGGCCAGCTTTAGGCGATAGTGATGTTGTTGCAAAAGTTGCTAACCCAAATTTCATAAAAATGCACTATGCAAAAAGAGTGAGATTTGAGTTGGGACTCTCAACTTTCCCAGGATTTGACAGGAAGACTGAGTGACATCATGGGTGCCCAGGCTTCTTTTTTTCTGTATTTTTGTTTTTTTGACAAGGGTGCAGGGCTACTAAATGGAGATACCATGTATTTTGCAAGGGGTGATTTAAGTCAAATGAAAAATGTGAGGCAGTCTGTAGTGTATTATAGTACACGACTTAAATTATGTACATGTACATGTTCAATTGGCTCATGTACACAGCCAATTGAAATTCAGCTTTTATTTCTTTTAACGTGAGCTAGAGAGGACAATGTATGTATCTGCATGCTGTAGGTAATTACTCACACTCTTGTTTCAAACATTTTTTATACACAAGGCCCATAATGATCAAAACATTTCAAGATGTTCCCCTTGGAAGAGATTTTCGCTGACTTGCTGTTTGTGATTAGAGGGAATATTTACTTTACCTAATATATAAGGAAGAAATGCTAAACGCCCAAGCAGTCAGCTCATTTCATCTTCCAACCAGTGATTGGCATTTTCATTTTTGCAATGCTCCTGTATTTAAATGTCAGCTAGTCTCTTGTATCATGTCTAGAGATAGTTACAGGACTGTAGTATTCTAAAAAAAAAAAATATATATACTTTACTGTGCAAAAGTTTTAGGCAGGTGGGAAAAATGCTGTAAATTAAGAATGCTTGCAGAAATAGAAGTGTTAATAGTTTATTTTTTATCGATGAAAAAAACATAAAGTAAGTGAACCGAAGAGAAATCCAAATCAAATTCAAATCAACATTTGTTGTGACCACTCTTTGCTGTCAAAACCGCATCAATTCTTCCAGGTACACTTGCACACAGGTTGTTCCAAACATCCTGGTAGAAATAACCACAGATCTTCTGTAAATGTAGGCTGCCTCCTATCCTTCTGTCTCTTCATGTAATCCCAGATGATGTTGAGATCAGGGCTCTGGGGGGGCCCAAACCTTCACTTCCAGAACTCCTTGTTTTTCTTTACACTGAAGATAGTTCTTAATGTTGTTGGCTGTATGTTTGGGATCATTGTCATGTTGGCCTGCTGCGGAATACATTTGGGGCCAATCACACACCTCCCTGATGGTATGACTTGATGGATAAATATCTGCTTGTATTTCTCAGCATTTGACTCATCGTTCACATTTTGACACATCGGTCCACCTGCTGCCATTTTTATGCACCCCAGTTCCTATGTTTTCATGCATATGGTGAGGAAAATAATTATTTGATCCCCTGCAGATTTTTTACGTTTGCCTACAACAAAGAAATGAAGGGTCTATAATTTTTATCATAGGTGTATTTTAAATGATAGAGACAGAATATCAGCCCAAAATCCAGAAAAACACATGATACAAATGTTATACATTTTAATTGGAGTTCAGTGAGTAAAATCAGTATTTGATCCTCTACCAACCAACAATAAGGCTCGCTTCACACTGGTATGACACGGCAGTCGTACCACTTTGGATCCGACTTTGCCCTGCAACTTGAAGTCCGACATGCATCCGACTTCAATGAACAGGGATCCGACTTTGATCCCTGACAATACCAGGCACTGTGTCTGGTATAAATCTTTAGGGGGAACTCCACGCAAAATGTAAACAAAACAGCATGGGTTTCCCCTCACCACATTTTTGGTGACGTCATCCCCCTGCAGCCAGCCGTTCCTTGTGCTTCATGCCTCGTTCTGAGGCGGCCTTCCAGGACTCGGGAGCGTCACCCTGACATACTCATGACGGCATCCCTGCTTGCATCCTTTGGACGTTTTTTACCCTCTCTAGCACCTCTACATAGACTTTTTAGCCTGTGTATGCTATACGGACAGATTATAGTTCTATTATAGAACATTCATTTTATTAGCAGACCTGCATTGGGATATGTACGACTCCTGAGTTGTTGCGCTTATTCTTGTTATAATATTCAGACAGGTCTACCTCTCATTTCTGACTCTGGGAAAGCATTGTCTGGGGTGCAACATTCTTCTTCTCTGAGCAAAGAATAATTTTACTTCCAAATGTCCTTATTTAGAAAGGAAATGGCTATTTAAACAAAAAACCCACTTCAAAGGTTAGAGCCTGCAGACCTTGAGTTTCTTCGCAACCCACAGTTTTGGAATCTTCTGAGTGGTCAGACTTGAAGGATGAGATTCAGATAAATTGTCTGTGGCAGAAGGTCTTGCTGCTTCTGTTTCTTTTAAATGAAGATACCATTAAGATACCTAATAAAGTGGTCCACAGATGTCTTCAAAATGGATTCTGCAGTACCTAAGTATCCTAAGATGGTCTTTAGCAAACAGAAAAAACATACTAGCGCTTTTTTTATTTTGGTGCATGCATTGGTCAAGGATGTTTTAGTTGAAGACTGGAAACAACCAGAAAAGGCATATGTCTCTCCTAAGTGCTTTTGTACAAGAATACCCTCTGGACAAAGAATTTTACAAAAAATAGGTGGTTCCTGAGGTAGATCCAGCTATCTCATGTCTCGATAAATTAATAAATCATGGCACCAGCTAAGGACTTGCCTACTTTTTAGAGATCTGGTGAAAAAGTGTTTTGAGACCTTGCTCAAGGCTTCATTCTTAACTGGGCCTACCGCTCCGTCTATTGTGGTTTGTCAGGCTCTAGCGTCACGGTCCAGGCATCTTAAAGATAATCCCCCACCGCCAGTTGGATCTATTTCCAGCAGCCTTGCACTACTGTGTGGATGGTATGAGTGACATGCTTCATCAGTTTTCATGTCTACAGGACCAGGCTGTAAAAAAAGCCTGAAATACATCAAAACGGTTATGGGTGGAAAGAAACAGTTCTTCCCTCTTAACCAGCCTGTAAAAAAAGGCTGAAATACATCTGGCCAGAAGAATCTGTAGCCATTTCAGGCGGTCATACACAGCCAGTGCTCGGTTGGTTGAAATTCAGCGGGAAATCCACCTGCCCGTAAACCGCCTGATTTGTGACATGCCCACCAGGTGAAACTCGACTTTGTTAATGCTGCAGCGGCTATACATGCAGCAGAGGGCCTTGAACGAGTACCTGTGCGAATATGGCACAACAACAGGCTCAGGCCGCCTCTGCTTTTTTTCCCCACCCCAATGGCTGATCATTAAGGATGCATGCACTGTATTGTCAACATTTGTGGAGTCCACAAGGATGGTGAGCCGTGGCAGTGCATGCATCAGTGACACAATCCCTGTTGTGTTCCTGCTGAAGCAGACTCTGCTTGGCATTATAGACAGGGCACTGGAGGCAGAGCAGCAGGAGGAAGAGGAAGACTTCCTTTCCTCTCAAGGCCCACTTTATCGAGACACCATTATTCCTATGTCACAGAACACACAGGAGGATAGAGGGGAGGGGGGTGAGGAGGAGGATTCTGGCACTTTCATAGGCTCCGAAGAAGAGGAAGAAATGCGTCCATCTGTAAGTACAAAGGCTGGCCGAAGGCTAGCCTGCATTTGTGGGAGGAGTCTGAGAGGGCTATTTAAGCCTCCTCCTCTGTCAGGTCAGGGCTCGTAGGCGTTCTGGGTTCAGTAGGGGGCGGGGCCTACGCGTCACTTCCGGATCAATTACAAGATGGTGGCGGTGCCTCTCTGTGCTTCACCAGGGAGTGCACCTCTCCACCCACCTGGTTCCCCCTTCGGCACCCACATTCACGGGTCCCCCTTCTGGTATTTCAGCAGGGGGGGGGGCGATCGGCCACCCGCCCGCCGACTCCTCTCCCCATGCATGCAGCTCCACGAGGGAGCCTCTTGCCAGCTAGCTCCTCTCTCCCCTTACCAGCTTGCTTCAGGGGGGGAGCTGCTGACCGCGTCTCCGGCTATTGAGGGGAGGGGGGATGTCCAGCCAGCTGCACACGGCGCCACGGGGGGGGGCGCCCGATTGCCCGATTTCCTCGGTGATCTTGCAGAGGGAAGGGAGGGGGGCCGTCCATCCTCCACCCACCCTCCTTCCCCTCGGCGGCAGCCAGTCAAGTGGGGCCCGCCCGCTTCTCCCGGCGAGTATGCCGGGGGAAGGGAGGGGGGCCGTCCATCCATCCGTCCTCCACCACCCTCCTTCCTTCCCCTCGGCTGCAGCTGGTCAGGTGCTGCCCGCCCGCTTCTCCCGGCGCTCGTGTCGGAGGAGCGGGGGGGGGACGTCCTTCCATCCTGCACAGCTACACATGGCCAGCACGCAGCCCGAGCTTCTCCCGGTGCTCATGGGGGGGGGGGTGCCGCGGCCGTCAATCATCTTCACCCACACCAACTTCCCTAGGGCTCAGTTTGGGGGGCGGGGGGGTCGTCTGTCTATCTTCCACTTTTGCTGGGCCCAATCCCGCATGGGGGGGTGCGCCGCCCACTTCTCCCTCCTCCCTGTGTGTCCTGCCAGCGTGGGGTGGGGGGGGCGGCCGCCTGCTTCTCCTGGGGGGGGCGTCTGTTTGTCCATCTTTATCCACTCACCTATCATTTGGCCCCTGCATTCTGTGTTTACCTCACCTCACTGGAACTCACACCGTGCATCACGGTGGAATCGCACGCACGCTTCCCGGTTCTCATTGAGGGGGGGTGCTCACCCACCTGCTCACTTCCTGGTACTCACATGGGGCATCATGGGGGGGGGGAGATCCCCCGCACGCCTCCCGGGCATTCACCGCTTCAGGTACCAGTGTTCATCATGGTGTTTCAGCCCCAGGATTTCTGTCATAGCGCTTCAGCCTCAGGTTTCCATCACAGCGTTTCTATCTAGGCGTTTCAGTGTCAGCGTTTTGCTATCACAGCGCTCCTGTCGTAGCGTTCCGGTCATAGCGTTTTCTGCCTCAGCAGTTCTGTCGCAGCATTCTCCCCCAGCATTTCTGTCAAGGTGTTCTGCCCCAGCATGTCTGTCGTCACATTCAGCCCTGCATTTCTGTCATGGCGTTTCTGCCCCAGTGTTTCTGTCATGTTCAGCCGGCATTTCTGGCAGCATTTATACCTCAGCATTTCTGTTGCAATGTCCAGCATTTCTGTCTCAGCGTTCGGCCCTAGCATTCCTGTCATAGTATTCTGCCCCAGCATTTCCATCATTAGCGTGCTACCCCGGCATTTCGGTCTCAGCGTTTGTCTTAGCGTTTCTGCCCCAGGATTTCTGTCTTAGCATTCTACCCCAGGATTTTCATCTTAGCATTCTGCCCCAGGATTTTCGTCTTAGCGTTCTGCCCCAGGATTTCCGTCTTGGCGTTCGGCCCCAGGATTTCTGTATTAGCGTTCGGCCCCAGGATTTCTGTCTTAGCGTTCGGCCCCAGGATTTCTGTCTCAGCGTTCGGCCCCAGGATTTCTGTCTTAGCGTTCGGCCCCAGGTTTTCTGTCTTTGCGTTCTGCCCCAGGATTTCTGTCTTAGCGTTCTGCCCCAGGATTTCTGTCTTAGCGTTCTGCCCCAGGATTTCTGTCCTAGCGTTCTGCCCCAGGATTTCTGTCCTAGCATTCTGCCCCAGGATTTCTGTCTTGGCGTTCTGCCCCAGGATTTCTGTCTTAGCGTTTCTGCCCCAGGATTTCTGTCCTAGCGTTCTGCCCCAGGATTTCTGTCCTAGCGTTCTGCCCCAGGATTTCTGTCTTGGCGTTCTGCCCCAGGATTTCTGTCTTAGCGTTTCTGCCCCAGGATTTCTGTCTTAGCGTTTCTGCCCCAGGATTTCTGTCTTAGCGTTCTGCCCCAGGATTTCTGTCACAACGTTCTTCTCCAGCATTTCTGTCAACGTTCTTCTCCAGCATCTCTGTCACAGCGTGTGGCCCCTGCATTTCTGTCACAGCGTGTGGCCCCTGCATTTCTGTCACAGCGTGTGGCCCCTGCATTTCTGTCATAGCGTTCGCCCCCTGCATTTCTGTCATAGCGTTCGCCCCCTGCATTTCTGTCATAGCGTTCGCCCCCTGCATTTCTGTCATAGCGTTCGCCCCCTGCATTTCTGTCATAGCGTTCGCCCCCTGCATTTCTGTCATAGCGTTCGCCCCCTGCATTTCTGTCATAGCGTTCGCCCCCTGCATTTCTGTCATAGCGTTCGCCCCCTGCATTTCTGTCATAGCGTTCGCCCCCTGCATTTCTGTCATAGCGTTCGCCCCCTGCATTTCTGTCATAGCGTTCGGCCCCTGCATTTCTGTCATAGCGTTCGGCCCCTGCATTTCTGTCATAGCGTTCGGCCCCTGCATTTCTGTCATAGCGTTCGGCCCCTGTGTTTCTGTCATAGCGTTCGGCCCCTGCGTTTCTGTCATAGCGTTCGGCCCCTGCATTTTTGTCATAGCGTTCGGCCCCTGCATTTCTGTCATAGCGATCGGCCCCTGCATTTCTGTCATAGCGTTCGGCCCCTGCATTTCTGTCATAGCGTTCGGCCCCTGCATTTCTGTCATAGCGTTCGGCCCCTGCATTTCTGTCTCAGCGCACAGTCTCGGCATTTCTGTCAAGGCGTTTCTGCCCCAGGTTTTCGGTCACAGCATGGCTGCCCAAGATTTCTGTCATAGCGTTTCTGCCCAGGAGTTCTATCGCAGCGTTTCTGCCCCGGATTTCTGTCATGGCGGCATTCTGCCCCAGCATTTCTGGCTTGGCATTCAGTCTCAGCTTTTCTGTCTTTGTGTTTCTGCCCCAGGTTTTCTGTCATTACATTTCTGCTTTAGCGTTCTGTCATAGCGTTTCTGCCTCAGGATTTCGGTCATGGCATTTCTGCCTCTGCGTTTCTGCACTAGGAGTTCTGTCATGGCATTTCTTCCTCTGCGTTTCTGCCCCAGGAGTTCTGTCATGGCATTTCTTCCTCTGCGTTTCTGCCCCAGGATTTTGGTCATGGCATTTCTGCATCTGCGTTTCTGCCCCAGGAGTTCTGTCATGGCATTTCTGCCTCTGCGTTTCTGCCCCAGGATTTCGGTCATGGCATTTCTGCCTCTGCGTTTCTGCCCCAGGATTTCGGTCATGGCATTTCTGCCTCTGCGTTTCTGTCAGTGTTCTGTCAGTGTTTTTGCCCCAGTATTTCTGTCATTGCAGTTGTCATTACGCTCTGCCCAGGGTTTCGGTTCTCACGTTCCTGCCTCAGCTTTCAGTTTCAGCATTCCTGTCACAGCGTTTCTCAGAGGGGCGTTGTTGTTCAGTCACGGCATACTTCGGTAGCTGGTTCTATCTTCGTTGTTTGTCATGTCTCATTGTATCTTTGTTCATGTTTGTACCTGGGTCAGTTAGCTAGGGCTTTGTTAATGATTGTTGACCACAATCTTCTCGCCCGTATAACATACGTCATACGATGCACGTTCATTCACCACACCTGTATGATTACCCACCACGGTCTGTGGGTACACCAGCCCTGAGTTTTCAGTCAATTACCTGTCTCTGCGCAGCAGGTTACTCGGGCTCAGTCACTACTTACACGAGGGGGGAGGGTGGTCCATCATCAGCTTCATTCACGCGCAGTGGTCTTGACATTTCTGCTCATGTTCTCATACTTGGGTAGGCTCAGAGGGGGATTGCTGTTCTCATGTATTGTTGCCTGTCATTTCTCTTGTTCATGTTCTCAGGTTGGGCTGCATTGGCAGCCATCATCCCCTTGTTGGTCCTTAAGTGGTAGGTTTGGGCAAACGTCGTCATGATTCTGGATTCTACACTTGGGCCTGATATCTTGTCTAGGATGTGGCCTGGAAGACTGCTCAGGGACGTCAGTTCAGTCATTTTTTCCGTTCCCCAGCCGGTGTCAGGTAGGGGGGGTTTTCTGTCACTTCGGGGTATAACTGTTTCAGGCCATGTGACTTATTTCCCCGGTGTGGAGTCTGGCCCTCCTTCCTTGGTTCATGATTCAGACTCGGCTGCAGCACGACCTGATCAAATCAGGTGGGACCAGCATTCGGTGTCTGGCATGGTTTCTCCACGTCGTCAGTGCTTATTGCCTTAGGGTTTGGGCCTCAACCACCTACTCCAGCACATCCTTCAGGTATTTAGCTTTTTGAACTCCTGCCAGTTGTCCTCTGGCACTTACCCTCGCTCTTTCCCATACCAGTATGGGTAGGCCAGGGCTTGGGGGGAGGGTTTCACGGAGCACTTTCCAGGGTCTGGTCGAAGTTTTGATCTTCTCGGCTATCATTTTGCAGGGGTCCTTGGGACAGCCATGGTTCATTCTCATGTCGGGGTCGTCTCGGGCTCCAGGCTCTGCCCAAGCGTTCATGGGACGTTTCGTTGGGTTCGGGGTAGCTTCGTAGGTTTCTACAAGAGGTTCTGTCTCATCACCGAGTCGGGGGTTTCTCCTGTCATAACGGACACTTATCAGTTATATACTGTTGCCATCCAGGCACGCACTACTCCACTTGATGGATTTTACCTCCCCTTTTTCACCTAAATTTGTGTCTTTTTGCCCTCTTTTCAGGCATACTGACCAGTCAGGCCAAGGCACACCTCAGGCCTTGGTGCTTAGGAGTATCACTTTCTAAACTCGAAGACTCTGACTACAAGTACAAAGGCTGGCCGAAGGCTAGCCTGCATTTGTGGGAGGAGTCTGAGAGGGCTATTTAAGCCTCCTCCTCTGTCAGGTCAGGGCTCGTAGGCGTTCTGGGTTCCCACCCACCCGTTTCCCCCAATATTCATACTTACTCATATTACTTTTCTTACATTCAGGGTATGCCCTCTTTTCAGGCATACTGACCAGTCAGGCCAGGGCACACCTCAGGCCTTGGTGCTTAGGAGTATCACTTTCTAAAATCGAAGACTCTGACTACAAGTGATGGCTTTCCATCTCCAAGACCCTTGGTAGTAGGACGTGGCTGGGAGGAGGAAGTTCCAGATGCTGTCATCCTGAGTGACCCTGAGGAGTCTGCTTCTCAAACCTCCGCAAATTTGAGGTGCATGGGCAACCTCATGCTTTAAAGCCTGCGAAAGGACCCAAGATTATGTGGCATAAAGGAGAAGGATGATTACTGGTTGGCAACCCTCCCTGACCACCGTTCTAAGGGCAAGGTCTCAGAACTCATCCCGTCCCCACAGAGAGTTCAGAAGATAAACTCTTTTATTGAATGTTTTTCCTGACTCCAATAGGTTACAGTGTCGTGGAAAACGTAGTTTTGAGTCTACTGTTGGTCAAGAGAGGAGCGTTGGAGAAGGCGTCCGCCTAAGTGAGGCATTTCAGAATTTTTTTAGTCCTCGCTGCCCAGGGCTGTCGGCTTCCACATCCCATTGGCAGCGTCTGCATCACGAGGTGGACGATTACCTCGGGGCCAAAACAGAGATGGAGAGCTTTCCAGCTGACGATCCACTGACTTACTGAGTCATGAGAATAGACCACTGGCCAGAACTTGCCCAGTGTGCTATTGAGTTGTTGGGCTGCCCTGCATCCAGCGTGCTTTCAGAACGAGTATTCAGTGCTGCAGGAGGTTTCGTTACTGATCATAGAACGCATTTATCCACAGACTCTGTGGACCGTTTGACTTTTATAAAAATGAATCAATCCTGGATTACCAGCTATGAAGCCCCTGATGCTGATGTTTGATTAAGTCTTTTTGGGATGTGGATTCTCTGCTGGACTTCAAGGCTCCATCTGGAAGAATGTTTTTGGTATAGGTTTCATGGGCACAATTAACACTCACAGACCAAATTTTCAGCAACTGTTTCACAGGTGCATATTATTGCAATTTTTTTGCCTTCATCAAGAGCACCTCTATAGGGTTACGGTGGGAAGGCGCCCTCGACACCAAAGACCTTTTTTTCTGCACCTATTTGACAGGTGCATATCATTGCAATTTTTTACAGTAAGGTCAATTCTTGCTTTCATCAAGATTACCTCGGTGGGAAGGCGCCACCGACACCCATAGACCAAATTTTACGCACCCGTTACTTCTATCCAAAGTCAAAGTGACACCAGAATGTATATAACAAATCTCTAATCTTGTTCCCAGTGCACTAAGTTGTGGCCTCATCATACACACTGGCTTCCCAGCTGTTGCTGAGCAAAATAAAGGCAGGGAAAATGTCATTTTGTTGGGCTTTATAAATGCAATTATTGCTGCAGCAGATTTTAGACATGGTACAGATCTGCCACTTTACAGGTAGACTAAGGGGACCCCCAGGCACTATATTGGAAGGAATTTGTCATTTGTATGTTTTCACTTTAAAAATCAAAAAATCACTGCTCATTTAAAAATGACGTTTTTCACAAACTTTTTTTTTTTATTGATACATGTCCCCTAGGGCAGGACCTGAACCCCTATAACCATTGTATGCCCAATTACTTGCATATAAGCCTTCAAAATGGGCACTTTTGATTTTTGACGTTTGGGTCCTATTGACTTTATTAGTGTTCCATATTCGGGTCCGAACTTTCTGGTGCTAACCGAACAGGGGTCCGTTCAGCCCATCCCTATTGGCCAGGAGAGGAAATACAAGTGCATTTTTTTAATCATAGGCTTCCTTGCCTGTGATATCTGCTTTGTAAGACCGGTGGCCGCTATGTCATGTATTTTTCTGTCCCAAGTCTTGTCTCTGCCTAACTGTAGTTTCTTACTGCAAGCAGTGATGCAACTCCATCCCCGCTTGCTGTAGTGGATGGACCCGGGAGTCTGAGACTGCCAGTCTGAACCGCCCACTGATGCAGTGTCTCTCCCACCTCCCATGACCTCATATATTGACTGAAAGACCAGGAGTTTCCTCCCCTTTCTCAGCAACCTATAGCTGCAATGTGTAGGCTATGTAGATAAGCGCCATGTGGGCGAGTACACAAACTAAATTAGTGTAATAATTAAATGCTTAATGTACCTGCCCATATTCATGCCGTTCACTGCAATTTCCTTATTTCTCACTCTACAGCTATGCATGATGGGAACTGTAGTTGCTCATAGCTGTAGAGGGAGAAGGCAGAAGGTTACAAGTCCCTGGATTTACACCTCCTTCTGCCGACCGAAGCTTCTATTTTGCAAATGTTGCATTCAGTAATAAATATACATGTATGGCGCAAGATCTGAAACAGATCCTATTATACTGAAAAGTCTAAATAGTCTTTTGTCTGACGGCTGCGAATGCAGCAAACATGAGAATGGGGAGAGAAAGTCCACTGTATCAGAGCCAGCCTTATGCAGGGAAGCATAAGCAATCTCCAGGAGGAGTTGGAGACGTGTGACGCGACTTGCCTGCCGGGACGCGGCGGCCATTTTGTGAGTTGGAAACGCTGGACGTTTCTTACAATGCTTAAATTAACCTGCTGAAATGTTAGCGCAAAACCTTTTTTTTAGCTTTTTATCAATAAACTATTATTTGGATGTCTGCACTATAAGAAGTCTCTTTTTCTCTCTTAACTGGGTATTGAGACTGAAGGAAATACCGTGTCATCCCCATGCTGCTGAGGAGCTGTCAGTGATTTATATCCATGCCTGTTAACATCTACCTATGGGTAAGAGGCAGTGTGTTTGGGTGACGGTGGTGGTCTCTTGACTTATTTGATACTTCAAAATACATCCCTGTGGCTTACTTTGGACTTTTAAAAGTGGATTTTATATATGTTTTTGCCAGTTGAGTCTGTGCCAACATATTTTGGGTTCATGTTGGACTTTTTTCAAGCGCTTCACCATTTTCCATAAATCTCCAAGATATGTAAGAGAAGAAAAGAATGCAGGCACCTCTGAGTGCAGCCTGTTAAAATTATATTTTGTAAACTTACATAGTAAGCTCTCAAACTCCCTTGTCATCTCATCCCATGCTCGCCTTCAGGACTTCTCCAGAGCCTCTCCCATCATCTGGAATGCTCTACCCCAATCCGTCCGATTTTCTCCTACTTTATCCACTTTCAGACGATCCCTGAAAACTCATCTCTTCAGAGAAGCCTATCTGGCCCCACCTAACAACTGTACATTTATCTTCTCAATCAGCACATCACCCACAGTTATTACCTCTTGTATCCCTTGATCTTCCCTCTCAGTCCTGGCTGCTCTGTAGACTCTCGTGGCTGGCAAGATGGTGGTGTAATGGAAGAGAGCTGTAAAGGAAGGGTGGAACACTCATTGGGCCGCATTGCTGGTCGGGATGATGTCACTGGCGTGCTCGCGACCAGTTTCTGAGCTAGCGCACCCTGGTGATGTGAGGAATGCGCGCTCCTTTCTCCAGCTAGCTCGGAAACACGTCGCGAGCATGCCAGTGAAGTCATCCCGACCAGCGCTGCGGTCCAAGAAGCGCTCCACCCCTCCTTTTTTGCTCTCTTCCATTACACCACCATCTTGCCAGCCTTGAGAGTCTACAGAGCAGCCAGGACGGCTCCCCTTGCGGACCAGTGCTATGGATGAATCACCGGGCGAACTATCGCAGATGTGCCTGTCATTGCATTCTCAAATGTGAGTTGTACTATGTGATTTACAAATATAATTTTAACAGTCTGCACTCAGAGGTGCCTGCATTATTTTCTTCTCTTACATATCCTGGATTTTTAAAAGTAAACTACTAAAATGTATTGGTGTACATAGGTCAATGTACATAATGTAGTTTTTTTTGGCATCCTGCAGTTCTTCTTTAAGGGTGAACCTACAAAGGATGATCCAGATTCTGCAGGACTTCGGTTGGATCTTCAACCTTCAGAAATTGATCATGGAACTGTCCTAATGCCTGAAGTATTTGGTACTGTATACTACCTATAACCACGTGTTCTGCCATGGGGGTAACTTGTCTCATTTCGGAAATATACTTGGGCCCTTTAGTCCACTGCATATCTCTTGGTGCGGATTTCCATAAGGTTGCCATGACAGCCTTGTTAAAGGTGGTCTATGCTTAGTGGCATTCCAGACCTCTTCTGGCAGCCTGGAACAAATTGTCACTGCTTTATCACCCTATTAACCTATCCTCCAGGGCAAAGAACTCCCTTATGTGGTTATCAAGTTTGTTACTGGGACTGGGCTGTTTCTTCCTTCTGTTGGTCTGGAGAGTACTGACCACATATGTCAGCCTTTCTTTCAGACTGGGGAACTTGTACTCAGAGGAAGGCTTGTCTTACAATTAACATGTGGGAAATAAGAATAATTTGTCCTTCTCTTAATTGGACAGGCCTTCTCAAGGGTCTTCTGGTCAGGATATAATTATTATTATTTAAGGTACTTATATAGCACCGTCAATTTACGCAGCGCTTTACATATACATCGTACATTCACATCAGTCCCTACCCTCAAGGAGCTTACAATCTAAGGTCCCTAACTCACATTCATATACTAGGGCCAATTTAGACAGAAGCCAATTAACCTACCAGCATGTCTTTGGGGTGTGGGAGGAAACCAGAGTACCTGGAGGAAATCCATGCAGGCACAGGGGGAACATGCAAACTCCAGGCAGGTAGTGTCGTGGTTGGGATTCAAACCAGTCACCCTTTTTACTGCTAGGCAAGAGTGCTACCCACTACACAACTGTGCCGCCCATAATCTGACAACATCATTGTGGTGGCTTGTGTAAACCACCAGGGGGATGCAAAAAGCTGCAAGGCTTAAAAGGAGATGGAAGTTATTAGGTGTAGCTAACCAGCAAATATTGCTGTGCACATTCCACATTGTGCACATTGTGCACATGGAACTGTCACTGGAGGAATAGTCACTGCACGCTGAGGTGTTCAGGGAAATATTTCCGGGGGATGCCGGATGGACCTTCTGGTGTCCAGGTTCAATGGAAAACTGAACCAATTTGTGTCCGGGACAAGGAACCCTCCAGCGTTGATGATGGACGCTTTAGTGACTCTGTGGAAACAGTTTCATCTGATTTATGCGTTCCCAAACCCCCCTGCTTCAATTACTTTCTTGACCCGAAGTATGCTTCGGGTCATTGTCCATCTGCACTTGGTTGCTTCCCAGGGTTAAGGTGGAAAGAGCCACAGTAAGGCGGGTGACCCCAAATTGGCCAAAAAGAGCTTGGTTCTCGGACATCCTTTACATGCTGGTGCAACCACCCTGGCCCCTTCCAGACTGTCCAGGTCTTCCATCTCAAGGCCTCATGCATCATCTATCTTCATGGTTGCTTGCTTTTTAATTGCTTTCGGACCACCCACCGCATGTATACTGCAGCAGGGCGGCCCGGCAAAATCACGTACCTGTACTTACTTTTCTAGTTGTTTTTTGGTTTACCAATCTTAAAGCTGGCCATAGATGAAGCGATTTTCTTTCCTGTAACCACATGGCCTGAATCTCGGCTGGTCCCTGCTGAACTGTCCGAGATTCAACCGTCTATGGCTGGCTTTAGATGTGGTGGCTACATTTATTATCTTTTTAAGGCGAAGTACATTTTATGCAAATCTCAAACAGCGCTATCAGCAGTGTAATCAGCTTTCCCAGTTCTCCCCCATGGAATACAGAACTCAACCTGCCTCCCCTTACCATGTTACAGAGATGAGGAGAAGAGCAAGCGTTGTAGTCTTAACACACGGTCTGTCCCAGGCTGACAACACTGTTCCCTATTTACAGTCAGGTCCATAAATATTGGGACATCGACACAATTCTAATCTTTTTGGCTCTATACACCACCACAATGGATTTGAAATGAAACAAACAAGATGTGCTTTAACTGCAGACTTTCAGCTTTAATTTGAGGATATTTATATCCAAGTCAGGTGAACGGTATAGGAATTACAACAGTTTGTATATGTCCCACTTTTTAAGGGACCAAAAGTAATGGGACAGATTAACAATCATCCATCAAACTTTCACTTTTTAATACTTGGTTGCAAATACTTTGCAGTCAATTACAGCCTGAAGTCGGGAACGCATAGACATCACCAGACGCTGGGTTTCATCCCTAGTGATGCTCTGCCAGGCCTCTACTGCAAATGTCTTCAGTTCCTGCTTGTTCTTGGGGCATTTTCCCTTCAGTTTTGTCTTCAGCAAGTGAAATGCATGCCCAATCGGATTCAGGTCAGGTGATTGACTTGGCCATTGCATAACATTCCACTTCTTTCCCTTAAAAAACTCTTTGGTTGCTTTCGCAGTATGCTTCGGGTCATTGTCCATCTGCACTGTGAAGCACCGTCCAATGAGTTCTGAAGCACTTTGCTGAATATGAGCAGATCATATTGCCCGAAGCACTTCAGAACTCATCCTGCTGCTTTTGTCAGCAGTCACATCATCAATAAATACTAGAGAACCAGTTCCATTGGCAGCCATACATGCCCACGCCATGACACTACCACCACCATGCTTCACTGATGAGGTGGTATGCTTTGGATCATGAGCAGTTCCTTTCCTTCTCCATACTCTTCTCTTCCCATCACTCTGGTACAAGTTGATCTTGGTTTCATCTGTCCATAGGATGTTGTTCCAGAACTGTGAAGGATTTTTAGATGTTGTTTGGCAAACTCTAAACTGGCCTTCCTGTTTTTGAGGCTCACCAATGATTTACATCTTGTGGTGAACCCTCTGTATTCACTCTCTTGATTGTTGACTTTTACACGCATACACCTACCACCTGGAGAGTGTTCTTGATCTGGCCAACTGTTGTGAAGGGTGTTTTCTTCACCAGGGATAGAATTCTTCGGTCATCCCCCACAGTTGTTTTCCGTGGTCTTCCGGGTCTTTTGGTGTTGCTGAGCTCACTGGTGCGTTCTTTCTTTTTAAGGATTTTCCAAACCGTTGATTTTGCCACACCTAATGTTTTTGCTATCTCTCTGATGGGTTTGTTTTGTTTTTTCAACCTAATGATGGCTTGCTTCACTGATAGTGACAGCTCTTTGGATCTCATATTGAGAGTTGACAGCAACAGATTCCAAATGCAAATAGCACACTTGTAATAAACTCTGGATCTTTTATCTGCTCCTTGTAAGTGGGATAATGAGGGAATAACACACACCTGGCCATGGAACAGCTGAGCAGACAATTGTCCCATTACTTTTGGTCCCTTAAAAAGTGGGAGGCACATATACAAACTGTTATAATTCCTACACCGTTCACCTGATTTGGATGTAAATATCCTCAAATTAAAGCTGAAAGTCTGCAGTTAAAGCACATCTTGTTTGTTTCATTTCAAATCCATTGTGGTGGTGTATAGAGCCAAAAAGATTAGAATTGTGTCGATGTCCCAATATTTATGGACCTGACTGTATATTTGTAAATAGAACATTCTCTTGAGGAAATTGTGTGGTAAAGAAACAAATGCACCCATCTTGCATCCTCTATCACTGGTCCGTTTCTGTTACTGAAGCAGAATTCCTGTGAAGATAATGTAGAGAAATCAGTTGTGGGGGGCTTTCTATAACAGTTTTCTTGTTATTCTCCCTTGATGAATGCCTTCGTTTGGAGTTGATTACTGTCTCATAGTATTCCACATTCAGCTAATGCTTCTGGCTCTCATTGGCGTTTTCCTATCTCAAGGATCTTGGCCTGTGTTCCTGTGTAATGCTGTTCATCTCTCATCTAGTAGCAGTAATAGAGAAAGTCTCTGTAATTTCAGCCTTCCAGAGTTCTACACTTGAAGTAGCTGCCAATAAAGAGGAGGAGGGGAACGAGGAGCATTTAATCTGGTTTTTCCCTTCTTAACCATGAATCATGTCTTGGTTTCTTACTCTCAATTGGAGACAAATTTGAGACAGAATTAAACAAGAAGAATGTAGCATGGAGAATTATACCATACTGGGATGACATGTTCAGACATCTGCTGATCAGCTAATTGTCAAGGGAGTGAGTATTGGAATACTGTGCTAATAAGAAGAAGCAAATCAATGCCGAAGTACTTTTTGGTGTTCATACTCATTCATTTTTCTTTATTACTTTCTGTTTTTGATTCTAATAATCACCAACATAGATACATTGATTTACCCAACAGTGTATCTAAACTCAAGAACAATATTGTAATATATTGTAGCCTACCTGCCCTATAGCTTCACTTTTTTGTGCCTTTTTGGAACATTCCATATTCAAACTGGTTGCCATGTAACAGCTGTTGATACACTAGACTGCCATGTCTATATGAAAATTTCATGTCCCCTCTATGTGACTGTGATGATTCTAGCTATAGCTCCAAGATAACTAGGAACATTGAAATATTTCAGTTTGGGAGTAATGGCTATTTTCATTTTTTGCCTGAGCAAATAGGTAATACTGTTTATCACATTAACTTTACAAACATTTGCCAAAAGGGCTCATTTACATCATTTGCATTGGGCTGTGTTGGTCAACGCAATCGCAGTGCATGGACAAAGCAAAAAGTCTTGTTCAATATTGTGTCAGTTTACACTAATGCCCCGTACACACGGTCAGATTTTCCGACAGAAAATGTGTGATAGGACCTTGTTGTCGGAAATTCCGACCGTGTGTAGGCTCCATCACACATTTTCCATCGGATTTTCCGACACAAAGTTTGAGAGCTTGCTATAAAATTTTCCCGACAACAAAATCCGTTGTCGGAATTTCCGATCGTGTGTACACAAATCCGACGCACAAAGTGCCACGCATGCTCAGAATAAATAAAGAGATGAAAGCTATTGGCTACTGCCCCGTTTATAGTCCCGACGTACGTGTTTTACGTCACCGCGTTCAGAGTAATCGGATTTTCCGACAACTTTGTGTGACCGTGTGTATGCAAGACAAGTTTGAGCCAACATCCGTCGGAAAAAATCCATGGATTTTGTTGTCGGAATGTCCGATCAATGTCCGACCGTGTGTACGGGGCATTACATCCTACATTGGTGTACTCTCAAAAAAAATAACGCAGGGAATATAGGGTAGCAAGAGGCAGAAATATTCCCATGAACAATAAGCAGGGAAATAATCTTTTTGTCACTAAGAGAGTTACTTTATCTTGTTTTGTGCACAGCCACCAAACCTTCCATCTATAGTTTTCCAGCTACGATTAGAGAATGTAAGTAGGCACTGGAATGTTCTTGGGATGTTCGTTCCTGTCACATTGAGGGAAAAAAGTATGCCCACTGACAAAAAATGATCAGTCTATAATTTTAATGGTAAGTTTTTTTTTTTTTTTTTAACAGAGACAGAATAATAAAAAAATACTGAAAAACGCATTTCAAAAAAAATATAAATGAATTTGCATTTTAATGAGTGAAATAAGTATTTGACCCCTTTGCAAAACATGACTTAGTACCTGGTGGCAAAACCCTTGTTTGCATTCAGAGGTCAGACGTTTCTTGTAGTTGGCCACCAGGTTTGCACACATCTCAGGAATAGATTTTGTCCCATTCCTCTTTGCGGATCCTCTCCAAGTAATTAATGTTAATGGTAACTTGAACCTTCAGCTTCCTCCACATCTTTTCTATGGGATTAAAGGAGTTGTAAAGGCAGAAGATTTTTATCTTAGTGCATTCTATTCTATTAAGATAAAAACCTTTTGTGTAGCAGCACCCCCTTAATTACTTACCTGAGCCCCATCTCTCTCCAGCGATGTCTACGAATGTCTAAGCCATCCGGGACCATTGGCTCCTGTGGCTGTCAATCAAAGTCAGTCAGACAATTAGGGGAGAGAGGGGGTGGAGCCGAGTCAGGGCTCCGTGTCTGAAAGGGACACACAAAGCTGTGACTTGGCTTGGCTGCCCCCATAGGAGGCTGCTGGCTATGGGGGCACGTGATAGGAGGGAGGGGCCAGGAGCAGAAAGGAGGGACCCGAGAAGAGGAGGATCCAGGCTGCTCTGTGCAAAACCAGCTGCACAGAGGATGTATGACATGTTTGTTATTTAAAAAAAAAAAAACAAGACTTTACAATCACTTTAAGGTCTGGAGACTGGCTAGGCCACTGCAGGACCTTAATGTGCCTCTTCTTGAGCCACTCCTTTGTTGCCTTGGCCATGTGTTTTGGGTCATTGTCATGCTGGAATACCCATCCACAACCCATTTTCAATGCCCTTGCTGAGGGAAAGAGGTTCTCACCCAAGATTTGACGGTATATGGCCCCGTCCATTGTCCCTTTGATGCAGTAAAGTTGTTCTGTCCCCTTAGAAGAAAACACCCCCAAAGCATAATGTTTCCACCTCCATGTTTGATGGTGTGGATGATGTTCTTGGGGTCATAGGCATTCCTCCTCCTCCAAACACTGCGAGTTGAGTTGATGCCAATTTTGGTCTCATCTGACCACAATTGCTCTAGGAAGGGTTCTGGTCGTCCCAAACGTCTTCCATTTAAGGATTATGGAGGCCACTGTGCTCTTAAGTGCAGCAGAATTTTTTTTGTAACCTTGGCCAGATTTGTGCCTTGCCACAATTCTGTCTCTGAGCTCTTCAGTCAGTTCCTTTGACCTCATGATTCTCATTTGCTCTGACATGCACTGCGAGCTGTAAGGACTTATATAGACAGGTGTGTGGCTTTCCTAATCAAGTCCAATCAGTATAAACACAGCTGGACTCAAATGAAGGTGTAGAACCATCTCAAGGATGATCAAAAGAAATGGACAGCATCCGAGTTAAAAATATGAGTGTCACAGCAAAGGGTCTGAATACTTAAGACCATGTGATATATTTCAGTTTTTCTTTTTTAATAAAAATGCAAAAATGTCAACAATTCTGTGTTTTTCTGTCAATATGGGGTGCTGTGTGTGCATTGAGGAAAAAAAATGAACTTAAATGATTTTAGCAAATGGCTGCAATATAACAGAGTGAAAAATTTAAGGGGGTCTGAATACTTTCCGTCCCCACTGTAGTTACAGTATGTTATGCTGAAAGCCAGTGCCAGATGTGCACGCCAGTTTACTCTAATTCACATGCGCATTAAAGAACACATGTGAATACACACTCAGCCCTGACTCTGTGTACTGGTCCAAGAACTGCTCCATGCACATGTGTAGATCCTGGGGCATTGCCATGAACAGGATCTTCCTGGCCGTCGCCTCACACTGCCAAAGATGGCACTTCTTTTGCTGCCTTCAGCATTTGGCCACACTTAGTCTTGTATATTGGTTCCATCTACCCCACTTGCCTGCCATGTTGTTTTTCCAAGTGTTTGTGGAGCTCTTAGATTGGATCATGTGTACGGATGACTATGACTTCAGTTTTTTCTGAGACATTGACCTGGAGCAAGCATGCAGCAAAGTTGGAGAAAAGTAGAACTCCTGATCTGCATAGTTGTTCTAGAAAGCCAGATAACTTGCATTTTAAAACGGGGAGATCAGCAATTGTAGCCTCCTTTTTTTTAGTACAAGTTACCCTTAACTTGTTCATTGTCTGAATGCACATTTGTAGCTGGTTTACCCTCTGGATGAAGTAACATTCGGTTATTCAACTCATTTATTACCAAAGCATAAGATGTATGATTTTCCCCATAGGTAATTACCCTTCAGTCCGATACTTTATAATTGAATAATATTCAGTGAGGTGTTTTTTGGTATTTATGAAAGGATTTTTTTTGGCTGCTAATTTCCTCTTCAGCTAGAATCTCTTAATGAGCCTGAGTTCCCAATGGAAGATAAGGGGGGAGATTTACTAAAACTGGTGCACACCGAATCTGGTGCAGCTCTGTATTGTAACCAATTAGCTTCCAGGTTTTATTGTCAAAGCGTAACTGAACAAGCTGAAGTTAGAAGCTGATTGGTTAGAATGTACAGCTGCACCAGATTCTGTATGCTCCAGGTTAAGTAAATAACCCCCATGGTTTAGTTGAAAGTTACAAACTCAAATGTAGACCCAAAAAATGAGTCCTCCTAAAACAAGCAGAGCAGGTGCGCATTTCTCTCAACCAAAGGAAACCTACTATGGCATTGATGTTAAAGGGAGAATATTTTACTAGATAAAGAGAACGCCTTCTAAGTCCATATTCCCCATTGGCCAGGTCAGTAGAGAACCATCTTTGTTGCTTTTAAGAACATAGTGGGATTGAGAAGGGTAGAAGTAGATGGAGTAGGAGTAGAACCACAGCCCACTAATTCCTAAACTCATTAATTGGTTGTTAAAATGTATTAAGAAAAATATTGTGCTTCCAGTGTAATTTTCTGCAGTGGGGTCATTGATCTCATCTGTGGAGAGAATGTATTTTTTCTTTCATGATGGCCTATCCATCAAGTGTTCTAAACGGCCCAGTCATTAACCACAAAATATGCAGCTACACTGTACCTTTTTTGTTGAGCACAAATAGTTTTCGTTGCCACCCAGTGTGGAATAGTGTATATGATCAGAGTTACATTATATTTGCACAAAGCAAGTGTAAATGATAAAAGTGTAATGATCAAGTACCCAACACTGATAGTAGTTTTGGGCTTAACATTGGTCACTACATTTGTATATTATGATTTTTTTTTTTGGTGAAGTAGGAATTCAGAACAATCCGTGTCGAACTATAGCTTACCTCCTTTACCTTGTTCTACAACATGGCAGGCAGAAGCCTTCTTTCCTGTACAGAGTAGTGGAGGATCTTTCTTTGACTTTGGGGTGAATCTCAGCACAAACAGAATTGAGGGACTGAGATCCAGAATTCATCTTCCTCTAGGGACATTCTCTTTATTGAATTCTGCATGGGTTTGTTTGGGGTCTCCTGACCAAATTGGCACTCGTGTGTGTGTGTGCACTTGTATGTCCTAGAGCCATTAGCGTTTCAGCTCCTCTGGACCACAGAGATGCATAGTTATTTCCACCCTCTGTAGTCCTGTGTTATATGTAGACTATTGTAATGGTCTGTGGATTGTGGCTGCAGGGAAACAAAAGTAATGTTTTTCGCATTTCTGTCTTGCAAACCTCTTTATCGAAAGGTGTTTTGGTGAATTCTTCTGTTTGAACAAAAGTATAACAAATAAAACCTTAATTTTAGAATGTTTTTCTTCTATATTTATATACAGTATATGTGTGTACAGATATAGTTTTGTTGTACAGTTCACACTTTATATAATGTTCCTGCTCTGATCTGCATGCTCTTCTGGTCTACAATTCTTGTTTTCTTGTTCTTCATATTACAGCGAACCTCCACAAACACACATACTTACCTTTATTTCATTCCCCCAACACTCCATTCAGCTATTATTATAACCCTGCATCCTGGGGGGCTGAGCAAGGGGTGTGGGGGTACTTAATTTTTGAACCCTTTTAAATGGTTGTAAAGGCAGAGGGTTTTTTTATCTTCATGCATTCTATGCATGAAGATAAAAAGCCTTCTGTGTGCAGCAGCCGCCCCAGTACCCCATAATAAGTACCTGAGTCCCATTTCTATCCAGCGATCTCCACGTCCGTGACTCTCCCCCCGATTGACTCTCGCTGCTGTCAAAGTCAGTTAGCCAATCAGGAGAGAGAGGGGGCAGGGCCGAACCAGGGCTCCATATTTGGTCACACGGAGCTGCAGCTCGGCTCAGGTGCCCCCATAGCAAGTTGCTTGCTGTGGGAGCACTCAACAGAAGGGAGAGGTCAGGAGCGCCGCAGAGGGACCAGAGAAGAGGAGGACCCAGGCTGCTCTGTGCAAAACCACTGCACAGGGCAGGTAAGCATAACATGTTTGTTATTTTTAAATTCACAATATCTTTAACCACTTGACGACCGCCTCACGCCGATGTACGTCGGCAAAGTGGCACGGACAGGCAAAATCACGTACAGGGTACGTGATTTGCCTTCCGCGGGTGGGGGGTCCGATCGGACCCCCCCCCGGTGCCCGAGGCGGTCGTCGTTTGTCCAGCGGCGATCGGTGGTGAGGGGGAGACCATCCGTTCGTGGCCCCCCCCTCGCGATCGCCGCCGGCCAATCGAATCATTCCTTTGCTGCTGTATGCTAAACAGCAGCAAAGGAAATGATGTCATCTCTCCTCGGCTCGGTAATTTCCGTTCCGGCCCGAGGAGAGAAGACATCAATGTGAGTGCACCAACACACACACACACAGTAGAACATGCCAGGCACACAAAACACCCCGATCCCCCCCCCGATCGCCCCCCGATCCCCCCCCAATCACCCCCCCCCTGTCACAAACTGACACCAGCAGTTTTTTTTTTTTTTTTTCTGATTACTGCATAGTGTCAGTTTGTGACAGTTACAGTGTTGGGACAGATACTGTTACCCCCCTTTAGGTCTAGGGTACCCCCCTAACCCCCCCTAATAAAGTTTTAACCCCTTGATCACCCCCTGTCACCAGTGTCACTAAGCGATCATTTTTCTGATCGCTGTATTAGTGTCGCTGGTGACGCTAGTTAGGGACATAAATATTTAGGTTCGCCGTCAGCGTTTTATAGCGTCAGGGACCCCCATATACTACCGAATAAATGTTTTAACCCCTTGATTGCCCCCTAGTTAACCCTTTCACCACTGATCACCGTATAACCGTTACGGTTGACGCTGGTTAGTTTGTTTATTTTTTATAGTGTCAGGGCACCCGCCGTTTATTACCGAATAAAGGTTTAGCCCCCTGATCGCCCGGCGGTGATATGCGTCGCCCCAGGCAGCGTCAGATTAGCGCCAGTACCGCTAACACCCACGCACGCAGCATACACCTCCCTTAGTGGTATAGTATCTGAACGCATCAATATCTGATCCGATCAGATCTATACTAGCGTTCCCAGCAGTTTAGGGTTCCCAAAAACGCAGTGTTAGCGGAATCAGCCCAGATACCTGCTAGCACCTGCGTTTTGCCCCTCCGCCCGGCCCAGCCCACCCAAGTGCAGTATCGATCGATCACTGACACTTACAAAACACTAAATGCATAACTGCAGCGTTCACAGAGTCAGGCCTGATCCCTGCGATCGCTAACAGTTTTTTTGGTAGTATTTTGGTGAACTGGCAAGCACCAGCCCCAGGCAGCGTCAGGTTAGCGCCAGTACCGCTAACACCCACGCACGCACTGTACACCACCCTTAGTGGTATAGTATCTGAACGGATCAATATCTGATCCGATCAGATCTATACTAGCATCCCCAGCAGTTTAGGGTTCTCACAAACGCAGTGTTAGCGGGATCAGCCCAGATACCTGCTAGCACCTGCGTTTTGCCCCTCCGCCCGGCCCAGCCCAGCCCACCCAAGTGCAGTATCGATCGATCACTGTCACTTACAAAAGACTAAAACGCATAACTGCAGCGTTCGCAGAGTCAGGCCTGATCCCTGCGATCGCCAACAGATTTTTTGGTAGCGTTTTGGTGAACTGGCAAGCGCCAGCGGCCTAGTACACCCCGGTCGTAGTCAAACCAGCACTGCAGTAACACTTGGTGACGTGGCGAGTCCCATAAGTGCAGTTCAAGCTGGTGAGGTGGCAAGCACAAGTAGTGTCCCGCTGCCACCAAAAAGACAAACACAGGCCCGTCGTGCCCATAGTGCCCTTCCTACTGCATTCGCCAATCCTAATTGGGAACCCACCGCTTCTGCAGCGCCCGTACTTCCCCCATTCACATCCCCAACCAAATGCAGTCGGCTGCATGAGAGGCATTTTCTTTATGTCCTCCCGAGTACCCCTACCTAGCGAACGCCCCCAAAAAAGATATTGTGTCTGCAGCTAGCGCGGATATAGGCGTGACACCCGCTATTATTGTCCCTCCTGTCCTGACAATCCTGGTCTTTGCATTGGTGAATGTTTTGAACGCTACCATGCACTAGTTGAGTATTAGCGTAGGGTACAGCATTGCACAGACTAGGCACACTTTCACAGGGTCTCCCAAGATGCCATCGCATTTTGAGAGACCCGAATCTGGAACCGGTTACAGTTATAAAAGTTAGTTACAAAAAAAGTGTAAAAAAAAAAAAAATATATATATATATATATATATATAAAATAAAAAAAAATAGTTGTCGTTTTATTGTTCTCTCTCTCTCTATTCTCTCTATTGTTCTGCTCTTTTTTACTGTATTCTATTCTGCAATGTTTTATTGTTATTATGTTTTATCATGTTTGCTTTTCAGGTATGCAATTTTTTATACTTTACCGTTTACTGTGCTTTATTGTTAACCATTTTTTTGTCTTCAGGTACGCCATTCACAACTTTGAGTGGTTATACCAGAATGATGCCTGCAGGTTTAGGTATCATCTTGGTATCATTCTTTTCAGCCAGCGGTCGGCTTTCATGTAAAAGCAATCCTAGCGGCTAATTAGCCTCTAGACTGCTTTTACAAGCCGTGGGAGGGAATGCCCCCCCCCCCACCGTCTTCCGTGTTTTTCTCTGGCTCTCCTGTCTCAACAGGGAACCTGAAAATGCAGCCGGTGATTCAGCCAGCTGACCATAGAGCTGATCAGAGACCAGAGTGGCTCCAAACATCTCTATGGCCTAAGAAACCGGAAGCTACGAGCATTTTATGACTTAGATTTCGCTGGATGTAAATAGCGCCATTGGGAAATTGGGGAAGCATTTTATCACACCGATCTTGGTGTGGTCAGATGCTTTGAGGGCAGAGGAGAGATCTAGGGTCTAATAGACCCCAATTTTTTCAAAAAAGAGTACCTGTCACTACCTATTGCTATCATAGGGGATATTTACATTCCCCGAGATAACAATAAAAATGATTAAAAAAAAATAAAAATGAAAGGAACAGTTTAAAAATAAGATAAAAAAGCAAAAAAATAATAAAGAAAAAAAAAAAAAAAAAAAAAAGCACCCCTGTCGCCCCCTGCTCTCGCACTAAGGCGAACGCAAGCGGCGGTCTGTCGTCAAACGTAAACAGCAATTGCACCATGCATGTGAGGTATCACCGCGAAGGTTAGATCGAGGGCAGTAATTTTTGCAGTAGACCTCCTCTGTAAATCTAAAGTGGTAACCTGTAAAGGCTTTTAAAGGCTTTTAAAAATATATTTATTTTGTTGCCACTGCACGTTTGTGCGCAATTGTAAAGCATGTCATGTTTGGTATCCATGTACTCGGCCTATGATCATCTTTTTTATTTCATCAAACATTTGGGCAATATAGTGTGTTTTAGTGCATTAAAATTTAAAAAAGTGTGTTTTTTCCCCAAAAAATGCGTTTGAAAAATCGCTGCGCAAATACTGTGTGAAAAAAAAAAATGAAACACCCACCATTTTAATCTGTAGGGCATTTGCTTTAAAAAAATATATAATGTTTGGGGGTTCAAAGTAATTTTCTTGCAAAAAAAAAAAACTTTTTCATGTAAACAATAAGTGTCAGAAAGGGCTTTGTCTTCAAGTGGTTAGAATAGTGGGTGATGTGTGACATAAGCTTCTAAATGTTGTGCATAAAATGCCAGGACAGTTCAAAACTCCCCCAAATGACCCCATTTTGGAAAGTAGACACCCCAAGCTATTTGCTGAGAGGCATGTCGAGTCCATGGAATATTTTATATTGCGACACAAGTTGCGGGAAAGAGACAATTTTTTTTTTTTTTTGCACAAAATTGTCACTAAATGATATATTGCTCAAACATGCCATGGGAATATGTGAAATTATACCCCAAAATACATTCTGCTGCTTCTCCTGAGTACGGGGATACCACATGTGTGAGACTTTTTGGGAGCCTAGCCGCGTACGGAACCCCGAAAACCAAGCACCGCCTTCAGGCTTTCTAAGGGCGTGAATTTTTGATTTCTCTCGACTGCTTATCACAGTTTCGGAGACCATGGAATGCCCAGGTGGCACAAACCCCCCCCAAATGACCCCATTTTGGAAAGTAGACACCCCAAGCTATTTGATGAGAGGTATAGTGAGTATTTTGCAGACCTCACTTTTTGTCACAAAGTTTTGAAAATTGAAAAAAGAAAAAAAAAAAAGTTTTTTCTTGTCTTTCTTCATTTTCAAAAACAAATGAGAGCTGCAAAATACTCACCATGCCTCTCAGCAAATAGCTTGGGGTGTCTACTTTCCAAAATGGGGTCATTTGGGGGGGTTTTGTGCCACCTGGACATTCCATGGCCTCCGAAACTGTGATAGGCAGTGAAGAGTGAAATCAAAAATTTTCACCCTTAGAAATCCTGAAGGCAGTGATTGGTTTTCGGGGTCCCGTACACGGCTAGGCTCCCAAAAAGCCCCACACATGGGGTATCCCCGTACTCAGGAGAAGTAGCTAAATGTATTTTGGGGTGCAATTCCACATATGCCCATGGCCTGTGTGAGCAATATATCATTTAGTGACAACTTTGTGCAAAAAAAAAAAAAAAAAATATGTCACTTTCCCGCAACTTGTGTCAAAATATAAAATATTCCATGGACTCAATATGCCTCTCTGGAAATAGCTTGGGGTGTCTACTTTCCAAAATGGGGTCATTTGGGGGGGTTTTGTGCCACCTGGGCATTCCATGGCCTCCGAAACTGTGATAGGCAGTAAAGAGTGAAATCATAAATTTACGCCCTTAGAAATCCTGAAGGCGGTGATTGGATTTCGGGGCCCCGTACGCGGCTAGGCTCCCAAAAAGTCCCACACATGTGGTATCCCCATATTCAGGAGAAGCAGCAGAATGTATTTTGGGGTGCAATTCCACATAGGCCCATGGCCTGTGTGAGCAATATATCATTTAGTGACAACTTTTTGTAAATATTTTTTTTTTTTTTGTCATTATTCAATCACTTGGGACAAAAAAAATAAATATTCAATGGGTTCAACATGCCTCTCAGCAATTTCCTTGGGGTGTCTACTTTCCACAATGGGGTCATTTGGGGGGGTTTTGTACTGCCCTGCCATTTTAGCACCTCAAGAAATGACATAGGCAGTCATAAACTAAAAGCTGTGTAAATTACAGAAAATGTACCCTAGTTTGTAGACGCTATAACTTTTGCGCAAACCAATAAATATACGCTTATTGACATTTTTTTTACCAAAAACATGTGGCCGAATACATTTTGGCCTAAATGTATGACTAAAATTGAGTTTATTGGATTTTTTTTATAACAAAAAGTAGAAAATATCATTTTTTTTCAAAATTTTCGGTCTTTTTCCATTTATAGCGCAAAAAATAAAAACCGCAGAGGTGATCAAATACCATCAAAAGAAAGCTCTATTTGTGGGAAGAAAAGGACGCAAATTTCGTTTGGGTACAGCATTGCATGACCGCGCAATTAGCAGTTAAAGCGACGCAGTGCCAAATTGGAAAAAGACCTCTGGTCCTTAGGCAGCATAATGGTCCGGGGCTCAAGTGGTTAAATCTGACTTGACTGCAGCTAATGTTATCTATTTTTCAAAGGTCTTGATGAGGATGGGGGGGTGGGGGGGCAGAGGCTTTGGCTATCTGGGATGAATGTTTTAAGTACACTTACAATTTAATATTCTTTCCTGTTCCTAAAAATAATTAGAGTTTAGAATATACATATGCTCATGTGCCATAAAACCAGAAAAGCTAACCCTGAAAGGGAAATAAGCTCACTTGTTTACTTTTGGAAGTGCAAAATAGAAAATATGCGGCAGCAGATCCATTTGCTTGTCGTGTGATCACATTGCAGAGAACAGGTTTAAGACTGCGTTCACACCGCAGCACGGAGCAGCTCACAGCAGCGGTCTAGTGTGTCCCCGATTTACCATTTCAGCCCGAATTTTTGGCTGAATTCGGACCTGAATTGGACCAGAAGACGCACAGGACCCCTGTGCAATTTGCACTGGAGCCGCTCCGGAGATGTGTGAACTGGCTCCTCAGAGAGCCGGTCACAATCTCCTGACATGTGAATTGGATGCGGGGAAATCCAGCCTAAAATGTGAACTTACAGACTGAAAACGTCTACTAGTCAAGGTCCGTGTAGTGGGATTGAGTGCTGTCAAGAACTTGTTGATATTTTTTGACATATCGCCAGTCCATAGTATTTTACAGTATAATTGATTGGTACAGTGACCAATATCAAAACACATTTTTTAGAGCCCTTGCCTATATGGGGTATAACTACTAGGAAACCTGCAGCCTGAATGTGCCCCCCTGAGGAGCAAAATATCCCTTGAATTCCCTTTATATCTGTTAGCTCTGAAATACACAGGGGTAAGGGGAAATCTTACCATCAACAAAGTCTTGACATATTTTTTTATCCCCTTCCTAAAATTTAGTTCAAAACTTAGAAAAAAAAGTTTTGCCCTGACTTATGCCGCATACACACGGTCTGACTTTTCGTCTACAAAAGTCCGACAGCCTGTCCGACAGCCTGTCCGACAGCCTGTCCGACGTACTTTTGGCGGAGTTTTGGCGGACTTGCGGCAGACTTTTTTACGAACGGACTTGCCTACATACGATCACACAAAAGTCCGACGGATTCGTACGTGATGACGTACACCGGACTAAAATAGGGAAGTTGATGGCCAGTAGCCAATAGCTGCCCTAGCGTGGGTTTTTGCCCGTCGGACTAGCACACAGACGAGCGGATTTCTGGGTCTGGCGTAGTTACGACGTAAAGATTTGAAGCATGTTTCAAATCTAAGGTCCGTCAGATTTGCGGCTGGAAAAGTCTGCTGAAAGTCCTCTGAAAGTCCGGGGAAGCCCACACACGATCGGATTTTCAGCCAGCTTTAGTCCGTCAGACTTTTGTAGACGAAAAGTCCAACCGTGTGTACGCGGCATTAGCGTTTTAAATGTATGGTTTGATCAAGCCTTTTCCCTTTTAATATGACTTTCTAGCCTGTAATATGAAAATTGTTTGTAGAACTTATTCTTCTGCCTAAACATTTTTTCCCTCCTTTGTGTTTGGTTGTATTTGACAACTAATGCTTACCAATGTATTATATGGTTATCTGTGTGTGTGTGTGTGTCTCCTAAGTGTACTGTGTAAAAACTTAGCGCTCATTAGATTTTGTTCCCACTGTGCTTCGATATTACTGGTGTGGAATATGAGCTGGTCCTGGTACATTTGTCTCTCATTCTAATACACCTTGTAATTTATTTTGATAATGTGCACTCAGGGCATTCAGGGACTCCCAGGGATACCCGGAGAAGTCGGATTTCAAGGTGATAAGGTGAGGATTTACATTATTTTCAGCACCTAAAGTCAGAAGCACAGTCTTCACTCCTCATTGTACTTTTTAAAGTCTCTTTTCTTATAATGGTATTGTTGTTCAGGATTTAGATGCAAATGGTCACCTGTAGTTGTGTTTTAAATAATTATATTCAGCTTGCTTTTTTATATGATTTTTTAATATGCAGCAAACCCACCAATACAACCAGCAACTGATAACATGATTGGCAGTATTGTGAAATAGTAATAAAATAGTTAAAGTATATCTAAGGCCATTTGCAGGGGGGGGGGGGTGCAGGAATGGGTTTGAAACCCTTTTTTATTGTTGTGGTTTTTTTTTTTGTTTTCTGTTTTTTTATTTTTTTACAATCTGTATCACATTGATGAGATTCCCCATTACTTTCTGCATTGTCAACACAACAGTACCTCAAAGAAAATCTCTTCAAACTGTGGGAAGTGCCCTGTGAGGCAGTTCTCACTGGAACAGTTGCCCCTATTGCAAAATTTCTCCTCTATTCCTATTCTGGTTACTCAAAATTCTTGCTTTCCAGGGTGGATTGCTTTTTAGAGGCAGTTGACAGGTGGCTCAAATGCACCTCCTTGATGTCTGGGTTTTTGATTGGGGGGGGGGGGGGTGGATCCTGCCATACTGCATTGTAGCCATGTGAATGAGATGTGGCCCTTACACGGTCCTATTTACTTAAAATTGGTGGTGAAACCAGCTACCAAAAGCAAAATGCTGTATAGAATTTGCTACAGCACAACCTCATCGGTGTATACAGACATTTTCACTAGCAATGTTAACTTGCCAGTGTGCGGTCTAGGGGGGAGGAATTTGGCCAGGGAGGGTAAAATCATGCATCATTCACCTACTTTTGCTGCCTGTGGGAATGAGGCCTTTAAAACACATTTGTGCAATACAGAGACATACACCAATTTATGTCAGGACATATTTTTACTGAATCTGTTTTTTTTTTATTGGTTGAATTGTCAGGTTATACACTGTGTAACTCCTTTGATTTCTGTCTAATAGGGGAGCCAGGGTCTACCAGGCCCACCAGGACCTCGTGGAAAGACTGGACCTGTGGTAAGATCTGTTTCCCTAATCAGCAGAGGTTAAATATTGTCCTTATATTACCTTTGTTTTTTCTGTCTTCATTTTAATACAGTCCACATTATTACATTGCGAAATTCTCCACTAGGCTTCCATTGTTGGCGCAGTGTTAAATATAAACCACTGAACTTCATGTAATTTTTTCCGACATCTTGTTAGAATAAACACTGCAAAACAGAATAAGAAATCTTCATTAGGCTGATGCTGTCGAGGCATATGTCCGCTATAAATAAACCATAATAGCCACTTTTTGTTCTATGATTTGCTTAGGCGTACTGTGTATAAGGCACTTCGATTTTTGGCAGATGGAGATTTGACTGTTGTAGTTTTGCGTTGCTGAGAGACTTATTACCAATGCCCAAAATGCCATGGTAAAAAGTAGTATGGCATGCTGAGAGAAATATTTCTGAATTAGAAAGGCTAAAGGTGCCTAATCTTGGTTTGGAATGACCAAGTGAATGTTTTGCTTCCTCTGGTGTGTCTAAAGAGTATAGTATGGCTTTGCGTTAGTTGTGATCATTGTACACACTAAAAATCCCATAGTCCGTAATCCCTAGTCCATCTTGGGAGTGATCAACAGAGAGTTATGGCTATGTTCCTGCATACCATGGAAAACAAGCATAGCCACCCTCTAACAGGTGGTCGGATCACAGCAGCAAACAAAAAAGGAGCCTGAGAGCAATAGAAGGTACTTTTTTTGAGTTAGGAATATAAAGTATAATTGAATAGAATGTTCTTTTACCAACTCACAGTTTAGTGTTACTTTAATGTTTTACTTTTGTACACAACTTGACATTTTTCTTTTAAGCACATATCTTTTTCCATTTACAGGGTAAACCAGGGGATAAAGGATTGGTCGGCTTACCAGGTCCACCAGGTCCGGAGGTATGTCATTTGCTAGGTGATTTAGTTTTCTAAAAGGGCTAGAACCTCTGTCAGTTGTTATTGCTGTGTCCCCGATGGGAAAATTTTTTTCTCACTTCCTGAAAAAAGGTTCTAATCCTTCCCCAGTGTAAGCAACATGTTTAAAAAGTTCAACTTAGCCTTCATGTACACCGGAGATTTTTACAGCTGCTGTTTTGGGCTTCAGGCATTTTTTTTTCTAAAGCCAGTAAACTTCCCAGCATGTTATCCTATGTCTCCATGCACACATAGGCTGTTATCAGCAGTTTTTGGCAGGGGCGTGGTCTGGTTGGAAAAAACAAAACAAGAACTAGTAGGTTTGAAGAGGACTTTTTCAGTTGGAAAAGCGCTCTAACTCTGAAAAAGCTAAAAAAAATGTGGTTATTCTGCGTTTATGAACATTTTTGAGCCATAAGCTTTTGTGGAAGTATAGTTTTGCTAAAAAAAAAACGCTTACAAAAGCTAATGCAAAAAGGCTGCAAAAGGTTAGAAATCTTGCATTTCTTACAGCAGCATTCTACAGTTAAGGCTCCATGCACACTGGAGCTGATAAACTGCAGTTCATTGGAGTTTGGGCGTTTTTTTTAAAAGCCCATAAACTCCACTCTATGTTAGCCTATGTGTCCATGCACACATGGACGTTTTTTAATGAGCAGTGGAGTTTATGGGCTTTTTTCTGAACGCCAGACATTCGCGTTCAAGAGCAGTACTGGAAATGCCAGACACCGGTAAATGGTGTTAAACGAGGGTTAATGCTGTAAAAAGAGTGTTAAGCCTCGTTCGGCGTTTCACTGCCTCTATTTAAAATCAATGGTTCCCTATGGGAGCCCATTGATTTAAATAGAAGTCGCACCGGAAGTCTGATCATTATAATCCGACTTGCGGTGCGACTTGTGTGCTGAGGATGAAGGGGAACCCTGCCACAATGAAAAAAAAATTGGCGTGAGGTCCCCCCCTCAGACAATACCACCCCCTTTGGTCTGGTATGGATTTTAAGGGGAACCCCCTTCGCCGAAAAAACGGCGTGGGGGTCCCCTCCAAAATCCATAGCAAACCCTTATCCGAGCACGCAGCCCGGCCGGTCAGGAAAGGGGGTGAGGACGAGCGAGCGCCCCCCCTCCTTAACCGTACCAGGCCACATGCCCTCAACATGGGGGTAGGTGCTTCGGGGCAGGGGGGGGCGCTGCGCCCCCCCACCTCAAAGCACCTTGTCCCCATGTTGATGAGGAAAGGGGGCCTCTTCCTGACAACCCTGGCCGTTGGTTGTCGGGGGCTGCGGGCGGGGGGCTTATCGGAATCCGGGAGCCCCCACACCCTATGTGAATGAGTATGGGGTACATCGTACCCCTACCCATTCACCTGGGAAAAGTGTCAAAATAAAACACACTACACAGGTTTTTAAAGTAGTTTATTAGTCAGCTCCGGGGGTCGTCTTCCGACTTTGGGGGTCTTTTCCTTCTTCTCCGCGCACCCAGGATTACAGTGGGAGAGAGCGTTGTGTCAACATCGGAAGAAGAGCAGAGGGGAGAAGACAACGGAGAAGACCGGGCCACCGCTAGCAAAAGAGCGGCAAAAGAGCAGAAGATAGCAGAGGAACCGGAGAGTAGAAGAAGACACCGGAGACCGGGAGAAGAGGCCGGAGAAGAAGAAAAAGACCCCCAAAGTCGGAAGAAGACCCCCCGGAGCTGACTAATAAACTACTTTAAAAACCTGTGTAGTGTGTTTTATTTTTTACACTTTTCCCAGGTGAATGGGTAGGGGTACGATGTACCCCATACTCATTCACATAGGGTGGGGGGCCGGGATCTGGGGGCTCCCAGGTTCCGATAAGCCCCCCTCCCGCAGACCCCAACAACCAAAGGCCAGGGTTGTCGGGAAGAGGCCCTTGTCTTCATCAACATGGGGACAAGGTGCTTTGACGTGGGGGGGGGCGCACCTACTACCATCTTGAGGGCATGCGGCCTGGTACAGTTAAGGAGGGGGGCACTCGTCCCCACCCCCTTTCCTGACCGGCCGGGCTGCGTGCTCGGATAAGGGTTTGGTATAGATTTTGGGGGGACCCCCATGCCGTTTTTCGGCGAAGGGGGTTCCCCTTAAAATCCATACCAGACTGAAGAGCTTGGTATTGTCTGAGGGGGAACCCCACACCAATTTTTTTTCCATTTTTGGCAGGGTTCCCCTTCATCCTCAGCACACAAGTCGCACCGCAAGTCGGATCATAATGATCCAACTCCTGGTGCAAATAATATTCAAATCAATGGGCTCCCATAGGGAACCATTGATTTTGAATAGAGGCAGAGAAACCCAGTAAAAGCTAGCGCCGCTAAACGTGCATTGACGGCAATGCAAAGCGCTGATAAAATCGTGTTTTTAAAGCAGCGTTTTCCTGCCAGCAATCCGACGTTCAGAACAGCCGTTTATGAGCTCCAGTGTGCATGGAGCCTAAAGCTACTCGTGTTTTTATATCGTCCAGTGTGCATGAGGCCTTAATGACTCATGTAGATCCCTTAGTGTGGACAGCTGTGATAGTTATTGGCTCAGCTACATACTGTAAATAAAATCACCTGGGCAAAATTGAAGGAATTGGATAGCTGCCTAAGGATTGATTGGGCACATGTCAGAACCTCACCAATATCATTGGGAAGAGCAAACATGTAAGGTTGAACTTGAACTGAAAGAGCTGTAACTTTTTATTTATAAATGTAGAACAAATGGGAGGGTGGGCATGTCTAGCTGTGCAACATGAGAGAAGTAAGCTTACAGTGCCTTGAAAAAGTATTATTGTGAAGTGGAATGAAAATGATAAAGGTTTTAATTTTTTTTTACGAATAAATACTTGAAAAGTGTGACGTGCATTTGTATTCATCGCCCTTTATTCCGATACCTCTAACTAAAATCTAGTTGAACCAATTGCCTTCAGAAGTATCTAATTAGTAAATAGAGTCCGCCTGTGTGTAATGTAATCTCAGTAAAAATACAGCTTTTGTGAAGGCCTCAGAGGTATGTTAGAGAACCTTAGTGAACAAACCGCATCATGAAGGCCAAGGAACACACATGACAGGTCAGGGATAAAAGTGTGGAGAAGTTTAAAGCAGGGTTAGGCTATAACAAAATATCCCAAGCTTTGAAAATCTCACAGAGCGCTGTTCAAGCCATCATACGGAAATGGAAGAAGTATTTCATAACTTCAAACCTACCAAGACATGGCTGTCCACCTAAACTGACAGGCTGGGCAAGGAAAGCATTAATCAGAGAGGCAGCCAAGAGGCCCATGGTAATTCTTGAGGGGCTGCAGAGAGCCACAGCTCAGGTGGGAGAATCTGTCCACAGGACAACTATTAGTTGTGCACTCCACTAATGTGGCCTTTATGGAAGAGTGGGAAGAAGAAAACCATTGTTGAAAGAAAGCCAAAATAAGTCCTGTTTGCAAGAAGCCATGTGGGGGACACCGCAAACATGTGGAAGAAGGTGCTTTGGTCAGATGAGACCAAAATTGAACTTTCTTTATCGTACATCATGGGACACAGAGCCTTAAGTAATTACTTAGTGGGTTATAGGCCACTTTCAGGTGATAAACACTGGTTATACCCAATCCAGGAAGTTCACTCCCTATATAACCCCTCCTCCTTCCAGGAGCACATCATTTTTTTCGCCAGTGTCTAAGGTGTTGGTCACGAGTGAAGATGTGCTCTGAGGAGCTCCAGGAGGGATCCATGCTGGATTTAAATAGCCTCCATAAAGACCAGATCCATCCAAAGTGCCACTAAGGCCTAAAAGGATGGTACCTGCACAAGGTTTTGCCTGAAACACCTCTCCTTGTAGGGCTGGACCCCAGGAACCCAGGGCTTTGGTCTTGCTATATTACCTAGCTTTCCTGGTGGGGTGCTTTACAGGTCCAAGAGAGTTGGAACCCCCGATATTTAGGGAACCGGTCCATGAAGATTTCCTAAACACAGCCCGCCGTGATGGGTGAAGGTTGGATTGTCTCTTAATTCAGCAAATCCTGCGGCGGGGATAAGGTAAGGGAAGAAACTTTGGTATTAAAAACACCTATGTATTCTTCCATTAGGGAAAAAGTGTTGTCATGCCTTAATTCTTCACTAGAGGGAGTCTATGCATATACCTTACTCTGTTGTCTTCACTGCAAAGCTCAGTCTGTGTGTGGTCGCAGCAGCGTGTGCAGGGAGATTTTTTATCAAGGTAAAAAATCTGCAAATGTTTTCTTCCCCCCGAAGGGACCAGAGGGTCAGGGGGACATCAGCGCTGTACCCCCCTTACAATTCCCTCCCCCCCCCCCTGCGCCGCAGGGGGGTCCGGAGGTCCCGCTGGTACTGCTAATTGTATTACTGTTGGCTGATTTTACTGTTGTTGGTGCCTGCTGCTGGATGGGTCTTTGCCTCTCCTCTCCCCCCCCCCTCTCGTGTTGGGTCTGTGGACCCGAAAACACAGCGCGGGAACATTTTTAAATGTAAAAAGGGGCAGAATTTTTCTCAGGGGGGCGGGGCCTAAGCGCAGTGCCATGAACGTCCACGAGGACGCACCGCAGCCTAAAATAAATAAAACTACAGCTGTGACAATCTCTCCTCGGC
Organism: Lithobates septentrionalis; assembly: GCA_037952835.1. Classification (NCBI taxonomy): domain Eukaryota; kingdom Metazoa; phylum Chordata; class Amphibia; order Anura; family Ranidae; genus Lithobates; species Lithobates septentrionalis. Next base: position 1,951,189 of record JBBDGP010000568.1, on the reverse strand, counting down.
TGACGAGGCAGGAACAAGCAGCCTGCAACTCAGGGACACAGGAGCTGTGGGACACATGAGGGTTGCAAACTGGCATTCCTGATACAGGAAAGGCACCTTTTTCCCAGCACTAGGCTGAACTTTATAGCGGCTTTAAATGTCATAACTATATTCAGCGATTAAGTGCAATTTGTATAGTGCCTCTGTTTTTGTACTTAGGACTACGCCTACCAAAAAAGACACCACAAAAACCAAAAAGGTAAAGGTTTCACCCCAGGCGTTAGGATCTCGAGTCGCATTTCCACTATGTCATCCTCGCCTGAATTACCAGTTATGGCAAGCCAGGGTGAGCCATTGGAACAAATTGATGGTGCAGCTGCTTCTCACATCTCAGCCCCTGTATACGTGACTGAAGATGTCCTTTCCTCCTCCCTGCAGGGTCTGGAAGGAAGATTAGCGGCTTTAATCGCATCCTCCATTCAAATGGATAGGAAGCGTGCTAGATCCCCCTCCCCCACTTCAGAACTTTTGCAAGGAGAGCAGTGGGCTCAGAATGAGGTGTTGCCCTTAATTGATCAGGAGGAAAAACAAACCGATGATTCCTCTGTGGATGTCAGACCCATTCTAGATCTAAAAAATCTAAATTAGTTCCTGAAGATCTGCTCCTTTCGCATGGAGACGATTAGGTGAGTAGTTTCTATCTTTCTAGGAGGAGAACTTCTGGCATCAATCAACATCAGGGATGCATATCTGCATGTCCTTATATTTCCCGCTCACCAAAAGTTTCTGCGGTTCGAGTTAGAACAGCAGCATTTTCAGTTTGTAGCCCTGCCCTTCGGGCTAGCCACAGCACCAAAGGTGTTCACAAAAGTGCTGGCCCCACCTCTAGCCAGATTAAGGGCACAGGTCAAAACAGTCGTAGCGTACCTAGACGATCTATTACTAATAGATCAGTCGGTGGCTCGTTTGGAGCAAAGCGTACGCACTACAACCAACTATCTGGAAAGTTTGGGTTGGATTCTCAACCTAGAGAAATCTTCCTTAATACTGCTAAAAAGGTTGGAGTACTTGGGTCTGATCATAGACACAGTTCAGGAAAGGGTGTTCTTGCCTCAGGCAAAGATCAACTCCATAAGAGAGCTGGTGCAGATGGTCAGGTCGAAAGGCGATCCCTCCATTCGACTTTGCATGAGGTTGCTAGGAATCATGGTGGCTTCATTCGAAGCAGTTCCCTGTGCCCAATTTCATTCAAGTCTGTTGCAAAACAGTATCCTGTCTGCTTGCAACAAACAAATTCAAGTTTTTTCAAGTCCCCAAGAGTGTCCCAAAGCCTCACTTGGTGGTTACTAACCCAGAATCTGTTGAAAGGAAAATCTTTACAACCAGTCATCTGAAAAGTGGTAACGACGGATGCCAGCCTTTCAGGCTGGGGAGCAGTACTAGAAAAGACAGCTGTCCAGGGACAGTGGTCAAGAACCGAAAGAACCTTGCCTGTCAATAGCCTAGCGATACGGGCAGTGCGTCTTGCTCTAAAGGCCTGGACTTTCAGGTTACAGGATTGTCCTGTCAGGATCCAATCCGACAATGCCACAGCTGTGGCCTATATCAATCACCAATGGGGCACCAAGAGTCTCTTGAGTCGCCAGTAGTTATTCCCAGGGGAATGGTCTCTTCACCCCGACATATTTTGGGCTATTTGCCAAAGATGGGGGACTCTGGACGTAGATCTTCTAGTGTCCAGGTTCAACATGAAGTTAGTCAACTTTGTGACCAGAACAAGGGATCCACTCGCATGCGGAACAAATGCGTTGGTGACCCCATGGGATCAGTTTTCACTGATCTATGCATTCCCCCTATTCAGTTGCTGCCTCGACGACTTTGCAGGATCAAGCTGGAAAGAAAGCCGGTAATTCTGGTGGCACAAGCATGGCTCAGAAGGTCATTGTCACGGTACGTCCCACACTCCGCTTGAGTGCTTCCGTCAGTATACAACCTCCTTGTAGTCTGGATACAGATATCAGATATTCCAAACGCTTCCAAGCACAAAACAAGGCAACACTTACTTCACTGCTAACATGGACTAACTCTTTATTTGAGATCTCACACAAATTTATACAGCAGGATGACTAAAAGCTAATCTAATTAACATGAGCTAATTATCTAATCCTTTATGCAGCCTAGGTGACTGAGACATGACCTTTTGCCCAGACTTGTGGTCACCGAGATTCACACAGTAACAGAGTTAATTAACACAAACAACAATGGGTGAAAAGACTCTTAGAGCCACACTAGACTTATTTACAATATACACATTATAGCAGACAACAGACAGGTAGCTGGAATTGATGACATTAGCATTTAACAGTAGGAGTCCCAACGGTATGAATCAGTCACTATTCTAATATGGCATATAAAGGGTTCCCAGAGTCTTGTGTCTTGGGGGGACATGGAGCTGAATCCAAAGTAACACCAACCCCAGGGTCCCCAGGCATACAGCTCACAGAGAGCACCATTCCCCCAAATGCCAGGGCCCATAATCGGTGGGCAAGAGGCTTGCGTTCAGTCCCCTCCAATAGCCTCTGTCCCGGGTGAGTCTGTCACATTTCTCCCCCATCAAAGGTTGACTGACAAGGTCCCAGACCTCCACCTGGTCTGGACATGCGTTAGTCAGGCAGAGTGAACTCACATAATCTTCCCGCATGATCTCCTTTCTTGGCTGCAAGGAATGGTTGACGTCAGTAGGTGTGGGGCAGAGGTCATTTACTCTGTCTGGCTGCCAGCGCTTCAGTTGGGTGGTATTTAACATGCCTGGGCTCGGTCTGCTGCTGGGCAGAGGGGCCGATCACCCCAGTTTCCTGAAGCTGTAGAGAGACACTAGGTGCTAGGCAGAGGCCAGCGGCTCTCTGCCCTGTTGCCAGCAATTCAGCTGTGAGTAGCAGCTCAACTACATCAGCTTGTCGTCGGAGAGAGGGGCCAACTGCCCCGGCTCCTTTTATCTCCACAGTTGTTGCCGGTGCTGGGCAGAGGTTGGTAGCACTCTGCCCTGTTGCCAGCACTTCTGCTGGGGACTTCACACCCTCTGCTCCGGCTAACTGTTCGGGCAGGAGGCTGGATTCCTCCACTCCCAAACTGTGTAGCTGCCATTGGGGAGGTGAGTCAGCTGCTTCCTGTTCCATTCCCTCATCTGGCTGCTGGGACGACATGTCTGTGGTACTGTCTTCCAGGTGCACGGATCTTTGCTGGGGAGGAAAGATCGCTTCCTCCACCCTGGCCATCTGTTGGGGAGGGACAAAGAACACCTCTCCCTTCTCCCCCTGTATCTGCTGCTGGGAAGTGATTGCCACTTTCTCACCCTGAGCCTCCGAAACTGCCACAGGTGTGGGACAGAGGTCTTGAACCCTTTGTCTGGTGACCAGCACTTCAGCTGGGGAAGTTCATTGTAACTCCACAGATACTGCTGTTGGCGCTGGGCAGAGCACAGTGAAGTTTGGCCCTAATACCAGCTCTTCTGCTGGAGGCTCATCAGGTTGTTCTTCCTCAGCAGAAAAGTCTATTAAATCCCCTATCTCTATAACTGGTGTCTGGGGATAGAGGTTCACCATCTCCTGTCCATGGAACCCAGAAGATGTTATCAGTGCTGGGCAGAGGTTAGCAGAGCTCTGCCCTGTTGTCAGCACTTCAGGTTTGGGACGGCAATCTTCAGATTTTCCACTGCCGATTCTCTGGCATGCTGCTGAATGTGTTCTAGCAGTTTCCTGTATGTCCTTTCCAGATGCTGTTCCTTCCTTAGGTTTTGAGCTCTGAGACCCCCGCAAGACCGAGCATAGCCTCTCTATATTCTCGCAGGTCCTCAAGGTCAGGTCTCCCACAGCAATCCAGGGCCTCCAAAGTCATATCCCTCCGGAGAGCATTCTGTTGTCTCCCCTAAATATCCCTGCTCTGCGTGCCATTGCAGAGCCCGATAATGATTGTCCAGCTCTTTCTCCTGCTGGACCAGCCTGTCCAACTCAGTCACCCATTGCTCCTGGGGCCGCTCTCCCAGGAATGCCATTCGCAATGCCCTTTGGTCACTGGCTCGTTGCTCTTGGGTTGGAAAGCACTTGCCCTGTTTTATACCAGCAAGCTGGAGGGCTCCAATCCAGAACTCCACCCGAATTTTCTGCCTAAGCTCCAGGTATTCATCCTCAGACACAGTCCTGGTGTATGTTGAAAGGATGATCCGCAGCAGCCCCGGGAACTCTGATGCCAGGTCCATATCTCCGCTGGGGTGGCTAAAGTCTGCTATCCTGATCTTGGATCAAGGTGGAGGTTTAGATTTCCCAGACTGCAGAAGCTTCCCGCTGCTTGCCACCAATGTCATGGAACGTCCCACACTCCACTTGAGTGCTTCCATCAGTATACCACTTCCTTGTAGTCTGGATACAGATATCAGATATTCCAAACGCTTCCAAGCACAAAACAAGGCAACACTTACTTCACTACTAACATGGACTAACTCTTTATTTGAGATCTCACACAAATTTATACAGCAGGATGACTAAAAGCTAACCTAATTAACATGAGCTAATTATCTCATACTTTAATACAGCCTAGGTGACTGAGACATGACCTTTTGCCCAGACTTGTGGTCACCGAGCTTCACACAGTAACAGAGTTAATTAACACAAACAACAATGGGTGAAAAGACTCTTAGAGCCACACTAGACTTATTTACAATATACACATTATAGCAGACAACAGGCAGGTAGCTGGAATTGATGACATTAGCATTTAACAGTAGGAGTCCCAACGGTATGAATCGGCCACTATTCTAATATGGCATATAAAGCGTTCCCAGAGTCTTGTGTCTTGGGGGGACATGGAGCTGAATCCAAAGTAACACCAACCCCAGAGCACCATTCCCCCAAATGGCAGGGCCCATAATCGGTGGGCAAGAGACTTGCGTTCAGTCCCCTCCAATAGCCTCTGTCCCGGGTGAGTCTGTCACAGTCATGGTATGCAGAAATCATAAAGATGGCAGTGGAGGGCCCATGGTCCCTCCCACTACGGCCAGATCTGCTCTCACAGGGACCGATATTCCATCCATCCTTCCTTACGGTCTCTAAATTTAACGGCTTGGCTATTGAAACCCACATTCTAAAGAAATGTGGGCTTTCCCGGTCAGTTATCTCTACCCTGATTAATGCAAGGAAGCCAGCTTCCAGAACTATATATTATAGGGTCTGGAGAGCTTATGTTTCCTGGTGTGAATCCAAGGGTTGGCACCCTCGGAGATATATCATAGGCAGAATTCTTGCCTTTCTACAATTAGGGGTAGAAATGATATTTGGCCTTGAGTACTATTAAAGGCCAAGTCTCAGCTTTATCGGTATTATTTCAAAGACCACTTGCTACACATTCTTTAGTCCGGGGTTTTATACAAGGGTTAACACGGCTTAATCCGCCCGTCAAACCTCCCTTGAACCACTGGGACTTGAACTTAGTTTTGTCTGTGTTACAAAAACAGCCGTTTGAACCGATACAACATATTCCCTTAGTCCTTTTGACAAGGAAGTTGGTATTTTTGGTTGCTATATCCTCAGCAAGGAATGTTTCGGAATTGGCTGCTCTTTCTTGTAAATATTTGATTTTTCATGAGGACAGAGTGGTGTTACGCCCTCGTCCAGACTTTTTGCCAAAAGTAGTTTCAGGTTTTCACCTGAACCAAGATATTGTGCTGCCATCGTTTTTTCCAAAACCATGTTCCAGGGAAGAAATGTCACTACATTGTCTTTATGTGGTGAGAGCAGTGAAAATCTATTTAAAGACAACTGCTCAGATTCGTAAGACTGATGTCTTATTTATTCTGCCAGAAGGTCCTAAGAAAGGACAGGCAGCGTCAAAATCCACTGTCGCTAAGTGGTATCGGCAAGTGATAATTCAAACTTATGATTTAAGGGGTAAGATTCCCCTTTTCAAGTTAAGGCGCACTCTACCTGGGCGGTTAGCGCTTCTTGGGCAGTGCGTCATCAGGCCTCCATGGCACAGATCTGTAAGGCTGCAACTTGGTCTTCAGTGCATACATTCACAAAATTTTATCAGCTGGATGTATGAGGTATGAGGATATCGCCTTCGGGCTCAGTGTGCTGCAGGCAGCAGTATAGGTCCTCAAGTCTGAGGGTACCCTCCGGGTTGTGTCCCCCTCCCCTCAAGTAGCATTGCTATGGGATGTCCCATTAAGTAATTACTTAAGGCTCTGTGTCCCATGATGTACGATAAAGAAAATAGGATTTTTATAACCGCTTATCTGTAAAATCCTTTTCTTGGAGTACATCATGGGACACAGAGGTCCCTCCCCTCTTTTTTGGGATTTAAGTATATTGCTTTGCTACAAAAACTGATGTGCTGAAGGGGGAGGGGTTATACAGGGAGTGAATTTCCTGGATTGGGTATAACCAGTGTCCATCACCTCAAGGTGGCCTATAACCCATTAAGTAATTACTTAAGGCTTTGTGTCCCATGATTTACTCCAAGAAAAGGATTTTACAGGTAAGCTGTTATAAAAATCCTATTTTTTGGCCTAAAAGCAAAACGCTATGTGTGGCAGAAAACTAACACTGCGCCCTGAACACACTATCCCACCGTGAAACATGGTGATGGCAGCATCATGTGTTGGGGATGCTTTTCTTCATTAAGTAGGGACAGGGAAGCTGGTCAGAGTTGATGGAAAGATGGATGGAGCCAAATACAGGGCAATCTTAGAAGAAAACCTGTTAGAGTCTGCAAAAGACTTGAGACTGGGGCGGAGGTTCACCTTCCAGCAGGACGACGACCCTAAACATAGAGCCAGAGCTACAATGGAATGGTTTAGATCAAAGCATATTTATGTTTTTAGAATGGCCCAGCCAAAGTCCAGACCTAAATCCAATTGAGAATCTGTGGCAAGACTTGAAAATTGCTGTTCACAGACGCTCCATCCAATCTGACAGAGCTTGAGCTATTTTGCAAAGAAGAATGGGAAAAATGTTCACTCTCTAGATGTGTAAAGCTGGTAGAAACGTCCCCAAAAAGACTTGCAGCTGTAATTACAGCAAGTATTGCAAAGTATTGACTCAGGGGGTCTGAATACAAATGCACTCCACACTTTTCACATTTATTTGTAAAAACATTTGAAAACCATTTATCATTTTTCTTCCCCTGCAATTGTAGAACTTTTTAGTTGCCTAAATATAACCTGCTGAATATGCAATTGAGCTGATTTTCTAAGTGAGACTCCTATAATAATTTGGTATGTGTGCCCAACCTATTTTGGAATTGCCAGCAATAAGATATTGCAGGCATCCTTGCAATTGGAAGAAATGGTTTTTCAACTTCACCAGCGAAAAGGGTGCTTTACTGTAGAAGCTCTGAAAATAAAGAATTACCTTCCATAGATGCTGGTCTTAGCAGAATCAGCAGATTTTTAATTTATAATTTTTTTTAACAAAGGGTGGTAAGATACATGTCTAAAACCTGTAACATGAAAGGGGGTGTTTTACCTTTGTTATGGTTTGTTTCTATAAAGCACATTATAACATGCTGGCTTAATTAGGAGATGGTGATGAGGAGGCAAGATTTTTATTTTTACTTGATGGAATGTATGCCTTTTTTTCACTAGTAACAATCTTTCAATGTAAACATGCCTAGGGGAAGATTTAGGCATTCCTCTCATAACCTATATTTTGGGTAGTGCGGCTTTAGAGATAATACTAATGCAGTGTTTCCTCTAAGGGCAAATCACCTGCAACCTCTATTACCCTTTCATTTACAAGGGCAAGACCAGCTTAAACAAATGTCTCTGGTGGATGTTGGCTTTAATCCACCTGACTATTTTTATGTCTTCTATGGACTGTATTTGTGAAATTTCTGCAATTTAGTTTCTTTGACACAAAACCCTAGGTGGACAGGAAAAAATTAAAGTTAAAAATTATGACAGGGGGATCTTGCTATTGGGGAGTAAGTATGAGCTAAGGCGAGTTTGGACCGATCCCACGGTAATCTGTCAAATGATAACCGGCTGCATGCCCAATCAGCCGTGGAATTCCCCACCCTGCAGCCACACATAACTAAGGGCAGGGATGCTGGTCACATTATTGGCCACATGGCCATATTCAGTCAGTTATGTTTTCCAAATGGTCAATTACCATGTGGTCATATTTGGTCAAAGATTTCACCAGTGTTCCTGCCATACAGCCGCATGTAACAATTCTGCTGCCACAGTTATGCGACAGCTTCCCACAGATTTGGGCCAAACCTTGTTCAACACCAGCCTTATCACGGTGCAACAACACAAACTATCCATGCATCTCTATAAAGGAAACCAGCGAGTTTCCGAAACATCAGTCCTGCTTTTTTTGATCATGCTTCTTTTGAAGTAAACTGCCTTCAAGCATACTGAAGTTTTACCTTTCGCATGTGATCTCTCATTTAACCTGGCCATAGATGGATAGGATTTTGAATGAAAATTCTTAGGAAAAAGCCAAACATACATGGATCGAAATTCGGACAGTTCAGCAGGGACTGGGTTGGCTGTACAGAAGTCGGTCTACTTATCAACTTCTGTAAATCTCTGTACGATCACCTATAGCAGGCAACGCTGATCAGTGTATTGTGAAGGCAGGGAACTCTCCCTGCTGTCAGAACACAATAGCTCAGTGGAAGTGATTCCTCTATCCACCTTGAATGTGTGGATGGGGGAAATCGGGTCTTTTTTTTTTTATTATTCAACACACTGGTTAAGTGAAAACAATTACTTATGTAAGGGCTGCCAAAGTCTTAGTAAAATGTGTATGAAAAAAGATTTTGTTTGCTTTTAACAATTGATTTTGGAATGAATGGACTTTACCAAACGAAGACCACATACACTGTTAGAAATTCAAGAAAAACATTTTCCATCCTGCTCTTTCTATTTTCTTGCCACAGTGGTCAAAAAGGTCAAAAACAATCTTCAATTTGACTCCACTAATGATTAGAAAAACAAATAAACTTTCTTAGAAGATTCATTTCCTAAATATTTTTTCTCTTAACTGGCAGGCCTATACTGGTACTGTACAAGGAGTAGTCAGGGAACAGTCCCTGCAATGGATGATGTTTTGAGTAATTACATTTTATGGTGAGACGGGAAGAATACAATTATTGGACGTATGAGTTCAGTCCATTCAAGGTGTTTAATAAGAACATGATGACATCACAAGTGAGTCATTACATTTGGGGTGGGTTGCTGTATGTATTCCTGTCCTTTTCTTACAGCCTTAGTACTGCTGTACAACGGGAAGAAATCCCACTGGCAGCCAACAAACTGTAAAACTGTATTCTTTTGCTTTGGCCACACAGCAGAGGTTAGATCATGGGCTTGGCAGGCTGCATTGTGTTGTGTACGTTGAAATTGGATGTAATTCTTTACTGAACTATTCTGTTACAAGCAAATGGCATCTGCTCTGAATGAAATCTCCATATTTGTTTTTATAGGTTTTAGTATAGTAAGGCAAAGTAATCACTAGCACAATAACTAACAAAGAAAAACAGACACGTGTGCGCACAAATACACACACACACACACATTTGCACATTGTAAAGCTATCTTTGAGCACTACAGCATATGTAGTGCAATTAGTAAGTAGAAAAACATGGCAGACCAGAAATGCTTCATTATTGTTATTGTTTAATCTAGTCAACAACGTGCATGGTGAGTTCAATGAATTTGATAGTGTGTGTGTGTGTATGTGTTAAAAGGGACATCCTCTTTACTGAAATAGAGCACGCTTTACTGTCTCTCCTGCTTATACTGGTACAGAGAGAGGCAAGGCTTACCTCCCTACCCGCTGACTGCAGGAATTATGTCCTCATGACATTTCATATAAGCCATGTAGTGAGTGCTACTTTCTGGGTGGCCTATGCTATCTATAAATTATAACTTGCTCAAAATGAGGATTTTTTTGAAGTAATTTAGCAACAGACTGGCTGCAGGGCCATCTTAATAGCATCATGGGCCCCTGGGCAAAGTATTGCTATGGGGCCCTACAAGCCTTTACGCACCTACTCCTAAGAATTAAAGTACAATATTTTCTACTTTCTGCTATGAAACATATCAAATTAGAAAAATGTAAAACATGTCTTCATAAATGTAGGCCAAAATGTATTCTGCTACATGTCTTTGGTATTAAGAATCCCTGAGAGACCTGTACTCTCTCAGCCCCCCTCACACCTGTACGCTCGCAGCCCCCTCACACCTATACGCTCTCACCCCCCTCACACCTGTACGCTCTAAGCCGCCCTCACACCTGTACGCTCTCAGCCCCCCTCACACCTGTACGCTCTCAGCCCCCCTCACACCTGTACGCTCTCAGCCCCCCTCACACCTGTACGCTCTCAGCCCCCCTCACACCTGTACGCTCTCAGCCCCCCTCACACCTGTACGCTCTTAGCCCCCCTCACACCTGTACGCTCTCAGCCCCCCTCACACCTGTACGCTCTCAGCCCCCCTCACACCTGTACGCTCTCAGCCCCCCTCACACCTGTACGCTCTCAGCCCCCCTCACACCTGTACGCTCTCAGCCCCCCTCACACCTGTACGCTCTCAGCCCCCCTCACACCTGTACACTCTCAGCCCCCCTCACACCTGTACGCTCTCAGCCCCCCTCACACCTGTGCGCTCTCAGCCCCCCCACACCTGTATGCTCTCCGCCCCCTCACACCTGTATGCTCTCAGCCCCCCTCACACCTGTATGCTCTCAGCCCCCCTCACACCTGTATGCTCTCAGCCCCCCTCACACCTGTATGCTCTCAGCCCCCCTCACACCTGTACGCTCTCAGCCCCCCTCACACCTGTACGCTCTCAGCCCCCCTCACACCTGTACGCTCTCAGCCCCCCTCACACCTGTATGCTCTCAGCCCCCCTCACACCTGTACGCTCTCAGCCCCCCTCACACCTGTACGCTCTCAGCCCCCCTCACACCTGTACGCTCTCAGCCCCCCTCACACCTGTACGCTCTCAGCCCCCCTCACACCTGTACGCTCTCAGCCCCCCTCACACCTGTACGCTCTCAGCCCCCCTCACACCTGTACGCTCTCAGCCCCCCTCACACCTGTACGCTCGCAGCCCCCCTCACACCTGTACGCCCCCTAATGCCTGTACAGTCTCAGCCCCCCTCACATGTGCATATATGACAGACACGCATACACATGTACACACACACACATACGTACGTACACAGGTGCGCACACATGTACACAGGCGCACATACACACACACAGGCACACACACATTTGCAGTATTAGATGTAAGGCCAACCACCATCAGTCTGAAGGTTTCTAAAAGTTCAGCTTCTTAGCTCTTCTTCTCCTTTGGCTTAGCATGACGTTGACTAAAGTTGCCTAACATGCATTGAACAGTGGAAATGCTAATTAGGGATCGTGAGGACAATTTGCTTTTCCCCTATGATTTGTCAAGCCCGCTTGGGTGCTTGGCTTGCCTTCTTCCATCCTATTAACTGGTTTCCATTATTATAGCCGCTGAAGTGGTCAATTGAATGCGTAGCTGTAGGGAGCTTGTAGTCACTGTTAGTTCTTGTTTCTAGGACATTTACTTGTTGGGTGTTGCACCTTGTCAATAAAATGCTCAACTATTGTATGTATTCTCATGGTTATGGTATGAACCTTAAATGTTTAGCATTGTTGTTATTACTGTCAATGAGCCATATTTCTCAATAAAATTGTATTCATTTTTTAAAATTAGGGATCTTGAGGGTCTGAACTCTACAGTCAGTACATCAGATCATCTGTGGGTGGACCAGTTTAGATCTTTACGTTCATTAAACTAAAGCTTGTCAGAATATTGCACTTTGGTTTTAAAAAGAAAACATTTTTTTGTCATGTTACAGCAAAGGGTCACAATCAGTGTTAGCTAATGGTGGCACAAAGCTTTCTTTATCTGTGTCTTAGAAGAGAAGTAGAAAATGAGCCCTCACTTAACTCTCTATCAGTAAGCACTTTAACAACACAAGATTAGCCACGGACCTGGGGCAAAACTTCTGCAATAGATACATTAGTGATCTTTTTGCAAAGTGTCCAGTTCTTGGAACATTTCATATTCTTTTCCATTAAAGCTGCCTCCACACTCCATTTTAAGCAACAGATCTGGGGAATCAGAGTAATTAGGTACGTGAGCATACTAAATATGTGGTCCGGATGTTGTAAATCAGACCCACTGCGCACCAAACAGGCACCAAAGCCTTTGACTGTTCTGTTTTATTTTGAATAAACAAGGAACAAAGGCTGTATGATTTGTTTTTTTAGTGCTAATCACGCAGGTGTAATGTTCTTCTCTTTTTCTTGAAGGGTTTTCCAGGAGACATTGGGCCACCAGGACAAAACGGGCCAGAAGGCTTGAAGGTGAGATGTTCATAACGTGGTATACCTTGTTGTAAGCTGTTATTGACCAGTGAAGAAAAACAAAACAAATGATTGAGAGTGAGATTTTTGGAGATTGTACTGGCAGAGATCACATCTTTACTGTTTGTATTGAGGCTTCTCCAAAACTCTCTCTTCTATGAAATTGACGTTGGATGCCTTCCCATGGCAAAGCAGTGCTGGCTCTCCTTCACTTCGCTCTCCTTCGTCTGTAGAGATCCTATGAGATTTGTCCTTTATTTTTATTTTTATAAAACCCTCTTTCTTTTTGCTGGTTTGCAGGGAAAGCCAGGAGCAAGAGGATTCCCAGGGCCCAGAGGACAGCCTGGGCTTGACGTGAGTATTGATCGCTATAAAAGCACCTGATCAGGTCACAGTATTAATTATTTTCCAGACACCTGTTGGAGCGTATTGCTCAATTTTCAGAACCTCTGTTAGTTTGGTGCAGCTTTGCATGCCTGGTAGGGATTAAGGGCCTACAGTGGTATCTATTTCTATATAACTGTAGTATAAAATAAGCACATTAAGGGGAATCTATGGTCGTTTTACATATTTGTTTACATCTGACAGTTTTAATTTTGTTACACTTTTGTGTAAATGCTATAGGCTTGACAGTATTTATGTATATATAGGGTGGCCATATTTGTTCATTATACATACAGGGGTTCTGCTGCCTTCTTAGAAGTGCTACTTTACTGATCTTTTTTTATTGCAGGCCTGTGAGTGATTGTTAAAAACACACTGGGGTTGATTTAATAAAACTGGAGAGTGAAAAATATGGTGCTGCTCTGCACAGAAACCAGCTTCCAGTTTTTTTTTTTTTTTTTTGTCAAAGCTTAAATGAATAAGCTGAACTTAAAAGCTGATTGCACTATATTTTGCACTCTCCAGTTTTAGTAAATCATCCCCACTTTCTCTATAAAGAAGAAATTATCTCAACAGATGGAAAGTAGGTCAGAAATGATTCAGAAAATAATTCATCACACTCTGGGGTATTCAGTAAATAAGAAAAGTTGCTGCAACTAGGAATGTGGTGATTCATTTTATTTTTCTTGCTGATTTGCCACAATACAACGAGCCAAACCAGCACCAGGAAGATTGCGAAGCCTGTGATCAGCCACTCCTCATCAGCGGTATACACATTTTTTTTTTTTGTAGTTGTGAAGTAGTTTTCTAGTCACATCCCTTAGATCGCCAAGAGGGAAGACAGCAAAAATTGCTATCACTATACTTTTACTATAACTTATAATAGGTCAACATTTGTACTTACTAAAAAAAACACTATAAGTTGGAATTGAAGTCACAGAAAGCCAAACTGAAGTCACAGAAATAGATATTTAGTTGGCTAATGTACTAACAGCCTCCATTTTTATAGTCTTGTTCCCACTTTCCTGCTATGACATCTTTATATAACTATGCAGTTCAACAGACCACCCTGGATGGTGAATTCTGTGATCTAGCATATCAGCATAGAGCACTGGAATGTAAGTGCAAAAGGTGTATTTTTGCATAGAGATAAAGGTATTTCAAGGCGTATCCAAGTCAAAATCTTCATATGCAATGGTATATGACTATAAAGAAACAATGGTGTACAACTTAACTTTTCTTTAAAATATGTGTGTGATATAGGTGGTCCTTGTTAACAATCAATATAGTGTAACTGAGAAAACTCTCCTCTTTGTGACAGACGGTCCCAGTTGTATGTCAGCTGTATTAATAAATAAAAGAGTAAATATTTTGACATAACTAGTATATTTGACACTCAAGGCAGAACAATTCAACACCTTTCTGCTCTAACATTTTTTGGTAATATAAATTAAAATTATACAAGAAATAACCAGAAAAAATGCCCCCTTACAATACTGGTCAGTGGAAAAGAGCTCCTATACAATGGTCAATAGTAAAGGACCGCCTACATTGAAGATAAGTAGAAAATGATCTCTTACACCGATGTTCCATGGGAGAAGTGCCCTCTTTTTTTAGTAGTCAGTGGGAAGAATGCCCCTTATTTTGGTAATCCCAGTGAAAAATGCCCACTTACAGATACCTGAAAGTTCATTGGTGTCTGTGGTTGCTTATGTGAGAGATGAGAGGAGAGAGCGGCATCACTGTCTCCACCCCAATGGCTCTGTCATGTGATTTTGACCCCAGAACTATGCAGGCACCATCAGGAAGGAGGTCGTTTGCCACTGATCAATGAACTCTGAATAACCTCTGGAGGAACCCTGGTTAAGAAAGGTTGCTCTAGGGCAGTGGTTCTCAACCCACTAGTGCCGTGACCCCTTGATAAAATTTCCCAAGTTGTGGGGACCCCTAACAGTAAAATTATTTTCGAAGCGTGGTTTGTCAGCACCCAAGGCAAGACAAGTAATTTGCACCCCCTAACCCACGGACATTTAGCGCTCCCTGAGTCCCTTCCACTCGTACAATATATTAAAACTCCTTATGGTACATTTTAGGATGTACCACTCTTTCTCTTTGTTCTCCTTTTATCTCTCTCTTTGTCCTAATTTCTTGTTTTTTTCCCCCCATCCCCCTCTCTAGCCATCTTTCTTGTTCTCTTATTCTTTCCTCTCCCTTTTCCTTTATTCCTCCCCCTCTTTTCCTCTCCCTTCCATGTATTCTCTATTTTTATTCCTTCTCTTACTCCTTTCTGGGTGGGAGTAATGGGATGAGTGGCAGTGCTGGGGGGGGAGTTCTGATCAGCCAACTTAGGTGCTCTTGATCAAGGTCATCTGCTGATCTGAGAATGGTAGTGGGGACTTTTAATGGCAACTATAATCACAGGTAGTGTCACTCACTGTTTCTGACTTTGTGGTGTCTCGTAGCAGTGACACCTATGCTGAAATCAGGAGATAGGGTCTCTTCCAGCCCCTCCCACTTCACATTCCTCACCAATCAGCTGACCTCTAGTTTCTGCCCCTCAGCCATGCCGTGAACTGAATGGGTGCTGCAAAGAGGCTAAGCGGGTGGCTGCGGGCTCCAGGAACAGCCCAGCTGGGCGGCCAATAAAAGGCTGGGAGAGCAGCGTGGGCTTCAGGAACAGCCCAGGATTCGGTGACCCCTGGCAAATGGTCATTTGACCCCCCGAGGGGGTCCCGACCCCCAGGTTAAGAACCACTGCTCTAGGGTCACCTTGGTTTTGAGTAGTGCTGTTGAGTGGAGAATATGTTGGAAATAGAAGAGACAATAACCATGGAAAAACTCATTTGGCTATTCTAGACAATAGAACCCATAGTTTTACTGTAATATAATCTAACTTAAAATTGGTAAACGCAAAGACTGTTATCATCTCTATTTTTTCCCACGGACATCCATTAATTACATGGATGGTAGGAGCAGGAAAAAAACCATAACATCTTTTTCCTGACTTGGCACGTGTATTATAAGAAGCTGTAATTTTTAACCTGAGAGTCTAGGTTTAATTCTATCTGACCTGTCATTTTGTTTCTTTTCTAGGGAGAAGAGGGACCACTTGGGCCACCAGGAGCTCCTGGCCTGGAGGTACAAATTTATTTTATTTTTATTCGCTAAACTTGTTGTGTTTTTGCGTTTTTCTTTTCTCGTAGACATTAGTGGGAAATGAAGCATTTTCCTGCTAAAGGTTTTTATAGCTTAATATAGACGCTTACGGATGACCCTAGCCAGAATGAAGTCAGCACAGGCCTTATTTATAGGGCAGGAATAGAAGCCCCTTTATGTCTGGAGCATTGCTGTCATCTCACACTGAAATGCCTCTAATTAGGTAATTATGGCTGGCAGTTGCAGATATAGGTGAAATGTGTGCCCCACTGAGAAACCTGTCCACCCCTCAATACTCATGGGCAGCTTCTCCTGCTGTCACCAGTGACCAGCTACTTCTCTGTCACCTCTGTATCTTGGCTTGCTAACAGTCTATCTTTGATTGCTCTGCTTAGCAAGACACTTGCAAAGTTGCTGGTTTATTTGCAGCAAAGAACTGCTTGGAAGTACAGACAAAATGTGAATTCTTTCAAGAACATTTTTGCATCCTTCATAAATCGACTGTATAAGGCTTCTTGATTTACATTGTACAAAATGTCAGATGTGTTGTGGCCATGAGCAACAAGTCAGGCACTGGGTTTTTTTGTGTCTTTGTATTGTTTTCCATATCTTGTATGGGAATAGTTGAGACACTTGGTTCGCCGATCACCTACTGCATTATAAAATTCTAATAAGCACTTAACCTAGCAAGTTTGCCTGGTATGATATACTTTGGTTTATTAGAAATTGTCCTGTTACTAAAGCTAAACTCCCTGCAGATGTTAAAAACTCAATTGAATGCTATTATTCTGTATATTAAAAATTCATTTAGATTAGAATGAGCAGGACCCTCTGATTCCTCTTGTATTGAATGATTTTGTAACTGTACTGTCTGCGTACATTGTTGGTGCTACATAAATCTTGTATAATAATATTGCAGCTAATGTTTTGCGTTGGCACTTATCTTGATATCAGTCTCCCCTAATCCCTCCTGCACAATTGTGCACTCACACTGTGACACAACAGTACACTGAACCAGTTGGGCTTTGCTGCATGCACATGTGCTGACGAGGAACTGGATAATAAGAGAAAGATGAGTTCATTAGTCTACTGCTGTACTCGCTATCCAAGTTGTAATGATTATCTAGAGTAGAGAAACGAAGGTCATAGCAATCCCTGTGCTGTTGCCAGGGTTATGTGAATCCCCAGACTAACTGGACAGAGTAACCACTCCTTTGATAGGTGACACAGCTCCAATGTCTTTATTTCACTTGTAAATTTAGCTGTTTGCCCAAAGTTCAGCTTTAACAAATGTCTTTTCAGTAATACATTTTCCAATTTTGTGTTTATTGCTACTTGTTTTTCAGCGTGGTTCATGGATTGTCTGAGAATGATGTGAAGGTCCAAGGCCCCCTCTGATTGTACAGGCATCCACTGTCTCAGCCTTCTGTGGGGAAAATCTGTTGACATTGTTTTTCCCCAATGGCCCATACACACAATCAGAAATTCTGCCAGCAAAAGTCGGATGTGAGCTTTTGGTCAGAAATTCCGTATTGTGTATGCTCCATCGGACTTTTGCTGGCAGAATTCCAGCCAGCAAAAGATTGAGAGCAGGTCGGAAAAAGTTCCTATCCGAAAATGTGTTCGTCTGTATGCAATTCGGACACGCAAAAAATCACCCATGCTCGGAAACAATTCGACGCATGTTTGGAAGCATTGTAATTCATTTTCTCGGCTTGCTCGTCGTCACCGCATTCTTGACGGTCGAAAGTTCAGAGAACTTTTGTGTGACCGTGTGTATGCAAGGCAAGCTTGAGCGGAATTCCGTCGGAAAAACCATCCAAGTTTTTTCTGACTGAATTTCTGATCGTGTGTATGGGGCATTAGAGATGCTGGTGCCCCAGGATGCCTGCAGAATGTTCCTCCTTTATTAGCTACAAGCATGCATGTTAATGCAGTGAGAATCTTTTTTTAGAAAAATTATTAGGCATTTAATTGTTATTGTTGATGGGTAGCTTGAAGTTGAAGTCCAAGCAAACATTGACACATATTAAAAGCTTATAAGTGAGCTGTTTTACCGGCAAGAGGATTTGTATTTCTTGTGATCGAAGCCTGAGATTTACACAGCCCTATCACACAACACAGTGACACCACTTTGAGTTAAGAAATGTGTCCTCTTTCCAACTCTGGTCTGCTTATTGGACAATAAGGAGCAGCAGGAGACAGGCAAGGCTATCTCTCTGCTCTGTATTACTGTTAGCATGTTCCTTTTCAACACATGTGCATGTAGCACACCCAATTGGCTCCCTGTCCTGCCCCTCCCCCTCTCAGCATGAGTCCTGCTGTAAGGCCTATTCCAAAAACTGATATCCAGTAAAATGGATGTATTTATACTGGCTGTGCTTAAAGCATACAAATAATGTTTTTTTTAATGAATACACAGCTGCCGTGTGTCTCTAATGCCGCGTACACACCATCGGACTTCTCGTCGGAAAAAGATATGACGGCTTTTCCGACGGAATTCCGCTCAAGTTCGCCTTGCATACACACAGTCACGCAAAAGTTCGCTGAACTTACGACCGTCAAGAACGCGGTGACGTACAGCACTACATTAAGTTCAATGCTTTCGAGCATGTGTCGAATTGTTTCCGAGCATGCATAGGAAGTTTGCGCGACGGAATTGCCACAGGCGATCGCATTTTCGGATAGGAACTTTTCCCGACCGAAAAATAGAGAACATGCTCTCAATCTTTTGCTGGCTGGAATTCGGCCAGCAAAAGTCCGATGGGGCATACACACGGTCGCATTTTCTGACGAAAGACTCTCATTGGTCTTTTGCGGGCCGAAATTCAGATCGTGTGTACACGGCATTAGAGCTGCTAGGGGTCCAGCTTTAATAAACTTCAGAAGTGACGATTTTGAGGCTTTCTAGGATTTCAGAAGTGTTAGGAGGATAGGGCTTATTAAATGTTTGATGTAGGTACACACTGCTATGTTTGACAGTATTTGGGCTGCCATTACTGTTCAGCAAGTAATATATATATTTTTTTTTAAGTATTCAATCTGCAATGCATATTTTTTTTTTAAATATTTTTTAGGGCTATCTAGGCCGAAAGGGGTTCCCTGGTATTCCTGGAGCAGAAGGACCAAAGGTAAGAGTGGTGGATTCCAAACACCAATGTCTATTATAGACTCATGTCATTTATTCTAATCCAAGGGCATGGCTAAGAAATTAGAGCCAGATCTTCCCACTCTCACCACTATTAAATAAAATTTCCACACCAAAATGATTCTCAGTCCCCAATGTAAAAATTTGGCTGCATGAAATTCATGCTGAGATCTCTTCCCCATACTGCTTACATTACTGCTGTAATTAGTTCTTGGCCTCACTTACCCTGTTTAGAAATCCTTCCACACAAAGGACAAGGCCAGATGGATATTTGTGTGTGCTGCAATTTTCTTTTGAGCATTGCGGCTCCCTCTGTCATACAAGGATTGGAGTAGAGGAACCTACTCAAAATGTGTGTAACATTTTTGCAAGCCTCCATTATGCTACCATGATAAAAAGCATGGTGAAATGATGAAAACAACAATAGTTTAGAGTAGAAAATGCACCGATTTTAGTAATAGGAATGTTATAGAACTGTGGCTATGCAATGAACATTAAAAAATTCAACATAACCGTTAAAATATTTCCTCACTGACTGTTGAAGCTGCATCCACTGTGGAGCAATTCATCCTCAAAGTTCAAAATAAATGCAAGGAAGTAAATTAGGTGAGGTACTCTGCTCCCCACCTTCCTGTGCTCTTGGTCTCTGTTTACATTAGAGATTAGAAGGCTGGCAGGCTTCCAGGTGATAGCTAATAGAGTGAAACTGTGCTACCAAGAGAAGGTAAAACTTTGAAGCTTCTGCTGCAAACGATTACGCCACACTAGGCTGCAACTACAGGGGACTTGTTTTAAAGTTCATTTATTTCTTAAAATATGTAAATATTGAAATACCTATTGCTTGGCTGCAATTATGTTTTAAAGTGCACAAAGGAAACAAAGTCTACTTGCTCACTTCTGTTGTTTTTATCCAGACTTTACTGTCCACCAGTTCCCCCTATTACTTATGTTGGTAATATAATGGTCTGAGAACCCCCTTTTTGCTTCCGTGTTTGTAATGCAGAGAAATACATTCTGAAACACGCCCACTGCAGGTCTATTGTCTTTCACATACGGAATGCCTCATGTCTCAAAATGTCAGTAGATTTCTCACAGGCAACATTCAACTTCAGTATTCTGCATTGGAAGTTGGAATCTGATTGTTGGTACATCAAGCACAGAGAGCAAAGGAAAGCTGCATGTCAAAAGTTTCAGAAAGCATACTATCCTGCACCACATGTAAATAGGACATAAAATAAGTAGCAGTGATTTCATATTAAATTGAACCTGACCTGGCCTAAGAAGTTTCTAAAGTAGCAACAGTGCGGAACTGCAGGAGCTTTATGGTGCCTTTAGGTACCTGTGTTAGCCTTTGTTAGGCCCTGTGGAGCCCCTTGGGTTCTAGACCAAGGATGGGGCCATGACTGGCCTTCCCCTCCAATGCACTTTAGATACCATTAAATTAGCCATAGCTTTTAAAGTACGTCATAATAGAAATAATACCAATACTAATCTTCTGGAAATGCTAGCTGCCTGGCTGTTATGCTGAGCCAACTCCCTTTAAAGCCTGACTAAATTCAGAGCTACTTACCTCTGCTCCAACAGTCCAACTCCCTCAAAGTCTGGCGCTGGCATCTTCTCTCTGCCTTCTACTCCCCCACATGCAAGGGAGTCGTTCATCCTGGCACACTGGTGCCATGATGGAAATGTAAACTAGTCTCCATTCTGCATAAGACACTGAAGAGGCAGGTAAGTTTATTGTATTGCAGAAGAGACTTTGCATGTTGCTTCTGCATTAAAGAGCCTGTATGTTTGCAATTGTTTTGCCTTTAGTTCCACTTTGATACTATAGAAATGCCTGACCTGAAATGACCAGGAAAGTCAAAGAAAATTCATAATCTCGTAGGGCTCATACACACCGGCTTCTAAAAAAGCCCCTCTGAATGCCAGAACTGCTGGCAGGAAAAAGTAACATAAAAAACATGCTTAAAGCTATGTATTTCAGATGCGTTAAGGTGCATTCAGTATTTTTTTTTATGCTCTTTGGCCCCTCTCCTGAATGCACTGATGATATGTATTTTTTCTGCCTGTAAATGCTCCTCTTCTAATATGCCTGTACACACAGGTTAGACAAAACTAGAGAAAATTCCCAGCTCAACTTACCAACCCAATTAACCTGTCCAACAGTCTGCAATAAAAACAGGGGTTTAGTTAGCACACATTTGCAAACGCATGCATAAGCTGTAAGGCTCCTTCACGGCACCCTGTATTACTTGCAGTACTGACCCTTGTGAATTTATGAGAGTCTCCACAGTGGGAGCACATGCATTCTAATGGATAGATAAGTGGCGGGTGGGCCTGGAGGTAGCCCAACCCCCCTTAAAGCGGAGTTCCATCGTATAATAACATTTTTTTTTCTAAATTCCTAAGATCATCTAATCAAAACGTACCACTCACTTTTTTTGGGCAAAATATCGCCTGATGTCCGTTTTCGTATCTAAAAGCAACTTATATAATTTCTTTGTGGAAGTTCTCATCTTGCCTGTGGGCATGTGAAGCCCACAAGCAGACACTTCCGGGATACGATGATGCTGAGCTACCAGCATGCACCGCCCATTCCCGTGCATGTGCATTGTGTCCACGTCACAGGGCCGTAAGCTTCCGACATTGCCATCACAACGGGCGTCGTCGTCGGAAGTGCCCGTCCCGTTGTGATGGCAACGAAGCCCTCGGCGCTGCCCAGTGGCTCCTGGGAAATGATGACAGTCATCTCCCAGGAGCACTATCAAGCACGGGCGCCGAGGGAAATGACGTCAGGCGCCTTGGAGAGGAAGAGGCAGATTATGAGGGACCCCCTAGCAACAGACCTTAAAAGGTGAGTAAAAAAAAATTATATATTTTTTTCCAAAAGTTGTTATTTGTATTTAATCCACCCAGAGGCTTGGACCGGCAGCTGACTCCGCCTCTCAGCAAGCTTCTGAGAACCTGAGCCAGCCGCTCCCGCCCCCTCCGCAGCCAAGCGCTCCAGTGAGCGATAGAGGGGAGAGCCGCTGACCAACAGTTACCAGCTCTCTGCAGGCTGATCACTCAGTTTTTGATCTTAGAACCGGCGGGGGACAGATGAAGCATGGGACCGATGCTGCATCTACCTAGGTAAGTATAAATTTTTTTTTTTGTATGACTTCCATACTTCTGTTTTAAAGTGAAAATGTGATCTGTCCACGCATGCCCAGAGAAAGCAGCTACTTGCTATTTATACTTTCTTTGTAAGTAGCACATTGTAAATCCCATATCATTTTATTAGAACTGTAATACTGTACAGTTCTGTAACACTTCCTAAGCTTCTCTAACACCTTTTGGATTGATCACTGAACAGGAAATGCGTCATTGAAAGGAAGTTCTATTGAAAAAAACAGCTCTGTATTTTGACCATTC
Organism: Lithobates septentrionalis; assembly: GCA_037952835.1. Classification (NCBI taxonomy): domain Eukaryota; kingdom Metazoa; phylum Chordata; class Amphibia; order Anura; family Ranidae; genus Lithobates; species Lithobates septentrionalis. Next base: position 1,928,700 of record JBBDGP010000568.1, on the reverse strand, counting down.
TCCATTCTCCTGGTGCTTGTGCTCCATGTAACAAAACGTTCCATTTACTTGGCGCTCATTGTTAGTCTGGGAGGTTTGCTACTCCTCAGACCTGGCACAAGTTCCTGGCATTTCTCGAGGGTAAAGAGAAATGCCACAAACTGACTCAGATTTTTTACACACACTATTTCCATATGTGTGACAAGTAAATCCTCGAAATCACATCCAGCTCACACCAGCAAATTATAACAGGCTGATATAACATGCACAAACAGAAGCCAGGGACAGATGAAGCACTAACTTAAAGCCTTCCTACGCTCCCTTTTTTTAAATTATTTTATTTTTTATTTTTTTTTATTATTTTAATGTGGACCTGTCACTTTGAAGTAAATGCAAGGCATTCTTTTTCGTTTAAGAAAATCTGTCACAAAGCTAAATTCCCCTTCTCCAAAGATCCCTTTTTTAAACTTAAAGGAGAAGTTCAGCCAAAGTTAGTTTGGCTGTGCTTCTCCTGTGGTTCACAGAAGTACAGTTCGTTTTGCACTCCTGTGACCTGCTGACGTCACTGGACGTCACGTCCAGGTACCGCGCCATCATGACTGCAGAGTCGCAATCTGCCAGGTGCCTGGACTGACACCCGGCTCAGCCTCTCAGCGAGCCGCTGAGAGCCTGAGCCAGCCGCCCCGCCCCCTTCACAGCCCAGCGCTCCAATGAGTGAGCAGAGCAAAGAGCTGTGACTGATATTTCCCTGCCCTCTATTCTTGTCCACCTGGGAGTTTTTGGTCATCCCTCCCACAACGCCTGCCCTAAAATAAATAAAACATCCAACAGGGAGAGCAGGAACCCTATTAATCACCAATGTAGATGTGCAGACTTGGGACAGCAAACACAGAGATCTCACCATCTATATTATATACTGTGTAGCAAGAGATATACAGAACTGTTGAGCGGCTTAATTTTTCAGGCATCTTTCAAAAACACAAATACTAGTTTGGGTGGACTGACTCTGTAAAGATGGGGTACGACCCTGTCCCTTCTCTATTTTAAAAACAGCTTAAACGGTTAGTAAATTAATCACTGATTATATGCTTTTCAGAAAACACTACATTTGTATTAAAGTCCAATGAATTTGCCCTCATTTGATTTTTATATATATATATATATATATATATATATATATATATATATATATATATATATATATATATATATATATATATATATATATATATATATATATATATTGCAAAAAATCTAGATTTTGAGGGCCTATAGTTTTTTTGGGTAGGGCCATCTAGTTTTACAAAGTGTTTTGCAGGCTTCAATCCAGGGTCAGTCAGACAATTAATGAGCAACTGTAGGCATCTAACCGGGTAGCCAAGTTAGATTTACTGGGTCTTTCATTAAGATTTATAAGTGGTTATTTTTCAAGTGTTTTTATCTGTAGTTTGTAATTGCTTAAATAAAATTTTTGACAATTGTATGCAATTCTTTCTGGCATGCTAAAATGGTGCAATCCCCAATGTAAAATCATTGTAACTTTATTCTCACGGGAATGGGTAAAAGTATTAGCACCCAAGGACTAGAGTTCCTTGGTGTGACAAACTCTTGGGTTTGGTAGTGTTCCCTAGCAAGACATTAATCAAATGTTACTTTAAACCTGCATTGACAATTTTGGTGAAATGGCTAAATAAAGAGTAAAAGGATGAAAATGAATACTTCCTAGAGAAATTGATGCTTTGGTTCCCTAGTAATGACTTAACCATGCCCTCACTCAATTTCTGTTGCTAGCCTCTGAACATTGGTAATCCTCTTAAATAGAGATTACAAATGCCTAGCATTTTTATCATGTGAAGAGTACTGGAGGAAACACAGAACAGCATTTTCTCCAGGAAAGTTAAGTGGTTCCGTTTTTTTTATACTTTATTTATCCACCCTGACAGGAGTGTTATTGTAGGTTTGTCTTAAGAATAAAGACTTGCAGAAAACCACAGCTACCAAATTACACATTACATCAGCTATTACAATTGAAGAGTATCCGATTAAGTAATGTGAGCTACTATAGTTCATATATAGCTCCTTACTATAAACATCAGCATGTATCAAGGGGGAAAAACCGCGCTAATGTATCAGTAGGAAATGATCAATTACTAAAGAGTTATAGTCCTATAAGCAGCGGCTTAATGTGAGATATACACAAAATAAACATAGAAAGAAGAAGCCGCACTAATGAAGTCTAATTAATATAGAAACTTGATTGTAGTAATAAATATATCTCTAGTGGTGAAAATATGGTAGAAAAATGAACCAAATTTTACTAGTAATAACACCACGGTGAGTTCATACAGCAAAGTGTGCCACCACCTTTAGAAAAACTTGTTTACCAGATGGCAAGCAAAACCAGGCATGTGGCTATAGCCCAGCCAAGGCCTTTGCGTGCACGAAAGATCGTGGGGATAGGCTCTGGATGGATGGCTGATAGGTATATCCAAACACCGATAATACCGCTCGATCCAGGACCATTAGTTCAGCAACAAACACAGCAGTAAACCTTCCCTGTATCTGTGATCACATGGCCATCCGACCCCGCGTCTTCTCTTCCGAGTCAGTCACTATTCTACCAGTATGTACAACCGGTCATGTTTTCAGGATTTTTCTCAGTGTGAACAACTGTTGCTATTTCTGGACCAAAAAGAAAAAAATTATTTCCTGTGCATTATAAAGGAAAGCCTGAAATCATGTCCTGCTTGGAACTGGTCTATAGAACTTTGCCAAAGGTCTGTGCCTCCTGGCTGAACGGGTACTCTCCACCTCTCTTTCTCACCACCATTCCCAAACAGCTTTCCACTGCAGAACTGACTCACACCACCATCTTCTTCTTAACACCTGCCCTTCTATGTTTTCTTTGTACACTTCATTTAGTATGCTCAGCAATGTGAGAACAGAGCTTTTAAGTGACTGCTTCTTCCTGTCTGTTGGTGCTTCTGCAGGGTGAGCCAGGAAACACAGGAAGAGCGGGGAAGATCGGCGAACAGGTGCTGTAAATTTCATCTCCTGCCTGGCGTTGCCATTCTCTTCATCATTTAATGAATGTTATGTTTTCATATGGTCTTGGGTGGTCAGCAACTGCTGAAGACAGGGCATATTTTAAATATGAAAAGGAACCAGCAAAGGACCACAATACCTGCATTGCTTAATTAAGTAAGAGAGGCTTTAAAAACATTTAAAGGTTAAAGTAAGCCTGTATCTTGTCCATTGAGGGCAAAGTAATGGGTTCCTTTGATAGTCTGACCTCCTCTGCTACTTACACTTACCTTACTCTGCTTACTTGTGGGAGCTCTGAAAGAAATCCTAATGTAAATTCCAGGATGCTTCTGAAGGCTCCTCCCTCCACTTTCACATGGCTCTCGGACCTTGCGATTGCCTGCATTAGGAGAGGAGGAGGAAAGTAAAGTACTGGGTATTTCACTTGGGTCCAGCTGGCAAAAGGATGCTAAGCAAAGTTTCCCCACAATAGCCACTTAATACTGCTATTGTGGAGACACTGCAATTTTTTACAGTATCCTCATTGGCGATATTCCAAACAAAATGAGGTGTAAAGATTTATTATAGATAATGATGTTGAGTTGCTTCATTTTTCTGTAGAATAGGATCCTTTATACATACAGAGCTGTGACTATTCGTTTGCACATAATGTGTCTAATGTATTTTTGTATTTGTTTTGTGGTATAGTGGTGGTTTAAGTCTGCTTTGTCTCAGGCCAGCCTATCTCTAAGACACTAGGTGCTTCTCATGCTGTTATATAACCCGGAGTTGTTAATCCACACTTCCAGGTTCCATCCAATATTTACACATCGCTATTCAAGCTCAGCAAGAAAGAAGCCATTAACCTGAGCGCCAATAACAATATTAGGTTCTTTACTCTCAAAATATCTTAATGCTTACTCAGACTTTTTTTGTCTTTCTGGAAGAATACTTACTGGAGAAATATATTTTTCCCCAGGAAAATGTTCTTCAGTCTTGTTTCAAGCTCTCTTAAAGTAGATAATTGGTACCCTGATTTACCCCAAATTGGACCAACATGAGTGCAGCTTTTTGAGTTCTCATAAAAGGCCGATAAAATGCTGCGGTTGGAAGCTAGTAAATGAACATATAAATTTATATTCAAGCTGGCTGATCAAGAGCCAGCACTGTGTGATCCAGGACTCCATCCTTGGCTTTGTGTTCAATGTTTGAGTTTGAAATATGATGTAATGAATAAGTGCCTTCTTATGTAACATGTTAACAGACTAAAGTATACATTTTCGGTTCTAATAGTCAATTTGAACTTACTTTTACAATTAAGCTGTAGAGGATATTTACTTTTACTCATTTAGCTGTTGTCAATATTTTGTATCTGTTTTTGAAATCCTAATTTAACCAATATATTTAGTGCAAGTTATGAAATATTCTGTTACTTTATTTGCCAAATATAGGCAAATATAATTTCCGAATCACTTTTATTTTTTTCTACAGCAACAATTTGACTCTCAACTGAAAGTCAGGCCTTGGGTTTTAGTATTAGGACATTCCTTCCTACATACCTCTGTCCTACAGCAGACTTCTTCCAAATTCCCTTACTTTACCGTTCACAAATAGGAGGAGGTGGCATGGCATGGAAGAATATTAGGGGACAGATTGAAAATTAATTTAGGAGGTATGGCCTAAACTAGACCCCCATCAGTCATGCTGTTCTATGGAGATGAGATGAGTAGGAACACACAGAAGTGGAAGGGAACACCCAACATATCCAAGAGGACTAGAAATTAATGGCAGATAGATTTTACTGTTGGGGTATCCAAGACATAAAAACAGGGGTTGACTTGGCCCCACCATGTTCCATCTACAGCTAATATATCACTTTTGTGTGGGCTGATTTTTAACTAGCTTAGTTACATAGTTACATAGTTAGTAAGGTTGAATAAAGACACCAGTCCATCCAGTTCAACCTGAGTGAGTGTGGGTCTACAACCCAGACCCTTGTCCCTAACCCTGTACATCACACACTCACATCAGTCCCTACCCTCAATCCAAGGTCCCCATTCATATACTAGGGCCAATTTTGGACAGAAGCCAATTAACCTACCAGCATGTCTTTGGAGTGTGGGAGGAAACCGGAGTACCCAGAGGAAACCCACGCAGGCACAGGGAGAACATGCAAACTCCAAGCAGGTAGTGTCGTGGTTGGGATTCGAACCAGCGACCCTTTTTTACTGCTAGGTGAGAGTGCTAACCACTGCACCACTGTGCCGCCCAGGACGCCGCTTAGGACACCGGGTGGGCTATACGTCCTTCTGTCCTGCTGCTTTGCCTAACCCCCCAACCAAAATAAAGCAGGGAGGTGCTGTGTATCAAAAAAGGCTGTCCAAGAAAGTGTTTATCAACTGCTTTCAGACACAAAATGGGAACATACAAAGTAACATTGTTACTTTATCTACTCTGTTTCATTCATCTACAGGTCATTAGGATGAGCTTCAATCTGTAGGTGCTATTAATTAAAGAAATCTGACAAGTAAAATAAATAGAATAGAATTTGCTTTTATTTAACCCAATAATAACCAAGTTTGCCAAAAATCAGTCATAATTAACTCCATCTTCTCCTTCTCCCTTCAGCTATTGTTTTCCTGCTGTTTTTTTTTTTATTTTTATTAATGATTCATTAATATTTATTAATTTTCATTAATGTTTCAATTTTTTTAATTTCTTACTATTCTGTTCATTATTTTTTTAAGTGTCACAATTATAAAAAAAAAGAATCATTTGTAAATAACTTTGCAATGCTTTAAACCAGAATCAGCATCTCAATCTTATTTTTAAACAGAAAAAAAATATAGAATAAAATGTATACATTTTATCTATAGTTACTTTTATTGAATAAAAAAAAAAACATTTTACAAGACAATATCACAAAAAGCCTTGTTTGTTTGTAAAAGAGTAAACCAGAGACATTTCTTATTAATATAGGGTCCTCCAGGATTTATTGGTCCTGTGGGGGAGCCAGGAATTCCGGGTGAGAAGGTAAGACAATGTAATTAAATGTTAATTATAATCCACACTGTTATTATGTAGTATTTTTATACAGTAGTCAGATGTTATTGAAACTACTAAATATGACTTGTGATATTTCACTACGCTACCTACATGTCTGTCTGGAATACATGTGTCTGGAATACATGTGTACACAACTGAACCCATAATTAGTCCTGCTCTTTCTATTAGGGTGACCGTGGCAGTATTGGGGCTCCAGGTCCACCAGGAGAAAAGGGATCGACGGTAAGATTTCATTCCAAAATCTCTAGGAGTTAGACACAGAGACTGTAATGTGCCAGGCCAGTTGACAATAGATGCTATTGGTACAGAAATGGCTAAAGTAGGTTGTGGAGTATACCACACATAAACCTGGGCAACCGCCAGGCACATATATTAGTTATAGGCAAAGCATTTGTAGTGTTACCAAGTGCAGGTATTGTAATCTATTGGTAACTAGTGCACAATAACATTGCCTTCTGGAAATTCTAGGCTTCAACAAAATAGAAGCTAATTCATGGCCACTCATTGAGCTGCTTACATAACTTTAAATAAAATGCAAAGCACAAATTAAAAATAGAATCTTAAAGGGAATTTGGGTAAGATACAGGTTCCAGCACAGACCTCGGCTTTTGCCAGCTTAGTAGCCATGAGGTTTGCATATGCTAACCGCAAGTATATGCTGGGACATTCACGTGTGTGAGTAGCCAGTGTCACTGCTGTCATTATCTCTCCAGTAGCCATGTGCTTGATTGGATTCCCTCTCAGAGAGGGGTCTGTACATGTGTTTGGATAGTTTTTGCCTTGTGTGTTTAGCTTTCTGTGTTTGCTTAAGGGGAGTGTATTTTTCTAGTGCGGTTAAATACCTATGTGCCCTGACGTCTGCTCTGTTTGAATATTACAGGGGCTACTGTTTACCATAATTACCCTGACTCCCCCCCCCCCCCCCCCCCCGCCCAGTCTGTTTATGTGTATTAGAATCCAGTATTTCCTGCATGCACAAGGCTTTTACTGAAATGTGCTATTTAAAGCTGCCTCTTTCAAAGGCCATGGATGAGCCGTAGGGTGTATTTAAAAATGGCATTCCACCAAATTATTGCAGTGAATGTATCCATTTTGTTAAATACCATTAGCACCTAGCCAGGAGCCATATTATCACAGAAATCCCACAGGATAGAAAATATGTCTCCTTATGCTTCTGTTTCCCCTTTGAACCAGATTAAAGGTACCTTCACATCAAAACTCAATTATGCCTCCAGATGCATACAGGGAACAAGACCTTTATGCAGGCGCAGTTGTAATGTAACTCTGAGGTCAGTTGTGTGGACTCTCTATTTTTGGCACAATTTCAGTGTTTGCTGGATAAGATAGCAGTTCACTGATTGACTTTAAGGTGCACCTGTGCTTTGTCCATGCAGGGCAAAGTAACAGGTTCATGTTAATGTTGGCCAAACCAGCTGTACATATTTCTCTTTTCTTCACTCCTCCCCCATTTCAGTCAGGTATCGGGAGTAAGGGCAATCCTTGGACTTGGAGCTAACACAGGACTGAGGACTGTGTTCACTACAACTAACAAAGCTAGATGCAGTCTCCACCTAAAACTACAGGGTATTTTCTTCACTGTGGTAGAGGAGTGATGGAAAAGAAAACAGTATGAGGCTGCCATTAAAATCAACTTATTGCCTTGGCCTGAGAAGAAAATCATAGTTTTGCTTCATGCTGAAAGGTGAAGTAAAGCATTTAGCTTAATTTTTGACAACAAATATATTCCAGTTTAGGAGTAACCTTCTGAAAAGCAGCAACCAGAAAGAAGGAAGTCCACAATGCACCAGTTGTGTCAAACCCTTTCTGTAAAAAGTCACTAATGAGGCCCCCTTGACAAGTGCATTCTCTTTTATACATTTGGTTGCTTCTCTCCCTTAGTATAGCTGAATCTTTTCAACATTAAAAACCCTAAAATCTCTTCCCCAGTAATTGCTCTGATCATGCAACCTCTGCTTGTGCATTTTCCATCATGTGCTTTTAAGAAACATTATACAATAACGCAACCAGAAAAATGTACCTTGAAGTGTACCTATGTACATTCATATATTTACATATTCCTAAAAGCCGTAAATGAATTGGAAAACAACACTTCGGTACCTGCAAGCACAATGGAGCAAAGTTCACAACAGGAGCACTGAACTAGTTGTCTAGTCTAGCTCAGCCCCCCTGTTCCACCTTCCCGAGGATTGACTAAGCAGCTCAACTCCCCTGCTTCTCCTCCCAGCAGTCTTTCCACTTTTTAATCTCAAATGTAAGCACAACACACTTGCTCTGAGAAAGGAGAGCAGGGTGAGCTGAACGAACTTGGAAAACGACTTCTAAGCTTTTTCTGTAAACTTTAAGAATCATTTTCTCAACTCTGTCTGCAGCTACAGAGATCTGTGAGGGCGTGTTTTTAATTTTATTTGCTGCTGGTTAAGAATATGTAGATTTTTTGAATTCTCATAGTCTGGTGAGAGACTCGCTTTAAGTTATACAAGTGATCTGTGGTCTACATTTCAATCAACATTTTTATACACAGATGACTTCTGCTGTGTCCTGGCACATCAGAAGAGTTTGTCACCTAATATGAATGCTATGTAGCAACACTCATTTTCTGTTTTTTGTTGCAGGGTCATACTGGCAATCCAGGGCCTCCGGGTCCTCCAGGTCCACCTGGGCCTCAGGTAAGTTTCTTGGTAATCTCTTTACTACATCTTTTTATGTGTTCCATGTATTTTGCCACTTTGTCTCTGAAATCAAGCTGTAAACAGGTCCCTCATCAAAATCTTGTGTATACTTGTGTCAATGTGGCAGTGCAGAGATGTTGCCACAAGAATTTAGTACAGCATCAAATAAACCTAGTGGTTATAAAGTTATGTTTGTCATAGCTGTTGTGTCTGTTAAAACAATAACCGTAGGGGTTTCTCCTCTGCTATGCCACCATCCTCATATTAGAGTGCACAGAAGCAATGGTGAAGAGTAAGGTTGGGTCTGGTATGGCTTATGTGTTTTTATTTTGGAGGGACAACCTATTTTTGTACACAAAATTCCTGACTCTTTCCTCCCTCGCTGTTTATTTTTCTTTTTTTTAGCCTCACGTAGATCTATAATGTGTTTTGATTCTCTCTTGCATTGTCCACACTGTGAATAAATTTGTTGCTTTTCTGAAATACTAGTGTAAAGGAAATTTAGTAGTGATAGCAAGCAGGCAAATGCTTATACTTTTTAGGTCTGGAATCATGGTGAACTTTGGATGCTCTTGGCAGTATTGGCTAAGCGGTTTGCATTATTATAACGCTCTTTAGATTTGACAATGTTGATGCCTGTAAGTTGCCAGTAAACTTGCGAATATGGGTTGGTTGATGATGCAGCGATATCAGTTAAAGGGTAATGCCCTCTTAAAGCTCATCAGTGCTATTGCACTTACCACCCAGAGAAAGGGCCTGTTTTCATATGTCTATATCAAGAGGCGGCTCTAGGCTTTGTGAGGTCTTAGGCAAATCTTAGACATGAGGCCCCACTCATGCCCATAATGGGAAAAAAAATGAAAGCGATAGAAATTAACTGCATAACTTGCATACATTAAGAGCCTTAAATCGTATGGACTATGTATTCACAGTTTCTAGAATTTTCTCTAACCAATTACTCTTCAATCAAATATCATTAAACATAGGGTATATTAGCAATGTGTTTAAGTTATAGCAAAAGTGTCAAAAAACATATTTCTCCATTTAACATCAAGGTCAGGTTAATATAACTCAGCCAGCACAGAGTTTCCCCTTACATCAGAGTCTGCAGGACAAACCCTTACAGTGCAAGGGGAAATTTGATGTAAAGGGGAATGCTGCAGACTTTGGTGTAAAGGGGAATGCTGATGTAAGGGGGGGGGTTACTGATATAAGAGGGAACCTTTATATCGGTGCCCCTTACCTTACTGTATTCACTCCCCCTTACATCAGTGACCCCCACCCCTCAGACTGGCCTGGCGGCGCTGTCACTGACCTCCTCTCAGGTGCACTGTGCAGGGCTCAGTCAGACATTTCTCTCTGAGCTCCAGCGTGGCGGCTCTGGTCTCATCCTATATTCGCCTCTCCACAGTCCACACAAACCTGACTTCTCCAATGACGCCCATCCTAGCAGCGCTCCCACTCTTGACTCCTCTGTAGGCCCCGCCTCGAAGACTGTGGACATGATACAGGAGATTGTCAGAGACTGTGCGGCTATAATGCAAGAGATGGTCAGAGACTGCAGACATGATACAAGAGATGGTCTTATTATGGTAATGCCAAGCAAACTCTCACCCGGCTAACACAGTAACACCACATTGTTGCAGCAGCCACCAAACATTAGAGCCACAACCACAGATGATCCCGCCACAGACAGGATACAGACAGATGATCCCTCTATACACTCTTCCATTCCCTACTACAAGCAAGAGAAACCAAGACATTCGCTTTGAGCGCCCAACAGTGCATTTTGGGAGGTGTAGTCTCTGCAGAGCGCAGGCACCGGCTGACTAGTGTGTGGTGTGGAGAACTACAACTTGGGAGAAGGCAAGGATGGCATTAGAGCCAGCTATTGGCTGCAGCTGATGAGATGTTCTCAGTGTGTGTGTGTGTGTGGGGGGGGGGGGTTAAAGCTGGCTGGAACCTCCATGGCTTTACCCCAGTGTGTGCCAGCCCAGGGCCATCTTTAATATTGATTGGACCCTGGGCAAACATTTTCCTGGGCCCCCCGCCCCTAGCAATTTCACTCTCCACCCTGACATCCCAAAAAACAAACACACATAGACTTATCTAAAAACCACTTTGCTCAAGGCTCACTAATTGGTTGCTAGGTTGCTGCACATCATACCCACTCACTAATTGGTTGCTAGAAGTTACTGCACAATATTACCACTCAATGATTGGCTGCTAGAGGTTACTGCACATCATTACAGCTCACTGATTAGTTGCTAGAGGTTACTGCACATTATTACTACTCACTGGTTGCTATGGGTTACTGCTCATTACCCAGGGGATGGGGTGGTAGGAAGTTGGCAGAGGTGTACAGGTGGGATGATGATGACGGGGGTGGGGTGGTAGGAAGCTGGCAGAGGGGTACAGGCGGGATAAACATGACGGGGTGGGGTGGTAGAAAGTTGGCAGAGGGGTAAAGGTGGGATGAAGATGAAGGGGGTGGTAGGAAGCTGGCAGAGAGGTACAGGTGGGATGAAGATGACGGGGGGTGGTAGGAAGGTGGCAGTGGGGTACAGGTGGGATGAAGATGACAGGGGGCGTGGTAGGAAGCTGGCAGAGTGGTACTGGTGGGATGAAGAGGATGGGGATGGTAGGAAGCTGGCAGAGGGATACAGGTGGGATGAGGATGAAGGGGTGGTAGGAAGCTGGCAGTGGGGTACAGGTGGGATGATGGTGACAGGGTTGGAGTGGTAGGAAGCTGGCAGAGGGGTACAGGTGGGATGAAGATGACGGGGTGGTAGGAAGCTGACAGAGGGGTACAGGTGGGATGAAGGGGACAGGGGGGTGGTGGGAAGCTGGCAGAGGGATACAGGGGGGTGGTAGGAAGCTGGCAGTGGGGTACAGGTGGGATGATGATGACAGGGGTGGGGGTGGTAGGAAGCTGGCAGAGGGATACAGGTGGGATAAAGATGATGGGGGGGGTGGTAGGAAGCTGGCAGAGGGGTACAAATGGGATGAGGATGACAGGGGGGCAGTAGGAAACTGGCAATGGGAGTACAGGTGGGATGAAGATGACGGGGGTAGGAAGCTGGCAGAGGGGTACAGGTGGGATGAAGATGACAGTGGGGTGGTAGGAAGCTGGCAGGAGGCTACAGTGGGTATGAAGATGACAGGGGTGGTAGGAAGCTGGCAGAGGGGTACAGGTGGGATTAAGATTAAAGGGGGGGTGGATGGAAGCTGGCAGTGGGGTACAGGTAGGATGAAGATGACAGAGGGGGGGGGGGTGGATGGAAGCTGGCAGAGGGATACAGGTGGTATGAAGATGACAGGGATGGTAGGAGGCTGGCAGAGGGGTACAGGTGGGATGAAGATAACAGTGGGGGTGGTAGGAAGCTGGCAGGGGGGTACAGGTGGCATGAAGATGACAGGGGGGGTGGTAGGAAGCTGGCAGAGGGATACAGGTAGGATCAAGATGACAGGGGGGTGGATGGAAGCTGGCAGAGGGGTACAGGTGGGATGAAAATGACGGGGGGTGGTAGGAAGCTGGCAGAGGGGTACAGGTGGAATAAAGATGACGGGATGGTAGGAAGCTGGCAGAGGGGTACAGGTGGGATGAAGATGATGGGGGATGGTAGGAAACTGGCAATGGAGTACAGGTGGGATGAAGATGACAGGGGTGGTAGGAAGCTTGCAGAAGGGTAGAGGTGGAATTAAGTTGACAGGGGGTGGATGGAAGCTGGCAGAGGGGTACAGGTGGGATGAAGATGACGGGGGTGGTAGGAAGCTGGCAGAGGGGTACAGGTGGGATGAATATGACAGGGGGTGGTAGGAAGTTGGCAGAGGGGTATAAGTGGGGTGATGATGGGGGTGAGGTGGTAGGAAGCTGACAGAGGGGTGCAGAGGGGATGATGATGACAGGGTGGGGTGGTAGGAAGCTGGCGGAGGGGTACAGCTGGGATGAAGCTGTCAGGGGGTGGTAGGAAGCTTGCAGAGGGGTACAGGTGGGATAATGATGACGGGGTGGGGGTGGTAGGAAACTGGCAATGGGTTACAGGTGTGATGATGATGGGGTGGGGGTGGTTGGAAGCTGGCAGAGGGGTACAGGTGGGATGATGATGACAGGGAGGGGTGGTAGGAAGCTGGCAGAGGGGTACAGGTAGGATAAAGATGACGGGGGTGGTAAATAGCTGGCAGTGGGATACAGGTGAGATGATGGTGGGGGTGGTAGGAAACTGGCAATGGAGTACAGGTGGGATGAAGATGACAGGGGGGGTGGTAGGAAGCTGGCAGAGGTGTACAGGTTGGATGAAGATGACAGGGGGGAGGTAGGAAGCTGGCAGAGGGGTACAGGTAGGATGAAGATGTCAGGGGGTGGATGGAAGCTGGCAGAGGTGTACTTGTGGGATAAGGATGACAGGGGGGTGGTAGGATGCTGGTGGAGGGGTACAGTTGGGATGAAGCTGACAGGGGGTGGTAGGAAGCTGGCAGAGGGGTGCAAATGGGATGAAGATGACAGGGGTGGTAGGAAGCTGGCAGAGGGGTACAGGTGGGATGATGATGGCGGGGTGGGGGTGGTAGGAAACTGGCAATGGAGTACAGGTGGGATGAAGATGACAGGGATGGTAGGAAGCTGGCAGAGGGGCACAGGTGGGATGAAGATGACATGGGGGGGTGGTAGGAAGCAGGCAGAGGGGTACAGGTGGGATAAGGATGACGGGGGTGGTGTGGTAGGAAGCCTGCAGAGGGGTACAGGTGGGATGAAGATGACGGGGGGTGATAGGAAGCTTGCAGAAGGGTACAGGGGGGTGGTAGGAAGCTGGCAGTGAGGTACAGGTGGGATGAAGATGACAGGGGGTTGGTAGGAAGCTGGCAGAGGGGTACAGGTGGGATGAAGATGTCGGGGTCTGGTAGGAAGCTGGCAGAGGGGTACAGGTGGGATGAAAGGAAGTTGGCAGAGGGGTACAGGTGGGATGAAGAGGACAAGGGGGGTGGTAGGAAGCTGGCAGAGGGATACAGGTGGGATAAGGATGACGGGGGGATGGTAGGAAGCTGGTAGAGGGGTACAGGGGGGTGGTAGGAAGCTGGCAGAGGGGTACAGGTGGGATTAAGATGAAAGGGGGGGTGGTAGGAAGCTGGCAGAGGGGTACAGGTAGGATGAAGATGACAGGGGGTGGATGGAAGCTGGCAGAGGGGTACAGGTGGGATGAAGATGATAGAAGGGTGGTAGGAAGCTGGCAGAGGGGTACAGGTGGGATGAAGATGACGGGGAGATGGTAGGAAGCTGACAGAGGGGTACAGGTGGGATGAATATGACAGGGGGGTGGTAGGAGGTTGGCAGAGGGGTACAGGTGGGATGAAGATGACAGATGACAGGGGGGTAGGAAGCTGACAGAGGGGTACAGGTGGGATGAATATGACGGGGGGTGGTAGGAGGTTGGCAGAGGGGTACAGGTGGGATACAGATGACAGGGGAGTAGGAAGCTGGCAGAGGGATACAGATGGGATGAAGATGACGGGGGTGGTAAGAAACTGGCAATGGAATACAGGTGGGATGAAGATGACAGTGGGGTGGTAGGAAGCTGGCAGGAGGCTACAGATGGGATGAAGATGACAGGGGTGGTAGGAAGCTGGCAGAGGGGTAAAAGTGGGATACAGATGACATAGGGGGTTGTAGGTAGCTGGCAGATGGGTACAGGTAGGATGAAGATGATGGGGGTGGATGAAAGTTGGCAGAGGGGTACAGGTGGGATGAAAATGACGGGTGGTAGGAAGCTGGCAATGGAGTACAGGTGGGATGAAGATGACAGTGGGGGTGGTAGGAAGCTGGCAGGGGGGTACAGGTGGGATGAATATAACAGGGGGGTGGTAGCAAGCTGGCAGAGGGGTGCAGGTGGGATGATGATGACAGGGTGGGGGTGGTAGGAAACTGGCAATGGAGTACAGGTGGGATGAAGATGACGGGTGGTAGGAAGCTGGCAGAGGGGTACAGGTGGGATGAAGATGACGGGGAGGGGGGTGGATGGAAGCTGGCAGAGGTGCACTTGTGGGATAAGGATGACAGGGGGGTGGTAGGAAGCTGGCAGAGGGGTACAGGTAGGATGAAGATGGCAGGGGGTGGTAGGAAGCTGGCAGAGGGGTACAGGTAGGATGAATATGACAGGGGGGTGGTAGGAAGCTGGCAGTGGAGTACAGGTGGGATGATGATGATGACGGGGGTGGGGGTGGTAGGAAGCTAGCAGTGGGTTACAGGTGGGATGAAGATGAAAGGGTGCGGTAGGAAGCTGGCAGAGGGGTACAGGTGGGATGAAGATGACATGGGGGGGGGTGGTAGGAGGCTGGCAGAGGGATACAGGTAGGATGAAGATGACGGGGAGGGGGGTGGATGGAAGCTGGCAGAGGTGCACTTGTGGGATAAGGATGACAGGGGGGTGGTAGGAAGCTGGCAGAGGGGTACAGGTAGGATGAAGATGGCAGGGGGTGGTAGGAAGCTGGCAGAGGGGTACAGGTAGGATGAATATGACAGGGGGGTGGTAGGAAGCTGGCAGTGGAGTACAGGTGGGATGATGATGATGACGGGGGTGGGGGTGGTAGGAAGCTAGCAGTGGGTTACAGGTGGGATGAAGATGAAAGGGTGCGGTAGGAAGCTGGCAGAGGGGTACAGGTGGGATGAAGATGACATGGGGGGGGGGGTGGTAGGAGGCTGGCAGAGGGATACAGGTAGGATGAAGATGACGGGGAGGGGGGTGGATGGAAGCTGGCAGAGGTGCACTTGTGGGATAAGGATGACAGGGGGGTGGTAGGAAGCTGGCAGAGGGGTACAGGTAGGATGAAGATGGCAGGGGGTGGTAGGAAGCTGGCAGAGGGGTACAGGTAGGATGAAAATGACAGGGGGTGGTAGGAAGCTGGCAGTGGAGTACAGGTGGGATGATGATGACGGGGGGTGGGGGTGGTAGGAAGCTGGCAGTGGGGTACAGATGGGTTGAAGATGAAAAGAGGGCCGTAGGAAGCTGGCAGGGGGGTACAGGTGGGATGAAGATGGCAGGGGGATGGTAGGAAGCTGGCAATGGAGTACAGGTGGGATGAAGATGACAGGGGGGTGGTAGGAAGCTGGCAGTGGAGTACAGGTGGGATGATGACGGGGTGGGGGTGGTTGGAAGCTGGTAGAGGGGTACAGGTGGGATGATGATGCCAGGGAGGGGTGGTAGGAAGCTGGCAGAGGGGTACAGGTAGGATAAAGATGGGGGGTGGTAGATAGCTGGCAGTGGGATACAGGTGAGATGATGGTGGGGGTGGTAGGAAACTGACAATAGAGTACAGGTGGGATGAAGATGACAGGGGGGGGTGGTAGGAAGCTGGCAGAGGTGTACAGGTTGGATGAAGATGACAGGGGGGTGCTAGGAAGCTGGCAGAGGGGTAGAGGTAGGATGAACAGGGGGTGGATGGAAGCTGGCAGAGGTGTACTTGTGGGATAAGGATGGCAGAGGGGGGGTAGGAAGCTGGCAGAGGGGTACAGTTGGGATGAAGCTGACGGGGTGGTAGGAAGCTGGCAGAGGGGTACAGGTGGGATGAATATGACAGGGGGGTGGTAGGAAGCTGGCAGTGGAGTACAGGTGGGATGATGATGAAGGTGGGGGTGGTAGGAAGCTGGCAATGGGATACAGGTCGGATGAAGATGGCAGGGGGGTGGTAGGAAGCTGGCAATAGAGTACAGGTGGGATGAAGATGACCGGGGGGTGGTAGGAAGCTGGCAGTTGGGTACAGGTGGGATGAAGATGATGGGGGGTGGTAGGAAGCTGGCAGAGGGGTGCAGGTGGTATGAAGCTGACAGAAGGTGGCTGGCTGGCAGGTGGGATGAATGACTGGTGGTCAGTAGGTGGCATCATATACCGAATGATAAACCTATCATGGCTGTGTGTGTGCGGTGGCTAGCAGCAGTGATTTTCGGGCCCCCCCAGTCAGGGGGGTGACGTCACGGGATGTGTCTGTGTTGGACAGGACCGTCATTCTGTACCTTCTGGAGCTCCAGCAGACAGGCTCCCCGATAATCGCCAGGCACCAGCTTTGGCAGTGGCAGGTTCCTCCATTACAGATGTCCGGCATCCGTCCTGGAGGGTGGATCAGGGAGCTGCTCAGCCGCCACACTCTGCACATTGCAGGAGATCCGCAGAGCGCGGCAGAAGGGGAGGAGCCGGAGGAGGGGAGTACATGTAGCCGCAATGCAGTGACCCTGGGACCTCGGAAAGTGATTAAAGTGGTCAGTCCGCCCCCTGGCTGGGGAAAACTATTTGCGGGCATAAACACGGCCCTGGGGACACTCGCAAATCACTCCCACACACACATTAGGCAGCCCCGAGGCCCCTGGGAGCGCGAGGCCTTGGGCGACTGCCTAATTAGAGAGCCTCCTCTGTCTACATTACCCTTAAGTCCAAACTTCCTGCCTCCACCCCAATACCATGTAGACCTGGCTGGGAAGAGGACCTAGGTGTCATAACGGACCAACAGTGAGAGTCGGCAGTGATGCTGCTCCTTCAGGTATTGTTTTCGGCCCCCCCTATAAAAAAATTTAACAACTATTCATCATACATAGAATATATAAGACACAGAAAAAAAACTCTGTAGGTGGGAAAGGAGAGATAACCCTTACTACCCCAAGTGTGGCTGCAGCCCAGGGACTTGCATTTATTTGCTGTGGCGTTGTAGCAAACTGACTGCTCTTCCAAGCTTTATCTGTGGTGCTCTGGATTCCTATCTCCCTTGGTTTTAACATTTATACACTAGGGACACTGAATGAGGAGGTGTACCCATTTGAAATTATTGTTCGTCCCCCCAGACTTTTATTTATTGCCAGAAAACTAATTGTACAATTTCTGCTTTCCCCACCCCACCCCACAACTTCATAACTTGGAAAGATCAGGCTAATGTGACCCTGGCTAGGGCATATTTTTTCCACTGTATGTGTTTACAAACACACAGAACTCTGTGTACACAGTACAGTGATCTGGCTGTCTCTTTTCCCTGGAAAGCAGGGAGAAGAAACGGCCAGATCTGTGAGTAAAAGCGGCACACATTACACTTGTTAGGCACGCAGTTAACCCCTTGATTGCCTCTTGATGTTAACCCCTGCCCAACCAGTGTCATTTCCTTTCTCTGTTAGGGTCCCCCAAGGTTCTGTTCTTGGACCTCTCCTATTTTCAATCTACACCTCCTCCCTGGGTCAGCTGATAGTTTCCCATGGCTTCCAATACCACCTCTACGCTGACGACACCCAAATCTATTTCTCTACCCCTCAGCTCACTTCCTCTGTCTCCTCACGTATCACTAATTTACTATCAGTTATATCAGTCTGGATGTCACACCACTTCCTCAAACTCAATCTATCCAAGACCAAATGTATAATTCTGTCTCCCCATTGTGCCCCTTCCCCTGATCTCTCTGTCAAAATCGATGGCACAACTATAAGACCATCTCCGCATGCCAAGGTTGTAGGTGTAGTCCTTGACTCTGAACTCCCCTTTAAGCCCCACGTCCAATCACTGTCCAGATCTTGCCACCTCCGCAACATCTCCAAAGTACACCCCTTTCTAACCAACAAAGCTCTTAATTCACTCCCTGGTCATCTCTCGCCTCGACTACTGCAACTCCCTTCTCATTGTCTTACCTCTACATAGTCTATCCCTTCAATCCATCATGAATGCTGCTGCCAGATTCATCCACCTTACCAATCGCTCTGTGTCTGCTACTCCTCTCTGTCAATACCGCCACTGGCTAACGCTCACCCAATGAATTGAATTCAAAATACTAACAACTACTTACAAAGCCATCCACAGCCTAGCCCCCAGCTATATCTCTAAATACCAACCTACTCGTTCTCTTTGTTCCTCTCAACACCTCCTGACTTTTACCGAGCCTCTCCATTCTTTTCGAACGCCTTACCCCAATCTGATCGATTATCTCCTACTCTATTAGCTTTTAGACGATCCCTGAAAACCCTTCTCTTCAGAGAAGACTACCCTACTCACACCTAACAACTGTAATTTCATTTTCTTATCATACATCACGGGACACAGAGCCATAGTAGTTACTATGTGGGTTATAGACCACCTGCAGGTGATGGACACTGGCATGCCCTAAGACAAAAAGTGCACTCCCTATATAGCCCCTCCCACTACTGGGAGTACCTCAGTTTTTTCGCCAGTGTCTAAGATGTTGGTCACGACTAAAGATGTGCTGTGCTTAGCTCCTCTGGAGCAATCCTTGCTGGGGCCAGCCATGCAGCCGGATCCATTCAAAGTGTCTTTTTGGCCGAATTGAATGGTACCCGGGCCTCGTATCCGAAGAAACAAGGTCTTGCCTGTAACGCTTCTCTTTTTAGAGAGCTGGACCCCGGGATCCAGTACTTTTTGGTACTAAGGCCATAAAGTTTTTACTGGCGGTGGTGCTATTACAGGTCCAGGATTGTGGGTTTCCGCGAGGATCCCCAGCTCCTAAAGGTTTAACGGAACCCACCGTGAAGGGTGAAGAATGGGTCTGTAGGTTTACCACAGAAAACCCTGCGGCGGGAAAAGGAAGTGGAGTTTTCTAAGAAATGTTTACATTTTTCTTATGAAATGTCTCCTTTAAATTTAGTAAGTGTTGTCATGCCTATGTGTCACCACTGGGGGCTGTATTGAGCACTTACCATCTCATGCTTCTCAGAAAGCCCACATTGTGTCTAGGAAGCAGCACTTCCTCCAGCCAAGCAGCAGACCTCCGGTAAGTGGGGGTTCCCTCTCCCTACCAGATGCCCCCCTATGCCGTTTTTTCTTCCCCTCTGCTCGGGGAAAGAGCGCCACAAGTTTTTAAAAAAAACAAAAAAAAACAGCGTGAACGGCACGCCGCTCGGCGGCTTCCAGACCCCCCCTCACCATTCCTCCTTCCTCCCTGTGGATCCTATAGGATCAGGAGCCCTTTTTAAAAAAAAGAGGGGAAGGGCCATAGGCGATGGGGGCGGGGCTTAGCACGGCATTGGCATCCTCCAACGTGCAGCTCGGGAAGGTATGTTTTAAAAGGCACCATTTGTGCTGTTGCATGCTTCAGGAGAGACACAAGAGCAAAGGTGGTATGTAAGAGGTTTGGAGATACAGGCATTCCTTTTGACACATTTACTACTGCATCAGGCTGAGCATTAATAGCAGCGACAAACCTGGACTATTGCTCAAGCAGTAGATGCATTCCTTCTGGTAGTACCTCTGCTTTGTGCATCGGGCTATGGTCAGAAGGGGGATGAAAAACACCTTCAAAAAGGGGCTCTAAAAGGACTACTACAGTCACACGGAAGCCTAGAACCATCACAAAAAAGATGGCATCCTCCCCTGAGAGTAATATGGCTAGTCAGAGTGAGCTATCAGGAGGGGCGGGTGTTGCAGCTGCTCTTAACACTGCAGCCCCTGTGTATATCACTAAGGAGGTTTTTTTTCAACCATTTTAAGCTTGAAGCAAAAAATTCATGCTTTAATTGCATCCCAAAGTGGGACTAAGTGCAGCAGGTCCCTGTCCATTGCTCAGGACCCTCTTGCTGAGGAACAAGGAGCAAGAGATGAGGAATTCCTTTTAAAGGACCAGGAAGAGGCTGAAGTCTCCTCTTCCGAGGAACCTGACACAGAAGTGTCAGGTTCGCAGGAAAGATTGTTGGTACAGTCTCTCACTGAATTGGTCCGCTCAACATTTTTACTGCCAATAATGCAGTCGGTCGATGAGCCCACTTCTGGTTTGGGTTCACTAAAGCCTCCCCAATCTGTGCATTCTTTTCCTATCCATTCATGGCTAAGGAAGCTAATGTATTCTGAGTGGGAGCACCCAGATAAACAGGTTTTTCCTCCGAAAAAGTTTTCAATACTTTATCGTATGGAGGAAGAGTTTTATAAGAAATGGGGAATTCCAGCAATTGATGCTGCTATATCATCTGTAAATAAAAAATCTAACTTGTCCAGTAGACAATGCTCATATGCTAAAAGATCCAACGGATAAAAAGTTGGAGTTCCTTTTTAAAAACTATATTGCGCTGGCAGGTTCAGTCGTTCAACCTGCACTGGCAGCGATTGGAGTATCTCAGTCCTTAAAGGACCAGTTTATAGAGGTACTCAACGTTATTCCTGATCAGCAGGCCCAGGAGTATCAGAAGCGTTGTGTTTCACAGTAGATACTATGAAAGATTCTATTCTCCAGACCTCACGGCTCATGCTAGGGCTGGTACATGTGCGTAGAATCCTTTGGTTGAAAAATTGGTCAGCCGAAGTGCCATGCAAAAAGCTTGGCCAGTTTCCCTTTTCATGGTGAACAGTTATTTGAAGATGATCTGGATAAATATATCCAAAGAATTTCTAATGGGAAAAGTTCCCTTTTACCGGTTAAAAAGAAGTTTAAGCATTTTTCTTTTAAACGTGCTTCTTCTCCAGTGTCAGGGGCATCAGCCTCCAGGCAGTCTCCTCCACCAGATTCAAGAGGTAAACCTCAGGGTCAGTCCCAGGGCCATAAAATGACCTGGGGGAAGAAACCCACAAAACAGAATACTAAAACCTCCTTTTGAAGGTGTGCCCCCGCTTGCTCGAGTGGGGTGAAAGCTTCAACAGTTTTCAAAGATCTGGCAGGAACAATATCAAGAAAGATGGGTGGCTTCCTCAATTTCTCTAGGATACAATCTAGAGTTCCGAGAGTTCCCACCTCCTCGTTTTCTCAGATCAAACGTTCCCAGAGATTCAGTAAAAAAGAAGTCTCTCTTTCTAGCCTTGGATCATCTCTTGTCTGAAAGAGTAATATCGGTGGTCCCACTGGAAGAGCAAAGTTTGGGGTTTAATTCAAACCTGTTCACGGTTCCAAAACCAAGCGGGGATGTCAGACCCATTTTAGATCTCAAAGATCTAAACCGTTTGTTTTTTTTCGCATGGAGACAATCTGATCAGTAGTCTTCATCCTACAAGGGGGAGAACTTCTGGCGTCAATCGACATAAAGGATGCTTATCTCCATCACCGATTTTCCCTGCTCACCAGAAATGTCTGCGTTTCGAGGTAGAAAATCTTCATTTCCAGTTATTAGCTCTGCCTTTCGGTCTAGCTACTGCACCTGGAGTATTTACAAAGGTCCTGGCTCCTCCTTTAGCCAGGCTAAGGGCTCACGGTATAACAATACTAGCCTACTTAGACAATCTACTCTTGATAGATCCATCGGTAGCCCGCCTAAACCAAACTTTGGTCAGCTACCTGAAATACCTAGGTTGGATTCTCAACCTAGAGATTCCTCCTTAAAACCATCAAGGAGATTGCTCTACTTGGGGCTGATCATAGATACAGCTCAGAAGAGGGTGTTCTTGCCCCAGGAAAGGATCAGTTCCATAAAGGAACTGATTCAGTTGGTCAAGACAAAGAAGAATCCTTCTATTCGACTTTGCATGAAATTGTTGGGAAATATGGTGGCTTCTTTCTAGGCCGTTCCTTATGCACAGTTTGATTCAAGACTGCTGCAAAACAGTATCCAGCCAACTTGGAACAAGAAGGTCCAAGCTCTGGACTTCTCAATGCGTTTATCCCCCAATGTGCGTCAGAGCCTCAATTATTGGTTGATATCCAAGAATCTTCAAAAAGGAAAATCCTTTCTACCGGTTACCTGGAAGGTGGTAACAACAAATGCCAGCCTTCTGGGCTGGGGAGCAGTCCTGGAAGAAGCATCTGTCCAAGGGAAATGGTCCAAATCAGAGATGACCTTGCCCATAAATATTCTAGAGATTCGGGCAGTGCGCCTGGCCCTGGAGGCCTGGACGTCCAGACTATGGAATTGGAATTGTCTTGTCAGAATCCAATCCGACAATGCCACAGCGGTGGCCTATATCAATCACCAAGGGGGCAGGAGGAGTCGTGCGGCCCACGTAGTAATTACCCTGTTTCCCCGAAAATAAGACCTAGCGTGATTGTCGGTGATGGCTGCAATATAAGCCCTACCCCCCAAATAAGCCCTAGTTAAAGTCCTTGTAGGTCTTGTTTTCAGGGTAGGGCTTATTTTCGGGGAAACAGGGTAGAGCTTATTTGGGGGGTAGGGCTTATATTGCAGCCATCACCGACAATCACGCTAGGTCTTATTTTCGGGGAAACAGGGTACTATGGCTCTGTGTCCCGTGATGTACGATAAGAAAATAGGATTTTTATAACAGCTTACCTGTAAAATACTTTTCTTTGAAGTACATCATGGGACACAGAGGCCTATCTCTTCTTGGTATACACGTGTATTGCTTTGCTACAAAACTGACGTACTTCCAGTAGTGGGAGGGGTTATATAGGGAGTGCACTTTTTGTCTTAGGGAGTGCCAGTGTCCATCACCTGAAGGTGGCCTATAACTCACATAGTAACTAATGGCTCTGTGTCCCATGACTTCAAAGAAAATGATTTTACAAGTAAGCTGTTATAAAAATCCTATTTTCTCCATCAGCTCATCCCCCACAGTTATTATCTTTTGTTACACTTGACCCTCCCTTCTAGATTGTAAGCTCTAATGAGCAGAGCCCTCTGATTCCTCCTGTATTGATTTGTATTGCAAGTGCACTGTCTGCCCCCATGTTGTAAAGCACTGTGCAAACTGTTGGTGCCATATAAATCCTGTATAATAATAATTTCTACAGTGTACAGTATTATATCTGATCACTGTATTAGAGTCACTAGCGACATCAGTGTCAGTCAGTGTCCCTCCCAGCCAGTGTCTGATTGCCCACTACACTATCAGTCCCACTATAGATCTCTGATCACCGCCATTACCAGTATAGTGTCTATAGCTGCATAAATTCCAGTATATACACCATAGTTTGTGGACACTTTAACTGTCACACAAACTAATTATTATACACTTATTGGGATTTTATTTTTACCAAAGACATATAGCAGAATACATTATGGCCTAAGTTTATGAAGAAATGTGATTTTTTTTTTTTTTTTATTACTTTTTATTATTTGATATGTATTATAAACAAAACTAGAAAATATTGGGGTATCTTTTTCAAAATTGTCGGTATTTCTGTATTTTCCCATTAAAGAGGAAGTAAACCCTGATGGGTGCTACTTCCTCTTTGTTTCCCTGCAAAGGTAAGCCCGCGATGTCCCCGTCTTCCTCGCTAGTAGCGAGCGTCCATTCTTCACCCCTCTTCCTTCCGGGGCAGCGAACTCCGGCTCTGTGACTGGCCGGAGTTGCGTGATGTCACTCCTGCGCATGCACGCGGGACCCGCCTTTAACGGCATGACCCGAGCTAGAAACGGCACAGCGTGCCCTTTCTAACTCTGGCACATGCGCAGAAGAAATCGCCCCACGGCGATTTGCAAATATCTCCTAGACCGTGCAGGTCTGGGAGATATTTCAAGCACCTACAGGTAAGCCTTAATCTAGGCTTACCTGTAGGTTAAAGTGGTTGTAAAGGGTTTACAACCACTTTAAATAATAAAATCTTACATATTAGAAAACACAGGGGTGATCAAACATGACCGAATTGCCAGTTAAAGTAGTGCAGTGCTGAATAGCACAAACAGCATTCTGATGGTCAAGTGGTTAATTTATGGAGCCCATGGCTAGCTGAAGTTGCACTGATCCCTTACTCTGTATTATTACAGCTCTTGTTACGATATCTCCATGTTAACTATGTTTCCAGTTATGTACCTTAAACGGGGAGTAAGACTTGTATAAAATATGCTGTGTCAACAAATGCCTTTGGGGTTTCATGAATGGTCAATAAAACACAAATAATGTATGCATTATGCCAAGAACTGTATTCATTTACCAAAATGTGTAAACCCTCAGTTGGATTTTACTGTGATGACTCTAAAACACCATGTCTGTTATGCCCTGTACACACGGTCGGACTTTGTTCGGACATTCCGACAACAAAATCCATGGATTTTTTCCGACGGATGTTGGCTCAAACTTGTCTTGCATACACACGGTCACACAAAGTTGTGGGAAAATCCGATCGTTCTGAACGCGGTGACGTAAAACACGTACGTCGGGACTATAAACGGGGCAGTAACCAATAGCTTTCGTCTCTTAATTTATTCTGAGCATGCGTGGCACATTGTGCGTCGGATTTGTGTACACACGATCGGAATTTAATCGATCGAATTTTGTTGTCGGAAAGTTTTATATCCTGCTCTCAAACTTTGCGTGTCGGAAATTCCGGCGGAAAAAGTCCGATGGAGCCCACACACGATCGGAATTTCCCAGAACAATCCGATCGCACTTTTTCCGTCGGAAAATCCGACCGTGTGTACAGGGCATAAGTGTTATACCCTTTATTCGCTTAATTGCCAACATTTACACTGATAAAAGACTCTTTCATTCATCACGTGTCTACCTTCGGCCGTGTGTACTGCAGCCGGTCTGTCAGAAGTTCGTCCGGCTTTTGTCGATGTGGAATGACCGAAAAAGGTCTGCTGGTCAGAGTGTCAGAACACATTAGCACAGCAGGGGAGATCACTGTACTAACATTGCATGGTTAGTACAGCGGCTCCTCCAGGGCTGTCAGGTTTTTTGCTCGTTCCGCCCCGCTGGATTGAAGTTAAAAAAAAAATAGTGTATACTAGGCTTAACTGCATGTCTTTGGGAGGCAGCAGTTCAAGACAGCCGCCTCCTCATGAGGTCACAGAGGAAGATGGCGGTGTGTGACTTGAGAGGTGGCAGCAGAAAAGTGGATCGCAGTGGAACGATGCTGGATCCACTGAGTGGGTAAGTATCTGAAATGAGAACAACCCATTATCATAAATAAAATAAATATAAATATAAATGTGGGGGAGGATGAAGTTCCTCTTTAAATATGTTAGCACTAAAACATGTTCACCTTGTCAGTCTCAGAGAGTTTCAAGTGGTTGTGAACCCTTACATTTACCCACTGACTAGCCCCACATGATACACAGAGATTAAACAAAGCCTCCTACATAAGCTGTACCTGTTTTTATCTGCAGCCCTCTCTTCTCTACAGCCTTCTAAAATGTGAAAATCAAAGGATTTTTCTCAGCTCCAGAGGGCAGGGGGTGGGGATCTGTCACACTCTGCACAGCATAGTGAAGAGAGCTGGGTGTATTCTGAGACCTTAGTGGAGGGAATGAACACACCCCTTTTACATAGTCTTATAGGGAAACATACACAGCAGATGCTGTCAATCACCGTCTGTGCGCTGGAGGAGTGGCAGGCCATCTCCTGAGATGCTCTGGTGTTGGGGTTACCTGTCAGAAGTGAGTCATGCATAAAGCAGAGCAGACAGAAATCACACTAGGTGCTTTGGATTGAGGCAGATACACACTATAGAGTTCATTTTTTGTTTCAGAGGTTTGCAGCCACTTTAAAGCTTTAAAGCTCTGAGAAGCTGTACACCAGCAGGTGTTCAAAACAGATGACAGAGTATAAAAATGTTAGCAGTAATTTTGAAAAGTACATATTTATTACGGGGTAGTGTGATTTCTTTAAACAACAGAAAATGTTTATGATTAAGCTACATGTTTTGTTTGGATTACACATGAGTGGTGCATTTTCTTGTTGCAGGGTTCGCCTGGATCTCGCGGCTCTCCGGGGGTACGGGGTCCAAAAGGCCGAAGGGTAAGTAAATCCCAAGCGCTAATTATTTTTGATAATCTTCTTTGCTATTACACCTATGTTTCTAATGAACTTTTAATAGCGTGCCAGGCTTGTGTTGGGCAAGCCCCATGTGTTGTGGTGTTCCAGAAAAAAATATAGTTTTTATTCATAAATCAAAATTTTGGTTCTTGGGAAAGTTTGTTGCTTGGTAATGATTTTATGGCAGAGTAGAAACAGAGCAGACCACAAACATGACAGTCCTTTACCACCACCACCCCCACTTTCCATGACTCACTAATTTTCTCACTCTTTAGCTACTTTGGGTAAAACTTGTGATCTAAATAACAGAGAAATAAACTTAAATCTGCAGAAAATACCAATATATGTTTGGATGGTTTGGCACATAACAGACCATACAGTTAATAGGAAAGTGGGGGTGGATGGGAAATTTGTCAGCTAATGCCTTCATAACAGTTAAAAAAGTTTTTTTTTTTTAAAAAACAGACATTATATCCAAAAAGTAGTGCAACATCGCTGTAAAAAGGGCAGCAACCAATTAGCTGTCAGTTTCCATTGACTGGTCGATTACAAAATCTGATTAGTTGCTATGTGAGATAACTACAACTCTCTGTTTTATTTGTTGACCTCAGTATCTGCATTGGCAGGGGTGTCTTTCTTATTATGTTGCAAAGTTAAAGCAGATCTTCACCCTCCCCCATTTTTTTTTTTTTTTTAACTCCCACTTACCGGGAGTGGTATAGTATACATCATTCGCCTAGGCGTGTATGGAGGCAGGGACGAAATCTTTTCATTTAAAAAAAATGTAAATTAAAAAAAGAGCAATGTTTGTGTAGCAGAGTTGAGAGGAAAGAAGTTTGTTTTGAGGATGAAGATCCACTTTAAGCCCTCATACACACGATACGAAAATCAGAAAGGAAAATTCGTAAGACGAGCTGTCTGCGGATTTTCGGATTGTTAGTACGGTGCTTTCGACAGCCGATTTGACTTTTTCGTCAGACAAAAGCTGGATGTGCAGGCTATAAAATTTTTGTCGGATGTGAACTCAACGTCCGATTTTCGAAAGTCGAAAGTACAAACACGCATGCTGGGAATCAAGGATTGACCAGGAAGAGTTTCTCCAACCCCCGGGCCGTGGCCCACTGCCGGGCCGTAGCCTGTTTGCAGCCGGGCCGTGAAGGCTGCACTTTTAGAGGTTCGGCAGGAGCGGGCGAGCAGAGAGATGACATCACCTCTTGCGGCCCGCTCCGCATCACAGCTGTTCCGCCCACACAGCCGGCCATAAACACAACACTGTCTGAGGTGTTGTATGAGAGCAGAGAGATGATGTAATTTCTTACCGCCCGCCCCACCACCGTCCAATCCTCACAGCTGGCACGAACACTACACTGAGGTGTGGCAGACGAGAGATGAAATCTCTCACTGCTCGACCCGCATCGCCGCATGTTAAACCGTCACTTGGCAAGTGACAATCCGCATCTGGCAATTAACAGTCCCCATCTGGCAAGTGACAGTCCCCACCTGGCAAGTGACAGTCCCCACCTGGCAAGTGACAGTCCCCACCTGGCAAGTGACAGTCCCCACCTGGCACGTGACAGTCCCCACCTGGCACGTGACAGTCCCCACCTGGCACGTGATAGTCCCCACCTGGCAAGTGACAGTCCACGTCTGGCAAGTGACAGTCCACGTCTGGCAAGTGACAGTCCCCGTCTGGCAAGTGACAGTCCCCACCTGGCACGTGACAGTCCCCACCTGGCACGTGACAGTCCCCACCTGGCACGTGACAGTCCCCACCTGGCACGTGACAGTCCCCACCTGGCACGTGACAGTCCCCACCTGGCACGTGACAGTCCCCACCTGGCACGTGACAGTCCCCACCTGGCAAGTAACAAGCTGCATCTGGTAGTAGGCGATCGTGGCAAGTGACACACTCAGGGTTCCCACTGATTCTGCATTATGGTGAGTTGAACTATTTCTTTTTTATTACAGTGTAATAATGGAAATTATGCGCTTCAGTCATCATGACACCATATCAACCATGGTGTTGTGATGATTGAAGCGTCAACACCAGCCATTTCCCCAACAAATCGCCCGTGAAAAACTGCAACCCCCCCCTGGCCTTAGCATAATTTTCTTCCACACAGCCGGTCCCCGGTGTCAAAAAGGTTAAACTACTGTTCGTAATCTAGAATTAACATTTGTGATGCAGCAATTGATAAAATGTCTAAATGCAGCTCACAATCTCATCTTCTTTAATGGGATAATAATGAAGCTGCTTTGCTGGTGATACTGATGTAGTTATGCCAAACGTATTTTCAAAGGCATTTGTTTTTTATGATCTGAAAATCGCGAATAAACCCTCAACCAAACCTCCACTAGCACGAAGTTAGCAGAAGGGGCCCAAAGGGTGGCGCTTGAGAAATTAACTTCCTCTTTATACTCTATACTATATAGTACGTCACTACGTTTGTGTTTGTCAAACGACAATTTGCGGATAGTTAGTATGCTAGACAAAATCCTGCTTTTGACAAAAATCAGACGCTCAGTCATACAACAATCAAACCGTGTGTGTACGAGGCCGAAATGTCCTGTCTCATGCAGTGCCCCCTAGAGACAGCAGAAAAAGTTCTTACTGGCTGTCTCCTGTTTGCAATGGATGAAAAAAGAAAAGAAATAAAACGGATTTATCTCCTACTTATGCTCTGTTGTCTACAAAGGCTGATACTGACATTTTCGGCCTAAGCTCCACTAAAACTCTAGATTTTTATAAAATGGTGAAGAAATAGCACGTTTCAAGAAGTTTTTGTTGCCGTTTCTGACCAAGATGTGGGGATATATCTAGGGGTGCACCAAATAGAAATTTTGGTACCGCAACTGAGAATGCAGGATGCACTTTGCCGAAAAGAGAAACCGAAAATGAGTTTTTAAAAATATTTATATTTTTATATATAATTGTATTATATTCGACTTTTTAATTCAAATCATCAATTTAAATTAATATGAATTTATTGTTGGCCATTATTGGCACCTTTAGTGCAAGAAAAGCTAAAAAAAAGTAGTCTGCAGTCTCTAACCATCTCTTGTATCATGTCCCCAGTCCCTAAACATCTCTTGTATCATGTCCCCAGTCCCTAAACATCTCTTGTATCATGTCCTCAGTCTCTTTTTTTTTTTTTTCTCAATAAAGATTTTATTTATTTCAAACAAGAAGCAAATGTACAATTAATAAGTCATTTGTACAAACTTAAACAATATACATATGCAACATGAAACATATCTGATTTCACCATTGAAATTTTCTGTGGCGGGTGTCTCAATATAAGAAACATTTCTTAAAGCGGGGGTCGACCTATCTATCGTTTTTTTTTTTTTTTGACTTCATTCACAAACTTTTCTTCTCAGCATTACATACTCACATATTGTGTGTAATATGTCCGCCTGTGTCAGATTTCGTCAAAAAGAATAACTTATATTCACTGTAGGCGGTTTCCATCTTCATTGTGGGCATTTGAAGCCCACAAGCATTTATTTCCTGGATGTGGTGAATGCTGTGCTCCCAGCATTCACCGCTCGTTCCCGCACATGCTCAGTGGCATCCTGGGAAGCCTGAGACTAGCTCCCAGGAGTCTGGGAGAGGCTAGAAACACGCCTACTCCCACGGGAGGAGAACCAGGAAGTGCAAAGAAGAATAGAAAAATAAAAGGTAATTACGGCGATTTAAATTTTTTTAAACGGCATGTCAGCATCTAGGCAAGGAAGAGAATACATACGGATACTGTTCAAAATTTGGGTGGAACCCCGCTTTAAGACTGCGTTATAACAATCAGCCACAAATGATACATTAAAGATATTTTATGTAGATAATCTAATTGAGCCTAGTTGACTCTTAGAGATTACAAGTAGGAAGAAAAGAAAAAGGGTGTCAGCCTCTAGCAAGAATGACACTTTGAAAAAGAAAAGGTAGAGCGAGATATAGAGAGATAAGGGGGGGACCAGCATTACAGCAGGATCTTGCGATTGATCGTTGTTTATGTCCTCAGTCTCTAACCATCTCTTGTATCATGTCCTCAGTCTCTAATTATCACTTGTATCATGTCCACAATCTCTAACCATCTCTTGTATCATGTTCACAGTCTCTAACCATCTCTTGTATCATGTTCACAGTCTCTAACCATCTCTTACATCATGTCCACAATCTATAACCATCTCTTGTATCATGTCCACAATCTCTAAACCTTGCAGCCTTGCCAGTGTCTGTGGATGCAGCCTGCCTGTGCCCATACGATGCAGCCTCACCAGTGCCTATGGATACAGCCTATCTGTGCCAAGATCAGAGCGGCAATCTCCCGCTGTGTCACAGAGCTGCATTTGAATTGCCTGGGCCACAGTAACAATGTCCCCCCTTCTGTGATCACGTCACACTGATTCAATGTCCCATCATTGGATCAGTGTGCCGTCTATCACAGGAGGTGGCACATTGTTACTGCAGCCGCCCAGACAATTCAGCTCCATGACACAGGGAGATAGTTGTTCTGCAAGGAAAAGAGGGAGGGGAGGACAGGACTATGAGCTGCCAGGATGAAACCCTGCAATGGGCGGCACCCGGCGGCGCGGCCACCGCTACTGAGCATGCGCAATTATCAGTGTCTTATCAGCAATTTTTTTCTTTCAGCAATATGCCAAAAACACAGTTTTCGGCCAATATGTTTTGGCTGCCGAAATTTAGGTGCATCCCTAGATATATCCTTTCTATGCCCAAGTGACCATTTTACAAGACAGAAAATAAGGGGGAACTTAAAATGTTGTGGTTGTCAACAGCACAGTTGTAGATGGGATGTCTTTAATGGGGACACCTGTTCAAGTGACAGCTGTCAGAAATGTGTGTCCCTCATTTTGGTGAAATTACCTCTCACTTTTATTGTCTCCGGGACAAGAAGTTAAGAGAAATCTCCCTGAAGGTAAAAAAAGTAGCAATCAAAACTTCACATGAGTTCTAACCCTTTCACACACTATGCAAAGCTAAAAAAAAGGGTGCAAAAGAACCCTTTTCCTGGTTGCACCAAATTCTGTAAGCCTAACATCATGGATGCACTGCATTATATGCAATAGACGTTCTTTAGTTTATGTGCTCATTAACAGAGCTGGGCTGACCTAGGTCATTTAAGTCGAACTAAGGCTGAAAATTGTTTTTTTTAATTTTATTTTATTTTTAGGCTTTGGTTCCTCTTTAAATTGTTCTCCTGGCTGTAGCCCAGGAAGACCTCAGGAGATTAAGTGACTCAGAGTTTTACAGGCGCATTACAAGAGCCAGAGAAACGTTTGGCCAATAAAGATCAATGTAAAGCAAATAAGAGCTAGTTTTGTTTAAGGTTCTGTTCAAAAAATCCTAAGCATGCAACCACATGAAGAAAAGATTTGGTTTTAAAAGGTTTTTTAATGGAGACTGTTAGAGCCTGTGCCTATGGGCTTCGAGATGTCTTGTCCCCTTTACGTCATGCTGGTCAGTCTTCCAGGTGGTGCATATTACAGGCTAAATAAGAAGTCTATCTTTTATACTCTTTTTTTTTTTTTTTTTCTTTACAAAAAAATCCCTGTGACTAACAAAATTCTAAGTACCTTTGCATAGACATGAAAAGACGTTCAATATGTACAATGCTTAATGTTTAGTACAACTCGTGTTCAGTGTTTAAATTAGAAGATGTAACTGAATGAACCATTAATGGACTAGACTAACTATTAATGTTTGTACTTTTATCGTCTAGTTACAATATTTGTTTTTGAACTAATATTAATCACTGAAATGTGCTGAGGGAAAGGAATTTTTTGTTACCATCATGTTATTTACAGTATGTGTCAGTGTTGGTGGTCAACAGGTCACTGGCCAACATCCAAGACTCTTCCATCCATTTATGGTTACCAAACCTCCTAGCTAATTTTGTTATTTGGGTTACATTTTCTCTGTTTGCAGTTCTAGGAGGAGCTGACATCAAAGCACTTGTACTATGCATTTTCTTTTAAGAATCTACTCATTAAAGTCCAACTCTTGCTGTAACTTTCATTTTTTGGAAGTGTGGAAGGGTTATAAATTCTGTGGTGTTTTTAATGCTGTGTCCTTTTTCAGGAGATTCCCTATCATGTCCTTTCTATTCAAGGCATGTCAGTTATCTCTTTAATGGGGACCCAGACAACAATAAGAACAATTCTTTCAGTAGAGTCTTAAGGATATAAATCCTTTGCATTGATGTTTGTGTCAGTGCAGCAATGATGACTCAACAGAGTTTCTAACCTTCCTCCATTTTATCCCAAAGTAGGTAAAACTTTTGGCTAGAATTGGACTTTAGAGTGCATCTTAAACCCAAGAACAAAATTGAACTTACCAGTCTTTAGATGTGTTAGCTGCATTTTTTTTTTTTTTTTTTACTTTTTTTTCTTATTGTCACACTTCCTGTGTAATGCCCCATATACACGGTCAGATTTTCCGACGGAAAATGTTCGATGGGAGCGTGTTGTTGGAAATTCCGACTGTGTGTAGGCTCCATCGGACATTTTCCATCGGAATTTCCGTCACACAAAATTTTAGATCTGGATTTCAAATTTTCCGACAACAAAATCCGTTGTCATAAATTCCGATCGTGTGTACACAATTCCGACGCACAAAGTTCCACGCATGCTCGGAATCAAGCAGAAGAGCCGCACTGGCTATTGAACTTCTTTTTTCTCGGCTCGTTGTACATGTCATACGACACCGTGTTCTTGACGTTCGGAATTTCTGACATAATTTATGTGACCGTGTGTATGCAAGACAAGTTTGAGCCAACATCCATCAGAAAAAATCCATGGATTTTTGTTGTTCGATTGTGTGTACGGGGCATTAGGGTAACAACACTCACTGTGTCTATAGAAGAGTTATGTGGTCAGCTTGCACCTGATTTGAACGTCCCAGCTCCTCCTCATGTGCTCATCTCCGGGACATAGGCAAGAAATGTTCTGTAGTTCACAGAAGTGAATTTAGGCAGGGTTAATAACCCTGTAGGAACTTTCAGTGCAGCACAGACAGAGTGCACAGGAGGTTGCATATATTTAACAGACCAAAAGGGACAAATTAGAGAAGTTCATTGTTAGGGTTTACAATACTCTTTTTAACATGTGAGCACCGTATAATATCAATGGCCAGCTTTAGTCTTAGACCTGCAGCATTGTATTATATTAGAGTGAATGTATGGCCCCTTCTCTAAAAAATAAAAAATATGCTTTAAACAGCCGAGAGGCCTTTAGGCACCAGGTGAATGTCACTGTCTCTGATAACGTCCATCGTCCACAGTCTCATTAAAAATGTGGATCAAAGCATTCCAGAAAAATTGGCTCAGCCATAGCCAAGAAATGGTACAGTAGTTGGCCGAGGAAAAGCATTCTGATGGATTTATAACCAACAAAAGCATTTATCCTTTCCTTTCTGGAAATTGCTCAGTGGGAATAAATGTGAATAAGACGTTCTCTGTACAGTTGAATGGCAGATTTTGATATCTAATGTAGTTTTTTCCAAGTCTTGCTGGTAAATGCACACGGTTCTTAATGAGTAGTGGTGCCTAAAAAAAAACATTAAAAAAAAATTAAAAAACACATCTATAACTGACTTTTTAAAATAAAATTGGTATTTTTTGACACTCTTGCCAACTGGTCAGTCTGATACTACAGATTTTTAATTCCAGTTTAATGGCCCTCGGTCAGGTTTACAAGGCAAGTGGTGTATAGTGCATTGACTATTAGGAAAGCGTAGCAATCCCCAGGAAAAGGTGACAATTGACTTATTGGTTTACTAAACACTGTACATTGCTCTTTGCCTTTTTGCAATGCTACTCTTCCTGTTAGCATGGGCTTTCCAAAGTCATGTAAATGTCATTAGTTTCACCTTTATTCTTATTTATTTACGACATTTATGAGCAGTAGCGGTATCTTGGTCCGCGAAACATGTCGACCAACCAGCGCACATATGGTATCATTGTCTAAATTGTCACACCTGTATGACTATGAAGCATATACCTGTTGATTATCATAGTTTGTTTTTTAACACTGTGTATTTTAATTACATTTGTAATAAAATGTACAAATATTTTCCTATATTGAGACTGTTCTCTCTAGTTTTATACGGTACCATTAAAGTCGATTACAAGCCCCCCCCCCCCCTTCCAAACTCTCAACCACATACATAACTGTATGAGGGCATACGGATAGCTTTAGATGGACAGCTGTCTTCCAGAGGACTACAGCCAGGGAAACATCTGCCCATCTTTTATCCCTTTGCTCCAGCAGCAGAACCAGGATGAAGCAGCCCTTGTACCGTAAGGCTTCCATCACACTGCATTGGATAAAGAAGATGTTTTGCTGCAATACACCAGACACTAACATTTAGAGCCCATTCACACCAGAAACTGCACGTCTACTGTGTGTTTTTTTTCATGCACATTTGCATGCATTTAATGTGCATTTTTCTGTTTCAATATGTTTATTGTAGGTGTTAGAGAAAATATAACAAGTGCACGGTCAGCCCACTCAGGGGCCGAGCTAAACATTCTGAAAACATGTAGGCATCAGAAATAGTCAAAACATCAGGAATTATTATTGTTATACAGGATTTATATAGCGCCGACAGTTTACGCAGTGCTTTACAACGTGAGGGTAGACAGTACAATTACAAAACAATTGAGGAGGACCAGCAAAGAAGTCCAATTATATATCCCAAGCATTTCAAGGCTGTCTTCTAAGGCTGCATTCACATTACAGAATTTTGAACCGTGGGCAAATGGCATCAAATGCGAGTTCTGCGTTTTGCCATTCCCACATCAGTGCTGTCAAATCGCGGGCAGATCTGCCCGCAATTTAAAACACTGTAGTGGTAATGCAGCCTAAGGGGCAACAGTTCCCCAAAGGTATATATAAACTAAGAAAGTAAAAAGAAAAGGAAGAGTAGAAAAAAAGAGAAAGGAGATGGAAAGAGGAAGGGGAAGGACTGAAGGGAAAGGGGAGTACCACAAACTTGGGATAGGCACAGGCAACAATTATAAATGACTATAGCTGGCCAGAGGCAGAGAAGGGAAGGAATAGCTGATCCAAAATTCCCAGACCTTGAGAAATTTGGAATGCGAATCCTTCGGGATACTGGACATTTGCTCATTAACCATCAGGGGGACATACGGGTTTCACACCCTGGAAGGCAACAGATGGGGTTTTCAAGGCATGTTCAATGGTCCGCTTGGTGGAAATAAATAGGTATGAGGCCAATTTCTGTTGTGGTTCAAAAAAGCCCAATATAGGGCAGTGTAAAAGAGCCAACCAGGCATCTTTATGGACCATCACATGAAACAAAGTTTGCAACATGCTGGCATGACCACCAGATGAGCAGAACATACTCATGCTGGCCACAATTCCTGAACCATCTGGTGCTACATCCAGGATAGGCATAAACAATCCAAGCCAGTTAATGTACATATAGATGCAGTTGATACACGTTTTTCCATCTGCATTTGACCTTTGAGGTCACTTCCTTTTTCGCTCTTGCTTTGGGCTTTTATGTACCCTTCACACTTTTGCACGTTTGCAGTGCCGAAAAATGCAGCTTGCTGTACTTTTTTTGCACTGTACTGCAGTGTAATGTTCTGAACTATGCCCTTAGGATAACCTGGATTTTGGATGGCCTATGCAGTTTGATTGCAGTCAAAATGCATCCAGCTTCATCTGGTGTGAATAGGTCCCTTTAGTGAAATGGCTCAGTGCATGCTTTTAGATCTGTTGTTTGAGGAGGCTTACCTGGTAGTTTTGACCATGAAGTGGGAACTGTTCACGAAGCACCACCTTACAGGCATGTATAAAAGAAAGTCAAATATTTTATTCATATTAATACTAAGTATAATATAATAATAATTATAAGAATGAGCACCTCTGATGCCAGAGCCCCTTGTTATCACCCACCAAATTTGAAGCATTATTAAAAAACAGTTATGGGTTCTGTTTACTTTTCAGAATTACTGCTTCTTATTATGCAGATGCTTATGCTGACCATCCTAGCAATAGTATCACAAAATAAACTCAAGATTTTACTAGACACTGGATGTCAACCACACATTTTCCCAATCATCGGTATAAATGCAATGTTACAATACCCTTAGCTGGGTAAGGATCTGTGGGAACAAGAAAATGTTCTGTTCGAGAAAGGTGATCCTATAATTATTATATTATTATTATTATTATACACGATTTATATAGCGCCAACAGTTTACGCAGCACTACAATGTAGAGGGGGGACAACACACTTACAGTACAGTTCAATACAGAAGGGACAGGAGGGCCCTGCTCGTAGAGCTTACATTCTAAAGGGAGGGGTGGTGGTACAAAAGGTAATAGATGCGGGGAATGATTTGATGGGGGTGGCTCGGGGACAGTTGTTAGGTGGGTGTGGGAATAGAATATGGGTTTTTCTTTGACTGCCAAAGGTTTTGTGCCTAGAGTCTCCTCTGACCCTGCATATTCTTCCCAAACAGCTAATATTCCACTCTGATGAACAGCAAGAAGTGTCATCAGTGGTGATTTACAGATCTTTCATTGCCTTCAGATGGTAGACTGTCACCACAACATCTAAAAAAAAAAAAGAGGAATACTGTGCTACACTGAATCTATAAGACATAGTCAGTCTGTCTTACATGACTGTGGTAGGAAATGTCTGACATTTATAGGCGTTGAGCAAATTAGGCAAGAATGTTCATAGCTGGAAGAGCATGGTGGGATATCTAGTACCACAGGACCTGGGATACTATAGGTTGCCTCATATGCCAGATATATGCTTTTGATTAATTTGTCCAAAACCAGAGTAGGCAAACCTGACCTACCCTGTTTCCCTGAAAATAAGACCTAGCGTGATTGTCAGTGATGGCTGCAATATAAGCCCTACCCCCCAAATAAGCATTACCCGGTTTCCCCAAAAATAAGTCCTACCCTGAAAATAAGACCTATAAGGACTTTAACTAGGGCTTATTTGGGGGGTAGGGTTTATATTTCAGCCATCACCGACAATCACGCTAGGTCTTATTTTCGGGGAAACAGGGTATATAGATAGAAGCATCCATACAAAATGAATTGTTTGGGGCAACAAGTAGAGCAACTCAGAGATTACAGGGCTTATTTTCCTCATTTGCTGTGGAGGGGAAGATAAGGAAGTCTGAGACTGTGTGCTGCTGAGAAGGGGGCATTTAAAGGATAACTAAACGCAGGAATAAAATGAATTATGTAGCAGCTTACAGTCCTTAAATGTGATTGCTGCATTCGTTTTTTTTTTTTGTTTGTTTTGTT
This sequence comes from Lithobates septentrionalis, assembly GCA_037952835.1. NCBI lineage: Eukaryota > Metazoa > Chordata > Amphibia > Anura > Ranidae > Lithobates > Lithobates septentrionalis. The sequence goes on along the minus strand of JBBDGP010000568.1, from coordinate 1,891,016 downwards.
TTTTCAAGCTTGATTATCCACCAATGGAGTGTTGTCACTTCCTGTGAACACCACTGAAGAATATCTGCATTCCTAGCTTTTTTTTTGGTGGTCCTTTCCTTCATGTAATGGAGATGAAGATATAGGGAAGTGTTTGTAGGCCATATCACCAGAGCAGCCTAGGGTGATAACCCTGACTCCCTCCCTAGATACAGTGAAAGCAGTACCAAGGACAAGATGTGTATAATTTGAAGGATTACTTGGTTAAAATAAAGGAATAGAGAGAAAAATAAAACAAAAAACAAATGCAGCCACCAAGTACTAGTAATCTACAATATATCGCATTTTTAGGTTTGGGTTTAGATGCACTTTAAGAGAACCTGTTCTTTACATGGGCAAATAACTGTTTTGCTTTACTCCCCTGCTACCCAGTCTGCTAATTTCTGCAGCATTTGGGGGAAATTATCCAATGAAGATTCTCCAGAAACTGATACTGTCAAGAGTGTCATATTCCTGTGCTTGATCCCCCTTTCCCTGTGTCACTATTGTCTAGAGATGGAAGAGTTAGCAGGAGGAACCTCTGAGTGCAAAGGAAAACTGTTGGATTCTAAAAACGTCAGCAGACAATTTCTGTCTACCACTACAGAGATCAGCCATGTGGACAGCAGGAGAGTGCTTCTAAAGGCAGAAAGCTTTTTATTTTTAGCAACATAGTCGATTTTTGGAACATTTTATGACTTCTGTCATGTATTTTTAATAATATGTTTAAAATATTTTTCTCTGTTTTATAATCACCTTTGTCCCACGCTAGGGTTGGCTTCCCCTGGACAATGCCATGTGGGTTTTTAGCAACAGTTTTAGTCTAGAAGTTTGCCACCCTCTAAAAAGACTCTCTACAAACTTTGCCTAGTAAGAAAAACTGGACCTTGATAGTTCCGTTCCTTTCCATGAGTCATTTTAACTTCACATCTATAAATAGCCTTGTAGCTTCTGTTATTTCTAGTGATTCTACTCCCTGGCAAGGAATCAGGGGATAGTACTGCCTAAATTACAGTGGAAATAATAAAAAAAAAAAAAAATCAGTCATTCTATTTCAGCTGAACGTTGTAACAAAATCTTCGCTGATCCTGCTAAGAAGAGAAGCTTCCGACCAGTCCTCCCACACTTTGCTGAATGATTTAACCCATCATGCAATGTCCTGGATGCCTCCTGTCTATGGTGACAGCGCTCTGTTCAAGCCTCCACAGCCAGAGAGACCAAAACACAAAAACCACTGTGCGAGGCACACACAAGCTTTTCATTGCTCAAACTTGCTGATCCTTATTGAAATAGCCATATTTTTCTAAAAGCAACTGGCTTGTTGACAGGTAACACATGGAAAGACAAAGTTAATAACACAAACTTGGTTTATTTTGGAGTCTAATGTGGGTGCGGTTATTTGCACACCAAATTGGGAGCTTTTTTTCCCCACACCACTGCAATGTTCCGTCTCGGTGAACAAGGCTTGATAACTTAGCAACTGGGAAGCCATTGTGCGAAGTTCAGTGACTAACTGCTGACATACACTTGACAGCTCAGTGTCTGGAAAATGTTTATGTTAGTTTTTACATGCAGATTGTATGTAGCCATGACTCAGAAGTGAATCACAGGTCTGTGAAAGCTGTTCACCTGTCTGGTGTCCCGTGTCTTTTAATACTTGTTTTATTCTTTTTCCCCCTGAATTAGGGGATTTTTGAGATTTGTAGTAATATTGCAAAGTCATTTTTGATGTGACTTTTACAGTTTACTTGCTGTGGTATATTGCCATAAAAAAAATTTGTAAATACTTCCTCTAGCGCTTGGTGCCCAACTTGTGGCCCAGGGGCCACATGCAGCTCTTTGGCACTTTTTGTGCAACCCACAAGGCCCCTGCAGGCACTGATCTGTGTCTCCTTACTGCCCTGTTTATAGCAGCGATTTCTAGCAGTTTCATTTAATGGCCCCAGTTTATGACTGTCTCCTGAATCTTTTCCCCAGTCTCCAACAACTCTTATAGCGTGTTCAGCATTCTCTAAAAGTCTCCTGTCACATGTCCACAGGGTCAGACTATCTCTTCTATCATGTTTGCAGTCTTTGACCATCTCCTGTATTATAGCCACAGTCTCTGACCATCTCTTGTATTGTGCTTATGGTTTTTGACTATATCTTGTTGTGTGTCTGCTGTCTCTGATAATGAATGTTTACTGAATTTTAGGTTCGGCTGCATTTGAGAGCCCCCATATCAAGAAATTTGACCCCCCACTGCTCTAGTAGCTATCTACAGTGCCTTGCAAAAGTATTCACCCCCCTTGGCATTTTTCGTGTTGTGTTGCCTCACAACCTGGAATTAACACGCATTATTTGAGGATTTGCATCATTTAATTTACGGAACATGCCCACAACTTTGAAGATTTTTTTTTTTATTATTGTGAAGCAAACAGCAAATAGGACAAAATAACAGAAAAGGTCAATGTGCATAACTATTCACCCCCCTAAAGTCAATACTTTGTAGAGCCACCTATCACAGCTCCAAATCGCTTTGGATAAGTCTCTATAAGCTTGCCACATCTGACCACTGGGATTTTTGCCCATTCCTCCTTGCAAAACTGCTCCAGCTCCTTCAAGTTGGATGGTTTGCGCTTGTGAACAGCAATCTATAAGTCTGACCACAGATTTTCTATTGGATTGAGGTCTGGGCTTTGACTCGGCCATTCCAACAGATTTACATGTTTCCCCTTAAACCACTCAAGTGTTGCTTTAGCAGTGTGTTTGGGGTCATTGTCCTGCTGGAAGGTGAACCTCCATCCTAGCCTCAAATCACACACAGAGTGGTACAGGTTTTGCTCAAGAATATCCCTGTATTTAGCATCATCCATCTTTCCCTCAACTCTGACCAGTTTCCCAGTCCCGACTGCTGAAAAACATCCCCACAGCAAGATGCTGCCACCACCATGTGTCACTGTGGGGATGGTGTTCTTTGGGTGATGTGTTGGGTTTGCGCCAAACATAGCGTTTTCTTTGATGGCCAAAAAGCTAAATTTTAGTCTCATCAGACCAGAGCACCTTCCTCCATACATTTTGGGAGTCCCCCACATGCCTTTTTCGCGAACTCAAAACGTGCCATTTTGTTTTTTCTGAAAGTAATGGCTTTCTTCTGGCCACTCTGCCATAAAGCCCAATGCTATGGAGCGTACGGCTTATTGTCGTCCTATGTACAGATACTACAGTCTCTGCTGTGGAACTCTGCAGCTCCTCCAGGGTTACCTTAGGTCTCTGTGCTGCCTCTCTGATTAATGCCCTCTTTGCCCGGTCCGTGAGTTTTGGTGTGCGGCCATCTCTTGGCAGGTTTGCTGTTGTGCCATGTTCTTTCCATTTTGTTATGATAGATTTGATGGTGCTCCTAGGGATCATCAAAGATTTGGATATTTTTTTATAACCTAACCCTGACTTGTACTTCTCAACAATATTGTCCCTTACATGTTTGGAGTGTTCCTTGGTCTTCATGGCAGTGTTTGGTTAGTGGTGCCTCTTGCTTAGGTGTTGCAGCCTCTGGGGCCTTTCAAAAATGTGTGTATATGCAAAGACAGATTATGTGACGCTTAGATTGCACACAGGTGGACATCATTTCACTAATTATGTGACTTCTGAAGGTAATTGGTTGCACCAGACCTTTTTATGGGCTTCATAACAAAGGGGGGCGAATACATACGCACATGCCAATTATCTTTTTTTTTTTCCTGAAAAATAGTTTTATGTATATATTTTTCTAATTTTACTTCACCAACTTAGCCTATTATGTTCTGATCCATCACATATAATTCAGATTAAAAAAACATTGAACTAAAGGCTGTAATGAAAAAAATAGGTAAAAATACAAGGGGAGTGAATACTTTTGCAAGGCACTGTATATGTAGTCTTGTTTTAAGGAAAACCTGACCTATGAGATTTATGGAGGCTTCCATTGGTTCCACTGGAAGATGCGTTCTCTCATACTTTTAAAAGGACAGGTCTATCTATTACTATGGGCGGCACAGTGGTATAGTGGATAGCACTTTCGCCTAGCAGTAAGAAGGGTCACTGGTTCGAATCCCAACCACGGCACTACCTGCCTGGAGTTTGCATGTTCTCCCTGTGCCTGCGTGGGTTTCCTCCGGGTACTCCAGTTTCCTCCCACACTCCAAAGACATGCTGGTAGGGTAATTGGATCCTGTCTAAATGGTCCCTAGTATGTATGAATGTGAGTTAGGGACCTTAGATCGTACGCTCCTTGAGGGTAGGTACTGATGTGAATATACAATGTATATGTAAAGTGCTGCGTAAATTGATAGCGCTATATAAGTAACTGAAATAATAAATAAATAAAAATATGAAACTATCACTAATCCCCCACCCCAGTCCCAACTACATCTAAGTGCACTAACACCTCCCCAGCTGCCTACTAACCTCCATATTAATGCAACAGACTCATGCAGTGTTTATGGCCTGTTTGTGAGAATTTTATTCAACAGGCAAGGGAGGCTGTGGTTCTGGTTGAAAAGTCTCAGTGAGAGCTGTGGGGAACTCTGGAGATTGACACTCCCTGAAGGGTCTATTTTTATGCAGTCTTTTGGGGAACATTTCCCTGCAATGGAGTGTAGTTTAGCAGAACGGGCAGAGGGAATTCTTCTTCTTTACAGATACATATTTTCCTCAGACTTTATGCTTATGTGACAGGGTCTCTTTAAAGCCATTGGATAAGCACGACAGCTATGCAGATTTTCCAAAGATCGGCAATGGCACTCAATGTATGTAATTTGAGCACAGTTTTCCTTTAAAAGTAGAACTATAGGCAAAACTTTTTTTTTTCATTTTAGATAGTGCCAGATTTTTTTTTCACCATCTATGTCCAATTGTGGAGATTTCCCTATACTTCCTGTCCCATCACCAAATCCCTGCAAATTAGGGGAATTCCTTGGGGACCCTTGGGGACCCATGTCCCCATTGGAAGATTTCCCCTCTATTACTTTTTAGTGACAACCCAAAATTTGGGGTTTTCTTTTACTTTTACTTTCACTTTCTATGTTAACAGCAAACAAGACAAATACAGAGGGTGAATTTTCCTTAACGGGGGCACAAACAGCAATAAAAACGAATATGCGTTATAATCTCTCTCCACTATCCAAAACTAAAAAAATATAAAAGTTTTTCCTTTAGTTATACTTTAATATATCCAGAGTCACGTTTATATAATGAATATCATTATAAGAGAAATACCTTATTTATCCTTCTTTATCCATCCTAGGAAAATATCCTACTGTAGATACTTACCCAGTGTTCATATAGGTTTTAGATTTGCTAGATTTGTTTTCAACCTCTTGCCACCCACATAACAGATTTGTGTGGCAGCAAAGAGGGTGGGACATAATGTCCACAACTTGCACATGTGTGTCCAGGGACGGCAGAGCTTTCTGCACACTGATCGAGCTTTCAAAGAAGCTCTTGGTCTTTGCTGATGATCAGTAGCTGGCAGGACTGGTTTCCAGTCATATGACCACTGTGGCAGCCAATTGCAGTGATCACATGATCCTTTTGTGTCCACCAGCGTAAATATCCTGTTAAAAGAATGCCAGGGCTGGGTGGGATGGGGTTGTTTAATGTTTCATCCTGTAGCACTTTTCTCCTTTGGGGCTTAAACCGATGTCTGCCTGCTGTTGAGGCAGACATCTTGGGCATGCTCGGGCCAGTTTCAGACAGGAGCCAGTTAGCCTACCAGCATGTGTTTGGTATGTGGGAGGAAATCCACACAAACACAGGGAGAACATGCAGACTTCGTACAGGTAGTGTCCTGATCAGGATTAGAACCAAGGACCCCGTGCCACAAGGCCAAAAGTGCTTACCACTGTGCTGGATGTTCAATCGATATCAAATCTTTGTCATTTTCATTCCTATTCCTTGTATTAATTTGTTTTATGCATGATAGAAAGGGTTAATTGCATGCAAATAAGAGAAAGATGTTTCACAGTTAGAAATTATGGAAACAGGTGAAAAACTTATGGAAAACATAAAACATAAAACTTATTATGGAAACAAAGCAAAACTGTTTTGGATTGCGGATTTCAGTTGTCAGTGCTATATGGTAGTAACACAGGTTCCATGAGTAAAGAAAAACACCCAAAAAATTAGAGGGGTTTTATCTCACTCATCTCAACTCCCGCTTTATGAACAAATCGTAGTTTGATCTCTACAGATTCTCACATATACACATTTGCTCTCGTTTGCAGAACAAACCGTGGGAAGGTTCCAACGAAATGCTTAATTAAAGGAATCCAAAATCCTAACTGGATACCATTTAGTCTGTTTATGTCACTGTGTATTTTGTCACAAAATATTGTGTTTAGCATTTTTTAATTTTTTGCATCTCAGTCCTGGTGACCTCCTTCACACTCCTTCGGCCACTTCCTGTCTAGGTGTGCGTATGACAGGGCGCACAATGTAGGACCTTCATGGACATGGTATGATCACCCAATATTCTTTAATGAAAGCTGAAGATTTAAAAAGATTGAAAACCACTTCTAAATCTACATTCCTGTGTTAAAGGGTTTGTTAACCCATATAACTCAAACTTTGCCAGACCCTCTTAGAGCCTGGCAGAGCACAATGTATTAATCTTTTAGAAAAATTAGAGCTTTAAGTACCTATTTAGAGCGGTCTTCAGGCTGGTCACATGACTCGCGGCCGCTGTACAGCTCCTATGGATAGATACTGCAGGAGAGGCCGTGATCTCCCTCTGACGTCAGCCCGGAAGATCACATGGCCGCTCAGCCTGTGCTGCAGTAGCCCTGGAAACCGGCCGAGAGTCACGTGACCGGCCTGAAGACTGCGTTAAAATGGTATTTACAGCGCTCGTTTTTCTAAAAGATTAATGCAGTGTGCTCTGCCATGATATGAAAGAGTCGCTGGCAGTGAGCATATAACATTTTAAATTTTACTAGAAGCGGCGCGGGGGGGGGGGGGGGGAGATGGAGACACAGACATGAACTAACATGCAGGAAGGAGGGGGGTGAGGGGGGAGAGAGGAGAGCAGAGGGGAGAGCAGCGCATGACGGAGGGACGCAACCCCAGACCATGGTGGTCAGGGCGGAGAAGCCCTGATTTTTTGGTTGGCGCAGAGAGGGGGATACTGGAAGTGCCAGGTTCAGTTTTTTTTTAAAATCTTATATAAGTGCTGTCATAATGGCATGAGTATCTGCAACAATTAAGGCTGGTGTTCTGTGGTTGGACCAACTGTGTTTTCTTGCAGGCGAATATTTAATTGTTTCCGAGTGACCTCTTGGCAACTGGTTGACTGCCCTCTGCTGGCCTAAAGGGGGTATCGCAGAACATTTTTCCAGTCATTTGAATGCTGTATTAAACCATCCCTAAATATTATTTTACAATGACATAGAGCTCACCAGCATTCACAGGACACATAGTCAGGACACAGTATGGTAAATGCAGTAAACTGTCCAGAACTCAGCTGCTGTTCCTAACAGTTGGTGCACTGTGTAACTTCTTATTGTGTGTTCATCATTATGTCCATAGGCGTTCACATCCTATTGCATTAGGGTGTGCACCCCAAAGCTCAAACACACACACATACGTATGTATGTATGTGTGGATAGATAGATAGATAGATAGATAGATAGATAGATAGATAGATAGATAGTGCCAGCAAACGGGTCTTCCCACCGACCTTATATATACGAAAAAAGTTCAAAGGTTGCTGCACTTAAAAATTATTCATTTATTTTTCAAGAAAGATTACATGTCAAAAGTTGTTCAGACAAAGATATTCAAAAGTCGTTCAGACAGCGATTTCCGTTTCGGGCTTTTATGTTCACGCCCTTCTTCAGATCAGTCAGAACACATCTAACAATTTCATCAAGATCATGTGTTTTTAAATACTCACAAACATCATCACACATGGAATCAATTACATGGTATAATTGCTCTCTGCTTCAATTAAATTCCTACACAATCTCATTATTCCCTTAGAAGTCATCCTATTGTCAATCTGAAAAACATATATATAAAAAAATATAATAAAATAATGCCTACAAAACTGTATATATATATTTTTTTATATAAATATTTAAAAAAATAATAAAAATCAAAAATATATATCAAAAAAATGAAAAGAAATTAAAAAAATGTGAAAAAATACCACAAATTCATATACCGTATATACTCGAGTATAAGTCGTTCCGAGTATAAGTCGAGGCCCTAATTTACCACAAAAAAATGGGAAAAACGTATTGACCCGAGTATAAGACGAGGGTGAGAAATGCACAGCTACTGTAAGTGGAAAAGAGGGTCAACAAGCCCATTTGCAACCTCACCGTGCCCATTGGCATGCCTCACTGTGCCCATTTGCAGCCATAGGTCCCCGAACTTCAAACTCGGTAGTTAAGGGTTCCTAGATGCCCCCTAGCTGCAGCCAAAATTTGGGGTCTCTGAACCCAAAGGGTCCCGAAATGACATTGCTGCAGATGGACACAGTTGACTGATTTTGGGGCCCCGTATGTCAGGGCCACTTAGTGCTAGGAACCCCAAATTTGGTGTGTAAACCCAGTGGAACTAGCACCATAAAATATCCAAAGCTGGGGTTTCTAACAAGAAGTGGCCCCGAGATACAGGGCCCAAAAAAATCGGTTCAGAAAATGTCAAGCACTTTTCTGCAGCAGAGAATGACATTTTCCGAACCTACTTTGGGGCCCCGTATCTCAGGGCCACTTGGTGCTAAGAACCCCAGCTTTGGATATGTTATGGTACCAGTTCCACTGGGATTGCACACCAAATTTGGGGTTCCTAGCACCAAGTGGACCTGAGATACAGGGCCCCAAAGTCGGTTCAGAAAATGAAATTTTTTGCTGCAGAAAAGTGCTTGACTCGAGTATAAGTCGAGGGGGGTACTTTCAGCACAAAAAAAGTGCTGAAAAATTCGACTTATACTCGAGTATATACGGTAAATAAAGATCTAAATCTGTGTTTAAACCATTTGGAGAAATAGTGTTGAGAAAATGTATCCAATGTACCTCACGTCTCCTCAGGGTAAGTTCACGATCACCACTTCTATTTTTTTCAATGCCTTCTAATACCATGTATTTTTATTGTGAGACTGTATGTCCTTTTTCTACAGTGTCGGGCAAGTGGCAACTGTATTAATTTATGCCCAATTGAGCATTTGTGTCTAGCGATTCGATCTTTCACTTTTTGTGTGGTATCACCAATATATACTAATCCACATGGACACTTAATAGTGTACACTACATACGATGATTAGCATGTATAGTGTCCCTTAATGGGAGTATTAAAACCTCTGTGGGGATGTGAAAAATATTTACCCCTTATCATTGAGTTACACTGGATGCAAGAAAAACATGGAAAGGATCTCATATTTTTTTGGTCCCAAAAAGGTTATTTTGGGAACAGGTGGAGAAAATTGATCCGATCTCGCTAATCGGTCTCGGAGTGTTCTACCTTTTTCTATATGAAGACATAGGTAGACTCCAAAATTCTTCAATAGTTGGATAACTAGTCCTAAGTGAATTCCAATGTTTTTTAATGATATTAAAAATTATATGTGAACATGGATGATATTGTGTGACAAAAGGGATCCTTCTAATTAATTTTTTGGATGTCCCAATGTTACCTAGATTCGATCGTTCCTTTTTTATTAATGCTTCAGGGTATCTTCTATTGATAAGTTTCCTCTCCATTTCAGGTAGTCTCTAATGACAACGTTGTGGATAATTGACTATTCTTTGAACCCTCATTAACTGTCTTTGGAATGAAATTAAATACATTACGTGGCTGAAAACTATCAAAGTGTAGTAAATGATTACGATCGATAGTTTTAACATACAGATTGCTCATGATTCTCATATTGACAATCCTCAGCATGGTGTCAAGGAAGGAAATTTCAATCCTGCTTGATTCGATATTAAACTTTAAACCGGGGATAAGATAATTAGGATAACGATCAAATAATAAAAGGGTGCCAATGTCGCCACCCCACACTGGGAATATGTCATCCACAAATCTATACCATCCCTGACAATGTTCAAGAAACATATTATTGACAAATATGAAAGATGTCTCAATCATGTTCATGAACGCATTCGCATATGGGGGTGCGACATTGGAACCCATCGCTGCCCCTCTCAGCTGCAAAAAATGAGCATCCTTAAACAGAAAATAATTCTCATCAAGTACAATTTTGAGTAAATCCAACAAAAACTCAATCTGCTGTTTTTCATATAGACCCGAATGGATCAACAACCGCCAACATGCCTCGATCCCTAATTCATGAGGGATCACTGTAAAAAGACTAGAGATGTCCCACGTCACTAGAATGGAATCGGATGACAACTCAATATTTTGAATTTTATCAAGAAAATCTGAAGTATCTCATATGTATGATTTAGTGTTGGACAATAACGGTGTTAAACACCTGTCCAAATATTGCGCCAATGGAGTTGTCACCGATCCCATCCCAGAGACGATGAGCCGAACCGGGGGATTAATAGAATCTTTATGGATCTTTGGTAAAATATACATCACCAGCCTGATTAGATGTTCAGAGGTTAGAAATTCAACAGTCTCGTCATCAATAATCTTATTTCTCAAAGTTGATGTCAAAACACTTTTAATTCTTTTTTGTACTCTAAGGCCCCTTTCACACTGGGGAGGCGTCCGCGGTAAAGCGCCGCTACTGTTAGCGGCGCTTTACCGTCGGTATTCAGCCGCTAAAGGGGCGGTTTTACCCCCGCTAGCGGCCGAGAAAGGGTTAAAAACCACCGCAAAGCGCCTCTACAGAGGTGCTTTGCTGGCGGTATAGCCGCGCTGTCCCGTTGATTTCAATGGGCAGGAGCGGGGAAGGAGCGGTGAATACAGTGAATACACCGCTCCTTCCCCGCTCCAAAGATGCTGCTGGCAGGACTTTTTTTCCCGTCCTGCCAGCGCACCGCTCCAGTGTGAAAGCCCTCAGGGCTTTCACACTGGATACAAAGCAGCGGCACTTTCTGGTCGGTTTGCAGGCACTATTATTAGCGCAATAGCGCCTGCAAACCGCCCCAGTGTGAAAGGGCTCTAAATACTGGACTAATATCTAGTTTTTTGTAAGTGCTGACATCTGCAAGCTGTTTCAGTACTTCCGAATCGTACTTTGAGGTATCCATTATTACGATGGCTCCCCCCCCCCCTTGTCGGCCGGTTTGATAGTTATATCCCGCCAAGCCAACAAGGAGTTTAATGCCGTGATTTCATCCCTACTTGGATTGTTCGGTGTGTGGTCTATTTTACTTCTGTCATTTAACAAAAGTTTTTATCTCATTATCCACTTTTTCAATGAATACCTCAATAGCAGAACATGAAGTAGGGGGTACCCTGGTGTTTTTTTTTATTTTAAACCCATATTTTTAATTGATAACGGTAAATTTCCTTTAGTTGCAATATTGGGTTGACCTGCAAAATACGCTTTAAACCTTAATTGTCTATAAAACCTATAAAGATCTTGTTTCAAGGTTAAATCATTCATTCTTTCTTTAGGGCAAAAACCTAGCCCCTTATTCAAAACCCTTAGTTCAGTCTCCGTTTAAGAAATTGAAGATATATTATGTACCACATTATCCTTAACTTCCCTGACAATTCTGGCGCCTTGTAGATATATATAAACACACATTATATTGTCAAAAGTATTGCGACACCTGCCTTTACACGCACATGAACTTTATTGGCATCCCAGTCTTAGTCGTAGGGTACATTATTGTGTTGGCCCACCCTTTGCAGCCATAACAGCTTCAACTCTTCTGGGAAGGCTGTCCACAAGGTTTAGGAGTGTGTCTATGGGAATGTTTGACCATTCTTCCAGAAGCACATTTGTGATGTCAGGTACTAGTGGACGAGAAGGCCTGGATCTCAGTCTCTGCTCTAATTCATCCCAAAGGTGTTCTATCGGGTTGAGGTCAGGACTCTGTGCGGGCCAGTCAAGTTTCTCCACCCCAAACTCGCTCATCCGTGCCTTTATGGACCTTGCTTTGTGCACTGGCCAAATCATTTGGTGGAGGGGGGATTATGGTGTGGGGTTGTTCTTCAGGGGTTGGGCTTGGCCCCTTAGTTCCAGTGAATGGAACTCTTAAGGTGTCAGCATACCAAGACATTTTGGACAATTTCCTGCTCCCAACTTTGTGGGAACAGTTTGGGGATGGCCCCTTCTTTTACCAACATGACTGCACACCAGTGCACAAAGCAAGGTCCATAAAGACATGGACTTATCAGGGGTGGTGGAAAATTAACTTCAAGTGCAATAGTTCACATTATAATAGTAACTAAAACATATAAAATTAAGTGTAACAATCTAAAAAATAAAAACTCCAAAGTGCTATAATATGTGAACCTCCCAACTAAAAAGTTGTTGCACTTAATAGTTAATTTGTATTTCAATTATCTGTAGAGGGGTTTCCACCATCCCTACTAAGTTTCATTTGATATGTCTTGTTTTCAGCTTGATGTGTATTATATGTGAATTTTATCACCGGTATTGTGGCAATATTGAAGTTTATTGAGATGTCCATACATTAAAGGGTTTCTCCATTATTTTGAAGTTATTGATTAGTAAGTTAGTGCTGCACTTTTTTTTTGCGATGTGGGAACATGTAACACTGTTTAGCGGCAGCCCTTTTACTGACACTTTTTTATTTTACCTCCGGTAGTTAATTGTAAATAGTGGTGTGGTGATTACCTATTATACTAAAGATTGGCATGTGGCATTACTAAACATCAACGGATTTCAGTTGTGCCCCACCAGGCCGCCCTCCATGGACAATGTGCCTGCCTGCTTAGTTCATCTCCCCGTCCCTGCACTCAGTGCACTGATGGACACTGATTAGCAGCACTGATAGGCAGCAATGATGGGCACTAATAGCTGTCCCTGATTGACAGCACTGACTGGCAGCACTGATGTCCACTGATAGGCAGCACAGATTGTTGGCACTGATGGGCACTGATTGGTGGCACTGTTAGGCAGCAATGATTGGCACTGATAGGCAGCATTGATGATCACTGATTTGCAGCACTGATAAGCCACACTGTTGGGCGCTTATGGGCCCTAATTGACACTGATAGGTGACACTGATTGGCAGCACTGATTGATACTGATAGGCAGCATTGATGGGCACAGATTGGCACTGATAGGCAGCATTGGTTGTCACTGACTGGTAGCATTGGTTGGCACTGATTGGCAGCATTGATTGGCATGGGCCGAGGAGAGGGGGAGTTTCACATTCAGCAGATCGGCAGATCATGAGGCTTGCAAGAGTCTCTCAGTGTGGAAAACTGTCAGATATTGTCACTGCTTACTGACCAGCTGTCACAACTGAGCTGTGATGCCAGGGATGGACGGGACCAAGCAGCTATCAAACACCAGCCAATGATTGAGCTGCTAAAGAAAGGGTGCGGAGCCACATACATGTAGCGGCCACCCAGACCCTATCCCATTGGCTGGTGTTTGATAGCAGTTTGGTCTCCCCCACCCCCGACATCACCGCTGAGTTTTGTCAGCTGGCCTTTTCTCTGCATTACATAACAGTTTCATACACTGAGCGGCTCTAGCAAGCTTCACGATCTGCTGCCTGTGGAACTGTTTCACAGGCAGCGTGAGCTACACACTCTCTTGGATGCAACATTTCAGGGGAAAACATGGGAGACAGCACGGGATAATTGGGGTGTGCCCAGGCACACCCCGTGTGCATGCCTATGTTTGGGTCACTATAAAGTAGATAGTATAACAATGGCATTTTGATTTGTTCTTTTAGAGACAATTTTAAAATAATTTTGCCCCAGTTTTATTCATCCTGGAAAAGTGGTTGATACCTGGCGCTGTTGATCTCCCTCTGTACATGCCAGTCACATGGCTGTCAAGGTGACACGGTGCCATCAGTGCTTTCTGACTTACTATCCTGAAAACAGTATTTAGATCAGTAAAGTCAAGAGTCAGCAATCCTTATCAACATTCTTTGTTTTTATCCAGGGACTCAGAAAATATTAAAGCAAAGGGTTCAGCATGACAGCGGGCAGCTAGTGTTTTCAGACAGCAGTCTACATGCTGCATAAGGAGGAATGTCTTGGGCTATGCAAATTCTGACTTTCAGAACGTCTTCCATTGCAGAATGATTTAAAGGAAGTTCGAGAATTGATTTTTGGAGCCGGATTGTTACATTACATGTATTCTGGGGCTCCTTATGGATCCTGCAAGCTAACTGCAGTTATATTTATGGGCCACGCAACTGGTTTACTTTAGATATACAATAGGAGTGTTTATGTACTACGCTGCCAGTACACCATCTATTTAGTTATATATTTTAGCTGTTCACACAGTGATTTACAGTAAGCTTTCTTTATATGGAATATGGATATGAGAGCTGCCATTGCTGGCCTTCTTTGAATGAAATACTAACCCCTTGGCTTATGTTCGTTGAGTCCTGTTAATATACTGAACAGGAAAGTTAAAGTCGGTTGTCCTGACCTGCATTCTTTTTTTTGAGGTAGTGACTCAGGGTACTAAAGTCAGAGGATCAGCAGAACAGCCAGACAACTAGCATTTGCAGAATAATAAGTCTTTTTTTTTTTCCCCTCAGCAGAGGGTTTTTTTTTTTCATTGTCATCAACCAGCATTCTTGTGTGCTTATATGAATTCTTTAAAGAGAGCCTGTCCAGTGCTGTCATGTCTCTTAGGCAGGGCCAGATTAGGAGTATCATGGGCCTGGTGCTGAGAATTTCGGTGGGCCTTTTTATGGAAACAAAATGAAAATGCAAACAATTTTTTGCTAAAACGAATTAAATATACTCTCACCAGTAATACCAGCCGTGCAGCCTCTGAGCAGCAGCAACACCACCAATACCACCTGCTATGCGGTCTTTCACCAGCAGCAACATAGGGAGACCACATTTCCAAACTGTCATTCAGAGACAACCCCCTCTTCCCAAAAAAAGATGAGGGTGGGGGGTGTAGTCTCGGGGTTGGCGGGGAAATCGGCGGTGGCGGTGATTTGTCAGGCAAATGGCTGGTGTTAGTACTTAAAATCAATCATCCTGACACCATGCTTGATATGGTGTCAGGATGATCAAATTCCATTATTTCAGTTACTACATTGTAATATATAGTGAAATAGTTCAACTCACCATCGTGCAGAATCAGTGGGACCTGAACTTGTCACTTGCCACCAGATGCAGTGTGCCACTTGCCACCCATATCCTGCCACCAGATGTAGCGTATCACTTTCCACAGTTGCCTGCCGCTAGATGCAGCATGTCACTTGCCACCAGCAGCCTGCCACCAGATACAGTGTGCCACTTGCCACCAGATACAGTGTGCCACTTGCCACCAGATACAGTGTGCCACTTGCTACCCACAGCCTGCCACCAGATACAATGTGCCAATTGCCACCAGCAGCCTGCCACTAGATACAGTGTGCCACTTGCCACTAGCAGCCAGCCACCAGATACAGTGTGCCACTTGCCAACAGCAGCCTTTCACCAGATACAGTGCGCCAGGCCCGGACTGGGACAAAAAATAGGCCCGGGCATTTTAGACTGAGCAGCCCATTTTCCAGCAACCGCCCGTTCGCGAGGGTGGTTGGTGACGGGATAATCATGGAGTCGTGCCTACCAGTGCCCATCAGTGCCACCTATCAGTGCCGCTTATCAGTGTCGCTTATCAGTGCCACCTATCAGTGCCGCTTATCAGTGCCACCTATCAGTGCCACCCATCAGTACCCATTAGTGCCGCCTATCAGTGCAGCCTCATCAGAGCATATCGGTGAAGGAGAAAAATTACCTGTTTTCAAAATTTTATAACAAACTATGAAACAGTTTTGTTTGTTTTTTTTTCAAAATTTTGGTCCCCTTTTGTTTTTTTTTTAGCAAAAAATAAAAAACCCAGCAGCAATTAAATACCACCAAAAGAAAGCTCTATCTGTGTGAAAAAAATGATAAAAATTTATTTTGGGTAAACTGCAGCATGACTGCGCAATTGTCATTCAAAGTGTGAGAGCCCTGAAAGCTGAAAATTGGTCTGGGCAGGAAGGGGGTTTAAGTGCCCAGTAAGCAAGTGGTTAATTTCCTCTCCTTTGTCTCTCTTTTTCTGTTTCTTTTTTCCTTTTTTCTCTCTTACTCTTCTTTTCTCTTTATATATCCCCCCTTTCTTTCTATATGTTCTTCCCTCCATCCCCCTTCCTTATCTCCTTTTTCCCGCCATTCATCTTTATATATTTACACTTTCCTGTGTCCTCCATTACTTCTTGGTCTGCCTTTTTACCTGTATTCCTTCTGTGTCTTCTTTCCTTGGATGCACGCCTGATCTGATGGCTTCACTTCTCTCTGTGTACTTAAGCTCCTCCTTCACTCCCCTTGAATGGTTGTAATCTGCCTAGGTGGGCGGGGTCTCCTGACGTCATACGTTTCCATGACATCGGCGGCCCCAGCCCTGGCAGCGTCCCCGTTGCCTAGCTATCGCCGGCCGCAGCGCGCGTGCGCGGGCAGCGATAGCTATTTTGATTGGATCCGACCTGCTGCCTAGCAACCACAGATACAGATCTCCGGCTCCTCCTGCCCCTGCTCTGCTGATAGATGACATCGTAGGCAGGGCAGGAGAGCCTGGAGAGGAGACACAGGCACGGCCGCATAGCGGGAGGTGAGCGGCGACCGCGGCCTGTGTTAACCCTCTCCAGGCTGCGGTTGCCGCTTACCTCTCGCTGTGTGGCCCGGTCATCAAACAGACATCAGACCGCGGCCCCGAAATTGAGCCAGACGGCCCCGGCCCACCGGGCATTTGCCCGGTCTGCCCTATGGCCAGTCCGGGCCTGCAGTGCGCCACTTGCCAACCACAGCCTGTCACCAGATACAGTGTGCCACTTGCTACCGACAGCCTGTCACCAGATACAGTGTGCCACTTGCCACCAGCAGCCTGCCACTAGATACAGTGTGCCACTTGCCACCAGATACATTGTGCCACTTGCCACCAGATACAGTGTGCCACTTGCCACCAGCAGCCTGCCACCAGATACAGTGTGTCACTTGCCACCAGCAGCCTGTCACCAGATACATTGTGCCACTTGCCACCAGATACAGTGTACCACTTGCCACCAGCAGCCTGCCACCAGATACATTGTGCCACTTGTCACCAGATACAGTGTGCCACTTGCCACCAGCTCCCTGCCACCAGATACAGTGTGCCACTTGCCACCAGCAGCCTTCCATCAGATACAGTGTGCCACTTGCCAACCACAGCCTACCACCAGATACAGTGTGTCACTTACCACCAGCAGCCTTTCACCAGATAGGGTGCCACTTGCCACCAGCAGCCTGCCATCAGATACAGTGTGCCACTTGCCACCAGCAGCCTACCACCAGATACATTGTGCCACTTGCCAACCACAGCCTACCACCAGATACAGTGTGCCACTTGCCACCGGCAGCCTGCCACCAGATACAGTGTGCCACTTGCCACCGGCAGCCTGCCACCAGATACAGTGTGCCACTTGCCACCAGCAGCCTGCCACCAGATACAGTGTGCCACTTGCCAACCACAGCCTACCACCAGATACAGTGTGTCACTTACCACCAGCAGCCTTCCACCAGATAGTGTGCCACTTGCCACCAGATACAGTGTGCCACTTGCCACCAGCAGCCTGCCACCAGATACAGTGTGCCACTTGCCACTAGAAGCCTGCCACCAGATACAGTGTGCCACTTGTCACCTGCAGCCTGTCACCAGATACAGTGTGCCACATGCCACTAGCAGCTTGTCACCAGATACAGTGTGCCACTTGCCACTAGCAGCCTGCCACCAGATACAGTGTGCCACTTGCCAACCAGCAGCCGGCCACCAGATACAGTGTGCCACTTGCCACTAGCAGCCTGCCACCAGATTCAGTGTGCCACTTGCCACTAGCAGCCTGCCACCAGATACAGTGTGCCACTTGCCAACCAGCAGCCGGCCACCAGATACAGTGTGCCACTTGCCACTAGCAGCCTGCCACCAGATACAGTGTGCCACTTGTCACCTGCAGCCTGTCACCAGATACAGTGTGCCACTTGCCACTAGCAGCCTGCCACCAGATAGTGTGCCACTTGCCAACCAGCAGCCGGCCACCAGATACAGTGTGCCACTTGCCACTGACAGCCTGTCACCAGATACAGCGTGTCACTTGCCACCAGCAGCCTGCCACCAAATACAGTGTGCCACTTGCCACCAGCAGCCTGCCACCAGATACAGTGTGCCCCTTGCCACTGACAGCCTGCCACCAGATACAGTGTGCCACTTGCCACTAGCAGCCTGCCACCAGATACAGTGTGCCACTTGCCACTAGCAGCCTGCCACCAGATACAGTGTGCCACTTGCCACTAGCAGCCTGCCACCAGATACAGTGTGCCACTTGCCACTAGCAGCCTGCCACCAGATACAGTGTGCCCCTTGCCACTGACAGCCTGCCACCAGATACAGTGTGCCACTTGCCACTAGCAGCCTGCCACCAGATACAGTGTGCCACTTGCCACTAGCAGCCGGCCACCAGATACAGTGTGCCACTTGCCACTAGCAGCCTGCCACCAGATACAGTGTGCCACTTGTCACCTGCAGCCTGTCACCAGATACAGTGTGCCACTTGCCACTAGCAGCCTGCCACCAGATACAGTGTGCCACTTGCCAACCAGCAGCCGGCCACCAGATACAGTATGCCACTTGCCACTGACAGCCTGTCACCAGATACAGCGTGTCACTTGCCACCAGCAGCCTGCCACCAGATACAGTGTGCCACTTGCCACCAGCAGCCTGCCACCAGATACAGTGTGCCCCTTGCCACTGACAGCCTGCCACCAGATACAGTGTGCCACTTGCCACTAGCAGCCTGCCACCAGATACAGTGTGCCACTTGCCACTAGCAGCCTGTCACCAGATACAGTGTGCCACTTGCCACTAGCAGCCTGCCACCAGATACAGTGTGCCAACTGCCACCAGCAGCCTGCCACTCCCTCCAGGACTCTTCCAGGATGGGTAGAGAAGGGACAGGGCCAGCATAGTCACAAATCCCTGAAGCCCCCACCCCTCCTGATCTGGGATGGTATGGTTGTGTGTAAAATGAATGCCAGGAGTATTGATCAGACCAAGTTCTATAGAGGGTTGTGTGTACAGCCTTTGGGCTCACACTGGTTTGCTGCAGTTTGGGTGCACTGCTTGTGTATCTGCAGTTTTAGCTTGCAGTCCTATTGATTTTAGTGCGCTTTCAGAAAAAACATGCAACCTAATAGAAATCAATAGGACTGTGGGTAAAACGCAGGAAAACTGCGGATATACCAGCAATGGGCCAAAACACAGCAAATGAGTGTGAACCCACCTAAAAGCACAAGGAGCCAAGTCTACATATTGACTGCAGTTATAACAGCCATTGCTGAAGATAAAGGTAAAAGAGGGGGAGAGAAGGGAGATAAGAGTCCAGTCACTGAGCTCACACTTGGATGGTTGGAAGCTCATCACTCACATATGTGTTCACCTTCTATCTGCCGGCTGCAGTTGCTCTGTTCATAATTTCCCAGCCCACACACAGAGAGAGGAGAGAGGGGAGGGGGAAGGCAGAGCCATTTGTGTAGGGGGGGAACTGTGCACTGTGACACTGTAATAAACACAGTGAGCCAACACAGATGCAGCCAGACACCCCTCCATTTACACACAGCTTCTCCTGTCCCATAGAAGTTTATGGACAGGAGAAACCAGGCTTATATTGCTGGCTGTGAGGGCCGATTTTAAGGCAGGGGCCTGGAGCTGCAGCTCCATCAGCCCCTATGTTAATCCGGCCCTGCTCTTAGGGAGTTCTGCAGCAGCATGCCAACAAACCAGGTAAGTTTTCATCATGGCTTATTGCCTGTCTGTGCTCAGAACTCTGTGGAATTGTTTGTGTGCATGGCACATGTGCAGTGACAATATAGCTAATATAAGGCGCATGGACCTGCATATGCTACTTGTTCAGCACCCCCAGCATCTGAGAACACAGTGTCCAGGCCACAGTGCTGACTGAAGGTCGCACAGAGCATTCCAGTCATGCTTCAGAGACTTCAGACAACCCAAACCCCCCTGAGGACACTTAGTGTAGGCTGTGAAAACCATTCATTTTCCTGGCACTTGTGTCTCAAAGGCTTCCATTGCCTGAAACAACTCCACATGAAATAAGGCAAGCTAGAAATCGAGCCAGAATCAAAGAGCTGGTTTTAGAGCCTCTCTGCAAATTCACAAAAGCTTTGTGCAGCTGGGTATAACTAGCTCTGGGTACCCAAAGCTCATCTAGTTCTTGGGAATCTAGTGTAAAAGTCCCATCTAGCCATAAAGGTCACTGGATGGTGAAGGATGATGGGAGTTCTAACTGACTACAAGCTACCAGATAGTGGAGTGCAATAATGTAATGTCCTTTAGAAGGTGTATGTATAAGTGGAGGTATTGTCCCTGACAACTAATTAGAATTCGGTATCCATTTTTCTTGTGCATGACAAAAAATAAAAGCAAATGGGCAACATCTGCTCTTGTTGGTAAATGCAGCTTTTATACTTCAATCCAATTGGGAATATTTTGATTTTTTTCCCTCGATTGAAGTATAATAGGATGCTATCAATTAGTGTTCAGATCAGTTTTAGAAAACATTAATTTAGGCAAGTGGGAAAATTCTGTGCATTGTGTAGACACATTGCAGTGTTGAGAGGTCCAACTCTGGGCAATGTTTCCACTGCATTCACATCTGAGTGTATCGTTTTCAGGCGTTTTTTAAAGATTTTTTTGCAGCTTTTTTACAAGCTTTTTCAAAGCGTTTTTGAAGTGTATTACAAGTGTTTTTTACAGCTTTGGGCATTTTTGTTTAGGACTGGGGGAGGAGAGGGAGAGCAAATTAGGGGTGGAGAGATGCCATTTGAGTGTTTTTTTGGGCGTTTTACAAGCATTTTTCTGCTCAAGTCAAGCGTTTCTATTGAAGTCTGTGAGGCCAAAAACACTTGTAATCTGCCAAAAGAGAAGCTCATGTACTTTTTTTGAGCTTCAGGTGTTTTGCTTCAGGTGACAAATGCTCATATGTGAACAGGTGCCATTGAAATTAATGGGATTTTGCTTGTTGGGAGTTTTCGAACTTTTGAGATGAGTGTTTTACGAGCTGAAAACGCTCAGGTGTGAATGCAGCCTTAGGCATAAGCAGTTTATAAGCTACTGTCTGCAGTGGTGTTGGACATGAAAATACAAGACTGACTTTCAGCACTGGTTATCCCGCAATGGTTACTTGAATTTAAACGTTAATGTGATTTCTTTAACGTCTCAGCCTGCTCCACAAAACTGTTTTAGGCTGGGTTCACACTGCTGCGGTGGCAGACATCGTATGTGATTCGCAGCGCACAGCTGTTCACATCAAATGCGATGTCTGTGCTGTGCAATATCAGCCATACAGATAGTATGGCTGATATCGCACTGCATTCGGTCCAAACTCGCACAGGACCCTTTTTTTTGTTCGCTCCTCCTGTAGACCTGCAGTATCTCCTGCTCTATTCCCTGCTGTAAGTTCAACAGCGGCAGTGGCGGCAGGCAACTATAAAGAGGAGTCCACCCTGCCATTCCTACCTGCTGTGAGTTCAACATCAGCAGAGGTAGCAGGCAAGTACTTACAGAAGAGCAGTCCACCCTTCCATTTCTCCTGCCCTCCTCCCTGCTGTGAGTTCAACATCAGCAGAGGCAGCAGGCGAGTACACATAGAAGAGGTGTCCACCCTGACATTCCTCCTGCCCTCTACAATGCGGTGACTTTTAACAGCTGCAGCGGCGGGAGGAGAAGAGTCCACTCAGGCTGTTAAGTGGTGCAGTCACCGTCCGGACAGGACTGTCGCATGGTCCATGTCCAGACTACAGTCCGTCATTTAGTGACACCTGGTATAGACTAATCTAGAGGCTTATGTTGAGAATGGCAGGTAGCAGTCCCTTGTATACCATAGGGGACAAGAAAATGTATGTACACCTAAGACTCTGCAGTTAAACCCATAGTAAACATTCCTACCTGCACCTTGTGTTTTTCACCTGCATAATATGTGCATTGATCATGTAGTTTCATGATGTCATTTGTTGCCCTGTATGCACAGCCTATAGTACAATAAATCCTAAAAAGAAAAATGAGTCTCTCTGCGCTTAATGGTTCGGACACGTTAAATAAATGTTCAGTGTCATTAGGCTGTGTTTGTGCGAAAAAATGAGGCATGTGGCTTGACACTACACAGAATCATGAG
The DNA here is from genome assembly GCA_037952835.1 of Lithobates septentrionalis. Lineage (NCBI taxonomy): Eukaryota > Metazoa > Chordata > Amphibia > Anura > Ranidae > Lithobates > Lithobates septentrionalis. The sequence goes on along the minus strand of JBBDGP010000568.1, from coordinate 1,868,703 downwards.
TGACCTCTGTAGTGTGATACCTGACACTTCCTGTGAAGAAACTACATATCTAGGAAACCACAATCTCTGGGTCTCTCATTCTAGCACTGGTGTAGATGAGAGCTACGCAATATAAGATCCGACACAAGCACAAGCAGGCAGAGCATTCACAGACACAGAGCTCACTCATGCAATGTTTCATCACATTAGAACTCCCACATTTGTAATGAAACACAGAGTGGATAGCAAGGCATGCACTGGATACTGTGTGACCCAGGAACAGGAAGTTGTTCTGTCCCTTTGGCACGTTGGGGCCAGCTAGCTTAAGCAATACATGGACATAGGAAAATTGAGCAGCCATGACACAACAAACCGTAGGCACAAAATTTGAGTGTACATTGCTTTAAAAAAGAAAAACATTTCCAAATAAGTTTCCCCATGGCTATTATGTAATCTGACCTAGGTCATAGCTTCAGCCTGACATTAAAGGAAAGTTATATATGAATCAGGCTGACAGTATAATGTTAAGGGAAGTTGAGTTGTGGATTATGGGAAAATGACTAAACAATGGTGTCTATGCAAGAAAATCTTGGCAAGTACATATATAGTGTCCGAAAGAAGCATTGGATAAATTCCAGTTAAGCTAAGAAATGCTTATGTTTTATAGAGAAATGCACTAGATCCTGATCTGAATTGGCTTTGTGTCCCGCTGTTTCCATCTTTAGCCGCATGGTCCATTGAAATTTCACTAATGTTAGCTAATGCAAACTAGAGAGGCCGAATTATTTATGTTGTTTAGTATGAATTTGGGGGACCAATAGCTATTTAGTCTCTATACAGTGATCAGCAAGTAGAAGAGATGGGACTTGTGAACTGGTCATTATCACCCTCCTTCCTCTGCTCAGAAAAGTGAGTGTAATCCTGACGGGTAGGAACCACTAGGAAGGAGTACATTTTTCAGTACCATTTTATATTTGCAGTACTGCACCTCTGATTCTGTTTTACTAAAATAGTTTTGAAGTATAATTTTCTAGAGAAAAAAATTCCTGCCATGTCAAGTATATATTGTATATGCCAGGGCCTTTGTCAGACTTCATAGCAGTCTTACCTGCTGCTTTTCATTTTATAACTTACACCATTCCATGGATGCCATTCACTTTAGGATATACAGAAAGTAACACTCAATTATACAGAGGACATTTGTAGAAATTTGTGTGATGCTTTTGCTTTGTGTATTGATACCAGTTTATATTTAAAGTTACATACTCTCAGTGTACTAGGCAGATTGCCCTCTAAAGATAGGGGGAGCGGCTGCTACACGCATAATGTTATATGGAATTACACAGTTTAATGTAAGATGAACAAGTGATTTAACTGTGATCATTTTGTCCATTGATCCAATGATATATGACAATATAAAGAAACAACACGACCACACTCCACTTTAAGTTCCTGAAGTCGCTCTCGATATGTTTTATCCCCCAGACCTTCCATCATTTTTGTTACCCATCTCTGGACTCGTTCTATCTTATCAATATATTTTTGTAAATGAGGTTCCAGAACTGGACACAGTATTCTAAATGAGGTCTCACTAAAGAGATATATATATATATATGAATCAGAACCTCCTTCCTCCTGCTGGTGATCCCTCTAGTGATGCATCCTAGAATTCTATTCTTTTCCCACTGCCTGGTCACACGGTTTGCTCATTTTGCAATCATCGGAAAGAAGTACCCCCAAATCTTTTTCTTCTGTAGCTGGCCAACACTGTACCCCCAATGTTGTACTCTCTCAATGCATTCTTTTTCCCTAGGCGCATTATTTTACATTTAGAAACATTGAACTGCAGTTTCCATTGCTTTGACCAACCTTTAGTTTGATCACTTACTGTACATCGAGATTAACTACTTCCCACCCGGCCAATGTACATAAACGGCCGGGTGGGCGCCCTCTCCTTCTGAGTGGACATTCAGGAACGTCCCTGAGAAGAAGGGGGATCGCGCGTGCATGCCCACACAGCGGCACAAACCCGATGCGCTTGTGTCACCTGGACATGGTGCATCTCCGATCGGCAGGAGGGCTCTGTGATTGGCCCTCCTGATCACATGACGGCCATGTCCAATCACAGCCGTCATGTGATGTAAACACAGAGCCGGTTGCTAGGCAATCTGCTCTCCTCTCCTCACACAGAAGTTGACGGTGAGGAGAGGGGATCGCTGCAGACGGCTGATGATCAGTGAGTATGAGCTGTTTTTACAGCTTTTTACTCACTGATCACCAACCTAGTGTCACCACACAATGTAAAACACACATGTCCCCAAATAATAAAAACACCTGTCCCCCACATATGTCCCATTAAAATCACATGTCCCAATGATTATCTGCACACATATATCCGTGATCACCTGCGCACATCTGTACATGATCATTTGCGTACATCTGTCCGTGATCACACGAACCAATTATTATAAACGTAACAGAATTTTTTTTACCAAAAACATGTAGCAGAATACATTTTGGCTTAAATTTATGACAGAATTCGATTTTATTGGATTTCTTTTAAAACAGAAAGAAGAAAATATTGTTTTTTTTCCAAATTTCCGCTCTTTTTTTCAAAAAATAAAAAACGTCGTGAATAAAAAAGAGTCGTGAATAAATACCACCAAAAGAAAGCTCTATTTGTGCGAACAAAATGATAAAAATTTCATTTGGGTACAGCGTAGCATGACCGCATAATTGTCATTGAAAGTGCGAGAGCGCTGAAAGCTGAAAATTGGTCTGGGAAGGAAGGGGGCGAAAGTGCCCAGTATTGATGTGGTTAAACACAACAGGAGCTAGTACAGAGCCTTGTGGTATACCACTAGTGACTGGTCTCTGTTCCGAGTGAACTCCATTTACAACTACACTCTAGTATCTATCCTTTAGCTAACTGTATATCAACTGAACCACCCAAGGGTTATGCCTCAGCTTGTACAACTTTTGTATTAGATCATTATGTGGAACTGTATCAAATGCCTTGCTGAAATTAACCACTTCAGCCCCGGAACATTTTACCCCCTTCCTGACCAGAGCACTTTTTACAATTCGGCACTGCGTCGCTTTAACTGCTAATTGCGCGGTCATGCAATGCTGTACCCAAATGAAATTTGCGTCCTTTTCTTCCCACAAATAGAGCTTTCTTTTGATGGTATTTGATCACCTCTGCCGTTTTTATTTTTTGCGCTATAAACGGAAAAAGACCGAAAATTTTGAAAAAAAATGATATTTTCTACTTTTTGTTATAAAAAAAATCTTTTTGATTTCACGCCTCACTACCTATCACAGTTTTGAAGGCCATAAAATGCCCAGGTGGCACAAAACCCCCCCAAATGACCCCATTTTGGAAAGTAGACACCCCAAGCTATTTGCTGAGAGGCATGGTGAGTATTTTGCAGCTCTCATTTGTTTTTGAAAATGAAGAAAGACCAGGAAAAAAAATTTTTTTTTTCTTTTTTCAATTTTCAAAACTTTGTGACAAAAAGTGAGGTCTGCAAAATACTCACTATACCTCTCAGCAAATAGCTTGGGGTGTCTACTTTCCAAAATGGGGTCATTTTGGGGGGTTTTGTGCCACCTGGGCATTCCATGGCCTCCGAAACTGTGATAGGCAGTGAAGAGTGAAATCAAAAATTTACGCCCTTAGAAAGCCTGAAGGCGGTGCTTGGTTTTCGGGGTCCCGTGCACAGCTAGGCTCCCAAAAAGTCCCACACATGTGGTATCCCCGTACTCAGGAGAAGCAGCAGAATGTATTTTGGGGTGTAATTTCACATATCCCCATGGCATGTTTGAGCAATATATCATTTAGTGACAACTTTGTGCAAAAAAAAAAAAAAAAAAATTTGTCTCTTTCCCGCAACTTGTGTCGCAATATAAAATATTCCATGGACTCGACATGCCTCTCAGGAAATAGCTTGGGGTGTCTACTTTCCAAAATGGGGTCATTTGGGGGGGTTTTGAACTGTCCTGGCATTTTATGCACAACATTTAGAAGCTTATGTCACACATCACCCACTCTTCTAACCACTTGAAGGCAAAACCCTTTCTGACACTTTTTGATTACGTGAAAAAATTATTTTTTTTTGCAAGAAAATTACTTTGAACCCCCAAACATTATATATTTTTTTAAAGCAAATGCCCTACAGATTAAAATGGTGAGTGTTTCATTTTTTTTTTTCACACGGTATTTGCGCAGCGATTTTTCAAACGCATTTTTTGTGGAAAAAACACACTTTTTTAAATTTTAATGCACTAAAACACACTATATTGCCCAAATGTTTGATGAAATAAAAAAGATGATCTTAAGCCGAGTACATGGATACCAAACATGACATGCTTTAAAATTGCGCACAAACGTGCAGTGGCAACAAAATTAATACATTTTTAAAAGCCTTTAAAAGCCTTTACAGGTTACCACTTTAGATTTACAGAGGAGGTCTGCTAAAAATACTGCCCTCGATCTGACCTTCGCGGTGATACCTCACATGCATGGTGCAATTGCTGTTTACATTTGACGCCAGACCGACGCTTGCGTTCGCCTTAGCGCGAGAGCAGGGGGGACAGGGGTGCTTTTTTTTTTTTTTTTTCTTTATTATTTTTTTGCTTTTTTATCTTATTTTTAAACTGTTCCTTTCATTTTTTTTTTTTTTAAATCATTTTTATTGTTATCTCAGGGAATGTAAATATCCCCTATGATAGCAATAGGTAGTGACAGGTACTCTTTTTTGAAAAAATTGGGGTCTATTAGACCCTAGATCTCTCCTCTGCCCTCAAAGCATCTGACCACACCAAGATCGGTGTGATAAAATGCTTCCCCAATTTCCCAATGGCGCTGTTTACATCCGGCGAAATCTAAGTCATAAAATGCTCGTAGCTTCCAGTTTCTTAGGCCATAGAGATGTTTGGAGCCACTCTGGTCTCTGATCAGCTCTATGGTCAGCTGGCTGAATCACCGGCTGCATTCTCAGGTTCCCTGTTGAGACAGGAGAGCCAGAGAAAAACACGGAAGACGGTGGGGGGGGGGGCATTCCCTCCCACTGCTTGTAAAAGCAGTCTAGAGGCTAATTAGCCGCTAGGATTGCTTTTACATGAAAGCCGACCGCTGGCTGAAAAGAATGATACCAAGATGATACCTAAACCTGCAGGCATCATTCTGGTATAACCACTCAAAGTCGTGAATGGTGTACCTGAAGACCAAAAAATGGTTAACAATAAAGCACAGTAAACGGTAAAGTATAAAAAATTGCATACCTGAAAAGCAAACATGATAAAACATACTAACAATAAAACATTGCAGAATAGAATACAGTAAAAAAGAGCAGAACAATAGAGAGAGAATAGAGAGAGAGAATAAAACAACAACTATTTTTTTTTATTTTTGTTTGTGTTTTTTTTGCAAACTTGTAACTTTTATAACTGTAACCGGTTCCAGGTTCGGGTCTCTCAAAATGCGATGGCATCTTGGGAGACCCTGTGAAAGTGTGCCTAGTCTGTGGAATGCTGTATCCTACGCTAATACTCAACTAGTGAATGGTAGCGTTCAAAACATTCACCAATGCAAAGACCAGGATTGTCAGGACAGGAGGGACAATAATAGCGGGTGTCACGCCTATATCCGCGCTTGCTGCAGACACAACATCTTTTTGGGGGGGTTTGTTGGGTAGGGGTACTCGGGAGGACATAAAAATGCCTCTCATGCAGCCGACTGCATTTGGTTGGGGATGTGAATGGGGGGTAAGTACGGGCGCTGCAGAAGCGGTGGGTTCCCAATTAGGATTGGTGAATGCAGCAGGAAGGGCATTATGGGCACGACGGGCCTGTGTTTGTCTTTTTGGTGGCAGCGGGACACTACTTGTGCTTGCCACCTCACCAGCTTGAACTGCACTTATGGGACTCGCCACGTCACCAAGTGTTACTGCAGTGCTGGTTTGACTACGACCGGGGTGTACTAGGCCGCTGGCGCTTGCCAGTTCACCAAAACGCTACCAAAAAAACTGTTAGCGATCGCAGGGATCAGGCCTGACTCTGCGAACGCTGCAGTTATGCGTTTAGTGTTCTGCAAGTGACAGTGATCGATCGATACTGCACTTGGGTGGGCTGGGCTGGGCCGGGCGGAGGGGCAAAACGCAGGTGCTAGCAGGTATCTGGGCTGATCCCGCTAACACTGCGTTTTTGGGAACCCTAAACTGCTGGGGACGCCAGTATAGATCTGATCGGATCAGGTATTGATCCGTTCAGATACTATACCACTAAGGGAGGTGTACGGTGCATGCGTGGGTGTTAGCGGTACTGGCGCTAACCTGACGCTGCCTGGGGCTGGTGCTTACCAGTTCACCAAAACGCTACCAAAAAAACTGTTAGCGATCGCAGGGATCAGGCCTGACTCTGTGAACGCTGCAGTTATGCGTTTAGTGTTCTGTAAGTGACAGTGATCGATCGATACTGCACTTGGGTGGGCTGGGCTGGGCCGGGCGGAGGGGAAAAACGCAGGTGCTAGCAGGTATCTGGGCTGATCCCGCTAACACTGCGTTTTTGGGAACCCTAAACTGCTGGGGACGCTAGTATAGATCTGATCGGATCAGATATTGATCCGTACAGATACTATACCACTAAGGGAGGCGTATGCCACGTGCGTGGGTGTTAGCGGTACTGGCGCTAATCTGACGCTGCCTGACGCTGCCTGACGCATATCACCGCCGGGCGATCAGGGGGCTAAACCTTTATTCGGTAATAAACGGCGGGTGCCCTGACACTATAAAAAATAAACGAACTAACCAGCGTCACCCGTAACAGTTATACGGTGATCAGTGGTGAAATGGGTTAACTAGGGGGCAATCAAGGGGTTAAAAAATTTATTCGGTAGTATATGGGGGTCCCTGACGCTATAAAACGCTGACGGCGAACCTAAATATTTACCTCCCTAACTAGCGGAACCAGCGACACTAATACAGCGATCAGAAAAATGATCGCTTAGTGACACTGGTGACAGGGGGTGATCAAGGGGTTAAAACTTTATTAGGGGGGGTTAGGGGGGTACCCTAGACCTACAGGGGGCTAACCCTAATTGTCCTAACACTGTAACTGTCACAAACTGACACTATGCCGCAATCAGAAAAAAAAAAAAAAAAAAAAACCTGCTTGGTGTCAGTTTGTGACAGGGGGGGGGGGGTGATTGGGGGGGCGATCGGGGGGCGATCGGGGGGGGGATCGGGGTGTTTAGTGTGCCTGGCATGTTCTACTGTGTTGTGTGTGTGTTGTGCACTTACTTACATGTCATCTCTCCTCGGGCCGGAACGGAAACTCCCGAGCCGAGGAGAGATGACATCACATCCTCTGCCTCTGTGTACTATACAGAGGCAGAGGATGTTTCTCATTGGCTGGGAGCGATCGCGAGGGGGGGGCCACGATCGGATGGCCTCCCCCTCGTCTCTCACTTCTCCCAGCCAAAAGCCGACCGCCGCTGGCACCGGGGGGGGGTCCGATCGGACCCCCCGCCCGCGGGAAGGCAATCACGTACCAGGTACGTGATTTTGCCTGCCCGTGCCATTCTGCTCACGTATATAGGCGTGAGGCGGTCGGCAAGTGGTTAAGATGTGCTATGTCCACAGCACTCTGGTCCAAAACATTGGTAATATAGTATAAAAAAATCAATCAGATTAGTCTGACATGATCTGCCCCCTCAGTAAAGCCATGCTGCTGTAGGTCCAGCAAGGTGTGTGTTTTTAAGCGATGAATGATCCTCCTTTTCAGGAGTGATTCCATTAACTTGACTACAACTGATGTTAAACTCCTCGGCCTGTAATTTCCAGCTTCTACCTTGCTTCCCTTCTTGTGGATAGGTACAATATTAGCTGTCTGCCAGTCATGGGGAACTTCTCCTGTCAGAAGATATTGATTGATTTAAAAAGATCCGGTAACGGTCCAACAGCTATACCTCCAAGTTCTCTTAGAACTCTGGGGTGAATACCATTGGGGCCCATTGCTTTATTAAGCTTTAATCAAGCCAGTTCCTCTGCTACCTCTGTCTCTAGAAATCTTAAAAATGAACCGTCATTACTAGAACCAATATCATCCCCCAACTTGTTGTTAGAGCAATTTATTTCTGAGAAGACTTAACAGAAGTAATTGTTTAAGTGGTTTGCTACATCCAGGTCTCCCTCAACATAAGTGTTGTGCCCAGTTTTTATTTTAGTGATCCCATTGCATTTTTTCCTTCTTACACTAATGTACCCAAAAAGTTTTTTTTTCTCCTTTCTTAATAAATTTGGCAATTTCCTCCTCTTTCTGTTCTTTGGCAGCGCCGATAATGTGTTTGGCCTCCTTTTTGTCTATTTTTATACTCTTCTATGTCAGCTACACCTTCTGTTTCCTTGAATCTTCTATAAGCTCAATTTATTTCCTTTACTACCTTGCTTAACGTTTTAGTGAACCACATTGGTGTTTTCTTCTGTTTATTCTTACTAACTTGTCTGACATATAATCTACAGTAGTTGCCTCCAGGATGGTAGACTTTAACAGTGCCCACTAACTCCTGTTTTATTCCAACCTTTCAATTCCTTTTTTAACAATCTCCTTATTTCACCTAAATTTGTCCTTTTGAAACCTAAAACTTTTATTTTTTTTATATGATTATTCAGTTCTTGTTTTAATATCAAACCAAAGAAATTGGTAATCACTAATATCCAAATTTTTTCCCACCTCAGACAGTCGATCCCCATTTGTCAGTACAATGTCTAGAATATGGTCACCTTGGGTTGGGCTTTTCACTAACTATTTTAGAGAAACCCCATTCAGTGCTTCCATTCTTCTAAAAAGCAGTTTGAGGATTCCAGTTAATGCCACGCATGTTGAAGCCACCCATAATCAAAACCTTTCCCTTCATTGTCATTTGAATTATCTTGTCAGTAAACAAGTTATCATTATCTTCAGTCTGTCCTGGGGGTCTATATACTACACCAAATATAAGGGAAGATCCCTCTCTGGTTGTAAGGCAGACCCAGAGAGTTTTGAGTATTTAATTAGTTTTTTGAATTAATGTTAGTGTTATGCTATTTTTTACATATATGGCAACTCTTCCCCACTCTGTCATTCCTAAATAGTGTGTACATTGGTATAGTTCTTTCCCAGTCATTTGAATCCTTAAACCATGTCTCTGTAATTGCAACAAGGTCCAAGTTGTCCCTAGTAGACATGTGCATAATGGAAAAATTAGTTCTGTATCATTTTGGATATATTCGTTCTGTTACTAATGTCGTTTGGTTTAGGAATTTGTTTTGTGTCGTTTCCGAATTCGTTAAATTTTGTTTATTGATTTTCTAACGAATTAAAAATTTTCATAACGATTCAAATTTCGGATCAGTCTAAAAATGATTGACTAATTAGAATTCTGTGTGAAGAATAGCTGGTTGTCAAGCAGCGGGCTGGGAAGACGGCCGCCGCGTACTTAACAACCGATGATTCGCCAGCTGGCTTTCCCACTGACAGCTGAATTGTGAACAAAACAATGCCAACAATAGAAAATTCTGAAAAAAAACAGCGTGGGGTCCCTCACCCCAATCCATACCAGGCCCTTTAGGTCTAGTATGGATTCTAAAGGGAACCCCCAAGCCAAAATTTAAAACCATACCGCATGGGGTCCCCCCCAAAATCCATACCACACCCTTATCCGAGCATGCAGCCTGGCAGGCCAGGAAAGGGGGGGGGGTATGAGCCATACCAGGCCACATGCTCTCAACATGGGGCTCTGCCCCCCCACCCCAAAGCACCTTGTCCCCATGTTGATGAGGACAAGGGTCTCTTCCCCACAACCCTGGGCTGTGGTTATGGGGGTGTGTGGGCAGGGGGCTTATCAGAATCTGGAAGCCCCCTTTAACAAGGGGGCCCCCAGATCCCGGCCCCCCCCCCCATTGGAATGAGTATGGGGTATCTGCGATTTTTTTGCAGGACTGCGACATTGCGGTGGACAAATCTGACCCCAAATGGCGATCAACCTAGGTGTGTTCTAACTGTAGGGGGGATGGGCTCACTGATCACTGGAAACAGAAGATCTGACATGTCATTAGGCAGAACGGGATATCGGGTTGTTTACATAGGCAGTTCCTCATTCTGCCTCTGTACACAGCGATCGTGAGTCACCAGCGGACATCGAGTCCGAGGGCACGCTCCCGCACCGCTGGCATGGCGCGTGTGCCCGCTATCTCCCTTGCACGAACCATTGTACAGGTACGTCGGTTCACGTGGAGAGCCGACCTGCTGGAGTAAATGTACGTGAGCTGGTCGGTAAGTGGTTAATGTCAGTGTTCATACCAGTGACTCCAGTTAAAGTAATTGTAAAGCTTTCAGTTTTTTTCATTATAATAAACGTTATACTTATCTGTTCTGTGCAATGGTTTAGCAGGTCCCCCGCCAATGCTGCTGGCTCTGCCCCCCCAAGGCCTGCCCTATATGAAACCACTTCCTATGTGGGCACTCGTGCTGAGCCAGGCTGTTGGCATCTATTCAGACACAGCCTTTCTCGGCCTCACCCCCACTCTCTGCTCACAGGTTTTGACTGACCACAGCAGGAGCCAATGTTTTCCGCTGCTCTCAGACTAGCCTGTGAGACAAAGGAGAGGGGATAAGAGCTGCTGCAGATGTGTACAGTGCTGGACTGAGATCAGACTCAGGAGAGTATTTAGAGTAGAGTGGGGGGGGCCACTATTAAAATGTTTTTTAATAGTAAAAAACGCGATCGCTCGTGACAGAGTGAGAACCGGAATCTGTGTGTGTAAACACACAAATCCCGGTTCTGTCAGGGGAGAGGAGGGAAATTGTGTGTTCCTACTAAGTAGGAACAACGATCTCTCTCCTCCTAGTCAGCCACATTCCCCCCACAGTTGGAACACATCTAGGGAACACATTTAACCCCTTGATTGCCCCCTAGTGTTAACCTCTTCCCTCCCAGTGACATTTATACAGTAGTCAGTGGCTATTTTTGTTAAGTGTCCGTTGCAATGTTACAGTCTCGATAAAGATAGCAGATCGCCGCCTTTACTAGTAAAAAAAATAATAATAATTATAAAAATGACATAAATTTATCCCCTATTTTGTAGACGCTATAACTTTTGCACAAACCAATCAATATACACTTATTGTGATTTTTTTTTTTAACCAAAAATATGTAGAGGAATACATATCGACCTAAACTGATGAAGAAATTTGTTTTTTTTAATTATTTTTTGGATATTTATTATAGCAAAAAGTACAAAATATTGTTGTTTTTTTTTTTTCAAAATTGTCGCTCTTTTTTTGTTTATAGCGCAAAAAATAAAAACCGCAGAGGTGATCAAATACCACCAAAAGAAAGCTCTATTTGTGGGGGAAAATGACATAAGTTTTGTTTGGGTACAACATTGCACGGCCGCGCAATTGTCAGTTAAAGCGACACAGTGCCATATCCCAAAAAATGGCCTGGTCAGGAAGGGGGTAAATTCTTCCGGGGCTGAAGTGAAACCTTTTTACCTTTTTACAACCACTTTAATGTGATTTAAAGTTTGAATTTTTGGGAGCATGTAGAGTCATTTCATTAAAAAAATAGATGCATTGTCATTAGATAGATTAAAAGCGTATCAGCGCATAGTGGTCATGCGGATACGAACTTGGTTACAAGTGCCACGTCTTATTTTAGTAGTTTAGAGAACATAAGGCAATAGTGGGCTCAAGACTTTATAGGCACAATAATGGTTAGATGTGTAATTAAAATTCTGATTTATTTTGAAAATATTTTTAAAAGAGATAGAAGATAAAATAAGAAAACATACATAGTTCAATTCCTAGTTACACAGTTTACAAATTATGCACTCCATACATAGCTGAATGGTTTAAGTAATAAAGATTAGGCAAAGTTTAGAACCAAAAAAAGGGAAGAAACTGTTGATCAATATAGTTACAGTACGTTCCGTTGAACCAAAAGCTATGCAGTGGTGACAATCAGATTCTGTCTAGGCTCGACATGTTACGCGCCACATGCGCTTCTTCAGGAGCACAGAATTGAATACTGTAATGAATAATACAATTATGATAAATACATCATAGTGTAATATAGTTGAGTGAAAAAATTATAACTAGACAGTGTAATAAAATAGTGAGAAGAGGCTGTTCCTAAAATTCCAGTCCCTTTCTTTCCCCCCCCTTCCCTTTTCCCCCCGCTCCCCCCCCTCCTTTTCCCCCCCTTTCTCCTACCCCACCCTTACCTGAATATATGTCTTACTTTGCATTCTACACCTCACCCCACTTCCCTATGATCAATTTGTATGATGTTACATTCGTCCCCACATTGCCTACGCTCCGCCGGGACAATGTAGGACGGACATACCCCCTTGGAATTTTAGGAACAGCCTCTTCTCACTATTTTATTACACTGTCTAGTTATAATTTTTTCACTCAACTATATTACACTATGATGTATTTATCATAATTGTATTATTCATTACAGTATTCAATTCTGTGTTCCTGAAGAAGCGCATGTGGCGCGTAACATGTCGAGCCTAGACAGAATCTGATTGTCACCACTGCATAGCTTTTGGTTCAACGGAACGTACTGTAACTATATTGATCAACAGTTTCTTCCCTTTTTTTGGTTCTAAACTTTGCCTAATCTTTATTACTTAAACCATTCAGCTATGTATGGAGTGCATAATTTGTAAACTGTGTAACTAGGAATTGAACTATGTATGTTTTCTTATTTTATCTTCTATCTCTTTTAAAAATATTTTCAAAATAAATCAGAATTTTAATTACACATCTAACCATTATTGTGCCTATAAAGTCTTGAGCCCACTATTGCCTTATGTTCTCTAAAGATGCATTGTCATGGTTATGCAGTAATTTTTCTTTGTCTGCTTACCTCTCCTCGTGTTCAGACTAAGAGGCCAGCGACTCTCACCTGGCTGTTTTTATAACCTCTCCTCTAAGCATGGCTCCACCCCAGGCCCTATCAGGGAACCCTATATTAACCTGTGCACTGCAAGCCAGCGGGGCTGATCAACCATTGTGTATTCATTGTGTGTTTGGCTTCCTGTTTCCTGCTTGCCGTGTGCTCTTCGCTTGTCTCTGATACCAACCTTGGCGTGTTCCCAACTATTCCTGTCTGCTCGTGACCCTGACCTTTTGGCGTGTCCCTGACTATCCCTGTTTGCCTGTGACCCTGAACCTTTGGCGTGTACTCTGTTGTTCTTGCCTGCTAGTCGCCCTGACCTCTGCCTTATCCCTTTACTATCCTTGTTGTTCCAGCCTGCTGCTTCCCTCTCCTGTAGTCTACCGTGAGCGTGAGCTGTGAGACCCTAGGGGCCGCGACTTGGAGCCAGACTGCAGCGCAGTCCATCCTCACCACTAGAGGCTCTGGTGAACACCTACTGGCTCTTAGGCTCCACGCCCTGGGGAATCTATGCTCTAGCTCCCACTGGGATCTGTGTTAGTGATCCAGTAGACCTGCTTCCTGAACTTCCCTGAGTACTATCTGCAGCAGTCAGTCCTAGGGTCCACTATCTTAGCAGTGCACTTCCGGCTGCTACGGAGTGCATCTGTCACCTGGTCTCAGGTGACCTGACAGTTTAATCAGCCATGGGCCTGGCTGACGTGCCGCTTCCTGCAGATGATCCATTACAGGGCATTAGTCTGCAGACTTGAGACCCAGGAATTGCATCAGACCCAGATGATGCGATTCCTTCAGGATTTGGCCTCCCATTTTGAACATGTTCAGGCCTCATTAGCATCCCCGGTTCAACAACCTCAACCACTATCTGCTGCTGCACCTATCGCACCAGTCTCAGCCACACATTCATTACAACTGCCAGCTCCGAGACGCTTCTCTGGGGACGCCAAGGCCTGCAGGGGGTTCCTTAGCCAGTGCACATTTCACTTTGAACTCCAGCCCCAAAACTTCCTGTCCAATTGGGCGAAGGTAGCCTATATTATATCCCTCCTGTCCAGGGAGGCATTAGCCTGGCCTGCTCCTCTGTGGGAACTGAATGATCCAGTGGTTTCTAGCCTGTCTGATTTCTTGAAACTTTTTCGGAATATCTTTGAGGAACCGGGTCATGTCTCCTCAGCGGCCAGCACTCTTTTACATCTCCGTCAAGAGTCCGCTTCTGTGGGACAGTATGCTCTTCAGTTCCGTATCCTCACAGCTGAATTGAGCTGGAATAATGAGGCCCTAGTTGCAACCTTTTTACATGGCCTCTCTGATGCAGCTGGGTCGGACCAAGTTATCTCCCGAAGAACGCGCTACGCACAGAACTCTGGGCCTGTGCCTCTACTGTGGGGTCAAAGGTCATTTTCGTGACACTTGTTCTCTTCGTCGCTCGGGGCAAATACATCTGGAAGGTGGAGTATTAGACCCTGAGATATCACCTTCACCTTCTCGTCTTCTCCTTTCTGTATTCCTTCATGTCTGCGCTTCCTCTCGTTCGGTCTCGGCACATCTGGATTCTAGAGCCGCTGGCAATTTCATGGATTGGGAAACTGCATCTTCCATAAGACTTACCCTTTTGCCTCTCACAACGCCATTGGTGGTCTTGGCGATTGATGGCACTGTTCTCCCAGGGGGCCCTATCCGCTTCCAGACCCTCCCTGTTAAGATGTCGGTAGGGACACTCCACCAGGAGTGGATATCCTTCCTTGTCTTACCTAAGGCTTCATCTCCTATCATATTAGATCTTCCTTGGTTACGGCTCGATTCTCCACACGTTGACTGAACTGCTGGACAGATCATGGCTTGGGGTTCCTTCTGTTCCTCTTTCTGCCTACTCAAGGTTACCCCAAAAGAGAAACTTCCTGTTGCCACCATCCCAGTATCTTCTGCTTTTCCCATTGTATATAGCGATTTCTGGGATGTGTCCTGCAATAGTCAGACTGATGCACTCTCTAGATCATGTGGCACTCTGGATGAGGAGCCCACCTTTGAACCTGAGCCGATCATTCACTCCAGTTTGCATAACAGTTTACCTTTGCCGGTCCCTAAACTCCCTTGGACGCACAGCCAGGCTAACTTGTCTGCAAGTTCCACAGTCACTACACCATGCGATTGAGATAGTCGCTACACCTGGCGATAATATTCAGTCGGCCTCTGCACCAGTTATGCCAGTCCAACCCATGCCCAGTGAGCTTCCTGCTTTTTCTTATTCAGGACCTTCTATAACCTGGTCTCACCCTACTACTACTATGTCCATTCAAACCTGTCTAAGAGGCTCAATCCATCCTTTGGATAGACTGCCCCATTCGGCCAGGTGGGGTTTTCAACCTTTTTTTCAGGACTCTCTGCATTCTGCTTGTGCTCCAGCTATCCAGCTTGACTCCTGAGACACATCACCTTCTAACCAACCTGGTCTCAGGGATCCACTGACCTCTGCCCAGTCTGATGATCCTGTGCTGGATGTCCAGCTCATCTTTAAGGGTCTTCGGGACCCTGCTCAGACTCCTGATGGTCTTCTCATGCCCTTACCCATTCCTAGGAAGCCTTTAGTCCTCAATAAGCCCTCTTGTCCTCTCCCTACCTCAGTTTCGGTCTCTGAGCATAATCTAAAGTACGAGGTTAGTCAAGTTCTGGATTCCCGGCGCCGTAGAGGCATTCTTCAGTACCTCGTACATTGGAAAGGGTTTGGTGCTGAGGAGAGGTCTTGGATCACTGCATCTGAGATCTTTGCACCTCGTCTGTTGAGGAGGTTTCATCTGGAGTTTCCCTTTAAACCTGGGCCCAGGCAGGGGAGTGGGAGGTCTCGTAAGAGGGGGGGGTACTGTCATGGTTATGCAGTAATCTTTCTCTGTCTGCTTACCTCTCCTCATGTGTTCAGACTAAGAGGCCAGCCACTCTCACCTGGCTGTTTTTATAACCTCCCCTCTAAGCATGGCTCTACCCCAGGCCCTATCAGGGAACCCTATATTAACCTGTGCACTGCAAGGCAGCGGGGCTGATCAACCATTGTGTATTCATGTGTGTTTGGCTTCCTGTTTCCTGCTTGCCGTGTGCTCTTCGCTTGTCTCTGTTACCAACCTTGGCGTGTTCCCGACTATTCCTGTCTGCTTGTGACCCTGACCTTTTGGCGTGTCCCTGACTATCCCTGTTTGCCTGTGACCCTGAACCTTTGGCGTGTACTCTGTTGTTCCTGCCTGCTAGTCGGTCTGACCTCTGCCTTATCCCTTTACTATCCTTGTTGTTCCAGCCTGCTGCTTCCCGCTCCTGTAGTCTACCGTGAGCGTGAGCTGTGAGACCCTAGGGGCCGCGACCTGGAGCCAGACTGCAGCACAGTCCATCCTCACTACTAGAGGCTCTGGTGAACACCTGCTGGCTCTTAGACTCCGCGCCCTGGGGAATTTATGCTCTAGCTCTCTGTGTTAGTGATCCAGTAGACCTGCTTCCTGAACCTCCCTGGGTACAATCCGCAGCAGTTAGTCCTAGGGTCCACTATCTTAGCGGTGCACTTCCAACTCCTATGGAGTGCATCTGTCACCTGGTCTCAGGTGACCTGACATGCATTTTATATTACAGTAAACTTACAGAATAGTACTGCAAGTAATTGATGTAATTTTAATGGAAATAAAATAGGAAGCTAATGGTTTAGAAATTACCAAATCTTTCCAGGAGGAACCTTCAGCCATATACGATACTTGGCAATTTTACCTAATGCAGGATTTTGTTATTTTTCTGAGGAAATTAAAATGTCATCTTAGGCCTGTCAGTTAATGAATAAGACACCGGAGACCATCTGTGTTTGATCGGGACTGGGAATAGCAGTCCCAGCGTAATGTTGGGATGCTCCTGCGATCATCACGCTGTTGATTTTGTAGCTGATATAAAATGCTGTTTTGGTTTCAACAGCTCCAGTTATTGTTGCTCCAGCATAAGTGTCTGGATTGGGGATAAGTGCACTCCAATCTTTTGCCTGCAGCCAAGGGATTACTGCTCACTGTTGGAGATTTCCTCCTTCCAAACAGATCATTGGCAGACAGTAGAACAGGCAGGCTTAGAGAAATGCTAAACAATTCCTACTGCTGTCTTTGGCTTGGGGCAGAAAAAAGGTCAAATGGGAGTGCAAGGGTTAATGAGGCAGAAGAATCTTGTGTAAGTCCAGTAATCCTTTTAATTGCACCACAAGCTTTGAAGTAATTTATTAGGGGACAGTCATAAGAATTGCTAATTTTTTCATTATTTTTACTCCTCTTGTGTGTTCTATATAATTGTTTTTTATTAACATTGATCCAGCTGCACCCACCCATCCCACCCACCTAGTTGCAAGCAGCTGGAAAACAGAAAATTTTATACTCACCTTTTCGTAATTTCCTTTCCTGATGCAGGGTCTCTGGTGACACCCTGCAATAAGCTGCCCAGGAAGTTGCCACTGCCATTGTTGAGTGAGCCCTGGTCCCTCCAGGTACCGGCAGATTCTGAGTGTCGTAGGCTTTCTTGATGGCCTTGACCAGCCAAGATGTGATGTGCGAGATGACGCCATGTGACCTCTTCTTCCTCCGTGAGGAATCACCAATAGGTTATCAGTCTTTCTGAAAGAGGCTGTAGCTGGCAGATAGTTTCTAATAGTGGTCTTGATGTCCGAGGCGTGTGGTTACCCTTGATCGTCAGTAAATGATGGAAGGTTGATTTCCTGATTGTAGTGAAAGGATGATGTCAACTTTGGAGTAAAGTGGTCT
This sequence comes from Lithobates septentrionalis, assembly GCA_037952835.1. NCBI lineage: Eukaryota > Metazoa > Chordata > Amphibia > Anura > Ranidae > Lithobates > Lithobates septentrionalis. Next base: position 1,851,009 of record JBBDGP010000568.1, on the reverse strand, counting down.
GAGGGTTTCAGTACCACCCTGTCTGGGTAAAAGACCATTTAGGGTTCTGAAATCATTAACGCCTGTATCTCCGAGACTCTTTTAGCTGAAGTGATGGAGATAAGAAATGTTAATTTTAGTGCTAAGTCCCACAATGTAATCAAGTCAACTGGGTGGAAAGGTGAACTTGATAATGAATTCAGGACTACTAATAAATCCCATGCTGGGAACGTCTGTCTTCTTCAGGGCCTAATCTTTACACATGCTCTTATAAACTGGATTAGAAGAGGGTGTGAGGCCCATTTGAAGCCTGTTTTTGCGGATATAGCTGAAATCTGCACTTTAAGGGTACTTGAGCTGAGTCCTCTAGCTAGGCCTGCTTGAGGAAACTCCAGGATCTGCGGAACTTCTGGAGATAGTGGGTCCCAGCCATTCTGCTGAGCCATGGACGTGAATCTTTCCCATATTCTATTGTAAGTAACGTTAGTTGTGCTTTTCCTGGCTTGGAGTAATGTTGAAACGACCTCCGGGAGCAGCCTTGCTCTATAAACCTATTCCTCTCAGCATCCATGCCATTAAATGGAGCCTCTATGGAGCTGGATGGAAGAACTGCCCCTGGTACAGTAGATCCTGGGACAGTGTAAGAGGTAGTGGATCTTCTAGGCTGAGCTGCAATAGAGTCGTGAACCAAGGCCTCCTGGGCCAGAAAGGAATCACCGCTATTACTGAAGCTGAAGACCTCCTGAGCCTGGAACATTGCAATTAGCGGTGTTGGAGGGAATATGTACCCCAGACAAAAGTTCCATGGATGAAGAAGGCAGTCCACCCCCTCTGCAGATGGATATACTGCTCTCGACAAGAACCTCTGGCATTTGGTGTTTGTTAGTGTCGTGCCCAGATCGATCTCCGGGATCCCCCAAGTTTGAGTCAGGAGACTGGAGGCTTGAAGGTTCAGGGACCACTCGTTGTTCGACAGGAACTCTCTGCTCAAACAATCGGCTAGTAAGTTCTGAGCTGCTGGAACATCGCTCGTAGATCTGTTAGAATTAACTGGACCCATTCCAGAGTGGAACGGACTTCCTCCAGTAGAGTACTGCTTCTGGTACCCCCCTGTCTCTGAATATATATTACTGCCACTTTGGATTAGGACATTTTTCCCCCTCAAGGATGGGCCAAAATCTAGAAGGGCCTAGAAGGCTGCTCTGAGCTCGAGAATATTCGATACTAGACCCTCCGCGTGAAATCGCCATTGAACTGCCTGGTTCCCCCCCATCCTGCCTGGCTGGCATCTGTTGTGATTACCTCCGGTTCTGGGTGAACTATAGGCCTGTGTCTCCTGAGGTTGTCTTTATGCATCCACCACCAAATCAACTGTTTCACGATGTGGTGAATGGCAATCGACTGAAGCATTGATGTTCCGTTGCACTGAGTAAGGAATGAGAACTGCATAGTCCTCATGTGCCATTGCGCCAATTGAATCAGCGGTAGAGTGGCCGACATCGAGCCTAAGGTGCTCAGACAGGCTCTCGCCGGAAGCAATGTTGCTGTCATTAGTCTCCTTAACTTCCGGATCAAGGGAGTGGGAGTATCTATGGGAAGTCCTGCGTAGATTTGGGTTTGGGCCTAAATTTTTACAGTGGATTCGGACGCTTTATGGGGGGCCCAGGGCGAGGGTCCGCACCAATAATTGGATCTCTGACCCCTTTCTGTTGTTCAGGGGAACTCAACAGGGGTGTCCCCTCTCTCCTGGTCTCTTTGCCCTAGCGCTGGAACCCCTGGCAATTTCGGTCAGGGAATCCCGAGAGATCCGTGGTTTGCTGGTGGGGGGACTGGAGGAGAGGATATCCCTTTATGCGGATAACGCCCTGTTGTACCTGAACGATGTGGGGCCCTCGCTGGCGGCTGCCCTTGAAGTATTTGAAGAGTTTGGGGTGTACTCGGGCATCAAAATGAATTGGTCCAAATCAATGCTTTTTTCATTATATAAGCAGGCAGCTGCCCTGGCCAGCCCATCCCCCTTACGTTGGGTATCAGAATTTAAATACTTAGGTGTCCTGGTGACAAGAAACACAGCACAATATTACGCCCGTAATCTTTTTCCTCTGTTATCTCTCCTTAAAGAAAGATGCTCGGCATGGTCGGGGCTCCCTTTGAATTTCCTTGGACGCATCAATATTTTGAAAATGATTGTGCTACCCAAGTTCAATTATTTATTTCGAAATAGTCCGGTTTGGGTTCCGGCCTCCTTCTTCAGGGAGGTGGACAGGTGCATTGGGGCCTTTATCTGGAATGGAGCTGTTCCGCGCCTGGCAAGATCTACACTTCAGCTTCCTACACAGTTGGAGGGTCTCGCGCTGCCCAACTTACAAATATATTATTGGGCCACGGTTTTGGTTACAGCCTATTGGTGGTTTGAGGGGGCCCGTGCTAATGCAGCGGTTTGTCTAGAGGCGGCATCCCTGGGATCAATGCTGGACTTACAGAAACTGGTTTACAGGGGGCTGGGGCATACAGGGTTGTTCCAACTCCCTCTAAAACTACACCGCGAGTCTGCGTGGCCGCTAGGCAACGCTTCTTCCTGGAATATCGCTGGTCGCCGGTACAGCCTTTATGGGGGAACCCCAATCTACCCCATTGCAGATCAATCCCGGACCCCCAAGTCTGGGCAAGATATGGTATCAAGACCTTGCAGGACATAATGCCTGAGGGAACGTTGCTAACCTACCCACAGCTTTGCAGGACGTTTAAGTTGCTGGGTTGGATGTACTTTAGGTACATCCAGCTCAGGCACGCTGCCAGAGCTCAGTTCCCTTCTAAGCCCCTACTTCAACTAGACCCTGTTGAGATGGTTTTATCACAGGATGGGTTGAGAAAACCTCTTTCTGCGCTGTATGGGACTCTGCTTAAAACGGACTCACCCAAAGTCGAGAAACTATGGGCTCTCTGGAAGGCAGATATCCCCACCTTAGACAGAGAGGATTGGGACGATGCTTTGGAGCAAAATCCTAAACTGGTTATTTCGTCGAAAGATAAGTTGATACAAACAAAGCTGCTTCATCGAGTTTACTACACACCAGTAAGATTACATAAACTATTCCCAGATAGGGACCCCCACTGCTTACGGTGCCGAACTCAGATAGGCACTCCAATGCATATGCTTTGGGACTGTCCCAAGATACGAATCTTTTGGTTAGAAGTCTTTGACCTGATCAATATTAGGCTGGGATTGTCAATATCCATGTCACCTGAGTTGGCACTTCTGGGGATCCCTGATGACGAACAAAGATCCCATCATAACAAACTCCTCATTTCATATTTAATGTGCTATGCTAAAAAGGCGATCATTTGCAGATGGTCCTCTCCTAGTCCGCCCACTCTGTCCTCCTGGATGGCCATGATTGATGCTGCATTACCACTTTACAAATTGACATATATTAGTCGTGGCTGCCCCTGGAAATTCGAGAAAGTGTGGCAGTCCTGGACATCGGTATAATGGAGCCTTCTCATGGATCCTACTATAGTGCCTCCCGAGCTTGAACCTTAAATTTGGTGCCCTCCACTCCTCCTCCCCCCTTGATGCTTCCTGGGAGGGATCTCTGCACCTCCTCTCGCCTCTCTGGATCTTTTGCGGCAAGAAATGCTGCTTATCCACGGAGAGTTGAGGACTCTGAAAAGGATGCAGGATATGTTGTGATGTCTTTATTACTGTTACCCTTCTTGATTCAGGAGCCTGGAATCGGATATATTTGTGACTTCCCTTCTGTGATTTTTCCATTCATATTTCTGTTTTGGGCATATTTGATACTTACTGTTGTATACTATAATGTACTAACTGTGTGTACTGTGTTCTCATGTCATGGTTGGCTTATTCAGCCATTGTTCATTTGTTCAGTTTTTAATCCTTAAATAAAAAGACATCCTGATTGTTAAAAAAAACCAAAAAACTTCCCGATCAAGGGACCTATCTTTTCCCGAGGTAGACTGACTCTAATAGAGTATTAAGTTCTCCCCCTAGAAAGGTCATGCTTTGTGTGGGCTGAAGGTTGCTCTTCTCCCTGTTGATTAACCACCCGAAGTTCTGGAGTGTGTTGATCAGTACAGCACGTGGTGAATTAAGTGTTTCCCAACTGTCTGCTAGGAGTAGGATGTCATCCAGATAATGATGGATCTCAGGCCTTTTTCCCTTAGAAATGAGATAACAGGAAGGAGGAAGCGGAAGAAGAGTCTTGGTAAAGGTCCAGATGAGATGCCGAATGGGAGGCACTGAAACTGGAAATGCTGGTGGTTGACTGAGAATCTCAGATATTTTTGAAAGGCGGAGTGTATAGGGACGTGTAGATAGGCATCCAATAAATCTACGGAGAGCATCCAGTCCATTTTGAAGGCTTTGACCTGAATTCCTCTGTTGAGCCTTTTTACGTCCATTACAGGGCGTAGATCTCCTGTCTTTTTCCGTACTAAGAATAGGGGGGAGTAATATCCTCTCCCTCTTTGGGGGGTTGGAACCTCCAGAATTGTTCCTTCTTTTCTAGCTCCGTCACATACTTGAGAAGCAGCCTCCTCTTGACTGGTGATGACGGTAGTCTGGTTGACTGAAAATGACTTCCGGGCGCGTTGCCTATAAATCTCCATTTGTGCCTATGTTTTATTTTGGAAAATGTCCATGCATACTCTATGTGTTCCGTCCAGACCTGTTCAAATTTTTTGAGCCTGGCTCCCACTTTCCCAGGCAGGACAGGCGAACCCTCAAAGGGACTTCTGGTTTTTCCCTGTCAGGGCGGTCTTAGATTTCTGAAGCCTCAAAAAAGATGATTGTGGATTCTTCCAAGTTCTTTTAAATTCTCTTCCTGGCCTATATGTTCTCGCCTCCCTGTACCTCTCTGGGAGGTTGCGTTTGAACAAAGGACCTTTCTGTGGCTTAGGTCTTCTATCAGAGGGAATCGGTCCGATTTGCCTCCTGTCAATTTGGAGATTGCTGAGTCCAGTTTTGAACCAAATTATAAGGGATCTTGCACCAATTGGTCTTTGATGCTGCATTCGCCACCCATGGTTTGAGCCACAGGGCTCTTCTGGCCATGACTGAAGCCAACATAGCCCTTGCGGAAGAACGAATGACATCCACTGAGGCCTCTGCTATGAAATCGCCTGCCAGCTTCAGTTCCTGAAGAGAACTAATTATTTTCTCCTGGTCAGCCCCTTCACGCATGGATCTTTCTATATTGGCAGACCATCCAGAAATTGCTTTGCTGACTGCAGCCGCTGCTACTGCTGGCCTACATGCACCTCCTGCTGTGCAGTATGCTTTTTTCATGTCCAGATCAATCTTCCAATCCAGCACATCCCGGAAGGTTACTGCATCTTCTATTGGTAAAGTAACATGTCTTGCGAGCCGCATTAGAGAGGTGTCAACCACCGGTGGGTGGACCAGTGGATTCACTTTCACTTCCTTCAGAGGATATAGTTTTGCCAATCTATTGTTCAGGATAGATCTTTTATCTGATCTTTCCCACTTATCCTTAATGAGATCCTCCAGTTTCCTCAATGAAGGGAAAGGACTCCAGCTCCCTCTTTAGATTAGGAAAGTACTTCCGGATTTTGCGAGGGGCCTCTTTCGCTTCTTCTCATCCTATGGCCTCCTTTACTAATCCTTTTTTTTTTTTTCAATAAATGTTTATTAAAATTTTTCAGCTATACATAAAATCACAGTTATCGGGTACACATTGAGACAGAAGCTGTTAATACAATCAATAAGTCATACAATCGACAAATAAAGCAGAAATGTAAGAACGAGTTCAAAATACGGCCAACTGAGCCTCTTACTAGGTCACTTCTGCACTAGTGGTGTAGGTGAAGTTCCGACCCAGTAAAGTATTCCTATGGTAAAGCGGGAAAACCCTAATTAACAAGTGTATAAACTATAGATCATTAAGAATCTCTGTGTGAGGGAGAAGTGGTTGGTGTGGGGATAGGGGTCCATTCAGGATAATGTTATGTACCAATCAAAGCCACCCTTGAACCCATTCACCCCTAAAGGGTTCTAACTGTGAATAGGTGGGGGCCATGTGTAGTAATGTGTGTGGTTTTAAACCTATTCTGTACCCATATGATTGAGAGGAAGCTCCGTAATAATATGTTATCAAGGAGTGAGGGGGGAGTAAGGAAACCAGAAACCATTGTGTGCTCCTGCCGGAACAGTGAAGGATTTATGTTGGTATCAAGTTGAGAGGGTGTGGAGATCGCCTAAGTAGGATTGGTGAGGATTAATTGGGTAAGAGGAAGGGTATGGACTGAGGGAGGGCACGATCAGCCAGACACTGACATTTCTGCAACCGATCAGTATCGATCATGGCTGAGAGGTTGGGTCACTGGGCGGAATGATCTGCGTCGAGGAAACTCTAAAGTGCAACCAGCAAGCCCATGTTGTATTCAATTTTGTCGGATTGTCTTTTGCTTGGTAAATTAGTTTTTCCATCTTGGCCCTTCTATCGACTCTTTTGAACCATTCAGCCACTGATCGTGGTGTGGAACTCCTCCAGTGAACCGGGACACAGAGGTTGGCTGCATTGATAAGGTGTAGGGCAAGGGATTTTTTGTAGGAGGAAAGGGGCAAGGAGGTGTGAGGGAACATGTATTGGGCCGGAATGAAGTCTGGGACGTAAGAGGTAATTTGGGTGATAAGGCGGTGAATTTCCGTCCCAATAAGGTAGGATAGGAGGACACTCTCATCAGATTTGAATGAGAGTGCCAAGCACTGCATTGCAACACCAGTATGTCGGGGGGACCGAGGGGTGCATTTTGTAGATTTTATCCAGTGTCCTATACCAGTTAGTGAATATTTTGTAAAAAATGTACAGAAAGAAACTGTGCTATATACTCAAAAAAACATACATGTGAAATAACATGCCAGGTATTACCAAATCATAAAACCAAGTGAAATTATAAAGAATCAAACAAGTGTCTGACTAATACTAAGTGCCTATAAAAATTATGGCCAAAGCACTTATAGTGAAAGTGAAATTAAAACACCAAGTCCATAACAAGATAGCCAGATTTCCTGTAGGTAGTGAGGAGAGACCCTAGATCGCTGTTTATAGGGATCGATATAGGGAGGTGGGAAATAAGAGAACACCCATCATAGTGATCCACCACCACCTAAAATGCAAGCTTACCAGATAGCAAGCTTAATAAGCTTGTCACAGATCAAAAGCCGGATGGACATGGATCAGGAACGTCCCTCTGTATATTTATGGCAGGCAGCAGGCAATCTGAATGTATTAAGGATCTGGGTCTCCAAGCAGCGTTAGGGCATCCCTCTGGCGGCATGGCCGCGGGCAGGTATAGGGAGATACAGTCCCCGAATCACAAACAATCATGAAGTTAAAAGAAGAGCGAGCATGAAAGAAAGCTGCTATAAATGGAAAGCCATTCATGAAAGTTAAGTGTTGCTTATAACAGTGAAATGAGCTAGATTGTCAGTACATCAGGATTGATCAATTTTCAAATGTTACATAGTCAGGTTGAAAAAAAGTCTATCTAGTTCAACCAAGGGGGAGAAAAAACATACAATCCCATACGTATACACAATCCTATACCCACAATTGATCCAGAGGAAGGCAAAAAAAACCCCCAAAAAACAGCCAAGCATGAGCCAGTTTGCTCCAGCAGGGGAAATATTCCTTCCTGATCCCCCGAGATGCAATTGGATATTCCCAGGATCTACTTTACCTATAAATGTTAGTACCCAACTATATTATGTACATTTAGGAAAGAATCCAGGCCGTTTTTAAAGCAAACTACTGAGCTGGCCAGAACCACCTCTGGAGGGAGTCTAGTCCACATTTTCACAGCTCGTATTGAGAAGAAACCTTTCCGTATTTTGGAGATAAAATTTATTTTCCTCTAGATGTAAAGAATGCCCCCTTGTCCTCTGCGATGACCTTAAAGTGAATAACTCAACACCAAGTTCACTATATGGACCCCTTATGTATTTATACATGATGATCATATCCCCCCTAATCTCCTCATCTCAATAAATAAACATTAATAAACTTAGTTCCTCTAAAATTTCCTTATAGCTGAGCTCCTCCATGCCTCTTATCAATTTGGTTGCTCTTCTCTGCACTTTCACCAGTTCCCTGATAACCTTTTTTGTGAACTGGTGCCCAAAACTGAACTGCATATTTCAGATGAGGTCTTACAGGGGCAAAATTATACTGTACATTTATCAACATTAAACCTAATTTGCCGCATAAATTAGCTGCCCAATTAGTGCATTGAGGTCAGCTTGTAAGTTGGAGACATCCTGTAAGGTCGTTATTCCACTGCATAGCTTACTTCCGCTTTAAAAAGTAAGGTTCCCAACACTGAACTTTGGGGTACACCACTGATAACCTTAGACCATTCAGAGTAAGAATCATCAACCACTACTCTGTCTCTGTCTGTCGTTAACCACTAATTCTGTCTTTTAGACAGTTTTCTATCCATTTACAAACTGATCTTTCCAAGCCTGTAGACTTTACTTTACACATTAGCCGTGCATGGGGAACTGTATACTTTATATACCATAGTTTGTCAATGCTATAACCTTCACACAAACCAATTAATACACACTACTTTTTTTTTTTTTTTTTTACTAAAGACATGTAACAGAATATGTTTTGGCCCAAATTTATAAAGAAATTATATTTTATAACTGAAAGTAGAAAATATACATTTTTTTTTACAATTTCAGTCTTTTTTCCTTTCCATAGCAAAAAAATAAAGAACATTATGGTGATCAAATACCACCAAAAGAAAGCTCTATTTGTGTGAAAAATGTAATAAAAATAAAAATATTAAAATAAAGTAAAAATAAAGTGTTGCATGAGCGCGCATTTGCCAGTTAAATTAGCGCAGTGCCCAACAGCAAAAAATAGCTTGGTCATACCTTAATGCAGGGAAAGCATTAAGGTAAAAAATGTCTTGGCTTTAGAACCCTTTAATATTACTAATATTCTTTAGCAGCCTTTTAGGTCATTATTCCCTTGTTGCTGTGGGTCTACTATTTATGTATCGTTTTTCATAAATATCTTCCATTATATACTGTATGCCAGCTACATAATTTAGATTTAAATGGATGTCAGGCTTTCTCGGTAACATGTTATATCCTGCATAAAGGAGAAGCCTAAGTGGTGATGACAGATTGCAGTGAGTCTTTAATTCCTTGGTTCACTGTTTTCTGAAGACCAAGTTCCCCTGTCAACGTGCTTGAGCTCCCCCTGCCCTTTCAAGTCCACATCTTCTGTGTGTCTTGTCGGCTGCTTGAGACTCAGTCTGATGAATGTAAACTGTCTACAAGTATTAGGAAGTGAAGCACCTGTGGTTAGGATGTCATTCCTCAGGTGTTATTTAAGGTTGTAGATCACAGCGTTCCAGCATTACTTCTCAAGTAGCTGAATTATAGGACTGTCTACATATAGTTACAGGTGGATCTATTAAAGGATCAGTCACTGACGGATTCACTGAGTCCACCTATGGCCAAGCAGAAAACTTGTGAAGTGGTATTTATACCTGACAATGAAGCATAATAACATTGCCATTTAGCTGGTTCTTTGATGTGTATTGTAAATTCTCTTTTTATGCTGTAATTAATGTTGGTGTTACTGTAGATAAAAAGTATATTTTTTATTCTATGTTATCCCATTTGTAATGACACTAAAATGATTCTGTGGTCACCTTTATCTGTAGAACAAAATATACTGTATACAACCGCCTTCAAATTTTTCACTCGCCTACTTGCATTTTGCGAGTGGAAAATGAGGGCTGGCGTGCGTGGGCTGCGAGCACCACCGGCAGGCGGGGTTGAATAGGAGCTGTTCTCCCAGTGATCCCCCAAGAAGGAGAGGAGAGGGAAGAGAGAAGAGAGAGCAGGCCGGATCATCAGAGCGTGGAACATGACTGTAGCAGCTTTCATTTGAATTAGCGTGTGTTCTCGCCGCTCGCCATCACATATAGCCTCGCCTCCTGCCCCAGGTACTTTGGTAGACAGAACACCCATCCAATCCCGGGACGTGTGACATGTATCAAAGTCGCCGGGCCAGGAGGCGGGGCTGTATGTGACAGCGAGCTGCAGGAACACACAGCAATTGAAATTAAAGCTTTTACAGCGATGTTCTTCAGTGCTCTGATGATCCAGCCAGGAATCCTCTTCTCTTCCTCTCTCTTCCCCTCTCTTCCCCTGCACAGGTAGGCTGCATTGATGGACACAGGTAGGCTGCATTAATGGACACAGGTAGGCTGCATTGATGGACACAGGTAGGCTGCATTGATGGACACAGGTAGGCTGCATTGATGGACACAGGTAGGCTGCATTGATGGACACAGGTGAAGCAACATTGCTGGACACAGGTAGGCTGCATTGTTGGGCACAAGTGAAGCTGCATTGATGGACATAGGTAGGCTGCATTGATGGACACAGGTGAAGCAGCATTGATGGACACAGGCAGGCTGCATTGTTGGGCACAGGTGAAGCAGCATTGCTGGACACAGGTAGTGGGGTCCCACAGGGTTCTGTGCTGGGACCAATCCTATTTATTTTGTTCATAAACGACCTGGAGGATGGGGTAAACAGTTCAATCTCTGTATTTGCGGAGGATACTAAGCTAAGCAGGGCAATAACTTCTCCGCAGGATGTGGAAACTTGCAAAAAAAAAATCTGAACAAATTAATGGGGTGGGCAACTACATGGCAAATGAGGTTTAATGTAGAAAAATGTAAAATAATGCATTTGGGTGGCAAAAATTTGAATGGGAGGAGAACCTCTGGGGTAATCTAGGATGTAAAAGGACCTGGGGGTCCTAGTAGATGATAGGCTCAGCAATGGCATACAATGCCAAGCTCCTGCTAACAAAGCAAACAGAATATTGGCATGCATTAAAAAGGGGATCAACTCCAGAGATAAAACAATAATTCTCCCGCTCTACAAGACTCTGGTCCAGCCGCACCTGGAGTATGCTGTCTAGTTCTGGGTACTAGTCCTCAGGAAGGATGTACTGGAAATGGAGCGAGTACAAAGAAGGGCAACTAAGCTAATAAAGGGTCTGGAGGATATTAGTTATGACCAAGGTTGCGAGCACTGAACTTATTCTCTCTGGAGAAGAGACGCTTGAGAGGGGATATGATTTCAATTCATAAATATCATTCTAGTGACCCCACAATAGGGATAAAACTTTTTCATGGAAGGGAGTTTAACAAGACACGTGGCCACTCATTAAAATTGAAAGAAAAGAAGTTTGACCTTAAACCACGTAGAGGGTTCTTTACTGTAAGAGCGGCAAGGATGTGGAATTCCCTTCCACAGGCGGTGGTTTCAGCGGGGAGCATCGATTGTTTCAAAAAAACTATTAGATAAGCACTTGAACAACCACAACTTACAGAAATATACAATGTAATGCTGACATATAATCACACACATAGGTTGGACTTGATGGACTTGTGTCTTTTTTCAACCTCACCTACTATGTAACTAGGTAGGCTGCATTGTTGGGCACAGGTGAAGCTGCATTGATGGACACAGGTAGGCTGCATTGTTGGGCACAGGTGAAGCGACGTTGATGGACACAGGTAGGTTGCATTGTTGGGCACAGGTGAGGTTGCACTGATGGCCACTGATAAAGTTGTTGTTAAAGGGGTTGTAAACCCTCATGTTTTTTCACCTTAATAAATCCTATGCATTAAGGTGAAAACAACTTCTGACACTGACCAGCCCCCCCATTCTACTCACCTGAGCCCGTTCGTTCCCACTGCGGAGAAGCGCTCTACCTCTCTGGCCGTTATGTCGGCTCTTGATTGCATAGATTGAGAGCAGCGCGGCCTTTGGCTCCCGCTGCTGTCAATCAAATCCAATGACGCAGGGGGTGGGGCCAAGTCTGGCATTCTGTGTCTATGGACGCAGAAGCCGGACTCGGGAGCGTGCCCGCACAGTAACCCCCAGGGAGAGCTCTTCTCCTAGGGGGTTTACGGATGCTGGGAGGAGCTGATAGCGCCGCCGGGGCACCCCAGAACACGTGGATCGGGGCCACTCTCCACTGTGCAAAACGAACTGCACAGTGGAGGTAAGTATGGCATGTTTGTTATTTAAAAACAAAAAAAAAGAAACAAGTGTTTACAACCCATTTTAATTATTTATTTTTTTAACTTAATTCTGCATAAAACATTTAAGTGTCATTTCATGAGATTATTTATGAGGGCGTATTTAGGGGTGGAGCAGGGTACGGGTTGGGTGGGGCAACTGGTGGCGAGTAACCCTTGAGGCCTCGCTAGTAGCTCAGGACTTGAAATTTTGAGCCCTGGTATAAAACTTAACAATAAGGGTATATTGTATCTCTGAATCACACTGAATAGTGTTTACAAGGAGCAGTGGCTCCAATGCACAGCTATTCCCAGCTGTTATTTGGACAGCTGACAAACTCTGGGGTGGGTATTGGTGTGCCCAGTAACGTTCATACCCATTTCGTACTGGTCCTTCCTTAATACCCACCCCAAAGTTTGTCATCTGCTGAGCGTTCTTTTTGTCACAAACAGAGAGGTAGCGGCCTGGGACTAGAAGAAGGACCCTCTATACTGTACCTTCATTGCGCATTCGCTTCTTTTGAAGGGCGACTCACTATCCACCCCAACCAAGCCTTGCTTCTATTGGTCCAGTGCTATCACACACACATGTTTGGACAGTGCATGTTTTGGAATGCAATGTGGGTAATCGAAATGGCCATATAGGGACATGACTTGCTAGTCCCAATGACTGATGTGAATGTACAATGTATATGTAAAGCGCTGCGTAAATTGACGGCGCTATATAAGTACCTGAAATAAATAAATAAATAAATAAATGTACTTGGTGCCCAACCCATGGCCCTTTGGCACTTACTGTGCAGCCCTTGGAGCCTCTACAGACAGTAGTCTGATTTGGTGCTTACACAAGCCAGTGAAGGAAATATATTCTTCTTTTTTTATATTTGATAGTTTGGTTTATTTCTTGTGCACTACATTTGCACTCAGTGGCAGCCGCCCCCCCCTAATCTCCATACGCCCGGCACCTAATCTCCATGCAGAGCGCCGGACGCATGGATTTCAAAGGGTTTTTTTTTTTTTAGAAGCACGTGATTAGAGCCTGAGGCTCTAATTGGCTTTAAAAAGCGTGGGCTCAGGGCGCAGAGCACTGCGCCTGGAGCCCTCCAACTTTTGTGACATTAGCGAATTAATATTCACTATGGTCTTCCTGCTTCTCCTCCCAGCCAATCAGGAAGCGAGGCTTAAAACCCGATTGGCTGGAAGGAGGGCTGGCCGGCCCGAGCCGGCTTCTTCTATCTGGGCACTTCCTACCCATCCCTTCCTATGGGGAAACAAGCCCAGCAACATCCCCATCCCCCAGCAACCGGGCAGACACTGAGCTGTAGGAAGCCCAAACGAGGAAGTATTGATTTGTTAGCAGCAGTAGTAGTCTCTTGAAGAATCTCCCCATTTTTCAACAACTTTTATAGCATGGTCACAGCCTATAACCATCTCCTTTTACAGTGGCTGACAGTTTCCAGTAGCATTACATTTACTGAATATTATGTGTGGCTCTGTGGTAAGGTCAGGGGATGCATTTGAGACCCCCTCTCAGTGACCACTGTCTCAGATGATTTTTTTATGGCCGTATGTAGCATGTCCAAAATCCACAACTTGTTAAATGTATGCAAATCCAAAATCTATTTTTCAGTATGTCTGGTATTAAATGTCTCATGGTATAGTTTTCCTAAGCAAATAATTTTTGTGAATATGTTGCAAAGTTTCTGATCTAGAGAGCCTGGCTTCCTGTTGCAGGCTGACAACACTAAGCTTCTACCTTACGATTATCAGCAATTTTGTCAGCCTGTAGTATGCACTCCCTGTTAGTTGTTGGACTGGCTACCATGTCTTGTAGATAGGCAGCCAACTGAACGAGCACTCAAAGCAGGATAACAGCACTGCTGTTATTTGCAAGGCAACGGCTTAGCACAGTTACTGGTGGGATCCTCAGGTAAGAAATTTTGAAATACATTTGAAATACATGTTTTCCTTAACGACTTGAACTTGAGTGAGGTTGCTAATGTAATTTTCCCAAAATGGAGATCTCTTTTCACTTCTTGCCACGAAGAAAGTAAATCTCCCCAAAGTGTGGGGAATTTGACAGTTGTCACTAGAGCAGTGCAATTTCCTGGTCGCAAGAACAGATCCTGGGATTGAATCTCTCCAATGGAGATACAACAATACAAACTTTACAGGGGTTCTAGCCCTGCTATATTCTACTAGAAAACTAGAAATTCTCTAATTCAGGAGTATGTCAATGTATTTATTAAACGGTTGCCTATATTTTACAGACATTTATTTGTCATAGTATTACCTTTTCATAATTGCCTGCATCGGGTAAATTGAGTGGTAGCTTTATGATTATGTTAGGCTGTATTGCACGTACAGTCATTCTAAAATCATGATTCTAGCTATGACATTAGTTATTATAGGTAGTTCTTGATTTTAAATTTTACATGTACACTAAAAAAACTTAACTGTGGACAAAGTTTGTGTTAGTTGTATGTGGAATGAGGTCTTTATTGACCCCAGTAGAAAAGGTATGTTTATCTCACAACTAGGGTTTTACTGTAAGCTGAACTTCTTCTTTTTTCACTCTCCAGTGTATCCTTATGGAGAAATCTCTAGGGACCATTGATGATACTGTTGGTGCTTGTTACTTACAGAAATATTCATTTGCAATGCTGTTTATAAAAAATGCTCTTGGTAGATAGTAGCCCGGAAGTTCAGCTCACAGTTCAGCTCACAGTACAGCTCTGGCTTTGTCTGTAGGATAGGAGGTGGGGAGGAGATCTCTATACAGGGGTCACATAGGACTTTGTGTATCGAAAGCCAACCCTCTTAGTTGGTTTACCCATTGTAAAACTTGCCCTCTTCTGTCCTTAAGATATCTCAAGAATGTTGGATTTGCCATCACTTTCTGCCTTGGCAATAATGGTTATCAAGAATAGTAAGGGTGAAAGTTCCCACGGGGACACAGTATATACTAGACAGGGTTAACCCTTCCCCACTCTATCCAAAACCTAAAGGTTATGGCTTTGCATAAAATGTAAGACCTAGCTGGTGATTACATTTCGGAAAAACATCCTCTGTATAACCCCTTCCACTCCCAGCTAGCCTTAGTTTATTGTTTTTGTTAGTGTAATTAGGTGATGAACAAGCTCTCTCCCTTCTGGGAGGAACGTCCTCTTTTTTTGTTGAAATTGAAGTTTTAACTGCTCAACTTCAGCTTCTCCCACGGCATTTTGGATTGGTTGACACCTTGGCTGAGTTTTTGGGGACCGCAGAAGGATCGCTGCCTGGAAGAAGATGCAGTGCGGGTGCTCTAGCATGATGTGCATGGTGTTGAGCGAGCTACTGGGTGCTGTGCAGGTCCAGAGCCAAGGTCCATTGGCTTGTGGAGCCCAGTCTCTGAAAAAACACCTTATAGTTTGCTCATTCAGGAGGGTGAAGTGGGAATCGGTCTTGTCTCTTTTTTCCTGCATTACTTGGATACAGACATCTACTGTGGTGAGTCCAACCTAGTGCCCTTAAACTTGGTCCCAGTATGCTGACTGTAATTCCTGTCGCTGGTTAGTGGAGGGGGCTGTAACACTTGAAATAGTGTGCCGCAGCCAAGGAGTTGGAGCACCGGTTGTTTAAATATGGCACAGGTTTTCTGGGCCTTTTTGTCATAGCACCCCGCCTGTATTCATGTGTTCATGTGCATGCCATCTTGGATTCTCTGGGTGTGTTATTCCTGGATGGAAACCCAACTCCCAAAGGTGCAGCACAAAAATCCTTCAGATGTCACCTGGGTTTTCCAGCAGCCTGCAGTGCCTGACACAGGCAGCTTCCCCTCGTCCCTAAGCAGCATGGCGGATATGAGTATCCCTTTTAGGGACATCTAACACAGCTCGTTACAGATTGAAAGAGAAGTAGCAATTGGGGATCAAAGGGCCTCGCTGGCTTAGACCCGGCTGATAGCTCAGGTTGGGGTGTTAGCCTCCCATCACAGGATCCAAGTCTCCCCCATTTTGTTTTTCTACCCTCCTCTGGGGTTCATCTGTCCCTTTAGGCACACAGTCTCCTCATTTTTGCCTAGAGAGGAATTCTCTGCTGCCATGTTTGACTTTATAAGTGAGCTGTCAGCCCTCTTGAAGACTGTTCATCACAGGGGTCAAAACCAGGGCCCTTCAGCCTCCCTTCCAGTGTTGATCCCTGACTTTTCCCCTGCAACCACTGCACTGCCTTAGGAAGGGAGCAAGGAGGACGAGGAAGGTGAGGAGGTATCTTCTTTTGTAGAATGGAACTCAGAAGAGATATTCTCTACTGAGATATCTCCTAAACTAAAAGATGCCGTTTTGGTCCTTATTGATGAGGTGCATTCCTGTCTTGTCTTAGAGCAGCCTGGGTCAGCCACCCTCCAAAGGTCTATAGCTTGGGCTCTGTATACTGCCCATACCTCCTAAAACTTTTCCTGTCCTCTTGCTCCTAGAGCCAGGACTGAAAGGTATCTGGCCTCATCCTGATTAGATTTCTTTTATTGAAGAGGGGTTCCTGGAAAAAATGGTCTGTCCTCGTTGTGGACCCAGCCACCACTTACCTTCACGAAACCTTGATGTTCCTGTTTTTAAGGACATGGTGAAAAAGAGGCCTTATTTGCCTTCTCTGAGCCCACCAGGCAATCAGCTGTTGCATCTATGGCAGTCTACCAGATTCTGGCTGTCTGGACTAACTGTATTACTTGTGACCCTGGATCCATTTTAATGGACCTCCTGGCCCACCATCACTTATGCCTGTGATCCTATGATATTGCGTAGAGGTCTGGGTGTATCTGCTTCATCAACTATCCAGGATGAACATTCCTTGTGGTCACATGAGGAGTATCCTCTGGTTGAAATGTTGTTCAGCGGAATTTCCATGTAAAAAGTTTCTCAAAAGGTTGCTCTTGGAAGGGATAAGTATGTTCAGCAAATAGCTGGGAGTAAATATCTCCACAGAAAAAGAAGGCACATGGTCCTGCAAGTAAGCCTTCAGCTCCCATGTCTAAGAAGAGTTCCTTTCGCCCCCTTCCTCCTTTGACTTTGGGCTCCAAGCTGAAACATGGGGCACACATCTGTTTGAAAGCATGAAACTCAAAACCTAGCAGGTCTGGGAGCAACCCCTCTTTACAATGAAGGTATGCCCCCACTGTCCAAGTGAGGGGATGCCTGTTAGCCTTTTTGGCTATCTGGTCCCAGGAAATCTCAGATGTTTGGGTCCAGAATATAGTGTTCAGGTGCTACAAACTGGAATGTCATACTCTGCCTCCATTCTACTTCATTCTTTCCAATTTGCCTTCCTTTCCACAAAGACAAGTGGATCTCTGCACTGTTATTCCGCAGCAGCTCACACAGGAAGTTATTGTCCCAGTTCTGGTCAGGATGTTGTCAGGGGTTTTACTCCAACCTTTTCATTGTTCCTAAGGCAAATTGAGGTGTTCACCCCAGTCTGGATTTCAAGACCGTCAACCTTTTAGGGGTTCAGAATTTCCACATGGAAACTGCCAGGCTGGTCATTGCTTCCCTCCTACTAAAATATAAAGAATTCCGTGCTTAATTCAATTTCATATGTCTAAGATTAGACTGCAGCACAAAAATCTTGCACTGAAGTGACCAAAGAAAATGTCCAGCAAAAAGTTAGTAGGATCACAGCGCTTCTCACCAGTGTAATCCCTTCAGTGCTCCACCACCAATGCACACGATCACTCCTTACAAGACAATTAGACACATCAAAATACTTTGTTACTCCATCATTGTCCATTTAGCAGAATGAAGTAGGTAGGTAAGCAAGCTGCATTGTTTAACTGTGCTAGAGTTCCCAACCAAGCAATGCAGCGTGGCAGGGATATGGGAATACCAGATCTGCAAATATTTTAGCCACTTAACATCTATTTGTACTTAAAATAGAACTATAGGCAACTTTTTTTTTCATTTTGGATAAAGTGAGGCAGGGTTATAATCCCTGTCAGATTTTTTTTTCTCCATCATCTGTGTCCCATTCCTGGGACTTCCTTTCACTTCCTGTCCCATAGCTAAACAGGAAGTGAGAGGAAATCCCTGCAAATGAAGGGAATTCCTTGGGGACCCACAGGTCACCAGAACTAGTGTCCCAATGGGGAAATTTCCCCTCTATTACTTTTCTGGGGACAAATTAAAATTTGGAATTGTCTTTTACTTTCACTTTCAATGATAATGGTAAACAGGACAAATAGAGAGGGGTTCTCTTTCTAACGGGGTACAGACAGCAATGAAAACTGAGAAGTGTTCTAATCCTTCCCCACTCTGTCCAAAACTAAAAAAAAAAGTTTTGCCTTTAGTTATACTTTACTTTAAACTGTATTTCGCTGTTGGGCTGACGTTAGAATTGTACACATTGTGTTAGCTCAAATTTAACGTTCCCTCTACTACTGACCAAAGTTTGGGAATCATTGCCCTCATGGAAGCAGGGTGTTGTACTCCCATATGCTTTTGCAACAGCGCCATCAAGAGGTCCTCATTCAATACACAGGAATTTCTTTTAACCAAAATATATAATCTCTTGCATTCATGCTGTTGGTCCTTTTACATAGGAACAAAATATAATTTGTCAGAAAATTTCTAAATGCTCATTGTGAGCCATAAACCTACAGTAACCAAAAAATATTGTTTTATGGGAATACCTTGTATAGAAAAAATAATAGTAGATTTTCCAGCAGCTGCCAGGAAGATAAACCTCCCTCTTCCAGAAATTGGGAATGTACAGTATGCTGTAAAGAGAAGGAATTCTGTCAGCCTTTTTCCACTGCTGCCCTTGACAAAGGCAATCTTGTGTGGAATGGCAGAGTTTCTTGCACTTCCTTGGTCCTGATAGGAGATGTTTCCATTAGGAAAAGCTTCTGCACCGTGTTTGTTTTTGCTGGGTCTTGAAAGATGACTTTTTAGTGTGCATACAGCACCGGTGATGAATGGGTGTGAGGGTGGGCACAGCGGACAGGCTCCAAACACCGAGCTTCTTGTCTCACCTTCTCATCAGCCTCTTCCTGCAACTGCTTTGCACCCTCCATGGCCAAAGAATTCTTCCTTTGTTAGGACAGCCTCGTTCATATACAGCGGCGACTGTGCCGAGAGTCTAATTGCGGTACCTTTAAACGTCCAGGTTTTACAAGGTTGCTTCCTGGCCAGAGTGCCATATCTCTTAAAGCTGATTTCCAGCCAGCTGTTAAAGACACAAATAATTAAGCCCTATATTAATTCATTCTTAAATTATTTCGTTTTTTAATGCAAGCAGTGTAAGTACCTACATTTGACCTGGTATCAGCCCCAGTAGTCCCTGTACAGCAAAGTTTAAATTAGGGAAAGGAACACCACAAAAAGTTAATCAGTTGTGCTATAGTGCAAAGATCAGGCTGATTGGAGGAGAGCTCAGAATGGTGAAGTATTACCTCTTTAGTCTACAGCTTTTTTTTTGCTGACCAGGAAGGAGGAGGAACACAAGACCTGCAAGTGTTACTGAACTGCAACAGGGAAAAATCAGCTGTCCTGCCTTACCAGACAGGACTTTTCTGTGTGGGAGAGCTGTGTAAAACTCAGGACTGGTTAGACAGTAATGCAAATACTTTGACAGGTAATTTATACAGTGCCTTGCAAAAGTATTCACCCCCTTGGCTTTTTACCTATTTTATTACATTACAGCCTTTAGTTCAATGTTTTCTTAATCTGAATTATATGTGATGGATCAGAACACAATAGTCTAAGTTGGTGAAGTAAAGTTAGAAAAATATATACATAAAACTATTTTTCAGAAAAAAAAAATTAAATTGGCATGTGCGTATGTATTCACCCCCTTTGTTATGAAGCCCATAAAAAGCTCTGGTGCAACCAATTACCTTCAGAAGTCACATAATTAGTGAAATGATAATTAGTGAAATGATGTCCATCTGTGTGCAATCTAAGTGTCACATGAGCTGTCATTACATATACACACCTTTTTGAAAGGCCCCAGGGGCTGCAACACCTAAGCAAGAGGCACCACTAACCAAACACTGCCATGAAGACCAAGGAACTCTCCAAACAAGTAAGGTACAGTGTTGTTGAGAAGTACAAGTCAGGGTTAGGTTATAAAAAAATATCCAAATCTTTGATCCCTAGGAGCACCATCAAATCTCTCATAACCAAATGTAAAGAACATGGCACAACAAACCTGCAAAGAGACGGCCGCACACCAAAACTCACGGACTGGGCAAGGAGGGCATTAATCAGAAAGGCAGCACAGAGACCTAAGGTAACCCTGGAGGAGCTGCAGATTTCCACAGCAAAGACTGGAGTATTGGTACATAGGACGACAATAAGCTGTACGCTCTATAGAGTTGGTCTTTATGTCAGAATGGCAAGAAGAAAGCCGTTACTTTCAGCAAAAAACAAAAAGGCACGTTTTGAGTTTGCGAAAAGGCACGTGGGAGACTCCCAAAATGTATAGCGGAAGAAGCTCTGGTCTGATGAGACTAGAATTGAACTTTTTGGCCATCAAAAAAACGCTATGTCTGACGCAAACCCAACACATCACATCACCCAAAGAACACCATCCCCACAGTGAAACATGGTGGTGGCAGCATCATGCTGTGGGGATGTTTTTCAGCAACAGGGACTGGGAAACTTGTCAGGGTTGAGGGAAATATGGATGGTGCTAAATACAGGAATATTCTTGTATAAAATCTGTACCACTCCGTGTGTGATTTGAGGCTAGGATGGAGGTTCACCTTCCAGCAGGACAATGACCACAAACACATTGCTAACGCAACACTTGAGTGGTTTAAGGGGAAACATGTAAATGTGTTGGAATGGCCTAGTCCAGTGATGGCGAACCTTGGCACCCCAGATGTTTTGGAACTACATTTCCCATGATGCTCAAGTACACTGCAGAGTGCATGAGCATCATGGAAAATGTAGTTGCAAAACATCTGGGGTGCCAAGGTTCGCCATCACTGGCCTAGTCAAAGCCCAGACCTCAATCCAATAGAAAATCTGTGTTCAGACTTAAAGATTGCTGTTCACAAGTGAAAACCATCCAACTTGTAGGAGCTGGAGCAGTTTTGCAAGGAGGAATGCCAAAATCCAAAATGCAAAAATCCCAGTGTTAAGATGTGGCAAGCTCATAAAGACTTATCCAAAGCGACTTGAAGCTGTGATAGCCGCAAAAGGTGGCTCTACAAAGTATTGACTTTAGGGGGGTAAATAGTTATGCACATTGACTTTTTCTGTTATTTTGTCCTATTTGTTTGCTTCACAATAAAAAAAAAATTCTTCAAAGTTGTGAGCATGTTCTGTAAATTAACCACTTCAGCCCCGGCAGAATTTACCCCCTTCCTGACCAGAGCACTTTTTGCGATTCGGCACTGCGTCGTTTTAACTGACAATGGCGTGGTTGTGCGACATTGCACCCAAATAAAATTGACGTCCTTTTTTCCCCACAAATAGAGCTTTCTTTTGGTGGTATTTGATCGCCTCTGCGGTTTTTATTTTTTGCGCTATAAACAAAAAAAGAGCGACGATTTTGAAAAAAAAACACAATATTTTGTACTTTTTGCTATAGCTATTTTTTTTAAAAAAGCACATCTTTTTCTCACTTTAGGTCGATATGTATTCTTCTACATATTTTTGGTAAAAAAATCGCAATAAGCGTATATTGATTGGTTTGCGCAAAAGTTATAGTGTCTACAAAATAGGGGATAGATTTATAACATTTTTATTATTATTTTATTTTTTTACTAGTAATAGCGGCGATCTGCGATTTTTATTTTGACTGCGACATTATGGCGGACACATCAGACAATTTTGACACATTTTTGGGACTATTGGCATTAATACAGCGATCAGTGCTATAAAAATGCATTGATTACTATAAAAATGTCCCTGGCAGTGAAGGGGTTAACACTAGAGGGCGGTGAAGGGGTTAACTGTGTTCCCTGTGAGGTGATTCTAACTAAAGGGGGAGGGGACTGACTAGAGGAAGTGATGGATCGTGGTTCCTAGCTAATAGGAACACACGATCTGTCATTGCTCTCAGAACAGAACAGGGATTTGTGTGTTTACACACACACTTCCCTGTTCTGTCCCTCGTGCTCGCGATCGCTCGTGGCCGGCGGTCATCGCGACCGTCGGCCATGAGCATCGACACCCCCGCGCGCGCCTGGTATCCCGACCCTGCAAGCCGACGTATAGCTACAATGGTTCGCGCAGGGGAGCCAACCTGCCGCAGTATAACTGCGCCGGCTGGTCGGGAAGCGGTTAAATGATGCAAATCCTCAAACAATCCATGTTAATTCCAGGTTGTGAGGCAACAAAACACGAAAAATGACAATGGTGTGAATACTTTTGCAAGGCACTGTATCTGTAATAATTTGTTTACCTTAAATTCTGCTCTGAGGCTTCATACAGCTTGAGAGAAAGTGCAGCAGACTATGAACAAGCAGAAAGGCTATATATATAAAGGAAACTTGTCCTGGAGAAATATGAAGTCTGCCATTGCTCACCTTGTAAAAATGCTAGCTGCCTTTCCCTGGCTTTAACACTTTCTTAGTCATTGACCAGAAGCAAGCGTACATCAAGTAAAAACTAGAGTAAAGCTGGTCTTCCTGATGTGCATATTTACTGTGGGTCAGGGACAAAAAAATATTGAAGACAATAAATCCGCTTTGCAGACAGGCAACAATTTTTTTTTTTTTGTAAGGCGAGGCCGGCCATACACTGTTCCTGCTGATCCGGGCAAGATTTGAACCGTTAATGGGAAGGCTGAATGTACCAAGTTCATCAATCTATCAACTTTGGTACAACCAGCCTGCTGGATTCTCTTGCTGTTATCACTAGCGGCTGCTATAGCAGCCGCTAACTATAGTCACTGTCTTCTCCCGGCAGAGATGGAATTGCAGGTAAAATCTTTCTGTCGGTACAGAACACACATGCTCGCCGTCTTCTGCTGGCTCTACATCAATAACTGAGCAATCAAAGACCACTGATCTCTCGGTTCTCAGGTCTGCTCATTTACTGCTTTGTGCTCTGCTTCTCCAGTCCTTACTGGAGCGCCAGACAGTGAAGGGGGGCAGGAGCAGCTGGCTCAGCCTCTCAGCAGTGTGCTGAGAGGCTGAGCTAGCTGCAAGTCAGCCTGGACCAGCTCTGTGATGTCAGACTCTGGGTCACAGGAGTGCAGAACAAAGTGCCCTCCTGTGACCCAAAGGAGAAGTATGGTCAAAAACGCTTTGGCCATAGATTTCCTTAAAGTTTTGTTGAGAAACATGGTTTCCTATGTTTATATAGTAAAATAGAATATGAGCATCATAAATCATAAGTAAGTTTCTTCTGTGTGTAGAATGTTCTATGTTCATGTATTCGAGAACTCCATGCTCCATAATTCTCTGGCAGCCATACTCTTTCTGCCATGTTGAATGACCCATTGAAGTTAGGTCATAGCTGCTTTGGCAGTCACGGCATAGGAAAAGATGAGATTTTCCTAAGTAAGTCTCACTTGGCTCCCATTAGATTTGCAGCCATCAGCTGAAATGAAATTGCGTAAACTCTGCAACCTAAGAATGAATCCATAAGCTTCACGTAAGTGTAAATCCTCATTCCTTATAGATCTGGTAACTCATGCTTTCCAAGACGTATACACAGACTGATTTCGTAAAGAAGAAGCAACTCTTGTGGATTAATGTCCATGGCTCTCTTCTTGTCACCGTCTGCTGCTGTATTTACTGTTCCAACTATAATCAATAACAATTTTGAGACTGAAAGATTGAAGAAGAATAAGTTGTACCTGTACCTTGAAAACTGTGCTAAAATATGCCATGTAGAAGTCATTTTGGATGGAATTTCTATACACGTACATCAGAATAGTAAATAAAGTAGATGTAAACCCTAAATAAATGACGTTTAGCTTGGTAAAGCACTAGATATCCTAGTAACAATTTCCTTGTGTTATAGAATAAAACGCAGTGCCTTTAATTACATATGGTGGGAACGAGCTGTACTAGAGAAAAATGCACATCACAAAAACATTGTGAGATCCAACATATGCACCACAGCTCATGAAGTGGACTTCTAGGCAGGATTTGCATATAATATACTATTGGCTTTGGGGGATCCCAGGGCATGCGGGACCAGCTCTGGAATAGTGAAAAGAAATAGGCAGACGTGTTGGATATGCTATGTGGTAAATATCACTCCAATAAGTATAGTTCTGACACGTTCACTTTAAGATCTCCATAGGCAATTAAAAGAGCTGACAATGAAATGTATATAAAAAAAATTAATCCCACAAACAAGCATGTTTGTATTGGCTGGCTCAGTATGTATATGCACAGTGTAGGTACACTTTGTACCATCCTAATCTCAGGAAATCTGTAAAGATCAGTGCGCAGAGAGCAATATGGCTACTACTTCTGCACCAGTCATGGATCTCTACTGTAGACGTATGATCTCCCAGTTCAACCCTAAAAGGCTTGTCATGGATGGAATAGTAGGTGATGGTCATCTCAATTGTTTGGCCACATTTGAAGTCTAACTCTATTTTTTTATTTTTTGGGGGCTAAAGTGGGGAAGAGTTGTTTTTTAATTGCTGTCTTTATTTCATTTAGGGAGATTTCGCCTTTTTCCAGTCCCTTTGACTCCCGTATTACTACTCTTACTAAGTTATTTTTACATCTCATCAACCAAGGCAGCAGTGACCATTATACATTTATGTAAAGCAAGGAGGACTATTCATATTGTGTTTCCTATGTGCAGTTATAAAAGGATACATCATAGGCATTGATAAGCAAAATAAACTTGAGGTGTTCCTCAAGTGTCAGCTAATTAGGTTCCATCTGTAACTTTTATACTGAAGGTTAGAATATAATGCTAAAGGCAGACTGTAAACCTGAAAATAACAGGCAAAGCTTCTGCTTCCTGAACTCATAGGTCAGGGGCATACATGTCACCCAAAAACAACAATTGCTTGCCCCTCTAGTCATGAATTGCCTAAATACAGACTCAATAGATAAATATTTTCATGGTTTGTAAGCTACAGTTGGGAAAATAATTATTTGATCTCCTGCAGATTTTGTAAGTTTGCCCACTTACGAAGAAATGAAGGGTCTATAATTTTTTATCATAGGTGAATTTTAAATGATAGAGACTGAATATCAACCAAAAATCCAGAAAAAACACATTATACATATGTTATAAATTGAGTTGCAGTTCAGTGAGTGAATTAAGTATTTGATCCCCAAGCAAAACATGACTTAGTACTTGACTTAGTAAGGGTGGAGAAACCCTTGTTGGCAAGCAGAGAGGTAAGACGTTGGTGACCAGGTTTGCACACATCTCATGATTTTGGTCCACTCTTCTTTACAGATCTTCTCTAAATACTTAAAGTGGATGTAAACCCCATTCATGAAATCTGACCTAGGCACATATATCTGTAGTGTTTTTCTGCTGCTTCATTATTCTGTTATCAGCGTAACTGACAAGTTCTCCATCACAGGAGGTAAAAGCATCTGGAAATTTATGTTGGGGAGGTAACTTAGAGACCGATTAGCAGAAAGCTTGTCTATTCACAGCACAGCTTTGCAAGTTTCTTCATTCCTCTGCCTATGAGGGGGAGGGGGTGACTTTCCTCCAGAGTCTGGAAAGCTGAAGACAGCAGATATACATGTAAACCTTAAGTAGGGAGATTTGTTTAATCTCTGTGTATCAGCTGAGGCGGTTCACTTCACTGGGTATATGTGAGGGTTTACATCCACTTTAAGGTTTCTTGGCTGTCGCTTGGCAACTCGAATTTTCAGCTCCCTTCATAAATTTTCTATAGGATTGAGGTCTGGAGAATGGCTAGGCCGCTTCATGACCTTAATGTGCTTCTTCTTGAGCCACTCCTTTGTTGCCGTGGCAGTAAGTTTTGGGTCATTGTCATGCTGGAAGACCCATCCATAACCAATCTTTAGTGTTCTGGCTGAGGGAAGAAGGTTCTCATCCCAGAATTTACAATACTTGGCCCCTCAATGCAGCAAAGTCGGCTTGTACCTTCAGCAGAGAAACAGCCCCAAAGTATAATGTTTCCACCTCCCTCTGCTTGACTATAGGGATGTGTTCTTAGGGTCATAATCAACATTTTTCTTCCTTCAAACACTGTTGAGTTGAGTTAATGCCAGAGAGCTCAATTTTGGTCCCATCTGACCACAGCACTTTCTCCAAATACTTCTCTGAATCACTTAAATGTTCATTGGCAAACTTCAGATGGCCCTGTACATGTGCCTTCTTGAGGGGGGGGACCTTTCGGGCGCTGCAGGATTTCAATCCATGGCGGCGTATTGTGTTACCAATGCTTTGTTTGTTGACTGTGGTCCCATCTGCTTTGAGATCATTCACAAGCTCCTCCCGTATAGTTCTGGGCGGATCCCTCACTTTTCTTATGATCATCCTCCTTACCCCATGAGGCGAAAATTTTCATGGAGCTCGAGACCGAGGGCGATTGATGGTTATTTTGTGTTTCTTCCATTTGTGAATAACTGCTCCACTAGTTGCCTTCTCACCAAGCTACTTGGCAATGGTCTTGTAGCCCATTCCAGCCTTGTGCAGGTCTACAATCTTGTCCCTGATGTCCTTTGACAGTTCTTTGGTCTTCCCCATGATGGTGAGGTTTGAATGGAAGAAAGAGACTCTGTGGACAGGTGTCTTTTATACACATAACGAGTTGTTGTTAGGAGCACTTTCTAATTGACAGGACTGACCTGTGTACCACATGAGCACATACTGTAGCCAGTCTGTGGGAGCCAGAATTACTGTTGGTTGTTAGGGAATCAAATACTTATTTTACTGCAACTCAATTTATAACATTAGTATCATGTGTTTTTTCTGGATTTTTGGTTAATATCCTGTCTCTATCATTTAAAATACACCTATGATAACAATTATAGACCCGTAATTTCTTTCTAAGTGGGCAAACTTACAAAATCTGCAGGGGATCAAATTATTATTTTTGCCACTCTGAGGTAACACAATTCAATAGCCTCAAGTTTAAATGGCATCAAAAGGAAGTGGAAGTAGTTTTCGGCATGTTTCAGTCTAAATAGAACTTGTTCCTGCTGGCTATTTTAAAGCCTAACTGCGTTTTTTTTTTTTTTTTTGTGACTTTAAATAATAACAATGGCCATTTTTGAAAAAATGCAGAAGTGGCAGCAGGTATCAACAGAAAAAGGTACCCAGAAAAAAATATGCCAATAATAGAGAGTAGAACTTTCACTTAAGCGGAAGCAAAGTTCTGCTTTAAATGATTTGTTTGGACCCAGCTGGTCCCAATGAACTATTTGCATCACATATGCACCTGTTGTTAGGGCTGTAGCTACATACAGTATACAGCGCTGTGTTCTGGCAGCAGAGTGGGAACTTCCCATCCCGCTCCCGGGAAAAAATCACTTTGGACTGAGTGCTGCTCAGTAATCATCGTAGAAGCATCGTATTTCATCAATGAATACAAGGCTTCCTGTGGTTGGTGGTGAAGAACATGACATCATCATCCGCAGGCCTCTTCATCTCAGCCAATCACAGGAAGCCCAATAATTATTGATGAAATACAATGCTTACTGTGAATGGCTGAGCAGCGCTCAGCCCTGCTTGATTTTGTTTCAGGAGTGGGACAGGAAGTCCTCATCCTGCTGCCCAAACACAGCAGTGTATACTGTATGTTGCTGATGCTACATACAGTTTTTATACAGTACAGCACTGCCAGCAGGTGCATCTATTAGTGAAGACAACCTTGGTCCAAACAAACTATTTAAAGTTGTAAGAAGTCTGGAATTGGGCTTTAAAAAGATAATTTTATGTTGTATTTTGGTGTACAGTAGTCCTGGTGCAATGGCCTGCACATACAGTGTGGTTTTTCTGCCCCTGTAATGGCAAATGTAAAGGAAGGTATCCCTGTGAATGCACATCCATCTCATCTCAGATACCTTCCGTTACACTGAGTGATCTTAGGAGCTGGGATGATCTCCCTCCCGACAAGCACTCCCAGCGGTGGACATTTAAGGACTAATACCCCCTTCAGTGAGCCTGAGTGGTACATGATACAGGTCTTTTAGGTCACTGTAATGGCACCTGCCTATATTGGTAAGAGTTGCTCATTGCTGAAAGCTGGAAAAACTTTCTGTGGGCAGACACATTGCTTCTCTGTCCTCTATGTAGAAAAACCAAGGAAGAAAGTATTGCATTTATACTGCAGTCACTGTCAGATGGGAATAAAGACAATTCTCTGCACGGAGAGATTGCTAGCTCCCATCACTTGGTTCACAGAGAGATATCTTACTATATGTTGCTGGGGACCTATTTCCCTATTTATAGATGAGCCTTACTGTGTGGCCAGAATTAGATTTATTGGGACAACAATATATATTATAGTGCTTGCATGTCTCCACACTCTGTTTACTTTGTCTAGTAAGATTCTAGAGAAGAACCTGCAACCTATTATAATAGATTCCCCCCCGGGCAGTGTAGAGCTGTTACATTTCCGCCTGTGTCATTAATTACTTTAAGGAGCTTTTTGTTCTCAAGATTTTCATCTTCATAATAAATGACTTTAACTATGTCAATAAGAATACAATCAAATCTACAATCATTGTCTGCAGGGTTTACATGTACCTACCACCTACAAAGCCAGTTATATGATGAGGAACCGGTGACATCATAGAGGGGTGGTGCATAGTGACTGAGGGATTAGAAGTTGGTTCAGATGTGGAACAAATTGCCAGGAAAATTGTATTTATATTTTTTATTTTTATTTCAACCTTTTTATTCAATGGGAGGAAAAGTATCAACGTATAGGCAACATGGATAGACATAAATTGTAATAAGTAGAGATGCAAAATAAAGATTGTTATGAACTTAATTATCAAGACCATTGGGTTACAACAAACAGGTGCCCAGTTATATTGTAAACGCTTCACAGATAATGTGTCCATCTGTCAATTATAAGTAGTTGGGCCTCATAATTTGCCATTGCTGCACAAAAAAAAAAAAAATATATAAAAATAAGGAAAGGAGTAATAGGGGAAGGAAGAGAGAGAAAGAAAAATGAAGTGTAGTTAAGAAGAGAGATATACCAGAACCAATGGAGTGGTGTTCCCGAAACCTCACTAAACCACCGATATGTATCAAATCCAAGGAGCCAGGAAAATATTAAGAGTGCCCCCCATAGACCTAGATCTCATTTTCAGAGACATTCGCAGCAAAATAATTATTCTGCAGCGCCACCAGATTGTAAAACGTTACAGTTCACCACAACCAGCAATATATAACTCAATGGGAATTTTTTTTTTTACCAATCACATTTCAATTCACAAAGTTCTCTTAGAGCAGTGAATCTAAACCTTATGGAGACCAGTGGCCAAAAACATTATTCCCAGCTTTGGTGTCAGTCGATGCATTAATGGTCCTTAGCATTGGTATCAGTGGCTGCAGTAATGACCCCCAGCATTGGTATCAATGGCTGCCATATCCCCCAGCATTGATGTCAGTCATAACAAAGCTAACCCCAGGATATCAGTAATAGCAGTACAGGTGGCAGTAATGATCCAACATTGGTGTCAGTGACTGCAACAACCCATTAGCATTGGATTCAGTGGCTGTACTACTAAACTCCTTCTCTCCAACATTGGTGGCCACCTGTAGTCCTGTTAAACATCCTGGCACTAATGGCCAATGACCATTCTATTTACTCCCCCCACATTATACCCCCCCCCCCATAATACTGCCAATACCCTCAGTATTGGCAGTATTATTTAAACCTACTTGACCTAAACAAGGATGTAACCCTTGCAGTGCAGGGGCAGTCCTATGGCAAAGGAGCAAATTTACTTTCCTCGGATTTGGGCTTTTAAGAAAGGAAGGTTTCAGCATCACTGCAGTCATTTTATATCCTAGCACTTCTTTTCTAATCTGAAAAACTCTGGAATCCAGTTGCTGTGGGCACTGCAGCCACTTTCCTTGCGCAGCTGTAGCTTTTTTATCAGTCTTACTCATACTGGTCACCTGTTCATAAATAGATTCATCAGAAGCCAGTGTTGTCTTCACCTTAGCTAACTCAGTGACCCCCCTGCCAATAAATCATAGACATTTCTGACTCAGTTCAGCTCCGAGATGTGATGCTGATCAGGAAGAAATGTGAAGCACAAGCCTCGGTTAGTGGGAATGCAGTGATTGGGGGCCGGCTTCAGGATGAGAGTAAAAGGACACAGCTGTTTGTTTTCCTGAAAGCTTTTTTTTTTTTTCACCCCTCTCCAAGCAGGCTGAGGGGAAAGGAAAGGAGGAGGGGGGGTTAAGCGACTGGGCTACAAGTGGGAGGATAGCAGGACAAGGGGGCTTTTGACTTGGGCCCTCTGCAAGAGCAGCATTGAACAGCACACGGGAGACACCTGCTGCTTGTTTTTCATATTGCAACTAACCTCTCCTCTTTTTCAGGGTGCCAGAGGCCCTGATGGACCAACAGGAGGACCTGGGCACCCAGGTATCAAGGTAAGTGCCCTTTAAGGTGTCAGCTCCTTTCTTCTAAATTTACAGTGCAGGCAGCTGATTTGAGATCCTAGTATCTAACTTCACAAGTTTCTGTCCACTTCATGTGGTTAACCCTTCAATTCCCTGCATCAGCAGCCTCTAGTGTGTTACTGGTGCTGTGCTTATCCCCCCTCCTTTTTTTTTTTCTTTTTATAAACCACTCTTAATCTCAGTCATGATATTGGTGTAGGTGAATTAGAACTCCCAGCATGCACTGTTACCTGTCTGTTGGCATAGCCTTTCAGTAATTGTACCACATGCTGGTTAGTCTTAAATTGAGCATTCCTGTCATGGGCACAGATGCCTCTCATGATGAATAAGTCTTACAGCACCCTTTTTCCCTTTAGAACAAGGACCTGTTCACACAGATCTAGCTGCCTGCCAGCAGAAATAAGACTGCATGTTTATTTCAGTGGCCTTAAAAAAAAAATTAAAAAAAGTAGTGTAAAAAAGTGTTTCCATTTATGGGACCAAGCTGACATCCCAGTATTGCACCGTGATAAACACAAATTTGGCAGCAACATTTGTGCATGTGTTTGTGTTGATGCTGATATTGGAATTCAAAGGGATGTGACAATAATACCTTAGGGCAGGGGTCTTCAAACTATGGCCCCTGCAGTTGTTCAGGAACTACAACTTCCCATCATGCCTAGTCATGTCTGTGAATGTCAGAGTTTTACAATGCCTCATGGGATGTGTAGTTCAGCAACAGCTGGAGGGCCGTACTTTGAGGATCCCTGCCTTAGAGTGTTCGACATCCTCCTTTGTAGCCCTTAAACCATAGATTCAAAATTATCAGTAAAGCAACAGCTACACTACAGTATAAGAGAATAGCTGAGTGTGAGTGTGTATGTATATATATGTGTGTGTGTGTGTGTGTGTATGTATATATATATATATGAGTGCTAAGTGGAAAGGTCTGCTTGCTATATTGATATATTAAATCCCACTGCATATCCTGACTGCTCTATATGAGCAGTAGTCTTTGAAGCCATCCCACTTAGGATAAATCACCTGAGTACCTGTATTTAGGTTCCCAGTTGTATGCAGACTTCTGGGGATGATGGCATTTACAAATCTAGGGGGAAGTTCGGTATTTTGTACCCTATGTAGTATTTCATGGAGTCAGCCACAAGTTCACAGAACGGTAGGTTACACAGAAGTGTTGCCTATTGAATTGTACAAAGAAATATATACTTTATGAGTAATCGACTTTACATGACATATTTTAACACTAAAAAGGATTACAAATGAATTTAAAGCAAGAAAAACAAAATACAGTACAAATCACAAACAAGAAAACGTAACAGATAATAAAAGCAATCAGCTTAAAGAAAGTCATTTTGGAAATTCTGTTTAAAAATATTAAAGTGTAACTAAACCCAAGACAAAAACTTTTTGCCTAGGATTTAATAGTGATGGAATACCTACTTTTGTGTTTATATATCTTTTTTTAATCAGTTGTTATACCTAGTTTGTTTCAGTTCTTTAAAGCAGTGTTTCTCAACTCCAGTCCTCAAGGCGCCCCAACAGGTCATGTTTTCAGGTATTCCATTATTTTGCACAGGTGATTTGATCAGTTTCTCTGCCCTAGTAATTACCACAGCTGTTTCATCTGAGGGAAATCCTGAAAACATGACCTGTTGGGGTGCCTTGAGGACTGGAGTTGAGAAACACTGCTTTAGGCTGGGTTCACACTGGTCCGACAAACGCTCCGACATTGGGAGCTCATGTCGCATGACGTGTGAAATCCAATGTTTCCCTATGGGAGCCGTCCTAACTGGTCCGACACAAGTCGTTCCGACTTTAGAAATGCTCCCTGTACTACTTTGTTCCGACTTTGATCCTACTTCAGCCTATTGACTATCATTGAAGTCGGATCAAAGTCGGATCGCCGTCTCGCATGATCCGACTTCGGCACGCGACTTGTGCTCTGATGATCTTGAGGGGGAACTCCGCACCAAATTTTAAATAAAAAACCGGCATGGGTTCCCCCTCCAAGAGCATACCAGGCCCTTGGGTCTGGTATGGACCTTGAGGGGAACCCCCTACGCCGAAAAAACGGCGTGGGGGTCCCCCCCCAATCCATACCAGACCCTTATCCGAGCACACAGCCCGGCCGGACAGGAATGGGGGTGGGGACGAGCGAGCGCCCCCCCTCCTGAGCCGTACCAGGTCGCATGCCCTCAACATGGGGGGGGTTGGTGCCTTGGGGGAGGGGGCGCACTGCGGCCCCCCCAACACAAAGCACCTTATCCCCATGTTGATGAGGACAAGGGCCTCTTCCCGACAACCCTGGCCGTTGGTTGTCGGGGTCTGCGGGCGGGGAGCTTATCGGAATCCGGGAGCCCCCTTTAATAAGGGGGCCCCCAGATCCCGGCCCCCCACCCTATGTGAATGAGTATGGGGTACATCGTACCCCTACCCATTCACCTAGGGAAAGTGTCAATTAAAAAAAAAAAAAACACTACACAGATTTTTAAAGTAATTTATTAGACAGCTCCGGGGGTCTTCTTCCGACTTCGGGGGTCTCTCCGGTTCTTCTCCACGCTCTCCGGATCTTCTGCCGGGCTCCTCCGCTCTCTTCTGCTCTTTTGCCGCTCTTTTGCTATAGCGGAGGAGCCAGGTCTTCAGTCTTCTGCCTTCTGCCCTCTTCTCTTCTTCTGATGTTGACACGACGCTCTCTCCGGCTGGAATGCTCTCTGTGCGCTCTGCTATGGCTTATATAGGCGGTGACCCCGCCCCCTTATGCCGTCACAGTCCCTGGGCATGCTGGGACTGTGACGTTTTAGGGGGCGTGGTCATCACCCGAGGACCACGCCCCCTTATGCCGTCACAATCCCAGCATGCCCAGCATGCATGTGAAAGGCCAATGGGATAGGGGGCAGAAGAACTACACTGGTGTTGGAATCTAATTAGACCTGCAGCTCTCATATACAAAGCAGTATAGCAGGAGCTGTAGTACCTGTCATTAAGTGAAGTACAGAGCAGCGATGCTGCCATGTTTTACACCTGAGCGAAGGTAACAACACAACAAAACTTACCAAAATCTCTGTGCTTGGAATTCTTCTTTAATCCAAGCTATAAGCCTAGAAATGTTCTTCTGCTGACAACAGTAAAATAAATCTCAAATGTTTCCAGCCATAATTTTATTTATTTATTTTTGATACCTGGCCTCCTGAGTTTTGTCCTCCCCGTTATACAGGGTACTCATAAAATGAGCCGTCTTCTGAAACACAAGGATAAACTTAAATTTAAACTTAACCTAAAGTGGAACTCCAGCCCAAATTTTTTTTTTTACATATTAGAACCTGTGTTAGGTTTTTAAAGCTCTTTGTGTCTCCAGTTTTCATGTATACACTCAAGTCTCCTCCCCATGACAGGGTGACAGAGAAACAGGAAGTGATGGTAAATCTCTGTATAGAAGTCACAGACAAAACAAAATAGCAACTTGACAGAGGCTGTAACTCTTCTCTATTCTGTCCAAAACAGAACCGTTTTGGCTGGAGTACAGCTTTGATGTGGCTATGTGAATTTTACAGAATAAAAAAAAATAATTAAATCTAAGCTTGAGCTCATTCATTCTAATGCCCTGTACACACAATCGGACATTAATTGGACATTCCGACAACAAAATCCATGGATTTTTTCCGACGGATGTTGGCTCAAGCTTGTCTTGCATACACATGATTGCACAAAGTTGTCGGAAAATCCGATCGTTCAGAACGTGGTGACGTAAAACACGTACATCGGGACTATAAACTGGGCAGTAGCCAATAGCTTTCGTCTCTTAAGTTATTCGGAGCATGCGTGGCACTTTGTGCGTCGGATTTGTGTACACGCGATCGGAATTTAACCAATCAGATTTTGTTAGAAAAAGTCCAATGGAGCCCACACACGTTCGGAATTTCCGACAACACAATCCGATCGCACTTTTTCCGTCGGAAAATCCGACCGTGTGTACAGGGCATAACTGTGGAAGAGAAAGCTGATGTGATCACCAAGCATCCAGCTCATGTTTGCTGTGTTGTTTCAGCTGGGATTTGTTCCTATGTATTAGTTATGCAGACCGACCATGTCCAGAGTTGACCGAGCATGTGACTTGTGTTATGAGCACAACATGCTGCACAATTGTTGTGTCATCATTAACAAGTTACACTTGTGGTAGGTAGGCATTAAGAGAGAGCCTTAGAGTATAGTTCCTGATATTGTCCTTATGAATGCTGTAGATTTATATTAAAGCCCAGATTTTGAAACAACCGAGTTATAATGCCTGGGATCCATTCTGTTTGGAAGGAGGGAGTGTCCCATCTCCCTCATGCATAGCAGCAGTCTGTTTGCAGCTGCTGACAATATGACATTGAGATAGGCTTCTGTTATCTGATGTTTTGGGCCCCCATCACCATCAAAAGGAACAGGGGATAGTCTAATTTAGAACCAAACCTTTTTTTTTTTAATTCATGTATTTTTTGTTATCGGTAGATTGGAGAAGAGATTGGTCACTGCTTGGCCTTTACACCAGGCAAGCAGAACCATGCGGTCGTTCATTTAGCTAGCAGCATTGTTTATATATACGCAAACAATTCACCGACTAAAAAGTGAGTGAGTCAGCTCTCATTGACATAAGATGGTATCTGTATATAATATATACTGAAATAGCAATAAAATAAATACAAATAATGCAGACTATTTAAAACAGAAAATGAAAAGTAATAGACAATGATTCAAGTCCAACTAGTCCATGAATAGGTAAGAACCACAATGTGACTCAGATCAAGAGGGAAAAAAAGGCAGTATGTTGTGACTGGACAGGATACATACAAGCCGGCAGCTCCTTGTTGAGGTTTGGGATTCCCTCAGAAACACAGATGAAAAGGAGAAAAACAGGGCGCCGGGTCAGTGTAAGTAAAACCAACAATACTTTATTCCAATATCCACTTACATCCAAGAAGCTTGCAAACTGCATGTAGTGGTGCTGTGGTATCATGTGATCCAGGACGGTAGACAGGGTGGACTAGAGGGCTGCTGTGAGTGTCCTGACTTGCTGATAAAGTCATCTGAGACGGACAGCGTCAGCAAACTCCAAAAGGCTCCCACCCTCAAAAAGCTGAGGGTGCACACACCCGATGAAGGAACCACCGCCTACACTAGCCGGGACCTGCCACATAGAAGAGCAGCGGCCTTACCAGCTCTCACACGCCTCTAGGAGCTGCAGCAAACACAGAACACACAAGGTGTTGGGGGGCAAGTCGCAGCGCGTTTCCGTGGCCTTCAGGGCCTTGGAAGCATGTTTGCGACCCACCCTCTCCACACCTTGAATGTCAATGATTCATGAAGAATCGTTCTTACCAAAGCAATCTATTAACCTTCTATGAGGAGGTGAGTTGTCATCTAGATAAAGGAAGGCCCGTAGACATGGTGTATCTGGATTTTGCAAACAGGTGCAGAGGAGCTCACTCACAGTTCATTTAAACTGAAATCTGTCTACTGCAGTGGCAGATGGGACATCTGGTTTCTTCATTCACAGATCTCTTTGATTCAATGACGCTCTTGGGGGGGCAGAGCTCTGTACAGCTACTCCATTTAGTGAGATGAGTGAAGGGAGAAGAACTCCTGCCCCCTGTCACAGGGGCGTTGAAGGGGAAGAGGAGAGGAACCAGAACACGTTACACCCTAGATACGGGTGTAACGTGATATGTTCTAAAAGGTGAACTTAGCCTTTAAGAATTGGGGCATGGGGCTGCATTTGAGTGTGAAGTAGTGGAAGATGGGTACAGGGTTGAGAAATGGTGAAAGAGGGGTACAGGGGTTGCAATGAGTAATAGAAAACAGGTGAAGGGATGAGAAGTGGTGGAGTAGAGTTGTGGAGGGGTGGATGGTGGCATTGGGGAGGTTACTTTTGGAGGGAGAATTCTGCTGGTAAGCTGTAGACAAGAAGTGCAGAGGAGGAAGATGGATGGGGTGAAGGGAAAGATTCAGAGGAGAATAGTGGGCAGGTGGTGCAAAAAGTGCCATGTGAATGCTTAGGAGTGTGACAATGCATTTGAAAAGATTGACAAATTATTTAAAATCAGTAGTCATTTCCCTCTAAGGGAAGTATTCTGAAAATGTAGAAAAATTTAAAATAATGCATTTGGTTGGCAAAAATATGAATGCAATCTATAAACTGGGGGGAGAACCTCTGGGGGAATCTAGGATGAAAAAGGACCCGGGAGTCCTAGTAGATGATAGGCTTCGCAATGGCATGCAATGCCAAGCTGCTGGTAACAAAGCAAACAGAATATTGGCATGCATTAAAAAGGGGATCAACTCCGGAGATGAAACGATAATTCTCCCGCTCTACAAGACTCTGGTCCAGCCGCACCGTGAGTATGCTGTCCAGTTCTGGGCACCAATGGAGCGAGTACAAAGAAGGGCAACAAAGCTAATAAAGGGTCTGGAGGACGTTAGTTATGAGGAAAGGTTGCGAGCACTGAACTTATTCTCTCTGGAGAAGAGACGCTTGAGAGGAGATATGATTTCAATATACAAATACCATACTGGTGACCCAACAATAGGGATAAAACATTTTCGCCGAAGGGAGTTTAACAAGACATGTGGCCACTCATTAAAATTAGAAGAAAAGAGGTTTAACCTTAAACTACGTAGAGGGTTCTTTACTGAGCGGCAAGGATGTGGAATTCCCTTCCACAGGCGGTGGTCTCAGCGGGGGGCATCGGTAGTTTCAAAAAATGATTAGATAAGCACCTGAACGACCACAACATACAGGGATATACAATGTAATACTGACATATAATCACACACATAGGTTGGATTTGATGGACTTGTGTCTTTTGTAAACCTCACCTACTATGTAACTATGTAATAAATCATTCATTCATTTTTGTATTCATCACCTTTCCTGTTTTGGATACAGAGAGGAAAGATTACATCCCTTGACTGTTTTTTTAGGTTGCCTGATTTCCTCTGATGCGATTTTGTATCATTTGGGGGTCTATTTATTAAAAAAATGGGTTGGAAGTATGTCACAATCATACACCCAGCCATCACAAATTGTGACCATATTTTGCCTAACAACATGTTGATTTTCTTACAATCATCAGTTCCATCTAGTAGCCATAATAATTATTTTTCCCCTGAAACACATAATACCACATTAGAGCCAATAGATTAATTATATTATTATAATTTTTATTATAGGAATTCAACATATTAATGTAATTGTAAACCCCTGAAATTAAAAATTAACAATGCCTATCCCTCTGTATTATATACTAGCCTCAAACCAAAGCACCTAATGTGGTTCCTCTCCAATCTCCCCTGCCTCTGCTTTCTGTAAAAATCACATTTGTCAGTCTAACTCAACACCAAGCAATCCTGGGGGCAGATGATTGACAGCCTCAGCTGTGCATGTTTCCCTATGAGTGAAAGTAGTCCATTAAGTCCACTCCCTCCACTCAGGTCTCAGATTTTACTGAGTTCTGCCTTCTGGAGCTGAGAAAAAAATCTTTGATCTGTGTCTTTTAGAAGGCCGTAGAGGAGAGAGGGCTGCAGAGAATCAGGTAAAACCTATGTAAGAGGATTTTGGCTGGAGTCCTACTTTAAAGAGACACTGTGACACTGGCCATTTAGTGCAAAGTGACCGTGTTTGCTGAAAGCCCACCTCCCCAGTAACTTATGCACCAATCCGCTCTCCCTTCCCACTTCGTTGGTACAATTCCACTTTAAATAGCCTTTGTTTTTGAAGCAGGTCTGCTTGACCCAGTTGCTTCAGTTACAACTCGTAGGTGGAGAAAGGTGGATATTCTGTTTATCTGCCGCATATCATTTAATTGAAGATATTTTTATAATGGGCTCTTCTTCCTTAATGCTTTGAACTAAGGCTCTTCTGCTACAAAAGCAGTGTTTCATGATTCTACAGTGTCACAGAGATCCCCCAAATTATCAGGGCTTCTTTCAAGAAGAATTAAACAAGTTTGAGTTTGAAGTATTTTCGCATTCCTCCTTCAGCACTGTGAATGAATTGGGCATTGTAGAGCAGCTCCTGTGACCTTTGTAAGGATACAACCAATCAGAATGCCTTCTGAACAGACCATTGCAAGGGGCACCTGTTAAAAGAAAGTTCTGTTGGCTATTCTGAGATAATTGGTCACTTTCCACAGGCTAAATTATAATGCAATAGCTAGAGCCTACATAGCACAAAACTTTTTCTATGTGCAATGGTAAAGTTTGACATTCTGATGAGGATAGGATGCTGGGAAATCACATTATCCGTGACAGAGCAGATCATCCGGACCCTGATTTCAGGAGGGGTTGGGAGGGAACGTTACCCGTCTTCCTGTTCCCACAGAGGTGTTGTTCTTTGTCATTGATTTTTTAAGCCACCCGCAGACAGTCTGTGTATGCAGTGATGCTTTCAGGCAGACTAAGCAATGCTGGGGGCATGCAGTGTGTCCACTGTAACAATCACCCCTGACCTGCAGAACACAAACTGAATGCTTTATTTTAACTGCATCAGTGATTTATGTGTCACTGGCCAAGGTAACATTCCTCCCTCTCTGATTACAGAGACTGTGACATTTTGTACTATATGAGCTGGCCAGAAGGTGCTAAATTCAGTGATGATAATTCACTTATAGCAAACAATTCTAGTTACTTAAGATTTTAGTGGTTTAGAAGCCAACACAGGCCCATAGTTGCAAGTGATGCAACCAATTTGTGCATTGCATATAATGATTGGCATGTAGGATATTCCTTGTGAGCAGTAGGGATGAGCTGAACACCCCCCGGTTCGGTTCGCAGCAGAACATGCGAACAGCCAAAAAATGAGTTGGAACACGTGAACATAGTTAAAGTCTATGGGACACGAACATAAAAAATAAAAGGTGCTAATTTGAAAGGCTTATATGCAAGATATGTCATAAAAAGTGTTTAGGGACCTGGGTCCTGCCCCAGGGGACATGTATCAATGCAAAAAAAAAGTTTTAAAAAACCACAGTTTTTTCGGGAGCAGTGATTTTAATAATGCTTAAAGTGAAACAATAAATGTGAAATATTCCTTTAAATTTCGTACCTGAGGGGTGTCTATAGTATTCCTGTAAAGTGGCGCATGTTTCCCGTGTTTACAATAGTCCCTGCACAAAATGACATTTCTAAAAGAAAAAAAGTAATTTAAAAGTACTCGCGGCTATAATGAATTGTCGGTCCCAGCAATACACATAAGTCATTATTAAAAACAGCATGGGATTCCCCCACAGTCCATTACCAGGCCCCTAGGGTCTGGTATGAATATTAAGGGGAACCCGGAACCAAAATTAAAAAAAAAATTGCAGGGGGGTCCCCCAAATTCCATACCAGGCCCTTCAGGTCTGGTATGGATATTAAGGGGGGGGAACCCTGTGCCAAAATTTAAAAAAAATGTAGTGGGGGTCCCCTCAAAATCCATACCAGACCCTTCAGGTCTGGTATGGATTTTAAGGGGAACCCCGTGCCAAAATCTAAAAGAAAAAATGGCTTGGGGGTCCCCCCAAAAATCCATACAGACCCTTATCCGAGCACACAACCTGGCAGGCCGCAGGAAAAGAGGGGGGTGAGAGAGCGCCCCTCCCTTCACCGTACTAGGCCACATGCCCTCAACATGGGGAGGGTGCTTTGGGGTAGCCAAAGCACCGTGTCCCCATGTTGATGGGGACAAGGGCCTCATTCCCACAACCCTTGCCCAGTGGTTGTGGGGGTCTGCGGGCAGGGAGCTTATCAGAATCTGGAAGCCCCCTTTTACAAGGGGACCCCCCAGATCCCGGCCTCCCCCCTGTGTGTAATGGTAACAGGGTACAAAATGTACTCCTACCTTTTCACAAAAAAGTGTGAAAATGGTAAAAATGACATGACAAGGCTTGGGGACAAGTTCTTTATTAAAAAAATAAAACTGTCCCACGAAGTCATCTTCTTCTTCTGCTCCGCCAACGGACTGAAAAAGAAAAAAGAATGCGACCGACCCGCCGCCATGGGAGGCACCCGCCGTAATGACTGTCCTCTCAGGTGACAGCTCTTTTATAACTGAGGGTGGGGCCACATAGCGTCAGAGGGGGGCGGGGCCACCCGGTTACGTAAGGGGGGCCCCCTCCTTTCCTGCGGCCTGCCAGGTTGCCTGCTTGGATAAGGGTCTGGTATAGATTTTTGGGGGGACCCCCATGCCATTTTTTTTTTCATTTTGCCACGGGGTTCCTGTATGGCTTTTGAGGGGGGCCCCCACGCCATTTTTTTAAATTTTGGCACGGGGTTCCCCTTAATATCCAT
This sequence comes from Lithobates septentrionalis, assembly GCA_037952835.1. Classification (NCBI taxonomy): domain Eukaryota; kingdom Metazoa; phylum Chordata; class Amphibia; order Anura; family Ranidae; genus Lithobates; species Lithobates septentrionalis. The sequence goes on along the minus strand of JBBDGP010000568.1, from coordinate 1,810,075 downwards.
ACCAGACCTGAAGGGCCTGCTATGGAATTTGGGGGGACCCCCACGCAATTTTTTAAAAAATTTTGGTTCAGGGTTCCCCTTAATATTCATACCAGACCCAAAGGGCCTGGTAATGGACTGTGGGGGAATCCCATGCCGTTTTTTTCAATGACTTTTATGTGCATTTCTGGGACTGACAATTCATTATAGCCCCGCGAGTACTTTTGAATGAATTTTTTTTCTTTAGAAATGTCATTTTGTGCAGGGACTGTTGTAAACATGGGAAACATGCGCCACTTTAAAGGCATACTATAGACACCCCCCAGGTACGAAATTTAAATGAATATTTCACTTTTATTGTTTCACTTTAAGCATTATTAAAATCACTGTTGCCGAAAAAAAATGACGTTTTTAAGACTTTTTTTTGCATTGATACATGTCCCCTGGGGCAGGACCTTGGGTCCCCAAACACTTTTTATGACCATACCATGCATATAAACCTTTAAAATTAGCACTTTTGATTTCTCCCATAGACTTTTAAAAAGTGTTCCGCGGCTTTTGAATTTGCCGCGAACACCCCAAATTGTTCGCTATTCGGCGAATACCCGATGTTTGAGTCGAACTAACGTTCGACTCGAACATCAGACTCGAACATTCAGCTCATCACTAGTGTGCAGCAATGACTATTTTTGAGCTTCAATGTTGTCCATTACCACACTCAGGTTTTTCTAAGGTGTTCTTTGTGAGCATATTTGCATGCAGGACACTAGATTGGCACCACATGAATTTTATCTAACAGTTGTCCCCTCTTCATCACTGGGGGCCTTATTGTCCTCTTCCCACAGACCATATTGTCCTTCTCTAATGGGGCCCGTATTACCCCCATCCAACAGGGGCCGTATTGCCTTCCTCCCACAGAACCATTGTGAAGGTCATTCATTTTCTTTAGCTGAGCTCTCCAAATATTTGGGTATACTGGGAGCTTAACCACTTTATTCTTTCAGCAGTTTGTGTTTGTAGCATATAAGAGGCTGAGACTACTCCATAATAATCTGGTGGAATGAATAGCCAGTGGGACATTGACACAACATGTATCCATATATTCTTTTGAAAATAGTCAATTATAATAATTTAGAAAGACATTTTTAAGACCAAAGTCCAAAATGAAAGTGATACATGCATTTCATTCAAAACCTGGGGGAAAAGCATAGAAACTGTTTGCTTCTCAAAATGCGATCTGCCTGGTTGTCATTCAGACTAGTATTGCCTGCTCCCTGCAGCTATTCTTTCCCCATTATTAAAATATCATGCCTTGTTCTGTGTCGAGGCAGCCATCTTGGTAGAGGAGCAGGACTTTGCATCCTCATGTCAAAGCCTGATGATTGATGAGAGGTGGAGGAAGCGCAGGTCCACAGAATAGATGAGGCAGAAAGAGGGGGATCCTTGCACTTGCAGTGCAGGACCTTGGATACAGTTTCCTCTGTAGCAGGGAGAACAGTGAGCAGCAGAGTCATGATATCACCAAATTCCCTATGTTCTGAGACTTGCAGTGAGAGGCAACATTGCCTTAGATCCTAGACTGCCAATATACAGCTATAAGGCTGTAGACACGGGAAGTGCACTGATATTTTTTTTTAGAAGGCATTCAAGATAAAATGTAGATTTTTCAGGTTACTGCCTAGAATTTACATTTTTAGATTTTCCCCAAAAAGATAACAATTCTTCACAGTTCACGTCCACTTTATCAATTTTACTGTAGTTCCACAGTCATTGCATGGGCTCGGTGCAAATGACCTTCTGTTTTCATCACATTTTATTTGAAACAGAAGGATATTCCTATATGGACAAGGCTCTGAAACTGTACTGTCCAGTAATTTGGGATTTTTTGGTACAGTCGCAGTGGTGTCAGAAACCGTGCCATTGTACAAAATAGGCTGTATTACCCAGAGTAGAAGTTGATTTTATAGTTGGTGAATTTTTCTCATTATTGCTTTAATGAAGTTATGTGTTTACAGGGACCTCATGGAGTGCAGGGCAAGGAAGGACTGGTTGGTCAACAGGTACGTAGACACATTAGACATCTGAAATGATCATGGACAGATAGTAGATCGGCTACGTCATTTACATACTGTTTGTACACAGGGCAAGTTGGGAGAAAGAGGACCTGTAGGCCCACGTGGTTTTCTAGTAAGTAAAGTTACATCACTTTCTGTTTTGAACTTTTCTTTTGCTGTAGTTGATCTACAATTTATAATTTTACAGGGAATTCCAGGACCATCCGGCTCAACTGGGGAAAAAGGAATTCCAGGGAATCCAGTAAGTATCATTAATAACAATACTTAAAGTAGTTCTGAATTCTAAACCTCAATTAAGTACAAAACACCCTGTACATTAGTAAGCCTCACCCCAATTTCCAAACACTTAAAGAGTAAAGAAGGGTGGTACAAAGAGTATGGGAAATAAATATCCGTTTTACAACTGAATGTCATACTTTCAGCAGTCATAAATAGCATTGGAAATTTGTAAATGCCACATAGTCCATCCTATACTTGTCCTTCTGCTTCTCTGTTGAATATGATTCTTGGTCCTTTAAAATGCCATGTGCATTGTATTTTTCCTAGAATACACAAAGCTTGCCTATCACTTCTCCCATCCTGTCCAAATAACCAAATATTTAAAATATACATGGTGTCCATGTACCTTTGCCATATCTCTACTGAGAGAAGCCTGTAAACTGCCATTGCTGATATCCTTTTGAAAATGTAAGTTGCCTGGCTGTTTTTGGCTTCACTCCCCTTTGGAATAAATATTTGGAATAAATATTCAGAAAGCGCCAGAAATCCTGATACTTGTTTTGGATCGGTCAGACAGCATAGATGACAAAGAATCCACATAAAAGCTAGAGCACTGGCATTTTCAGAAGTAAATCTCCGCAGTGGCAGGACATATTTTTCTGTCAATATGAGTCACCTCTACTAGAAATCTTCAATTACTACTGATACAGCGGGTAAAATAAGTATTGAACACGTCGCCATTTTTCTAGGTAAATATATTTCTAAAAGTGCTATTGACATGATATTTCCACCTCACGTCGGTAACAGCCCGTGCAATCCGTACATACAAAGAAACCAAAACAAACAAGTTCAGAGATAAAGTTATGTGTAATAAAATGAACAACACAGGGAAAAAGTATTGAATATGCTAACTGAAATTTATTTAATACTTTTGTACAAAATCCTTTGTTGGTAATGGCAGCTTCAAGACATGTCCTGTATGGAGAAACTAGTCGTATGCATTGCTCAGGTGTGATTTTGACCCGTTCTTCCACACAAACAGTCTTCAAATCTTGATGGTTCCGTGGGCCTCTTCTTTGAACTCTGATCTTTATTTCTTTCCATAGATTTTCTATTTGATCCAAGCCAGAGGATTGGCTGGACCATTTAAGCAGCTTTATTTTCTTTCTTTGAAACCAACTGAGAGTTGCCTTGGGTTTGGGATCATTTTCATGCTGAAATCTCCACCCTTGTTTCATCTTCATCATCCTGGTAGATGGCAGCAGATTTTTTATCAAGAATGTCTTGGTACATTTTTCCATTCATCCTTCCTTCAATGATAGGAAATTTGCTAGTACCGTATGCTGAAAAACAGCTCCACACCATGATGTTCCCACCTCCAAACTTCACTGTTGATATGGTGTTTTTGGGTGATGTGCAGTGACCTCAAACATGGTGTGTATTGTGGCATCCAAAGAGTTCAGTTTTGGTCTCACAGGCTTGAGTGCATTACTTATTGTTTTCTTTGAAACAATTGTACCTGCTAATTCCAGGTCTTTCTGAAGATCTCCACAAGTGTTCCTTGGCTTGTGGACAACTCTTCTGAATAACTCTTTTCACTACTTTGCCAGAAATCTTGTGAGGAGCACCTGGTTGTGGCCGGTTTATGGTGAAATTATGTTCTTTTCACTTCCGGATTATGACCTCAACAGTGCTCACTGGAACATTCAGAAGTTTAGAAATCCTTCTGTAACCAATGCCATCAGTATGCTTTGCAACAATAAGGTTGCGAAGGTCTTGAGAGAGAGCTTTGTTTTACCCATCATAAGATGTTTCTTGTGTGACATCTTGGTAATGAGACACTTTTTTATAGGCCATCAGTTGAGACTGAACCAGCTGATATTAACTTGCACTGACAAGGGGCGGGATTGCTTTCTAATTACTGATTTCATCTGGTGTCTTGGCTTTCCTTGCCTTTTTTCCCTGTGTCATTCCCTGTGTCATTCCATTTTATTACGCATAACTTAATTTCTGTACTTATTTGTTTGTATGTATGGATTGCATGGGTTTTCACTGACATGTGGTAAAAATTTCATGTCAATAGCACCTTTAGAAATATATTTACTTAGAAAAATGGTGGCATGTTCAATAATTCTTTTACCCTCTGTATAATCAAATAAAATTAAAGTGGCACTAAAGGCAGGATTACTTACTTTTGCTTCAGCAGCCCTTCACCCACAAGGTCCCTCACCTACATCTTCTCCCTGGCTTCTTTTAGGCCTTCGGTCATCCTGATTGGCCAGCGACAAATAACTTTTTCAATACTAAATGTCTGTTCCCTTAAATAGACATGAGACCGTTCAAAAATGTGAAAATATTTCAATTTATTGTTTTAAATTTTAGAAATATAATGACTGAACAATAAAAACTCAACTAAACCCTAGCTACGTATTAGTGTATACAATATACAACAATAAATCTTGTTCTCCTTTACTTTTTTTAACTGCCAAGTGTAGCAACAAGTACCCTGTGCTGACAGGCCACTGTCTTGGATCACTTGAGAGCCAGGCTGTTGCTTTGTGTGAGAGATCCACAGTCTGACTCTGTTATGTGCTGTCAGCAAAGTAAAATTGCCTCATATGTATTACTGTATAAGCAGAATGACTACATTACATTAATATATAGCAAGGGTTTAATTTTGGTTTGAAGGTTTTAGGGAAATTAGGAAATTATATCCCTTTTAACATAAATGAATGTTAATATTTTACCGTTTTAGGGGCCACCTGGACCTGCAGGACCTGTGGGGGCTATGGGAGAAATTGGACATAAGGTATTTATACAGTAAACTCAGAGGCAGCATTTGGAAGCAAACTCTTTTTGTAATCAGCCCCTATTGTTTGTTGGATTAATCACCAATGTATGAGTTAGGAGTCACACAACAAATGATCATTTAATGTTGCTGCTTTATGTGTATTCACTGTAGGGTAACAGCTGAACTAGGGAATGTCCTCTTAATATTCCCTTGGGACTAGTTTGATTCAGTATCAATTCTAAATGAGCATAATGTTTACAACTGTATATAATATGATATTGGGCCAAGTAGTATCATCTTCTTTGCACACACACAAAACGCTGACCTGCTTCGCTTTGGAATATTTTTTCAGCCTTCATATCTAAACATCTGAACATTAAAAACAAATGTTAAAACCATTATAAACTCGTTACAGTTTGTGTACCCAGCCCACAAAGTAATTTGGGGTTTAGAAATTACATTTTTGGCTTCATGATTTGGCTACAAAGTAAGTTTTAGTGCACTTTATCCTTAGCTTTTAAACACTATAGGATGGGAGCTAGGTATGATGAACTGGGCAGAACTGGGTCTAAACGTGGGGTCAGAATATATGATCCTTTTTTTTTTTTTTTTTTAATATAGTTTTTATTTCACTCTTTCGCGAAACACATTACAAACAGTACATTAAAACTAAAAATAGCCTGAAAAACAGGTGGAACAATAACAGTCATATAGTACATAACAATGAGAACAATAAAAAAATGTAATGCACATCAGTAACAGAGCCCTCGTATCTATCTCTTGGAACATTAGAGATCTGATCACATGGAAAACATCAGTGCAAAACAAAGCCCCTGGAACACATTATTCCTAACCACATAGCACTCATATGTAAGCCGGGGTCCGATCAGGTCAGGCTTAAGCCAAGAGAACGTTTTTAACCTGAGTATGGACATATATGAGAATCAGGAAGAATAAGAAAAGGCAAGGGAGGAAAAAGGAAAAAAAGGGGGAGAGGTGGGGGTAAGGGGGACAAAGACTTGTGCCCATCAAGAAAGCCAAAGGTGCAGAGTAGCTGATCTTTACTGGAATGGAGCCAGTGCGACCTGAGAGGGTGTTACGTACCTAAAGGGTGAGCCTGAATTGCAGAGGATGGCCTCTCCTACGCCTCCGACTCGAGGGCCCCTGGTAGCGGTGACAGGGGTGCAGGAGTGCGGAGTGATATGAGTGCATGGCAGGATCAACAGCAGAAGGATCAGATGGCCGGCACAGCTGACAGGATGGATGAATGAATGAATGAATGAATGAATGAATGAAGGATTTGTAGAGCGCTGCAAATGCGAACTAAATCGCCTCAAGGCGCTAGTAGACAGGAACTGCAGACTGGACAACTCAGCAGACAGGACAGCAGACTGGATGGATCAGCAGACAGGTGAGCAGCCTGGATGGCTCAGCAGACAGGCCCAGCAGACTGGATGGATCAGCAGACAGGTGAACAGCCTGGATGGCTCAGCAGACAGGCCCAGCAGACTGGATGGCTCAGCAGACAGGCTCAGCAGACTGGATGGAAGTCCAGGAAAGCAGGCTGGCAGCAGAGGTACAAAAGGAGCAGGCAGAGGGATCGTCAAACAAGCCAAGGATCAGGTACAGGCGGATAACAGGAACAGTCTCAAAGCAAGCCGGGTCAAAACAGGAGCAGATATCAGGTTTTCAGGGAACACATACACAGAGCTGCAGAGCAAGCAGCAATGATGCAAGTGCCAGACAGGTTTAAATAAACCGCCAGACACTAACGAGTGCATGTGCGCGTGCACATAGACGCCCGCAATCGTGCACTGATTGGTCTAATCTGCCTGTTACTGGCAGGATCTTCATGACATTGCTCCCCCAAAGGGGCAGCATCTGGATGCTCATCCGAGCCAATTTTTCAGGATGGGACCTTTTGAAGGATTGAACCAGACTCTCAGCGTGGATGTTTTCTTCAGGTTCCCATGAATTCTCCTCGGGCCCATAGCCCTTCCATTTGATCAGGAATTGAGTTTGATTGTTTCATCTTCCTGCAATCCACTATTGCTTCTACCTCAAACTCCTCTTCCCCATCTACTAATACAGGATCAGGAGGGTCAGAGCTTCGGCCAGGAAAGGGATTAGCAACAGAGGTTTTAATAGTGTTACATGGAAAACAGGATGAATTTTAAGTGACTCAGGAAGTTCCAACTCGTAAGCCACTTCATTGATTTTCCTCTTCACAGGAAATGGGCCTATGAATTTAGGACCCAGCTTTTTCGAAGAGCATGCCATCTTCAGGTTCAGTGTAGACAACCAAACTAGATTACCGGTTGCCAGTAACAGTTCTCCACGTTTCTTTTTATCAAAAACTTCTTTATTGTGTTCCTGTGTCCTGGCCATAGCTTCTTGCAAGAGCTGATTGTTGAGAGAAAAACAATTAATTGTTTCATGAACTGCTGGTACAGTACATTCTGGGATGGAGCTGGGCAGGAATGATGGATGGAAGCCATAATTGGCAAAAAATGGGGTTTGTTTTGTAGCAGAGTGTGTAGATTTGTTGTAGGCGAATTCAGCCAGCGGAAGCAAAGAGATCCAGTCATCTTGAGTAAATGAAGAAAAGCAGCGGAGGTATTGTTCGAGGGTTTGGTTGGTCCTCTCTGTTTGCCCATTTGTTTGGGGGTGATAAGCGGAAGAGAAAGATAGCTCGATCTTCAAGGCTTTGCATAAGGACCTCCAGAATCAGGAAGTAAATTGTACCCCCCCTTCTGAGACAATGTTGGCCGGTACTCCATGGAGTCTGATGATTTCTCTGATGAATACCTGTGCAGTCTCGGAAGCAGAGGGAGTGCCTTTCATAGGGATAAAGTGTGCCATTTTTGACAACCGGTCTACCACCGCAAAGATGGTGGCATGGTCCTCTGCTGGGGGTAACTCTACAATGAAGTCTATGGATAACATCTTCCAGGGTCTATCCGGAACAGGCAGTGGTCTCAATAATCCCCAGGCCTTGGCTCTACTGCTCTTGTTCCTAATACAAGTGACACAGGATTCCACAAACTTCTTGCAGTCTCTGCCTTCCTGAGGCCACCAGAAGGTACGTTGTACCAAATCGGTGGTTTTAGTTATGCCAAAATGTCCAGCTAGTGCGTGATCGTGACAGAGTTCTAATATAGGGACTCGTACGCTTTCAGGTGCAAATATCTTGTCCCTGTGCCAGAACAACCTGTCTTTTGCTCGTAGTTCCAATTTAGCGGGGGGGCGTCCACCCCAGAGTAGCCTGCTTGATCCGGGAGAGCAAATCTTCCTGTAGCAGAAGAAAATTCCCTGGGGGAAGTCATTTCTTTGGATTTGTGAAACATTCTGGATAGGGCGTCATGTTTTGTATTCTTAGAGCCTGGCCGGTAAGTAACTTGAAAAGAGAACCTGGAGAAAAACAACGCCCATCTGGCTTGCCGTGGCTTCAACCTCTTTACCGACCTCAAGTACTCTAAGTTCTTATGATCAGTGAAGATCAAGATTGGGTGAGTTGCTCCTTCAAGTAAGTACCGCCATTCTTCAAGTGCAGATTCGATTGCCAGCAGTTCCCGATCCCCCACATCGTAATTCCTTAAGGCAGCCGAAAGTTTGCGGGAGAAGAAGGCTACTGGGTGGAGCAGTGCCTTGGTTCCTTTGCAATGGGAGAGTACTGCTCCAACAGCGATCTCAGAAGCATCCACCTCAAGTACAAATGGCAGGGCGGAATCAGGGTGTTTTAGAAGGGAGGCAGATGTAAACAATTCTTTAAGAGATTAAGGCAACTTGAGCTTCTGGGGTCCAATGGAAGCGAACTCCCAGTTTGGTTAATTGGGTAATAGGGGCAATGATGGCAGAAAACCCCTTAATGAATTTCCGGTAGAAATTAGCGAATCCAACGAAACGTTGGATTCCTTTTTTGTCAACAGGAACTGGCCAGTCAAGTATTGCAGCGATCTTCTGCGGATCCATCTTGATACCTTCTATGGAGATGATTAATCCCAGGAATGGTATACTCTCTTGTTCGAATTCACATTTTTCTGACTTCGCGTACAGGCCATGCTGTCGAAGTCGTGTCAAAACACACCTGAGGTGTCTGCGATGAGCATCTAGGGAGGAAGAAAAGATTAGAATATCGTCTAAATAGACGATGACAAACAGATCTAAATAATCCCGGAAAACATCGTTAATAAAATACTGGAACATGGCAGGAGCGTTACATATCCCGAAGGGCATTACTAGGTACTCAAAGTGCCCAAAACGGGTGCGGAATGCCATTTTCCACTCCTCTCCTTTCCTGATGTGTACCAAGTTATAGGCTCCTCGAAGATCAAGTTTAGTAAAGGTAGTAGCTGTTCCCAGTCTCTGGAATAACTCAGGGACCAAGGGAAGGGGGTACCGGTTCTTGACGGTAATTTTATTTAGCTCACGGTAGTCTATGCAAGGCCGAAGTGTGTGATCCTTCTCTACAAAAAAGATACCCACACCTGCCGGGGAAGTGGATGGACGAATGAAACCCTTCTTTAAGTTTTCATCGATATAGTCCTTAAGGGCCACCTGTTCTAACTCTGTTAACGGAAAGATTCTTCCGAAAGGAATTTCGGCCCCCGGAAGGAGCTCGATAGGGCAATCATAAGCCCGATGGGGAGGTAGAGTTTCTGCTCCTTTCTTGCTGAACACGTCAATGAAGTCATGGTAGGCTTTCGGGACAGATTGGCATAGCTCAGCTTCAGTGTCCAGACATAGCAAAGGAAAGGGCCCATGGGGGTCCTTTGAGGCACAGAATTGCTGGCAAGGTGACCTTCCCTGTGGCCCAGTTGACACCAGGATTGTGGGCTTGTAGCCAAGGCATTCCAAGAATTACAGGAAACCGAGGTGAGGAGATAATGTCCATACGAAGCAGTTCGTGATGGGCAATGGTGACTGGCAAAGGGGAAATCTCTTGGATAACCGGCCCAGATTTAATAGTGGACCCATCAGCCAGGTGAATGGACAGTCTTTGGGTCCTAGGAAGCAGAGGAATCTAATGGCTTGTTGCAAAAGATGAGTCCATAAAGCAGCTGCAGGCTCCTGAATCAATAATGGCGGGCACTGACAGAGTCTTTCCTGGAAGCTGCAAAGAGATAGAGAGGGCAAGATGAGAAGAGGTCTGGATTCCAGTAAGCACATGTTCAGGAGATTTTCGGAAACACTTACGAAGTTTAGTAGGGCAATTCTTGACATAGTGACCGGGTTCCCCGCAGTAGAGACATAGATTATTTGCCCGGCAGCGTTGGCGCTCTTCCATAGTAAGAGAAGGGCGAAGCACCCCCAACTGCATGGGTTCCGAAGTGTCCGTTGTAGAAGTGGACTGAGAGGTAGGGGCCGGACGCACGTGACTGGGCACTCTAGGTAACATCCAGGTTGGTTGGGAAAATCCAGTTTCTTTTTCCGACCTACGTTCCCTCAGCCGCCGGTCAATCTGTATGGCAAGATTGACTAATGCGTCTAGGGTCTGGGGCACATCAACTTGGGCTAGCTCGTCCTTCAAAGGGTCAGACAGTCCCATGCAAAACTGGTATCGGAGCGCAGCGTCATTCCAGTCAGTGTCTGTGCTCCACCGCCGAAATTCAGCCACATAATCTTCCGCCGCCCGGCGCCCTTGCTGAAGGGCGTGCAGTGCGGCTTCGGCAGTTGCAGAAAGCTGAGGGTCTTCATACAGTTGAGCCATGGCATTGAAGAAGGTGGTAAGGTTGGTCAACACATCGGCTTTTTGTTCCAGGAGGCGATGGGCCCAGGTTTGGGGTTCACCCGAAAGTAAAGAGACGGCAAAGCCCACCTTGGTGGCTTCCAAAGAGAAGGTACGTGGCTGGAGGGCGAAGTACAGTTCACAGGAATTGCGAAACGCCCTGAATTTGCTACGTTCCCCAGCAAATTTTTCGGGTGTGGGGACACGTGGTTCGGGCATCACCACCGTAGGAGAGGATGCGGTGCCTGTAGAAGAGGTAGAGGCTTGAGGGGTTCCTTGGATTCCAGACAGAGAAGACAGACCCGGTCCTCCAACTGGGTGTATCCTTCCTGAAGGCTTTTGACAGCCTGGGTCAGGCCTGCTAAGTGCAAACAAAGTTCCTGCATAGGAGAGGTTCCCTGCTCGGGCTCAGACATGGCTGTTTGCTACTGTTACGTACCTAAAGGGTGAGCCCGAATTGCAGAGCATGGCCTCTCCTACGCCTCCGAGTCGAGGGCCCCTGGTAGTGGTGACAGGGGTGCAGGAGTGCGGAGTGGTATGAGTGCCTAGCAGGATCAACAGCAGAAGGATCAGATGGCCGGCACAGCTGACAGGATGGATGAATGAATGAATGAATGAATGAAGGATTTGTAGAGCGCTGCAAATGCGAACTAAATCGCCTCAAGGCGCTAGTAGACAGGAACTGCAGACTGGACAACTCAGCAGACAGGACAGCAGACTGGATGGATCAGCAGACAGGTGAGCAGCCTGGATGGCTCAGCAGACAGGCCCAGCAGACTGGATGGATCAGCAGACAGGTGAACAGCCTGGATGGCTCAGCAGACAGGCCCAGCAGACTGGATGGCTCAGCAGACAGGCTCAGCAGACTGGATGGAAGTCCAGGAAAGTCAGACAGGCTGGGTCGGAAAGCAGGCTGGCAGCAGAGGTACAAAAGGAGCAGGCAGAGGGATCGTCAAACAAGCCAAGGATCAGGTACAGGCGGATAACAGGAACAGTCTCAAAGCAAGCCGGGTCAAAACAGGAGCAGATATCAGGTTTTCAGGGAACACATACACAGAGCTGCAGAGCAAACAGCAACGATGCAAGTGCCAGACAGGTTTAAATAACCCGCCAGACACTAACGAGTGCATGTGCGCGTGCGCATAGACGCCCGCAATCGTGCACCGATGGGTCTAATCTGCCTGTTACTGGCAGGATCTTCATGACAGAAGGTGGGTATGAGGCATAGTCACGCATATTTTGAAAGTCATGCCAGTTAATACCACATTGTAAGGAATTGTTCCTCTTTACATTTTCATACATTTCACATTTCTTCGTCTGGCATGTGATGTCATCACATGCCAGATGAAGGGGTCTTGCGTGACTCCTAAACATTGTTTGTGATGTAATTATACCTCAATAAAGCCTTTTGGACTCAACTTGAAGATCTGTGGTGTGCTGGCAAATATCGACACTGTGTCATGTAAAATCCAGTTTCCAGCTGGTGGTTGCTGCAGCACCCAGTATCTTTTCAGGAAGGTGTGCGATGGGCTTATATGGATGGTTATCTCTGATTTGAAGTAATATGCAAAACTAAAAAAAAATTGGACTCAAGTATTGTTTTTAAATTTGCAATTCACACGACTCAATAGTTCCCATATCCACACTGCCAGATAAAATTAAAATCTTTACAAAGAAGTAGTTTCTTTTTACCATGAAAACAAATGTCTTAAATAGTTAACTGGTCTCAATGTATTCCAGGGACCTCCAGGGGCAAAGGGAGAACCAGGACCACCAGGTGAACCAGGAATGAAGGTGAGACATAGTTTTGACTAGCTGGAAGTGGACACTTGTACAAGATGGGACAGTTTTCCAAAATGCCAAAGATCCTACAACCTTCTCCAGCAGTGTCTTTGGTATACAACAAGATAGTAAAATCATTCTTTGCAGGCCACCACTAATGAGTGATGTTATCTGTACAAAACAAAGCAGTTACTTGCACATAGCGCTAGACTGACCAACAATCTTTGGTAAAAATCATTCAGTTTTTGAATAGCCATTTTTCACTTCACAGGGACAGGACATCTTAAATTAAGGAATGCCTTTATCTATTAGTACTTTTGCTTTGGGAGAAATTACCTTTGATGCATCACTAAAATAGAGATGAAAATTTAGCTTGTGAAAAATGCTGGAGAGTTAAATTGTGGTTTCTTAAAGCAATTTTGTGTGTTTACCGATGAAGGGCAGTACAACAGGTTTATTTCAATGGCCCCTCCCCATCAGAAAATATTCACTATTCAATTGCTCCTCCATCGTTACATTCAGCTGGTGAGCAGGAAGGGAAATATCTGGTAATTTCAGATATGAAAGAGCATGTGACTCCAATCCCTTATCGTGATGACAGCACTGCTGGTTTTTGCTGATTGCTCCAGCGCTGTCACACGAGGTGGGGAAAGAGCCCTCCTGGTGGCTAAAAGAAGGGTATGTTGCTGGGGATAAAGGAAGTTAAAGTGATACTAAACACATACTATTTATATTATATAATCCCTTCTCTTTATGTATATGGTTGAAGACACTGTATTTATTTAATAAAAAAAATAAACAAATCAGAGTACCGTTTTTCATAATCGATATACAGCTGTCATGGGACCTAGCTCTTTCCCATCCAATCTGCAGGGAAAAATTAGTGGGAGAAGATTCTAGTCACATGTTAAAAAAAAAAAAGTCTCTGAAATACAAAGGAAAAATACATAATTAATATCAAATGTTTTACATTGTCATACAAGTATGTATTTGAACTCAAATCTGGTGTGGGCTATCTAGGGGGAGGTTCTGCCAAACACAACCTGTTTCACATCCCTCCATCCTGTGTCTATTGTTTGTATGAGCTTAGACTTACAGGGAGGTAATGCCTCCATCAATCAACATGTAATATTCCACCCCATTGTGTTTAGCTGTTAAGTGGGCGTGGATGAGGAGCGAGGGAGTGGGCTTTCATTTATCTGGAGTGTATATGCCCACTTGTGTGACTCTATAGCCACTTGGGCAGCACGGATTAAAAAAAAGGGAGGAAATGAGCAGTTTAGAAGGGGACAGAAACTGGAGCATGCTCAGTAGATGTGAGAAAGGCTGATTTACACAATCTGTCTGCAGCGGGGGCACAGATAAAGAGGGAAGAACAGTAAACTGCAGGATCAGCCAGATTTTTTTGTAGAATACAGAAATAAATTCCATAGTGACTGATTGAGTATGAACATAATGTAATACAGCATGTGCTGACAGTTTTTAACCACTGCAATACTGGACACATTTACCCCCTTCCTGCCAAAGCCAATTATCAACTTTTAATGCTGTCGCACTTTTTTCATAACAGTTGCGCAGTCATGCAACACTGTACCCAAACTACATTTTTATCATTTTGTTCACACAAATAGAGCTTCCTTTTGGTGGTATTTAATCACCGCTGGGTTTTTTACTTTTTGCTAAATAAATGATAAAAAACTGAAAATTTTGAAAATAAACGTGTTTTTTCTTCGTTTCTGTTATAAAATTTTGCAAATAAATAATCTTTCTAAAAAAATTTAGGTCAGAGTGTATTCTGCTACATAAAAATAACCCAAATCAATGTAGATTATTTAGTCTGTATGAAAGTTTTATAGAGTCCACTGACGGCCTACCTCATTTCTCGAGGACCGAAAATGCCAGTACAGTACAAATACCCCCCAAATGACCCTTTTTGGAAAATAGAGAGTCCAGGGTATTTAGTAAGAGGCATGGTGAGTTTTTTGAAGTTGTAAGTTTTTGTCAGAATTTTTTGGAAAAGTAAAAAATAAAAAAAAATCTTTTTTTTTTAACATATTGTCACCAGTGCAGTAAAGCCTTATCATATAAAGGGTGTGGCGGTGAACAGGGACGCTGTCTGATGACAGTACAAAAAAAAATCTATTTTTTTATTTCTTACATTTCCTTTTTAAGGAATCTTTTTTATTTTTTTTTAACACACTGTAACCAGAGCAATATAATGTTACCATAGTATCATTCTACTACTCTGGGGAAGTGATCAGGATTCTTTATTTCTTTTACACATTATATTTGCATATAGCAATGCATTACATTGCTATAAGCAAGCATTTTACTGAATGAAACAGATTCATTCAGTCTGTTTTGTTTTGATTGGCCAGAGCTAATCACATGGTACAGATGGGCTGTGATTGTCCCTGTCTGTACCATGTGATCACACTGACCAATCATAGCTAGCAACACAGTTATATTCAATGGATGGCATGAAAGGAAGCCATCTATTGTTTACAACTGTCATTTGACCTGCTGTGATGCGGCATGGCGATCACATGGTACTAGCAGCGAGTCGGTACTTCGATCGGTCACCGGCCGTGTCCCGTGGACGCAGCCTGTGGCAGATCGCGCAGCTGCGCGATTGGCGCATCCTGACAGGACGTCATGTTACACCCAGTCAGGATAATTGAACCACCGGTCGGCCGTCAATTTGCTATTGGCCCGGTTGGAAGGTGTTAATGATGTGGGTTTACTGACACTTTAAAGCGAACCTAGGGATTGCCCTGGTATGAATAAAGTACAGATTTGCTTTAAGCCCCGTTCACACCCATGCAATTTGTAATGCAATATGACAGTTCCAAATCGCATGACAAGTCACACCCCAATGTCGACAATGTAACCATTCAAATTGCTGCGACTCTGAAAAAGGTTCCTGCCCTATTTTTTGGTGATTTCATTGCAACTAGCATAGACTTCTGTTAAACGAAGTTGCAAGCCGCAATGAAATCAGAGGTGCAAATTGCACTGATTTGCAACTTTAAAGTAGCGTGGTTTCAAAGTTACACCAGTGGGAACGAGTGCTAAATCTCCTAAAGGTCTCCTGTGCTGAGCTACAGTGCCTTGAAAAAGTATTCATACACCTTGACATTTTCCACGTTTTGCCACGTTAGCACCAAAAACATAAATGTATTTTATTGGGATTTTAGAAGATAGACCAACACAAAGTGGCACATTGTGAAGTGGAAGGGAAATGATAAATGGTTTTCAAAATATTTTACAAATAAATATCTGAAAAGTGTGGCGTGCATTTGTATTCAGCCCCCTTTACTCTGATACCCTTAACTAAATTCTAGTGGAACCAATTGCCTTTAGAAGTCACCTAATTAGTAAATAGAGTCCACGTGTTTAATCTCAGTATAAATACAGCTGTTCTGTGAAGCCCTCAGAGGTTTGTTTGAGAACCTTAGTGAACAAACAGCATTATGAAGGCCAATGGACACGCCAGACTGGTCAGGGATAAAGTTGTGAAGAAGTTTAAAACAGGGTTAGGCTATAAAAAAATATCCCAAACTTTGAACATTTCACGGAGCACTGTTCAAACCATCATCCGAAAATGGAAAGAGTATGGCACGACTGCAAACCCACCAAGGCATGGCTTTCCACCTAAACTGACAGGCTGGGCAAGGAGAGCATTAATCAGAGAAGCAGCCAAGAGGCCCATGGTAACTCTGGAGGAGCTACAAAGATCCACACCTCAGGTGGGAGAATCTGTCCACAGGACAACTATTAGCTCTGCACTCCACAAATCTGGCCTTTATTGAAGAGTGGCAAGAAGAAAGCCACTGTTGAAAGAAATCGATAAAAAGTCCAGTTTGCGAGAAGCCATGTGGGGAACACCGCAAAAATGTGGAAAAAGGTGCTCTGGCCAAATGAGACCAGAATTTAACTTTTTGTTCTAAAAGCAAAACGCTATGTGTGGTGGAAAACTAACACTGCACATCACCCTGAACACACCATCCCCACTGTGAAACATGATGGTGGCAGCATCATGTTGTGGGGATGCTTTTCTACAGCAGGGACAGGGAAGCTGGTCAGAGTTGATGGGAAGATGGATGGAGCCAAATACAGGGCAATCTTAGAAGAAAACCTGTTAGGCCGCGTACACACGGGCAGACTTTTCGACCGGACTGGTCCGACAGACTTTCCAGCGGACTTTCGACTGACTTTTTAACAAACTGACTTGCCTACACACGATCACACCAAAGTTCGACGGATTCATACGTGATGACGTACACCAGACTAAAATAAGGAAGTTGATAGCCAGTAGCCAATAGCTGCACTAGCGTGGGTTTTTGTCCGTCGGACTAGCATACAGACGAGCGGATTTCTGGGTCCGGTGGAGTTACGACGTAAAGATTTGAAGCATGTTCCAAATCTAAAGTCCGTCAGATTTGCGACTGGAAAAGTCCGCTGAAGGTCCGGTGAAGCCCACACACGATCGGATTGTCCGCCGGATTTGGTCCGTCGGCGTCCGTCGGACAAGTCCAGGCGAAAAGTCTGACCGTGTGTACGCTGCATTAGAGTCGGCAAAAGACTTGAGACTGGGGCAGAGGTTCACCTTCCAGCAGGACAACGACCATAAACATACAGCCAGAGCTACAATGGAATGTTTTAGATTAAAGCATATTCATGTGTTAGCATGTCCCAGTCAAAGTCCAGACCTAAATCCAATTGAGAATCTGTGGAAAGACTTGCAAATTGCTGTTCAGAGGCTCTCCATCCAATCTGACAGAGCTTGAGCTATTTTGCAAAGAAGAATGGGCAAAAATTTCACTCTTTAGATGTGCAAAGCTGGTAGAGACATCCCCAAAAAGACTTTCAGCTGTAATTGCAGTGAAAGGAGGTTCTACAAAGTATGGACTCAGGGAGGCTGAATACAAATGTACCCCACACTTTTCACATATTTATTTGTAAAAAAATGTGAAAATCATTTTCCTTCCACTTCACAATTATGTGCCACTTTGTGTTGGTTTATCACATAAAATACCTATAAAATACATTTGCGTTTTTGGTTGTAACATGACAAAATGTGGAAAATTTCAAGGGGTATGAATACTTTTTCAAGGCAATATATCTATGCCTAACAAAGCTAGGTCAGCACACCTGCAGCAGAAAAGACAAGGGGATCCCACTCTCCCTTTTTTGTTTTTGTAACATATTTTACATTGTGGAGATGCAACAGAAGGTGTACAAACACCCCAAGATGAACAGGAAGAAAATTGAACAAAACTTCAACTTGGGCAGATGCTGAATTAAGAGTAATGGCAGACTAAACCAGCACTGGTTCTTTCTGGTAAAAATGGCTTGATGACCAATAAACCATCTGACATGATGTTATAGGTCAGAAGCACACGATAGAGAGGACTTTGCCATGCCTCATTTTAGGTGGAAGATCATAAAGTAAAATCTATTTCTGAGTGTCCGGTCTCTGGAGTAACAGGTGTCCCCATCAGATTTGTTCTTGGTACTCTCTCAAAGACATTTTTGCTTTAATGTCATCCTGTTTATTTTGGAGGTTGCCGGTTGCAGATTTTCTTCTTTTACTGCGCCTCTGCATTTTTCAGAACCCCCCCTGTATCATTGTTTTTGGCAAATCATCCTTGGCTTATGACAGAAGCTACTGTTCCCCTTTTGTGACAGAGGTGAAACTTGAACCATCCTCCCCTCCTGTCCATTTTTTCCGCGAACAAAACCCCATTGATGCGCGTGGTGTGGCCATTCAGAAACACGAGGCTCACAGTAGCTGACGGCTTTCTGTGCCTGCCAGCATGAGACTCTTATCTCTGCTGGAGACTAGACAGCTATGGATAGATTGCACAAGCTACCTCCATGTCCTGTTCTGAAGGTTTCCATGTCCTGCTTAGCTGGAGAGCTGAAGACTGTGCACACAACACAGCTGCCTTTCCCAAGACTCTTCCCTGTGCCTAACAGCAGTAGTTTGTTTTCTGAACAAAGGGTCAGAGCATCACAGGCAGCAAACTAAGAAATATTTATAGTATAAAAACAGGAAGAAAGAAAGGTCTGGAATTAAAGCTGTGCTTTAAAATAGAAAATTGCAAGTAATGTCAACTAATTCCCGGAGTGAGCTATCTTTGCTGTGCCAGCTGTTGCTGAATTAAACATTCTCAACATGCTGATGGACTTAAAGTGGACCTGTCACCTGTTCACAACAAAAGCAATAAAGAAAACCACTGCTGAGGGAAATTCGGTGTCTGCTATTGCTGACTTCTTCCATGATAGAAATTAGTTTCCTGGCTGTTAAAGTGAACCTGTGTATTTTGGGCAAAGAAACAGGTTCAGTTTATAAATTTGAACTTAGGGCAGAAAAAATGCATGCAGATATTTGTGCAATAAAATTATGTGAGTGTATTTTTAAAAAACAATTTGTGCAAGTTCTTTGAATTTGACCTGGCATCAGGCACTTGCAATCATTTTTACAGCAGAGCTCATGCTGGGAGAGGGAGATGCAATCAGAGGCCAATCAGGTGTACTGCAATGCTCATGGTCTAACAAAGAGCATGCTGGTAGGATTAGAGAGTGGAGAGAAGAGCTAATTAGTTTTTTGCTTTTCCTTCACTGACCAATCAGAACCTGCGTTCTGGCACCAGACATAACAACATTATTTCACTGCAAAAGAGAAATGTCAAGTTTTCAAGATGGCTGTACTTTCTGGCAGGGCTATGTCAATCTGCGCAATTATTGGGCAGAAATACAAATCCATTGGTAGGTAAATCAGTTCTCAAATCTGTACTTCCATTTGTATTTTCTGGTTGTCTGGTGTTCAGCTTTAATATTGCATCCCTCCCAGCAACTTGTGCTTCCCATCTTTTCATATACTTGCCACTCTGTTTGCCAGAAGAAAAAAAAAATGTATAAGCTCCATGTCGATGTGTTTGAAGCTTACACAGGGCTAAGGACTTTCTCCCCGCACCACATGACCGAGTTCAGGTCTAGAAATTTGCTACATGATAAGCAAAGTCCTCTCCAGTTTTTCCCTCTTTGGTGGTGGGTGGACCTGAGTACTTCATTGAACAATGCTCAGATTATGATGTGTGATCATCATTCTTTATAGCATTCTCTTGTGAGTTTATACTGCAAGATGACTTACCCCCAGGGGGTGAAGTGTCCATGACTGTCTGGGCTCACAAAAATTCTGGGTTTATCCAACCTACATAAGGATCAGTGAGGAGGAAGACATATGCCCCGTACACACGGTCAGATTTTCCAACGGAAAATGTGTGATAGGACCTTGTTGTCGGAAATTCCGACCGTGTGTGGGCTCTATCACACATTTTCCATCGGAATTTCCGACACACAAAGTTTGAGAGCTTGCTATAAAATTTTCCGACAACAAAATCCGTTGTCAGAAATTCCGATCGTGTGTACACAAATCCGACGCACAAAGTGCCACGCATGCTCAGAATAAATCAAGAGACGAAAGCTATTGGATACTGCCCCGTTTATAGTCCCGACGTACGTCTTTTACGTCACCGCGTTCAGAACGATCAGATTTTCGGACAACTTTGTGTGACAGTGTGTATGCAAAGCAAGTTTGAGCCAACATCCGTCGGAAAAAATCCATGGAATTTTTTTGTCGGAATGTCCGATCAATGTCCGACCGTGTGTACAGGGCATAAGAGGGCAGCGCTTGAGCATGGAGAGGGTGAGTAGTGCTGTGCAAAATGTTATCTTAATCGTACAGTACAGGGCACAGGCAACATATTTATACCCCATGGTATTTCAGCATGTACCTTCAGTTTATTGGACACTGGCAAACTTTTGAGAACACACACACTGGGGCTCCTCCCCTATAGCTTTAACTCGCTCAATGAATCTTACGTTTGCTCTAGTGTCTGAAGACGATGCCTTATCTTTTTTTAATTCTTTAATTAACTCTTCACTGTCACTCAGTTCCTAGAGAGTCCTTCAGGGGTGTGCCCATCATGATGGGCAAACCCTGGAAATTGTGACAAGTATGCCAGGGTCACCCTACATCTATGATCATTACTGAAAAAATGGAGCTAAGTTTGGAAAGTATTCACTTCACAGTGCAAACTTGGCACTGTAATTTAAACCACTTAGAGGTCAGTCTCAGGTGGATGACCAGGTGTTACATCATACCACTGGTTGCATACATTACACTACGTTAATTCCACATAGAGCTTATACTGTACTCAGGCACCTCCTCCTACTCCTCGTTACGGGACAGTCTACACTCGGGTTACCGCATAGTCCTTCCAGACATGCTTATTCTATCTCCCACACTCTACTCTGTGAGTACCCCCCGTGGAATACCCTCACTTGAAGCTATGTCTGCATCCAATTCGATCTGTATTTTGGGCACGCAACATGTGGCATACCCAACAAAAGCAGAATTTTGATCTTAATACAGCTTTGTCCAAGGCTCATAAATGCCATACCTCTTCTTCTCCTATTTCTCAATCTGAGTCGGATCACAATATGCCAGAACACAGACACAGAAGAGAATGAAGAGGATATTAAGAAAGGAAGCTGCAAAAGATTTTTCTTACCAAAATTTTGGGAGCTTTAGACAACATTGAAACATAGAAAAGCGACGGCAGAAAAAGACTGATGCTTGGTAACATTTAAAAGCTGTTTGTCTCTGTCCCCTAAAGCCTTGGCATTGTGCAGCCTGACTCTCCTCTGTCTCGTCATGTCCTTTTGGATACAAAGAGACCTGCAAAATCCTGCAGCACATTCCCTGTTCATGAACGGATAGAATGTGTAGTCTAAGATGATTGGGTCAATTTCTGAAAGAATTTCCAGTGGAAAAAGAGTTTGCAAAGAAGTGGGCTATTCCTGTAGATGATCCTGCCATCTCTATCCTAAACAAACATCTCAATTTCCCTGTGGAAGATGTTCCTTCTTTCAGAGATTCTGCATATAGAAAATTGGACATGCTCCTAAAGAATCTCTTTAACCAGTTCCTGTCCGGGCCAGTTCTGATATTCCTCTCCTACGTGTAAAAAAATAAACATCATTTTTTTGCTAGAAAACGGTTTAAACCTCCAAATATTTTATATATATATATATATATATATATATATATATATATATATATAATGTGTGTGTGTGTATGTGTATATATATATGTATATATATATATATATATATATATATATACATTTTAAGCAGGCTGTTGCATGTTTTTTATGTGACGCAATATTTGCACAGCGGTTTTTCAAACGCAAATTGAATTACAGAGGAGGTCTGGTGCTAAAATTATTTCCTTTTGCTTTGATGTTCGCAGCCATAACTCACATGTGTGGTGCGATCGACGTTTACATATGGGTGAGGTACCAACGTGCGAGTGTGACTTTGCAGGGGGAGGGGGTGTGGGGGTGTTTTAAAATTATGGACCCTCTTGAGGCATCCCATTCTAAAATGTAAAAACTATTCCAATAGTTTTACATAATGCAGCAACCTCCACAAGTCCAAGTAGATCACCCAACATTAAAGGTGATTTATTCTTCCAAAGCAAATACATTTTTCCAAACTGGTATTGACTAGTATTCTCAGCTAATGTGACCCCAGTGCTGATGGAGAGGGGGGGGGGTCAAACAAGGATGCTATGCAGGCGACTGATATACCCCCTATCAACTGATGACATTAGCATGCCGGCAGCAAGAAGGTTGTATTGGTGCACAATGAAAACCTGTGACTTAGTGTAACTAAAAAAGACAGCCTTCATCCACACACTGGCTTGTATACAATTTTTGGACAATTTGTAGGCATTTTGCCAGAGCACCCTAGTTGAAAAAGGCTGCCCTAGAACATGCAGTTTCCAGAATGGCTCTAATATCCTTTCATGTGCGCAAAATTTTATGGCTTATAGCTTGGACAGTTAAAGTTGCCTGCAAAACACACCTCACACATATGCCCTTCCGAGGAAGATGCCTTTTTTCATGAGGCACTTGACCAATTTATCAGAGAGGTCATCAGGGGAAAGGTTTTACTTCCAGATTTCTTCAAACTCCATAACTCCACATGAAATCAACAAGGTCAGTAATTGCCTCTCTAAAGCAGGGGGAATACCTGGCATCAGTGGATATCCAAGATACCTATCTGCGTGTTCCTTTACCTGCCTCATCAGCACTTTAGCATTTTCTGTACTTTGCAGTGGCAATAATTAACCACTCCCATTTTATCGCACTGCCCTTCATTCTATCCTCTGCTCCCAGAGTGTTCTCAAAGGTCTTAGCACCTCTGCTGGCCCTGCTCAGAACCCAGTGCATTCAAATCACAGGCTATCTGGTCAACATTCTTCAGAAGGACTCATATCCCAGGCAGTTGTCAGAAAATTCAACTGCTCTTTCCCTCGGTCAATCAGAAGAGAGATGCCTGGGAGACCCTTAGCTCTCGTGCACATCAATCAGGATAGGGCTCAGGTATTTGGGGGGGGGGGGTGGTAGCTGTGTGGAGAGCTACACCCAGAAGGTTGTTTACCTTCATGTATAGATTGCATGAAGGTAAAAAAAACCTTCAGCCTTTAGAACCACTTTAACACTAGCGAAGTCCTTCCTATCCTGCCACTAGAAAATTACAACATTTATCAGGCTGGGGAGGAGTGTTCCAATCCTTGACAGTTCAAAGAACATGGTCAAAACAGAAAACTGAGTCTCCCCATCAACATCCTGGAGCTGAAGGCAGTCACATTGTCCCTGCAGCACTGGACTCTCCTTCTGAAGAGACAACTAATCCAGGTGCAGTCAGATAATGCCACTATGGTGGCATATATCAACCACCTAGGGGACATGAGGAGCCTGGCTGCCTTGAAGGAAGCAACCAAGATTCTTCCATGGACATAAACGCATTGTCCAGCTATTTCTACAGTCCAAAAGAGTGGACGATTGCCAGGCAGATTATCTCAGCCGCTACCACTTAGACCAAGAGGAATGGTCTCTTCGTCCAGATGTGTTCAATCTGATATGTGGACAACCTAACCAGATTCTTGGATAAGCTACCTCTGTTTGTTGCCAGAACCAGGAATCCTCTAGCCCTGGCCTTGGATGCCCTAATAATCCATTTGGTCATAGTTCGTGCTACTTTATGCCTTACCTCCAGTGTAAATTCTGCCTTACCTGCTCCACAAAATAGGGCAACATAATTTAACTTGTAGCAGACAACATCTGGGCCCCTTCCCAACAGGCCAGATGTGCTAGCTCAGGGTCCAGCAACATGTTGAATCCCAGGTCTTCAAGGATAGAGGGATTTCTCAATCTGTGACTATTACTTTGTTAAAAGCAAGAAAAGCCAATTCCAAGAAGATCTATTATTTTACCTTGTTTCTACAGTGGAAAAGGAGGGGTTTAATAAACAGCGTGGTAGTGTTGGCAACACAGCAAGGAAGGTACCCTTGAGGCTAACAGAAGCTAGTGTTTTTAAAAGACTTGAAAAACCTAATGTAAACAAATCACCAGGGACAGGTGGCTTACCCCCGGTAGTTCTCAAAGAACTTATTTCATTGGTAGACCATTATTCTACATCTTTTTTTTTTTTAAATCAGAAAAGAAATTTTTTGACTTTCACATTACATAATATATGACAGTTGATGTACTACAATATCATGGGAATATGGAACATACATCTTCAACAACACATCATCGGGTATTACCGGATATCAATGACCTTAAGAATGCGTTTTCATATTACATTATCATAGCCATATATATATATAAAGGAAAAAAAAAAAGAGCGCAAAGAGAAGAATATAGATGGGTAAGAACAGAAACAAAGAAAAAACAATCAAACAAAACAAAGCTCTTCTCGTTTTTTTCTTCTCCCCCTCCTCCCCTCTTTCTGCCCCCTTCTCACCCAAGTTTCCCCAATACCCTAAGGGCATAGGGTAACAAATCCACATAAAAGCTGCCTCAGCCCACCATGGAGTGGTGCCCCCCCTGGAATCACACATTTTCTTTTTGCCAAGTAATTAATTACCTCCTTACCAATGCAGTTAAAATCTTAAATTTGTAATAGCCTATCTTTAATCAGCTGATGTGGTGCCAAACCCGGAACATCTAGCCATGCCTGCCACAATGAGTAGAACTTACGTGGGGCTTTTCTGTGTTGGTATGTTAGTTTCTCCCTTAATAGTAATTTGTTCACCTGTTCCACCCATTGTTTTCCAGTGGGTACTCTGGGAGTGATCCATAGTTTAGCAATGAGTTTACGTGCAATGTATAATAGTCGAAGGACCGCTGTATGTGCCGAAGGGGTTAAAGCCTCCTCATCCAATGCTCCTAATAAACACACTACTGGCTCTCGTGGAATATTGAACATATAAACCTGTGATATTATGTCTAGGACTTCCTTCCAGTACCGAAAGAGTTTGGGGCATCTCCATATCATATGGAGTAGGTCCCCATGGGCACCCTCACATTTCGGACATAATGGAGTCTCTCTAATCCCCCATTTGTGCAGCCTAACCGGAGTCCTGTAAACCCTGTGCAGCAGATATAGATGCGATAGCTTTTGGGATGCGGACACCGAGACTAAGGGTGCAGAGGATAGACACAGGTTCCACGTCTCCCCATCTATGTTCCCAATATCCTCCTCCCAGCCTCGCCGACAAGGAAGACCAGATGGGTCCTGCATGGCATTAAGAAGTATGTTATATGCTCTGGAGATCATTCCTTTCTTATCGTCTTCCATGAAGATCCCCTGTATCAGCGTATGGTCAGTCTGATGTAATGGAGTACGTTGCGATTGCGTTTGTATCGCATGTCGCAACTGTAGATATTTGAAAAAATTGGTTCGTGGGATATTAAATTCCCCCTGCATTTCCATGAAGGATTTAAAATTTGGACCATTATACAGTTGAGACAGGTATCGGATTCCTAACAGTTCCCAGTTTCTAAATCCTTTTAATTTTAATAACTCTTTATAGTTGGTATTATGCCATATTGGTGTGTGCGCTATGAAACCTCTGATCCCCACTATTTTTTTCGTGTGAGCCCATAATGTTTTAAGCATTTTCACTGTAGGGGCTTCAGGGTCAAGGTGCATGTAGCCAGCCTCCAGGCACTCCAGAGCCATCACACTCTCATCCTGTACAGCTAGCAGTCTGCGGATAGGGTCCGCTAGATCTGCCACCCCCCAGCCCCCAAGTTGCTGGAGCTGGGATGCTAGGTAATAGGCCCTGGAGTGAGGGACTGCCAACCCGCCTTCATCCTTTCTATACTGCAGTGTCTTTAAGCTAATCCTTGCTGTCTTTTTGCTCCAAATCAATTCCCTGAATTGGGAGTCTATCCTGTCAAACCACTTTCTAGGGATCCAAACCGGGGAGTTGTTAAATATATATAAGAGCTGCGGTGCCCATATCATTTTTATTAAATTAATTCTTCCTACCACTGAGAGTGGTAATTTGCACCAGGACGTGCATTTTTCACGGAATTTACTAAGCAAAGGGATTAGGTTGAGATTTATATATTGGGATGGGTTTGGGGATATCTGTATACCTAAGTAACGAAAGGTTGGTACTATTTGTATCATCTCAGCTCCCTGTGGTAATGGTTCAGTTATGGGATCTACCGGCATTAGCACTGACTTATTCCAGTTAATGGAAAAGCCTGACAGGTTTCCGAATTCTTTAATAAGGGACATAACATGCTTTAATGTATCCTGTGTGTCACCCAAGTACAGTAAAGTATCATCCGCATACATGGAGACGATATCTGTACCCGTATTTCGTTTGAATCCTGTTATGTTTGGGTTTCCCCTTATCTTTGCTGCCAGAGGTTCCAGGGCCAAGGCAAACAGCAGGGGCGACAAAGGGCACCCCTGCCTAGTGCCTCGAAACAAGGAAAATGGTTCCGACAGTTCTCCATTAATCCTGATCCTAGCTGAGGGCGCTGCGTATAACAGTTGGACCCATTTAATGAATGTTGCCCCCAAGCCCATATGCTCAAGTACCTTCCACAGGTAAGGCCACTCGACGCTGTCGAAGGCCTTAGCTGCGTCCAACGAAAATATTGCTCTATTGCCAGGGTTATCCACAGGAATCTGCAGGTTCAGAAAGAGCCTTCTAATATTTTGGGCCGTGGATCTAGTTGGAATGAATCCTGATTGGTCCCTATGCACCAGTTTGTGTACGACCTTAGCTAGTCTGGTTGCTAATATCCTAGCCAACAGTTTCACATCCGCTGTAAGCAAGGATATAGGTCTATATGAGTCTGGGGATGTTGCATTCTTGTCTGGTTTCAACAGTACGATAATAATCGCTTCATTCATGGAATCAGGAAGTTTGCCTTCCCTCAATCCTTCATTGTATACTTTTAACAATTCGGGGAGCAATGTATCTGCATATCGCTTATATACCTCGGATGGGAGACCATCTATTCCTGGAGATTTATTGTTATGCGACTGTGTTAGAGCAATAGACAATTCTTCCTCAGTCAGTTGCGCATTAAGCATATTAGCATCCGAGGCTGACAAGCGAGGCAGCTCACACCGTCCTAAGAAATCATCTATCTGTTCCCCTGTGGGTTGTACCTGAGAGGTGTAAAGGGAGGCATAAAATGACTTAAAAGTTTGTAATATGTTTGTGGTCTGGTATTGAGGGGATCCCTGCTCGTCACAAACGGCCGAAATCAGAGAAGAGGGCCGCTGCGCACGCGCCATCACAGCTAGCATGTGCCCAGTTGCCTCACCCTCCTCAAAATGGCTCTGTTGTAGGAAAAAACATTTGTTTTCGGCCAGCTGTAACGCCAATTGGGTGGACATGGACTGAGCTCCCAGCCACGCACTTTTTGTGTCTTCATTAGGGTCAGCAATAAATCTATCCTCAGTCTCAGTGACCTTTTCTCTTACCAGTGTTTCCCATGCCTTAGTGTCCGTTTTAATACGATTTATTGTTCTGATAAATTGGCCACGTAAATATGCTTTTGCTGCATCCCACACTATACTGCGTGTAGTACTACCCAGATTGTCCTTAAAAAAAAGTTGTAGTGAGACCCGTATGGGGTCCTGTTCCGGGAACAGTGAAAGCCAGAAGGGATTTAACTTCCACTCTGTCCTTTTCTCTGTGCCGGGGAGCAAGATAGTCACCCAAAATGAGGAGTGGTCTGAGATATGTCTGTCACTATAGTCTGACTCCGATACCAATGGCAGCATTGCGAGATTGCCGAGACCTAAATCAATTCTGGACAGTCCCCCATGTGATGCTGAGTGACATGAGAATTTTTTTGCGTGTGGATGACCTTGCCGCCATATGTCTGTCAGTCCGAGTTCCCCAAGCAACCTGGCAAAGGGTGTAAACCCCCCACCCCCCATCGGTATATTAGTGGGAGCTGGAAGCTTATCCCATTGATATAGTAGGTAATTGTTAAAGTCTCCTAATGCTAGGAGCGGGGTATCAGGAAATTGAGCCATAAACCCTGCCAGACACCTGAGGACCCCCGCCGAAAACGGCGGCGGTATATATATTCCTGCTATAATACATGAAAAACCAAATATTTTACACAATAGGAACACATATCTCCCTCCTGGGTCTATAAGTTTACGTATGCATTTAAACTCTACATCCTGGCGGATCAGAATGCTAACTCCTCTGGAGTATGCTGTATAAGTCGAGTGAAATTGAATATTATAGATGCGAGGGCTGAAACTGGGCGCCGGATCTGGAGAAAAATGCGTCTCCTGTAGGCACACGATTCCAGCCCCCACAGATTTAAGGTGTCTGAGAACCGCCACTTTTTTTATTGGGTTGCTCAGTCCTCGAACGTTCCAGGACATAAATTTAAATTTAAATTTAACCGCCATAGGGAAGTCTATCCATCAATAAAAATAATAACCACACATTTGCCGCACAATCCCCCTCCAGTATTCGCGTTAACTCAGTATATGGATATAAAGAAGCTGCATTTGCTAAGCCAATTTTACCATAAGTACATGTGAACACGCACAGGGTGACTTTACAGTACGTGATGGGTTTGGTCCTTCGTGTAATTCCTGGTGGGCTAAAGCAACATCCAATGGTGTAGCGTAAGTCTTGTAAGAGACAAAAACAAAAAAAAAGAGAAGAGCAAACTGTTAGAGCCAACATGACTCCTGGCCGAACAGGCCTCCGAGTGTATAGTCTCCATAGCTTAGCCATGGATGGGGGAGGGCAGTGGAAACTCCCGTTGAGATAGTGGAGGGGGTTTCACCTCTGCATACTACGTGGGATGTACCGTGCGATTAAGCTTCCAGTGTTCTCCTTTTGCAATCCGCCTTAACTAGGGGTAACCGAACAAAAAGAAAGATACTCTAAACCTGCGATCAGTGTCTCCTGAAAAAAGAGAAGTCAATGAAAAATGGGGAGTCTCTCAGTTGACATCAGAAAAGACATTTTTATGTTCAGACCGGTGCTTGACGTTGCGATTTGGCTGCCTTAATTGCACGTTCCTCTCGTTCCAGCCACTGTGCAGCCATATCCGGGCGATCAAAGAAATGTGTTGCTCCCAGGGCTGTTACCCTAAGGCGCGCAGGATATAGCATGACATACTGAACACCCAGATCCCGGAGCCTCCTTTTCACCTCAATAAATTTAGCACGATGTTTTTGCAGCTCTGCAGAGAAATCTGGAAACAGAGAGATCTTGGAGTTGTCGATGGCCAGGCTGCCACTCATGGTTCTAGCCTTAGACAGGATAGCGTCTCTATCTTTGTAGTTAAGTAGCTTGAAAAGAAATGGACGTGGGTGATTACCCGGTGGCAGGGGACGTGCTGGCACCCTATGCGCTCTCTCCACAGCAAAAAGTGGAGAGAAGGCCTCTTTGCCAAAGGTAGTTATCAGCCATTGCTCAATGAATGAGACAGGATCCTTGCCCTCAGCCCGCTCAGGAATACCTATAGCACGTACATTATTACGTCTCATGCGATTTTCTAGGTCGTCTAAACGTGTCGCATGCTGATCTGTGAGGTGACAATTATATTGTAAGTCTCTTTTCATGGGGGTCATTTCATCTTCCATTGTGCTTATTCTGCCCTCTATGGCGGAGGTGCGCTCCCTCAGCTTTTGCATATCATGGCGCACAAACGATATTTCAGCTTTCACCCCCTTAAGTTCATCAGCCATAGCAGTGATGGACATATTACATGATGTCACTGCCGACAATATATCCCTTAAAGTGGGTTCTGTCTCATCTGTAACCGGTGATGCATTCTGCCTCCCTGTGAACACATCTCTGGGGGTACTCACTGTGTCCCAGGCCTGAGATAATCCATCGACATCTTCCAGTGGGGCTGTGTCATCTGTTTCAGACTGGCCTCCCACAGCTTTTCCTTGTGCCGATGAGGATGTCTGAGGGTCTTTGGGTAATTTACCTCCATATAGGAGTTTCTGTGCGGCCTCCTTATATTTCTCTTTGGAAGATCTCTGTGCCCAGGCGCCATCTTGGCTGAGTTCCTCCATGAGGCTTCTGGCTTCTTTACTTTTCCCCCTTGTCATGACAGGATTCATGCAGGTAAAGCAGCGGTACGGGTCACGATCGTAGCCTGATCAGTTCCGATCCACAGGGGGGTCCAATATGGACCTGCAACAATGTTCTATAGGATGT
This sequence comes from Lithobates septentrionalis, assembly GCA_037952835.1. Lineage (NCBI taxonomy): Eukaryota > Metazoa > Chordata > Amphibia > Anura > Ranidae > Lithobates > Lithobates septentrionalis. The sequence goes on along the minus strand of JBBDGP010000568.1, from coordinate 1,779,893 downwards.
TTTGTCCGGATTCTCGGCGGAGCAGGAGAGAGATGCGACCGTCTACATCTGCCACTAAGCCACGCCCCCTTATTGATTATTCTACATCTTTAACCACTTCAATACCAGGCACTTAGACACCTTCCTGCCCAAGCCAATTTTCAGCTTTCAGTGCTGTCGCAATTTGAATGACAATTGCGCAGTCATTCTACAATGTACCCAAACAATTTTTTTTATCATTTTGTTCCCACAAATAGAGCTTTCTTTTGGTGGTATTTGATCACCGCTAGGATTTTAAATTTTTGCGCAACAATTAAAAAAAGACAGAAAATTTAAAAAAAAAAAGTTTCTGTTAAAATTTTTTGTAAATAAGTAAGTTTTCTTGTTCAATGATGGGTACTGATATGGCTGTACTGACAGGCACTGATAAGGCAGCACTGATGGGCACCGATGAGGTGGCACTGACGGGCACTGATAGGTGGCACTGATGGGCACTGATAGGTGGCACTGGTATGCGGCACTGATGGGCACTCATAGGTGGCACTGATGGGCACTTGTAGGCGGCACTGATGGGCACTTATGGGTGGCACTGTTGGGTACTTATGGGTGGCACTGATAGGTGGCACTGATGGGCATTGATAGGTGGGCACTGATGGGCATGGATGGGCACTGACAGGTGGCACTGATGGGTTGCACTGATGTCACTGATGGGTGGAACTGATTATACTGATGGGTGGCATTGCTGGGCATCACTGATGCCTGTCAGTACATACTGGTGCCAATCAGTGCCCATTTGTGGGCACTGATTGGCACAGATCGGGCATAATTTGCACATGTGGATGGCCATGGGGTATATACCTGGCCATCCACATGTTGACCACTTCCCTGGTGGTCCTAGTGGCATCCCTGGTGGTCCAGTGTGGTCATCTGAGGGGGGCTGCGCTAATAAACAATCAGCGCAGACCCCCCCTGTCAGGAGAGCCGCCGATCGGCTCTCCTCTATTCGCGTCTGTCAGACGCGAGTGAGGAAAAGTCGATCAACGGCTCTTCCTATTTACATCGTGATCAGCCGTGATTGGACACGGCTGATCACGTGGTAAAGAGCCTCCGCCGGAGGCTCTTTACCGAGATCGGTGGAGCAGTGTGTCAGACTGGCACACTGCTCCACCGATCGCCGCAATGCATGCCCCCACGGGAGCCCGACGGCTGTTATCCTGATGGACGTCATATGATGCCCAGTCAGGATAACTGAACCACCGCCTGGCCGTCATTTTGCTATAGGTCGGGCGGGAAGTGGTTAAAGACAGCTTACTGATCGGAATCGTCCCAGCAGACTGGTGGACAGCTAACGTGGTACCAATATTCAAAAAAGGGCTGATATATACCTGGTAACTACAGGCCAGTCAGCCTAACATTAATAGTTTGTAAATTATTGGAAGGGGTAATAAGGGAACATATCCAAGAATTTGCTAATGAAAAAATGTATAGTATTAGTAGTACCCATCATGGATTTATGAAAGATCGTTCTTACCAGACCAACCTATTAACATTCTATGAGAAAGTGAGCTGTAATCTGGGTGGAGGAATGCCTGTGGATGTAGTGTATCTAATTTTTACCAAAGCGTTTGACACGGTTGCCCCATAAATGCTTAAATTACAAATTGAGGCATTGATTATAGTGTATGTACCTGAAGAGAAAACTGGTTACAGGGGTGCGTCCAAAGGTGGTGATAAATAGTATATCTTCTCTGACCAGGATTCCCACCAGCACCCTAAGCCTGATCTCGATCTAGCGCTGTACCCGAGAGCAGTTGCTCTCTCTGACCTCACTGGACATGGAGGCAGCAGTGGAAGCCAATGGCTTGCTTAGAGGGCACTGGGCAGGGAGGAGGAGTCAGAAGCGGTGGCAGGGGACCCCAGAAGAGCAGGATTGGGCCTGCTCTGTGCAAAACCATTACACAGAGCTGGTAAGTATGACTTTTTTTTTTTTTTTACACATCCGATCACTTTAAGTGAACTCGTGTTTTGCTCCACTCAGTACAGATTTATTTTAAGAAGCTGTATACAATATAAAAGAGTTATACATTATGAATGTGTTCTTATATTGTTCTCCTCAGGGAGATATCGGACCATTGGGGATTCCAGGAGAACAAGGACTGATAGGCCAGAGAGTGAGTATGCCACTCTACTTATTCACCTGCTAACAGAACCAGAATACAGTTTCATTCTGAAAATATAACTGATAAAATATTATATTTGAGGTGCTCTGGTGCTACTTTTTTTTTGTACTACAGTTACTACTAATATATCTATCTATCTATATCTATCTATCTATCTATCTAGAGTGAGAGAGAGATATATATATATATATAGAGAGAGAGAGAGAGCGATAGAGATTTTGTATGTTTGCCCACTTACAAAGAAATAAAGGGTCTATAATTTTTATCATAGGTGTATTTTGAATGGTAGAGACAGAAAATCAACCAAAATTCAGAAAAAACAAATGATACAAATTTTATAAATTGAGTTACAGTTTAGGGAGTAAAATAAGTATTTGATCCCCAAGCAAAACATGACTTAGTATTTGGTGGAGAAACCCTTGTTGGCAAGCACAGAGGTAAGACTTTTTTGTAGTTAGTGACCAGGTTTGCACACATCTCAGGAGGGATTTTGGTCCATTCTTCTTTACAGATCTTCTCTAAATCCTTAAAGAGGAACTGCAGCCTGCTCACATTATTTGTAATAAAAACACACTTGCCATTCTGAAGCTTCCCTCCAACCACTTTGTATGTTATTATATATATATACTGTGATTCTGTACCTGCCAAATATGCTGGAGAAATCTCCCTCCATTCAGTCTGGCTGTATCCATTTTAACCGTGGGCAGCTGAAGCTGCTGCCTGTTCAATTCCTGAATTTACACAGATACACAAAGGCACACCTCTAGCCCTGCAGCTCTCATTGGCCCTCTTATGACTCACCTCCCCTCCCTTCCTGGCAAACTTTCACGAGAGTGAGAGAGTGAGCTGTGCATGATGTCATAAGCCTAGGCTTTTTACCAGACAATAAACAGGAAGTGAGCTGTATAAGGTATTTACTGGCAGAAAAAAAAAATTTACTATCCAAAGTTAAAACAACAAGGGCAGAAGATGTAATAGATGGAAAGTTGAAAAAAATGACTGAAGGTCCGCTTTAAGGTTTCTTGGCTTTCGCTTGGCAACTTGATGTTTCAGCTCCCTCCATAAATTTTCTATACCCTAAAAAAACCCTAAAAAAAAAAAAAAAAAAAAAAAAAAAAAGCAGATCCTGTTCCCTTAAAGCATGAATAACACCACAGTGCTTGTGCTGTGTCATTTGGCCCCCTGTATCACCCAAAAAACCTGGCTGACCCTGCCTGGTTCTGCCCTCCCCCCTGTAAACTGACCACGGTTTATCATGGCTCCTGAGCCCTGACATCGTGGTCAGTTTACAAGCCTTCGTCATCCACAGCCTGTCAGCTCTGTCCACTCCCCAGCCCTCCCCTTCTGCTGCTATTATAACTACACTATAAACATACAACCCCCTCTGTAAAATAACATTATGTGTCTCAGTGCCTGTGTTATATAAAAAAGATGCTGATCTCTACCTTATATGTCTCCCGGCGCTCACGTGTCTCCTTAGCTATCTCTTCTCCCCGGCTGATGTCAGCGGGAGTTCTCGGCCCCTCCCACTATAGCTGTTAGATGGGGAGAGGAGAGAGCAGAGGAGTCACGTGAGCGCCGGGAGATCAGCATCTTTTTTATATAACAGACACTGGAACACATAATGTTATTTTCCAGAGGGGATTGTATGTTTATATTGTAGTGGGTTAACAAGCACTTTAAGGTCTGTAGACTGGCTAGGCCACTCCATGACCTTAATGTGCTTCTTCTTGAGCCGCTCCTTTGTTGCCTTGGCAGTATGTTTTGGGTCATTGTCATGCTTGAAGACCCATCCATGACCCATCTTCAGTGTTCTGGCTGAGGGAAGAAGGTTCTCATCCAAGATTTTACAATACATGGCCCTATCCATTGGCCCCTCAATGCGGCAAAATGGTCTGTACCTTTAGCAGAGAAACAGCCCCAAAGTGTAATGTTTCCACCTCCGTGCTTGACTGTAGGGATGGTGTTCTTAGAGTAATAGTCAGCATTTTTCTTCCTCTAAACACGATGAGTCCCCTCCTCAAGAAGGCACATGTACAGTCATGCCAATGAACATCTAAATGATTCAGAGAAGGATTGGGAGAAAGTGCTGTGATCAGATGAGACCAAAATTGAGCTCTTTGCCATTAACTCGACTAGCCGTGCTTGCAGGAAGTAAAATGCTATTACTCTAAAAACACCATCCCTACAGTCAATCACAAAGGTGGAAACATTACGCTTTGGGGCTGTGTCTCTGCTAAAGGTACAGACCATTTTGCCACATTGAGGGGCCGATGGATGGGGCCATGTATTGTAAAATCTTTGATGAGAACCTTCTTCCCTCAGCCAGAACACTGAAGATGGGTCGTGGATGGGTCTTCCAGCATGACAAGTCCTGTTTTGCTTGGGGATCAAATACTTATTTTACTCACTGAACTGCAACTTAATTGATAGCATTTGTTTTATGTGTTTATTTTCTGTATTTTGGTTGATATTCTGTCTCTATCATTTAACCACTTCCATACCGGGCCTATTCTTATTCTGGCACTTCTCTTCTACATGTAAAAATCATAATTTTTTTGCTAGAACCCCCAAACATTTTATATATATATTTTTTTTTTTTTAGCAGAGACTCTAGGGAATAAAATGGCGGTTGTTGCAACTTTTTATGTCACGCGGTATTTGCGCAACAATTTTTCAAACGCGTTTTTTTGGGGGAGGAAAAAAAAACGTTTCATGAGTTAAAAAATAACACTGTAAAGTTAGTCCAATTTTTTTGTAAAATGTGAAAGATGATGTTTGCCCTAGTATATAGATACCTAACATGTCATGCTTTAAAATTGCGAACACTTGTGGAATGGTGCCAAACTTTGGTACTTAAAAATCTCCATAGACGACAATTTAAAATTTTTTACAGGTTACCAGTTTAGAGTTACAGAGGAAGTTTAGTGCTAGAATTGTTGCTCTTGCTCTAACGCACACGGCGATACCACGCGCTTACATATGCTGGGGCGACTTACGCGTGCGTTCGCTTTTGTGCGCAAGCACACAGGGACGGGGGCGCTTTAATTTTTTTTTTTTTATTGTTTATTTTACTTAAAAAATTTTATTTTTACACTTTCTCTTTAAAAAATTTTTTATCACTTTTATTCCATTTTCAAGGAATGGTGCGTGACAAGTCCTCTTTATGGGGAGACCTGGGGATCTATAAGATCTCCTCTAGGCTGGAAAGATTAAGATAAAAAAAAATATGAACGATCTCTCTCTTTCCAGCTGAGTTCTCAGCTTTGTTTACTTCCGACCGGAAGTGACGTCATAACATCGTGCCCGGGCCTCCGAAGGTAATAGAGATGACTGGGAACCATCTTGTCACCGGAAATCTCTATGATCAACATTTGGCGGCGGCAGATTCTTTCTCCGGTTCGCCGATCACATGGGCGAGCCTGGAGCAGCAGGCGGTGGGAGGGGGGATGTTCCCTCCCGCCGCCTGTAAGAATGATCAAGCAGCTGAACTGCCGCTATGATTGTTCGGTGCACAGAATCGCCGGCTGTAAAAAATTATAGCTGAATGATGCCTGGGCTGGAAGTGGTTAATACACCTATGATAAAATGTATAGACCCTTCATATCTTTGTAAGCGGGCAAACTTACAAAATCTGCAGGGGATTAAATAATTTTTTCCCCCACTATATATATATATATATATATATATATATATATATATATATATATATATATATATATACTGTAAACTTTCTTAAAACAAGCATTCTTATTTTTACAGGGGGACACAGGCCTGGAGGGGGACAACGGTATGATGGGCCCTGATGGAATGAAGGTATGTAGCAGGATATAGCATCCAGGTCACTTAAGGAAGGGGTTTTTACTCCGAAACTTGATTTCCACCTCCGCCTGATCTTGAGTGTCTGCATGTCAGCTATAGGTTTTTTGGTATCTATTCATGTGTATTGATGATTGATATTTACTGTACTATTAGCCTGGATCTCCTCATTGTTCTAATGAAAATGTTGCTTGTAGCTGAGAGATTGTGTTTGTCTAAATAGGAACTGTGGGAGATCCTGTGCATGTACTCTAGTGCACTGTTTTGTCTGTATATGTTGCTTTCTTTCATAAATATATGAAAATCAAAACATACCAATTTTTTGCACCTAATTAATTCCTGAAAAATATTATGGCACTTTGGGGCTTAACATGTTAGAGGTTTGTTTATCAATGCTTTCACCTAAGATTCACACATTGTTTACATTAGATTTATATAGTGTGATTCTTGGGTGAAACATTGTTACATAGACCCCATAGTAGAAACTAGGGATGAGCCGAACACCCCTCGTTTCGGTTCGCACCAGAACATACCGAACAGGCAAAAAATTTGGAAGAACACACAAACACCATTAAAGTCTGTGACACGAACATGAAAAATCAAAAGTGCTCTTTTTAAAGGCTTATATGCAAGTTATTGTCGGGTCTCGGCAATATAGAAAACTCATTGAAAAAAGGGCATGGGTCCCCCCCCCAGTCCATTACCAGGCCCTTTGGGTCTTGTATGAATATTAAGGGGAACCCCGAACCAAAAAAAAATTTGTGGGGGTCCCCCCAAAATCCACACCATTGTACATACAATGTACCCCATTACCAATTCACATGGGGGGCTGGGATCTGGGGGTCCCCTTGTTATCTATATTGCCGAGACCAGACAATACATTACAGCCGCGATCAGTTTTAAATGACAATTTTTCCGGTACTGTTCTAAACACGGGAAAAATGCGCCACTTTACACATACTATAGACACCCCCCACGCACGCTATTTAAAGGAATATTTCATTTTTATCATTTCACTTTAAGCATTAAAAAAATCACCGCTCCCGAAAAAACGACCGTTTTTTAAAAAAAATTTTGCATTGATACATTGCACTTTTTATGACAATAACTTGCATATTAGCCTTTAAAATGAGCACTTTTGATTTTTCATGTCGGTGTCCCGTAGACTTTAATGGTGTTCCGGGCGGCTTTCGAATTTGCCCCAACACGGCATATTGTTCAGTGTTCACAGAACATCCGAACAACCAAAGTTTGGCCTGAACTTATGCTCGGGCCGAACCGTTCGCCCATCCCTAGTAGAAACTGCAATTAACAATATTTTATTGTAAAAAATGGGTTATAAACATTTTCTGAAGTATTTAGCTGCAAAAGTAAGGACGTTTACACTAGAATATAGTAAGTGTGTATATTGAAATGTACAGCAATCACCTCTATGGTTACTTCTTAAAGGGGGAAAAGGGGGAACCGGGACCAGATGGGGAGAAAGGAGAAAAGGGTGCATTTGGACTGGTCGGAAAAGATGGGCCCCCAGGTCTCAATGGTCTTCCAGGCGTCAGAGTGAGTATGCATTTTCTTTTATCCTCTTTGACATTACCTGCTGTGTTCCTCATCTATTAAGGGACACCGATATATACAAAGTGGTTGGATAAAATTTATCATTTCAAACTTTCAGAAAAGGGAGATTACTCCATCAGCCAAGGATTACTGTACATCTTTATTTCCACATTGGCAGTAATTGTCATCTTTTTTCCCATTATTGTCTTTTTCCAGCATAGATAAGACCATTAAATTCCCTGACTGGTGATAGATTAATGGTCGTATTTATCTATTGTGGACTGTGCTGTAACTACAACAGTATAGGTCCAGGGGCAGCACTGACCTTTGCAGGAAATCCTCTTCCCTAAGAGGACACTTTATATATATTACTGACATCCATGTTGTTATTGTATATTGTGTTGTTAAATCATCTCATGCTATACAATCTTCTGCCCCAAAATTTGATGTATGGCCCTAAGAAATAAGCTGGTAGAGGCCCAATGGAAAGGACAGTTCTTGGAAATTTTATTCTAACTTTTTGTTATGAATTGTTGAGGATATTTGCTGCATGCCCTACTTGTTTTCATATATTTTTACTTGTGGTGGGATTGTGCAGTATAACCCTATTCATGTCTGTGGTCCTGCTTTCTCTCAGTATTATCTTATTTCATTTAAATAGTGAAATCATCCAGCAATAGTTCAATTCTGCAATTACTGCAGATTTTACTCTAATCTGAGTTGACAGAGTACCGCAATTAGATTTCACACATCTCCTCATATGTTCATTGAGAATGTCTGTTCCCTGATGTCGGTGCTCTGCAATCTACTCACTTTCTATTTGCTCCATCATCAGTCAGATTCAGACTTCAAGGCAAATATTAGTTACATAGGTTGAAAAAAGACACAAGTCCATCTAGTTAATCTGATTTGATTGGTAAAGATTAGAAACTTCTTAGGACTGACACATTTATTATGCCCCGTACACACGGTTGGAATTTCCGACAGAAAAAGTCCAATGGGAGCTTTTCATCGTATATTCCGACCGTGTGTATGCCCCATCGGACTTTTTACGTCGAATATTTTTCCGACTGAACAAATTCCTATCGGGAAAACCGCTTGTCTGTATGCTGTTCCGACGTACCAAAAATGACACCTGCTCTGAAGCAAGTACGAGACATCGTACATGTTGTCCCGTTGTACGTGTTGTATGTCACTGCATTCTTGACAGTTGTAATTTGGTCTGACCGTGTGTATGCAAGACAGCCTGAGCGGAATTCCGTCGGAAAAACCTTCAGAGTTTATTCCGACGGCAAAACCGATCGTGTGTACAGGGCATTACACTATTGTTGACAAATATTAACACTGCGTTTGTATATATTGACGTACAGCCTCAGCTCATCCACCCAATCCTGGGTTACCAAATAAAACAAAAGTACTCCCAGCAACCACAGTTTTAATTACACACAAATACCCTTCAGATTCAGCACTCATCAGAAACACCAGACCCGTATTTCTGCTTGTGTTTTTGCCTCCCGATGATCAGTTCTCTAGGTAATCATCTGTAGAACAGCATTTGCCCCATTGTATCCTCCTTCCTAGTTCTTTGGTCACTCTCAAGCTCCAGAACAACACAGCTCAACGGGATTGCAGCTTCAAGTCACCTGGGACTTTCCACCTCTCCTCCAGTATATTGGGCAGGGACATGATACACAGCATAGTGTAAACATAACCATAATAAAAAACCAACATAAACATAACTTGCTAAAAAAACAAGTTCATGCATTAAAAAAAAAAAAAGTAAAGTTAACCCAATTTTTTTGCACAATGTGAAAGATGATTGTACGCCGAGCAAAAAGATACCTAACATGTCACGCTTCAAAATTGCACACGCTAGTTGAATGGTGTCAAACTTCGGTACTTAACCACTTCCCGCCCGGCCTATAGCAAAATGACGGGCTGGAAGTGGTTCTGTTATCCTGACTGGGCGTCATATGACGTCCAGCAAGATAACATGCCGGCGGGTCCACAGGAGCGTGCGGCGATCGAGAGTGCGGCGTGTCAGTGTGACACGCCGCATCTCCGATCGTGATATGGAGCCTCTGCCAGAGGCTTCTTACCACGTGATCAGCTGTGACCAATTACAGCTGATCATCGCGTGAACCAGGTAGTACCGATAAACGGCATTCCTCAGTTCGTGCTGACAGGGGGAACCGATCGGCAGCTCTCCCTGTCGGAAGGGGGGTCTGTGCTGATAATCAGCACATTGGCACATCTGATGGGGCTGTGCTGATAATCATTCAGCTGCCAATCAGTGCCCAGAAGTGCACCAATAATAAAGTCTGCCAGAGCCCACAACAGTACCAATCAGTGCCCATTTCAGTGCCCAGCAGTAACACCTGTCAGTACCTCATTATCAGTGCTGCCCATCAGTGCCACCTGCCAGTGCCCATCACAGCCGCCTGCCAGTGCCCATCACAGCCGCCTGTCAGTGCCCATCAGTTCTGCATATCAGTGCCCCCTATTGGTGCCCATTGGTGTTGCATATCAGTACCGCCTATCAGTGCCCATTTCTACATATTAGTGCCTCCTCATCAGTGCCCATCAGTGCCACCTTAACAGTGCCAACTCATCTGTGCCCATTAGAGCCACCTCATCAGTGCCCATCAGAGCCGCCTCATCAATGCCCATCAGTGCCCGTCAGTGAAGGGGAAAACAAAATTTTATGAAAGAAACTAAGAAAAACGTTTTCAAAAATTTTGGTCTTTTTTAGTTTAGCAAACAATAAAAACCCCAGAGTTGATCAAATACCACCAAAAGAAAGCTCTATCTGTGGGAAGAAAATTATAAAAATTTAGTTTGGGTACAGTGTTACATGACCGCACAAATGTCATTCAAAATGTGACAGCGCTGAAAGCTGAAAATTGTCCTGGGCAGGAAGGGGAGAAAGTGCCTGGTATTGAAGTGGTTAAAAATGTCCATAGGCCATGCTTTAAAATGTTTTACTGGTTACATGTTTTGAGTTACAGAAGAGGTCTAGGGCTAGAATTATTGCTCTCATTCTAACGTTTGTGGCGATATGTGTGGTTTAAACACCGTTTACATATGTGGGCGCGATTTACGTATGCGTTCGCTTCTGCACGCGAGCACACGGGGACAGGGGCGCTTTACATCTTTTTTTTTATTATTGTTAATTTTACTTTTATTTTTCTAGTTTGACACTTTCTTTTTAAAACATTTTTTTTATCACTTTTATTCCTATTACAAGGAATGTAAACATCCTTTGCAATAGGAATAAGCATGACAGGTCCTCTTTACAGTGAGCTCTGGGGTCAATAAGTCCCCACATCTCACCTCTAGGCTGGGAAGCCTAAAATCAAAAAAAGGAAAAAAAAAGATCTCGGCTTCCCAGCTGAGGCAGCGCCATTTTTTTCGAATGCAGAGACAGGGCGTGACGTCATAACATCGCGCCGGCCTCCAAATACTCATAGAGACTCCGGGTACCATCTGGTCCACCGGAAATCTCTATCGGCAGCATCCAGCGCCAGCGGTTCCCTTCTCCGACTCACCGATGGCAGGGGTGAGTCGGTAGAGGCAAAGGAGGGTGGCGGGGGGGGGATGTCCCCTCTCGCCACCTGAACAGCCGCTATAATTATTCTTATGGTGTAGGGAATGGCCGGCTGAGAAAGAAGATATCTGAATGATGTCTGTAGCTGCGGGCATCATTTAGATATCACCGCTCAACCTCGACGACGTCCTATGACGTGCGGTGGTCAGGAAGCGGTTAATAAGCCTTTTACACTGGAATTTAGCCGCCCAGGTTTGGCTTTATTTATTTATGTTTGCTGCCGAATAGAATACACCGGCTAATGCTCCTAGTTAATATATTCTTTGAGAACTCCCACTTTTCTTCTATGGTTTTTGTGTCCAGAATATTCTCCCATCTAATATCATTAAGTATGGAGCGCAGTTTGGTAAAATTGGCTTTTTTTGTCCTAGCCTCGTGTCTCCTTTTTCTATGATTTACGGCGAAGATAACTACCCTGAGATCACTATTACTCAAGCTACCCCTGTGCTGTTTGTTATTAGTAGGTCAAGCAGAGCTGTATTTCTAGTTGGGGCGTCTACCAACTGAAACATGAAATTGTCCCGCAAGACGTTCAGGAAATGATGAGCCATAGATGACTGAGCAATTCCATCTGCCCAATCAGTATCTGGATAATTGAAGTCCCTCATGATAACATTGCACTGCCTCACCCCCATTTCTAACTGTGAAAGGAGATTGGTCTCCTCTTCATTCTTCAGGTTAGGGGGCCTGTAGCATAAACCAACTAATCTTTATCTATTTGTTTTTTCTCTTGAAGCTCCAGCCACAAGGATTCTTCCTCTTCCCTTGTAATGTCATCAAATCACTCCTGACATACATGCCCACCCCTCCCCCTGTTCTACCTACCCTGTTTCTTTAAAACAGGGAATACAGTTAAAACGTTGCAATATGAGCTGCCAAACCAGGTTTCTGTTAGACCCCTTTCACACCAAAGGTGCTTTACAGGCATTTAAAAATAGCGCCTGTAAACTAACTTCCCTGCCACCCCAGTGTGCATGCATTTGCCTGGCTTCCCCAGTGTCCCTTCAGACGTGCTCACGCTGCATGCTAAGCTCCCTGGGGGTCACATGCAGACCACGGGAAACCACTGATGCAGTGAAAGGGCCTGCCTGATTGGATAGATGGTGTGTCATTAACTGAAAAAGAAACCGCTGTGTAGGAGGCTTAAAACTGTGTGAGGAACAGCCAAAGTCTGCTATAAAGGTGAGGTTGTGGAAGACCGTTTTATGTCACAAGTCATACACCATCTGTCCCAGGCAAAGATTTCTATGATGTCATAACATCAGAAAGGCTTATGATTGGCCCAAACTTATTCTGATGCAGGACAATGACCCCAACATACATGCAAAGTTATTAGGATCTATCTTCAGTGTGAAGAAGAACAAGAAGTCCTGGAAGTGATGGTTTGGCCCCCACGGAGCCCTGATCTCAATATTGAGATTGTCTGGAATTACATGAAGAGACAGGAGGATTTGAGGTAGCCTACAGCCACAGAAGATACACTATATTGTCAAAAGTATTGGGACACCTACGTTTACACGCACATTAACTTTAATGGCATTGCAGTCATGTTTGAACAAGAAGGGGCCATCCCCAAGCTGTCCCAACAAAGTTGGGAGCATGAAATTATCCAAAATGTCTTGGTATGCTGGAACTAAGAGGCCAAGCCCAACCCCTGAAAAACAAACCCAAACCATAATCCCCCCTCCACCAAATGATTTGGACCAGTGCACAAAGCAAGGTCCATAAAGACAAGGATGAGCCCATTTGGAGTGGAGGAACTTGACTGGCCTGCACAGAGTCCTGACCTTAACCTGATAGAACACCATAGCAATGAATTTAAGCAGAGACTGCGAGCCAGGCCTTCTTGTCCAACATCAGTGCCTAACCACACAAGTGCGCTTCTGGAAGAATGGTCAAACATTCCCATAGACGCACTCCTAAACCTTGTGGACAGCCTTCCCAGAAGAGTTGAAGCTGTTAAAACTGCAATGGGCGGGCCAACTCAATATTGAAGCCTACGGACTAAGACTGGGATGCCATTAAAGTTAATGTGCATGTAAAGGCAGGTGTCCCAATACTTTTGACAATATAGTGTATATCTCGGCTCTTTTTTTGAATATCGATACCGCATTTGCCTTTCACCAATCTGTTGGTACCATTCCAGTCAGTAAGGTTGCCTTTAAAAATTGGGAACAACGGTCTGGCAATACCATCACTAAGCTCCTTAAGGACTCTCGGATATCATCTGGTCTTGATGAGAAGAATGTATTCTCCATGTCAGTTTTGACCAACTTCCCCTGATTTATCTTTTATGGGGCCAGAATGCACTGACCTAGCCTTTTTACTATTAATAGGTTTGAAAAAAAAATTTTTTTTTACTCTCTTCAGCAATGTGTTTCTCAATTTGTTTTACCTGCCCTTGTGTTTTGCATTCCTTTTAGTATTGAAATTACAATATATTTTACAGGACCACTTTTTCTTATTTATATGCCTTTTTAGCTTAGTATTTGGCCACCCATCTTTAACTTCTGTTTCTTATATTTGTTGCCCAATGAAATGCACTACTGAATGCTGTTTACAGTTGCAACACAAGTCATATTGTAATTGAATGTTATGAAAAAATGACCTTTCTTTTTTAATCTGCAGCTTGCTAATTTTCTGAAAATGCAATGCAATATGGCTACCTGGAGGTGTTCTATACACAGAATGTGTACTGACCACCCCCCAGAAACATCAATTCTTGCTTGTGTGATTGGCTCGCCAATTTTCACAGAAGTCTGCCCTCAGATACAAGTCAAATTTCAGGCATCCCCTGCAACAAAAATGTCATTTTTGGTGAGATACTTTCAATAGGAAATCACATCTAAAGGGATGCAGACCCAGCAGGTTTCCTCATTAGAGCCCTGCAGCTGCACAGCTGATTGATAATTATGAAACCACTCTCATTAGACTCACTTTCCCACATATACAGACAAACACACATGGATTTCTTCAGAATAAAAAAAAAAGGTAGGAATCTTCAACAATGTTTGTTAAAACTCTTGTATCGTACATAGATCACCCAGAGGGGAATGTTTTTTTCTCAACAAAAGTAAGAGTTATGCTTTAAAACACCTCCACATTTTTTTTAGTGATCTTTGGACAATAATTTAAACCCATTTAGTATCATGCAGTTATCACTGTTACCGCATTTAGGTCTGTGGTGTTTGAAATTAGCAAGTCCAATGGAGCATTATTTCTACTTGGAGCTTCCATTTCTAAACTCAGTTGGCCTGAAATAGGTTCAAGAAATGACTAGCCTTACTTAAAGTGGTGTTCCGGCCGAAATTATACTGTTTAAATAAAAATACCCCTATAATACACAAGCTTATTTTATTCTAGTAAAGTTAGTCTGTAAACTAAGGTCTGTTTTGTTAGTTTATAGCAGTAATTTGTTATTTTATAAACTTACAGCAGGCCGTGGCCATCTTAAGTGTGGGCATCTGAAGCCAGACTGTATTTCTTCCTGGATCTCATCCTTGCACATGCTCAGTGCAGCACAAGCAGTGTAATAGGTTTCAGGTCAGGTTTCCATAGCAACGGCAGTTTCAGAGGAAGTTGCCGCCCCTTCCCAAAAGGCATTGCAAACAGGAAATGATGCGATGGGCCGCGGCCAGGGAGGAGGAAGTGAAAAATGAATACAGCAGATATACAGTAGGTGCTGAGAAAAAAAATAAAAAAATGTCCAATTTGTTTACAGTGCACAGTTTAGTGAGGGATGCTGAAGAGTTGTAAAAGTGGGTGGAACTCCACTTTAATTGTGCAATTTTATCTGCCCAATTACTGTCAGGATCGTGATCGTCCCCCATGATTATAACATTGGCCTGCCTCCCTGCCATTTCTAACTTTGAAAGCAGATGTGTTCTGACATTTCTGATCTGCATGCTTGGTTTAGTGTACTGTATCAGAAGGCTTTGCAGCCAGAGATGGGCAACTAGCATTTTCAGAAGGAGGTAAGCAATGTGAGCCTCCATATTAATCTCATAACAGGTTTCTTTTAAATGAGCGAGTGCGTTTTTGCCTCATGTCACCCAGAAGCATTGAGTAGTGTGGTTTCAGCCATATACAGAAATCCTTCTGTTTTTTTTATTCATCTCCTCCCTGGAACTATAAATGTCACTGAACAGGAGAATCTGCTCTCTAGCAACTCTAAGTGAAAATCTGGAACACCATTAATGATTTTAGGAAGAATAGACAGTCCAATAACCGTACTATGGGGTTTCATCAAGAGTCATATTGCTGACAGACAAGTACCATCTGAATGAGACATCAGAAGCGCATCACAGCTGTACTGATATTGCATAAGATATAAGAAAACAGCTGGTTTCCCCCCACGCTCCCCTTCTTCCTCCAGCATCTGCATGCCTCTAGCCCAGCCCTCTGTGTCCAGCTCACTGTCCATTGCACGCAGCCATTCACACGCTTAAGCTCTGTAAACTAGCAAATTAAAAAGTAGTTTAACTTGGCAGGAGTTCATGATGATCTAAATCAGCTTAACCCCTAGTAGATTGCTGTAAAACTGCAGAGAAGCTGTTTGTAGCTTAGTGATGTTTTCTAAAAGACGTTTATGGTCAACTAATAACGGTTTAGAATTAGTGTCAAAACTGGAGACAAATTCAATTTTTTCATACTGTACTACATGCATACAGCATTTACTGCGTTGTACTGAGGAGAAGCTCTCTATCAGGGGTACAAATGCTGCAACTGTCTCAAGGCCCATGTAGTTAGGTGGCCCAGCCTTAACCACTGTCCTCTTATTTACCAGGCTCATGTTATCACAATCTGTGCCAAAGTCTTTGAAAATTTAGTAAATGCAGCTCTGTAATTATTATTATATCATTAAGTCCTAACTCCAGGAATTAGAAATAAATGTACCCTTTCAGTTTTCGGTCCTGCTATTAAGCAAAATTGCTTGATCATCTCTCTGCCTTCAGTAGATGATTGGGCTATAAAGGAGTAGCAGACTAATATTTTATGTTTAATCTGTATTTATTAAAAGTTATTGTACATACAAACAGTACAAAATATAGCATATCAGTTTAAAAGATGGATTACATGAGATATGTAATGACCTATCTAGCCAATATTATGTATCCAAATCAAGGAAAATGAACACAGGGTATGTGTAAACAAAATGCAACATTTGAAATCGATGATAAATACAATGCCACAAAATTAGAAACATAGTAATCCAAACTGTAAAGGCGAGATGGGACATATCCTGAACATCAGGGGTTACTAGACTAGGCCTAACTCATAAGGGAGAATAATGAAGAACCAAACTTAAGATAATTGTAAGGCCTCCAAAAGAGTTATGGTATATAGTTTTTTGAGAGAAATGGGCTGCAACTGCAATATAAGGCCAATTACATCCTCATGCGTCTAGACAATGGTAAGCAAGCAAATGATGGATACGAAGAAAAGAAGAGAAAGGAGGAAAGAGGAGAGGATAGGATATAAACAGTTGGGTGATAGTAGAATAGAGAAGGGCTCTTAAGAAAAGTAATGAAAATAGTAAAGTGGCGAATTCTGAGGAATATCTAAAATAATTCCACACAGTCCACATAATACTGTAGTTGCCTGATTCATGCTGCGGTTAAAAAGTGGTGGAGTAAGCAATTTTTCTTCTGCTTATAGGACCCAGGCATCATGAATAACAGTGTAATCAGAGGGTCATTAGGAATCCGATCTCCGATCAGTTTATGATACAGTTGAAGGATTTTTTCCCAACATAGTATAGAGACATCAATGTTATGCAGGACTGAAGGGTGTCAACACCATCTGGATAAAATCTTATAATTATGCTCCTGATCTCTGGTAGATATGGTGGCTTTGTGAGTAAACACTAGTATCTTATCCCAGTCTGTCATCCACAGTAAGAGCAAGGTCCTCTTGCCACTTAGAGAAAAAGCGAGGGTTCAACGGATGTTTCATTTAGGAGAAGTTGCAGACTAATATTTTGATAAATGAAAGGCTTAGTGTTACAGAGAATGTTACACATGAATGCTGGGACAAGCAATAATATTTGGAGAGTTATACTCTAGCTTAGAGGTCCTGCAGCAGCTTTCATTGCCTCTGCTATGCCTAAATGACGGGATGTGCCAATCAAACAAAGCTTCAGAACTCCAGGTGATGCCAAAGCTTGCCCACTTTTTCCCACCTCCCACAAATTCCTATTGGCCATTGAGGCCCATCACAGTAATGAGACAATAGGAATATGGAGCGGACAAGCTCTGACACTACCTGAAGGTGTCTTTTAGATCTGTTATCAGCTTTTTTTTTTTTTTTGCAACAGAATCATAATAACAAAGTTTTTCATTTCTATGACTAAGCTAGTTGGGTTGTTTGTGGAATAAAGCTGTGAATGTTGTGACGTTATCAGAGTGCAGCTGCTTATTCTTTCGACAACACACAATAATGATCTGTTTTCAGGAGATCCCTTTTAAAGGTACAGTGGAACCTCGGATTACGAGCATTTGATATACTTGTATATCAAAGCGAGTTTTCCCATTGAAGTTAATAGAAACAAAAATAATTTGTTCCGCATTGACTTCAATGGGATGCAATACCACATGCGGCCAGAGGCGGGGGGCACCGGAGAGCCTCGGAAACGGTCGAAAAGGTCCGAGCACACTTCGGATGACCGGCAAACCTCAGAAAGACTCCGTTCACGAGCCTTTCTGAGGTTTGCCGAGGTCAGCCGCACTGTCCTCGGGCCTTTCCGTGCATTTCCGAACGCCAACGATCGGCGCTGTTCGGCTCCGACGCCCCCCACCTCAGGCCAAAAGCGGTACTGCACACCGCTTTTGGCCTGAATCCTGCTCGTTTTGCGAGACAACACTCGCAAACCAAGTTAGGATTTTTAGAAATACAGTGCTCGGTTTGCGAAACCCTCGTTAACCGCATTACTCGCAAACCAAGGTTTCACTGTAAATGTAAAAAATATAATAAAGTACCATGCCTCCCTATTAGGGGATGCACTGATACAGCAAGCTTATGCTTTCTGTGCTTGTCTAGCTTTTGAAGATTCACAAGCTCCCCAGTAATCTGCAATTGCTATGTATATGGCACACTGCAATGACTGTGCCATTGCATTTAAAAGGTTTGCACTCGGTAATTTCTCCATCATTCCTGTATTCTTTGTCTGTGGTACTCACAGTGCTGATGAAACGTCTACCTAGAAGTCCTCTTAAAACAAGAATCTGCAGTTTAAAGCCTTGCATGATGTCATCTGACCTTTCCTAACCACAAGAATTGTTTCTAATCTCATACAGTTTAATAAGAGATGTTACAGGCTGCTGTGATTTAATGCAGACACCAAGAATGTACAAGAAAAACTTCACACAGACCCCAGTGGATGTGCAGCTGTAATTACTGTGGTTTGTTTATATATAATTGACCATGTGTTACCCCAGCACCCTTTACACACAAAAAGATATCATTGCTGGGTTGTGGATGTCATTAAGGCTTTAGGTCTACAGTTTATTGTGCACACCTACCATGCCCATTGCGTATCAATGATCTGTTAGCAGCAAGGTGTGTTTTGATTGGAGTTTAAAATGAAGCACTCAGAGCTTCTGTTGAAGAGTCAAGTGTTGGTAATGAGTAGACGATAGTGAGAAGTATCCAATGGTACTTGCTCGGCAAAACCACTGGACTTGGCACCATCTGCTTGGTGCTTTTTCACTCAGATAAGGAAAATTAGGCATTTATAGGGAAAATACGGTATTTAAGAGGCTAGGTGAGGGTTGAGGTTAGGGTAACATTTTTATACGCCTGGGCAAAATGATAAAAGAATAACCACAAAATGTACTGCATATCTCGGCATAATATGCACATAGTCTACACTACAGGACAAAGGGTCTTTAAGTCTTGTATAGCTGCCTTCAGGTAATTGTACACTGGTGAACTAAGCTGTAAAGAAAACCCTTTTGTAACCCCTCCCACTCTCAGCAAGCCTCAGTTTTTGCTAGTGTCCTTTGGTGAACAGATGTCTTCTCTCTGCTTTGTGAGGAACGCCACCTAATGTTCCCTTTTTATGCGTTTTGTCTTTCTTCTCAAGATATTCTTCTAGCAAGATTTCTTTGCTACAGAGCCACTTCAACTTCTCTTGCAGCTTCAAGACTGGTTGACTCTTAGGGACAGAACCCAGATGGTAGTGTATCAGTGCTCTATACCTATTTGGAACCCAGTGTGCTGTCACTCCAGTCACTGACGGGTTAACATGTGGAGCACTGGCTGAGACACATTAAGTCGCAACCAACAATGGGAACAGTTTGGCCACACCACTATTATAAACTTGGCACATTTTTTCCACAAGCCACTAGGACTCGAGTCAGGAGAAATATAGCACCTGCATAGCCTCATTTCCATAGTGCACAGGCCAGTTCATCTGCTTCACCTACAGTAGAGCAATCTTCCTTAAAGTGCCTGTGTATCCACTGTCTATTGTGCCTAATCACAGAAAGCTTAACCACTTAAGGACCAAGCCTCTTTCTGAGATTTTTGTTCACAAGTTAAAAACATTTTTTTTTGCTAGAAAATTAGTTAGAACCCCCAAACATTATACATTTTTTTTTCTAACACCCTAGAGAATAAAATGGCGGTCATTGCAATACTTTCTGTCACACCGTATTTGCGCAGTGGTCTTACAAGCGCACTTTTTTGGAAAAAATACACTTTTTTAGTTAAGAAAAAAGACAACAGTAAAGTTAGCCCATTTTTTTTTTATATTGTGAAAGATATTCATACTACATAGTGATCTCAATTGCTTTAATCCAGGGCGCTGAGCGGTGCTTTCATAGGTGGGCCATTTAAAGCATCTTTTGTATATTTTGTAATTCTAATTTCTCGGGGGCTATGGATGCTTTGAGGTTTCTGAGTAGTAGAAACATAGATGTTAATAGTCTATTCATGAACAATGAACCAACCACCACTCAGGTGAATTTTAATGGAGCTATGTCAGCACTAGGTAACGTTTTGGAGAAGCAGGTGAGGGACCTGGTGGGACATATGCACTTTAGAACGATATATCAAAGAAAAGATAAGTATTAGACGTTTAAGATGGGAAGTAATACCACAGGATGGGTTGGATGATCCGGGTTCCATCCAGGAATGGTTTGACTTATTTATTGGGGTGGAATTTAAGTTGTAGGAGTTGATTCTTCAGAGGAAAAAGCGTTAAATGGCTAATCTGGAATTAAGGATTAATGACTTGCAACAGCTTGACCCCATTAAGGATAGTCAACAAATTATTGATTTTAACACGAGAGTCAAAAAGAGGTTGGAAAAAGTCGATAAGGATACACAAAAAAAGAAAGTTAAAAAATATCACAGAGATATGGAAGATTTCAAAGCCAATACAATTTATGCCTGGCAACAAGCATTACCTGATAATAAAAGTTTAGTAGAAAAACCTTTATCTACACAACCTGTGAGAAACCAGAACCTTCTGGCTCCCTCTAGTTTGGCTTGTGAATATGCCAATGAGGATGGTGATGAATTAACACTAAACTAACTAACTAACTAAATTCCCGACACTGTTCTCCACCCCTATTAAAAGGGGTTATGAAGTCGCACCTCCCCCTCGTCCTTTTTTAGGGAGAGGAAGGGGAGGCCAGAGGAGAGGTCAGGGTTACCCACCTCGCAGAGGGAAGACACACACATACCCTCAACTTTTGCCCTATCACAGAGATCAAACATGGAAAGATCAACAACCCCAGTGGGAGAAGGACCATGTACAATACCAACGTCCAAGGACAGAAGATTAGGAAGTTAAATATTAAGAAACATTTGTTGGGATGTAACGCTCATGCTCATACTGTGACCAACACTGATAACTCTTCGAAGGCAGTGGATAGTGGTTTAAAAAATAAATCTGTTTAATTCTATTAATAATGCCATTCATCAAGTGGAGATGTTTAAGGGTTTGGTTCTATGTGACTTAGACCACCTTAAACCAAAAAAAGATGTGAACCTGAGGCATATAGAGGAAGGCATCGAAATGCTGGAAAAACGCAAAGATATCATAATAAGGCCGGCCGATAAAGGAGGAGGAGTGGTGGTGCTCTTGAAGGATTTTTATCATAGTCAGATCAGTGAGATGTTGTCTGAAGATGGGACCTACAGACTACTGGATAAGGACCCCACTCAACCTTATAGAGACCAATTGGAAACCTTGGTGGACATGGGATTCCGGACAGGAGGTTTCTGGTACCTACAAGCAGTCGTATTCCAACTATACACACTCTGCCCAAGGTCCATAAGGATCTGATTAAACCTCCTGCTAGACCTATAGTGAACAGTATAGATTCGGTTTCCTCAAGAATGGGACAATATTTGGACAATTTTTTGCAAAAAAGTGTGATCAAAACCCGATCCTATCTGAGAGACACAAAGAATTTTTTGAATTGTCTACAGAATGACGATTTGGCAGGAAAACCACATGTCCTCCTTGTAACAGCAGATGTGGCATCATTGTATTCTATAATACAGCATGATGATGCCCTTCTGGCCTTAAATTGGGCTCTCAGTCAAAGAGATGATCTTCCTCATAATCAAAAAATATTCCTTGGACACGCTTTAGACTATTGTCTATCCCACAACTACTTCTGGTATTGCAATAAGTTTTATTTGCAACAAAGAGGAGTTGCTATGGGTGTGAAATTCGTGCCCAGCATAGCAAATTTTATTCATGGCAGAATGGGAAGACAAGGTCATTTTTAAAGATAAGCGTGAGGAATTGATTTTTTTTTATAGATGATCTCTTTTTTTTTTTTATCTGGGCAGGACCTGCAGAATCTTTACTGCAATTTTTACAGGTATTGAACAACAACAATAACATAAAGTTAACCTCCGATTGGCATACTGAAGAAATTAACTTCCTAGATGTGTTTATCGTCGAAATGATAGATTAAAAACAAAAGTCTATTTTAAAGCAACAGACAGGAACAGTTATCTCCCTACTTCCAGTGGCCACCATCACCTTTGGCTTAAAAATATTCCAAAGGGGCAGATTATGAGGGTCAGAAGAAATTGCTCTGAGGTCACCAATTTCATTCTACAATCTAAAACCCTGACTGAGAGGTTTGAAGCCAGGGGATATGATCCTCAATATCTGGAATAGGTGATTGAAGAAGTGGGCTCTGTCTCAAGGGATATATGTTTAGGAGAAAGGGATTCTCCTCCCACCCTGGAATTGAATAAGAATAAAGAATGGGGGTTCATTTTGTGGTTCCATGCCCAATATAAAGAAGTTGAGTCAATTTTCAAGCAACATTGGCATGTCCTTCTTTTGGGCAAGAAATTGAGCACTGCAGTACCATCTGCACCTCAGTTCATATACAGAAAAGCGCCTAGTTTCAGATATCTGGTTTTTAAAAAAGTTTTGGACCCCCCCAAAGCGACCTCTATCTTTTTGGGACTGAAATGGCTTCTTTTCTTGTAGAAGGTGTAATGCCTGCAGGGAGGTCTCAAGACCAATCAGGGGACTAGAAACATTTAGTTCTTCTGCAAATAATAGAAGTTTTGACATCAAACTATTTATTTAGTGTAACAGTACACATGTGGTCTACATTTTAAAATGCCCATGTGGCCTGTTATATATAGGGCGTACCAAGAGGATGCTGAGGATAAGGATAGCTGAACACATCCACAATATAAAGATAGGGTTCAAGGACCATAATGTGTCCCTTCATTTTAAACTGAAACACAACCAGGATCCGACAGGTCTAGAATTCTGGGGGTTGAGTATTTAGAGCCACATTGGAGGAGAGGCTCTAACATGGTTCGTGAGTTGTCAAAACGAGAAACTCAGCAGATGTGCTATCCCCCAAAGGTCTGAACATCGAACTAGACATTAACAGTTTTATTAGTGATAGATGATATGATCTTTCATTATTCTGATTTTAAGTATAGGTGTATTGGGCATTGGATCTGCATGCCAATACACTGTCATATAAATGCCCAATCAGTAGATTTTATTAGAATCATTGGGTTACCTAAAAACACCTCTGTGAGATTTTAGCGTTTTTAATGTGATATTTTTAATGTGATATTATTATGATTATTATATTCTCATGAATTTGATTGTTGCAATTTTAATTATGCAGCAAGATGGATTTATCAATTTGTTTGCTGTAATTCTTTGTGTGCTGCTATATATATATGTATACATTTTTTCTGCAGTTATAGATGTATATTTTTTGCAGCTGTTTTGATCTGCCCATGCCAGCGTGATAGCGAGGGGTGGGTAGAGTGATCTTTTAATTATAGGTCCCATACTCCTATATGAGGATTCACGTTTTGTTGTCATATAAGTGCACTTTATTAATCTATGGTTATAAGTTTGCCGCTTTTGTCCATTGGTTTTAATGATTTTTATCATGTTTATGAATAGTTTGAAATGTAATTGTGCCTATATTACTGTTACCGATTGGTGTTACACTCTGTCTGCTCTACGGCTGTGTTGATCTCCATTTTGTGTGTTTACATGTCAGCGCATTGGTTGTGCGTGGAGTGGGCAAACACAATGGATGTCACATGATTCCTAACAGCGCGCAGGGTTGAGACATTGACTTCACATAAAAGCCGGTAATCACAACACGAGATGACGCCCTCAGACAAAGTCAGGAAGTGACGAAACGCATCAGGGACGTGATCTCCGTGGTTTACCAGAAGTGACGTGTGCGTGTCACGGGCTGCCGAGGTATCAGGAAGTAGGATTGAACTGCTGATGTTCCCCTCACCATTACCTGCTACCGAGTGATTTTCTTGCACAGGCACTTTACATTGCTTGAGTTTTATTGATTTTTAGTACGTATATCTTGTAAGGAGATGATTGGGTTTAATAAATACTTACCGACAGTATTACGCTATATGGACAATTTGTTTTTTCACATGGACATACTGGATCCTTGCATGATACGGCATTAAGTTTGGTGGAAGTTCTATCAGAGCGGTGGAGAATCAGTGGTTGATTAAAGGCGCATTTTATCTGCATATGTGGTGAGTGCATTCCCAAAGGGGAGTTCATCTCACGTGGTGAAGTTTCTGGTGGAAGGTGTTCTCTTCACGATCAATTTTACCATAAGATATCACTGAACTGCACCGCAATATTATTCCATATATGAACATTATAGGGAAGCTTTCCATTTTGAATATATGACATGAGCGCTGCTACAATATCATAAAGGACTCTGCTGCTTAGAGTGTTTTTAGTATTGTTTTTACAAAGATAATGTTACGCTGAGTCATTTGATACCCAATATGTCACGCTTCAAAATTGCGCCCGCTCGTGGAATGGTGACAAACTTTTACCCTCAAAAATCTCCATAGGCGACGTTTGAAAATTTCTACAGGTTGCATGTTTTAAGTTACGGAGGAGATCTAGGGCTAGAATTATTGCTCTCGCTCTGCCGATCACGGCGATACCTCACGTGTGGTTTGAACACCGTTTTCATATGTGGGTGCTAGTCACGTATGCGTTTACTTCTGCACACAAGCTCGTCAGGACAGGGTGCGTTTAAAAAAAAAAAAATTTTTCTTATTTATTTTACCTTTTTTTTTTTTACACTGTTTTAAAAAAAAAAAAAAAATTGTGTCACTTTTATTCCTATTACAAGGAATGTAAACATCCCTTGTAATAGAAAAAAAAGCATGACAGGACATCTTAAATATGAGATCTGGGGTCAAAAAGACCTCAGATCTCATATTTACATTAAAATGCAATTAAAAAAATGGCCCTTTTTAAGAGCTATGGGCGAAAGTGACATTTTGATGTCGCTTCCGCCCTGCAATGATATGGAGACGGGTGGGGGCCATCTTCCCCTCACTCATCTCCATGTCAGGCCATGAGAAGGATCGGATCGCCTCCGCCGCTGGGGGGGGGGCCCTCTCCCGCCACCGATCAAAGTGATCTTGCGACGAATCCGCTGCAGAGACCACTTTTATCTTAAACTGGACCGCTCACAGAAGAAGAGGATACCGGGGTTATGGCAGCTAGCTGCTGCCATAACAACAATACCCTCCTTCAAAGTACCGACGTTTAACGATGGCGGGCGGTCCAGAAGTGGTTAACCTATGCTGCTCTAGTTTTGACTGCCATGCACATCCCAGGTGTGGAAAATTGGCAGACGGACTTGACTTCCTCAGTCATCAATGTCTGGACTCTGGAGAATGGTCCAACTTTCTGTTGCAGATGGGAGATGCCAGATATGGACTTCCTGGTTTCCAGAGTGGACAGCAAACTAGGCAAATTTGTTGCCAGGACCAGGCATCCACGGGCCTTCTCATTGGATGCTCTAATGACTCCATGGGATCAGTCAACCTGAACTATGCTTTTTCACTTGGTGAAGCTCCTTCCTCACCTGCTCTGCAGGATCGAAATGAAGGGCATTCCTGCGGCAGTCCTCATTGCACTGATCCAGGAAGATGTGGTCCTCAGACATAGCATCTGGATAGACTCTTTGTGGGCTCACTCAGACTGTCTGGATCTTCTGTCCCAAGGACAGATTTACCATCCTGCTTTGGGGTTGCTGGCTTTACCTGCTTGGCAGCTGCACCCAAGCTCTTGAGGAACAGAAGCTTATTGAACTTGGCCATGTCTTTCCTCTAAAAGGCTAAGAAATCAACTTCTCGAAGTCTACCAATCACACTTTGAAAGTTTACTTTTCCTGATGCGAAGCCAGCAACTTCCATCCTAGGAAGTTCTTCCCTCAGTAATGAATTCTGTTTTCTCCAGCCTAGTCTAGACCAGCATTTGGCCTTGAGTAATTTCAAAGGTCAGGTTTTGGTCCTAGCAATTCAATTCCAAAAACCCATTTGCCTCTCATTCTATGGTCAAAGCATTCTTACAGGGTGTTGCTTACATCGCATTCCCTGTGCGTTCCCCAGTGACACTGTGGAATCTGAGCCTGGTTTTGTCCATTTTGCAAAGACCACCCTTTGAACCTATCAGGGAAATCCCTTTGTCTACCCTCAGTTATAAGTTTGCCTTTTTCATTGCTATCTCAGTGGGGTCTCAACCTGGTTCTTTTGACTTTCCAAACACCACCCTTTCAACCTATCAACTATACCCCCGTGTCCCCTTGTTATCTATCCCCTTACTCATAAAATTGCCTTTCTCACTGCCACCACCTCTGCTAGGTGAATGTCTGCCGTAGCAGCCTTATCCTGTAAAAAGTCCTTTCTTGTATTACACAGGGATAAGGTTGTATTTGCGGCCTAAGGCCCCCTTTCTTCCTAAAGTGGTTTCTTCCTTTCACCTAACCAGCACATTGTACTTCTCTCTCTATGTCCTGCTTACAAACATCATTGGGAGATTCTCTGCACTGTCTTGATGTGCTGCATGCTGTTTAGGTATGTCTTACAGCTTCTTTTAGGTGATCAGCTTCACTCTTTGTCACTCTTGAAGGTCCCGCGCAGGAGACACCTTGCCACTATTTCAAGGTGGTTTCTCATCTTTTGAGCATTATGTGTAAAAACTAATGTTCTATCCTTACCTGTCAATGCTCATTCCTCAAGATATGTGATTGCTTAATGTGCTTTTCAGCATTGGGTATCGATTTCCCAGTTTAGCAAGGTGGTCACCTGGTCTTCTGTTCACACAGTTAAGGTTGTAAAGTGGTCCCTGAGCTTCTTTGTGCCCTTCCTTGACCCATTTGATATGTGGGCCTGTTGATGTTAGTTTTCTGTGTTGCCCACCCTTCAGTTGGACTACCTTTGGGCATCCCAATGGTCTAAGACTTGTTGAAAACTGTGTCCCATAGTAAAAAATTGTTTTTTTGTCTGTAAAATCCTTTTTGTGGAGTACATGGTTCCCTCACTGTTTCTTAGAATCTACTCCTATTGTTACTTGCTAAAAAATTGAGACATGCATGATGTTTGAGTGGTTATATAGGGCTTTTCTTGCAACTACATTTGCCAGTGTCAAATCACCTGAAAGCAGATGCATAATAAAAAGTCTAAGATTCAAAGAGCTTGTTTTCTGTAATGTATTTCAAGAAAAGGATTTTCCAGGTGAGGAAAAAATCATATTTCCTAATGTACCCCTTACAAAGGCTGTAATTACAATAAGATAACTGTTGATCTTCCAGAAACCCATTGTGTGCCCAACTTCCTGTTTGAGCTGCTGAATAGAACAGAGCAGAGCTGTCAACACTGTATGGGCTATCAGTGCAGCAGTGGCAGAGTTTTCAGCTCAAACAAAAACAGAGAAAAAAGTTTCTGTGCTTGAAGTGTGTGTTTTTTGTTTTTTTTTTACAGACAAAATATGGGGAAATATACATGTGTTACAGAGATGTACTGAATATGCTTTTTTATGCCCAGGCATACACTTTGAGGGGTCTGTTTATAATTTGTATACAGTTTCCCACAAAAGTGAGCACACTCCTCACATTTTTGTAAATATTTTATTATATCTTTTCATGTGACAACATTGAAGAAACTATACTTTGCTACAATGTAAAGTAGTGAGTGTACAGCTTGTATAACAATGTAAATGTGCTGTCCCCTCAAAATAACTCAACACACAGCCATTAATGTCTAAACTGCTGGCAACAAAAGTGAGTACACCCCTAAGTTAAAATATTCAAATTGGTCCCAAAGTATCAATATTTTGTGTTGCCCCCATTATTTTCCAGCACTGCCTTAACCCTCTTGGGCATGGAGTTCACCAGAGCTTCACAGGTTTCAACTGGAGTCCTCTTCCACTCCTCCATGACGACATCACGGAGATGGTGGATGTAGTGCCTCGTTTCCACTGAGCTGATCGGTTCGAGTCGGTACAGTTTGGAAGGCCTAGAATGGTCCGGCCTATTCAGGTGAGCGTTTCCACTGCAAGTCGGACCGCCAGTGGCCATATGTGGGTTTAGAAAAAATGCCTAGCATGGCGTCACACATCCGCCAATCAGTGGAATGTATCGTAGCTCCGCCCTAACTGAACCGTACCATTTTCTATGCCCCCACTTCTGAAGCAGGACTCGGAATGGTGCGGTTCGGTTCGGTTGTATGGTCCACTTTCATAATGGAAACACTCAAAATAGTGAAAGCTCAGTGAAAACGAGGCATTAGAGACCTTGCGCTCCTCCACCTTCCATTTGAGGATGCTCCACAGATGCTCAATAGGGTTTAGGTCTGGAGACATGCTTGGCCAGTCCATCACCTTTACCCTCAGCTTCTTTAGAAAAGCAGTGGTCATCTTAGAGGTGTGTTTGGGGTCGTTATGTTGGATTACTGCCCTGCGTCTCAGTCTCCGAAGGCAGGGGATCATGCTCTTCTTCAGTATGTCACAGTACATGTTGGCATTCATGGTTCCCTTAATGAACTGTAGCTTCCCAGTGCCGGCAGCACTCATGCAGCCCGAGACCATGACACTCCCACCACCATGGTTGACTGTAGGCAAGACACACTTGTCTTTGTGTCAGAAACCATGAAATTAGACAAAGACAGAAGTACAGTTAAATCACACTTGTTTAATAATAAAAGTAAAAGGACAAACGTAGTCAAAACATAGCCAAAGTTCAGTAACCAGAACGGATAGTCAGCCAAGCCAGAAGTCAGGGATCCAAGTAGTGGAACAGCAAGCAGGATCTGGAGCCAGAAGGGATGTCAGCAAAGCCAATCTTTAAACAGGAACACAGGGGATAGTTTCTTGTGATGTGACCAAGGCGAAGGCAGAGCTCCTCTGGACTGGACGGCTTAAGTAGGCAGGACTGACGAGCAGGAATATCAACAGCTGAGTAACTGTGGAGAGAGATGGGAGCTAGAAATTAGCAGACAGCTGAGCGGCCAGCTCAGAGAAGGAAGGGCTGAGTCCAGCCCTGACACTTTGCACTCCTCACCTGGTTGCTGCCACGCACGCTTGACACCATCTGAACTAAATAAGTTTATTGTGATCTCATCAGACCATAGGACATGGTTCCAGTAATCCATGTCCTTAATCTGCTTGTCTTCAGCAAACTGTTTGCGGGCTTTCTTGTGCATCATCTTTTTTTTTATATATTTTTTTATTATTAAATATTTATGACATTTTTTATAGATCAAACAAAGAAAAAAGTTGGACATTTCAACATAAAGGGAGTATCACATGCACATAGGGATGTGAACTCTTAAATGCATGGTGTAGTCTAACAAATCAACTTTCTATCTTTCTTTCAGTCACACATATGTACTACACCATACCATACAGTACAACAGAATTCAAACTTTAAAGAAAGTAAAACCTTCAAAAAGGGAAAACATTGGAAAAAGAAAAAAGCTCAGAGTGGGAAAAGGGGAGACGATCACAATCGTTACCGAAACATAGTGTGAGCTGTATACTGGACTCTTAATTAAGGCCCGAATAGCTCGGTTACAGAGAGAACTCAGATTCATCCCATGCCTTCCAGATCTTAAAGAACTTAGGTAATGAACCTTCAATCAATGCAGTCAGGTGTTCCATCTTTCGTATATCTGTCACTGTAGCTAAAAATTGTGGGAAGGTAGGGGGAGATGTGGACAACCAGCATCTAGGTATGTCCCGCTTTGCAGCCAATAAAATAAAGGACCTAAGTCTCGCTTAGGCTTTAGGGATACCTGATAGAATAAGACCCAATAGGTAATGTATAGGGTTGAGAGGTATGGGGGCTTGTGCATCATCTTTAGAAGAGGCTTCCTTCTGGGGTGACAGCCATGCGCAGACCAATTTGATGCAGTGTGTGGCATATGGTCTGAGCACTTGACAGGCTGACCCCCCACCCCTTCAACCTCTGCAGCAATGCTGGCAGAACTCATACATCTATTTACCAAAGACAACCTCTGCATATGATGCTGAGCGTGTGCACTCAAATTTTGGTCGACCATGGCGAGGCCTGTTCTGAGTGGAACCTGTCCACTGTATGGTCTTGGACACCATGCTGAAGCTCAGTTTCAGGGTCTTGGCAATCTTCTTATAGCCTAGGCCATCTTTATGTAGAGCAACAATTATTTTTTCCAGATCCTCAGAGAGTTCTTTGCCATGAGGTGCCATGTTTAACTTCCAGTGACCAGTACGAGAGAGTGAGAGCGATAACACCAAATGTAACACACCTTCTTCCCATTCACACCTGAGACCTTGTAACACTAACGAGTCACATGACACCAGGGAGGAAAAATTACTAATTGGGCCCAATTTGGACATTTTTACTTAGGGGTGTACTCAATTTTGTTGCCAGTGGTTTAGACATTAATGGCTGTGTGTCGAGTTGTTTTGAGGGGACAACAAATTTACACTGTTACACAAGCTGTACACTCACTACTTTACATTGTAGCAAAGTGTAATTTCTTTAGTGCTGTCACATGACAAGATATATATTTACAAAAATGTGAGGGGTGTACTCACTTTTGTGAGATACTGTGTGTGTGTGTATATATATATATATATACATACACATATACAATATCTCACAAAAGTGAGTACATCCCTCACATTTTTGTAATTATTTTATTATATCTTTTCATGCGACAACACTGAAGAAATGACACTTTGTTACAATGTAAAGTAGTGAGTGTACAGCTTGTATAACAGTGTAAATTTGCTGTCCCCTCAAAATAACTTAACACACAGCCATTAATGTCTAAACCGCTGGCAACAAAAGTGAGTACACCCCTAAGTGAAAATGCCCAAAATGTCAATATTTGGTGTGGCCACCATTATTTTCCAACACTGCCTTAACCCTCTTGGACATGGAGTTCATCAGGCATTCACATGTTGCCACTGGGGTCCTCTTCCACTCCTCCATGATGACATCACGGAGCTGGTGGATGTTAGAGACCTTGCACTCCTCCACCTTCCGCTTGAGGATGCCCCACAGATGCTCAATAGCGTTTAGGTCTGGAGACTTGCTGGGCCAGTCCATCACCTTTACCCTCAGCTTCTTTAGCAAGGCAGTGGTCATTTTGGAGGAGTGTTTGGGGTCGTTATGTTGGGATGCTGCCCTGCGGACCAGTCTTCGAAGGGAGGGGGATCATGCTCTTCTTCAGTATGTCACAGTACATGTTGGCATTCATGGTTCCCTCAATGAACTGTAGCTCCGCAGTGCCGGCAGCACTCATGTAGCCCCAGACCATGACACTCCCACCACCATGCTTGATTGTAGGCAAGACACACTTGTCTTTGTACTCCTCACCTGGTTGCCGCCACACATGCTTGACACCATCTGAACCAAATAAGTTTATCTTGGTCTCATCAGACCACAGGACATGGTTCCAGTAATCCATGTCCTTAGTCTGCTTTCTTGTGCATCATCTTTAGAAAAGGCTTCCTTCTGGGACGACAGCCATGCAGACCAATTTGATGCAGTGTGCGGCGTATGGTCTGAGTACTGACAGGCTGACTCTCCACCCCTTCAACCTCAGCAGTAATGCTGGCAGCTCTCATACGTCCATTTCCCAAAGACAACCTCTGGATATGATGCTGAGCATGTGCACTCAACTTCTTTGGTCGACCATGGCGAGGTCTGTTCTGAGTGGAACCTCTCTTGTTAAACCACTGTATGGTCTTGGCCACTGTGCTGCAGCTCAGTTTCAGGGTCTTGGCAATCTTCTTATAGCCTAGGCCATCTTTATGTACAGCAACAATTATTTTTTTCAGATCCTCATTGAGTTCTTTGCCATGAGGTGCCATGTTTAACTTCCAGTGACCAGTATGAGAGAGCGAGAACACCAAATTTAACACACCTGCTCCCTAGTCACACCTGAGACCTTGTAACACTAATTAGTCACATGACACCAGAGAGGGAAAATAGCTAATTGGGTCCATTTTGGACATTTTCACGTAGGGGTGTACTCACTTTTTTGCCAGCAGTTTAGACATTATTGGCTAAACTGCTCAATTGTGTATTGAGTTATTTTGAGGGGACAGTGAATTTACACTGTTCACACTGATATACAAGCTTCACACTGTTCTTCACACTGTTATACAAGCTGTACACTCACTACTTTAAATTGTAACAAAGTGTCATTTCTTCAGTGTTGGTACATGAAAGATATAAT
The DNA here is from genome assembly GCA_037952835.1 of Lithobates septentrionalis. NCBI lineage: Eukaryota > Metazoa > Chordata > Amphibia > Anura > Ranidae > Lithobates > Lithobates septentrionalis. The sequence continues at coordinate 1,747,724 of JBBDGP010000568.1, read as the reverse complement.
AAAATACCGTGTGTATATATATATATACAGTGGGGACGGAAAGGATTCAGACCCCCTTAAATTTTTCACTCTTTGTTTTATTGCTGCCACTTGCTAAAATAATTTAAGTTCATTTTTTTTTCCTCATTAATGTACACACAGCACCCCATATTGACAGAATTATTGACATTTTTGCAGATTTATTAAAAAAAAAACTGAAATATTGTATGGTCCTAAGTATTCAGACCCTTTGCTCAGTATTTAGTAGAAGCACCCTTTTGATCTAATACAGCCACGAGTCTTTTTGGGAAAGATGCAACAAGTTTTTCACACCTGGATTTGGGGATCCTCTGCCATTCCTCCTTGCAGATCCTCTCCAGTTCTGTCAGGTTGGATGGTAAACGATGGTAAATCTCCAGAGATGCTCAATTGGGTTTAAGTAAGGGCTCTGGCTGGGCCATTCAAGAACAGTCACGGAGTTGTTGTGAAGCCACTCCTTTGTTATTTTAGCTGTGTGCTTAGGGTCATTGTCTTGTTGGAAGGTAAACCTTCGGCCCAGTCTGAGGTCCTGAGCACTCTGGAGAAGGTTTTCGTCCAGGATATCCCTGTACTTGGCCGCATTCATCTTTCCCTTGATTGCAACTAGTCATCGACTGTATTGGACAGATGATGAGCAGTGCCTGGTTTTCTCCACACATACTGCTTAGAATTAAGGCCAAAATTTTCTATCTTGGTCTCATTAGACCAGAGAATCTTATTTCTCACCATCTTGGAGTCCTTCAGGTGTTTTTTTTAGCAAACTCCATGCAGACTTTCACGTGTCTTGCACTGAGGAGAGGCTTCGGTCGGGCCACTCTGCCATAAAGCCCCGACTGGTGGAGGGCTGCAGTGATGGTTGACTTTCTACAACTTTCTCCCATCTCCAGACTGCATCTCTGGAGCTCAGCCACAGTGATCTTTGGGTTCTTATTTACCTCTCTCACCAAGGCTCTTCTCCCCCGATAGCTCAGTTTGGCCAGACGGCCAGCTCTAGGAAGGCTTCTGGTTGTCCCAAACGTCTTCCATTTAAACATTATGGAGGCCACTGTGCTCTTAGGAACCTTAAGTGCAGCAGAAATCTTTTTTGTAACCTTGACCAGATCTGTGCCTTGCCACAATTCTGTCTCTGAGCTCTTCAGGCAGTTCCTTTGACCTCATGATTCTCATTTGCTCTGACATGCACTGTGAGCTGTAAGGTCTTATATAGACAGCTGTGTAGCTTTCCTAATCAAGTCCAATCAGTATAAATAAACACAACTGGACTCAAATGAAGGTGTAGAACCATCTCAAGGATTATCATAACAAATGGACAGCACCTGAGTTAAATATATGAGTGTCACAGCAAAGGGTCTGAATACTTAGGACCATGTGATGTTTCAGTTTTTCTTTTTTAATAAATCTGCAAAAATGTCGTCAATTCTGTGTTTTTCTGTCAATATGGGGTGCTGTGTGTACATTAACCACTTCGCATCCAGGCCATTTCTGACACTTCGCTCCTACATGTCAAAAATCATCATTTCTTTGCTATAAAATTACATAGAACCCCCAAACATTATATATGTTTTTTTAGCAGAGACCCTGGAGAATACAATGGCGGTCATTGCAACTTTTTATCTTGCACGGTATTTGCGCAGCAATTTTTCAAACGCGTTTTTTTTTTAACCACTTGAGCCCCGGACCATTATGCTGCCTAAGGACCAGAGGTCTTTTTCCAATTTGGCACTGCGTCGCTTTAACTGCTAATTGCGCGGTCATGCAATGCTGTACCCAAACGAAATTTGCGTCCTTTTCTTCCCACAAATAGAGCTTTCTTTTGATGGTATTTGATCACCTCTGCGGTTTTTATTTTTTGCGCTATAAATGGAAAAAGACCGAAAATTTTGAAAAAAAATGATATTTTCTACTTTTTGTTATAAAAAAAATCCAATAAACTCAATTTTAGTCATACATTTAGGCCAAAATGTATTCGGCCACATGTTTTTGGTAAAAAAAATGTCAATAAGCGTATATTTATTGGTTTGCGCAAAAGTTATAGCGTCTACAAACTAGGGTACATTTTCTGTAATTTACACAGCTTTTAGTTTATGACTGCCTATGTCATTTCTTGAGGTGCTAAAATGGCAGGGCAGTACAAAACCCCCCCAAATGACCCCATTGTGGAAAGTAGACACCCCAAGGAAATTGCTGAGAGGCATGTTGAACCCATTGAATATTTATTTTTTTTGTCCCAAGTGATTGAATAATGACAAAAAAAAAAAAAAATATTTACAAAAAGTTGTCACTAAATGATATATTGCTCACACAGGCCATGGGCCTATGTGGAATTGCACCCCAAAATCCATTCTGCTGCTTCTCCTGAATATGGGGATACCACATGTGTGGGACTTTTTGGGAGCCTAGCCGCGTACGGGGCCCCGAAATCCAATCACCGCCTTCAGGATTTCTAAGGGCGTAAATTTATGATTTCACTCTTTACTGCCTATCACAGTTTCGGAGGCCATGGAATGCCCAGGTGGCACAAAACCCCCCCAAATGACCCCATTTTGGAAAGTAGACACCCCAAGCTATTTCCAGAGAGGCATATTGAGTCCATGGAATATTTTATATTTTGACACAAGTTGCGGGAAAGTGACACATTTTTTTTTTTTTTTTGCACAAAGTTGTCACTAAATGATATATTGCTCACACAGGCCATGGGCATATGTGGAATTGCACCCCAAAATACATTTAGCTACTTCTCCTGAGTACGGGGATACCACATGTGTGGGGCTTTTTGGGAGCCTAGCCGTGTACGGGACCCCGAAAACCAATCACCGCCTTCAGGATTTCTAAGGGTGAAAATTTTTGATTTCACTCTTCACTGCCTATCACAGTTTCGGAGGCCATGGAATGCCCAGGTGGCACAAAACCCCCCCAAATGACCCCATTTTGGAAAGTAGACACCCCAAGCTATTTGCTGAGAGGCATGGTGAGTATTTTGTAGCTCTCATTTGTTTTTGAAAATGAAGAAAGACAAGAAAAAACTTTTTTTTTTTTCTTTTTTCAATTTTCAAAACTTTGTGACAAAAAGTGAGGTCTGCAAAATACTCACTATACCTCTCATCAAATAGCTTGGGGTGTCTACTTTCCAAAATGGGGTCATTTGGGGGGGGTTTGTGCCACCTGGGCATTCCATGGTCTCCGAAACTGTGATAAGCAGTCAAGAGAGAAATCAAAAATTCACGCCCTTAGAAAGCCTGAAGGCGGTGCTTGGTTTTCGGGGTTCCGTACGCGGCTAGGCTCCCAAAAAGTCTCACACATGTGGTATCCCCGTACTCAGGAGAAGCAGCAGAATGTATTTTGGGGTATAATTTCACATATTCCCATGGCATGTTTGAGCAATATATCATTTAGTGACAATTTTGTGCAAAAAAAAAAAACAATTGTCTCTTTCCCGCAACTTGTGTCGCAATATAAAATATTCCATGGACTCGACATGCCTCTCAGCAAATAGCTTGGGGTGTCTACTTTCCAAAATGGGGTCATTTGGGGGGGTTTTGAACTGTCCTGGCATTTTATGCACAACATTTAGAAGCTTATGTCACACATCACCCACTCTTCTAACCACTTGAAGACAAAGCCCTTTCTGACACTTATTGTTTACATGAAAAAGTTTTTTTTTTTTGCAAGAAAATTACTTTGAACCCCCAAACATTATATATTTTTTTAAAGCAAATGCCCTACAGATTAAAATGGTGGGTGTTTCATTTTTTTTTTCACACAGTATTTGCGCAGCGATTTTTCAAACGCATTTTTTGGGGAAAAAACACACTTTTTTAAATTTTAATGCACTAAAACACACTATATTGCCCAAATGTTTGATGAAATAAAAAAGATGATCTTAGGCCGAGTACATGGATACCAAACATGACATGCTTTACAATTGCGCACAAACGTGCAGTGGCAACAAAATAAATACATTTTTAAAAGCCTTTAAAAGCCTTTACAGGTTACCACTTTAGATTTACAGAGGAGGTCTACTGCAAAAATTACTGCCCTCGATCTAACCTTCGCGGTGATACCTCACATGCATGGTGCAATTGCTGTTTACCTTTGACGACAGACCGCCGCTTGCGTTCGCCTTAGTGCGAGAGCAGGGGGCGACAGGGGTGCTTTTTTTTTTTTTTTTTTTTTCTTTATTATTTTTTTGCTTTTTTATCTTATTTTTAAACTGTTCCTTTCATTTTTATTTTTTTTAAATCATTTTTATTGTTATCTCGGGGAATGTAAATATCCCCTATGATAGCAATAGGTAGTGACAGGTACTCTTTTTTTGAAAAAATTGGGGTCTATTAGACCCTAGATCTCTCCTCTGCCCTCAAAGCATCTGACCACACCAAGATCGGTGTGATAAAATGCTTCCCCAATTTCCCAATGGCGCTATTTACATCCAGCGAAATCTAAGTCATAAAATGCTCGTAGCTTCCGGTTTCTTAGGCCATAGAGATGTTTGGAGCCACTCTGGTCTCTGATCAGCTCTATGGTCAGCTGGCTGAATCACCGGCTGCATTTTCAGGTTCCCTGTTGAGACAGGAGAGCCAGAGAAAAACACGGAAGACGGTGGGGGGGGGGGCATCCCCTCCCACGGCTTGTAAAAGCAGTCTAGAGGCTAATTAGCCGCTAGGATTGCTTTTACATGAAAGCCGACCGCTGGCTGAAAAGAATGATACCAAGATGATACCTAAACCTGCAGGCATCATTCTGGTATAACCACTCAAAGTTGTGAATGGCGTACCTGAAGACAAAAAAATGGTTAACAATAAAGCACAGTAAACGGTAAAGTATAAAAAATTGCATACCTGAAAAGCAAACATGATAAAACATAATAACAATAAAACATTGCAGAATAGAATACAGTAAAAAAGAGCAGAACAATAGAGAGAATAGAGAGAGAGAGAACAATAAAACGACAACTATTTTTTTTTTATTTTATATATATATATATATATATATATATATATATATATATATTTTTATTTTTTTTTTTACACTTTTTTTGTAACTAACTTTTATAACTGTAACCGGTTCCAGGTTCGGGTCTCTCAAAATGCGATGGCATCTTGGGAGACCCTGTGAAAGTGTGCCTAGTCTGTGCAATGCTGTACCCTACGCTAATACTCAACTAGTGCATGGTAGCGTTCAAAACATTCACCAATGCAAAGACCAGGATTGTCAGGACAGGAGGGACAATAATAGTGGGTGTCACGCCTATATCCGCGCTTGCTGCAGACACAATATCTTTTTTGGGGGCGTTCGCTGGGTAGGGGTACTCGGGAGGACATAAAGAAAATGCCTCTCATGCAGCCGACTGCATTTGGTTGGGGATGTGAATGGGGGAAGTACGGGCGCTGCAGAAGCGGTGGGTTCCCAATTAGGATTGGCGAATGCAGTAGGAAGGGCACTATGGGCACGACGGGCCTGTGTTTGTCTTTTTGGTGGCAGCGGGACACTACTTGTGCTTGCCACCTCACCAGCTTGAACTGCACTTATGGGACTCGCCACGTCACCAAGTGTTACTGCAGTGCTGGTTTGACTACGACCGGGGTGTACTAGGCCGCTGGCGCTTGCCAGTTCACCAAAACGCTACCAAAAAATCTGTTGGCGATCGCAGGGATCAGGCCTGACTCTGCGAACGTTGCAGTTATGCGTTTTAGTCTTTTGTAAGTGGCAGTGATCGATCGATACTGCACTTGGGTGGGCTGGGCTGGGCCGGGCGGAGGGGCAAAACGCAGGTGCTAGCAGGTATCTGGGCTGATCCCACTAACACTGCGTTTGTGAGAACCCTAAACTGCTGGGGATGCTAGTATAGATCTGATCGGATCAGATATTGATCCGTTCAGATACTATACCACTAAGGGTGGTGTACAGTGCGTGCGTGGGTGTTAGCGGTACTGGCGCTAACCTGACGCTGCCTGGGGCTGGTGCTTGCCAGTTCACCAAAATACTACCAAAAAAACTGTTAGCGATCGCAGGGATCAGGCCTGACTCTGCGAACGCTGCAGTTATGCATTTAGTGTTTTGTAAGTGTCAGTGATCGATCGATACTGCACTTGGGTGGGCTGGGCCGGGCGGAGGGGCAAAACGCAGGTGCTAGCAGGTATCTGGGCTGATTCCGCTAACACTGCGTTTTTGGGAACCCTAAACTGCTGGGGACACTAGTATAGATCTGATCGGATCAGATATTGATCCGTTCAGATACTATACCACTAAGGGAGGCGTATGCTGCGTGCGTGGGTGTTAGCGGTACTGGCGCTAACCTGACCCTGCCTGGGGCTGGTGCTTGCCAGTTCACCAAAATACTACCAAAAAAACTGTTAGCGATCGCAGGGATCAGGCCTGACTCTGCGAACGCTGCAGTTATGCGTTTAGTCTTTTGTAAGTGACAGTGATCCATCGATACTGCACTTGGGTGGGCTGGGCTGGGCCGGGCGGAGGGGCAAAACGCAGGTGCTAGCAGGTATCTGGGCTGATCCCGCTAACACTGCGTTTTTGGGAACCCTAAACTGCTGGGGACGCTAGTATAGATCTGATCGGATCAGATATTGATGCGTTCAGATACTATACCACTAAGGGAGGTGTATGCTGCGTGCGTGGGTGTTAGCGGTACTGGCGCTAATCTGACGCTGCCTGGGGCGACGCATATCACCGCCGGGCGATCAGGGGGCTAAACCTTTATTCGGTAATAAACGGCGGGTGCCCTGACACTATAAAAAATAAACAAACTAACCAGCGTCAACCGTAACGGTTATACGGTGATCAGTGGTGAAAGGGTTAACTAGGGGGCAATCAAGGGGTTAAAACATTTATTCGGTAGTATATGGGGGTCCCTGACGCTATAAAACGCTGACGGCGAACCTAAATATTTATGTCCCTAACTAGCGTCACCAGCGACACTAATACAGCGATCAGAAAAATGATCGCTTAGTGACACTGGTGACAGGGGGTGATCAAGGGGTTAAAACTTTATTAGGGGGGGTTAGGGGGGTACCCTAGACCTAAAGGGGGTAACAGTATCTGTCCCAACACTGTAACTGTCACAAACTGACACTATGCAGTAATCAGAAAAAAAAAAAAAAAAAACTGCTGGTGTCAGTTTGTGACAGGGGGGGGGGGGGGTGATTGGGGGGGGATCGGGGGGCGATCGGGGGGGGGGATCGGGGTGTTTTGTGTGCCTGGCATGTTCTACTGTGTGTGTGTAGTGTTGGTGCACTCACATTGATGTCTTCTCTCCTCGGGCCGGAACGGAAATTACCGAGCCGAGGAGAGATGACATCATTTCCTTTGCTGCTGTTTAGCATACAGCAGCAAAGGAATGATTCGATTGGCCGGCGGCGATCGCGAGGGGGGGGCCACGAACGGATGGTCTCCCCCTCACCACCGATCGCCGCTGGACAAACGACGACCGCCTCGGGCACCGGGGGGGGGTCCGATCGGACCCCCCACCCGCGGAAGGCAAATCACGTACACTGTACGTGATTTTGCCTGTCCGTGCCACTTTGCCGACGTACATCGGCGTGAGGCTTTCATGCTTTAAAAAAAAACAAAACAGCAAAGTTAGCCAAATTTTTTTGCATTGTGTGAAAGATGAAGTTACGCTGAGTAAATGGATACCTAACATGTCACGCTTCAAAATTGCACACACTCGTGGAATGGCGCCAAACTTTGGTACTTAAAAATCCCCATAGGCGACGCTTTAAAAATTTTTACTGGTTACATGTTTTGAGTTACAGAGGAGGTCTAGGGCCAAAATTATTGCTCTCGCTCTAACGTTCGCGGCGATACCTCACATGTGTGGTTTGAACACAGTTTTCATATGTGGGCGGGACTTACGTATGCGTTCGCTTCTGCGTGCGAGCTCACGGGGACAGGGGCGCTTTAAAAAATGTATTTATTTTTTTTATTGTTAATTTTACTTAAAATTTTTTATTTTGACACTTTTTTAAAAAAAAAAAATTTCGATCACTTTTATTCCTATTACAAGGAATGTAAACATCCCTTGTAATAGGAATATGACACGATCAGTCCTCTTTACAGTGAGATATGGGGTCAATAAGACCCCACATCTCACCTCTAGGCTGGGAAGCCTAAAATCAAAAAAAAAAAAAAAAGATCCCAGCTGAAGCGGCGCCATTTTTTTTAATGCAAAGGCCGGGCGTGACGTCATAACATCGCGCCCGGCCTCCGAACGATCATAGAGACTCCGGCGACCATCTGGTCCGCCGGAAATCTCTATGGTGAACATCCGGCACCGGCGGATCTGCTATCCGACTCACCGATCGCTGAGGTGAGTCGGTAGAAGCACCGGAGGGCGGCAGGAGGGGGGGACGTCCCCTCTCGCCGCCCGTAAGAACGATCAAGCGGCGGAACAGCCGCTATGATCGTTCTTATGGTGTACGGAATCGCCGGCTGAAAATGCCGGTATCTGAATGATGTCTGTAGCCTCAGGCATCATTCAGATATAACCCCTGAAAGTCGAGGCCGTCATATGACGGCTTCCGGACGTTAAGAGGTTAATGAGGAAAAAAATGAACTTAAAAGATTTTAGCAAATGGCTTCAATATAACAAAGAGTGAAAAATTTAAGGGGGTCTGAATACTCTCCGTCCCCACTGTATATATATAACAGAGGTATTTGGGTAGGCGGGGGTGGGCTTACAGAAGTGAAAGATCTCAAGGTGGACATCACCAGTGTGGGGTCTCCAGGTGTGAGTCAAGGCAGTGGCCCTTTATTTTGCACACTTAAAAAAATTTCATTGTTACTCCCAATCATTCATCTATCCTAGCAGAAGTGTATCACATTCAATCAGATATCTTTTGCCAAGTGAAACAGATGTTGGCAAGAGTTCACCTTTGGTACCACTTTTAAAATCCCTTATACTACTACATTTGAGCAAATTGTTTTAAATCGACCTTTATTTATGAGTTCTGTTTTTATATACAGTTAATGAAAGGCAACAAAAATTGGTCACTTCCCCCATTCCAAGCCTATTAAGACTAATGCCGCGTACACACGAGCGGACATTACGGCGGACTTTGCCCGGCGGACTGGATTTCGTCGGACAATTCGATGTGTGTGGGCTCCAGCGGACTTTGTTTTCTCAAAAGTTGGACGGAATTAGATTTAAAACTTGTTTTAAATTTATCCGTTGAAATCGAGTCCGGTCGAAAAGTCCGCCGTCTGTATGCTAGTTCGACGGACAAAAAGCCACGCTAGGGCAGCTATTGGCTACTGGCTATGAACTTCGTTGTTTTAGTCCGGTCGTACGTCATCACGTACGAATTCGACGGACTTTGGTGGATTGTGTGTAGGCAAGTCCGTTCATTCACAAAGTCCGTCGGAAAGTACGTCGAAAAGTCCGCCGTAATGTCCGCTCGTGTGTACGCGGCATAAGGGCTCATGCACACTGCAGCTCAAAAAAAAGAGCTGCTTTTTATAGGCGTTTGAGCTTTTTTTTTCTGTCTCTAAAAGCTTGAAGAAGCTTGTTCTTTTTTGTGCTCTCTTGCATTTTTATTGAGCTCTTTCAAGCTTTTTTGAGCATTAGGCTCCATGCATATTGGGCTTAAAAAAAGACTGTTCTCTTGGGAGTAAAAAACACTCAGCATTTTGTGTACAAAGTTTAGACGAGTTTAGGATAATTTTAAATTTTTTCTGCCTCCAAGCTCTAATCAGAAATGCGAATCAGAAGGGTTTTTTTTCATATGCCCTGTACACACAATAGGATTTTCCGACAACAAAACCGCGTATTTTTTTCCGAAGGATGTTGGCTCAAACTTGTCTTGCATACACACAGTCACACAAATGTCGGAAATTCCGAACGTCAAGAACGCGATGACATACAACACGTACGACAACTGAGAAAAATGAAGTTCAATAGCCAGTGCTGCTCTTCTACTTGATTCCGAGCATGCGTGGACTTTTGTGCATTGGACTTATGTACACATGATCGGAATTTCCAACAACAAGTTTTGTTGTCTGAAAATTTGAGAACCTGCTCTCAAACATTTGTTGGCGCAAATTCCGACAACAAATGTTCTATGGAGCATACACACGGTCGGACTTTCCGAAACAAGCTCACATCCATCATTTCTTGTCGGAAAATCCTATCCTGTGTACAGGGCATAAGGCTCCGCGCACACTGGGCCTAAAGGAAGAAAACTAGTTCCATTGGCAGAAAAACACTCATAGTAGTTTCTGTACACAGTTTAGGAGAGTTTAACTTTTTTTTCTGCCAGAAAGTGCCAATCAAACCCAAACCAGAAGGGTTTTTTTCTAACAAACACTAAACCTAAAATATGCCTCTAAACGTCCAAATGTGCATGGACACATAGGATAACATTGAGCTGCTTCTACAGGCAGAACACAAAACTCCTGTAGAAGCAACGTTTTTTAAGCCAGTGTGCATGGATCCTAAGTTTTTTTTTTTTTTTTAACAAACCCTCGTAGATAGTATTTTCCTAACCACTGTATAAACTAGGGTTGTCGCAATATCAATACTAGTATCGGTACCGGGACTGATACCGAGCACTGTGCGAGTACTCGCACTCGCACAAATGCTCCCGATGCCTAATCCAATACCTGCAACCAGATAGTCGGCGGGCGGAGCGGAAAAGTGCCGCCTGTCAGTGCCATCTATCAGTGCCCATAAGTCCCGCCGATCAGTGCCCATAAGTGCTGCCTTAGTGCCATCCATCAGTCCCGATAAGTGCTGCCTATCAGTGCCATATATCAGTCGCCTTATGTTCCGCCTATCAGTGTCATCTATCAGTGCCAGCCATCAGTCAGTGCCACCTATCAGTGCCCATCAAACTGTCACATGACATTAAAAAAAAGTATCTGTATCGGCGAGTACTTGAAAAAAGTATCGGTACTTGTACTCGGTCTGAAAAAAGTGGTATCGGGACAACCCTAGTAAAAACAAAACAAAAAGCTTGAACAAACCTTTTTTCGCACGTTTTCACACGTTTTTGAGCTCTTTGGGGCACTAGCTCCTATCTAAAATATGAATTTGGTGGGGGGTTTTTTCTGCCTGTAGGATTATATGCCTGAAAACACCTGAAAAAGCTCTAGAGTGCATGGACACATTGGCTAACATGGAGGGGAGTTTCCAGGCAGAAAAAAAATAAGAGCTCCAATGCAATACAAGTAAAAACTCTTGGGTTGAAATCTATTAATATATTGTAGGTGTTGCATAAAAAGTTATCAGAGTTCAATATCATTTATTGCAATTATAACCATGTACATCTGATAATTCTGCAATACGTGCATTTGAGCAATTTTATTGAAGGTCCACTATTTATGACAAAGTTTAAAAGTTTTTTGCTTTTAATTCGAGGCAATTTTTTATATTACCCATGGAGAACTAAAACAGGTTTTTACGCATGTGTCCAACTAAACATTACTCTCATAAGTTGGAGGAGAATGGCTATTACAGAGTTAAGCGGCCGTCTGGATTGCCTGCAGCAGAGCCAGCTGGCGTTGAGTCCTGAGCTCAGATCCAGCATCTCTACAGAGTAAATTTTTGGTCTCACGACAAGCCAAAGATTGGGTATCCGCTCCAGGAAAGTCACCCTAGACTGTGTGAGAAACCTGAGCCCGCATTATGGAATCCCTCTCGTTACAAGCAGATCATGGCCAACATCTCATATTAGAGGTACCTAGAGGGGGAAGGCTCGCACACACCTTGTGCTTTGTGCTTGTTACCCATATCGTACATTATTTCAACTTCCATTGAAGATCGACGTGTTTGCTGCCAGAAAACATCAATTACTTGGCCATGACTATTCTAGCTTTCTAAGAATTGAATTGTTTACTCCAGATGACTTTCAATATTCAATTACTGCAGAGAGAAAACAAACAATGTTACAAGGAGGACTGATGAGCTTAGGTCATTATTGGAACTTTGGAAGCATTATTACTGATTGTAGGCAGTGTGAGATAATCACTCAGGGATATTTAGTGACAGTAGACTTCTATTATGTAAAGCAATGAAAAAGCTGTTGCTGTTTTTTAGAGTAGGTTTAATAGAAAAATGAGAGAGGCTGTCTGTTGCATGTAGATGTTTTTACCTAAAGGGTATGTTCAGGTATTTCCCAAATTTACTTCTTGACCTCCCTCTTTCCCTCTAGAAAATAGCAGTGATTTTTTTTTTCTTTTTACGTTGTTCCTTGTGTTATTAGTCCAAAGAGAAAGTTGGAAGCTCACTGGATTTTTGCCAGACCAAATAAGTGAAGTTTTTCTTTGTACTTCATGCATTTTAAAGTGATAAAACCTGAGAAGCTATGTATGTATTGCAGAGCTGTACTGAATATATTTTTTATTATTTTTCAAAGACATACACTTTGATAATCATTCTTGTTTTATGGGTAGCACAGGATGGTTAGCCATCTTGATTCTGTGATCAATTCCCAACAATGATGCTGTCTTCATAAGGTGACTCTGTTAGTTTATGCCTGTGTTAGGGATAGTAAATGATGCATGTATTGAGAAAAATACAGGTACACTGTCATTGCTGACCTTCTAAAAATTCTAGAAGTCTTCTATTCATGTTTATCCTCTGGGTGATTATCTAATTCAAAAGTTCTGTTATAAGTAAATGCATGCTTGTTCCAGGCCAGTGTCTCATAGGGGTTGTTGTACTAAATCTGGAGCGTGGAAAATCTGGTACAGCTCTGCATAGAAACCAATCAGCTTTCATGTTTTATTGTCAAAGCTTAATTAGACAAGCTGAAGTTAGAAGCTGATTGGCTACCATGGACAGCTGCATCAGATTTTGCACTCTCCAGTTTTAGTAAATCAACCCCATAGTAATGAAGTCAGAGACTGCTAGCCAGCTAGTATTTTCAGATGGTGGTCCGCTTTTTCTCTCATTACAGGGCTCCTTTAAAACCAGCATGGTAAAGATCGGGCTTGCCAAGTAATGGGAACTGTGCAATTTATTTTTTTTGCTAGCATTTGGCTAGATAACTATTTTTGGATTAGTTGTGCATCATTGGATTATGTGTTGTCAGAAAATGAGCACAGCTACATTTTTTTGAAGAGATATTACAACTCTGCTAAGACTATAAAAGACATAAAAATGTCTGCATTGATTGAGGCCTATGAGTAGGAGGCTGAGGATACATTTACTCCAGATGTGCATGTCTTAAGACAGGTTTTACACACATTGTAAAAGGCACCTTTCAATTGACTTTAGTGGGAAAAGGGACATTAATAGATATTTGTGTGTGTGTGTGTATATAATATATATAAAAGGCTTTGTTCATATGGGCTTCAGCCTGTATAAGAGCAATGTGTGCGCAAACTTAAAGCAGGTTTGACAAATCCATTAAAGCACCCTATAGTTCGTTGAGGTTAAGCACAGATCTTTAAGGTAGTGCTGACTGACACTTTAAAGCTAAACTCCAGCTTTGCCAAAAACAGAAGATAACGGGCAACAGCATCTTAAAAAAAATAAATTAGAAATCATAAGCTCCAACTGCCTTACTAGCCTGATCTCCAGACATGTTCCTCACAGGCTTACCAATCCAACAATGCAACAATTCTGCTCTTCTGGTTTGAATGAGACCCAGCATCAGTCAGCTTGCTTACTGGAGCCCAGGTTGTTAAGGGCCAACCCCCTGCCCTTGAATCACAGTAAAATGTTCAGGATTTATATTCAAATCTGTTCACTTGTCCAAATGGGGCATGTCAACACCTCACTCCAGGTGCAAAAATTTTACATGGAACCAGTCAGGTCAGTCGTTGCTTCCTTCCACCTGAGTGATTTTCTGACCTCTGTTAACATCAAGGATACTTACAGTGGATATAAAAAGTCTACACACCCCTGTTAAAATGTTAGGTTTCTGTGATGTAAAAAAATGAGACAAAGATAAATAATTTCAGAACTTTTTCCACCTTAAATGTGACTTATAAACTGTACAACTCAATTGAAAAACAAACTATAATATTTTACGGGGGGGGGGGTAAAAGTATAAATCTAAAATAATGTGGACTCATCCTCTTATAACTTGGGATGTAGCTGTGTTCAGAGTTAAGCAATCACATTCAAACGCATGTTAAATAGGAGTCAGTACACACCTGCTATCATTTAAAGTGCCTCGGCTTAACCCCAAATAAAGTTCAGCTGTTCTAGTAGTCTTTCCTGACATTTTCTTAGTTGCATCCTACAGCAAAAGCCATGGTCCACAGAGAGTTTCCAAAGCATCAGAGGGATCTCATTTTTTAAAAAGCTTTAAGTCGGGAGAAGGGTACAAAAGAATTTCCAAGGCATTAGATAAACCATGGAAGGCAGTCATCATCAAGTGGAGAAAATATGGCACAACAATGACTACCAAGAACGGAACGTCCCTCAAAAATTGATGAAAAGACGAAAAGAAAATGGGTCTGGGAGGCTGCCAAGAGGCCTACAGCAACATTAAAGGAGCTGCAGAAATATCTGGCAAGTACTGGCTGTGTGGTAGAGTGGCAAGACGGGAGCCTTTTCTTTCAAAGAAAAACAACCAAGCCCGGCTACATTTTGCAAAAACACATCTGAAGTCTCCCAAAAGCATGTGGAAAAATGTTATGATCTGATGAAACCAAGGTTGAACTTTTTAGCCATAATTCCAAAAGATATGTCTGGCACAAAAACAACACTGTACATCACCAAAAGAACACCATACCCACCATAAAGCATGGTGGTGGCAGCATCATGCTTTGGGGCTGTTGTTCTTCAGCTGGAACAGGGGCCTTAGAGGGAATTATGAACAGTTCCAAATACCTGTCAATATTGGCACAAAACCTTCAGGCTTCTGCTATTAAACTGAACATGAAGATGAACTTTATCTTTCAGCGTGACAACTATCCAAAGCATACATCCAAATCAACAAAGGAATGGCTTCACCAGAAGAAGATTCAAGTTTTGGAATGGCCCAGCCAGAGCCCAGACATGAATCTGATTAAAAATCTGTGGGGTGATCTGTAGAGGGCTGTGCACAGGAGATGCCCTCGCAATTTGACAAATTTGGAGTGTTTTCACAAAGAAGAGTGGACAAATATTGCCAAGTCAAGATGTGCCATGCTGATGGACTCATACCCAAAAAGACAGAGTGCTGTAATAAAATCAAAAGGTGCTTCAACAAAGTATTAGTTTAAGGGTGTGCATACTTATGCAACCATATTATTTTATTTCTTTTATTTTTACTTCCCTCCACCTAAAAGATTTCAGTTTGTTGTTCAACTGAGTTGTACAGTTTATAGGTCACATTAAAGGTGGAAAAAGTTCTGAAATGATTTATCTTTGTCTCATTTTTTTACATCACAGAAACCTGACATTTTAACAGGAGTGCGTACACTTTTTATATCCACTGTATGTGTTTCCACCTTCTCTGCACATGAATGCTACCTGCTGTTTTGCTGTGAAAAATGCAAATTTGATTCTGGCCTGGGGAGAACTGCACTTTCTAGCCCTGTCCATTGCACTCATCCCAGGTGTAGAAAATTGGCAGGCAGACTTCCTCAGTCATCAATGTCTGGACTCAAGAGAATGGTCTTTTCACCCTGAAGTTTTAAGAACTCGCAAGTGGTCCACATCGACCACCTAGTTTCCAGGTTCAACAACAAGCTAAGCAGGTTTGTCTCCAGGGCCAAAGATCCACTAGCCTTCGCGGTGGATTCTCTGGTGACTCCATGAGATCAGTACAACATGATCTATGCCTTTCTTTCTCTGACATTCCTTCCTTGCCTACTCCCCAGGGTTGAGCTAAAATGGCATTTAGGTGATTCTCATCACACCAAACTGGCCTATAGGAATGTGGTACCTTATCAGGCTCCTGGCAGAATCTCTGTGGGCCCTCCCAGATTGACCAGATCTTCTGTTCCAAGGACCACCACTCTGCTTCTTCTGTTTGCCTTTCTCGTCGGCATCCCTTCTGTAAGGGTTAGTCTCTGAGTTGGTGGTTTTAACTACACAACGGTTTTTCAAAGTCCAAGTCCTCTTTTCTTCCCAGTGTGGTTTCTTCCTTTTACCTTAACGAGGGTATTGTTCTATTATCCCTCTATCAAGCTTCCTAAGGAGATTTCTGGATGTGGTACACGCTGTTCGAGTCCATCTCTCAGCGACATCTCCCTTTCGACAGTCTAGTTGTTTGTCATTCTGAAAGTCCCCATAGGGGTTAAGCTGCTTCACGCACCATTATTGCCAAGTGGGTTCAACCATTTCTGTTTCTAAGCCTATAATCTCAAGTGCCATGCTTCACCTTTCCCTGTCAAAGCGCGCTCCACCAGGTCATTTAGTGCTTCTTGGGCTTTTCAGGTTTAGGCATTTGTTTTTCAGATTTGCTGCCACCCGATCTGTGCACCCCAGGTGAATGTTCGGGCCTCAATTGATGCCAACTTTGGTCATAAGGCTCTGTAGGCTCTGTTGAGCCCTCTCTGTTAACCTATTGTTTTTTGTGGGTCTGTTAGCCCTTCCTTTGCTTTGTTGCTTACCGCTCAGTTGGACTGCTTTTCGATGTCCCAATGTACCTGAATGCTGCATCTTGTGTTCCGTGATGTACAATTAAGAAAATAGGATTTTGACTTGCCATATAATCCTTTTCATATTCATGCAGTACATTTAGGGACAAAGACCCTCTCCCCAGCCCTTGTTCCTTTGATCTACTCCTACTATTACTTGCTACAGCACTGTAGACGGCTGGGAATGGGAGGGATTATACTGGGCTGTCCTCCCAATGTACCTGAATACTTCATCCTGTGTCTCCTAAGCAGCCCATAGATGAGTCTGTTTGACAGTTTGAATGAAAGAATTACTAGATTCCCCCATCCACATATTCAATGTGGATGCGGGAAGCCTCCCCACTGAGCCTTTGTATTCTGACAACGGAGAGACTTCCTCACTATCAGAATACACTAATACTCAGAATACACTAATCAGCACTGCCGCCATAGCTGATTGAGCGGGGAAAATCTGACAGGCTAGTTGTGCAGAAGTCGATCAGTAGATGGACTTCTGTACAACTAGCCTGTCCATACACGCATCAAAATTCTGCCAGTCCCTGCTGAACCAACCAAATTTTGATCCATGTATGGCCATCTTTAATGTGTCAAAGAAAAGGATTTTACAGTAAGTCAGTAATCCTATTTTTCAGTGCAGCCAGTATAAGTACCTACATTTGCAGTTTTGTGAACTGACAGTTCAGGAAGGGAAAGGGGAGGCCAAATTAGCAAGAAGACCCAATGTAACCCTGAAACTCTAGAGGTAAGATATTACTACAGGACTTCCTAAAGTGGGGGTTTTATATACAGCGGGTTTTATATACAGCGGGTAAAATAAGTATTGAACACGTCACTATTTTTCTAGGTAAATATTTTTCTAAATGTGCTATTGACATGAAAGTTTCACCACATGTCAGTAACAACCCAGGCAATCCATACATACAAAGAAACCAAAACAAATATGTTCAGAAATGAAGTTATGTGTAATAAAATGGAATGAAACAGGGAAAAAGTATTGAACACATGAAGAATGGGAGGTGCAAAAAGGCAGCGAAAGCCAAGACGCCAGCTGAAGTGCAATTGGAAAGCAATCCTGCCCCTTGTCAGTGCAAATTAATATCCGCTGGTTCAGTCTCAACTGATGGCCTATAAAAAGGTGACTCGTTACCAAGGTGTCACACAAACGTCTCATGATGGGTAAAAGCAAAGAGCTCTCTCAAGACCTCCGCAACCTTATTGTTGCAAAACATACTGATGGCATTGGTTACAGAAGGATTTCTAAACTTCTGAATGTTCCAGTGAGCATTGTTGGGGCCATAATCCGGAAGTGGAAAGAACATAAATTCACAATAAAGTGGCCACGACCAGGTGCTCCTCTCAAAATTTCTGACAGAGGAGTGAAGAATTATAAGAAGGGTTGTCCAAAAGCCAAGGACCACTTGCAGAGAGCTTCAGAAAGACCTGGAATTAACAGGTAAAATAGTTTCAAAGGAAACAATAGGTAATGCACTCAACCGCCATGGCCTGCTCACCACACAAGACTCCATTGGTGAAGAAAAAGCACGTTGAAGCTTGTTTAAAGTTTGCTGCACAAAATTTAAAGAAGCCTGTGAAATACTGGGAGAATATAGACTGGTCAGATGAGACCAAATTTGAACTTTTCGGATACTCTTTGGACTTGTGTCTTTTTTCAGGACTTGTGTCTTTTTTCAACCTCACCTGCTACAGTATGTAACTATTTGTTTCAAGAAACTATTAGATGAGCACCTGAACGACCACAACATACAGGGGTATACAAGGTAATACTGACATATAATCACACACATAGGTTCGGCTTGATGGACTTGTGTCTTTTTTCAACTTCGCCTGCTATGTAACTATGTAACATAATACACACCATGTTTGGAGGTAAAATGGCACTGCACATCACCCCAAAAACACCATGCCAACAGTGAAGTTTGGAGGTGGGAACATCATGGTGTGGAGCTGTTATTTAGCATACGGTAATGGCAAACTTCATATCATTGAAGGAAGGATGAATGGAAATATGTACCAAGACATTCTTGCTAAACATCTACCAAATCCAGTTGTTTTTTATTTGTATCAAATAATCAATTTTCAATCAAAACAATCTTGAAAGATGTGAGGCGATCAAATCATTGATCTCTCATTCATTTATTACAATAAAAACTTAAAGTGGTTGTAAAGCCACTGTATCATAAACATACTGTACAATCCCCTCTGTTAGACAACATATGCCCCTGTGTCTGTGCTTTATTAAAACAATGCAGATTTCTACCTTATTTCACAGCATTTTCCGGCGCTTACATGACTGCATGGCTCTCTCCTCTCCCAGGCTGACAACTACAGCGGGAGGGCCTGAGAACTCCCACTGATGTCAACTGGTAGGAGTGGAGGTAATAAGGTAGAAATCAGCATCTTTTTTAATAAAGCACAGACACTGAGAGACATAATGTTAGCTAACTGAGGGGATGGTATGATTATGATACAAGTATTATAGCAGCAAGAAGGGAAGAGGTGGGGAGCAGAGCGGCAAAGACTAGCTGACAGGAAGGGAGGTGGGGGAGAGAGGACGGGGCAGAGAGGACAGAGGAGTGCTGATGGAGGCACGTATACTGACCACGGTGTCAGGGCTCAGCAGCCATGAAGAACCAGGTAGGATCAGCCAGGTTTTTTAGGTTAAACAAGGGGCCAAATCACACAGCACTGTGCGGTCATGCATGCTTTAAGGGAACAGGATCAAGAAAAGGACATATTCATGAGACTCGAATCCATGTCCGAAGAATTTTCTCTTTCACTAAATTTGTATGTCCATGGGTTTACCACCACCTATTTCTCCTTTAAGTGATCCCATTTGTTTAGTCAAACTGGGAGGTGCTAATAATTTCCTTAAATTATTCTTGTGTTACCAGAGCAACAGCATCAAACAGCTAATACAGCATGTCTGTAGAAAAACCACATTACCTGCTAGATATACCACATCAGATGACTTTATATTTGCTTTGGAGAGAATGTTTCAACATGGTTCCATGGCAGAGTCATTTGGCTTGGAGCGCAGACAAGTAAATTGCATCTCTTTGCAGTTTTATGCTATTGGTAGTTGGGGGATTCTGCTGTGTCACACTGCATGTCAATTCATCTCACGCCAATCCGCAGTCACTCATACCCCCCCTATTTAGCCGCAGACAGCAGTTTTCTCTTTTCTCATCTCTGTTCACTGGGCACACCAATGAATATGGATTGTATAATTTTTATGAGCTTGGAGTTCAAGAACAGCCATGGTAATCCTTCAAATTTCCTGCAGCCCTGCTCCCTGCCTGATGCATGTTGGTGCACAAGTCAATGTTTAATACATGGAGACACTTCTGTGTCTGCGGTAAGAAATGTTCTGTGGTTTCATCTGCTTGTCTTATTCCAGGAACTCTGCTCCTAATCATACTCCAGCTGCAGTCAAATTACAGCATAAGATATTTGCCTTCTATAGATAGTCTAGCAATGCTTACATATGTGTATGCAAATGATTCCTGTAAACCATAAAAGTTGTCGATACTTGAAAAAAAATCCTCAGTTTTTTAGCTACTTTTAGCTAGTAGGAAACTACTTGTCAAAAGTCTTATTGTTGGCACGACTTTCGGTGTTCACAAGATTATGCTTTGGATCTCCTTGATTTGTACAAGCTCAGGCCCAGTAGTGATTGATCGCTCAGTATCCTTTGGCTTCTTGGGCGAGCATCAGCTCTTGCACCAATTCCTTGCTTTTCCTCTTCCCGTTTCTTTTTTTTTTCACACTCGTTCCTCCCTGATCCCCATCTATGTCCTAATTTAGGTTTTAGAGATAAGAAAAAGAAACCACGCTCTTATGGCTTAAGCTTGCATGGGTCGGACCCCTGTTTACACACTAGTATTATATGTTCTTGCATTGTATGTTCTAGGGGCCTTGTTTGGAACTAACATTTTACATGTAATTGGATTCCCAATGGTCATAGAATTAAACAAGATGACACCGTTCCAAATTTGAATTGACATATTTCATGGTTTATTACTGTTAACTGCTTTATGAAGGTTTCTGATCCACCATGTTTGGCACACTATTTTTTTTGTTGTGTCGTACTGTACTACATGCTTTGCTGAAGAACAAAATAAAGAATTATAAATGAAAAAAAAAAGTCTTACCCAGTACTTGCAGTTTTCAGCTTTCAATGCTACTGGCTTCTCTCTGTACTGTTCCCCTGAACTTCTGGTCTTCACAGGTAAAAGTTAAAGTGGTTCTAAAGGTTGGACAATTTTTACCTTAATGCCTTCCCTACATTAAGGTAAAAATGTCCCTGTATTTGTTTCACCCCCCCTGCATACTAGGGACGTGCAGTGAGGTTATTGTAGCAGCGCACGGCAATTTTTTTTTCAGTAGTACATTAAACTCATTACCTCTGTACAATGCAAGGTAATTTTTATGCATTTATGTAGTATACACTATACATATATTTTGTGATTAAATAACATTTCTAATCATATGGAGTTAATCACAAGAGTCCCCCTTTACGTCAGAGTCAACAAAGTTGACACTCTTGGCTTACAATTGCAGTGAGCAACCCTGCTGGGTAGCCACAGTCTGGGCCAGCGGTGGACTGATAACTCATGGGGCCTCCGAGCAATTGAAGATCATGGGTCCCCCAGGTTTAAAGATAGCTGTCTCATGGGAGCCAACATTAATGTGGCAGACTGAAGCAACACGCAGAGTGGCAGAAGGAGTGTGGTGGGTATGATGGGGGCAGTATGTACAAGAGAGGAGTGTGGAGGGTATGATGGGGGTAGTATGTATAGGAGAGGAGTGCAGAGGGGATGGTGGGGGTAGAATGTATAGGAGAGGAGTGCGGAGGGGATGGTGGGGGTAGTATTTATAGCAGAGGAGTGTAGAGGAGATGGTGGGGGTAGTATGTATAGGAGAGGAGTGCAGAGGGGATAGTGGGGGTAGTATATATAGGAAAGGAGTGCCGAGGGGATGGTGGGGCTAGTATGTATAGGAGAGGAGTGCGGAGGGGATGATGCCAGTTGGATGTATGAAGTGGTCTGGGGGTGATGCACCTGGGGGGAGTTGGGGGCTGAGAAATAGTGATGTATATAAAAACAAAATCTATTGTACTCATCCACTAATATTTACAACAGTACAACAATGAAAACTGCCAGCTCCTAGCACTCTGTATGTACAGATGATGTGAATGTAATATATGACCATTCAAATATTCCTGTGTTATCCAAGCTCTGTACAATCAGAAGTTTACACTCTCCACATACACATAGGGTTAATGAATTGTCATAAATGACTGCACATTATCTGGACTGAGGATGGGGGATGTTTGTATAGACAGAGGTGTGAGGCTTGGAAGATATATGTTCAGACACACTTCAGACCAATCCTCCTGTCACCTTAACCCTTCACAGCAACTCCTGCAAAACAAATCCTGTCAGCTTTCCACCCTAGGAGACTCAGACAAAAACTCTCAGCTCACCTCTTCCCTGCATGTAGTGTGAGCAGCACCAGACCGACATTATCTACTCCTCCCGACATGATCTCCTCCTCAGCTCCGCCTCCTGGGTTCTCTAAGCACACCGCACTAGTGATCGGAGGGGGGGGAATTAAGTCATTGATAAGAGAGACCCTGCGGGAGCCGGGAGGGGGGGGGGGGGGAGACAGCAATGAGCTTTAGATTCTAACAAACACACCAGCGCATTGTATTTATGGAGAAGCAGTGACACTGCTGCTGTCTCCACAGTGACAAATATGCTAATGGAGCTCCCCCTGCCTAAATGGTCTGTCTGGGTTTCAAAGAGTCTGAAAACCAGGCAGATGATTCAGAACCCGGACTGTCCGGGTGAATCCCGTACAGGTGGCAACCCTAGGTCAGTGGCTGGTGAGGCACTGGCTAGTACCAGAGCCAGATACACACAGGCTACACACTCCGCGATCGTTAGAGCAATAATTCTTGCACTAGACCTCCTCTTTAACTGTAAAAAATTTTAAGGAGTTTTTTAAGTACTGAAGTTTGGCGTCATTCCACAAGTGTGTGCAATTTTAAAGTGTGACATGTGAGGTATCTATTTTGTCGGAGTAACATCATCTTTCACATTATACAGAAAAAAATAAAAAATCGGGCTAACTTTAGTGTTCTTTTTTTTTTTTAAATTCATTAAACAGTTTCTTTCCAAAAACAAATGTGTTTGAAAAATTGCTGCGAAAACACCGTGTAACATAAAAAGTTACAAGGGCAACTATTTTATTCCCTAGGGTGTCTGCTAAAAAAATATATAATATTTGGGGGTTCTGAGTAATTTTCTAGCAAAAAAATTATGATTTTTACATGTAGAGAAGAATAGTGTCAGAATTGGCCTGGGTGGCAAGTGGTTAATTACCATAAGTAAGTAATATACAAATAATTATTATATATTGTTTTTAAGGTAATTTACTATATTTTCAAAAACATTACTCAACCAGGTGACTTAACAGAAAAATTACTGAACCTTGAAGTTATAACTTCAAACCAGTAATTTCACAGTAAATAGATAAATAATTAATTATACTACAGTATATGCTATAACATAATAATATGATTTAGCTTGATTAAAACAGTACTTTTTCAGCAGCAGACGATTCTCATTCTCCCTCTTAACTGTGAGAAAAACATGGAATTATGGGTACATCTTATACCCATAAACCCATGTTTTTTCCTTCTTAAGAGGGCTGGGAGGGAGCATTTGCCTTTTAGACACATGCCCCCTTCTAGGACACTGAAGTGAGAGGATAGCCTCCACTGCAGCATTTTTATTGGACAGCTTGGGCCAATGGTACTTTACCATTGGTCCAAGCTCAAGAAACAATGGGCAGAAGTTTTGAGGCAACTTTTTTTTTTAAATATAAATTTATTAAGACATAACATGTTAAAAAAAAAAGGAGGGGGAAGACAATACAAATACTAGAATTTCAATAGCTCTGAAATGAACTGGAAAGAATTAACGTGCATCCATCCAGGAGAGGGATTAGATATTTGTCACTTGCAACCTCTACATGTTTCGTGGTGAACCCGCTTCTTCAGGAGTATAGTTTAGAGTTTATCTCTATAAAGAAATAGACATATACATAAATAATCTTAACGTAATGAAACCAAATAGACAAATTAGGATTGCAAAATTTTGGGAAAAGGACATGGACCACCTATTGTCTGCCATAGAGGTGGGACATCCCATATCCCTATATTTTTTTTTTTTCTTTCCCCTTTTTTCTGTTTTCCCCTTTTTTCTGTTTTCCCCTTATTCCCCTTTTTTTCCTCCCCTATTGAAGTCCAGGTGGCCACTGAGTCGACATTTCTGCCACGAGTTGGTCATTCATAGTCTCTTCTGAGGCTTGATAATTGTCCTTTGCCTTGGTTCTAGAAGATATATTGGCACTATGTATATAATAAAAAAAACGTTTTCTCTATGCAACTACATTACCTGTTCTAGTTTAGCTTTACATTAGTTATGTTTTGTTGTACTGTGTTTCCCCCTTTGTTATTGTTTTCATTCATCTAAGCTGGGCTGCTTGCTTTCCTGCAGTGCTGTCATCTGTGTGGATACATATTAATTCCTTCCAGTTCATTTCAGAGCTATTGAAATTCTAGTATTTGTATTGTCTCTTTCCCTCCAAAGGTTTATTTTTAATCATGTTATGTCCTAATAAATTTATATATATATTTTTAAAAAATTATTTTTTGTGAGTCTTTACAGTATCATGAATGTCCAAAGTTGCCTTAAATCTTCTGCCCATTGTTTCTTGAACTGATAGGACGATGGTACATCATTATATATATATTTGAGCAGTAGTGATAATCAAGTCTCCAAGCTGTCCATTCATCTCAGTGCCTCTGACAAGAAATGAGCGGCACTGTGAGCTCATCCTCTGTCTGCTGCAAACAGTATGTGCCAGCTTGTATTTAAACTGGCCGCTCTGTATGTAGCTTCTGACAGACTGCACGAGGAGCCCCATATCTCCGGAACCATAGGTTCTAGGAGCCCCAAATTTTGACCAGTGGTGGGGTAGGACTGCGGCTACCCCACCAGTCGTCAAGCTATGACTCTCGAAGCTTGATCGTTTTTTTGTTGTTGTTTTTTCATGGCTCTGCCTCACCTGCCTTCCCTGACTGCATGTCCCTGCTGTATACTGAGCCTGGTCTTGATCCAGCACTGTTCCCATATGCAGCAGCTCTCTCCTCTCTCTCTCTTTGCTCACAGAGGCAGCAAAGCGAGCCATCGATTCCTGCTGCTGTCAATCAAATCTTGTGAGCAGAGAGTGGGAGTTGGGACTGAGCCATAATGTGTGTGTCAATAGTTGCTCGGGAGCAAGCCTGCAGGTGCACACCCATAGAGAGTGGCTTCCTATGGTGGAACACTGAGAAGAGGAGGAGCCCAGAGTGCCAGCGGGTGAACCCAAAAAGAGGAGGTTTAGGGCCACTCTGTGCAACACCATTGTGTTGTCACCAACAGTGGCTCACGCTATCTGGAGGCAGTCTGTTAGCTTGGAGAAAGGGGAGGAAGAGAGTGCATTGCCTTCCTAACCTGTGGGCCTGTGTGTTTCTTTGATGCACACAGTGTAGGGAGAGACAATCTATCCCTGCATACATGGGTTGGCTCCATAGGTTGCTGCAAGAGAAAGGAGGCACACTGAAATAGAAAACTGTGGGCAGTAGTCATTGCACCAGTTTACACAGGAACATAGGCACAGATTAAAAGATAAAGAAGCTGCATGCTCAGTAAGTGACTGAATCAGCTTCTGAAAGAGGGTTTAATATCACTTTAGCCTAGTGATATACATTTCTCAGTTGTGTGTACCCAAAAGTGGGTAAAGCATGTCTACGATTAACTTTATTAGCCAAAAACACTCCTGTTAACACTACTCTGAAACTGGTTTCTCTTTGTGCCTGACTTCAGTGTTAAAAGAGAAGTGAAGAAGTCCCCCACTGTCTACAGATCTCTGACAGTAATTGCATGTAGAAAAATCTGACAGCCTGGTTTTACCCAAGTCAATCGATGGATCAACTTGGGTACAATCAGCCTGCCCATGTCCCTGGGTTACAAACAAGATGTAGGTTTGTAAGTCGGAACAGGTACATTTTGTAAGTGTAGCTCCAGCCAAAAAAATATATTTTTAAGCTTTTTGGCTAGCTTAGGGAAGGGTTAACACCCCTTTAACGTTTGTTTTACTGTGTGTGCTCAGAAGCTTTCACCTCACTTTCTGTCCCTATGACAATTGGATTTAGAAAATTTTGGGTTGTTGTGGAAACAAGCCTTGGTGATAAAGCATCAGTGGAGGTACCTTTTTCCCATAATAACTCTTACAGGAGTGACTTTTCCTTCCTGGGGGTGGATTTCCTCTCGCTTCCTGTTGTCTCCCTCCGTTTGTAAGTAGGAGTCGTTTGTAAGTCGGATGTTTGTAACTAGGGGACTGCCTGTACATTAAAATTTGGTCAGTCTCTGCTAAACCGGCCGAATTTCAAACCATGTATGGTCTGCTTTAGTTTGCAAACATTCAGCTTATTTTTAAAAAGATACAATAGGTGTAATTTTTTTAAATGTAAAAGTTATTGTAGTATTGCCTAATCTAAGAAATTCAAAATTACCTATAACTACCTAGCAGATTTAACATTTTTAGATTCAACTGGTACTTGGTATGTAAAGCTGGTGAATCTTCCTGGTGGCTATGGGAACCAATTTTTTTTATTCAAAGTAAACACGCAATTATAAAAAACTGGCTACGCTAAGAAGGATGAAGAAGTGCTGAACTTTGCGAAACCTGCAGAACTATGTTATTCAAGCCTTGTTTCTTTGTGAAGCCCCTGGATTCCAGGGCCATGCTTTTCACATGACCTCAGCTTTTGCCCTTGTCACTTTTAAGCCCTGCTTTTCCTGGGTACTATGCCAGAGTCTTTCAGCATTGACATGGTAGAACTTCTGTGTCAGGAGAGGCTCCAGCATTGGTAAAAAAGCAGGGCTTTGCCTTCTGATATCAGAATTGCCCTCCCTGAAGAGTAGTAATCTGATGGCTGGTAGGGCAGTGATTAAGAAGCATCAGGAGAGGTGGAGAAAGCACAGAACCACAAAATGAATGAGCATAAGCAGGCAGATACTTGCGCTGCAGGTCCTCAGATATAGTTTAATCTCCAGTAAGGAGAGCAGTGGACAGCACAGTAGTGACACGGCTAAATCTTACTACAAATCATCTTAGACTAGCAGTCAGAGGCAGCATTGCTATATGATCTCACATTGCAGATATTCAGCTATGAAACTACAGCACAACATTGCATTTGCCTAGGCACTGTCACACGCTAGAATGTGCATTACTTTTTTTTTCAAGAGGAACTTAAGGCAAAAAGTAATTTTTTTTTCAGGGCACTACTTAACCACATTTAACATTTCAAGATGTTCCCTATAATGTAGCAAACCTTCACATTTTTTATATAGGTCCACTTTAACTATACCCTGACCTGCTTGTTTTAATAAAACAAGGCCCATTGCCTTTCCTTTATCGCTTCCTTCTGTGCATCTTGGACATGAATTAATTTGTATAAGCAGATGTGTTTCTGTTGCTTGAAATATAGCTTTAGGCTAGTCTTTGGACACAAAAGAATCTCGGCACAGCAGTGCGAGGCTGAACCACATTCTTTTTCAGCATGAAAGGTACAGATTAAGGCTCTAAAAACATGAGATACATCAAAACTGTAGAAACACAGGTGCAAGCCAACCGGAAAAAGTCATCTGCAGGTAGAAATGGGTTTATATCTGGACTACGTGCACCGTGAAAGGCTCAATATTTTTATTTATTGATTAATAGGCAATCCCACATGCACAAGTCATGTTACCCAGGTTTTGTAGATTATGCTCTTAAAAGTGCATCTATAGCCAACAACAACAAGCCAACAACATTTTTTGTTGTTTTATATAAAGTAGGAAATAAAAGCCCATCAGTTTTTTTTTTTAGTTACATGTGTTCCCTTGGAGATATTTCCCCTCACTTCCTTTGCTAAAACACACCAGGAAAGTATAGGAAATCTGTCCAGTGAGAGGAAGTTCTCCTTTAGATAGCTGTCACATCAAGATAGATATCTTCATTGGAGGATCTCTTTCATCTCTTCTTTACAAGGTCACCTGTAACATTTTGGATTTGCCATCAATTTCCATTTGAGTGACAATGGTCACTAGGAAGAATAAAGAAAGTGAATATTCCCAGAAGAAGCACAGCCAAGAAAAATACATAGTTTGTAAAGAAAACTTTAACAATTTCCCTGCCCTAAAAATATTTTTTAAATGCGTAATGCCATGCATATGCCGTTTAGCGGCATAGGAAGGCATGGCCAACTCCAGGTATGTTTGGTTGTTCCAGATAGGGCTATAATCAGTGAAACCAGTCACCCCCTGCATTTGTAAGTAGGGAAAAGTCGGTTAGATTTAGCAGAGTATTGGGCTTCTAATCCTTCAGAGAGAGAGGGTGCATTTGTATGGTGTACTAGAATGGTCAGAGAAGATTTGCAGATTGTCCCCTCATTCTCCACCCGAGCCATATATGCCACATATGCTGCAACTGAGCAGCCAAAAAGTATATCCAGGCATTCAGGAATGCAATCCTCCCTGTACTTTTTGGGCACTGAAGTTGTTCCAAACTGATTCTGGGTGAGTTCTGCTTCCACAACAGGTGTCAGAAGATAGTTAATTACCCTAAACATTTTGAGGGGCATTTGTGCACAAAATAAAGCAACTTGGGCATCGTAATCATTTTCACCAGGTTCGCCTGTCCTACCATAGTAAGCAAAAGTTTATGTGAAAGTTTTGTTTTGTCACGAAACTTAGCTAGCAGTGTAGATATATTTAAACGGGAGTAGTCTGTAATAACTCGGGAAATCACCACCCCTAAGTATCTAAAGGAGTCAACCATGAGAACTGGACAAAAAGGAGGAAAGGCCAGAGTTGGGCACCCAAAAGTTATTTTAAAGGCTGACTGTTTGGATTTAATTAAACAAGATTTCCAAAGATATTTCTCTCATTTTAAAAACATATCACTTTTTACTTTAATTCATAGGGCAGGGAAGGAAAACCAGGAAAACAAGGCGAGAAGGGCAAGCCAGGACGAAAGGTAAGGTCAGGCATCTGTTGTTCACTATGTCTTGTTCTTGGATGACACCTTAACTTGTCTTAATCATTTATTCTGTGGGCTGTTTAATAGGGAAACAAAGGTTTTGAAGGGCATCTTGGGGAGACAGGATCTCCAGGCCAAACAGGACCCACAGGAAATCAAGGACCAAAGGGAAGCAGAGGCACTCTTGGACCAGTGGTAGGTACACAGTTGCCATGCATACGTTCTCAAAATTATGTATTCTAAACCCACAGTTTATGGTTGAAAGTCCAAATGTAGTCAAAACTGTTTTAATATAGAGAAGGGGAGCCCCAAAACCTCTGTATAGTTTTTATTGCTCTCTGTTTCCCCAGTACAGAGATTTACCCTCAATTCTTAGTAACCTCCAAGGAAGTGAGAATTATCTCTTTAGCGGAGACACAGAAAACAATAAAAAAAACACCCTTCGCCTCTCTATTAAGCATTGTCTGCATTACTATTGGGTAGATTCTACTCACTTCCTGTCCTGGTGATACAAACCACACTAAAAGCCTGACCGAGAACATGGGGTTTTCGTAGCACAGTGCATCTCTCTGTACTATTTCAGAAATATTTAACTGATATGACATTGTGTAACTTTAAAAGAATCATTTAGTAAAGATCATTTGTACTGATCTCAAATCTTTAAGGGTATCTGAACTTCAAAACAAAAATAAAATATACTGCAGCTTACCTATCTTTAGTCATGGTGCATTGCTTTTTTCAGCCTTCCTGCTTTATTTTCCCTGGTAATTCTTCAAATAACACAAATAACACAATTCCTGTCCTAGAATAGTTACTTTTACTCACTATGGAGTATTATTACATCGTTAGACTGAAAAAATGTCTGTCTAGTTCAACCAATAAAAAAAGAAAACCAAAGGAGAAGGCCTTCAAAAAATGTAAGGTTGAGGGTTCATCTTCAGCATTCCAAGTTTACAACGTATGCAATAAGAAATGTAAGGGTGCAATCAGGACAGCTAAGATAGAACACAAAAGGCACACAGCAGAGGAGAGTAAAAAAAATCCCAAGAAATTCTTTAAGTATATAAATGGTAAAAGAGGGAGGTCAGGTCATATTGGCCCCATAAAGAATGATGAAGAGAATCTGGTTACAAAGGATGGAGAGATGGCGAAGGTATTGAATTTATTCTTCTCAGTCTTCACGAGGGAAACGGGGAGCTTCAGTAACCAAAACTGCAAGGTTTATCCTCATGACAGGTCACAGGAAGCACCCTCGTAGCTAACAGAGGATTAGGAATAGACTTGAAAAACGTAACATTAATAAGTCACCAGGACCAGATGGCTTGCACCTGAGGGTCCTTAAGGAACTCAGTCAAGTAATTGCTAGACCATTGCTCCTAATTATTACGTACAGTCTACGGACTGGAATGGTGATTGGAGAAAAGCCAATGTAGCACCATTGTTTAAAAAAAGGACCAAGATATATCCCTGGGAACTACAGACCAGTTAGCCTAACATCAATAGTTTGTAAGCTCTTGGAGGGGATGATAAGGGACTATATACAAGATTTTAGTAATGAAAATGGTATCATTAACAGTA
Source organism: Lithobates septentrionalis (assembly GCA_037952835.1). Taxonomy (NCBI): domain Eukaryota; kingdom Metazoa; phylum Chordata; class Amphibia; order Anura; family Ranidae; genus Lithobates; species Lithobates septentrionalis. Next base: position 1,717,439 of record JBBDGP010000568.1, on the reverse strand, counting down.
AACAGCATGGATTCATGAAAAATCGTTCTTGCCAAACCAATCTATTAACCTTCTATGAGGAGGTGAGCTGCCCTCTAGGTAAAGGAAAGCCTGTAGACGTGGTGTATCTGGATTTTGCAAAGGCATTGGATACAGTTCCCAATAAACGTTTACTGTACAAACTAAGGTCTGTCAGCATGGACCATAGGGTGAGTACATGGATTGAAAACTGGCTACAGAGGTGAGTTCAGAGGGTAATGATAATTGGGGAGTATTCTGAATGGTCCGGTGTGGAAAGTGGGGTCCCTCAGGGTTCTGTCCTGGGACCAATTCTATTTAATTTATTCATAAACGATCTGAAGGATGGGATAACAGCTCAATCTCAGTATTTGTGGACAACACTAAGCTAAGCAGAGCAATCCTTTCTCCACAGGATGTGGAAACCTTGCAAGAAGATCTGAACAAATTAATGGGGATGGCAAATGAGGTTTAATGTAGACAAATGTAAAATAATGCATATGGGTGGCAACAAATATGAATGCAATCTACTCATTAGGGGGAGAACCTCTGGGGAATCTAGGATAGAAAAGGACCTAGAAGTCCTAGTAGATGACAGGCCCAGCAATGGCATGTAATGCCAAACTGCTGCAAGCAAAGCCAATAGAATATTGGCATGCATTAGATTAACTCCAGAGATAAAACAATAATTCTCCCACTCTACAAGACTCTGGTCCGGCCGCACCTGGAGTATGCTGTCCAGTTCTGCGCACCAGTCCTCAGGAAGGATGTGCTGGAACTGGAGAGAGTCCAGAAAAGGGCAACAAACCTAATAAAGGGACTGAAGGACCTTAGATATGAGGAAAGATTACGAGCATTGAACTTATTCTTTCTGGAGATGAGACGCTTGAGAGGGGACATGATTTCAATGTACAAATAACGTACAGGTGACCCCACAACAGAGATAAAACTTTTCTGTGAAAGGGAAATTAAAAAGTCACGTGGCCATTCACTAAAACTAGATGAGAGGCAGTTTAACCTTAAACTGCGTAGAGGGTTCTTTACTGTCATGCCCCGTACACACGATCGGATTTTCCGACAACAAAGCCATGGATTTTTTTCCGAAGCGGTGATGTACAAGAAGTACGATGAGCCGAGAAAAAAGAAGTTCAATAGCCAGTGCGGGTCCTTCTGCTTGATTCCAAGCATGTGTGAACTTTTGTGCGACAGCCTTGTGTACACACGATCGGAAATTCCGGCAACAAGTTTTGTTGACGAAAAATTTGAGAACCTGCTCTCAAACATTTGTGGGTGGAAATTCCGACAGCAAATGTTTGACGGAGCATACACACGGTCGGACTTTCCTACAACAAGCTCACATCCAACATTTGTCAGAAAATCGGATCGTGTGTACGGGGCATAAGAGTGATAAAAATGTGGAACTCTCTTCCACAAGCAGTGGTTTCAGTAGGGAGCATAGATCATTTTAAAAAACAATTATATAGGCACCTGCGCGACCATAACCTACAGGTATATACAATGTAATACTGACATAAAAGCACACACATAGGTTGGACTTGATGGACTTGTCTTTTTTTCAACCTCACCAACTATGTAACTATGTATATACACAACCTGCATGCCGCATTTGTTTGGGAAGCGATGTGATTTTCCATATTGCATCAGTTATTGGGTTGTGGTGCTGTTGTAGGATGAGTAGAGAAGATTTATGAATATTTGAGGCAATCTCCCTTGGAGGATCCTCTTTCCAAATTTTGTGTTTCATGCATATTTTCCTGTCACTGATGTTTGTCCTGCGTCACCTAGTCTCCCATCCTCATGGGTATTTGTCAATGACCCTGGCTTTTAGGACCTGATCACATAAAATCCCCATGAACACCCCTCTCCTGAAGAAGCTAATCTGCAAAATGTGTTGAGATAGAGATATTGGAACCCCTCCACAGCTCAATTGTATTGGAATTACAATGTATATGAGTGTATATTTGTACTTGAATTGTTATATATATCTGGTGTGCCAATAATTTGACCTCTTCTGGATCAGACATAGTGACGCAAGGGGGGAGGGAAACTGAGAAAAGTGAGGGTTGGTAAGAGGGGGGACCACAACACGGGCAAATGTGGAGAAAAGCTGTTTCTACAATGAGGAGAGGAATTTGTCAGAAAAACAAAACAGGTTCCAGTAGAGACAGCATGTATAGTGCTCCTCTGTTTTGTTCCTGAGGGCAGCTGTCAGATGTTCCATGTGCTCGATATTGTTCATCCTGGCAAACCATTGGGGCACGGTGGGAGGGGTCTGTTGTTTCCACATACAGGGGATGCAGGGCCTGGTGGCATTCAATAGATGTTTCAGTAGCGACTTGCGGTATCTCTTACTAGACATTGGAGTCAAATTAAGAAGCACTGGGGCAGGGTTGTCAAAGAGAGAGAGACATCTGTAAGGTTGTGCACTATTTGCAAGACTTGTTGCCAAAAAGGGTGGATATTAGGGCAGTCCCAAAAAATGTTGAATATTGTGCCGACCTGTGTACCACATCTCACACAGAGGGCTGTGATGAGGAAACAATGAAGCCATGGAGGGGGTTCAGTACCATTGCGTTAGAGTTTTATGGGTGGTGTCTTGATATTTGCTACATAAGGAAGATTTGTGGGCAAAGAAGCATATGCTGTTCTTTTGATCATCAGAGAGTGTTGTGTGGGGGTCCCTCTCCCATTTTTCTAAATACGGGGGGGGGGGTCCTGCTGGGAAATAGAGTCAAGCAAGGTATGATAAGAAGAAGAAAGACCTTTACGAATGGGTCCTTCACCAATGCAGAGGTCTTCAACCTGGGTAAGGGGGTCTACAGAAGTGTGTATGTTCCAGAAGGGATGTTTGTTCCCTTGGTTGGAAACCATTATCAGTTTATACACTCTTTTTTGGGATGTGTTGCTAGACTGCTCCTTATACAGCCCTTAGCTTATTATTGACTCTTGATAAGGACTACAAACGCATCATTCTCTCTTCATCTCCATTACCTGGGGCAAGAAAGTTGGTAGTTTAAAGAAGACAGCTTGGAAGGAAGAAGATAGGAATGTTTGTGCTTTTAGTTTAATTCACAGGAAGTGGCAAGGACACAGGTGTTGTCTACACTGATGTTTGTTTGCATGAAAAATGAAAACTAATGAAACCTCCATTAACAGTTGGTAATATGCAATATATACATGTTTTGTTCTTGGGTTTAGATATCCTTTAAAGCAACCTTGTTCCTATTTCTGGTGGCCAATGTCTTTCCACTCTGATCTCCAGCTGCTGCAAGTTTCTGACATTTACATGTATGTCAAATACCTGCTCTGCCACCACTCTCTATGGTCAATTCTGCGAGCTACTACATTACTACAGGATGTAGGACTATAGAGAATCTACTTGCTACCATTGTCCTTCCTTATGGTATCTATGCTATATTTCTCAGAAAAGGATTGTGAAGTTCTTATAGCTCATGAGGCCTCAAGTCTAAATATATATAAATGTTTATGTTATTAGCTAAACCACAGGCTTAGTTTAGGAATCACTTCGGGGACTGAAAATTGACTGGCAATCCTTTGTTTCCCTAGGGATCTCCGGGCAGGATGGGGGCACAGGGAGAACCAGGAATACCTGGCTATCAGGTAATATGTTCCTTTTCATTCTATCACAAAATAGGTTTAATTGTGTTTTTAAATTACTTGTTTACACAGCAGCTTTTGTGCCCTAGGGCTAATCAGTGTATTCTTTTATAGCCTTGCTGTTATTTCTACCGTGTGTTATGTGGGAGGCATAAATGGTTCTTTATGAATATTGAAGTCTAAGGGATTACTCAACCCAAAGCTAATATTTCACCTATTGAACCAGCTTTGTGTATCTCATAAACTTTTAAGTGACTTTGTGTAGGTCTGCAATTTCAGTGTCTGCTAATTGATAGACTTTTTGTTAATCAGAAGTTGACCGTTTTTGAATAAGTCAGTTCAGTAAAGACAGCCTGTACTAAGAGAAATATGCTAACCTCCATATAAAAATGTTGCTTCCCTTGCTACTATAGTGACATACTCGCTTCAGTATTTTGAGTTACTGACCTCATGCAACTCTGCAGATCATGAGGGTAATAGTAAAGTAAAATGTCCATATCTGCATGCTTGAAGTATGTTAGTCCTCATTTACACAGACATGTTTTTTTATGCATTCACAGAGCATTTCTAAATGCATATAAACACATGTAATGATTTCAAATAGTATAATTTATACTGTGTGCATTTGCGTGCATTCAGTTTAGCTGCATTTAGAAAAAATAGAACTATGTGCTTCCAGCGGTAAATTAACCATTCTAAACCTGTCTAAAGCACATCTAAATCCAAGTACATATACATGCTAGAGAAAAAAAATTAGCATTTATTATTTTTTTGCAAATGAATCCGCAAAGCATTGCAATTGCGATCACAGGTTTAATGCACAGGCTACAAACTCTTCCTCCAGCTTCTTGTCTGTACTGAGGTACAGACTTTCAGTTGGAGAACTGGAAGAAGTGCCAATATACTATGAGTGAGGTAATCACTGCACTTGTGTACCATTGATAACTACAAGTCCATCTGCTGCAGTGGAAGTACAACTCTCTTGAAATAAATGATGCAGCTATGCCGGTAGAGCTGAAATTTAAGACTGCCAGCTGCTGCCAGGAAGAAGAGCCTCTATGCGCTGTCAATTGTCTTCGCACCATGTTACATGATACACCCTAAATATGAGTGTAACATGCTCTAAAAGGTGCCAGTATGTGGCAAGTAAGTAAAACCCAAATTCCAAATAAGTTGGGACGCTGTGTAAAATCTATATAAAACAGAATGCAATGATTGCAAATCTCCTAAAATAATATTTTATTCACAATAGGAAATATATTACATGTTTAAACTGAGAAAATGTACTATTTTAAGAAAAAAATAAGGCACTGTAATTTTGAAATGAATGGCATCAACACGTCTCAAAAAAGTTGGGACAGGGCAATGTTTACTATGGTGTAGCATGGCCTCTTCTTTTAACAACTTTGTGAACATTTGGGAAATGAGGAGACCAGCTGCTGGTGTTTTTGGGAGAGGAATGTTGTCCCATTCTTTTTTCTTTTCTGATATAGGATTCCAACTGCCCAACAGTCCTGGGTCTTCTTTCTCGTATTTTTCATTTTAAGATGCACCAAATATTTGCAGTTGGTGAAAGGTATGGACTGCAGGCAGGCCACAGTAGGACCCGGACTCATCTACTACGAAGCCATACTGTTGTCATAGATGCAGTTATGCGGTTTAGCATTGCCCTGCTGAAATAATCACTTGACTGATGATGCCTTTCAGTTTCAAGATGTACAAGCTGTCCATGCAGGCTTTTGAACTAAGTGCTGATAAGAAGCCGGAAGTTCCCTTTCCTCTTTAGTCCGGAGGACACGGCGCCCATGTCAAAGGAAGTAATATTTTGTTTCGTCTGACCACAGAACAGTTTTCCACTTTGCAGCAGACCATTTTACAGGAGCTTTTGCCCAGAGAAGACAGCGGTGTTTCTGGATCATGTTCAGATATGGCTTTATCTTACAATAGAGCTTTACCTTGCATATTAGTGAACTGTGCTCACAGACAGGGATTTTAAGAAGCAGTGATGTCCCAGGATCATGCCCTTAATGCAGTGCCATCTGAGGGCCTGAAGATAACGGACATCCAATATTGTGTTTCAGTCTTGTCCCTTGCGCACAGAGATTTCTCCTGATTTTCTTAATCTTTTGATAATATTATGTACTATGGATGATGATCTATTTAAAGTCTTTGCAAATTTTTTAAGGAACATTACTTTGAAAATGTTCGATGCAGCTTTTCACAGATTGGTGAACCTCTGTCCATCTTTACTTCTGAGATGCTCTGACTCTCTTAGATGCTGTTTTTTACCCAAATATGTTACTGACCTGTTTATTAACCTAATTAGTTGCAAAATGTTCTTCCAGCTCTTCCTTGTTAGTACCACTTACTTTGCCAGCTTTTTGTTGCCCTGTCCCAACTTTTTTTTTGAGAAGTGCTGCTGCCATCAATTTTAAAATTACCTTTTTTTTTTTCTTAAAATAGTACATTCTCTCAGTTTAAATATTTCATATGTTTTCTGTTTTCTATTGTAAATAAAATGTGGGTTTATGAGATTTGCAAATCATTGCATTCTGTTTTTATGTAGATACTACACAGCGTCCCAACTTTTGTGGAATTGGGGTTGTAGGTAATTAGCATTTTGCAGAGTGGTGTAGGGACCAGAGAGGGATTACTTTGGCACAGTTGGCCAGCTTAACACCTTCCCACCCAGCCTATAGCAAAATGACAGAGGTTACATTGTTCTGAATGGGTGTCATATGATGTCTTTCAGAACAAGCCACTCGTACGCTCCCTCGGGGGCACGCAGGGCGACAATCGGTGGTGCGGTGTGTCGCTCGGACACACCACATCTCCGATCACGTAGGCTCTTTACCGTGTGATCAGCTGTGTCCAATGCTGGTTATCGGCATTCCTCTACTCATGCTGACAGCATGTGAGTAGAGGAGAGTCGATAAGTGGCTTTTCTGACAGGCGGGATCTGCACTGTTAATCAGTGCATAAGTAGCCTCACCAGTGATGCCCACCAGTGATGCCAATCAATGCTGCTGTTCAGTGCCCATCAGTGATGCCTGTCAGTGCCCATCAGTCTTCATCGGTGCCGCTTATCAATGCCCATCAGTCCACATCAGTGGTGCCCATCTTTGCCACTCATCAGTGCCCATAAAGGCTGCCTCATCAGTGCCAATCAGTGCTGCATATCAGGGCCCATCAGTGCTGCATATCAGTGCCACCTATCAGTGTCCATCAATGCTGCATATTGGCGCCTCCTCATCAGTGCCACCCCATCAGTGCCATCTTATCCATGATCATCAGTGCAGCTTAATCAGTGCACATCAGTGAAAAAAAAAAATTACTTATTTACCAAATTTTGTAACAGAAAACTAAAACTTTTTTCCCCAAAATGTTCTGTGTTTTTTCATTTGTTTAGCATAAAATAAAAAACTCAGTGGTGATTAAATACCACCAAAAGAAAGCTCTGCCTGTCTCAAAAAAAAATGAAATTACAATTTTGTTTGGATACAGCATTGCATGACCGCGCAATTGTCATTTAAAGGGCGATAACTCTGAAAACTGACAATTGGCCTAGGCAGGAAGGGGGTGAAAGTGCCCGGTATTGAAGTGGTTAAACGTGTATTGCAATATATGTCAACTAACTATCTCTGCTTTTATACAAGGTTTGCTAGAAATCAGAGGCGTAACTAGAACCTTCAGGGCCCCGGTGCAAGAAACCATGATGGGCCCCCCTTCCATCCGAGCCCCAGGCTTCCAATTTTGGGGGGTGTCCATGGACATCTTCCCAAAACCGTGCTTCCCGCATGAATCCTGGGACGTACATCCAGCACAATCACAGCGGCCTTTTACCATGTGATCAGCTGATCACATGTAAACAGACTTGCCGGTTATCCGCAGCCCTTTCCTCCCACGCTGTGTCTGTATTAGAAAAGGACTGCCGTTAACTATCAAGGATGACAGTAAATTGTTTACACTGATAATCAGTGCCTCAACCATCAGTGCCATCTATCAGTTCCCATCAATGCTGCCTATCAGTGCTCATCAATGCCACCTAACAGCGTCCATCAGTGCCACCTATCAGTACTCTTCAATTCTGCCCATCAAAGTCCATCAATACTGCCTGAGTTCTGCCTATCAGTGTTCCTCGGTGCCCATCATTACCACCTATCAGTGCCCATAAATGCCTCCTATCAGTGCCCATTAGTGCCTCCTATCAGTGCCTTATATCAGTGTCCATCAGTGCCTTCTATCATTGACCATTAGTGCCTCCTCTCAGTGCCTTCTATCAGTGCCTTTTATCAGTGCCTTCTATCAGTGCCCATCAGTGCATTCTATCAGTGCCCATCAGTGCATTCTATCAGTGCTCATCAGTGCCTTCTATCAGTGCATTCTATCAGTGCTCATCAGTGCCTCCTATTAGTGCTCATCAGTGCCTTCTATCAGTGCCCATCAGTGCCTCCTATCAGTGCTCTTCAGTGAATGCTATTAATTTCCATCAGTGCCGTCTGCCTTCTCAAGACAGCACGGCTCTGAGCGGAGATCGGTGTCTGTCATGGAACAGTAGCACAGAGACACCGGCATTAACGTTCTATTTGCCCGTCCGTCCTCTCTGGCAGGGCCATCTTTAATATTGATTGGACCGGGCAAACAGTTTCTTGGGCCCTCCATTCTGAGGCATACAAAAAAAATAGCAGGTAGACTCAAAATCAGTTTACTGCAGCAGATCACCCAGTGATTGCAATTGGTTGCCAGAGGTCACAGCCTATCATTACTACTCACTGACTGGTTGCTAGAGGTTACAACACATAATTTCTGCTTGTAGACTGGTTGAAAAAAGGTCACAGCACATCATTACTGCTAACTGGTTGCTAGAGATTACAGCAAATCACTATTGTTCACTGATTGGTTGCTACAGGTTATTGCACATCATTACCACTCACTGAGCAATCCCAAATAATTTAGCAAGAAAAGCAGCACATTAATACACATACTACAGGAGATGGTCAGAGACTGCAGAGATAGTACAGGAGACGGTCAGACTGCAGACATACTACAGGAGACGGCGGACATACTACAGGAGACGGCGGACTTACTACAGGAGACGGCGGACTTACTACAGGAGACGGCGGACTTACTACAGGAGACGGCGGACATACTACTGGAGATGGCGCACTTACTACAGGAGACGGCAGACATACTACAGGAGACGGCAGACTTACTGAATGGTTGCTAGTGGTTACAGCACATCATTGCCACTCACTGAGGAGGAGACAGTCAGAGACTGCAGACATACTACAGCAGATGGTCAGAGATGGCGGATATACTACAGGAGACGGCGGACATACTACAGGAGATGGTGGACATACTATAGGAGATGGTCAGACTGCAGACATACTACAGGAGACGGCGGACATACTACAGGAGACGGCGGACTTACTGAATGGTTGCTAGTGGTTACAGCACATTATTGCCACTCACTGAGGAGGAGACAGTCAGAGACTGCAGACATACTACAGCAGATGGTCAGAGACGGCGGACATACTACAGGAGACGGCGGACATACTACAGGAGATGGTCAGACTGCATACATACTACAGGAGACGGCGGACATACTACAGGAGACGGTCAGACTGCAGACATACTACAGGAGACGGCGGACATACTACAGGAGACGGCAGACATACTACAGGAGATGGTCAGAGACTGCAGACATACTACAGGAGATGGCGAACATACTACAGGAGACGGTGGACATACTACAGGAGATGGTCAGAGACTGCAGACATACTACAGGAGATGGCCAACATACTACAGGAGACGGCGGACATACTACAGGAGACGGTCAGACTGCAGACATACTACAGGAGACGGCGGACATACTACAGGAGACGGCGGACTTACTACAGGAGATGGTCAGACACTGCAGACATACTACAGGAGACAGCGGACATACTACAAGAGATGGTCAGAGACTGCAGACATACTACAGGAGACGGTGGACATACTACAGGAGACGGTGGACATACTACAGGAGATGGTCAGAGACTGCAGACATACTACAGGAGACGGCGAACATACTACAGGAGACGGCGAACATACTACAGGAGACGGCGAACATACTACAGGAGACGGCGAACATACTACAGGAGACGGCGGACTTACTACAGGAGACGGCGGACTTACTACAGGAGACGGCGGACATACTACAGGAGGCGGCGGACATATTAAAGGAGACGGCGGACATATTAAAGGAGATGGCAGACTTACTACAGGAGACGGCGGACATATTAAAGGAGACGGCGGACATATTAAAGGAGACGGCGGACATATTAAAGGAGATGGCGGACTTACTACAGGAGACGGCGGACATATTAAAGGAGACGGCGGACATACTACAGGAGACGGCGGACATACTACAGGAGACGGCGGACATACTACAGGAGGCGGCGGACATATTAAAGGAGACGGCGGACATATTAAAGGAGATGGCAGACTTACTACAGGAGACGGCGGACATATTAAAGGAGACGGCGGACATACTACAGGAGACGGCGGACATACTACAGGAGACGGCGGACATACTACAGGAGACGGCGGACATACTACAGGAGACGGCGGACATACTACAGGAGACGGCGGACATACTACAGGAGACGGCGGACTTACTACAGGAGACGGTCAGAGAACTTTCAGAAATGCACAGCTTTGCAGTTGTACAACAGCTCTGGGTTTAGCATTCAGGCAGTCTATGGGGGAAGGACATACCTGGCCAGCTGGGCTCTTCATACACGTTTAGAGGTCTGGGACTCCCACTCAAATCTCCTTCTATAGCCGCTCCTTCCTGAGTACACAGACTGCATGGGGCGGGGTCAGAGCTTCAGTGGAGCTCCTGGCCCCGCCCCTCTCTGCTGGCTGGGGAATACAGGAGACGGCGAACATACTACAGGAGACGGTGGACTTACTACAGGAGACGGTGGACTTACTACAGGAGACGGCGGACATACTACAGGAGACGGCGGACATATTAAAGGAGACGGCGGACATATTAAAGGAGACGGCGGACATACTACAGGAGATGGCGGACATATTAAAGGAGATGGCAGACTTACTACAGGAGACGGCGGACATATTAAAGGAGACGGCGGACATATTAAAGGAGATGGCAGACTTACTACAGGAGACGGCGGACATATTAAAGGAGATGGCGGACATACTACAGGAGACGGCGGACATACTACAGGAGACGGCGGACATACTACAGGAGACGGCGGACATACTACAGGAGACGGCGGACATACTACAAGAGACGGTCAGAGAACTTTCAGAAATGCACAGCTTTGCAGTTGTACAACAGCTCTGGGTTTAGCATTCAGGCAGTCTATGGGGGAAGGACATACCTGGCCAGCTGGGCTCTTCATACACGTTTAGAGGTCTGGGACTCCCACTCAAATCTCCTTCTATAGCCGCTCCTTCCTGAGTACACAGACTGCATGGGGCGGGGTCAGAGCTTCAGTGGAGCTCCTGGCCCCGCCCCTCTCTGCTGGCTGGGGAATACAGGGGGGTGGGGCTCTCAGCTCCTACTACGGCTGCTCCCTCCCAAATACACAGGCTGCATAGGGCACAGCAGCGTGTCAGTGGAGCTCCTGGCCCCACCCCCTCTCTGCTCGCTCATACAGCTCTGCTGCCCGTGTCCCCGGTGCACTCTGCGGTGCCATCATCGGGGCCACAATTTGCGGACAGTTTGGGGCAAACAGGGCAGCAAAGACAAGGCCCGGGGTAGATGCCCTGTTTGCCCCACGTTAAAGACGGCCCTGCTCTCTGGCAGGGGATAAGGGAGGACACACAGGCACAGCTGATCTTACGGCTCCCCCTTCTCCCCCCTCCCCCTCCTGTGTGCTCCGCAGGAAATATGAGCTCTTTAGCTTCACACTTGACTGCCCGCGGAGCACAGGGGAGGGGGGAGAAGGGGGAGCCGCAAGATCAGCTGTGCCTGTGTGTCCTCCCTTATCCCCTGCCAGAGAGGACCGACACGATCTCCGCTCAGAGCCATAAATAGCAACCCCGCTGGGCCCCCCTACAGTGGCAGAATGCCGGCGGGCCCCGTCGCAAGTGCGACTGTTGCGACCCCGGTAATTCCGCCACTGCTAGAAATGTGTAATGGTGTATATCAGTGTGATTAATTTAGATTTTTTGGTATTTATGTGGTCACACCCCCTTAGCACCTGATGATAAATGTGTAAAGCTATTTGGATTTGAGCATAGACCTTATTTTTTTTGTAAGGGGGGGGGGGGGCAAAAGTGGCAGTATTCACCATGGCAACCAGTTTTGATGCTACGTCTTTTAAAAAATGCTTGAATCTGACTTGTTATGAGTAACACTTTCCTTCCTCAAGTTTTTGTGAACTGGCCTCCTATTATATATTAACCTTTCTTTGGTGACCAGGTTATGGTTTTTGGTTACAAATTAAATATGACATCCAACCTAGCCTGGTAAATGTAAAGAGAGGAATAATAATTGTGAATGATCCAAATGTCATATAAATGAAAATGTTTTCTGTCTCACAACAGGGACACGCAGGCCCCCCAGGACCCATTGGGACGCCTGGAGTAAAAGGCGAAAAGGTATGTCAGTGAACTTTGCAGCATGTGAAGATTTACAAAGGAAAAAACCTTAGAAACTGACATGCTATTGACACATAACTAAACATGGCTTCTAAGGACACATGGATCGTTCATACTTGCATGTTGACATTTCAAAAACATAATCACATCAAAAGTACATAGATAATTGTGTGTCCTGTACTTTCTGCTTCAGGAACGCATTTATGCGTTTTGATGCAATGCAGTTTGTAACAGTCCTGCTTCCTGTGTCTCATCAGATTATCACTCGCTTCATATAGCATCAAGCAGCTTTCTTGTTTAGCAACTTTTTTCTTTAATACACAATAATTCTCCCTCTCTACAAGACTCTGGTCTGGCCGCACCTGGAGTATGCCATCCAGTTCTGGGCACCAGTCCTCGGGAAGGATGTACTGGAACTGGAGAGAGTCCAGAGAAGGGCAACAAAACTAATAAAGGGTCTGGAGGACCTTCGTTATGAGGAAAGGTTACAAGCACTGAACTTGTTCTCTCTGGCGAAGAGACACTTGAAAGGGGATAAGATTTCAATGTAAAAATACTGTACTGGTGACCCCACAATAGAGATAAAACTTTTCCACGAAAGGGAATTTAATAAGACATGCGGCTATTCACTAAAACTAGAAGAAAAGAGGTTTAACCTTAAACTGCATAGAGGGTTCTTTACTGTGAAAGCAGTTAGGATGTGGAATTCTCTTCCACAGGCAGTGTTTTCAGCGTGGATAATTCGAAAAAACTATTAGATAAGCACCTGAACGACCACAACATACCGGGATATACAATGTAATGCTGACATAAAATCACACACATACAGTAGGTTGGACTTTTTTTTAACTTCACCTACTTTGTAACTGGACCAAAGTTTTAGTGCTTTTCCACACTATGCAAACTAAATGCAACTAAAAAGGCAAACTTCAGCCAAAATGTTTTGTTGTGTTTTAGATAGAGAAAGGAAGGGTTAAAAGCTCTGTCTAACCTGGTGTAGACAAATGGCAGCTGGAAAGTTATTAATCACTTTGTGCAACTCAAATACTTTCCCTTCCTGAGATTGTATACAGGCGGCTGAATATATCACAGGGGCCAGCAATCCGGTTGTCACGCAGGCAGTAAGCAATGTCGGAACCTATCTCAACAACAGTATATTTCACAGATGGGTTCCAGATCATTCCACACAGTGATGTGAATTGTAAACTTATAACATCCATTGGGGTTGATTTACTAAAGGCAAATCCTCTGTGCACTACAAGTGCACTCGCTGTAGATCTGAGGAAAAGATCTGAAATGAGGGGAAGCTCTGCTGATTTCTGTCATCCAATCATGTGCAAGCAAAAATGCTGTTTTTTATTTTCCTTGCATGTCCCCCTCAGATCTACAGCGACTGCATTTCCAAGTGCACTTGTAGTGTACAGTGGATTTGCCTTTAGTAAAAAAAAAACAACATTGTTTCTCTAAGTTTTGTGGTACTTTAGGCTGACTCCATGTACTATGTCCATTTGGGTGTACAGCAGTCTTGTGGTAAACTCAGAGTCTAACAAGCACAATCTGCATTAGTGACTCACTCCTATAATTCATATAATGTGCTGATCTAATGATGTCAGGGATAGTAATGACTCCTCTGGGTTTAGCTGTCTCTTCCCATCACTGTATTTCAACCTATTTGTGGGTCTAGTCACCTGGGCATTGCCTGGCCTGGTAATAGTTAGATACACATTCTTCTAAAAAGCTTCTCAGTAAGCAGTCTGTCACATGACCATGCCTGGAGGAACATATTTGAATAATGGAAACTTCAGCACAATAAGGGATGGAGTGACCCAGACTAATGCATTTCTATAGCTCGCCTTAAAGGAAACTTGTCAGATCTATACCTGACTTGCCCAAAGTGCCTATTGAGTGCTGAAGGTCGTCAGTCGCCCCATCATCAGAACAGTGCAGGTTCCATGGCAAGCTCAGGTGAGGCTTTACAGGTGTGCATTGCCCAGGAACTAGCATCACTTTAGCATAGTACGAGAGAGTGACCCAGATAAATGCACTCCTTTAGCTCAACTTGAAGGAAACTTGTCAGTTCTATACCTGACTGGTACCTATTTTGGCACCTATTTTGTGCTGAAGGTCGCCAGTTGTCCAATCATTGGAGCAGTACTAATTCCATGAAAGAGCACAGGTGAGGCTACACAGTTACGCATTGCTCTAAAACTAGCATCACTTCAGCATAACAAGAAACAAAGTGACCCAGACAAATGCACTATTATAGTTCACCTTAAAGGAATTTTGTCAGATTTGTACCTGACTCAGCTGAGGCACCTATTTGAGTGCAGGAGGTTGTTGTTCATCAAATCATCTGAGCACTGCTGATTCCATGGCAAGCACAGGTGAAGCACATTGCCCTGGAACTAGCATCATTTCTAGGAGTTCACCAATGGCCAACAGTATAGAAGCTTCGCGTGCACCAGGCAGGTCACCTTCCATTTTTCACCTTTCCATTTTGGAACAGTGTCACCATCATCTTGTTTATTTGATCATACTTCCCCAACACATTGTGCATTAGATTACAAAGAAGATCAGAAGGTTCAAAGGGATACATGTAGAAGAGACTGGGACTTCAATGCTTATTAACACAAAGTGGCAAAGCGAGAAAAGGCCATCAGTCAAAGAGCTCCCTGGCATGGTAAGGTGGCTCACGGGCAGCAAGGGCAACCTTTCATTGAGTGCCTAAGAGCATCACTCAGAGCCTAAACGAGCAGAAGGAGCCAAATTCATTGGCCATTTTTGGTTAACAAAATGGCAACATGTTTCGGAGGCAAAACATGCTCTTCCTTCATCAGGGCTACAAGACAAATTTTAAAAAAATAAATTAAAAAATTATGGGATAAATATCCACTTACACATAGTGTCTAAAACCAGCATATCACAAACAAGACAACAATGTCTTGCCTAGAAGTACTAAATTAAAGGGTAAGTTCATCTTTGATAACTGTCATGAACAGGTGTGACCAGACTGTGTGGACTGCAAAGAGGAAACCAAAACGCATGTAAGGTGAATAATATAAAGTTTATTAAAGATAAGTAGTAAACACTCCAAATACAAATAGTGCTCAACTAACCAACAGAAACCCACAGACAACAGATAATATATACAGCCAAAGGGAAGTACCAAAATCAAACACGTTAGCCAGGCCAGGGTCGTACACAGAAAATCAGCAGATAGCAAAGGGCAGTTCCGGAATTACAAACGTTAGCCAGGCCAGGGTCATACACAGCAGATCAGCAAATGAACAAGGGCAGGACAGGAGAGGGAGATGATGGATGGGATCAGGCTACAAGGGAACAGGAACACAGGAGGGACAAGATCAGGATGGGATCGGGTACAGGCTCAGGTACAGGTTCAGGTTCAGGTTACAGGCTAACAGGTCAGGGCGCAAAGACGATACCAGGGCAAGCGTGTGAATGCTTGCCTGGTATTTATATGCAGACCTGCAATTAGCCTCAGGTGACACCTGGTCACAGGAGGTGCTCTCTGCTGCACGCTGCCAGGATCCATCCGCTGGTGGGCACCAGTACTGCGGCCAAAAGATGACATAACACCAGCAGGGGAAAGCGCTCCTGACAGTTCCAAACTGCCAGGAGACACCTGCTGGTGGACTTCAGTACTGCACGCCAAATAATAGATATTACCAGCGGATGGAACCTTTCCTGACAATAACATGTTACATGTTCTACCCATTTTTATGGTGTAACATGTTCCCAATCCTGAAGCCACTGCCCGCTCCACTGCCTTTAGTGACAGCAAGCTGTGGATCTTCTCCCCCTCTGGCTGTCACTAATTTACAAAAAAGACAGCCCTGCCAGGATCCGCCCACCTGGTAACATCATTCATTCACAGAGTTCTGTAAATGGGGAACTACAAGTACTGACATCCTTAGCGACTGAATGAATGAGGTATGAGCAGACAGATACACTGACATGTCTGCAGGAGTCCTGCATGGCACCCATGATTTGCTGATCGCAGGTGCAATGCTTTCCAGGATCCAAGTAAAAAAAAAAAATGTATATATTTTTTTACCTGCAAAAAGATGTGCATTCAATATTTTTTATTAAAAAAGTGAACTTATTCTTTATGCTAGGTTCACACATGTCCAGTGCAAATTTCCCTTCAGGATTTCCAAAGCAGCGGTTCAGATGCAAATTTTTGGAGCCGGCAGCCACCGACATTTTTAACACTACCTGTTTTTTAAGGAATGGGCCAGGAAGCCGGGCGCTGCATCCTTAACAGCGGATGACTCATTAGCTGTCAGCCGGGTTTCCGCTGACAGCTGAATGTAAAAAAATCATTGCCGGCAATAAAAAAATTGTGAAAAAAACGGCTTAGGGCCCCCCCCCCAATCCAAACCAGGCCCTTTCGGGTCTGGTATGGATTTTAAGGGGAACCCCATGCCAAAAAAAAATTGCATGGGATCCCCCCTCAAATCCATGCCAGACCCTTAGGTCTGGTATGGATTTTGAGGGAAACTCCCATACCAAAATTTAAAACAAAATGGTGTGGGGTCCCCCCCCAATCCACACCAGACCCTTAGCCAGGCGCCCCCCTCCTGAACCATAACAGGCCACATGCCCCCAACCCCATAGCGGGAAAAAAAAGCTCCGCTTGCGCCAAAGGCTCCCACCGTCTTCCTGCACCTCTGTCTGCCAGTTCTTAATAAGCTAAGGGGCAGGGCGACCCAGCGATTTTAACTAGTGGCATTGCCCCTTATGACATCACTGACCCAGCGTGCATCGGTCTATGACGTAACAAGGAGGCGGTACCACCAGGTGACGTCACTGGGTGGCCTGCCCCTTAGCTATTTAAAGAACTGGCAGATGGCAAAAGCAGAGCATTTCTCTTTTTTTCATGTCATTGTGGGGTGGCGTGATTGACGATGGATCTACACCAGGGGACATTGGGGTTTATTTACTAAAGACAAGCCCACTTTGCACTGCAAGTGCACTTGGAAGTGCAGTCACTGTAGATCCGAGGGGGACAGGAAAGGAGAATAAAAAACAGCATTTTTGCTTGTACATGATTGGATGATAAAATCAGGCGAACTTCCCCTGATTTTAGATCTTTCCCTCAGATTTACAGCGACTGCACTTCCAAGTGCACTTTCAAGTACACTTGCAGTGCACTTGTAGTGCAGAGTGGATTTGCCTTTAGTAAATCAACCCCATTATGTTTGTTTTTTAATAAAAGCAATTTTTAAAAACTGTCCGTGTTTTTATTTCTTTTTGACACTTTTTTTGGTCAATGAGTAGATGTACAATGTACCCCATACTCATTTACATGGGGGGGGGAATCTGGGGGGCTTTCAAATTCCGGTAAATATCCTGCCCGCAGACCCCCATAACCACCGGCCAGGGTTGTGGGGAAGAGGCCCTTGTCTTGCTAAGGGCTTCCATTTTGTTCAAGCCCAGAGCAGTCACTTCCTTACTGAGAACTCCCCCCTCTCTTTGGCCTCAAAACTTTGTCACTTTCTTCAATTAAAATATGTAATTTTTCAAAAAATATGTACATTTCCGGCCTTGATTGTATGTCTGGGTAAAGTTCACCACTTCATGAAAAATCACATACCTTTACGTCATCTGCTTGAAGTGGTTATACCTGGGTATTGCCTGCAGTTGCAGACATCACCCGGTATCATTTTTTTTAGAGCCAACGGTCGGCTATCTCCTAACAACCGATGTAAAAACGCGGCAGCGACGTCACAACGTCGCTTCCGGTTTACTCAGCTCCCAATGACACCGATCTTAGAAAAAAATTACAGTATTCCAAAAACGCAGATTTTTGCGTTTTAAATACTTTAAAGTGCAGAGGAGGGATTTGGGGTCTTTTAGACCCCTGATCGCTCCATAAAGAGTACCTGTCACTGCCTTTTTACTGTCACAAGGGATGTTTACATTCCTTGTGACAGCAATACAAGTGACCAGATTTATTTATTTTTTTTTAAATGGCAGTGTTCAATTAAAAAAAAAGTTTATAAAATAAGGAAAAAAAATGTCCCCGCTAGCTCGTGCACCAAGGAAAACGCGCCAGCAAATGTAAACGGTGTTCAAGTCACACATGTGAGGTATTGCCATGATTGTTGGAATGAGAGCAATAATTCTATCAAAAGACCTCCTCTGTAACTCTAAACAGGTGCCCGTTACATTTTTTTAAAAACGTGCTTATGGCGATTTTTAAGTGCCGTATTTTATCGCAATTCC
This sequence comes from Lithobates septentrionalis, assembly GCA_037952835.1. NCBI lineage: Eukaryota > Metazoa > Chordata > Amphibia > Anura > Ranidae > Lithobates > Lithobates septentrionalis. The sequence continues at coordinate 1,698,938 of JBBDGP010000568.1, read as the reverse complement.
ACAAGTGTATGTAATTTTAAAGCGTAACATATTAGGTATCTATTTACTCAGCGTAACATCATCTTTCACAATATGCAAAAAAATTGGGCTAACTTTTTACTGTTTTCTTATTTTTTAATTCAAAAAAGCGTATTTAAAATAAAGAGGGGCTTTAAAACGTGTGACATAAAATACTGCAATGACCGCCATGTTATTTTCTAGGGTCTTTGCTAAAAAATATATATATAATGTTTGGGGGTTCTAAGTAAATTTCTAGCAAAAAATACGGATTTTAACTTGTAAGCAACAAGTGCTAGAAATAGGCTTGGTCCAGAAGCAGTTAAAGAGGAAGGCGGACAGAAGCTTTATAGTGCTGCCGTTCAAAGGCTGCTGCTGAGGGAGAAAGGGGACAGAATCGGGAAATAAGATAAGACACTATCCTTGCAAGTTTAACACTTTTTTGTGTCACCCTCGAAGCAGAGTTCATCCTGTCACCTCTCCTGCTTTTTTTTTCTCCTTCCCCAATCTGTGTTCCCTCCTGTCATTCCTGTTGCTTTCTTCCCCCTTCAGCAACAATAAATCTTAAAGTGGTCAGCTAGCAGTTCTCATTTGAGGCACAGTGCGAAGACTAGAGAGCAGCTGAGCATGTGCTGAGCAGAGTGAGACAGTGCATTACTGGATTTTAAACAGTAAAGGCACTTATTTCTATTGTTTTACATAGCTATACCTGCAAGAGCGGCAAGTCTGAAGTAATCCACCAGGACTTATTTTTCTAACTAAAATTCCCCTTTTCGGCCTCATGTACACTGCTGCTGGTAAACAGACGTTCAGAGGCAGTTGGCTGCTTTTTTTAGCTGCCCCTGAACTCATCCAATATTATCTTATGTGTACATGTACACAGGTTTAATGTCATTTTTAGGCAGTTGAGTTTAGAGGCCTTTTTTGGAAAGCAAAAAAATTAGTTCAGATGCTGAGTTTAGAGGCATTTCAAGCGCCAAACGCTTCTAAACGCGGTAACTCGCGCTTAGTTTACAGGCATTTTTCATTTTTGGCTATTTTGAAGAATAAAAAAAAGTTTTCAAATGCTTTTAAATGCAAACACGGCTAAAAGCGGCATGTAAACGCGCCAAAACGGACGTTTTAAACGTGGGTTACTATCTGTCAAGTTAAATCGTTCAGGAGAGGTCTTGTTTAAATACCTCAATTTGGCTTGTTATCCCCTATAAATCAGCTCTCAGACTTAGAGAAGGATGGGCAGCACATCAGGCCGACTAGGTGTCATGCTTTGTAATGTGCTGGTAAGGAACTTACTGACAAGAAGGAAGTAGCAGGGGGATGACCTCATTTGTTGTTTTATTCACAGGATGGGGTGTGGTGGTGACCAAGCTGCATTGCTTAACTGCAGTAGAGAAAAGTCAGGTCACCAGGCTGGCTGTGCTTTATGGCAGGTCTGCATAACTCTCAGGTCTGGGTGGTGAGAAATAAATCCTTTGACAGCTAGAACAGCTCCCATATATGTATTGTAATGGTGTATTTATCAACGTAATGGCATTGTAATAGAGTTCAGCTTCAAAAAGAGGGGAGACACCTGGGAAAAGGAGAGGCTGCCCACCCCAAAATCATAAAAATAGGAATTTACCCCCAAAAGGAAAAAGGGCTTTGGAGGCAGCAGACAACAATGAAGATGTTGTGTGGTTTAAAAAGTAGCTTTATTAATGCATGGAACATCTGAGTAAAAACATGAACTGTGTACATCGAGCTATAAAAGGGGCACAGAAGTATATGATAAGCTATACATAAGTGATGTGTTGAAAAAGCGCTTGGATATTACTGACGCGTTTCGACCCCATTGGGTCTTCTTCAGAGGAAATGCATGCGCTGTAGGAGAATTTTGTATACATGAAACAATGGTACCAATATGGTTGTATATACTTGTAAATAATGAGCACAGTTATATATGATAAAACTTTTTGAGCATAATTACCCAAGGGTATGCGTATAGCTGTGTCTTCTGAGCTTGCGATTTTAGAAGTCGCCTCTACCATCAGATTTCAACACCAAGGGCCCCACGGTCAGCCAACACCCCCGGGGGGGTGGGGTTGAGCAGCAGCTGTGCGACTTACGATCATCGTCACCATCGTAAGTCGCACAGCTGCTGCTCAAGCTCCCCCCCCTGGGGGTGGTGGCTGACCGTGGGGCCTTGGTATTGAAATCTGATGATAGAGGCGACTTCTAAAATCGCAAGCTCAGAAGACACAGCTATACGCATACCCTTGGGTAATTATGCTCAAAAAGTTTTATCATATATAACTGTCCTCATTATTTACAAGTATATACAACCATATTGGTACCATTGTTTCATGTATACAAAATTCTCCTACAGCACATGCATTTCCTCTGAAGAAGGGGTCGAAACGCGTCAGCAATATCCAAGCGCTTTTTCAACACATCACTTATGTATAGCTTATCATATACTTCTGTGCCCCTTTTATAGCTCGATGTACACAGTTCATGTTTTTACTCAGATGTTCCATGCATTAATAAAGCTACTTTTTAAACCACACAACATCTTCATTGTTGTCTGCTGCCTCCAAAGCCCCTTTTCCTTTTGGGGGTAAATTCCTATTTTTATAGAGTTCAGCTTCAACCTGACTGACAGTGTGGGAGTACCTGAGTATTGGGAGTACCTAAGTGTTGTGTGCACCTAAGTATTGGGGGTACCCGAGTATTGTGTGTACCTGAGTACCTGTGTGTTGGGGGTAACTTAGGGTTGCCACCTCATCCCTTTAAACCCGAACACATATGAATTACACAGGTTCTGAGGCTGATTAAGATGGTAATTAAACTCACTTGTTGCCTTATCTGCATTAAATTAGCCTCAGAACCTGTGTAATTCATGTGTTCAGGTTTAAAGGGATGAGGTGGCTACTCTGGGGTAACTGTGTATCTTGAGTACCTGTGTAGCGTGTGTGTATTGTTAGTACCAGTGTATTGTGTTTTGTGAGTGCACAAGGGCTGTGAGTGCACATTGACTGTGAGTGCTGTGAGTGCACAAGTGTTGTGAGTGCCCGTGGACTGTGAGTACCTGTGTATTGTATTGTTGAGTAAATGTGTATTGTTGAGTATTAGTGTCAGGAAGCTAGTTGTTAGTTCATTTGGACAGGGTATAATCCTCAATTCCCATCAAATTAGTAGGTATGATGCCCGACAGATGTGGAGATGCAACTCGGTGTACATCTTGCAGCATGTATGCATTCCTTGATCATCCGATCGTAGGCGAATACTGCTGTGCAAAATGTAAGCACATTGTTTCCCTGGAAGCTCAGGTTGTGATTCTAGGGAAGCAACTGTCAGCACTGAGAAGACCCTCCACACTAAAGGAGAGCTGGGATCGTACCCGGCAGGTCCCGGCAGGGGCCAGCACAGAGGCGGGTGGAGTGAAAGAGGGGCAGGTTCTGGGCTGGAACATCCCAATAAGTACGCCCCGTTGAGTGACATTGGTGAAAACCAGTATGGGACCAGCACTGCTGGAGCTAAGTGACTCCCCTAGCTGTCAGGGGAATGACTCTTCCAGTGAGGGTGGGAGTAAAGCCAAGGGAAAGTAAAGACAGATTCTGGTGGTAGGGGACTCAATTATTAGAAGGACAGAGAGGGTAATCTGTCACAAAGACCTGAAGCGCCCAACTGTATGTTATCTACCCGGCGCTCAGGTTCGGCACATCACGGATCTGGTGGACAGATTACTAGGAGGGGCTGGGGAAGGCCCGGCTGTCATGGTGCATGTTGGCACCAATGACAAAGTCAGAGGAAGATGGAGTGTCCTAAAAATCTATTTTAGGGACTTAGGCGCAAAATTGAGGAAAAGGACCTCCAAGGTAGTATTCTCAGAAATACTACCGGTACCTCGAGCCACACCAGAAAGGCAGAGGGAGATTAGGGAACTAAACAAGTGGCTGAGGAGCTGGTGTAGTAAGGAGGGGTTTGGGTTCCTGGAGAACTGAGCCAACTTCTCAGTCGCTCACCAGCTCTTTAGAATTGACGGAATTGAACTAAAGGAGGAGGGTGCAGATCTGTTGGGAGTGAAGATGGCCGAAAAGTTAGAGGGGCTTTTAAACTAGGCGACGGGGGGGAGGGTCCAGAGGTAGAGATAGTCAGCACTGAACATATTCCAGAGGGTAGTATTGGGGGTATTAGTGGTAGGTTGACTAAAGAACCTAAACCCGAGGTAAGTTTAGTAACAAGTCCTATTTGCAACCTCGGAACACCCAATAAGGAGATAGTATGCGACCAGTCTAAACTACGTGGCATGTCCACCACTGCCAAGAGTCTGGTGGACAAGATGGGAAAACTAGAGCTACTGTTGCTTGTGGAGAATTTAGATTTTGTAGGAATTTCAGAGACTTTGTTCAACAGCTCTCATGATTGGCTGGAAACCATTCAAGGGTATTCCCTATATCGGGATAGAGAGGGTAAAAAAGCGGGAGGGGTATGCCTGTATATCAAAAATGATGTACAAGTGAATGAGAGAGATGACATCATTAAGGGAGCAAGCAAGGAGGTGGAATCCTTATGGGTAGAGCTGCAAAGGGATGAAACTAAGGGGAAAGTAATACTGTGAATATGCTATAGGCCCCCTAACCAGAGGGAGGAGGTGGACCTCCTATCACAATTTGGATTAGCAGGAAGGATTGGAAGTATCATCATAATGGGGGATTTTAATTATCCAGACATAGACTGAGTGGAAGGAACCGCACCAACTATAAACAAAGCGTTACTAGACCTACTGATTACCAACAATACAGATCTGATCACGGATGTGGAAATACGGGGCAATTTATGAAACAGCGATCATAGGTCAATTTGTTTCAGTATAAATCAAACTAATAGGAATATAAGGGGAATACAAAGACACTGCATTTCAAAAGGGCCAACTTCCCTAAACTATGAGCCTTGCTAGAAGATTCAAATTGGGATAAAATCTTAGGAACAAAGAACACGAAGGAGAAATGGGTATGCTTTAAGATCATATTAAAGAAATGGGAATGCTTTAAGAGCATATTAAATAAGGGCATTAGTCAGTGCATCCCAATGGGAAATAAATTTAAAAGAGTTAAAAAAAAGTCCTGGGTGGCTTAACTACAACGTAAAAATGCATATAAACGCAAAGGAGAAAGCCTTAAAAAAATACATGGCTGAGGGATCACCATCAGCATTCCAACTTTACAAAGAATACAACAAGAAATGTAAGGGTGCAATCAGGGCGGCTAGGATAGAACACGAAAGGCAAATAGCGGAGGAGAGTAAGAAAAATCAAAAAAAATTCTTTAACCACTTTCTTACAGGACACTTACACTCCCTTCCTGCCCAGGCCATTTTTTAGCTTTCAGCGCTGTCACACTTTGAATGACAATTGCGCGGTCATGCTACACTGTACCCAAACACATTTTTTATCATTTTCTTCACACAAATAGAGCTTTCTTTTGGTGATATTTATTCACTGCTGGGTATTTTATTTTTTACAAAAAAAAGAACAAAATTTTTTTTTACTTTGTTTCTGTCAGTAAATTTTGTAACTAAGCAATTTTTCTCCTTCACTGATGCGCCCTGATGAGGCAGCACTGATGGGCACTGATAGGCTGAACTGGTGGGCATTGATCAGGTGGCACTTATGGGCACTGATGAGGCGGCACTTATGGGCACTGATGAGGAGGCACTAATGTGCCGCACTTATGGGCACTGATAGGTGGCACTGATATGTGGCACTGATGAGCATTGGTGGGCACTGATAGGTACTGATGGGCATTGATGGGTGGCACTGATTAGGCGACACTGATGGGCATTGATCGACAGCAGTGATGGGCAGCACTTATAGGTGGCACTGATAGCCAGTACTGACTGGCATCGCTAATGGGCACTGATTGGTGGCACTTGTGGGGAGTGGTGGGCACTGATTGCTGCCACTGGTGGGCACTGATTGATGGCACTGTTGGTACTATATTGTAATCAGGGCACTGATGATCATTGCCCTGATTACATGTGTAGATGTCCCCCTGCGTGGAGATGCCGCTGATCGGCTCTCCTTGCCACACACTCTGTCAGTGTGAGGCGAAGAACGCTGATTACCGGCATCTCTGTCTTTACATGTGACCAGCTGTGATTGGACACAGCCGATCACATGGTTAATGTGCTGTGAATGCGGCTCTTTACAAAGATCGGGGTGGCGCCGTGTCCTAGCAACACGGCGCGGGCGCGCGAGAGGGGCCGTTCTGGGACTGCATCCCAGAACGAGAGCCGCACCGCCCCATCGTCATTTGATGGTGGGTGGGCGGCATAGTTAAGTACATAAATAGTAAGAAAGGGAGGTCAGATCATATTTGTCCCATAAAGAATGATAAAGGGAATCTGGTTACCAAGGATGTAGAAATGGCGAAGGTGTTGAATTTATTCTTCACCTTAGTCTTCACGAGGAAATCAGGGGGCTTCAGTAACCAAAACTGCAATGTGTATCCTCATGTCACGTGACAAGAAGCACCCTCATGGCTAACAGAGGACAGAATTAGAAATAGACTTGAAAAACGTAACATTAATAAGTCACCGGGACCAGATGGCTTGGACCCGAGGGTCCTTAAGGAACTCAGTCAAGTAATTGCCAGACCATTGTTCCTAATTTTTACGAACAGTCTACTTACTGGAATGGTACCAGCTGACTGGAGAAAAGCCAATGTAGCACCAATATTTAAGAAAGAGCCAAGATACATCCCTGGGAATTACAGACCAGTTAACCTAACATCAATTGTATGCAAGCTCTTGGAGGGAATGATAAGGGACTATATACAAGATTTTAGCAATGACAACTGTATCTTTAGCAGTAATCGGCATGAATTCATGAAGAATCGTTCTTGCCAAACCAATCTATTAACCTTCTATTAACGTGATGTATCTGGATTTTGCAAAAGCATTTGCTACAGATCCCCACAAACGTTTACTGTACAAAGTAAGGTCCATTGGCATAGCAACTGGCTACAGTGGTGAGTTCAAAGGGTAGTGATAAATGGGGAGTACTCGGAATGGGCAGGGATGGAAAGTGGGGTCCCTCAGGGTTCTGTCCTGTGACCAATCCTATTTAATTTATTCATAAACGACCTGGAGGATGGGATAAACAGTTCAATCTCTGTATTTGCGGACGATACTAAGCTAAGCAGGGCAATAACTTATTCGCAGGATGTGGAAACCTTGCAAGAAGATCTGAACAAATTAATGGGATGGGCAATTTCAAGGCAAATGAGGTGTATTGTGGAAAAATGTAAAATAATGCATTTGGGTGGCAAAAATATGAATGCAGTCTACTTCCTGGGGGAAGGACCTCTGGGGGAATCTAGAATGGAGAAGGACCTGGGGGTCCTAGTGGATGACAGACTCAGCAATGGCATGCATTGCCAAGCAGCTGCAAGCAAAGCAAACAGAATATTGGCATGCATTGAAAAGGGGATTAACTCCGGAGATAAAATGAAAATTCTCCCACTCTACAAGTCTGGTCTGGCCGCACCTGGAGTATGCTGTCCAGTTCTGGGCACCAGTCCTCAGGAAGGTTGTACTAGAACTGGAGAGAGTCCAGAGAAGGGCAACAAAACGAATAAAGGGTCTGGAGGACCTTCGTTATGAGGAAAGGTTGCGGGCACTGAACTTATTCACTCTAGAGAAGAGATGCTTGAGAGGGGATATGATTTCAATGTACAAATACCGTACTGGTGACCCACGATAGGGATAAAACTTTTCCGCGAAAGCGAATATAATAAGACACACGGCCATTCACTAAAATTAGAAGAAAAGCGGTTTACCTTTAAACTGCATAGAGCGTTCTTTACTGTATGAACCGTTAGGATGTGGAATTCTCTTCCACAGGCAGTGGTTTCAGCGGGGAGCATCGATATTTTCAAAAAACTATTAGTTAAGCACCTGAACAACCACAACATACAGGGTTATGCAATGTAATACTGACATAAAATCACACACATAGGTTGGACTTGATGGACCTATGTAATTGTAGCATTTCAAGGAACAAAAATTCATGAAGGTCTAAAATTTGTCCTCTCAACCCTTTGTAATGCTCAGTATTTTGGTGAATAAGGGATTTAGGATAGGAGTGAACCCCTCAACCGCATCCCAGTTTTTAACAACTAGTGCTGCTTTGTTTTACCAGTTTAGACTAGAATATGACTCACAAGCTTGGCTGTGCGTCTGAGCAATCTCTCCGATGTTGGGTCCAGCTGGATCAGGCTACACTCTCATGGTTTCTGGGATAAGTCATCCAGCAGAAAGAGGGGAAACTCCTTTACCTAGGAACTGTGAAAAAAATGGAAACTGTTTTCATTCTCTGTACCCTTAGCAGGACTTAATTGTCCAAGGAATACTGTACATCTGCACATGAAACATTTAGAAAAAAAACATGGTTTTCGCTCAGTGGGCAGATATATGTAAATGTTAGATTTATATGCCACGTTTACTCGTAAGAGTGTTTACTCCGATACAGAGACTTTTGTATGATTGTCATCTATCTATCTATCTATCTATCTATCTATCTATCTATCTATCTATCTATCTATCTATCTATCTATCTATCTATCTATCGAAAAGCCTGTTCATGTTTCTTCCCCCAGTCAGTGTTACTGTACAGAGTGGAGCAAAGTGCAGTATAATGTACAACTTCGTATACATAGCGGAGCAGTGCAAGGTATATAACGTAATGAAGAGTGTACAGATTTGGATGATGTGGAGTATATAATGTACAGAGTAGAGCAGCTAGTCCATTTCTTTGCTTATTAGTGTTCCGCTTTAGGGTTGGTTAAAACTATGTCTGTTGCATACCATACTGGCTATCATCCAGTATTTCAAAAATGCTGAAGTGAACAGGAGGGATGGCACCAACCTTCATTCCAATATATAAATAATTTTCTCCAGCACACCTTCTTTTTCATATTGGTCTTATTGAGAAATAAAATAAAAAAAATTACAAAGAGAAAAGCTTTTCTTATATCCAACCAGTAACAATTTGTAGCTGCTACATAAGGCTAGGTTCACATCTATGTGTGTGGCTGCAGTAATTGCATCTGTTCCCGCAACCACCTGCAGCCAAATCGTGCTGCTCTTAGGAGACTCAGTATTTCGGTAAATTCATTCTGAATGGCACCCCCATGCATCACGACCCGCATCGTGTTTGCGATAACCGCAGAGAAATGGCATGGTCAAAAAGACCATGCAATTTCCCTGCGGCCGCATTTTAAAAAAAGGTGCATGCACCTTTTTTTACGGAAACGCAGGCACGGCAGCCCAGTCACGCCCAAACGCGGGCCGCAAAAAAGCATTTCTTACACACCTGGCATAAGATAAAATGTTAGATAACATGAGTAGCTGCTATCATTATTGATAGTCTAGCTGTGGGCAGAAAGCCTTGTACTCAGAGTAATCCAGTAAGCTTCATGTCCAGGGTGTACAAGACATTTTCTTTCTGTTCCATTGAGGGACACAGGACTTCAGATACTTCCAAGTTATACTGTTGCCTACAGGAATATGTGAACACTGCCAAACAAAGAAAAAAAAATCCATAGGCCAGCCCAGGATAACGCGTCCACTATCCAGCATGCCTGAGCATCCTAGGACGACTTAACTCTATTATTCAGCTCTGCTGAGAAAGCCTAGCTGTTACTAGGGGCACTGCTTTGCTGGATCTGGGAAATCTGGAACATTCTTAGCCCTGTGACTTTGAAATCAATTAGACAGATAGATTTTCTGCATGTTCCCTTTTAGAGCTCACCCCAGAGGTGCCTTGTGTAACTGGTATGTGCGTTGAGCTTATCCTCCGCTCCATTAGGGTTGTAACCCTACTCACTAACTTATGGTTAGATTCTAATCTTTCTTTCTGCCTACTCTTGTTGGGAACCTAGAGTTTTCTTGTTGGCTCAGAAGTAGCTTTCACACCCCTTTTGTGATTGTAGTCATTCAGGGTCCTTCCCTGATGAGTCGCGCCTTGGTGATATGATTGACTACAGCTTCGGGTATGGAGTTTTTGTTTCCCGACCCATATGGGGTCAGTTGTATATGGGCTTGGGGCCTTCCCTTCAGACTGGCTGGTCTTCTCCTAGAAGGACTTGCTCCCAGCTCCCTTGTCTGATACCCGTTTCTTCCAGGGACTGGTTTCCCTTTCTTATCAACCATGTTGCTTGTTTTTCTCTCCCAAGTTGCAATTTTTTCCACTCCTTGATGTTTCAGGTAGTTCCATTTCTAACTTAGTCTATGGGTCGAAGCTTCCTTCCATCATTCCTCCCTGGTTGGTAACTCTTTCTTCTTTGTCTTGGGTATCAATCTTGGTACTCCATGACGTCACCTCTGATTGTGTTGGCAGGTTCCCTTGTCCGGCAGAAAATTCAGTTTCATCTTGTGTTAGGTTCAGGTGCTGGTCCTAAAGGTGGCTCTTAGACTGCAGCTAGTCCCAAGTTCTGTTTTGCTGGTCCAGTTAGCTTGTTGTTAGTTGCCCACCCCTCAGTTGGACTGCTTTTAGATGTACGACAGTAACTGAATTCCTATGTCCCTCAATGTGTCAGGAGACTTAGTAGACCAGACTGTGTGGACTGCACAGAGATAACCCAAAACGCATGTAAAGTGAATAATGATATTTATTAAAATAGATGATAAATCAGAAAATACAAACCGTGCACAACCTACCCAACAAACTCACCAACAACAACAATATATACAGCATGGGGCAGTACCAGAATCACAGATGTCAGCCAGGCCAGGGTCATACAGGGCAGGTCAGCAGGACAAGGGATATTTCAGAAGCGTAAACGTTAGCAAAGCCAAGGTCATACACAGGAAGATCAGTAAATGAGGGACAGGGAACCAACGGGACAGAGAGGGGATGGATCGGGCTGAAGGGTACAGGAACACAGAAGGGACCGGGTCAGGATAAGCTCGGGAACAAGGTTGGATGCAGTCTCAGGATCGGTAAACAGGCAAACAAGGTCAGGGCTCAAGGAGAGAGATACCAAGGCAAGCATGTGAGGGCTTGCTGGGTATTTATGGGACTGACAATAATTGTCTTCATGTAACACCTGAGCGCAGGGAGTGTTGTCTGTTCCATACTGCCAGGATCCATCCACTGGTGGACGTCAGTACTGCGGCCAAAAGATGAAATAACACCAGCAGGGAAAGATTCCCCTGACAGTTTCAAACTGCCAGGAGACACCTACTGGTGGACCCCAGTACTGCACGCCAAATGATATATCTTACCAGTGGACGGACCCTTTCCTGAAACAATGGATTAGAAAGAAATAGAATTTTTGTACTTGTAAAATCCTTTTTTAGGAGTCCTTTGCAAACACAAGTATCACCCCTCTGTGTTTATAAATGTGCTCCTGGTACTGCTTGGTACGAACTGAGGCCTGCTGGGAAGAGGAGGGGGTTATCCTGGGCTGTGCCAGAATAGTCTTTTTTTTTTTTTGCTTCCCATTTTCCAAATCCTCCCGTAGGCAGCAGTTTAACCTTGAAGTATCAGGATTTTTTTTACCCTTATTGGACTCCAAGAGGGAGTACAACTTTTTTTTTTTTTTATCCTCTTACCACAGTAATGATACTGCTTTCTAGTGAAATGCTAGACATCCCTTTTTGTGAACATTAGCTGAGCCTAAAACATGCATGTAACGTGTTTTAAATGACAGGTCAGCCTTATGGAAAGTAACCTGTTTAGGTAAAAAACTAGGCCATAATTGGTAATAAAAATGAGGACAACAAAACTGTGAGAGTGTTTAAATTAGATCTAAGAACATTTAACTTTTGATTGGTTAAAGAAAACCAAATAGTGGCCTTACACGCTTTATTAAATGATCAATTTATTTTCTGATTGATCAATAGTGAACAACACAATTGATTGATATGCCACACACAGTGTAGTGGGATTTGATTGATAGTTGGAAGATATGAACATAAGTTATCTATCGTATCTCTGTTTCCACTGGGCAACCTCTAAATCCAATGGATGAAGATACATTTCATTTAGATACATTAGATATATTCATTAGATACATTTAATTATCTCAGTGCTGCAGAATAATGCAAAACAGATACATTTCTGCCTTGGCTAATCGTCTCAATGTAATCAAATCCCATCTAAACTGAGTCTAAATTGACTGAAAGGAAAACACTTACTTTGGCTTTCTTAGTTCTCTGTTTAAATGAGAATCGTGGTCAAATTTGTATAGATAAAAGGAAGATATATATGTAATGTGACTTTTTCAGTTCCCTTCATTCAAAACTCTGCAGATGCATGGTCTTACTATATAAATGTGTCTGTGTGTGGGCCTCCTGCCAAGTACAACACGCCCGTCTTTCTCTCCCCTCATCATGTGTGTTTGGAGCTTCACATGTTTACTTTCTGGCCTTTCTTCTCTGCATTTTTTCCTGTCACTTGCCATTGCTCTATTTTTCTCACTCATTAATATAATCTAAACAGAATTTAGACTTTCTGTTTTCTTGCTGCTCTTTCAGGCACATTAGCTGCTTGCTGTGTACTGGGTCATGTAAAGAGGGGCACTGCAAAGCTAGTTGGCAGCTATCATAGGGCATGATGCCTAGACCGAAGGCTGTTACCAGTTGCAACATGCTGCCAGCTCTTCACGGGAATTACATTGTAATATGTATATAATGACATACTATCTTTTTCTGCAGGGAGAACAGGGGGAGGATGGCAAGATGGAAGGTACACCGGGTCCCCCTGGAGACAGGGTAAGATTTATTACTATTATCATAGATGGTCACATTCATAATTACTGTCAGTTGTTTTTGTGAAATTCTGTCTTTTTTTGCTTATGCACATGCAACCTATCACCTGTTACCTATTACCAACCTAGGCAAAAAATTTTTTACCTTCAACAAAATCCAAAACAGCAATCAGTAGATCCAAAGATATAGGCAGCTATAGGAAATTCAAACTACAGTAAAAGAAACCCTTGTGCTCTCTAATTTCTCTCAAAGACATAAAAGGTAACAGCAGCCCTAAAATACTTTGCAGCAGAAACTGCAGCCCCCTAGTTCCCACAGAGGCCAGTCCTTAATGCTTTAGGCTTTTGGTCATGTAATCTTCTGAAGGGCAGGATCAGAATTCATATCAGTCGATGCTTTTCACCAGAAGAGATCACATGACTAAATCCTAGGTATTTGGTCAAGTGATCAGCTGCTGTGGTATCCCAGAATAATAATTTCTGCTATTATTATTTTAAGGCTGGGTTTACACTGGTACGAATTGGATGTGGGTTTCCCCCGCATCCAATTTGCATGTCAGGAGACTGTGACCACCTCTCAATCGAGCCAGTTGACACATCTCCGGGATGGCTGGAGAGCGGTTTGCAGAAGAGTCCTGTGTGTCTTCTGGTCCGTTTCAGGTCCGAATTCGGACCTGAAACAGTGAACAGGGACGCACTGGACCCCTGCTGTGAGCCGCTTTGCACACAGTGTGAACCCAACCTAAGGGTCAGGTGGAAGCTTCGGGCTTCTCTTCAGTTGGATAGCTGATCAGCTTTCTTTGATGCAGCACAGCCCAGCCATGGGAATTTTTTGAAAAGCAGTTGTTTTTCTGACACCAGGCTGTGCTTCACTTTAAAATTTGTCTAGTTTTTTGGATTAAGGTAAAAAAAACTTCTGGGTGCAGCGCCCCCCCCCCCCCCCGACCCCATTATACTTACCTAAGCTCCATCTTGATCCAGCAATGTGCAAGAGAACAGTGGCTCTCCCGAGTCTTTCTCTCCTTATTGGCTCACACAGCAGCTGCTGCCAATCACAGCCAGTGAGCCAATGAGGAGAGAGCAAGGGTCGGGCCCAGCTGTGCTCTGTGTGTGAACAGACAATGTCCATTCACGGGAACTAGCCTGCTTGAGTGCCCCCATAGCAAGAGGCTTGCTATTGGGGTCACTCCGGCAGGGTGGAAGAGCCAGGACCACCGGCAGGGCAACCAAAAAAGAGAATTCGGGCTAGTCTGTGCAAAACCATTGAACAAAGCAGGTAACTAACATGTCTTATTTAAAAAAAAAAATTATTCCTTTAGAATCACCAACATCATCACCTCTCTCATAGTGAAACGATAGAGACTTACCTGTAAGGTTTAACCAGGTCAATGAACATCTGTAGAAAGTTTAATTTACTCTGGAAGACTGAAAAGTCATTCAGATACTAAGTGCTGTTCACACTGGGGAGGCTTCAAAGTCGCACGACTCTGAAGCCGCCCCGTACCGCGCTGCTTGCAAACGACTTCTGTAATAGGAGTCAATGCAAGCCACTCCGAAGTTGCCCCCAAGTAGTACAGGAACCATTTTCTAAGTCGGAGCGACTTGAGTCGTTCTGATTAGAACAGTTCCATTGCACTGCATGGAGCGCGACTTGTCAGGCAGCTAAGTCACCTGACAGGTCGCCTAAATCCCGGTTCACACTAAGGCGACCTGTCGGGCGACTTAGGCACCTGACAAGTCGCGCTCCATGCAGTGCACTGGAACCGTTCTAATCAGAGCGACTCAAGTACTACTTGGGGGTGACTTCGGAGCAGCTTGCACTGACTTCTATTACAGAAGTCATTTGCAAGCTGCGCTTTATGGGGCGGCTTCCAAGTCGTGCGAATATCTTTAGATATTGTAGCATTATTCACAAAATCTTGAATGGAGACAAGGTCTACTCAAACCATCAAGTGACACATCTTTTTCTCTTTATCAAGGGTCCTGTCGGTGATCGTGGAGATAGAGGGGAGTCGGGAGATCCTGGATATCCTGTAAGTTGGAGATGGGGATAGGTTTCTCCAGAACACAGTACCATATGGTACTGAGTGATCTGCAGTTCTCTGTAGTTATACATACCGCAGGATATATTGTTTTTTGATATGTGCTTTCAAATCTATAAGTGACATGTTTGTGTCCTTTTATTAGCTTACTGGACAATAGGGTTTCACCGATACCGATACCAGCATCAGTGCTGAGACTAAGCATTTGCATTAGAATCGGTACGCGTGCAAATGCACTGATACCTCAAGGCTCGGTCCTTTCATCTGTCAGCGGGATTCTGCTCTGACAACTGAAATGTAAAGAAAAGAATGCTGGCAGTTATCGGTTGTTATGGAGTGGAGCCGCCGCGTCCTTAACAACCGATGACATTTCAGCTGTCAGGATTCCCCTGCTGACAGATAAAATTTAAACAAAACAATGCCGGTGTTCAGCCGAAATCTCCAACCACCTTACTTCTGGTTAGAGATTTCAGCAATAATTGCAGATTTACACGAGTTGGAGTTTTCAGCAGAACCCCGGGAGCATATGCAGTCCGGTACTGGATGATTTAGCTGTTTTCACAGAAGGCCCACTACTAACCAAAAACATGGCCGCCTTCAAGGCGGCGACAACTTTTTTCCTCTGTACCCGCTGTTCTGTGAAAACAGCGAAATCATCCAGTACTGCTCCCGGGGTTCTGCTGAAAACTCCAACTCGTGTAAATCTTCAATTATTGCTGAAATCTCTAACCAGAAGTGAGAGAGGTGGGTGGTTGGAGTTCTTGGCAAGTTGCAGTTCTCGGCAGAACACTGGCTTGGGTTATATATGCATCCGTCAGAAATACTGACTCCTCCCCCCATCGTCTAGTGTTCCAGTGCTATCTCCCCTCCCCCCCCCCCCCCTCCACCAGCATCATTCCCACTGTAGCTGCTCACCCTTCTATTTCAGCAAGAGTCCGTTGTCCCGGGATGTCTAAGTCCTGGCAAGCTGAGTCCGGATTTAGCATACCTTGCTGTTTTCCCTGGTCACCATGGTGACCTGACACTGAAGCCATGGCATTAGGATTGGATTTATGAGGAGACAGTGGGCATATCTGTGTAGACAGGCTCCAATCCCTGCCAGGAGCCTACAGAAAACCACGCCCTGCTCCCGCCCCCTTCCCAGCAGTACAGCTTTTTTTTTTTATGTATTGCATGCTGTTGGGTGGTCTGACTCCAGAAAGAAGATCTCTAAACTGGAAGTCCCAAAGTAATTGTGAGCACTGGGCAGTGTAGGTGGAGACACCCCACTTCCACAATGACCTCAATGGTGGAAAAACATGGTGCTGGGTTACAGTGGTGACAGATTATGGCTCATATTTTTCTTAGGGGTACAAAGGTATGCAAGAGGAGTATTTATAGCAGTGATAGAAAGGGGCAGTGTAGTGGTGGCAGGGGGCACATGGGTGGCATAGGAGTGCAGGTGTAGGAGGGGGTGCAGTGTGCAGAGGTTTATTTGGGGAAAAACAATGTTGGCAGTGGTGTGTTGTTGAGTATGGCGGGGGGGCAGGGGTTAGGGACATTGGTGACAGATGTGTGTGGGGGGGGGGGTACAGTGTGCAGAGGTGTTTGTGGGGAGGAACAGTGCTGACAGTGCTGTGTTGTTATGGGGGGGGGGGGGGGGCAGACAGGGGTGAGGGGCATTGGTGACAGATGTGTATGGTGGGAGTGCAGTTGTGGCAGAGGTATATTGGAGGTGGGTTAGGGGGTAGTTGCGGAGGTGTGCAAGGTGGTACAGTGGTGACAGAGTTGATTGAAGGGGCACAATGATGTCAGAAATGTGTGGTGGGAGTGCAGTTTTTAGCAGAGGTGTGCTCAAGGTGTGCAGAGTTGTATGAGCAGGTGTTTGGTGAGGGTGAAAAAATGATTGCAAAGGTGGTGTAGGATTGGGTACAGTAGTGGTAAAGGTGTGGGATGAACAATAGCGATCTGCTGTAATCTCTAGCAACCAGTCAGTGAGCAATATTGATGTGCAGTAACCTCTAACAACCAATCAGTGAGTGGAAATGTTATGCTGTAACCTCTGGCAAGTGCCAACTAATTGCAATCGCTGCCTGATCTGCTGTAGTAAATAGATTTTTCAGTCTACCTGCTATTTATTGTATGTCTCAGAGCGGTGGGGGGGGGGGGAATTTGCCCAGTGCCTTCTCAGTCTTCTCCTCCCCTCTGCCTCCAAGTCTTTCCAGCTCCCACCTCCTCCACCCCCACCAGCCTATCCTTTCCAACATTGTCCTCAATTCCTAAAGCCTCCCACTCTTATCCACTGCTGCAAATAAATAACTGGCTGACCATACATTCTTTTAATATGTCTACAGCCACCAATACATAGTCCAGCCCTCATACCCTATCTATCCTCTACCACCCCAATTTAATGCGCCAGAGTTCCCTTCCGGCCATCCAGTAATCTCCCAATGACACCGCCCCCCTCTGTGATCACAGCCTTTTCCAGCCCTCCCACCCTCAACTACCCTGCCCTCACCCTCCCACCCTGCCCTAAACCCATCATCACCCAACTCCCCCTCTCTATCTTCCAAACCACCCTTCTACCTACTGTTCCTAGGAAATGGGCAAAGGTAATTGGTATCGGCGAGTACTTAAAAAAAAAAGGTATAGGTATTCTGTGTTTAAAAAATGGTATCGGTGAATACCTGCTGGACAGGACACATCTGTGGAAATGCTGTGTATTTTTAGTATTAGTATAGTATTTAGGCTAGCTTTTCTCCCTAAAGCATGGCCAATTTTTTTGGTGTCATGTAATATGTCAAGGCAAATGTTGATTGTCCAAGAACATGACAGGAGGTGTGAACACTTCTAAAATCACCCTGTTCTAGTTCTAAAACACCATGGTAAAAATGTTGTTATTCAGTTATAAAAGTTTTCTTGGTGTAACATTCATATACTATATTCAGTGTACATCCTGCATTAACACCAGTGGAAGCCTACATTAATCTTTAGGATTAAAGATGATCGCACAAATAGTTTCTTTGGACTTTTAATGCCTTTTTCCAATAAATCTTGTGTATTAGCACAAACAAGTTAGAAATAGATTAACAGTATGAGGTCTTGCAGTTACTGTGCCATGCGGATATTTCCAAAGGCAGTTCCTCTGTTTGAAATGCATTTGTATTTACAGATAAATGAAGAAGCTTTGTCTCAATGCTCATTCTCAAATGAGGGACACGGGAAACAATTTAAAAAAAATTGTTTTTGTATCAAAGTAGGGGAAAGCTAGAACCCCAGTGAACTTTTTTTGTGCCGGCTGTGTCCCCATTAGAGTTTTATGAGGCCTTAGACAGCAATAACACCCAACAAATCTAACACTTTTACACTTTATACAAAACTAAAAAATGTGTTTGGGGTTAGAACTTAAACATTTGATGTTAAAAGTGCCAGAAAAACCACATGAGTAATAAACACTTGAAGACCAAGTTGGATGGCTATGTAAGGTTTACTATACAAGCCAAAAACAGACTAAAATTGTTCTATATTATTGTAAATATGAAGCATAATGATGAGGTTTAAGACCTAGGTAAGATCATTAACCATATATTACTTAAATGCAGGGCCAGGAAGGACCAGAGGGCCCCAGAGGAAAAGCAGGGCAACAAGGTTTACCGGTAAGGAACTGTCACTGCTGGCCTGCATGTAACAGTCTGATTAGACGATTCTGCGTAGTGTGAGGGCTTGCCTAAAAAAAGTTCCAGAGTGGATGAAGTGATCAGGTAGGCCCTCACATTTTGGGTAATTTTAAAGGAGAATGTACAGAGTTTGTAACGTGAGGTAACGTGAGTTTAAAGAGACACTGACACCTTGCTCATTCAGGCATAATTGGAGGTGGCCATTTGGGAAAACCACAACGAGTAGATCCAGTGATACATACGGCTAAATTTATGTCAATTTTGAGGTGTCCTTGACCCTATCCACCTCTTACCTCTGCCTCCTAGTAGTTCAGTAATGAAAATTAAATATCACAATAAAGGGTAAATGGGGAAGCAGGGTGCATTTGGTGTATTTTGCACCAAAATTACACTTCCTTCTCAAGTCCCAGTAAAGTGGAATATTGTTTATTTGGTGTATGGACTAATGCAGTGTGAGAATTAAATTGGTGTGCGTCAAACAAAATGTCTCGTGCTTTATTCCATTTTTTTTTTTTTTTTTTGTGGAATCTCCAATAATAATTACATTTAAAAAAATAAATATATTTTATTTTTTGCAGGGACATCCTGGACCACCCGGTTTTCAGGGCTTAAAGGGATCCAGAGGCACTGTGGTATGTTTTGGTGATTTTTTTTTTTCTGCAATGGAAATGGTAGTCTTTTGTGCACTTGTCTCACTAAAAATAATGCTGCATCCAAACTCATAGCAAAACATGTATGGGACTGGGCTCTCTTGTCAGCTCTTTCCCTTAATAGCCCTCCTTTACTTTGCTTAAGCAGTAAATTGGTGAAACTTACAAATAAACACTGGATGGAGAGGTGCACATGTTTTTTCAGGAGCATCTTCTGAAAGCACCCCTTTGCCTATCACACTCTCTCATGTATGTACCACTGTCATACATGATGATAAATGTAGGAGCAGTAGCTAACCCAGCTTCCAACACCAATGGCTGCATCCAGTTACACTGAAAGACCTCTGTTTTTGGAAAGGAGATCTTACCAAATACTGGCTTTTTCCCTTGTGCCTATTGTCACCTTATATGATGTATATGTAAAGCATAGGACAGAGCGTATCAAAATCATATAGGAAGAGGCAGAAGACGGTCAGAACACAGCTATCCACTGTGCGTATTATAAAAGGCAATGATGTATCACTATGTGTGTCAGTTGTATAGCACATTTTTTTTTTTGACTAGGCTCTCTACGGTAAGTTTTGCAGGGTAATGGAAATTATGCCTTACTGTAAAGTCAGCTTACAGAATGTGGCCTTATATACTATATGAAAGGGTATCTCCTCAACAAAAGACTAGAAGCCAGAGTCAGCTGAGCTTGCCCACTCCCCAGCCCAGCACTCTGGAGAGTGGTGACTGATAATCACCGCTCGCCGTTCAGAGCCAACCAAGAAATTTGCAATTATAGGTCATGTGATCACTCAGTTCTAACAAGGTTAGTCTGTGGGAGCTTTAGGCGTTACATGGAAAAGACAATAGGGCCAAAAAGAGAAAGCTTTTACTACTCACAGGTATATTGTAAATTGTAAAGCTAAAATTCTCATTTGCCCATGCTAGATAAAGTGACATGTTAGCTACTCTGAAGACACACTAAGTTGCCAGTACATACTTTACAAAATACCTTATGAGGTATGGGGGAACATGTGACATTCCACCTATCCCAAATGAGTCAGTGCTCTGTTCCTTAACAGCAAGGCCTAAGGGCTGTTACAGGTTTCTGTGATTAGGGAAGTTATGCCGCGTACACACGGTCTGACTTTTCGTCTACAAAAGTCCGACGGACGCCGACGGACTAAAGCTGGCTGACAATCCGATCGTGTGTGGGCTTCCCCGGACTTTCAGCTGACTTTCACCGGACTTTTCCAGCCGCAAATCTGACGGACTTTAGATTTGAAACATGCTTCAAATCTTTACGTCGTAACTACGCCGGACCCAGAAATCCGCTCGTCTGTGTGCTAGTCCGACGGGCAAAAACCCACGCTAGGGCAGCTATTGGCTACTGGCTATCAACTTCCTTATTTTAGTCCGGTGTACGTCATCACGTACGAATCCGTCTGACTTTTGTGTGATCGTATGTAGGCAAGTCCGCTCCTAAGAAAGTCCGACAAAAGTCAGTCGAAAGTCTGTCGGACAGGCTGTCGGACTTTTGTAGACGAAAAGTCCGACCGTGTGTACGCGGCATAAGGCTGCCATTACCGACCATCTTCTTAAAATTATAGTTACCTGGCTGCTAAGCCAACCTTCTTGGTTCTATCTGAGAAGGTAGACCAGAACAAGTATGCAGGTCAAGAAAGTTTGAAAAAAATCCTATGTCCTTATTTATAAGTCAGTGACCCGGTATGTTAGGCAGTCGACCAGAATGTAGTCCAATAATGATAGTTTTTCTGTTTCTCTCGTAGATGTCTTTTAGGGTCCATTCACAAAAACACTACTGCTCTTAGCAGAAAAAAAACGATAATTTTGAGCGTTATTTGTACTAGCGTTTAGCTTTTTTTATCTGCCAGAAAACTGCTCTCAAAAACGCAAACCAGAAATATTTTTTCTGCCTCTAAACACTGAGCTTAAAATATGCTTCTAAATAACCTAATTTGCATGGACACACAGGATAACATTCCTTTAAAAATACAAAACTCCTCTAGGAGCAGCGGCTTTTTTTAAGCCAGAGTGCACGGGCCCTTATTTGGACCTTTACCCAACCAGCATTTACGACTTGCAATTTGCTAGCGGTTAGTTATCTTTCCCTTTCCTTTAGCAAGGGAAATACCTGGTATTCCCTACATCGACAAATCATTCTTCCAGTGATATGTTGGGAAGGGTCTTGGCTCTCTGGTCTATTAACCAGGTGGTGGTAAGTTTGATGAGGGAAAGTTTCTAGAAAACCTTCTTTAAAGCTGATGAATTTGTACCCTTTATCCTGCCACTGTAAAATCAGAATCCTTGGATCAATTTAAAAATGTAATTTAAGGGTGTAGCTGTGGCAGACTGCTATTGGGCCCAAGGCATCCAGCACTTTCTGGCTACGCAGTGATTTATGCAGTTGGCAATGGCATGACTGTTACATTGGGATAAAATAAATTCATATATAACTTGTTAACCTATGCTGATTGCTGTGGAAACACTAAGGGGCCTATTTATAACAAAGAGCTGATATCACTATCCACAAAACATCACTGGACATCACAGTATTTATTCCACACTGTGCCTGCATTTTACCAATCAAGTATAAAATGCAGGCTAAGTGTTCTATTTAAGTGCTTTTGCATGTAACGCTTTGAAAAACGGGTGTGATAAGGAGTCGTATTTGAGCAGGATTTCCTCTTTCTGGCACCCCCCCCATCCAAGAAAATGAATAGAACTGATGTTGGTTGGGGACACAAAGCACGGTATGGCCTTCGTAATTGTCTTTGAGATTAGAGAGCCCTTACTGGTTTTGCTAGAAGGCCTCATTACACTTCGTTTTGGCCCTTGAGCATTTCCTGATGTAACTGGATTGGCTAAACAAAGTTTCACAAAGTTGGACATGGAAAATTATGGTTCTGCAGTAACAAATGTTTTAAAAATTGCTTTGTGTTTCAGAAAGAGTAAAATTATTGGTGAAAATTTGGCCAAAAATGGATTATGAGTTTTCATAGTTTTTTAGTATCTATTTACAGATCAGATTTAGCTGTGTTATAATTAACATTGATGAAATATGGGCAAAAGTGAGTGGAGGGATTGTCAAAACAGCTTTACAATTAAGAGTAAGCATTGGAATAATTTGTTTGCATGAAAAACCGTAAAATGCAAACGCAAAAAAAATGTTGTGGTTAATACGTTAAAACTAGAGAAAAGAAAATGTGCAGACAATTGAATTATTGGTGATGGCAATTGGTGATTGGTTGCCAAGCGATACAATTTCAAAGTTGTGTTCATTTTCTTTTCTTCAGTAATAATTCATCAGCATGATTGCCTTTTTATAGTACATAGAGAGCTGATACAGTTGTATGAAAAGGTGACAGTACAGGTGACAATGAATGGTGTAGATAAAATCAAAGTCATTCATTTAGGCAGTGAGCTGGTGTGTGCGTTTTCTGTGCTGCACATGTAGGAATACTGAATGACAGGTCAGTGTCTGAAGTGTCTAAATACATGGATTAACCCCGCTTAATGGTCCTATCTATGTTACCGGGGTCATACAAACAAATCAAGAAGAACTTAATTTCGCCACTGGCTGACTGCTGCATGTTCAGTTATTGCTAGATCTTGGTGTCAACCAGTGGTCCCCTCTCTAGCTGATTGGGCCTGCGAAGTGGATAGGATCGAACATATTGAACGGCTGTTAGCGTGTAATGCTGATAAAAGTGAGACCCACACTATTACGTGGACCGTTTGGTTACACTTCCGATTCTCTTCGGATTTTGACCCTTTTATAGCAGATACAGGCGTTACTGCTCCCCCTTGGCCCTCTCATGAGTAGCTTGATATACCTTATCCCCCACTTCCCTTTCTTTCTTATACCCTCCCCCCCCCCCCCCCTTTTTTAATTTTTTTATTTCTTTTTCTCTTTTCATATTTCTCCGCCCTTTCTACTCCTCCTCCCTCATCTTCTTAAGATGAAAGTAATCTTACCGGTAGATTCGCCACACTTTTAGGCCATATGTGTTGAGTCTTGTTTTTTTCAGTTTTCTACACCATTGTTTAATGTGATCTACTGGTTACTTGATTTACCATTGCTTGGTTTATTTCTACACTCTTTGATGATATCAACTTGACTATGCTTATGTAATATATATTCTTTTAATGTCCTTCCGATCCTAATGTATACTTGTTCATTCAATGGAAATATGTTACATCTTGCCTATGGTTATTCAATGTGGTTAAAAAAAAAATGCTTGAAACTTAATAAAACAGATTCAACATAAATACATGGATTAATACCATTACAAAGAACCCACCGCTGACATCAGGAACTGGGTGTCCTGGTCACTTGCTATGCAAAGAAACAGAATGTAGATTTCAGCCAGATATGAAATGAATCCAGATTTCAGTTCATTTCTCTGTTGTTTCATAGGGAACAAGGGGCAAGCCAGGAAAACCAGGGGAACCCGGAGCTCGAGGACCGCCTGTAAGTTCAGAGTTTTCAACAATGTGATGTTCACATTCTTTGCCTCTTAGCCAAGTATATATAATGTGTATATATTTATATATTTTTCCATACATACAGTACTGTTCTTGTTTTAAGAACTTGTGTAAAAATGCTGTAAAATTAGCAGGTGTTCAAAAATAATGAAATTAGTAGTTTTTATTTATCAGTTAACTTTCCACAAAGTTCACAAAAAAAATTAAATCAAATCAATGTTTGCATTCGCCCTTTTCTTTTTAAACCGCATAGATTCTCCCACATACGCTTGCACACAAGGGGCTGTTCACACCAGCCCACACAGAAAACGAAGCCGTGCAAGGGTGAAGTATGGTGGAGTTCCTTGTAGGTTTGGGGGTTCATTTCTGCAGATGATGTTGAGTATTTTGTTAGAACAAATGGTCTTCTCAATCCCGAAAAGTACAAAACATTCAGCCACAGTCATAAAGAACTGCCTTCAGGAAAAAGGACAAGAGACCTGGAAGAGATGGTATGGTCAGAGAGCCATGCTTTTAACATCATTGAGTCTTTCTTGGATTACATGAAGAGCCGAAGCAACTGTTACAGCCTAAATCCACTAAAGAACTGTGGTTCATTTTCCTAGATGTTTCGGACAACAAGCTTCCGAGATCCTTAACCACTTCCCCCCCCCGGCCTATAGCAAAATTACGACCGGGCGGTGGTTCAGTTATCCTGACTGGGCGTCATGTGACGTCCTTCAGGATAACAGCCGCCACAGGCCCGTGGGGGGCGCATCGCGGTGATCTGTGGTGCAGTGTATCAGTCTGACACACCGATACACCGATCTCGATAAAGAGCCTCCGACAGAGGCTCTTTACCACGTGATCAGCCGTGTCCAATCACGGCTGATCACGATGTAAATAGGAAGAGCTGTTGATTGGCTTTTCCTCACTCGTGTCTGACAGACGCGAGTAGAGGAGAGCTGATCGGCGGCTCTTCTGACAGGGGGGGTCTGTGCTGATTGTTTATCAGCACAGCCCCCCTCGGATGACCACACTGGACCACCAGGGAAGGGGGCAACATGTGGATGGCCAGGTATGTACCCCATGGCCATCCACATGTTCAAATGAATGCCCAATCTGTGCCAATCATTGCCCACAAATGGGCACTGATTGGCACCAGCATGTACTAAAAGACATCAGTGATGCCCAGCAATGCCACCCATCAGTGTCATCAGTGCAACCCATCAGTGCCCATCCGTGCCACCCATCAGTGCCACCCATAAGTACCCATCAGTGCCACCCATAAGTACCCATCAGTACCGCCTATGAGTTCCCATTAGTGCCGCCTATGAGTGCCCATCAGTGCCGCATACCAGTGCCACGTATCAGTGCCGCCTATCAGTGCCCGTCGGTGCCACCTCATTGGTGCCCATCAGTGCCGCCTTATCAGTGCCCGTCAGTGCAGCCATATCGGTGCCCATCATTGAAGGCGAAAACTTACTTATTTACAAAAAATTTTTAACAGAAACAAAGAAAAACTTGTTTTTTTTTCAAAATTTTCGGTCTTTTTTTATTTGTTGCGCAAAAAATAAAAATCACAGAGGTGATCAAATACCACCAAAAGAAAGCTCTATTTGTGGGAACAAAATGATAAAAAAATTGTTTGGGTACAACGTCACATGACCGCACAATTGTCATTCAAATTGTGACAGCGCTGAAAGCTGAAAATTGGCTTGGGCAGGAAGGTGTCTAAGTGCCCTGGATTGAAGTGGTTAAATAAAAAACTGTGTGCAAGTGTACTTAGAAGAATTGATGTTGTTTTAAAGGCAAAGGGGGGCACATTAAATATTGATTTTAGCTCATTATTTTTTTCTGTTTATGCACTTTGTAGGTTGTTTGATAAAAACACAAGCGCCCAATTTAAATTTTTTTAATAATATATATATATATATATATATATTTATACACACACACACAGCCTTTATCTCGGTCACCTTTAAAGGCTCAAGATTTTTTACCTTTTGTGCATTCTAATACTTACCTTAATCCCATCTTGATCCAGTGATGTGCACGAGTGCTTCGGCTCTTCGTGGACTCTGCCTCCTCCATTGGCTGAGACTGTCAATCACAGCCACTGAGCCAATCAGGAGAGAGAGGGGACGGGGCTGAGCCATGGCTTTGTGTGTGAATGGAACCGCAGAGGGGCACTCGGCAGGAGGGAGGGGCCAAGAGAGCCGGCGAGGGACCCAAGAAGAGCAGGATCAGAGCTGCTCTGTGCAAAACTGCTGCACAGAGCAGGTAAGTATAACATGTTTGTTGTTAAAAAAATATATATCACTTTGATGACCATTATTTCCTTTTTTTCAGTTGTTCCCATTTCAGTTTTCTATGTTCCGCTGGACCTGCTTGTTCTTCAGAATCCTAAAAGAATATAAGATAAAATTCTGCGTATATACAGTGCATATAGAAAAAGAATCACCACCATTTTAAAATGATTACATTTTGATGCGTTGCAGTCTGGAATGAAGACAGACACCGTTTTTGTTTTATCCAGCTGTATTTAGTTATAAGTGCAACTAATAACATCTATGTCAGGGATCTTCAAACTTTTGAAACAAAGGGCCAGTTTATTGCCCTTCAAACTTTATGGGGGCCAGACTGTGGACACTGGGAGTAGAAAATGCCCTGGCATTGGTGGGAGTAAACAATGCCATAGGCTTGATGGTCAGTGGGAGTAAAAAAATTACATTATTGGTGTAAGTGGAAGGAATAGTGCCCCATCATTGGTGTCAGTGGGAGGAATAGTGCCCCATCATTGGTGTCAGTGGGAGGAATAAAGCCCCATCATTGGTGTCAGTGAGAGGAATAGTGCCCCATCATTGGTGTCGGTGGGAGGAATAGTGCCCCATCACTGGTGTCAGTGAGAGGAATAGTGCCCCATCTCTGGTGTAAGTGGAAGGAGTACTGGCTTGTATCAGTGGAAGGAATAGTGCCCCAAGGGCCAGATAAAGACAAGCAAAGGGGCCACATTCACTGGTGTCAGTGAGAGCAATAGTGCCATATCACTGGTGTCAGTGGGAGGAATAGTGCCCCATCACTGGTGTCAGTGGGATAAATAGTGCCACATCACTGGTGTCAGTGAGAGCAATAGTGCCATATCACTGGTGTCAGTGGGAGGAATAGTGCCATATCACTGGTGTCAGTGGGAGGAATAGTGCCCCATCACTGGTGTCAGTGGGATAAATAGTGCCACATCACTGGTGTCAGTGGGAGGAATAGTGCCCCATCACTGGTGTCAGTGGGAGGACTAGTGCCCCATCACTGGTGTCAGTGGGATAAATAGTGCCATATCACTGGTGTCAGTGGGAGGAATAGTGCCATATCACTGGTGTCAGTGGGAGGAATAGTGCCCCATCACTGGTGTCAGTGGGAGGACTAGTGCCCCATCACTGGTGTCAGTGAGAGGAATAGTGCCCCATCTCTGGTGTAAGTGGAAGGAATACTGGCTTGTATCAGTGGAAAGAATAGTGCCCCAAGGGCCAGATAAAGGCAAGCAAAGGGCCACATTCGGCCCGCGGGCTATAGTTTGGAGACCTCTGATCTATGTGAAAGATATAACACTAACATGTTAGAAAAAATAAATACAAAAACAAAATCACGGCGTTGGAAAAAGGATCACCCCTTTGTGTCGTTATTTTGTTGAACCACCTTTTGCTTTAATTACAGCCTTTAGTCTGTTGGGATAAGTCTCTACTAACTTTGCACATCTAGACTTTGCAATATTTGCCCACTCTGCTCAAGTTCAGTTAAATTTGAAGGTCACCATCTGTGGACTGCAGTCTTCAAGCCATTCATCAGATTTTTCAATGGGGTTTAAGTCTGGGCCCTGAGTAGGCCATGCAAGGACATTCACCTTTTTTTTTTTCTTCAACCACTTTGTGGTCATTTTTGCTGTATGCTTTAGGTCATTGTCATGTTGGAAGGTAAACCTTCTTCCCATTGACAACTTTCTGGCAGAGGGCAGCAGATTTTCCTCAAGAATTTGATGGTATTTTGCCCCATCCATTTTTCTTCTGTCCTGACAAGTGTTCCAGTCCCTGCTGCAGAGAAACAACCCCGGTAACAGGATATTACCACCTCCATGCTTTACTATAGGAATGGTGTTGTTTGGATAGTGAGCTGTATTGGATTTCCACTAAACATATCATTTAGTGTTGAGGCCAAATATAGTGCCTTGAAAAAGTATTCATACCCCTTGAAATTTTCCACATTCTGTCATGGTACAACCAAAAACGCAAATGTATTTTATTGGGATTTTATGTGATAGACCAACACAAAGTGGCACATAATTGTGACGTGGAAGGAAAATGATAAATGGTTTTCCAAATTTTTTTACAAATGTGAAAAGTGTGGCGTGCAATAGTATTCAGCCCCCCTAAGTCAATACTTTGTTAGAACCACCTTTCACTGCAATTACAGCTGCAAGTCTTTTTGGGGATGTCTCTACCAGCTTTGCACATCTAAAGAGTGACATTTTTGTCCATTCTTCTTTGCAAAATAGCTCAAGCTCTGTCAGATTAGATGGAAAGCGTCTGTGAACAGCAATTTTCAAGTCTAGCCACAGATTCTCAATTTGATTTAGGTCTGAACTTTGACTGGACCATTCTAACACATTAATATGCTTTGATCTAAACCATTCCATTGTAGCTCTGGTTGTATTTAGGGTCGTTGTCCTGCTGGAAGGTGAACCTCCGCCCCAGTCTCAAGTCTTTTGCAGACTCCAACAGGTTTTCTTCTAAGATTGCCCTGTATTTGGCTCCATCCATCTTCCCATAAACTCTAACCAGCTTCCCTGTCCCTGCTGAAGAAAAACATCCCCACAACATGATGCTGCCACCACCATGTTTCACGGTGGGTATGGTGTGTTCAGGGTGATGTGCAGTGTTAGTTTTCCGCCACACATAGCGTTTTGCTTTTAGGTCAAAAAGTTCAATTTCTGAGCAGAGCACCTTCTTCCACATGTTTGCTGTGTCCCCTGCATGGCTTCTCGCAAACTGCAAATGGGACTTCTTATGGCTTTCTTTCAACAATGTCTTTCTTCTTGTCACTCTTCCATAAAGGTCAGATTTGTGAAGTGCACAACTAATAGTTGTCCTGTGGACAGATTCTCCCACCTGAGCTGTGGATCTCTGCAGCTCCTCCAGAGTTACCATGGGCCTCTTGGCTGCTTCTCTGATTAATGCTCTCCTTGCCCGGCCTGTCAGTTTAGGTGGACGGCCATGTCTTGGTAGGTTTGCAGTTGTGCCATTCTCTTTCCGTTTTCAGATGATGGATTGAACAGTGCTCCGTAAGATGTTCAAAGCTAGGGATATTTTTTTTATAACCTAAACCTGCTTTAAACCTCTCCACAACTTTATCCCTGACCCGTCTAGAGTGTTCCTTGGCCTTCATGATGCTGTTTGTTCACTAAGGTTTTCTAACAAACCTCTGAGGGATTTGAATACAAATGCACGCCTCACTGAAAACCATTTATCATTTTCCTTCCACAATTATGTGCCACTTTGTGTTGGTCTATCACATAAAATCCCAATAAAATACATTTACATTTTTGGCTGTAACGTGACAAAATATGGAAAATATCAAGGGGTGTGTATACTTTTTCAAGACACTGTAATTCAATTTTAGTCTCATCTGACCATAAGACCTTTTTCCATGTGGCCTAAGAATCTTTAAGGTGCGTTTTGGTAAAGCTCAGTCATAACTGCATGTGGCCTTTTTTGAAGAGTGTCTTTTTTCTTGCAACCCTCCCATACAAGCCACTTTTGTGGAGAATTTGTGATATTGTTGTCACATGCACACAATGACCACTCTGTCATAAATTCCTGCTACTGCTTTAGGCCTCTTGGTAGCCTCTCTGACCCGTTTCCTCCTGGCTCTTTTATCCCATTTGGACTGACGCCCTGATAAAAGGCGATTAGCTACACCTGATAACGTTTACAAGTCATTTTTAGGAGGGGTGAGGGGTGGGGTGATTCTTTTTCCAACTCAGTGATTCTGTTTTTGATTTTTTTTTTTTTTTTCTGATAAATCTTTCACTTGGATGTTATAAGCTGAACTGAGTAAATGCAGCTGGATAAAACAAAACTGTGCCTGTCTTCTGTTCAGGCTGCATGCAACAAAATGTGATTATTTTAAAGGGGATGATTATTTTCTATACCCACTGTAGATAGCAATTTCCTTGAAAACTGAACATGGGCTTTGCCCATGTAAATTCACTTTAATGGTGGGGCCACCAGCTGGGCATACTTCCCTTACTTCAATTCCCATACTGTCCTGTGCACCTGCTGGGAGAAAGGGAGAGTTAGACCCTTGTAAGCTTTTTTTTTTACAATCAAATCTTTATTAAAAGTATTGTAAGCTGTGACTCTGTCCTCACCCCCTTGTTACAGGACTAGGTGCCTGAGTGGCCATCTGACAAGCACCAGCACTGGCAGGAGGGGAGTGAGTCAATTTTCTCCCACACATAGAAGTATAAGGTCATTTTCTTCACTCCTGGCAGCTGAATGGGGAGGCTGGGAAATGAAGAGAAATGTGAGTGTGTGCCACTAGTGGGGCCACCTTTTAAGTGACCCTGTTGTTTTGCCCTAAATAAGGGAAGTACAGGTTTGCTTTAGGAATCTAGCAACAGGTGGAAAGGTGAAACATTTAACATTGATTGACTTTATTTTTAGGGAGCTGTAGGATTGGCTGGTCCCAGGGGAGTGGTAGGAAGACAGGGCCAAGAGGGTCCTCCTGGACCAGAGGGAATACCAGGGAAAGATGGCACTGCTGGGATACAGGTGAGTTTGTGAAAGTCCCAGCAATGAACAGCAAGAACACTAGTCATAGGATATTTTGTATTTAACCAGAATTAATTTGTTCCTTTCCAGGGAGAACAAGGAGATGATGGGGAAATTGGCCCTGATGGCTTGCCTGGAAAGCGAGGAAACACTGGCATGCCTGGTTTACCCGGGGCTCAGGGACCCATAGGACTCAGGGTAAGGATTCCAAGCTTGCACCAGGACAATTAACAATATATTCTTCATGTTAATGTGTATACATTCTGAACATTGATAAAGTGTGTAAAATTCCAGGTCTGATATCCAATACTATTTGTTGGATTTGGGGATTTAGAAAATTCCATAAATACTATTGGTCTAGTGGAATGAGGCAATTTCTTTTGGCACTGAGATCTCAGCTCTGCTTATACCCTGTTTCACCGAAAATAAGACCTAGCGTGATTGTCAGTGATGGCTGCAATATAAGCCCTACCCCCCCAAATAAGCCCTAGTTAAAGTCCTTGTAGGTCTTATTTTCAGGGTAGGGCTTATTTTCGGGGAAACAGGGTAGGGCTTATTTGGGGGGTAGGGCTTATATTGCAGCCATCACCAACAATCACGCTAGGTCTTATTTTCGGGGAAACAGGGTAGACATCTGAGGCAGTAACTAGTGTTAGGCTTAGGGGGTCTGGTTTTTTAAGGGTTAACAGGGGATTTAAAGGAACTCTCTTCCCGAGGGGGGGGGGGCAAAATGTTTTAGGTGTGAAGTGCAAACACCTCTTCCTTCCAAACCTTCCTGTCATGGCCAAATGCTGAACTATTCTGACAGACATAGAGAGAGCACTTAAGGGAAGTGTTGGTGCTTGCCTCTAAGCGCTCATACTTTCATTTTGGCCTATCATTATGATGGCCACCACGAATATGCAGGCGGTAAGAACGGATAGGCAAGTGTCCTCACTATCAGAATTGATTGGACATTACATTTGATGAGTTTAGGAGAGGTGCTGAAGAACATTGTTTGTTTCTCTTTAGTTCATTGATGGGAACAGCAGATATCTTGCTCTCTGAACGTTGGGTTTATAGCGCCACCTCCAGGAGTAGGACACTAGGGGAAAAAAAAAACAGTCTAGGGCAGGCCACACCCTCTATTTGCTAGAGGCAGCTCAGTTTTTAGCTAAGCTTAGTGTCTAGGAGTAGGGACCTAAGCTCCCTGCTGGGAAGCTTTCATAAAGAACTGACGTT
The DNA here is from genome assembly GCA_037952835.1 of Lithobates septentrionalis. Classification (NCBI taxonomy): domain Eukaryota; kingdom Metazoa; phylum Chordata; class Amphibia; order Anura; family Ranidae; genus Lithobates; species Lithobates septentrionalis. The sequence continues at coordinate 1,667,317 of JBBDGP010000568.1, read as the reverse complement.
AGGAAACCAGAATGACTGCCAGAGAACTGGTATATACAAAGGTGAGTCAATGACAGCCCTGATACTTTCACACCAAAGTTTTCCTTTGGTAACCACAACACCTGGGTGAAGCCCATGCAAACATGAAGAGAAGACACTGGTCGGAATTGAACAAGGCCCCAGTACAAAACAAACCACATACAGTCACCCCACTCTGCCATATTTATTTATTGCCAAATCTTGCAGGATATGTGTGTATGTGTGGATAATACAATATCTCACAAAAGTGAGTACACCCCTCACATTTTTGTAAATATTTTATTCTATCTTTTCAAGTGACAACACTGAAGAAATGACACTTTGCTACAATGTAAAGTAGTGAGTGTACAGCTTGTAAATTTGCTGTCCCCTCAAAATAACTCAACACACAGCCATTAATATCCACACCGCTATTATAATGGTCTGATTATGTGGCTACCTGTTGTTTATGTTCATATAATGGTTTTCAGTTTGTTTGGCCTAATTCTGATCTGTTATAGTGATAAAACTATGGTGGTGTATGGTGTATATTACTGTAGCCTATGTTTGTTCAGTAATCTTTGTTATATAACATTATTTTGGTTATTTTGGTTTACAAAAAAATGAAGGTTTAAAATCACTTTAATAACCTATCACAGAAGTAGATAGCCCACCAATGAAAGCTGTGCAGTTGTCATATACAGTGAACTATCACTTAAAGTGTTGCTAAACCCACAACAGTAAAATCAGTTTGCATATGCAGTAAAGCATGCTTGTTGTACTCACTGTGGAACCTAACAGGCTAGTCCTCTGCATTGTATAAAAAGGATGTTTGATCCTGTCTTCTCTGATCCTCCCTTCACTGTCTCCAATACATCTGCTGATAGTACAGAGCCTTGGAGGCACTTGCTCAGGTTGGTGTATTGCTAGAGAGGGGTTTTTTTTTGGGAGGGTGCATGTGATCAGCACAGGGCCAATCAGCACTTTCCAGACTGAGGGTCAGGGGTCATACAGCCTCATAGGACTGTCAGAGGAGAATGTAAACTCCTTCTACAAGCTTTAACCAGTACTTGGCCGGACACTGATAAAAGTCACAGGACTGCTTTATACTGCTGATAAGAAAAGGTATTTAGCAGTTTATATTTACTAAAATAGTTGCATTTCCATGCTCTTTGTACTGTGGAAGACCAGATATAGTGAGTGTAGGGTCCTGGGTTTAGTAACACTTTAAAGCGGAGTTCCAGCCGCTTCTGTGTTTATTAAAAGTCAGCAGCTACAAAAAGTGTAGCTGCTGACTATTCACTCACCTGTCCCATGGTCCAGCGATGCGGTCGCCCGAAGCTTCGCTTCTCTCCCCGGCACCAGCATCACTAGTGCGGGCACCCGGCTGTGACAGCTTGCTGCTTCACACCTGAGTCGCGCTGCGCCTCCTGAATGGCCGAGCAATCTTCTGGGACCTGTGATGTATCCCAGAAGATTGCAAAGAGGGAGGAGGAGAGGAGAACTTCCGCTCGAGTTGCCAAGGCGGCGCGAGTTGAAGTGGGAGCTGGGTACCTGTCAAAACTAGGTACCCACCACCCCCCAAAAAAAAATGACATGCCATACAATTATGGCATGTCAGGGGGTTAGGCGTCCTTAAAGCGGAAGTTCCACTTTTGGGTGGAGCTCCGCTTTAATTACATTGTCAATCAGTCATGGTATCATGTTTAAATTCTAATTTTGTGTTGGTTTGGCTTTATTGGATATATAGAAATGAAGAAAGAAAGGCAGAGTACAGACATTAGGGAGAGGTCTGGGTATAGGAAGAAGGTGACAAGGGAGGCAGTACTGTGGCCAATTTCATTAAGTATATTAACCCTCATGGACACCTGCTTTGCCTTGCTAACGTTATATATTGTAGAGTATTGCTCAGATTGCAATTTTCTTTTGACCAATCTGTAATTTTTCCAGGATTCTCCCACTATTCCCCAGACAGCATGAGTTCAGTTCAGTATACGCTTAATTATGTCTACCCTGTTGATCCAGGTGGAGCCAATGTCTGACTCATGTTAAGCGTTAAACATCCATTATGGACTCCTCTGAGGTTTTAGGCAGCATTTTGCCCAGTCTCAACTGGTCATGTGACCTAAAGAGAGCCAGAGAGTCAATGGAATCATCCGATTCTCTGAGTATTACAGAATGCCAAAAGAATCCTAAATGAGCCGCTAACTGCGACTGTCTTTGTATCTGCTACCCTCTAGTGGATATTGTCTGCTACACACGGGGAATCCTGTTTTAATAGGATTGTGTTTAATTCAATTGCCGTTGGAAAGTTCATTCAATTCCTCATAGATACATCATTACAACTCTGTTCTGGACTAACCCCATTGGAGTTAAACATAAGCTGTTCCATATTGTGAAGCTCTTGCAGCTGTTTCATCTTGACTGCAGTGTTCTCTGCGGGACCCTCTTCTGGCTGGAGGTGTGTGTACAGCTGTTTAGGGCTTGGGAATGACTTCTTTGGCCCTAGATAAATGACTGGTTTTATTTCACCTTCTATGCACTGGTGTATTGTTTTCTTGCATTCTCTGTAAAATATATATGTTTTAAATCGGATATTGTATAAGGTTACTTATTTTGCTTCTATACATAATCCAGCTGTGTCTACAGCCTCCTGTCTGTAAGATACAATCAGCACAGCTCTGCTTCCTCCATAGAGAACCGGTACACTCTCTGCCATACCTAGCCGTATGGTAAAATGCTTTCTTTATTCTTTTTGCATTCAGATTAGTTCATTGTCAAATTTCTTTGGTAACCAAAGTAAAATTGTTAATGTCTGCTGCTTGCTCTCTCTAAATACAACTTCCTAGGGAGAACCTGAAAAGGTAGGGAAGAGGGGAGTCACTACTCCTTTAGTTCTGTGTGTAAATTTCAGCTTAAAGCAGGGTTCCCATTTAAAAAAAAAAAAATTAAAAGTCAGCAGCTACAAATACTGCAGCTGCTGACTTTTAATTGGACACTTACCTGTCCCAGGGTCCAGCGATGCGGAAGATCGAAGCCCCGCTCGCCCCCCCCTCCGCTCGGTGGCGCCGGCATTTTAACTGTGGGCGCCCGGCTGTGGCTTCACTGGCCCCGCAATCATCTGGGACCGGTCACGTGTCCCAGATGATTGACAAGAGGGAGGGTGGAGAGGCGATCTCCCTTCCTGTGCTGAGGGAAGTGACGTCAGGAGCCCAGGCACCGAAGGAGGCAGACTACGAGGGACCCCCTAGCAACAGGCATTTAGAGGTGAGTAAAAAAAAAAAATTTTCTCCATTTTTTTTTACATTGTTTTTAAGCACACTTTAAGCTACTGTGCTCCAAAAAAAGCTACCCTGTAAAACTCTTTTATTTATTTGTTTACATCAACAAATCAGGTTTTGGACCTCTTTTTTATGTTTTATTAGAAAGGTGGAGCTGGACTTCAGAAAAAATTTATTTATTTTATTTTATTGCTGTTAAAGTGTTACTAAAACCCACAACAGTAAAATCAGTCTGTATATGCCAGGGGTGCCCAATCAGTGGCTCAGGGGCCACATGTGGCCCGCGGAGCCCTCTGATGTGGCCCGCTACCTCCTGCTGTGGGATGACAGGTTGGCAAGCTCAGATCGCGGGTTTCCGACCCGCCATCCCAGAGCATCAGTGTTGTGAATAGAGCAGGGGGTAGAGGAAGCAAGCAGCTGTGGAGCAGGGCCACATAAGCCGATGCTTCCTGTATAGCGTCGGCTCCTGTCATAGGCGGAGGGATACCAAATGCACTCTGCCTGGGACAGCAACAGCTGGTGATAACTGAATGAAAGACTGTTATTAAAGGTAAGTTTATTACTAAAATCACAGTGTATATATGGGCATCTCTCTTCTGCAGTTGTTACTGAGCTGCTTTCAAACTGATCCACAGGGTTAGCTGCACTGTGCTATAGACTTCTGTTATTACCTGCAGGTTTGGTGCGTTTTCAGAAAGTGTGCCACACCTGCAGGATATAATGGAAGTCTATGGCAAAGTGCAGCTAACCCGCAGGAAAGCTAGCAAGTGGGTGTGGTGCTGCGCTAATCCAAGTAAATGAATGAATAAATAGGTGGAAGGCGTACTGCAGTGCTGAACATCTAAATGTGTAAAAGGCTAGCTCAAAGCATGGGCGTGAGGTGTACTCTCAGTGAGTGCAATAGTGTAAAGTATTGTGAGGTCCCAATTAAAATGAAATATAACTAATCTTAAAAAAAAGAGGTACATGTAAATATCCGGACTTGTGCACAAATGCAATTAAATCAACATGAACGTTAAAAAGCATGCAGTGAAACTCATCAAGTGATGCATAAAATATGGGTGACGAAAAAAATTGATACACCCAATTTGCAAAAGGTGGAAATCAAAAACAAAGAGATACAATGTTACACTGTACGTCCGGAGAGATCTCCAGGCGTATAAAATAGTTTAAAGTGTCCAGTGCAAGCAATCAGTGCTCAAATACGGCATACAAACATATATACAGTCCAAAAAAAAAGTGGCTGGTGCAACAAAGCAATCTTCAATAACTCATCAGTCCTTAAGGTGCCAAACAGTGCAATAGTGCAAAACAGCAAACTTTCTTCATAGACCAATCACTTGAATAGGTGGGGGATGTGGAGTGTATAAATCAGGGAGGGATGTTCAGTCCTCTTCATGCAGCAATCCTACACTAGTGGGTAATGGCCCCTTACCTCATTATACTGAGGTTACAGCATCAATCAGACACCGCTCACAGCTGCTCCTATGGGGGTTGGTCCTGGGTCCCGGACTGGATCTCTGTATACCTTAGATCCTCAAGGGGCAGGGTGGCCAAAAGAGGAAAGGGATGCCATATAGTGTAGTAATTTATAAAATCAAGTAGCTTTATTCACAATAAAAATCGTACTCACACAATGTATAGCAGAGCGTGCAAATAACCGACGAGCGGCAAGCTCGTACACCTCTGACAGTGGAAGGTGCCAAAGGGACGGGACAGGCATCTTCCACTGTCAGAAGTGTACGAGCTCACCACCCTGCCCCTTGAGGATCTAAGGTATACAGAGATCCAGTCCGGGACCCAGGACCAACCCCCATAGGAGCAGCTGTGAGCGGTGTTTGATGCTGTAACCTCAGTATAATGAGGTAAGGGGCCATTACCCACTAGTGTAGGATTGCTGCATGAAGAGGACTGAACATCCCTCCCTGATTTATACACTCCACATCCCCCACCTATTCAAGTGATTGGTCTATGAAGAAAGTTTGCTGTTTTGCACTATTGCACTGTTTGGCACCTTAAAGAGGGAGTCCACCTAAATCCACCTAAAAAAAAAAATATTAAAAGCCAGCAGCTACAAATACTGCAGCTGCTGACTTTTAATAAATGGCCACTTACCTGTCCCAGGGTCCAGCGATGTCGGCAGCCGACGCCGATAACCCGCTCGACTCTCGGCAGCTGCCGCCGCCATCCTAGGTGAGGAAATCAGGAAGTGAAGCGTTGCGGCTTCACTTCCTGGTTCCCTACTGCGCATGCGCGAGTCGCGCTGCGCATCGTAACTGGTCCCCGCTATCTCCTGGGACCTGTGTGTTTCCCAGGAGACAGCGCGGGGGGGACAGGAAGAGGCATAGACTCCCGTGGGAGTCTATGCTGGAAGTGGGTGCAAATACCTGTCTTAGACAGGTATCTGCACCCCCCTCCCCCCTGAAAGGTGCCAAATGTGACACCGGAGGGGGGGGGGGTTCCGAAAAGCGGAAGTTCCATTTTTGTGTGGAACTCCGCTTTAAGGATTGATGAGTTATTGAAGATTGCTTTGTTGCACCAGCCACTTTTTTTTTTTGGGCTGTATATATGTTTGTATGCCGTATTTGAGCACTGATTGCTTGCACTGGACACTTTAAACTATTTTATACGCCTGGAGATCTCTCCAGACGTACAGTGTAACATTGTATCTCTTTGTTTTTGATTTCCACCTTTTGCAAATTGGGTGTATCAATTTTTTTCGTCACCCATATTTTATGCATCACTTGATGAGTTTCACTGCATGCTTTTTAACGTTCATGTTGATTTAATTGCATTTGTGCACAAGTCCGGATATTTACATGTACCTTTTTTTTAAGATTAGTTATATTTCATTTTAATTGGGACCTCACAATACTTTACACTATTGCACTCACTGAGAATACACCTCACGCCCATGCTTTGAGCTAGCCTTTTACACATTTAGATGTTCAGCACTGCAGTACGCCTTCCACCTATTGATTCATTAATTTACTTGGATTAGCGCAGCACCACACCCACTTGCTAGCTTACTATACCTATAGGAGCCAGTTAGGACCCTATGCGGTGCAAGCAGCTTTTTCCTTTGCTATTTTATTTCCTACATGGTAGCGCGGGAATAAAATACTTTATACTGTTTATTTAACCCACAGGAAAGCCACAGATGCACTGCAACCGCGGTGTGGGTAAACCGCAGTGCATCAGTGTGAAAGCTGCCTTAGGCCCCATTCACACGATCGGTCTGACTCAGTCTGACACTCCATTCACCTCTATGGAGCAGAAGATGTAGACGGACTTGTGTCCATTTACACCCTCCTATCTCCAATCCGATCTGCTAAAAAAAAAAACAAAAAACAGAAGGGGGTTTGTCCTCTTCCATCTGGCCGGATCAGATCGGAGGGCCCATAGAGTAGAGTGGGTTTTGTTCGTGTCTGATCTGCATATGCAGGGTGGACACCGACCTGTCATCCGCCCGCTCCACTTATTGTGGCCCACGACCGGTTGCCAAGTCGCTTAAGTGGCCCTTGCTCTTCAAAAGGTTGGGCACCTCTGGTATATGCAGTAAAGCATGCTTGTTTTACTCACTGTGAAACCTAAGGGGTTAATCCTCCGAATTTGTGTAAAAAGGCTGTTTGATCCTGTCCTCTGATCCTCCACTTCTTTTACTGTCCCCAATTCATTTGCTGATAGAACAGAGCCCTAGGAAGGCACTCTTCACATTTTGATGTGTATTGCTAGAAAGGCTTTTTTTTTTTTTTGGGAGAGTGCATGTGATCAGCACAGGGCCAATCAGCACTGTCCAGACAGAAAGTCAGGGGTCATGCAGCCTCATAGGACAGTCAGAGCAGAATGAAAACTCCTACAAGCTTTAACTAGACACTGATAAAAGTCACATAACTGCTATATACTGCTGATTAGAAAAGGTATTTAGCGGTTTATATTTACTAAAATGATTGCATTTCCATGTTCTCTGTACTGTGGGAGATAGATATAGTGAATGCAGACTCCTTGGTTTAGGAACACTTTAAGCAGTGTACCTATTAGTCACCAGACCGTGTAAAATGCCTATGAACAAATTTGTATATGAAGGAGGAACTCTTCCTCTCCCCTAATAAGTCACAAGGCTTGACCCTACTGGGTTGGAAGAGGAATGTCAAGCTAAAGGTTATTTTTAGCACCTGAAGTATTTATTCTGAGTAAAGTTCAAATTGTAATTACCAACATGTGTAGCAAAGCTATTAATGTGCTAAGTGCACATCACATTGACAAGTGGAATTTTAAGACAAATAAAATATCAATCTAGCAGTGTATGTAATTTTACACTGACCTTACATACAGTCATACAACCTACAGCATTGCACAGTCTTTTAGATCTGCCAACAACTATGTAATGCCTCCTTGATTGGATATAAACGGAATAAATCACTCAAGCTGGCTATACGTGGATGGGCAGGCTGATTGTACAAGAGTTGAGGTACTGATCGACTTCTGTACAACCACCCTGTCAGGTTTTTCTCTCATCGATCAGTGCCATCTGGCTATAGCTGGCAGCACTGATCAGTGTATTCTGACAAATGGAAAGTCTCCTCACTGTCAGATAACCTTAACTCTGCGGGAAGGGCTCCAGGTCTTCAGGTTTTCCTTTTTTTTGTTCAACCCACTGGTTAGCAGTGGCGGCTGGTGATAAAAAATATTTTTTTTTTTGGGGGGGGGGGGGGCGCAAACAAACCCCTCCAGGTCCTTACCTGCAAACGGAGCCTAACTGAACTACATAAGGTGGTGATGGAAATTTCAGCTTTCAGCTATAACTCCCCAGATAAACAGGACACGATAGATGGATAGATATGCATTGAATAAATTGCCATTGGAAAGGCTTAAAGCATCGCCTGAATATGGATAGCCTGAAGACACAGGCAGAGGAAACTACATCTCCCAGCAAGCTCTATTATTCTGCTAGGCCATGCTGAGACTTAGGATCCCTCAGCAGCTGGAGGTGCCCAGGTGCAGCCCATTGCTCTGATCTCCAGGCTGTCTCTATGATGAGACCATTGAGGAATGGACCCCTGAGGTCAGTGTGCGGGGCCCCCAGTGATGGTGCAGAGATCCCCCCCCCCCCAGCCTCTCCCGGTGTTCTGCCGAGAAAGTTCCGCTCGGCGGATTAGTTCCCCCTCTACTGCGCATGCGCAGTAGAAGCCGGCGGAAATAGCCGAAGCGGAACAGCTGAAAATCAGCTGTACACGGCGCCTGTAAGAGGGCCCCTCGCGGGCTCGCTTCGCTCGCCACGCTTCGGGCACGGCCTCGCTGCGCTCGGCACTTTTAGATTCCCCCTCTAGGTCCACTTGGATAGAGGGGAAGGAACCTGGACCCAGAGCGCAGGCGCCGTGTACAGCTGATCGAAGCGTTTGAGCTTCGGCTATCTCCGGCGGCCGACAGTAGTACGTACTGCGCAGGCGCTGCGCCTGCGCAGTACAGGGGTGGAACCTATCCGCCGAAGGAACTTATTCGGCAAGACACCCGGCTGTCACTCTACCTTGCCATTGTCCTCGCCCTGCAGCAGCTCCTTCTCGGAGAACGTGATCCCTATGCCAGGGGTCCTGTCCTCCCTCTTTCCGGGGGGGCTGATGACCGATTCGGAGATCTCGCTGATATCACTGGCTGTTTCACTGAAATTGTCCCGTGGCGTTCTTTGGGGTCCAGGTCCCTTTCTTCCCCATTATATATGCTTTGAAATTGATGGTCTTGTTCTCATAGGCGTCCTCCACATTGGTGAACATGCCGTTGTACTTCACCCGGGGGGCAGTGGAGGCTGTGGGGGGGGGGCAGCAAACACGGGATGGGAAGGCTGCACAGCACAGGAACAGAGAGGCTGCAATCCACTCGCACACCCCCCCCCCAGCGCTCGATCAAGCGATGTGGGGTGGAGACTGATGGTGAGCTGAATCCGGGGTAGGGCAGGGCTCCTGGAAGAGGCTATTTCTCCTGGCTGAACAGGAAGCGGGATTCCCTGGCCAGTCGGGTCTCAGAAGCTGCTTCCAGATTGGCTGGGGGGAGAAGCAGAAAGGCCATAGAAACTTGGTGGGTTCACTGCGCCCCGAGCCCACCCTTTTTTTGAAGCCAATTAGAGCCTCAGGCTCTAATCACGTGCTTCAAAAAAAAAAAAAACCCCATTGAAATCCATGTTTCCGGCGCCCTGCACATAGATTGGGGGGGGGGCGGCACCCCTGTGCCCCTAATGAGCAGGCTGCCAAGTCGATCTACCAACCGCCCTGTCCAATAAAAGCAACTTAATCAGCACTGCGGCAATAGGCTGCAACGCTTATCTGTGTATTCTGACAGATGAGTCTCTCGTGTATGGCCAGCTTAAGGTAGGCCCTCTCCTAGCTTTTGTAAATTGAAAAAAGATTGCATGGAGATTGTAATGTGTATGTCTAGATTAAAAAAGATGTGAACCCAGTCAATTTTATTCTCATTTCTTTGTTCTTTGAGGGACACAGGAATTTTGGAAATAGTTGGGTTTTACAGCCTCTTCCGACAGAGCTGAGGGAAATTATGTTGAACACAACGCTATGAAAATAGGGGTGTCAGGTTCCATATCACAGGTGTCCGGTCATTCTGGGGATACTGAATAGTTGCCCTGGAACCTCTAGTGAAGAATAGACTGAGGTTACCTAAAGCTGTGTCATAGAGAAGACATGTTGCCCCCTCAGTTGCCCCCTCATGGTGATAATGCATCTTGGTTTAATATGAGACAAGGCCTCAAGTACTCAAAAGGCGCCCAGCGATACAAATGGTGAAGTAGCTCCCAGCACTTTAGCCTAAACGGTTACTCGCAAAGCGAGAGGCAGAGTCACACCTGGAGCTGTGCCATGACTCTAGACCCGGAGAGCACTCCGCTGGTAACTAACACAGTTCACAGACCTATGAAACGCACCACAATGCAGAGCCCAGTGTCCTAAGGACACATTCCAGGTTAGCCTTACAATCCAGTCCAGCAGGTTCCAGATACGATTGCCAAAGCTAGGCTGAGGAAATGCCAATCTGCATAGTGGAGATAGATAGATAGATACTGACCTGCTAAAACAGCAGTGCCAGTAAAGAATCTTCATAAAGTCCAAGGAAAAAAAATCCATAAAGCCAGAAAGACTAGCAAAAACAAAAAATAGACTTTCTTCAGCAGAGCGTCTCCTAGGACACTAGCAAAAACTTTGACATGCTGAGTAGAGGAGGGTTTATAGAGGGGCTGGCTTGTCAGTGTTCTAAAATTCCAGTAGGTGGCAGTATAACCCAACTTTCTGAATTCCCCTGTCCATGAATGGATTCCAGGAAAAGTACATTTTACTATCTTTAAAATATTAATAGAATTTGGAAAATCATTTTCTGACTTTGCAAATCGGCAGCTCTGAAATATAACCTGATGATCCTACCACTAAGCTTTTGTTCAGCCACTTCCTGTTGTGAACTCCAAAAGGACCTTGAACTACCTAGTTGTTGCCACATCTAAAGGCAATTGTACAACCAGATTGCAACAATTGTGACCAGCTTTAAATGTGAACATTTTGAATAGCTGACAAGTTACAAACTCTGTGTAGGGATCGTTCACACAGCATCATATGCTAAAAGGCTAGATATTCGTATTTGGACTCCTATCCATTCAGGGGCAGTAGACTGCAGTGCTTACAGAGCATTTCAGTGCTCCGCACTGTTTATTTACTTTTTTAAGCTTAAGCACTGCTCAGCCATTCACATGAAGCCTTGACTTCTATGAATAAATACAAGGCGAGGTGGGGAGGAAGGCAGCTGATGTCATGATCGCCAACTCAGCCATTCAGAGGAAGCCTTGTGTTCAGTGATAAAATACAGGGCTTCCTGTGAATGGCTAAGCAGTGCTCAGCTCAACTATTTTTTTCCAGGAATGAGAGGGTTCTTTATGTAGCTGATGCTGCATACAGTTTATACAGCACTGACAGCAGGAAAATGTATTAGTAAAGGAAATAGTTCATTTGGACCAGCATTGACAGTGCTTTCCACTGTGCTGCAGTAAAATTCTGTATGTCTTCATTATCCCACAGCTCACCATAAAGCACCTCTCGGCTGCACTGTAGTGTGAATAGAGCACAGAGAAAACAATTGTTTTCTCTGTGCCCTAGCAGTGACTGGCATTTCACTGTCAGTCACCGCATGTGTAAACGAGCCCTTAATCCCAACCGGACTTCCAGTTTAAATTGGCAAAATACATTCCAGGTGCATCAATGCAATCTGTCACAAAGACCCGAAGCGCCGAGCTGTCTACCGGGCGCTCGGGTTTGGCACACCACGGATCTAGTGGACAGATTACTGGGAGACCTGGCTGTTTTGGTGCACGTTGGCACCAATGACAAAGTCAGAGGCAGATGGAGTGTCCTAAAGAACGATTTTAGGGACTTAGGAGCTAAATTGAGGAAAAGGACCTCCAAGGTAGTATTCTCAGGAATACTACCGGTACCTCGAGCCACACCAGAAAGGCAGAGGGAGATTAGGGAAGTAAACAAGTGGCTGAGTAGCTGGTGTAGTAAGGAGGGGTTTGGGTTCCTGCAGAACTGGGTTGACTTCTCATTCGGTCACCAGTTCTATAGAAGGGACAGACTGCACCCAAATGAGGAGGGTACAGATCACCTGGGAGTGAAGATGGCTGAAAAGTTAGAGCAGTTTTTAAACTAGGCGACAGGGGGGAGGGTCCAGAGGTAGAGATAGTAAGCAATGAGCATATTCCAGAGGGTAGTATTGGGGGCATTAGTGGTAGGTTGACTAAAGTACATAGACCCGAGGTAAGTATAGTAGCAAGCCCTATTTGCAATCTCGGAACACCCAATAAGAGGACAGTATGCGACTGGTCCAAACTACGTGGCAAGTTCACCAATGCCAGGAGCCTAGTGGACAAGATGGGTGAACTAGAGTTACTGTTGAATGAGGCGGCATTCAATTTTGTGCGAATTTCAGAGCTCTTTCAACAGCTCTCATGATTGGGTGGCAAACATTCAAGGGTATTCCCTTTATTACAGGGATAGAGAGGGTAAAAAAAGGGAAGGGGTATTCCTATATATCAAGAATAATGTACTGAAGTGAATGTTAGAGATGACATCAAGATAGGGAGGAGGTGGAATCTTTATGGGTAGAGCTCCAAAGGGATGAAGCTAAAGAGAAAATACTGGGCGTATGCTACAGGCCCCCTAACCTGAGGTAGGAGGGGGGGGGGGGACCTCCTATCACAATTTGGATTAGCAGCAAGGATGGGAAGTGTTATCATAATGGGGGATTTAAATTACCCTTAAATAGACAAATGCGTGGTTCCCTCTGCCCAGTCTAAGGCTCGCCAGTTCCTAAATGTCTTGCAGGACAATTTCATGGGTCAGATGGTAGATGCACCAACTAGAAACAAGGCGTTACTAGATCTACTGATTACCAACAATACAGACCTGATCACGGATGTGGAAATATGGGGCAATTTAGGAAACAGCGATCACAGGTCAATTGACTTCAGTATAAATCACACAAATAGGAAACACAAGGGGAACACAAAGACACTGAATTTCAAAAGAGCCAACTTCCCTAAACTACGAACTTTGCTAGAAGATATAAATTGGGATAAAATCTTAGAAACAAAGAACACAGATGAGAAATGGTTTTGCTTTAAGAGCATATTAAATAAGGGCATTACTCAGTGCATCCCATTGGGAGATACATTTAAAAGAGCGAACGAATGTCCTGGATGGCTTAACTATAATGTAAAAATGCATATAAAAGCAAAGGAGAAGGCCTTTAAAAAATACAAGGCTGAGGTATCATCATCAGCATTCAGACTTTACAAAGAATGCAACAAGATATGTAAGGATGCAATTAGGGCGGCTAAGATAGAACACAAAAGACACATAGCAGAGGAGAGCAAAAAAAATCCCAAAAAATTCTTTAAGTATATAAACAGTAAAAAAAGGAGGACAGACCATATTAGCCCCATAAAGAATGAGGAAGGACATCTGTTTACAAAAGATGGGGAGATGGAGAAGGTATTGAATTTATTCTTCTCCTCAGTCTTCACGAGGGAATTGGGGGGGGGGGGGGGCTTCAATAACCAAAACTGCAGTGTTTGTCTTCATGACACATCACAGGAAGCACCCTCATGGCTAACAGAGGGCAGAAATAGAAATATACTTGGGAAACGTAACATTAATAAATCACAGGGACCAGATGGCTTGCACCCAAGGGTACTTGGGGAACTCAGTCAAGTAATTGCCAGACCATTGTTCCTAATTTTTACTGACTGGAATGGTACCAGCTGATTGGAGAAAAGCCAATGTAGCACCAATATTTAAAAAGGGCCAAAATACATCCCTGGGAATTACAGACCAGTTAGCCTAACATCAATAGTATGCAAGCTCTTGGAGGGGATGATAAGGGACTATATACAAGATTTTATTAATGTAAACGGTATCATTAGCAGTAATCAGCATGGATTCATGAAGAATTGTTCTTGCCAAACAAATCTATTAACCTTCTTTGAGGAGGTGAGCTGCCATCTAGATAAAGGAAGGCCCGTAGATGTGGTGTATCTGGATTTTGCAAAAGCATTTGACACAGTTCCCCATAAACATTTACAGTACAAAGTAAGGTCCGTTGGCATGGACCATAGGGTGAGTACATGGATTGAAAACTGGCTACAGGGGCGAGTTCAGAGGGTGGTGATAAATGGGGAATACTCGGAATAGTCAGGGTGGAAAGTGGGGTCCCCCAGGGTTCTGTACTGGGACCAATCCTGTTTAACTTGTTCATAAACGACCTGGAGGATGGGGTAAACAGTTCAATCTCTGTATTTGCGGATGACACTAAGCTAAGCAGGGCAATAACTTCTCCGCAGGATGTGGAAACCTTGCAAGAAGATCTGAAGAAATTAATAGGGTGGGCAACTAAATGGCAAATGAGGTTTAATGTAGAAAAATGTAAAATAATGCATTTGGGTGGCAAAAATATGAATGTAATCTATACACTGGGGGAGAACCTCTGGGGGAATCTAGGATGTTAAAGGACCTGGGGGTCCTAGTAGATGATAGGCTCAGCAATGGCATGCAATGCCAAGCTGCTGCTAACAAGCAGAATATTGGCATGCATTAAAAAGGGATTAACGCCAGGGATAAAGTGATAATTCTCTCACTCTACAAGACTCTGGTCCGGCCTCACCTGGAGTATGCTGTCCAGTTCTGGGGACCAGTCCTCAGGAAGGATGTACTGGAAATAGAGCGAGTACAAAAGAAGGGCAACAAAGCTAATAAAGGGTCTGGAGGATATTAGTTATGAAGAAATGTTGCGAGCGCTGAACTTATTCTCTCTGGAGAAGAGAAGCTTGAGAGGGGATATGATTTCAATTTACAAATACCGTACTGGTGACCCCACAATAGGGACAAATCTTTTTTGTGGAAGGAAGTTGAATAAGACATGTGGCCACTCACTAAAATTAGAAGAAAAGAGGTTTAACCTTATACTAGGTAGAGGGTTCTTTACTGTAAGAGCAGCAAGGATGCGGAATTCCCTTCCACAGGAGGTGGTTTCAGCGGGGGGCATCCATAGTTTCAAAAAACTATTAGATAAGCACATGAACGACCACAACATACAGGGATATACATTGTAGACATTGTAGTACTGATATATAATCACACACATAGGTTGGACTTGATGGATTTGTCTTTTTTCAACCTCACCTACTATGTAACTATGTAACAATATAAAATGTGTGCAAAGGCTTCTTTTTTATATATATAAAGTAGCCATAGCCTGGTTAGAAATACCGACCCCCTGGTGGCTTGCTGGAGAAGGCCCTTATCGCTCTCTTTGTGGAATCGGTGGTTTCTCTGTAGAGGTTCATCATTTCCCCTGCTAAGTCGCAGGTAGAGCTCGCCAATCAGCAGGGATCATTATCTCAGCTCAGTTCAGTTGGGCACGTGTGATCATAAAAATAGTTGACATTCAAGACATCTGTATGTCAGTGCAAAATCTCTGGTTATTGGTTGTACTGACAGCAGCTGGCCATCTGTGGGAGCTACAGTTAACACAAATTAAACGGTCTAATGTTTGTTAGAAACAGAAAGAAAGACATTTGTAAATGAAAGCTTTAATACATCTTTAGGCAAGTCGCTGTGACATAAAGCAAGTTGAGAATTTTTACCTTAAGAGCCCTTTCACACTGGGGCGGTTTGCAGGCACTATTGCGCTAATAGTAGCGCCTGCAAACCGACCCGAAAGTGCCGCTGCTTTCATTCCAGTGTGAAAGCCCCGAGGGCTTTCACACTGGAGCGATGCGCTAGCAGGGCGGTAAAAAAAGTCCTGCTAGCAGCATCTTCGGAGCGGTGAAGGAGCGGAGTGTATACCGCTCCTTCACCGCTCCTGCCCATTGAAATCAATAGGACAGCGCGGCTATACCGCCGGCAAAGCGCCTCTGCAGAGGCGCTTTGCGGTGGTATTTAACCCTTTCTCGGCCACTAGCGGGGGGTAAAACCGCCCCGCTAGCGGCGGAATACCGACGGTAAAACGCCGCTAATAATAGCGGTGTTTTACCGCCGACGCCGCCCCCCGCTGCAGTGTGAAAGGGCTCTAAAGGTGCCCATACATACCCAGATCTATTTGTCCAATAAAATTGCTGATTGCAAAGCCTTAAAGTGCCATTCCAGGCAAAACATTTTTTCTAATAAGAGTGGGGAAGGATTAGAACCCCAGTCAGGTTTTTTTTTTTGCTTTAATAACTATAGATGGGATCATGGATCCATATTGTAGAATACAGTGACTCTGGTTAGACAGCTTTTGAACATGAGGGGTGTTTTAAGGGTCTTTGGATGAACAGTAGACTGTGAAGGAAAAAAAACAAAAAGTCCAAAAGTTCTGATTTTATCTTATAAGTCCAAAGACAACAAGCCAAGATGTTTTGGAACTAAAAGCTATCACAAGAGATTGAACACATCTCAGCATATTTTTCACTAAATTGACCAAATTCATAGATACCCATGTTTCTGTCCTCAAAGGCTTGCTTTAATGTGTCATTCTAGTGGAATTCCAGCTTACACCAAACTAGACTTGAACCCCCCCCCCCCCCCCCCCCAACACGTATGCTAACTAAACCTGTGTAAAAGAAAGATGCATATACTTGCCTATTTTCAGGTTGCTCCTGCCCAGTCATGTCATCTGCCCTGTGTCAGCCAGCATGGTTTCAGGGGGAGGAGGGAGTGCCGACAACGGATGGGCCTTTGAAGTCTATGGGTGAGGTTACCGCTCCAGGCTTTACTAGCCAAAGTCGGAGCGTTCTCTCCTCTCCCCTGCAGCTGCTGCTGGCTGACACAGGGAAGATCACATGCTCGGACCAGAGCAGCCTGAAAATAGGTAAATATATACATCTTTCTTACACAGATTAGTCAGCATAGGTGTTAGGAGGGGGGAGGGGCAGTTTGAAGGCTTGTTAGCTCTAAGCTGGAATTCCACTTTAAGCATAGAAGGAATATGTCTAATAATTCATCACTGTGCATACAGTTATAGTTGCTAAACATCTCATAAATAAAGAGCAGTACATATGTTGTGTCCCAGCCTGTAGGCAGTTCTGTGTATCATTTACTTATAGCTTAGAGACAGACATGACACCAAGCTGGGTCACACCAGGATAGCAGAGTGACCCAGTGTTCCCATCTGGTAACCAGCCTTTTTCCTTCCGTCATGTGACAGGCCTGTACATTGGTTTATTTATAACCGTCACGTCCTGCACACTGGTCAGGTAATGGGTTTCCTCTTGCAGTTCACATTAGGCATGTGACATACGACCACTGTTGAATATCAATGTATGTCCCTACCAGGGTGCCTGCAATGTGATGTTTTCATTCTTAAAGCAGACCTTCAGTCATTTTTTTTCAACTTTCCATCTATTAAATCTTCTGCCCTTGTTGTTTTAACTTTGGATAGTAAAACATTTTTTTTCTGCCAGTAAATACCTTATACAGCCCACTTCCTGTTTCTTGTCTGGTAAAAAGCCTAGGTCAGTGATGGTGAACCTTGGCACCCCAGATGTTTTAGAACTACATTTCCCATGATGCTCATGCACTCTGCAGTGTAAATGAGCACCATGGGAAACGTAGTTCCAAAACATCTGGGGTGCCAAGGTTCGCCATCACTGCCCTAGGCTTATGACATCATGCACAGAGAGAGTTTGCCAGTAAGGGAGGGGGGATGAGTCATAAGAGGGCTAATAAGAGATGCAGGGCTGGAGGTGTGCCTCTGTGTGTGTGTTTAAATCCAGGCAGCAGCTTCAGCTGCCCACAGTTGAAATGGATGCAGCCAGACTCAGTGGAGGGAGATTTCTGCAGCATATTTGGCAAGTACAGAATCACAGTATATATAAAATAATATGTAAAGTGGTTGCAGGGAAGCTTCAGAATGGCAAAGATGTTTTTATTTCAAATTATGTGAGCAGACTGCATTTCCTCTTTAAGGTTCCGTTAGATGTTACAGCTTTTGCATACCAATGTATGGATTGGACCTGTGCTTTATTATTTTAGTGTGACTTGCAAATAAACATCTATTTTTTGGTCTTTATATCAGAGTGGTCTGGTTTTGCTGAACCCAGCACACACATTGGTAGCTGCTTGCAAGCACAACACATATAATCTGGCACATTGGGCTTATTTACTGAGGCAAAGACTAAAATACAAGCTGTAGTAACCTATGACAACCTTTTTCTTTTTTTTTTTGCCATATCAGTGAGAAAATTTTCCCCGGGAATAAATTTTTCAATTATTTAAAATTCAAAATCTTCCCATCTTGTCATCACATCATAGTGGCATCTTGACCTATGACAACCTGTCTGAATTTGCCTTTGTCATTTAGCTGGATTCAAAGTATTGAAAGTTTATTGTTGTTCAGGGATGTCCCTGTATGATATCGGTGCATTTCGTAGTGCCTTAAATGCAGGCCCGGACTGGGACAAAAAATAGGCCCGGGCATTTTGGATTGAGCAGCCCATGACATGTTAACCGGCCCCTTCCCCACTCTCCACCCTGACAGATCCCCTGAGAGAGGGGAGGGGGGAACCCAGCAGAGGTGTGGGGGGGGGGGGGAGGTGCGACCAGGAAAGAGCATGGGGATTGGAGAGCACAGGGAAGAACCTTGAGAACATGGGGTGGGGCGAGAGCACAGGGGAGAGGCAGAGAACACAGGGAGGAAGAGGAGAGCACAGGGGGGCAGCGGAGAGCATGGGGGGAGGTGGAGAGCACAGGCGGGCGGTGGAGAGCACAGGCGGGCAGTGGAGAGCATGTGGGGAGGTGGAGAGCACAGGGAGGGCGGCGGAGAGCATGGGGGATGTGGACAGCACAGGAGGGCTGGCGGAGAGCATGGGGTGATGTGAAGAGCACAGGGGGAGTGGCAGAGAGCATGGGGGTGGCAGAGAGCATGGGGGTGGCAGAGAGCATGGGGGGTGGCAGAGAGCATGGGGGGTGGCAGAGAGCATGGGGGGGTGGCAGAGAGCATGGGGGGGTGGCAGAGAGCATGGGGGGGTGGCAGAGAGCATGGGGGGGTGGCAGAGAGCATGGGGGGGTGGCAGAGAGCATGGGGGGGGTGGCGGAGAGCATGGGGGGGTGGCGGAGAGCATGGGGGATGGCGGAGAGCATGGGGGGAGGCGGAGAGCATGGGGGTAGGCGGAGAGCATGGGGGGTGGCGGAGAGCATGGAGGGTGGCGGAGAGCATGGGGGGTGGCGGAGAGCATGGGGGGTGGCGGAGAGTATGAGGGGGTGGCAGAGAGTATGAGGGGGTGGCGGAGAGCATGGGGGGAGGCAGAGAGCATGGGGGGTGGTGGAGAGTATGGGGGGGGTGGAGAGTATGGGGGGGGAGGTGGAGAGTATGGGGGGGGAGGTGGAGAGTATGGGGGGAGGTGGAGAGTATGGGGGGGGGGAGGTGGAGAGTATGGGGGGTGTCAGAGAGCACAGAGGGGTGTCAGAGAGCATTGGGGAGGTGGCAGAGAGCATGGGGGGGAGGTGGGGAGTATGGGGGGAGGTGGAGAGTATGGGGGGTGCCAGAGAGCATGCGGGGGAGGTGGAGTGTATGGGGGGAGGTGGAGAGTATGGGGGTGACAGACAGCATGGGGGAAGGTGGAGAGTATGGGGGGTGGCAGAGAGCATGGAGGGAGGTGGAGTGCATGGGGGGGAGGTGGAGAGTATGAGGGGTGGCAGAAAGCATGGGGGGTGGCAGAGAGCATGGGGGGTGGCAGAGAGCATGGGGGGGGTGGAGAGTATGGGGGGTGGCAGAGAGCATGGGGGGGTGGAGAGTATGGGGGGTGGCAGAGAGCATGGGGGGAGGGGGAAGTATGGGGGGTGGCAGAGAGCATGGGGGGGAGGTGGAGAGCATGGGGGGGAGGTGGAGAGTATGGGGGGGAGGTGGAGAGTATGGGGGGGAGGTGGAGAGTATGGGGGGGAGGTGGAGAGTATGGGGGGGGAGGTGGAGAGTATGGGGGGGAGGTGGAGAGTATGGGGGGTGTCAGAGTGCACAGGGGGGTGGCAGAGAGCATTGGGGAGGTGGAGAGCGTGGGGGGAGGTGGAGAGCATGAGGGGGTGGAGAGTATGGGGGGTGGCAGAGAGCATGGGGGGAGGGGGAAGTATGGGGGGTGGCAGAGAGCATGGGGGGGAGGTGGAGAGTATGGGGGGGAGGTGGAGAGTATGGGGGGGAGGTGGAGAGTATGGGGGGGAGGTGGAGAGTATGGGGGGGGAGGTGGAGAGTATGGGGGGGAGGTGGAGAGTATGGGGGGTGTCAGAGTGCACAGGGGGGTGGCAGAGAGCATTGGGGAGGTGGAGAGCGTGGGGGGAGGTGGAGAGCATGAGGGGGTGGCGAGTATGGGGGGAGGTGGAGAGTATGGGGGGTGCCAGAGAGCATGGGGGGGAGGTGGAGTGTATGGGGGGAGGTGGAGAGTATGGGGGTGACAGACAGCATGGGGGATGGTGGAGAGTATGGGGGGGTGGCAGAGAGCATGGGGGGTGGCAGAGAGCATGGGGGGAGGTGGAGAGTATGGGGGGGTGGAGAGTATGGGGGGTGGCAGAGAGCATGGGGGAGGTGGAGAGTATGGGGGGTGGCAGAGAGCATGGGGGGAGGGGGAAGTATGGGGGGTGGCAGAGAGCACGGGTGGCAGCGGAGAGCATGGGGGTGATGTGGAGAGCACGGGGTTGGCAGAGAGTATGGGTGGAGGAGAGCCCTGCGGGAGCAGCAGAGAGAAGCAGGATAGGAGGATCGGTGGGGGCGGCGCGGCTGCATATAGAACAATTATTTTCTCCATCTTCCTCCTGCAGTCTCGGAATGCCTACTTCTCCTCTACCTCTCACAGGCATTCCGAGACTGCAGGAGGAAGATGGAGAAAATAATTGTTCTATATGCAGCCGCGCCACCCCCACCGATCCTCCTATCCAGTTCACAGGGGAGGCTGAACTCACGTTTTCTGTTCCGGCACCTCTCGACATAACACCGGCTCCAAGGCGTCTGCTCTGGCTCCTCCCCCCGGCACCGACTGCTGACCTGACGTGCGGCCGTGCAGCCGTGGTGAGGCCGAAGGCGTCTCATTTAGCTCCTCCCCCCGGCGCCGATGGCTGAGCTTAACTGGCAGCTGGGCGGCCGCGCAGAGGCTGGATGAGCGGCACAAGCTCAAGCCTTGGGCCATGCAAGGACTTGCGGCCTGGCGGCCCTAGCGGCCGCGGCCCACCGGGCAAGTGCCCGGTTTGCCCTATGGCCAATCCGGGCCTGCTTAAATGTATTGTCTTGTTGTGCTCTAGGTTTGATCCTGTGTGTTTGGTCTACCTAAAGACTTCTGCTTTATATAAAAAAATTAGCACAGCACTATATAATGACCAAGGTGGAGAGCAGCCCTGTTCTTTGAACTGGTCTGCTCATTATATACCAGACAAGACTGACTTATTCATTCTACATTTGAATGTAAATGCATATTAGAATAATACAAGTTACTCTGAAGCTGGCCATACATGCATAGATTCATTTTGCTCAGCCTAAAGAGCACGGATGGATGCATTTTCCTTATGGGCTATTGTTACATAGTTACATAGTTAGTCAGGTTGAAAAAAGACACAAGTCCATCCAGTTCAACCATAGAAAAAAAAACAAAAAAACTGTACAATCCAATATACCCAATACTATACCCACAGTTGATCCAGAGGAAGGCAAAAAACAAAAAACCCCAGCAGAGCATGCTCCAATTTGCTACAGCAGGGGAAAAAATTCCTTCCTGATCCCCCAAGAGGCAATCGGATTTTCCCTGGATCAACTTTACCTATAAATGTCAGTAGCCAGTTATATTATGTACATTTAGGAAAGTATCCAGGCCTTTCTTAAAGCAATCTACTGAGCTGGCCAGAACCACCTCTGGAGGGAGTCTATTCCACATTTTCACAGCTCTTACTGTGAAGAAACCTTTCCGTATTTGGAGACGAAATCTCTTTTCCTCCAGTCGTAAAGAGTGCCCCCTTGTCCTCTGTGTTGACTGTAAAGTGAATAACTCAACACCAAGTTCACTATATGGACCCCTTATATATTTGAACATGTTGATCATATCCCCCCTTATTCTCCTCTTCTCAAGAGTGAACAAATTCAGTTCCTCTAATCTCTCCTCATAGCTGAGCTCCTCCTCTGCCTCTTATCAGTTTGGTTGCCCTTCTCTGCACTTTCTCCAGTTCCCCGATATCCTTTTTAAAAACCGGTGCCCAAAACTGAACTGCATATTCCAGGTGAGGTCTGACTAATGGTTTGTAGAGGGGCAAAATTATATCTCTCTCTCTGGAGTCCATTTCTCTCCTAATACAAGAAAGGACTTTGCTCGCTTTGGAAACTGCAGCTTGGTATTGCATGCTATTATTGAGCTTATGATCTACCAAAACCCCCAGATCCTTCTCCACCATGGATTCCCCCAGTTGTACTCCCCCTAGTATTTATGATGCATGCATATTCTTAGCCCCCAAGTGCATAACTTTACATTTCTCAACATTAAACCTCATCTGCCACATAGACGCCCAATTAGACAGAGCATTGAGGTCGGCTTGTATTCTGACAGCTGACACCTGCGGCTGTCAGAATACCTGAACAGTGGCTGCATCTGAGTGGCTCCTTCAATGAAGGTGTGTGGGCACCCAAGGCTCGAATTTTGGGAAGCTGAGCATAAGGAATTTTGATACCTGCTGTCTTCATCCTAATCTCAGTAATATAGTTGACTCTGAACTGGAATAACACATTTCATTTATAACTATTGATGTTTTTATAGGGAGAAAGGGGACTACCCGGAGAAGTTGGGGTACCTGGAAACCGTGGCAATGAAGGCGGCATGGGATTTCCAGGAGCCAAAGGAGAGCCGGGAACAAAAGGCCAACCGGTGAGAATTACTTATGCTTATAGTGTGACTTTTGGTATAAAAAAAAAAACAGTTACAAATGGGTTCATGCCAGATTCATCTTTAATGAATCTGCAGGCTTACCTATGAAAGATGTATTTTTATCACCTTATTTAACTTTACTTCATTTGCCTGAGGATGACTTTGTAGCTGGGAGTTTGTGTTCAGAGATCAACTTGAGGTCTAGATGCTGTTAGGGGTCAATTACCTAAATCCAAGCTAATAAGACGTGTAGTCTTCCAGCTCCCAAGCAACCATAATGGTATCAAACACAGAGCCCTGTAGTTTACATTCCTTTTACAGTGCCTTGAAAAAGTATTCGTACCCCTTGAAATTTTTTACATTTTGTCATGTTACAACCAAAAACGTAAATCTATTTTTTTGGGATTTCATGTGATAGACCAACACAAAGTGGCACATAATTGTGAAGTGGAAGGAAAATGATAAATGGTTTTCTAATTTTTTTACAAATTAATATCTGAAAAGGATGGCGTGTGTATTTGTATTCAGCCCCCCTGAGTCAATACTTTGTAGAACCACCTTTCACTGAAATTACAGCTGTAAGTCTTTTTGGCTATATCTCCACCAGCTTTGCACATTAAGGACACTTTCACACTGAGCAGCGCCGGGCGTCGGCGGTAAAGCACCGCTATTTTTATCAGCGCTTTACCGTTGTTTTGCTGCGCTTTATGGCTGCTAGCAAGGCGCTTTTAACCCCCGCTAACGGTTGAAAAAGTGTTTAACCACTTGCCGACCGCCTCACGCCTATATACGTGAGCAGAATGGCACGGGCAGGCAAAATCACGTACCTGGTACGTGATTGCCTTCCCGCGGGCGGGGGGTCCGATCGGACCCCCCCCCGGTGCCAGCGGCGGTCGGCATTTGGCTGGGAGATTTGAGAGACGAGGGGGAGGCCATCCGATCGTGGCCCCCCCCCTCGCGATCGCTCCCAGCCAATGAGAAACATCCTCTGCCTCTGTATAGTACACAGAGGCAGAGGATGTGATGTCATCTCTCCTTGGCTCGGGAGTTCCGTTGCAGCACCGAGGAGAGAAGACATGTGAGTGAGTGCACAACACAGTAGAACATGCCAGGCACACTAAACACCCCCGATCCCCCCCCAATCACCCCCCCCCCCTGTCACAAACTGACACCAAGCAGGTTTTTTTTTTGGTTTTTTTTCTGATTACTGCATAGTGTCAGTTTGTGACAGTTAGAAGTGGTAGGGCAGTGAGTATTAGCCCCCTGTAGGTCTAGGGTACCCCCCTAACCCCCCCTAATAAAGTTTTAACCCCTTGATCACCCCCCATCACCAGTGTCGCTAAGCGATCATTTTTCTGATCGCTGTATTAGTGTCGCTGGTGACGCTAGTTAGGGAGGTAAATATTTAGGTTCGCCGTCAGCGTTTTATAGCGTCAGGGACCCCCATATACTACCTAATAATAAATGTTTTAACCCCTTGATTGCCCCCTAGTTAACCCTTTCACCACTGATCACCGTATAACCGTTACGGGTGAAGCTGGTTAGTTTGTTTATTTTTTATAGTGTCAGGGCACCCGCCGTTCATTACCGAATAAAGGTTTAGCCCCCTGATCGCCCGGCGGTGATATGTGTCGCCCCAGGCAGCGTCAGATTAGCGCCAGTACCGCTAACACCCACGCACGCAGCATACGCCTCCCTTAGTGGTATAGTATCTGAACGCATCAATATCTGATCCGATCAGATCTATACTAGCGTCTCCAGCAGTTTAGGGTTCCCAAAAACGCAGTGTTAGCGGGATCAGCCCAGATACCTGCTAGCACCTGCGTTTTGCCCCTCCGCCCGGCCCAGCCCAGCCCACCCAAGTGCAGTATCGATCGATCACTGTCACTTACAAAACACTAAACGCATAACTGCAGCGTTCGCAGAGTCAGGCCTGATCCCTGCGATCGCTAACAGTTTTTTTGGTAGCGTTTTGGTGAACTGGCAAGCACCAGCCCCAGGCAGCGTCAGGTTAGCGCCAGTACCGCTAACACCCACGCACGCACCGTACACCTCCCTTAGTGGTATAGTATCTGATCGGATCAATATCTGATCCGATGAGATCTATACTAGCGTCCCCAGCAGTTTAGGGTTCCCAAAAACGCAGTGTTAGCGGGATCAGCCCAGATACCTACTAGCACCTGCGTTTTGCCCCTCCGCCCGGCCCAGCCCAGCCCACCCAAGTGCAGTATCGATCGATCACTGTCACTTACAAAACACTAAACGCATAACTGCAGCGTTCGCAGAGTCAGGCCTGATCCCTGCGATCGCTAACAGTTTTTTTTTGTAGCGTTTTGGTGAACTGGCAAGCGCCAGCGGCCTAGTACACCCCGGTCGTAGTCAAACCAGCACTGCAGTAACACTTGGTGACGTGACGAGTCCCATAAGTGCAGTTCAAGCTGGTGAGGTGGCAAGCACAAGTAGTGTCCCGCTGCCACCAAAAAGACAAACACAGGCCCGTCGTGCCCATAATGCCCTTCCTGCTGCATTCGCCAATCCTAATTGGGAACCCACCGCTTCTGCAGCGCCCGTACTTCCCCCATTCACATCCCCAACCAAATGCAGTCGGCTGCATGAGAGGCATTTTTATGTCCTCCCGAGTACCCCTACCCAGCGAACGCCCCCAAAATAGATGTCGTGTCTGCAGCAAGCGCGGATATAGGCGTGACACCCGCTATTATTGTCCCTCCTGTCCTGACAATCCTGGTCTTTGCATTGGTGAATGTTTTGAAAGCTACCATTCACTAGTTGAGTATTAGCGTAGGGTACAGCATTGCACAGACTAGGCACACTTTCACAGGGTCTCCCAAGATGCCATCGCATTTTGAGAGACCCGAACCTGGAACCGGTTACAGTTATAAAAGTTACAAGTTTGCAAAAAAAACACAAACAAAAATAAAAAAAAATAGTTGTCGTTTTATTGTTCTCTCTCTCTCTATTCTCTCTCTGGTGTTCTGCTCTTTTTTACTGTGTTCTATTCTGCAATGTTTTATTGTTATTATGTTTTATCATGTTTGCTTTTCAGGTATGCAATTTTTTATACTTTACTGTTTACTGTGCTTTATTGTTAACCATTTTTTTGTCTTCAGGTACGCCATTCAGGACTTTGAGTGGTTATACCAGAATGATGCCTGCAGGTTTAGGTATCATCTTGGTATCATTCTTTTCAGCCAGCGGTCGGCTTTCATGTAAAAGCAATCCTAGCAGCTAATTAGCCTCTAGACTGCTTTTACAAGCAGTGGGAGGGAATGCCCCCCCCCCCCACCGTCTTCCGTGTTTTTCTCTGGCTCTCCTGTCTCAACAGGGAACCTGAGAAAGCAGCCGGTGATTCAGCCAGCTGACCATAGAGCTGATCAGAGACCAGAGTGGCTCCAAACATCTCTATGGCCTAAGAAACCGGAAGCTACGAGCATTTTATGACTTAGATTTCGCCGGATGTAAACAGCGCCATTGGGAAATTGGGGAAGCATTTTATCACACCGATCTTGGTGTGGTCAGATGCTTTGAGGGCAGAGGAGAGATCTAGGGTCTAATAGACCCCAATTTTTTTCAAAAAAGAGTACCTGTCACTACCTATTGCTATCATAGGGGATATTTGCATTCCCTGAGATAACAATAAAAATGATTAAAAAAAAAAAAATGAAAGGAACAGTTTAAAAATAAGATAAAAAAGCAAAAAAATAATAAAGAAAAAAAAAAAAGCACCCCTGTCCCCCCTGCTCTCGCGCTAAGGCGAACGCAAGCGTCGGTCTGGCGTCAAATGTAAACAGCAATTGCACCATGCATGTGAGGTATCACCGCGAAGGTCAGATCGAGGGCAGTATTTTTAGCAGTAGACCTCCTCTGTAAATCTAAAGTGGTAACCTGTAAAGGCTTTTAAAGGCTTTTAAAAATGTATTAATTTTGTTGCCACTGCACGTTTGTGCGCAATTTTAAAGCATGTCATGTTTGGTATCCATGTACTCGGCTTAAGATCGTCTTTTTTATTCCATCAAACATTTGGGCAATATAGTGTGTTTTAGTGCATTAAAATTTAAAAAATTGTGTTTTTTCCACAAAAAATGCGTTTGAAAAATCGCTGCGCAAATACCGTGTGAAAAAAAAAAAATGAAACACCCACCATTTTAATCTGTAGGGCATTTGCTTTAAAAAAAATATATAATGTTTGGGGGTTCAAAGTAATTTTCTTGCAAAAAAAATAATTTTTTCACGTAATCAAAAAGTGTCAGAAAGGGTTTTGTCTTCAAGTGGTTAGAAGAGTGGGTGATGTGTGACATAAGCTTCTAAATGTTGTGCATAAAATGCCAGGATAGTTCAATACCCCCCCCAAATGACCCCATTTTGGAAAGTAGACACCCCAAGCTATTTGCTGAGAGTCATGTCGAGTCCATGGAATATTTTATATTGTGACACAAGTTGCGTGAAAGAGACAAATTTTTTTTTTTTTTTTGCACAAAGTTGTCACTAAATGATATATTGCTCAAACATGCCATGGGAATATGTGAAATTACACCCCAAAATACATTCTGCTGCTTCTCCTGAGTACGGGGATACCACATGTGAGACTTTTTGGGAGCCTAGCCGCGCACGGGACCCCGAAAACCAAGCACCGCCTTCAGGCTTTCTAAGGGCGTAAATTTTTGATTTCACTCTTCACTGCCTATCACAGTTTCGGAGGCCATGGAATGCCCAGGTGGCACAACCCCCCCCCCCCCCCCCCCCCCCAATGACCCAATTTTGGAAAGTAGACACCCCAAGTTATTTATATATAAAAATTACTGCGCTTCCCTACACCCCAAGTTATTTGCTGAGAGGTATAGTGAGTATTTTGCAGACCTCACTTTTTGTCACAAAGTTTTGAAAATTGAAAAAAGAAAAAAAAAATTTTTTTTTCTGGCCTTTCTTCATTTTCAAAAACAAATGAGAGCTGCAACTCACCATGCCTCTCAGCAAATAGCTTGGGGTGTCTACTTTCCAAAATGGGGTCATTTGGGGGGGTTTTGTGCCATCTTGGCATTTTATGGCCTTCAAAACTGTGATAGGTAGTGAGGCGTGAAATCAAAAATTTATGCCCTTAGAAATCCTGAAGGCGGTGCTTGTTTTTCGGGGCCCCGTACGCGGCTAGGCTCCCAAAAAGTCCCACACATGTGGTATCCCCGTACTCAGGAGAAGCAGCTGAATGTATTTTGGGGTGCAATTCCACATATGCCCATGGCCTGTGTGAGCAATATATCATTTAGTGACAACTTTTTGTAAAAATTTTTTTTGTCATTATTCAATCACTTGGGACAAAAAAAAATAAATATTCAATGGGTTCAACATGCCTCTCAGCAATTTCCTTGGGGTGTCTACTTTCCAAAATGGGGTCATTTGGGGGGGTTTTGTACTGCCCTGCCATTTTAGCACCTCAAGAAATGACATAGGCAGTCGTAAACTAAAAGCTGTGTAAATTACAGAAAATGTACCCTAGTTTGTAGACGCTATAACTTTTGCGCAAACCAATAAATATACGCTTATTGACATTTTTTTTACCAAAGACATGTGGCCGAATACATTTTGGCCTAAATGTATGACTAAAATTTAGTTTATTGGATTTTTTTATAACAAAAAGTAGAAAATATCATTTTTTTTCAAAATTTTCGGTCTTTTTCCGTTTATAGCACAAAAAATAAAAACGGCAGAGGTGATCAAATACCATCAAAAGAAAGCTCTATTTGTGGGAAGAAAAGGACGCAAATTTTGTTTGGGTACAGCATTGCATGACCGCGCAATTAGCAGTTAAAGCGACACAGTGCCGAATTGTAAAAAGTGCTCTGGTCAGGAAGGGGGTAAAATCTTCCGGGGCTGAAGTGGTTAAAGCGCCGCTGCCCATTAATTTCAATGGGCTAGCTCTGGCTGTATGTTTAGGGTCGTTGTCCTGCTGGAAGGTGAACCTCTGACCCAGTCCCTGTTTGTGCTGAAGCAAAGCATCACCACAACATGATGCTGCCACCACCATGTTTCACGGTGGGGATGGTGCGTTCAGGGTGATGTGCAGTGTTAGTTTTCTGCCACATATAGCGTTTTGCTTTTAGGCCAAAAAGTTCAATTTCGGTCTTTTCTGACCAGAGCACCTTCTTCCACATGTTCGCTGTGTCCCCCACATGTCTTCTCACAAACTGTAAACTGAACCTCTTATGGCTTTCTTCTTGCCACTCTTCCATAAAGACCAGATTTGTGGAGTGCACGACGAATAGTTGTCCTGTGGACAGATTCTCCCACCTGAGCTGTGGATCTCTGCAGCTCCTCCAGAGTTACTATGGGTCTCTTGGCTGCTTCTCTGATGAATGCTCTCCTTGCCCGGCCTGTCAGTTTAGGTGGACGGCCATGTCTTGGTAGGTTTGCAGTTGTGCCGTACTTTTTCCATTTTCAGATGATGGATTGAACAGTGCTCAGTGAGATGTTCAAAGCTTGGGATATTTTTTTATAACCAAACCCTGCTTTAAAGAGGAAGTAAACCCTGATGTGTTTTAATTCCTCTTTTGTTCCCTGCAAAGAAAAAGCATAATGGGCTAGTATGCATCGCATACTAGCCCATTATGTGCCACTTACCTGCAAATGAAGCCCGTGATGTCCCCGCTGGTGTCCACATCTATCTTCACTCCTCTTCCTTCCGGGGCCGTGGATTCTGGCTCATTGACTGGCCGGAGTCACGTGACGTCACAACCGCCAATGCGCGCGGGAGCCGATGGTTACGGGACGGGCCCTGTAGAAACAGCACGATCGAGCCCCGATGACGTCTGCGCAAGCGTATATGACAAATATCTCCTAAACCGTGCAGGTTTAGGAAATATTTCCGGTACCTACAGGTAAGTCTTATTTTAGGCTAACCTGTAGGTAAAAGTGGTATGTAAGGGTTTACAACCACTTTAAACTTCTCCACAACTTTATCCCTGACCTTTCCGGAGGCATGATGGACTTGTAGTTTTGCAACAGCTGGAGGTCCGCTAATTGCATATAACCCTGATATAAGGTGTAACATGTTGCTAAGCAAACACTGTCACTTTTTAAATCGGTGCAGCTGTGCGGGGCTTTGCTTACATAGCCATGTCATTTTTTCATGTGGGCAGCACAGTGGTGTAGTGGTTAGCACTCTCACCTAGCCGTAAAAAGGGTCGCTGGTTCGAATCCCAACCAGGACACTACCTGCCTGGAGTTTGCATGTTTGATCCTGTCTTCTCTGATCCACCCCTTCTTCCAGAGTCCCCAAACCATCTCCGGATAGTACAGAGGCTAGAGGACAAGCTGCACGTGTTCAGTTTGGTGTGTATTGCTAGAGAGTTTTTTCTATTTCTTGTGAGAGTTCATTTGATCAGCACAGGGCCAATCAGCACTGTGCAGGCAGAGGGTCAAGGGTCCTGCATCCTCATAGGACAATAATGGGAGAATAAAAACTCATCCTTACAAGCTTTAACCAGACACTGATAGAAGTCACAAGACTGCTCTAACTGCTGATGAGTAAAGGTATTTAGCAGTTTATATTTACTAAAATAATTGCATGTTCTGTGCAGGATTTGTGGGCAGCACAGTGGTGTAGTGGGTAGCACTCACCTAGCAGTAAAAAGGGTCGCTGGTTCAAATCCCAACCACGACACTACCTGCCTGGAGTTTGCATGTTCTCCCTGTGCCTGCGTGGGTTTCCTCCGGGTACTCCGGTTTCCTCCCACACTCCAAAGACATGCTGGTAGGTTAATTGGCTTCTGTTCAAAACTGGCCCTAGTATATGAATGTGAGTTGGGGACCTTGGATTGTGGGCTCCTTGAGGGTAGGGACCGATGTGGGTGTGCGATGTATGTGCGGAGTGCTGCATGAATTGGCGGCGCTATATGGGTACCTTAAATAAAAAAATAGAGATGATTGTAGACACGCACTCACACTCACTCAGGTTGAACTGGATGGACTGGTGTCTTTATTCAACCTTACTAACTATGTAACTATGTAACAATCTGTGAATGACTGAACTACAAGTCCCAACTTCCACTGTGGCAGATAGACTTGTAGTTCTCAAGGTAACACCAGTGCGGTAATCACCATTATCGTTGTCCATTGGCACTGCCTCCAGGTCTCAAACTTAAAGCCTGCATATATTTTTTTTCCCTGAAAAAAATGTAAACTTATTTATTTTTTTTACAGGCCAACTTCACATTTAACTTTAGATTGTGGAAAGGGTTCTTTACTCTATTAGACCATTAAAAATATGTGTTACTCCCTCCCCCAGGAAGTGGTACTCACGAATGTTGACAACTTGTGTTCCTCGGAAAGCAGAATATACAGGGATATGGGAATTGTTATAGAATACAAATCACATACACACAGATTAAACTGGATGGACCTATGTTTTTTTTTTTCGAACTTATAAAAATAGACACTATGTAACTATGATTCCCAAGGGTTCCCTTCAGTTTTGATCTGTCAGATGGTGGACCTCAAAGATGCAGAGAGCAGACTTGATGATGTCGGTGACAATTTCTTTCACCATTACAGAGTGAGTGCAGGACACCGAGGGGGCGCTCTGCACTCGCAGCCTGTCCTCAGCCTTCTGGATTAGTGCTGGGTGCCATTCAACCCTATAGACCAGGGGTCTCCAAACTTTCTAAACAAAGGGCCAGTGTATATTCCTTCAGACTTTAGGGGGGCCAGACTGTGGATAGCGGGAGTGGATATTTTCCTGGCATCAGTGGGAATAAGCATCACCACATTTGGTATTAGTTGAAGCAATAGTGCCACTTTGTTGTTCTCATTGCGAGGAATAGAACCCCGTTGTTGATGTCAATTGACAGAATAGCAGTTTAGAGACCACTGCAATAGACTGAGGACATTTTGGGATGAAAATGGAGTACTGCAATGGGCATCGCTAAAATGAAAATGAGTTTTGCAGCTTGGGCTGTTTTTATTTTTATTTTTTTTTTATTTTTTTTAGTATGAGTATAGATCAACACACAATCTGCTCTTTTCATAAACTTAATAAATGTCATTGTGATTGCACAGAGGAATGTGCCTAAGGTGTGATAACAAAACAGGCAGGTTCAATCAAACTGATGGTTTTTGAGCTCTTTGTACAGTTAGTCAATCGAAAAAAAATGTGTGCCACAGTTAACCAGATAACAGAACAATGTCATTTTCTGACCTAAAATCACACTGCTTAGTCACTGATGCTCTTATGTTCCATGACGAACACCGTCAAGTTTTTCAGTGTAATGGATAATCAGCTCAAGTGCTTAAAAGATTAAACTACAGAATCAGGCTTTGAGTGTCTAGAGGGTTTGTTTTATGTGCTCTTGTGTTGCCAATTATGTGTCCTTATTTATTAAGATCACCTATATTCTGTCCTAATTGTGCTTTTTAGGGGGACCCTGGAGAGACTGGATTCCCCGGCATAGCTGGCCTGTTTGGACCAAAGGTATCCAATCTGTGATCTCTGGCAATTTTCTTCAAGCTGCTGAAACAGCCATCTTTGTGCACTCCTTATAGAACATATTTGGCCCTAGGCATCCCCAACATAACTGTAGTTTATCGACAATATTATACTTTTTCTGATGACACAAACAAGCAAGCTTCCAAATGTGTCAGGACTTTGTGGTTAGTCGGGTGGTTGGCAGCTTTGCCTGCTGATAATTGTGGGTTTTAATGTACAAGTGGGCAGTAGAGGAGTCTGTGGGCACTGCATGCCAAGGATCTGGGGCCGTAACCAATTAATTAGTACTTTTATAATCCCTACAGGGACCTCCGGGTGACATTGGATATAAGGGTATTCAGGGACCGAAAGGACCTCCTGGCTTAATGGTGAGTCGTTTCCAGCAATCAGATCAGCCGTTCTGGCACAAAAGTCACAAATAAAGGATTTGTTAAATCTGGTTGATTGCTGATTGTGCCGTTTTCATTCTAAATTTCAAACTGCCCTAGAAAAATATACACACATAGAAGACATTGATAAATAGATAAGGAATGTCAGAGACAGGCGAGGATGGTCGCGGGCTCTGATACTTGTTCCAGATCTATGACTGAGCGCGGTCTTGTGGGAATGTTTTAAGGTCTTCATCTACCTGGTTTATCTGGGCAGGAGAAATGTGGTTATGGTAAATAGAAGCAACTTAGCGTGACTGCTCTACAGTCTTAAAGTGATACTAAAGGTTCATAAAAAAAACAACAAACATGTTGTACTTGCATAGTTTTGCCCAGAGCAGCCCTGATCCCTAGGTCCCCCATTGGCACTCCTGGCTCCCCCCTCCTGCTGAGTGTCCTCAGAGCAAGCTGCTTGCTATTGGGACATTCTTGTGTGCTTGCTCCCAAAAAGAGGGAGAAACCCAGGACAGCCACTGTTCTTGTGCACATTGATGGATCGGGATAGGGGGGGTTTGGATTGGCGGGGGGGGGGGGATGAAGGGGGAGCTACACACTGAAGGTTTTCTCTTCATACATAGAAGGGAAAAAACATTCAGCCTTTACAACCACTTTAAATTTATTTTACACTTTTTTAAATTAAGGGCTCTTTCACTCCAGATAACTGAGTGCAGATGTGAAGGGTGTTGTGATGCATTTCACAGTTTCCTTTCTTTTAACTTTATTGAAATATCATAAAATGACATTTCAATCGTCTGTATGCACCATAGTGTGTTGCATAGTGTGTGACATGTGGTGTTGTCCAAACTTTTTCCAGCATGCACCTCAAGGCAGTGTTATTGTGTGGGAAGGCCAAACTGAAAATGTTTTCTATGTGCCCTTGCTTTGAGCCTTCATTGACCTATGCAGATTAAGGCAGCTCAGCAGATATTTTGTGCACAAGCTCTAACCCAGGTTAAAGGGTCATTACACCCAAAATTTGATATTTCAGTTTTTTGTTAGATGCTGTACAGGGGACTCCCTTTGTGCTAAATTCCAGGTCTGCACACGTTGTGGGTATTGTAAAGGGTTCCCACTCTCCCTCCTTAATTTGTTTTATGGAAAATGTATTAGGCGGAACTGGAACACACAGAGGTGGGCAGAAACAACCAAACTTCGAGGTGGATAGTAACAGAAAGTTATGGCAGGTAAATCTCCCTGTTGGAGTAACAAATTGTTTGTAATGAGTCTTGTACTCTTGCATTGTGAGAAGTCTTGGTAAAAGCACTAAAGCACAACCACTTTGTAGTGGGAAAAAGCAGGAAGCAGAGCCTGTGTATGTAATGAGCAAATATGGCTACCATTATGTATGTATATAATTACACATTATATACAGTATAAAAGCAAGGTTTTTAAAACATTTAGGCTACATACACACTGGGCATCTGGCCTGACTGTGTCCAATCTTGGGATTTACTTGGTATAGGTGAAGCCCCACTGCCTGCAGCCTATCAAAGTCTACAACAGGCTAAAATACACTGTAGCAAGACACTATACTGAATGGTACTTGCGCTTGGGAAAAGTATGCTCAGAACGCAAGTATTCTGCGTTCCAGGCATACTTGCCTGTATGCATAAGGACCTAAACATGGGTATCACTTCATATAGTATCCAGCTGCAGCATATTTCAGCCTGTTCTAGGAAGCTGCACCTTTGCCTCCCACATTCACGCAAATGCCAGGATTAGAAGCAAACAGACTAAACTCCCAAAGTGCATGTAGCCTAACCTATATTAGTTATATCATTTACATCAAGCAGATCTCTTGTATATCCAAG
The DNA here is from genome assembly GCA_037952835.1 of Lithobates septentrionalis. Taxonomy (NCBI): domain Eukaryota; kingdom Metazoa; phylum Chordata; class Amphibia; order Anura; family Ranidae; genus Lithobates; species Lithobates septentrionalis. Next base: position 1,632,899 of record JBBDGP010000568.1, on the reverse strand, counting down.
TCAAAACATTAAAAAGACTCGCACTTTTTTTTTTTAAGTGGCAAGGCTTGACTGCTGCTGTGGAATTTACGCTTAGCCCATTGCTGATTGGCAGCTGTGTGTTGTACGCACATGGCATGTTAGCAAACAACCCGCAGCAAGTCTATGTTTGTCTGAGCTAGCCAGACTGCACTCAATTTTTCTAGTGTAATCTAGTTTTATGCAGGTAATTAAATGTGATTGTATCTCTTACAAAATCACAAAACTTGCTTGATAAGTAACATATGTATCTGGAAGTAGTGTTTATTTTATAGTTCTGTTTAATGGTGTACTAATTAATATTTTGTTTCCCTTTACCTAAGGGTAATGAGGGAGTCATAGGACCAAAGGGAATTGTAGGACCCACAGGAAACCCAGTAAGTTTCTTTTTCTAAATGTATTAACTATAATTTAACCTGTTAAGTTAACCTGTTCTTTGCAACCTTCAAGTTCTAAACTTAAGGTTTTAATTCATAACCTGGAATTGGAAATCTGACAGGGGGAATAACCCTCCCTTGCGCTATCAAAAATAAAATGAAATAAAGTTTTGCCTATAGTTCTTTAACGTTGACTTTGATGCAGTTGGCCAGCGTGAACATGTATTGCAATACATGCAAACCAAGAAAAACTGTTTTTATGCAAAAGTTTGCAAGAAATATGTAAGGGTGTATAGCGTAGTATACAGAGGGTTAAGATTCAGAAGGGATAAATACATTTTAAAAAGAAGTAGACATGCCCTGTGGATACAGCTGCTGTTTGATTGGGGTAAGTGTGCATCTGGGAAGGGATCGGTTCCACTAGTATCAGTCAGGGAAAGGGTATATAAAAAGGATCATATACCTTATTTTAGTGTGCACTTATCATTTTAAGTGTAATCCAATTAGACCCCAAACATCACTCTCCCCCTCTAGATTATGTCCCAGCATATTTTTTTCTCTTCGGCTCCATGCACACTGGCGTAAAAAACCTTGCTTCTACAAGAATTTTGTGTTCTGCCTGTAGAAGCAACTCAATGTTATCCCATGTGTCCATGCACATTAGAACATTTACAGGCATATTTTGAGATCAACGTTTAGAGGCAGGAAAAAAAAAAAAACCTTCTCATTCGCATTTCTGATTGGAGCTCACTGGCAGAAAAAAACGTAAAACTCTCCTAAACTTTGTAAAACAAATGCTCTATATGTTTTTTACTCCAACGTGAACAGACGTTTTTTTAAGCCCAGTGTGCATGGAGCCTTACCATGTTCCTGTAGCGAGAAACTGTTTTTATTACTCCCAGTGATATCATCACTATTCTTGTAAATACTTGCAGGAGCAGCTCCTGGGAGCTTATATCTTGTTGACATAGGCTTTCTTCCAGAACTACATCTACCAAGAGCCCTTTCTCTACAAAGTGTGTAAGCAGGCCTTCGGTATTCAAGGCAGTAGCATTGTTTCGCTAGGAAAGAAGTTAAAGTGATCCTAAACACACACTGTTTAATTTACATTTCCCCTTCTATTTATGTATATGGATGATGGCACTGTAGTTACTTTAATTTAAAAAATCAAATTACTTATTTCCAAATTGATATACAGATGTCACATGACCCAGATCTTTCCCAGCCTGTGAGGGAAACATAAGCAGGAGGAGCTTCTAGTCCTCTGCTACTGGTCACATGTTCAAAAAAACAAAACAAAAAACAGCCTTTTTGATTGCAGGCAGTCCCCGGGTTGCAAACAAGACAGGGTCTGTAGGTTTGTTCTTAAGTTGAATCTGTTTGTAAGTCAGAACAGGTACATTTTTTAAGTGTAGCTCCAGCCAAAAAAAATATTTGTAAGCTTTTTGGATAGCATAGGGAGAGGGTAATGCTTGTTTTGCTGTTTGTGTCCCTGTTCAGAAGATTTCACCCCACTTTCTGTCCCAATGACAATTGGATTTTAAAAATATTGGGTTGTTGTGGAAACAAGCCTTGGTGATAAAGCATCAGTGGATGTTCCTTTTTCCCATAATAACTCTTACAGGAGTGAATTTCCCTTCCTAGGGGTTGATTTCCTCTCACTTCCTGTTGTATCCCTCCATTTTTAAGTAGGAGTCGTTTGTAAGTCTAGGGGTGTCAGAAACCATGAAATCAGACTGAGACAGAAGTAAAGTTAATTCACACTTGTTTAATAATAAAAATAAATAGAACAAGCGTAGTCAAAACATAGCCAGAGTTCAGGAACCGGAACAGATAGTCAAACAAGCCAAACGTCAGGGAGCCGGAGATGAGCGTAGTAAAACAGCAAGCAGGATGTCAGCCAAGCAAGTCTTTTAACAGGAATGCAGGAGAGTGTCTGTGATGATGACTAAGGCGAAGGCAGAGATCCTCTGGGCTGGACGGCTTAAGTAGGCAGGACTGACGAGCAGGATATTATCAACAGGTGAGTACCTGTGGAGAGATAGGAGCTGGCATTTAGCCCACAGCTGAGCAACCAGCTCAGAGAAGGAAGGGGTGAGCCCAGCCCTGACAAGGGGACCACCTGTACACAGTAAAAATAAATAAATATCAATAAACTGTTTTAAATTGTCATACATATATATATTTGAAATTAAATCTTTATTATTTTTTGGCACTAACAGTGTGGGCAGATTTCTGCCAATCACAGGCTGTGACACACACCTCCAGCCTGGGTCTTAGAATAAGAGGGAGATGAAACCACTGTTAATCTACATATAATATCCTGCCACCATTGTGTTTAGCTGGTTAATGGGCATGGAGGAGGAGGGAGGGAGTGGGCGGTCATTTCACTGTGTTATACGCCCACATGCGTGACTCCATAGTCATTGGGCTGCTCAGATGTGATGGGGAGGTAATGCTCAGTATAGAAACTTACTGAAAACTGAGCAGTTGCCACCCCAGCTGCAAAATCCCTAGCTGAATTGGGGACATGAACCGAAGGTGGAGATAGAGAGCAGTAGGATCAACTAGGTTTTTTGCAGGATACAGAAAACAAATCTCATAGGTGACTGAGTATTAACAGCATGTAATACACCAATTATTGATAGATTTTTATGATGTGGGTTTAGTGACACTTTAATGTATGCCTGTGGAAAGGGATGGCAATAGGCAGAGTTCTGTAGTCCAGCAGACAGGGCTAATAATAATGGTTGGGATTTTATAACCCTTTTCAGAAAGGGTTCTATGTTGGCTTAAAGTTAGGGGGACTCATGATATTGCAACCTCGGGGACCACTCAACTCTTTCAGGGGTTATTTTTGGTGATAGCCTCTTGCCCTTTTACGCAGCATTCGCTTCTCCCTTACACCTTTATTTTTCGTTGTACAAATATAACACAGATCTATTGAAAAGGATCAATGATATCACATTACACCAGACCAGTCAGATTAACGGCTTTAGTTGCTTCTCTTTCTCCTTGCATCATGATTCTGGCATATAGCTTGGATTATACAACTCATGTCATTACTGTACAACACTGTTACTGTATGAAAAATATGATTCGCACTGGGTACTTTTGGATGTTTGTTATCCACTGAATAACGGATCACGTGTATTTTTCTGTATTTGCAGTGTTAAAATATGAGGAAATGTGCCTTTATTACGAGAGATGTACTAAAAGTTTTTTATTTTTTTGCCCTGATATACACTTAAGGCCCCTTTCACACTAACGAACCGATCGGGTCCGTCTGTCAGTTTTTCAAGCAGACCCGATCCATAGCTCTGTATGGAGCGGCAATGTGTCCACTGACACCCGCCGGCATCCAATCCTATCCAGGATGCCAAAAACAGACGGATGGGGATCTGTTCCCCATACACCTAGCAGGTCAGATGGAAACGGACAAGTGATCCATTTCCATCCGACTGCTCCATAAAGAAAAGCAGGGCTGTGTCTGCTCTGCATAGCGGAGTGGACACAGGCCTGTCATCTGCCTGCCTAGCACAGATCAGCGGACAGATTCCCCAATGAGCATGCTGATCCGTTTGATTGAGTCCGCTCCGTCTGAAAGGGGCCTTATGCCGCGTACACACGAGCGGACTTTACGGCAGACTTTGCCCGGCGGACTTTTCGACGGACTTTCTGAATGAACGGACTTGCCTACACACAATCAACCAAGGTCCGTTGAATTCGTACCTGATGACGTACGACCGGACTAAAACAAGGAAGTTCATAGCCAGTAGCCAATAGCTGCCCTAGCGTGGCTTTTTGTCCGTCGAACTAGCATACAGACGGCGGACTTTTCGAACGGACTCGAGTCCGTCGGATAGATTTGAAACCTGTTTCAAATCTAAGTCCGTCCAATTTTTGAGAAAACAAAGTCCGCTGGAGCCCACACACGATCTAATTGTCCGACGAAATCCCGTCCGTCGGGCAAAGTCTGCCGTAAAGTCCGCTCGTGTGTACGCGGCATTAGTGTTAATGTGGTAACACCCTTCAAGCACCTGGAATGATGCATTATTTAGATTCAGTTCTATTGCCAAATTAAAGTTTACCTGATGCTTTTTTCCTGCCAAGGCAAAACATAGGTTCCCTTTCAGACAACCCTAGTATGAGGGTCAGATATTGTTGGTCAGATTGGGTGACAATCATCCAATGTCTTTGGGCGGCATAACACATATGGCAAACGTTTCTGTAGTTTGGCTTTGTTGACTGTAGTTATATGAACTTCACATGTCTAGCATACATTGGAGCCAGTATACAGAAATACCTTTACATCCTACCTTTGCCAAGATCTGTGGGGAAAATCATGACCTGATTCCTGATTAGGTCAGCTAGTACATTTGATGGTGAGCATCCTTCACTGCTTAGAAAGTCACTTACTTGCATGAAGAATGCTGTTGCAGATTATCGGGCAGCATAAGCAGTAAAGCTCATGAATGAGTATAACGGAGAACAGGGGTGGACTGATAACTCATGGGGCCCCCGGGCGATATGAGATTTTAGGGCACCCAGGCAATCAGAGATTATGGGGCCACACAGTATACACACACACACACAGTATACAATCACACAGTATACACATACATGTACACACAGTATACACAGACAGATGTAAAAAAAAACACAGATTTATACATACTGTTCCTGGTTTTACTGAGGCTGGCAACCCTGATGGGGCCCCCTAGAGGCCCAGGGCCCTCGGGCAGTGCCCGAGTGGCTCAATGGTCAGTCCGCCCCTGACGGAAAATAAGCAGTTCCTGCAAATGTAGTACTTTATTTTCTGCCTTGACTTTGCACTGGTGTGCATGTGCATTGTGTAATAAGATACAGCTTATATATGGGTAGATGAAGATAAGAAAGTGAACACAAAAGTATTGTGTGCCTACAAAATGTGGAAATGTCAAAATATTCAATGCGTATTATAAAACTGGCTTCTGATATTTTTATGTGTTCCGCTTAATCTTTTTTTTCCATCAGTTGAGTACAGTGTGTCTGCTTCCAGCTGGAATATACCTACCCAGACTAAAAAGAAAAGCCCATAAAATGAAACTTGATAATCTGGTTTCCTTAATTGTTGGTAGTGTGATGTCCCTGTGTGCGATTTATACACCTCTCTGTTTGTGTGAGGAATCCCCCAGCACATTATCACCAAAACTGGCAGACAAGCACAGCAGACTGAGTGCTAATGACTATAACACCTGAATTTGTCACACATCGCATTCTACCCCAACACAAACCACTCATTCTTCATATTGTCTTCTTACAGGGGCCAATTGGAGAAAGGGGAACACAAGGCGACCTGGTAGGTAAACCTCAAAGCTGCTGCCTGACACCATTTTGTTCAGCATTGCTATAGAAGCTATATCATTTTGTGCTAATCAAAACTCCAGATGAACATTTAAATTCACGCTTGAGTGTTTATCTGTCAAATTATATATTTGGTTCATCTATGGCCACTCTCACTAGAGAGAAGTTGATCCTAACAATCGACTTCTCTTGAATGGGAATGTTGGAAATTTTTCATTTGATCAGTGCTGCACCACAATGCAGGGGTGATGTGTGGTGCGGAACTATGCAGCATGTCTGCAGTTTTCCACACCTAAACTGAAGGAAACTTGGAACAGTGCTCTGCAAATCATGTGACAGGCAATGGAGAGAAGAGCAGAGTGGTGCCTTGTGTCCTGACAGCACTGCTGCAGATAAGAGGGTGCAGAGGAAAGAAGCAGGTAGTGGACAGGTGGGGGCAATTGGTGTGGCAGGGGAGGAGGGGGAGCAGTTACAAGAATCCATCTCTTGTGTGTCTCTCGCTGCAGCTGCTTCTCCCGCTCTGCCTCCCACCAGCTATGAGCAGCTGCAGGGAGAGACACACAGGAGATTGATTCTTGTAACTGCTCCCCCTCTTCCCCTGCTGCACCGATCATCCCCTTCTGTCCACCATCCCATCCGATTCTTCCTGCTGAACACCCCCCAGCCCCTTCCTTTTTTGATCAAATACAGTAAGCGACTGGTACTGATCACTCACTCTGTTCATTCCTAACTGAAGCATAATAAACATTTTTTTACTGTATGAACAGGAGCTTCTGTATAGAGCCTCCTGTTCATTCATTCTAAAGTGCAGCTGAGGCTGCAGAGAAAAGGATTGAGGGTCTGTTTAGACCCCTGATATTTCACCAAAGACCATCCCCCCCAAAAAAAAAAAGTATTATGTAAAGTTGTAAATAAAAATCTAACTCATTAAAAAAATAAGAAAAAGATTGTAAAAGATAATTAAAAAAAGTGTAAGGCCTAATTTAGTCGGAGGCAAAAATGTGCGGTTGAGCTGCGTTTTTGCTGCCCACTAAATGGCCCAACTTTAGCTGCAACAGACGGGGGTGTTTACATGCTGTGGGCTTGATGCTTCGTGCCGTGGCAATGTTGCCCTGACACTACACATTGAAGTCAATGGGAACCTTGATCGCAGATCGGGCTTCAGAGGCAAGGAAGATTTAGACTTACCCTGTTTCCCCGAAAATAAGACCTAGTGTGATTGTCGGTGATGGCTGCAATATAAGCCCTACCCCCCAAATAAGCCCTAGTTAAAGTCCTTGTAGGTCTTATTTTCAGGGTAGGGCTTATTTTCGGGGAAACAGGGTAGGGCTTTTTTGGGGGGTAGGGCTTGTATTGCAGCCATCACTGACAATCACGCTAGGTCTTATTTTCGGGGAAACAGGGTATGTCTAAGGACTCATTCACACCACCTGCACAGAGCTGCAGGTCTCTGCAACACACACAGAAAATTTTTTCTATATGTCTTGTTCACAGCAATACGCAGGTGTGATATCCCGTGTGCATTTTCCTCACAGCTCCACACTGGAACAACAACTGGACAAAACTGCCAGTCCTGCTCTTCATGACCACGTATGACAGGAAGTGGGAGGGCAAGCAGAGGGGTGCTCTGTGTCTATACTGCCTGTCTACTTTCCCTCATTCTGCTGCTCGAGTACGTCTGGTGCAAGGGGGAATGTTGCCAGGCACTGATGGAGGAGGACAGAATGGGGGAGACAGAATGGCGGCACAGATGAGGAGACAAAGGGTTAAAAGCTCCGCTGCCGAAGCGCTTTGCTGGTGCTTCGGCAGCTCTGCCCATTCATTTCAATGGCAGGGGCGGTGGAGGAGTGGTGTATACAGCGCTCCCGCACCGCCCGAAAGATGCCGCTTGCAGGACTTTTTCTAACGTCCCGAAAGCACTCGGGCTCTCAAACTGGGGCTGCAGGGGAAATGCTTTACAGGCACCTCTTTAAGCCCTTTTGCTCCTGAAAAACACCCCAGTGTGAAATTAGCCTAAACATACAGTATATCTATGCTTGGAGCTCCACTTTGGCAGTTTAATAATACACATTTTCTTGCTTTTTCAGGGATTACCTGGGCCTAGGGTAAGTAAAGTTTAATTATAGGAATTACTTGATATTATTTTTTTAGATGCTATTTATTATGAAAGTGATTTTTTTTTTTTTACTGATCAAATTACTAGAGAAATATATTAACACTATATTTTTTTTAGGGCCCTCCTGGTCCTCGTGGAAAGCCTGGACCTCCTGTAAGTATAAGGGAATAGCAGATTTTATAAAGACATATTTTGGTGATGTTGCAAAAAAATAAATAAAAGCCTTTCTCCAAGTTGATTCACTATGCACCTTGATCTAAAGTGTATGCGATCACAAAAGCAGAAAAATGTCTAGTGAAAAGGGTTTATCTCAGAGAAAAGATGTCCATTCTCTGACCTTAGCTTAAAACTGGAACCGGATAGAAGCAGGAGGTGTTATACATATCTTCCTGACAAACAGCTTTGTTTGCTAGTGCAGGATAACCCTTGCCTGAGATCTAACCGCGTGTCACCTAATGAACTTTAAAGAAACAATTTACTTTAGTGGGGGAGACTCTGCATGTGACATGTCTTCATGCTAGTGACCAATTGGGGGAGATTTACTAAAACTGGAGTGCAAAATCTGGTGCAGCTGTGCATGGTAGCCAATCAGCTTCTAACATCAGCTTGTCTAATTAAGCTTTGACAATAAGCCCACGTTCACATCAGGCCGATTTGGCATGCGATTTAACGTAACAAATCACATGCCAAATCGGCGGCTTTTGCCGGCAATAGCATCATCCGAATCAGTCCGACGCTGACTTTGCGGCACGGTACCGATTCCCAAAAGTAGTTCCTGTACTACTTTTTGGCAACTTTGGGGGCGATTCGAATAGACATCTGTGCATGAACCCCTCACAGATGTCTGTCAAATCGCCCCCGAAGTCGGACTGCATTGCCAGTTTGAAATCGTGCAAGTTCAGCTGAACTCGCACAATTTCAGACCCACAGTCAGTGTGAACCTGGGCTTAAACCTGGAAGTTGATTCGTTTCTGTGCAGAGATGCACCGGATTTTTCACTCTCCAGTTTTAGTAAATCAATGCTATTGCGTCATATAGTTAAATGTTGTTTTCATATAAACTTCAACAAGATTGTGAGTAAAGAACAGGTCATACAAGGAAAAGACAAGAGTGTAAATATTGTCATGCCAAGACTGGTCAAATACTAAATAGAAACATTGATAAAAAATGGAGGTACATTTGAGGTATACAGTATGTTGACTGGTGCACCCACTGGAACAAATGACACACACATTTTCTGATATATTTTCTAGTTAGTCTACGCCTTCTCATGTAAAGTAACACTAAACACGAAGAGAACATTAGGGAGGATTAAAGAAAATAGTGATGAATTATAGAAACACCAGTGGGAAGGCATTGTACAGTTGTACTGCATTCCTATCACTTATTATGTGGTTTTAGAATGTCATCCTAAGTGGGAATGTCAGCTAGCAATTGAGGTTTAAAAGGCAATAAACACAAGTAGTGTTATTAACCCTTGTCATTGAGGTCTACTGGTAATGATACACTTGGTTTGCTGTGGTGTTAAACATAAAGCCTTTGATGTAAGGTCTTTCCTGAAGTCTGACCATATAGCTATATTCCATATTCCCCATCCACTTATGACGTATATAACTATAGCCCATCTCTGAAAAATTCTCATACCACTGAGCTAATAGTTGCAGTTTTATGATTTATAAGTTGTTGGCAATTTAAGACTAGGCTTGTCACCTTAATTCATGCTTACATTAGATGTATTTCTGCATAGGGCACCCGTGTGAAGATGGCCTGTGTGGTCCTTGTTTTTAAAAGTCACATTTCTTGTGATATCATTGATCATAAATTTTCCTGTTTTCTCTTGCAGGGACCACCAGGGTTTCTGGAAGCATTTGTAAGTAATCTGAGTTGCAGATTTTTTTTTTGTTTTTGTGGCTACAATAATGAAATATTGTTTTTTTTACGTCAACTCTATAATATTATTATTATTATACAGGATTTATATAGCGCCAACAGTTTACGCAGCCCATTACAATATAAAAGGGAGACAGTAAAGTTACAACGCACTAAAATACAAGAGGGTTAAGAAGGCCCTGCTAATAAGAGCTTACAGTTTAATAGGGTAGGGCAAGTGGTACAGAAAAGCGTGGCAATTGGGAGCCATAGGGATTTGTGGAAAGAGGTGGCAGACAGTGAGCAGTTGGTAAGGTAGCTGAGTCTGGCAGTAGCATTCATGATAGACTAAAGAGGGGATGAAGGAGCCTTGCAGTTTATGCATGCGTTTCCAAATGTGTGCCAACTAAACCCCTGTTTTTAACACATACTGTTGGACAGGTTAATTCGGTTGGTAAGCAGACTGGTGAGTTGAGCTGGGAATTTTCTCTGTTTTTTTTTTCTGGTCTTTCATGCATTGCCCTTCCATGTGCTCCTTGCTGTGAAGAATAGTTATAGGTGGGGGCAGGGGCCATTTGTTTGGCCTATGAGGAGGGAGTTGCAATAGTCAAGGTGAGAGAAAACAAGGAAGTGAATGAGTAGCTTGGTGGTTTCATTAGTTAAAAATGGGCGAATCTTAGAGTTGTTACCGAGGTGAAGTCTACAAACTTTTGACAGTGAGGATTTGGGGCTGAAAGGATCGGTCAGAGCCTAGAATTACACCTAGTACCCTGGTGTGAAGGGAGGGGTGGCCGGTTGCATTATTGACCTTGTAGTAAAAGTAACGGAGGGGGACATGGGGGGGGGGGGGAATGTATAAATATCAGCTCGGTTTTAGCGAGATTTAGTTTAACTAGTTGCGGACCTCCCAGTCAGTTTTACTGCTACAGGGCAGAAGCTGTGCGCTGGATCACGTATATATACGTGATCCCGCACTTCTGTGTAGGGGGCACACATACACGCCACTGGCGGCTCCCTCCTGCTGTTACACACAGCGGAAGCCAATCGGTGAGTGCTGAGTACTCGAGGTCTGACAATCGTCAGGCAGAGACACAGAACTGCAATCTGCCTATGTAAACAAGGCAGATCGCTGTTCTGACAGGGGGAAGGAATGGAGTTTTGTGTCCCTGCAAAGCTGGGAAAAAATGTAATCTCTTCCCCTTTTAAAAGCACCTCACAAAGTTCACATAAACACTGGCTTAGCAGATCATTAACTCTTCGATCGCCCCTGATTTCAACCCCTTCCCAGCCATGAGAGGTTATCAAGTGACCAAGGGAGGAGGTGTACAGTTGTGCTCATAAGTTTACATACCCTGGCAGAATTTATCATTTCTTGGCAATTTTTCATAGAATATGAATGATAACACAAAAATATTTCTTTCACTCATGGTTAGTGTTTGGCTGAAGCCATTTATTATCAATCAACTGTGTTTACACTCCTTAAATCATATTGACAACAGAAACTACCCAAATGACCCTGATCAAGAGTTTACATACCCCAGTTCTTAATGCCGTGTATTGCCCCCTTTAACATCAATGACAGCTTGAAGTCTTTTGTGGCATTTGTGAATGAGGCTCTTTATCTTCTCAGATGGTAAAGCTGCCCATTCCTCGTGGCAAAAAGCCTCCAATTCCTGTAAATTCTTGGGCTGTCTTGCATGAACTGCACGTTTGAGATCTCCCCAGAGTGGCTCAATGATATTGAGGTCAGGAGACTGAGATGGCCGCTCCAGAACCTTCACTTTATTCTGCTGTAGCCAATGACGGGTCAACTTGGCCTTGTGTTTTGGATCCTTGTCATGTTGAAAAGTCCAAGTACATCCCATGCGCAGCTTCCTGGCTGATGAATGTTAATGTTCCTCCAGTATTTTTTGACAACATACTGCATTCATCTTGCCAACAATTTTGACCAAATTTTCTGTACCTTTGTAGCTCACACATCCCCAAAACATCAGCGATCCACCTCCGTACCTTTCAACAGGGCTCAAAATTGAGCTACTAGTCAGGCCTTAAGAGTTGCTTGCCACCAGTTGCCCCACCCAAACCCTACATTGCCCCGCCCCCTAATTCCGCCCCTAAACACGCCCTCGTAAATTATCTCATGAAATGCTTTATTCAGTATTAGGTTTTGTTTTGCCTCTACCTGCAACGCCTCCCCCAGTACACCTCTACCTCTAATTCCTCTTCCCAGCATATCTCTGCCTCCAATGCCGCCCCCCCATCTGTGCTTTTAATGACCCCCCCACAGCACACCACATCCTCTGACCTCCTCTCTCCAGAACACCTATGCCTCCAATCTTCCCCCCAATCTAGCATGAAATCTATGCTTTCAATATTCTCCCCAATCGATCATACCTATGCCTCCAATCCCCCCCTAATCCATCATACCTATGCCTCCTATTCCACCACCACTCCCCCCCCAATCTATCATACCGTATGATAGATTGGGGGGAGGGGTGGAATTGGAGGCATAGGTGGGGGGGGGGGATTCATAGTAGGTGAGGTTGAAAAAAAGACACAAGTCCATCAAGTCCAACCTATGTGTGTGATTATATGTCAGTATTACATTGTATATCCCTGTATGTTGTGGTCATTCAGGTACTTATCTAATAGTTTCTTGAAACTATCGATGCCCCCCGCTGAGACCACCGCCTGTGGAAGGGAATTCCACATCCTTGCCGCTCTTTCAGTAAAGAACTCTCTACGTAGTTTAAGGTTAAACCTCCTTTCTTTTAATTTTAATGAGTGGCCACGAGTTTTGTTAAACTCTCTTCTGCGAAAAAGTTTTATTCCTATTGTGGGGTCACCAGTACGGTATTTTTATATTGAAATCATATCCCCTCTCCAAGTGTCTCTTCACCAGAGAGAATAAGTTCAGTGCTCGCAACCTTTCCTCATAACTAATATCCTCCAGACCCTTTATTAGCTTTGTTGCCCTACTTTGTACTCGCTCCAATTCCAGTACATCTTTCCTGAGGACTGGTGCCCAGAACTGGACAGCATACTCTAGGTGCGGCCGTACCAGAGTCTTATGGAGCGGTGGAATTATCGTTTTATCTCTGGAGTTGATCCCCTTTTTAATGCATGCCAATATTCTGTTTGCTTTGTTAGCAGCAGCTTGGCATTGCATGCCATTGCTGAGCCTATCATCTACTAGGACCCCCAGGTCCTTTTCCATTCTAGATTCCCCCAGAGGTTCTCCCCCCCCAGTGTATAGATTTCATTCATATTTTTGCCACCCAAATGCATTATTTTACATTTTTCTACATTAAACCTCATTTGCCATGTAGTTGCCCACCCCATTAATTTGTTCAGATCTTTTTGCAAGGTTTCCACATCCTCCGGAGAAGTTTTTGCCCTGCTTAGCTTAGTATCTTCCGCAAATACAGATATTGAACTGTTTACCCCATCCTCCAGGTCCTTTATGAACAAATTAAATAGGATTGGTCCCAGTACAGAACCCTGGGGGACCCCACTACCCACCCCTGACCATTCAGAATACTCCCCATTTATCACCACCCTCTGAACTCGCCCTTTTAGCCAATTTTTAATCCATGTAAAACAAGATGTGTGCTGGGGGGGGGGGGGGGGGATTGGTGGTATTGAGAGCAAGCATGTGCTGGATTGGGGAGGGGGGGGTAATTGGAGGCATAGATATCATGGATTGAGGCGGGGTGGGTGGAATTGGGGGTCTGAATCATATCTGTGCCTCCAATATTTAATGAGGGCCCAAAATACATCCCTGGGAATTACAGACCAGTTAGCCTAACATCAATAGTATGTAAACTCTTGGAGGGGATGATAAGGGACTATATAAAAGATTTTAGTAATGAGAACGGTATCATTAGCAGTAATCAGCATGGATTCATGAAGAATCGTTCTTGCCAAACCAATCTATTAACCTTCTATGAGGAGGTGAGTTGCCATCTAGATAAAGGAAGGCCCTGTAGACGTAGTGTATCTGGATTTTGGCAAAAGCATTTGACACAGGTCCCCATAAACGTTTACTGTACAAAATAAGGTCCGTTGGCATGGACCATAGGGTGAGTACATGGATTGAAAACTGGCTACAAGGGCGTGTTCAGAGGGTGGTGATAAATGGGGAGTACTCGGAATGGTCAGAGGAATTGTCAGGGGTGGGTAGTGGGGTCCCCCAGGGTTCTGTGCTGGGACCAATCCTATTTAATTTGTTCATAAACAACCTGGAGGATAGGGTAAATAGTTCAATCTCTGTATTTGTGGACGATACTAAGCTAAGCAGGGCAATAACTTCTCCGCAGGATGTGGAAACCTTGCAAAAAGATCTGAACAAATTAATGGGGTGGGCGACTACATGGCAAATAAGGTTCAATGTAAAAAAATGTAAAATAATGCATTTGGGTGACAAAAATATGAATGCAATCTATACACTGGGGGGAGAACCTCTGGGGGAATCTAGGATGGAAAAGGACCTGGGGGTCCTAGTAGATGATAGGCTCAGCAATGGCATGCAATTCCAAGCTGCTGCTAACAAAGCAAACAGAATATTGGCATGCGTTAAAAAGGGGATCAACTCCAGAGATAAAGCGATAATTCTCCTGCTCTACAAGACTCTGGTCTGGCCTCACCTAGAGTATGCTGTCCAGTTCTAGGCACCAGTCCTCAGGAAGGATGTACTGGAAATGGAGCGAGTACAAAGAAGGGCAACAAAGCTAATAAAGGGACTGGAGGATATTCGTTATGAGGAAAGGTTGCGAGCACTGAACTTATTCTCTCTGGAGAAGAGACGCTTAAGAGGGGATATGATTTCAATATGCAAATACCATACTGGTGACCCCACAAAAAGGAGAAAACTTTTTCGCAGAAGGGAGTTTAACAAGACTCATGGCCACTCGTTAAAATTAGAAGAAAAGAGGTTTAACCTTAAACTACGTAGAGGGTTCTTTACTGTAAGAGCGGCAAGGATGTGGAATTCCCCTTCCACAGGTGGTGGTCTCAGCGGGGGGCATTGATAGTTTCAAGAAACTATTAGATAAGCACCTGAACGACTGCAACATACAGGGATATACAATGTATTACTGACATATAATCACACACATAGGTTGGACTTGATGGACATGTGTCTTTTTTTCAACCTCAGCTACTATGTAACTAAGGAAGCGACGTCACGTTGAGGATTGTCACCCAGGCATGACATCACTTCCTCTTTTGTGCTCCATGGTGGTACGAGATGTCCTTCCACCACAGCTGACTAGTCATCATAACACCCAGGAAACCAAGTGTAGCTTTTTTTTTTTTTTTCAATCGGCACCAGGGACCATACTTGCAGGAATGGTGTGTGTCCTGTGTGCTGGTGGCTGCTCTGTTCTCTGGAATATCCGGGGAGCAGAAAGCATAAGCTTTCAGAGAACAGAGCAGCCCCTGGTGCATAGGACAGTCGTCATCCATTGAAGCACTGTCCTTGGTGCTGATTACAAAAGAAATGATATCGCTAAACTTCAGCTTTAACTCCCTGCCAGGTATTATTTGTAGTCCTCTCTAACAGTCCCCTGTTTCTGGGAAGGAAAACATGGAAAGTGCCGATACATGATTTTTTTTTTTTTGTGTTTGGTAGTCACACAAGAGACCTTGTAAAGTAGACATTGGTATATCCAGAAAGGTAACTGATGGGGCCCCATTGCAAAGCCAATAAGTGGCCACCCCCCCTATCCTTATAACCTTATTTCTCTCATAGTACATAATTCGAATTACTTTCTTATCAGTTCTATACAGCAGTGTTTCTTAACCTTTTTCCGGTCAAGGCACCCTTTAAAATTATGGACAGTTTCAAGGCACCCCATTCTGAAAGGTAAAAAACTATTCTAATAGTTGTATATAATGTGGCAGCATTGACACACATAGGACAACCAACATTAGAGGCGATTTGTTTTTTCAAAGCAAATGCATATTTGCACACTGGAACTGACTACTATTCCACTGTTTCACCTCTCCCTCACTCAGCTAATGTCACCCCAGTGTTGAGGAAAGGGGCAGGGGAGGATCAAACAAGGAAGCTGTGCAGGCTCAATACACTTCTTATCAACACTGATGACATCACTGGTTGTTAGGACGCCGGTAGCTGGAAGGTTGTAATGGTGCACAATAAAAACCTGTGGCTTTGTGTAACTAACTGACTAGTATTCCAATGTTTCTCTTCTCCCTCAGTTTTTCTCCATCACTCAGCTAATGTGACCCCAGTGCTGATGGAGAGGGGCGGGGGGGGTCAAACAAGGATGCTATGCAGACAGCTGATGACATTAGCATGCCAGCAGCTAGAAGGTTGTAATGGTGCACAATGAAAACCTGTGACTTAGTGTAACTAAAAGACAGCCTTCATACACATGCTGGCTTGTATACATTTTTGGGCAATTTTTAGGAATTTTGCCAAGGCACCCTGGTTGAAAAAGGCTGCTATAGAGGCTTTCACAATATAGATGCATTCATTTCATATAAAATGTAGTGCCAAATATTGCTGCTATCTGCATACAGTATATCACTGTGTAGCCAGATATCACTGGGCCCTCTATGCTTTTATACAGTTTAAATATAGTAATGGTCTAATCAGCAAAGCTCAAGCTCCTTGCTGAATGGAGAGCTATAGCTGTAACTCAGCAGGGAGTGTTTTGGACCTCTGCTGGGAAAACTGCTTTCAGACAGAGAGCAAGGGTCCTCTCTGTAGCATGCTGGCAGGGAACAGGCTTTTCTAATCAGGGTGTGGCTGCTTTGTAAAGAAAACTGAAGAACTGTATTGGCTGCTTACTCAAGCAGACTGTACTTATTCTGTTTTGATGCACCTGGAGTTTATTTAGTTCAACTTAGACCCCTTTTACACTGGAGCGTTTTTCAGGCGCTACAGCGCTAAAAATTGCACCTGCATAGCGCCTGAAAAATGTGGCTCCATTCAGTCCAGTGTGAAAGCCCGAGGGCTTTCACGCTGGAGCGGTGCGCTGGTAGGGCGTCACAAAAAGTCCTGCCAGCAGCTTCTTTGGAGCGGTGAACTCACAGCTCCTCCACCGCTGCTCCCCATTGAAATCAATGGGGCAGCGCTACGATACCGCCAGCAAAACGCTGCTCCGGTGGTGTTTTGCGGGCGGCTTTTACCCCTTTTCAGCCGCTAGCGAAGGGTTAAAACCGCCCGCTAGCGGCCGAATAGCGCCGCTGAAACTACGGTAAAGCTGCACATATGGTCAGTTATGAGAACACACAATTGACAGTTTGGTTGATAACACAAGCTATGTGACAGTTACATTCCTGGCATATATCGGGAATGTACTGTAACTGTTTTTGAACTGTTAAATTTATGGGTTTCGTTCTGCTTTAAGTCTGTGGGGTGTGTAGACAACTGTTAGGCAATTATTTAATGGGCTTAGTTAGATCTTTGATCCAGCAGAGGTCATAGTCTAGATAGCCATGACCGGATCTTAAAATCATGTTATTTAATTCCAATACATGCAGCTGTGACATTACCCAATCTTTCTTGCCGAGAGACTGTGACAGAATGGCATTGAATTTAACGTGTGCTAAAGCATTTGCCAACTGATAAATCAATGGGGTTGTTAACTAAAGGCACTGACAGCTTTCTCTCCCCCAACCCCCCCACCACGGTCCGGCACTTACCCGCTTGTGAGGCAGGGCTGTGGTGTCCTCTCCTCCTCTCCTAGAGTGTGGGCAGCGGCGGCTCCGGTGTCCGCTCCTCAAGCTTCCTCCCCCGTGTGTCTCCTCTTCTGCCAAAGCGCCTGACGATTTGGCCAATGGTGACACAGGTCTCACGACCTGCCTCCTGATTGGCGGGGAGAAACTTTAGTGTCAAAATTGATTCGCTATCATCACACAACAGGGTGGAATCGAAGCTCAGTGCCCCGGGATCACCCTTTTTTGCAAGCATATTAGAGCCTCTGGCTCTTTCTAATTGGTTACTGCACTTCACGGTTTCCTGTGAAAAATAAAAGCATGGCGCTTCAAGTATTTTTGTTAGTTTTATTCATTCTGTTGTGGGGAAAGATTGCCACAATCCCCAATCACAACAAACATAATCCCTAATCACAACTAGTAAAAAAAAACAAAAAAACATTTTACTTGCCACTACAAGTATTACTCCTAGGACTGTTTAAGAATGTATCTTCCACTATGTATATAAGAGTGGGGTCACAATGTCAACTTTAAATAAACTATGTTTCAACATTTATTTTGGTTTTCAGAGGACAGAAGACATTAGTGAAAATTACCAAGCCCTTATGGACTCCAATGGACCGGTACGTGCATCTTTTTTAATTGCCATTGATACTCCTATACTGCCTGAGTGGTCATGGGCCTACAACAATCGAAGCCCATCACTCACTTGGATTCAGTGAAAAGTCCAGGCAAACAGATAACTGTATATGTGGGACTGTTTTACCTGCCAAAGGATTTGTTATTCTATTCAGTTTTGTGATTTTTTTACTAGAATTTAACATTCTGTTTTTGGTGATTAATTCCTTCGTTCTAACACTGAATTTATCAGTTTCTAAAACATATTAGGCAACCATACCGGTTCTATAAAATTCACAGAAAAATATTTAAAAGTGAATCAAAATTTTGCTATATTAATTACCAGTATTTATAGATTCAAGGTAAATAGAAAATGATTGATGGCAGTGCAAAGTCCAAAATACATTCCCCAAAAAACTACATATACAGAAAAATAGCAGGCGGTCCTGCCAGAATTCCAGTGAGCTCCTAACTTACTGTGTTCCCCATCTCTGAAACTAGGGATGAGCGCAGATTTGTTCTCAACTCCTGCCTACTGCTGCCAGAGTATTTCCCACCCTCTTTAGCTGCATGAACACAAAGGGGCAGGAGTGCTTGTAACATTGACCTGATAACCCAAATTCAGACCAAATCCACGCTCATACTTATCTGAAAACTAAACCAGAGTTATCCACCCTGGCGACTTCTTTGGATACTGCAAGTGCCTAGTAAGAAACTATTGTTTCTTCCAAATTTTTTAAAATATTTATTGAACAAAAAAACAGCCAGTACATTTTGCTGAAAAGGAGTCCTCCTTCAGGGATGTGACAGAATCAGAAAGAAATGTTCTATATAGCCTGAGTTATGACTGGTTTAGTTATCAGCATGACTTAAAAGACTAAAGACAGCCCCTACTAATAGCAAGACTCAGGATTAATATGCAGAAACACTTGACTGCCAAGCTTTAAAGGGATGTCAGTCCAGACCTCCTCCAGACTTCAACATCAATAATCCACAATAGGATATTGCATGGTGACAGAATTCTGTGTTGCACCAATGAACACCTTGATTGTGGGTCTAGTGGTGACTGTGGTCAGAGAAAATACACCAGTGTGCCCTCTGTTGGTACATTAAAGTGAATTTAAACCCCCAAAAGGAAATTGGTTCTTTTTTAGCACTCCCTCCCTCACCCTTCTACAAGAAAAATAGCTGGGAATTTTTTTTTTTTGCTATTTTTTAAAAAATTTTATTTAATTTTTTTCGCCTTGCCCCATGAGGATTCCAGCCTAGGCCAGAATGATGCATACCTGGTCCTGCATCCTCCTGGGATGCTTACATCACAACTCCCAGGAGGGTGCAGGATCAGCACACCGAGAGGCCGGGTGGCAGGTCTGGCATATCCTCAGAGTTGACTGTCCGCACCTGGAAGTGGCAGCCAGCTGAAGAGGACCAAGATGGCAGGGAGGGACCTGCAGTGTAGCTTCTGAATAGCAGATTGCAGTGGGACAACACTGGAATCGCTGTATTGGTGAGTATGTGATCTGAAGAGCACTACAGCACTGCAGTTGAGTGGATAAAAAACATTTGGGGGGGGGGGGTTTACTGTTTAAATTTACTGATGCGTCAGGGAAAGCTGTACCCCGTTGTTCTAGTAGCAAACCTGTCTGTCTATCTGCCTTCACCATTACAGGACCCCAATATCTTTCCATATTGCTCTGTGACTAGTTTGCTTGCAATAAAATGAGACAGTTGACTACACTGGTTTTAACCTTAGTTGGTTGAGCAGTTCTGTCTGCCTAATCTATATCAGGATAGTTAAATTCCCCCATGATTAGAACATTGCCCTGCCTCCTCAACACCTCTGACTGTAAAAGAAGAGTGAGATTAGGTGGCCTATAGCATACCCCCACAATCAATTTACCATTTGTTTCATCCCTTAGAAGATTCAGGCACAAAGACTCCACCTCCTCACTAGACCCATTAGCAATGTCATGCCTCATATTCAACATCATATTCAACATCAAATCACTCTTGACATACAGGCACACCCCTCTTTTACCTACCCTGTCCCTTGAATACAAGGCGTACTCTTGGATAGTCCCTAGCCTGCCATGTGAGCTGTCTAACCAGGTTTCCGGTATTCCCATGAAGTCAAAGTCCTCCTTAACTGTCATGCCCCGTACACACGGTGTGTGATAGGACCTTGTTGTCGGAAATTCTGACCGTGTGTGGGCTCCATCACACATTTTCCATCGGATTTTCCGACACACAAAGTTTGAGAGCAGGCTATAAAATTTTCCGACAACAAAATCCGTTGTCGGAACTTCCGATCGTGTGTACACAAACTCGACGCACAAAGTGCCACGCATGCTCAGTATAAATAAAGAGATGAAAGCTATTGGCTACTGCCCCGTTTATAGTCCCGACGTACGTGTTTTACGTCACCGCGTTCAGAATGATCGGATTTTCCGACAACTTTTTGTGACCGTGTGTATGCAAGACAAGTTTGAGCCAACATTCGTCGGAAAAAATCCTAGGATTTTGTTGTTGGAATGTCTGAACAATGTCCGACTGTGTGTATGGGGCATTAGAAGTTTTAGTTCCCCAATTTTATTAACCAGGCTTTTGGCATTAGTGTACATACCCTTTAAATGTGTAAAAGCATATATTATTTTATTTTACCTTTTGCACTTTAGGGAATGTGTACCCTTATTTTTTTTCAAAAAGCATAAAAAAACTTTAAAATGTTTATTTCAGTCCTATCGAAGTACTGACTTTATGCTGGTGGACCACGGTGGAGAAATTTTCAAGACCCTACACTACCTCAGTAGCCTCATCCAAAGTATAAAGAACCCACTGGGCACAAGAGACAATCCTGCCCGAGTTTGCCGTGATCTGATGAATTGCCAACAAAAGATGGGAGATGGTAAGGAGATGTTTTTCATTTGATCTATTATAGTGCAGGGCTTAGATACATGGTGTAACTTTGGACTTTCTCAACAGGCACTTACTGGATTGACCCTAATGTTGGCTGTTCTTCTGATACAATTGAGGTCACCTGTAACTTCACACAAGGTGGTTACACATGTCTGAGACCTATAACTACATCCAAGGTAGGAGGTCATTGATTGGCATCTCCTGGATATCTTACACAAAACCATTTAGTGTGTATGTACACACCTGTAATATAGCTTTTTGACCAGAGCAGTTTTTACATTTCAGCTATAGTCCTATTGATTTGGCAATATAGATATATGCATACACACAAAAACAACTTGCTAGGTTTATAATGATGCAAAAATGTACACCTTACTAATATATACAAATATTTTCATTTTAAAATCGGTTGAGTTTCTTTAACTGCAGTGGCGGCTGTTGCTAAAAATTTTTGGGGTGGCGCAAACAAACTGAAAAATACTGACCCCCCCCCCCCCCCCATCAATTGCATCCTCACTGTGCCCATCATACGCAGCCACTTGTGCCCCATCATACGCAGCCACTTGTGCCCATCAAATGCAGCCAGGCTCCGCTGTCACTTCACTAACCCCCGGCGTCCTGAAAGGGGCCGGGCACATTTAGATTTAGATAGCACCAACAGTTTGCACAGCGGTAAACAAAATTAAGGCAGACATTACAGTTATAATACATTACAGTACAAGAGGAATCAGAGGGCCCTGCTCATTAGAGCTTACTATCTAAGAGGGGGGGTCAATTGATACAAAAGGTAATAGCTGTGGGGGGTGAGCTGATGGAGAAAGTAAAATGGTGTATTTGTTAGAAGCAAAATAGGCTTCTTTAAAGAGAAGGGTTTTAAGGGATCATCTAAAGATGGATAGATTAGGAGACAATCCGACAGATTGGGGTAGGGCGTTCCAAAGATGGGAGACGCTCTGGAGAAATCCTGGAGGCTAGCCTAGGAGGAGGTGACAAGAGAACAGGAGGTCTTGGGAGGACCGAAGCAAGTGGCTTGGTTGATATTTTGAGATCAGGTTAGTGATGTAGCTGGGGACAGAGTTGTGGATGGCTTTGTAAACTATTGTTAGTACTTTGAATTTTATTCGTTGGGTGAGTGGAAGTGGAAGGATTGGCAGAGAGGGGTGGAGGGCAATGAATATTTGGTAAGGTGGATGAGTCTTGCAGCAGCATTCATGATGGACTGAAGGGGGGATAGTCTATGTAAAGGTAATGCAATGAGGAGGGAGTTGCAGTAGTCGAGGTGAGAGATAACCAGGGAGTGAATTAGAAGCTTGGTGGTGTCATTGGTTAAAAAGGGGCATATTATAGCTATGTTGAGGAGGTTAAGGCGGCATGATTTGGACAGGGATTGGATGTGTGCCTGAAAGGACAGTTCAGAGTCCAGGGTTACCCCTAGCACCCTGGCATATGTGGACAGACTGATAGTTGTGCCATTGATCTTGACATAGAAGTCAGGTAAAGGGGCACGTGGGGGAGGAAATATTATGAGCTTGGGTTTTAGATAGATTCAGTTTGAGGAAGTGGTGTGACATACAGGCTGATATGTCTGTTAGTAAATCTGTGATGCATGAGGAGACCGATGGGGTGAACTGAGGGGTAGAGAGATAAATTTGGGTGTCATCAGCATAGAAATGGTAGTGGAAGTTATGAGGCTATCAGCTGACCCAGGGAGGACATGTAGATTGAGAATAGTAGAGGTCCGAGGACAGAACCTTGAGGGACCCCAACGTTGAGAGGAGGAAGTAGAGTTTTAAATGACACTGAAGGTGCAGTGAGATAGGTACGATTCGATCCAACGGAAAGCGCAGCCATGGAGACCAGGCAAGTTTAGTTTTTTGAGGAGGTGGGGGTGGTCAGCTGTATTAAAGGCAGCGGAGAGGTCCAAAAGTAATAGCACAGAATATTGCCTGTTGGTTTTAGCTGTTAGTAAGTTGTTTGTGAGTTTTAGGAGAGCAGTTTCTGTGGAGTCCTGCGGGGCGAAATCCAGACTTAAGGGGATCAAGATGGTTATTCCCAATGAGGTGGGCGCTCAGTCAGTTGTAAAATAGACATTCAAGGAGTTTGGAGGCAAAAGGGAGTAAGGAGATTGGTCTTAGGTTGGTAAGATTGGTGGGGACGAGTAAGGCCTTTTTTGGTATGAGAGTGACTAGTGCATGATTTAGAGAGTTGAGATAAATGCCAGTGGAGAGGGAGAGGTTGAACATATGAGTTAGAGTGTGGGATAAAGCCAGAGGGTGATCGTAGTATTTGTGAAAGAACAGGGTCCACGGGGCAGGAAGTTATGTGGGGATTAGAAAAAAGTTTAGTGACTTCCTTTATAGTAGCTGAGTTAAACAAGGGAAGTATTGACTATGCAGGAGTGTAAGGTGAGGGAGATATCTGTACAGTGAAGATCTCGTCACAAATTATATCAATCTTATTTTTGAAGTGATTAGCAATCTCCTGGGCAGTGAGTGGAGTGGAGGTAATGTACGACAAAGTAGAGCGTTAAAGTAGAAAAGAGTTGATGGGGATTGCTTGAGCGGGTGTTAATGAGAGTGATAAAGTAGGTCTGTTTGACAGTGTGGAGGCAGGAATTGTATTTTTGGAGGGCAGATTTATATTGGCTGAAATCTTGCTGTGGCTTAGTCTTATGTAACAGACACTCAAGAGCGCAGTTACATTTTTTTGAGGCTTCTGGTATTGTCTGTCACTGTGTGTAGAGTGAGTCCACAGGAGGCCACCATGGGAGAGGGCAGCAGGAAAAGGAAAGTCAGATTCTTGAAGCCAGGTCTCAGTAATTGCTAGTAGGTTGAAGGGGTTTTTGATAAATAGGTCATGGACAGAGATGAGTTTGTTACAAACAGAGCAGACATTTCATAGGGCACAGGAAAAGGGGAGGCTGGTTCTAGGCAGAAGAGGAATAGAAACCAGATCACAGTGTCCTGGAGGTTTTATTGGTATGTGGGTTCAGAATTAGCAGGACTTGATGAGTGCAGTAATAAGGTGAAGACGAGTGAGGGTAATATACAGTATCTCACAAAAGTGAGTTCACCCCTCACATTTTTGTAAATATTTTATTTTATCTTTTAATGTGGCAACACTGAAGAAATTACACTTTGCTATAATGTAAAGTAGTGAGTGTATATCTTGTATAAGAGTGTAAATTTGCTGTCCCCTCAAAATAACTCAATACACAGCCATTAATTTCTAAACTGCTGGCAACAAAAGTGAGTACCCCCCTAAGTGAAAATGTCCAAATTGGGCCCAAAGTGTCAATATTTTGTGTGACCACCATTATTTTCCACCACTGCCTTAACCCTCTTGGGCATGGAGTTCACCAGAGCTTCACAGGTTGCCACATCACGAAGCTGGTGGATGTTAGAGACCTTGCGTACCTTCTGTTTGATGAAGCCCCACAGATGCTCAATCTATCACCTTTACCCTCCGCTTCTTTAGCAAGGCAGTGGTCATTTTGGAGGTGTGTTTGGGATCGTTATGTTGGAATACTGCCCTGCGGCCCAGTCTCCGAAGGAAGGGGATCATGCTCTGCTTCAGTATGTCACAGTACATATTGCCATTCATAGTTCCCTCAATGAACTGTAGCTGCCCAGTGCCGGCGGCACTCATGCAGCCCCAGACCATGACACTCCCACCACCATGCTTGACTGTAAGCAAGACACACATTTCTTAGTACTCCTCACCTGGTGGCCACGACACTTGACACCATCTGAACCAAATAAGTTTATCTTGGTCTCATCAGACCGCAGGGCATGGTTCCAGTAATCCATGTCCTTAGTCTGCAACAAACTGTTTGTGGGTTTTCTTGTGCATCAACTTTAGAAGAGGCTTCCTTCTAGGATGACAGTCATGCAGACCAATTTGATGCAGTGTGCGGGGTATGGTCTGAGCACTGACAGGCTGACCCCCCACCACTTCAACATCTGCAGCAATCATACGTCTATTTCCCAAAGACAACCTCTGGATATGACTCTGAGCACGTACACTCAACTTCTTTGTTCGACCATGGCGAGGCCTGTTCTGAGTGGAACCTGTCCTGTTAAACCGCTGTATGGTCTTGGCCACCGTGCTGCAGCTCAGTTTCAGGGTCTTACCAATCTTCTTATAGCCTAGGCCACCTTTTTGTAGGGCAACAATTCTTTTTTTCAGATCCTCAGAGAGTTCTTTGCCATGAGGTGCCATGTTGAACTTCCAGTGACCAGTATGAGAGAGTGAGAGCGATAACACCAAATTTAATATGCCTGCTCCCCATTCCCACCTGAGACCTTGTAACACTTAACGAGTCACATGACACCGGGGAGGGAAAATGGCTAATTGGGCGCAATTTAGACATTTGCACTTAGGGGTGTACTCACTTTTGTTGCCCAGGTTTAGACATTAATGGCTGTGTGTTGAGTTATTTTGAGGGGACAGCAAATTTACATTGTTATACAAGCTGTACACTCACTACTTTACATTGTAGCAAAGTGTCATTTCTTCAGTGTTGTCACATGAAAAGATATAATAAAATATTTACAAAAATGTGAGGGGTGTACTCACTTTTATGAGATACTGTATATAAGCTGTGGAGCGGGCAAGAGGGGTGAAGGAGAGAGAGTTTAACCACTTGCCGCCCGCCATATAGCAGAATGACGGCGGCAAAGTGGTTTCAATATCCTGACTGGGCGTCCTATAACGTCCGCAAGATATTGAGCCGCGGACAGACAGTCTGAAACCCGGACACATGTTTCCAAACCCGAACTGTCCGGGTGAATCCCGAACAGGTGGCAACCCTAGTCCTATTGGGGATATTTTCCTAAACAGGAAGTGTGAGGAAATCCCTGCAAATTAAGGGAATTCCTTGGGGATCCCCAGGTCACCAAAACTAGTGTCCACATTGGAAGAGTTCCCCTCTATTACTTTTCTGGGGACAGCCCAAAATTTGGGATGATCTTTTACTTTCAATGATAATGGTAAAGAGCACAAATAGAGAAGGTGGATATCCTTAACGGGGACACAGACAGCAATAACATTTGACATGCGTTCTAATCTGTCTCCACTCTATCACTCCACAACTAAAAAAAAGGGATAAAAAAAAAATCTTTAAAATTTTGAAGAATTTTTTTCTTCACATACTGTCACCAGTCAGTATCCCTAATCACCAACACCCCAGTAATATGATGACGCTGTACTACACTGGTGAGGGTATGTAAAAAAAAAAAAACTTTATTTAATTTCTTCATTTTTCAAAATATTGTGACACATAATTACAACTCCAAAAACATCACCATGCTGCTTAATAAATACCTCACTCTATCTACTTTTAAAAGGGGGGATATTTGTACCTGGTATTTTAAGGCCTCAAGAAATGACATAATCTGTCAGTACATAATGACTGATCAGTTTTCAAATTGTGTGTGTATATATATATATATATATATTATATATATATATATATATATATATATATATATATATATACACATACACACACACACAACCATAGTTTGTAGACTCTATAATGGTGGTTCTCAACTCCTGTCCCCAGGATCCACTAACAGGCCAGGTTTGCAAAAAAACTGATCTATATCACAGGTGATATAATTTGCTGCTCAGTGATTTCAGTGTTCTAGTCTACATCTCTTCAAGAAAATACAGAAAATCTGGCCTGTTAGTGGGTTGAGAACCACTGCTCTATAACTTTCACCCAAACAAAATAATATACACTGATTTTAGTTATTTTTACCAAAAAAATGTAGCAGAATGCATTTTGGCCTACATTTATGAAGAAAGATTGTTTGCAAAATTTTATAACAGAAACTAAGAAAAACGTTTTTCTTTTCAAAATTTTCGGTATTTTTTAAAATTATTTAGCAAAAGAAAGCTGTATTTGTGTGAAAAAAATTATATAAATTTGCATACAGTATGGCATGACTGAGGAATTGCCAGTTAACCACTTCAGCCCCGGAAGGATTTCCCCACTTCCTGACCAGGCCATTTTTTGCGATGTGGCACTGCATCGTTTAACTGACAATTGTGCGGTTGTGCGACGTTGTACCCAAACGAAATTTATGTAATTTTTTTCCCCACAAATAGAGCTTTCTTTCGGTGTTATTTGATCACCTCTGGAGTTTTTATTTTTTGCGCTATAAACAAAAAGGAGAGACAGCTTATTGCCTCTACAAAATACGGAATATATTTATGGCATTTTTATCATTATTTTTTTTATTTTTTTCTTTACTAGTAATTTTGGTGATTTGTGATTTTTAGTGGGACTTCGACATTGCGGCGGACAAATCGGACACGTTTGACACTTTTTTTCGGACCAGTGACATTCATGCAGGGGTTAAATGTGTTCCCTGGGAGGTGTTTCTAACTGTATGGGGGCTGGGCTAACTGGAGGAGGAGAGAGATCGCTGTTCCTAATCACTAGGAACAGACAATCTCACTCTACTCCCCTGACAGAAGGGGGATTTGTTTGTTTACACTGGCAGATCCCCATTCTGCCGCTCCCTGGAGTGATCGCAGGTGGCCAGCAGACTTAGAGTCCACCGGACCCGCTGGTTGGCTCCCCGGCTAGCGAATGGGCATGCGTGCCCACAGATCACGGTGTACACGGCCGATGTACAATGATGGCGATTCGCGCAGGCCGAGCCAACCTGCTGCAGTACAACTGTGGTGGCTGATGGGCAAGAGATTAAAGTAGCACAGTGCTGAATAGCAAAAAATACCCTGGTCATTAAGGAAGTAAAATCTTCCAGAGGTCAAATGAAGACTGAAAAAAAATTATATACAGTAGTCCATCCAGTTCAACCTGTGAAGGTGTATGTGTGTCGGTGTCTGTAATCATTTCCCATATCCCTGTATGTTGTGTTCACTAAGATGCACTTCCAAGAGTCTTTTAAAAATATCAATACCCCCGCTGATGCCACCAGTTGTAGAAGAACCCCCTGGGCAGTTTAACCACTTAAGGACCAGGCCATATTTTGCGATACGACACTGGGTCACTTTAGTTGACAATTGAGCAGTCGTGCGACGTTTTACCCAAACAAAATTGACGTCCTTTTTTTCCCCACAAAAACATTCTTTTGGTGGTATTTGATAACCTCTGCGGTTTTTATTTTTTGCGCTATAAACAAAAAAAGAGCGACAATTTTGAAAAAACAAAATTTCTTCATCAGTTTAGGCCAATTTGTACTCTTCTACAAATTTTTTGTAAAAAAAATAAGAATAAAAAAAATGCATCACAATAAGCATATATTGATTGGTTTGCGGAAAAGTTATAGCATCCACAAAATAGGGGACATATGTATGCCATTTTTATTTTTACTAGTAATGGCAGTGATCAGCGATTTTTAGCAGGACTGCAAGATTGCGGCGGACAGATTGTACACTTTTGACACTTTTTTGGGACCATTGACATTTATACAGCAATCAGAGCTCAAAAATAGCCACTGATTACTGTGTAAATGTCACTGGCGGGGAAGGGGTTAACACTAGGGGGCGACCAAGGGGTTAAATGCTCCCTAGGGAGTTGTTTCTAACTGTGGTGGGAGTGTACTGACAGGGAGTAGAGAGAGATCGCTGTTCCTGATCACTAGGAACAGCAGATCTCTCTCTACTTCCCTGACAGAACGGGGATCTGTTGGTTTACATTGACAGATCCCGGTTCTGGCTCTCCGAGGAGCGATCGCGGGTGGCTGGCGGATATAGGAGGCGGGTGGCCATAGGTGTTCGCCCCCTATACCGCTTAAAGCAGCCGCTGGACAGCTACAGAGTTTTGTGCAAGGGAGCCAACCTGGTCAGCAAGTTAGGTTAAACCACTTTGCCTCCAATCTCATTGTGTGGCCCCTGTGTCCTCTTACACTCCCTGAAACTGAAAAGTTTTCTTCCTACGCTGGGATCACCTTTGAGATATTTGTATATCTATACTATATCTAATTTAGTTGCCCTTCTCTGGACTCTCTCCAGCTTCAGCACATTCTTCTTGAGGACTGGTGACCAGAACTGGATGGAATACTCTAGACGCGGCCGAACCAGATTTTTTTAAAATTGCAGGATTATAGTTTTATCCCTGGAGCAAATTACCTTTTTTATGCAAGCTAATAGTCTACCGGCTTTGCTTGCGGCAGCTTGACATGCCTGCTATTGCTCAGTCTGTCTTTTACCAGGACCCCCATTTCTTTCTCAATCTGTGATTTTCCCAGAGGTTCTCCTCCAACTGAGTAGATTGCATTTATATTTTTAGTCCCCAAGTGCATCACTTTACATTTTTCAACATTAAACCTCATCTGCCATGTAGTTGCCCAGTCCATTATTTTATTCAGGTCTTCCTGTAAAATTTCTATATCCTGATGTGAAGTTATTGCCCTGATTATTTTTGCGTCGCCTGCAAAAACCGAGATTAAGCTATTTATACCGACCTCTATATAATTTATGAATAAATTAGATAGAATTGGTCCCAAGACAGTGCCTTGGGGTACCTCACAGGGTATACTCCTCTTTCCCTTTCTGCCCTACTGTTCTGTTAATAATCTATGTTCAACACTGTATTTGCTCTTAAAATTATCCTTGGCATTTGCCTCCCATGGCATTGGTGTGCCATACAGGTCTTTGCTGGGGGGGGGGGGGGGGGGGGAATATTGAAGAGACCAGTCACCCAGTGCACAACTAGTCGGCTCAGGTGACCAGTCTCCACATCTCAAAATGCTAATGCTACATTAGGTGTGCAGAATTGATTGATGAACTATAACTAAAGGTTGCTGGTGGATGCATGCAGAAGTGCTCAAAGGATGAAGTTGAGGCCAGAAATACCAATATTTATGAAGCTCCTGATAACTGTAACAACGTGATTCTATCTTCCACATCAGTTATACATTTACCATATTTACACATAATGGACCTAGAGTAACAGTTGTGTCTTTCTACAGTTGGTTTTCGATGTTGGCCGGGTTCAAATGAATTTTCTTCACCTCCTGAATTCAGAAGCAGTACAGCACATAACTATCCACTGCCTTAACGTCCCTGTGTGGGGAATCGCCTCAGACAAAGTCTCCCCTAAACCCTTGCGCTTCAAGGCTTGGAATGGACAGATATTTGAGGCGGGAGGCCAGTTTCAGCCAGAGGTCACGCTAGATGACTGCAGGGTAAGATTTCAAATTGTGCTATAATCCTTATGGATAAATACTTAATACCACATAACAGAACAATCAGCCAGTATTTGAATGCAAATATCGAATGGATCAAGGCTGCCTACAGTCTTTAAAGCTATTGGGAACATAGCTGTTCTTCTAAGGAGGGGTTCTGCACTAAAGTACAGTGTAACATCAACGGACCACTTTAATCCATTGTGCACAGCAGGGACATGCAGGAAGGTCAGTGGCTGGTGAGGCACTAGCTAGTATCAGAGCCAGATACACACAGGTTACATACACTGCAAACATTAGAGCGAGAACAATAATTCTAACACTAGACCTTCTCCGTAACTCTAAACATGTAACCTGTAAAAAAGTTTAAAGCGTTGCCTATGGAGATTTTTAAGTACTGAAGTTTGGCGCCATTCCACAAGTGTGAGCAATTTTAAAGCATGACATGTTAGGTATCTATTTGCTCACCGTAACATCATCTTTCATAGTATACAAAAAAAAAAAAAAAAATCGGGCTAACCTTAGTGGTTTTTTTTTTGTCATTCATGAAAAAGTTTTAATTAAAAAAACGCGTTTTGAAAAATTGATGCCCAAATACCGTGTAACATAAAAAGTTGCAATGACCACCATTTTATTCCCTAGGGTGTCTGCTAAAACAATATACATAATGTTTGGGGGTTCTGAGTCATTTTCTAGCAAAAAAAATATGATTTTTACATGGAGGAGAGAAGTGTCAGAATTGGCCTGGAACACAAGGGGTTAATTACCATAAGAAAGTAATATACAAATAATTATTATATATTATTTTTAAGGTAATTTACTATATTTTCAAAAACTGTACTCAATCAGGTGGCTTAATAGAAAATTACTGAAGTTTGAAGTTATAACTTCAAAGCAGTAATTTCACAGTAAATAGATCAATAATACATTATCTTCTAACCTATAGCATAGTAATTATATGATTTAGCTTGTACCTTTTCAGCAGCAGCAGATTCTCATTCTCCCTCCTGTGTTAGAAAAACATGGGATTACTGGTAAATCTTATACCCATAAACCCATGTCATTTCCTTCTAGTCAAGAGGGCATTTGTCTTTTAGAGACATGCCCCTTCTATCACACTGCAGTGAGAGGCCAGCCTCCACTGCAGCATTTTTATTGGACAGCTTCGGCCAAGGGTACTTTACCATTGGTCCAAGACTCCAAGCTGTCCATTGAGCTCAGTGCATCCGACAAGAAGTGCGGAGAGGCACTGTGAGCTCATCCCCTGTCTCCTGCAAACAGAGTGTGCCAGCTTGTATTTAAACTGGCTGCTTCTGACAGGCTGCGCATGGAGCTTTGTATCTTTGGAACCATAGATGATAGGAGCCCCAAATGTTGACCAGTGGTGGGGTAGGACTTCAGCTACCTACGTCCCAAATTTCACTGAACTATGACCCTCAAATACAATCTTTTTTTTGTTTTTATGTTCGTGGCATGTCCCTGGTGCAGAGGTATTTAGAAAAGGCAGTTCCATTTATTCAGAATTGCAGACAATCTCTAGCTATTGTAGTGGCAATACATGAAAAGGATGCCTTATATGAATCAATGGAAAGTAGATTCCTGCTCAATTGGGAAATATTCTTGGCCCTCAAAATACTGTTGCAATCTGTTTATCCCCAAACTGGTAAGTTATGCCCTTTTTTACATGGGTTTAGAATGGAGTAGAGAATGATACATCTTCTATCAGAAAATTGTTTTTGCTGTCTGTGTCCTGTTGGGAGCATTTCCCTTTACTTCTTGTCCTTGAGAACAAACAGGGAATAAGAGGAAATTCCTGTAAAGTGAGTGTCATTTCTATTTTAGACAGTTGCCAGTGAAACATTGGTACATTTCTCCTCACTTCTCGTTCTGGTGACAACTCAAACATGTTTAATTGTCTGGCACTTACTGTTCAAGGGGCAATGGTCAGCAGTACAAATAGAATCTGCTTAGCTGGGACATGGACAACAATAAGAACCTGTGTCCCACTATTCCCTGCTCTATCCAAAAGCTTTTACAGGTCAGTGTTTCAAAGTACAGACAATCAGACGAGTGAAATTTGGGCATGTCCCCTGGATTCTTCCTTCTTTTTTCAGAATTCCTGTGTGGTACTGCAGGGCAGTTTCAGAACTTCAGTTGCAGTGAGCCAGGACTTTGCCATTTGTACAGGGAGCCTTAATGGTGTTTTTACTTTTGGCTGGTTCCCCCTCAAAGGATTATTGCCAGGAACACTGGTCACCAGCCATGGGAAGTGGGAGTGGCACCATTTTTTGAACTAGCACCGCAGTGGATTTTCTACAGCATCTTCACAAATCCATAGTAATTACTGCACCCAAGTAAGTCTCCTTAAAGGCTGCCTCACTGTACACATGCATGCCATTTGACTAGACTCCACGCCCAGCCATATGCCTGTGCTATACTTGCCGCCTCCAGTGATAGAGCCACAGACTGGCATTAAACTTTTCTGCACCAAGAGCGGCTTGTGGGTACCCTCGCAGGCACATCCTCACCTGCATACTATATTATTACAAATCATAAGTGCATATGGTGTAGTTATTTGGGTCTTGTCAGCTTGCCATCCACTAGCTTCACTGAGGGACCGAATACCGATGGCCCAGATCACTGATGCCTTCCTGAGTCACAGCACTTCTCTGAGTGCTTCTTAACACCTTTGGGGCTTACCCTTCCTCAGTTCCCAGCTACTACTATGTCTGTGTTTATAGACAAATTTCCAAACATGATAGCTCAAAAGGCATATTCAAAAGGCAGGCATGTGCGTTTCAACATCGTTTCCTTCAAAGTCTGTCTCTGATTTCCCTAAAGGCTGCACAATCAGCCAAGGATGTGAAGGACTTTACCTGATCCTTATTTGCCGACTTTGTAAATGAAGAGACAATCCCATGGCAGTGGCTTACATCAACCGGTACCAGAATTCTCAGCTCAGGGATAAGCTGATCTGACTCTGGATTGCACAGAACTTCACATTTCTGCCATGTACTTCCCAGGCTTTAATAACTAGCAGGTGTTATTCCTCAGTGATCAATGGCTGGACTCCAGAAGGTGGTCTCTTCACCCAGAGGTGATCAAATACCTTTGTCTCAGGTGGGGGACACCAGATGTGAACCTTCCAGATTCAACAATAAACAAAGAGGATTGTCTCCAGATCCAAGGATCTATGATCCTTCACAGTAGATTGTTTGGTGACTGTGGATCAGTTCAGCCCCATCTACAGTTTTCTACCTCTGAAGCTCCTTCCTCAACTTCTCTGCAGGATCAGGATGGGGCACATTCTGGTGGGCCTTATTGCACTAAACCAGACCAAAATGACTTGGTTTTCAGAGGCTCCTGACAAACTCTCCATGCCACCATTGACGTTAATGGCTTGGTTGTTCATGCCCAGGTCCTATGGTAAGGGGGCCTATAAGATTAAGTAATTCCCACCCTCTTGAAAGCTAGGAAACATGCTTCTCGCAAGTCTACTATTGCCCTTGGCCCTCTTGGTGTGTGACAATTTTTTGATTTTTTTTTTTGAAAATTCTGTTTATTAAATTTTTTTAGACATATATACATACAAACATAGTGGAGTGACCCGGCACAACACCGGCCATTCCTTGACCAACATGGTCGACTTGGATCCAACATTAGTCTACCCAACACAGGTGACAACTTATAACTAACCCCCAACATCACGTACCACAGTTCACCACAATTAAGAAAAATCACTTCTCTTGGGGGACCATCTGAATTAAAACCATTTAAAAATGTATGTATGAGTTTTTTATACTCCCCAAAGCACTGCACCTTACTTAATGGTTAGCTAATTTATGAACAAAAGGACACACCTATCAGTAACTCCCACCCCTCCTCACGTATTTAGTTATATCAGTATCCCATAACTAGTACTATACCTCATATGAGACCTAGGGCAAAACTAGCCAGCCGTAACCTTCGTGCCAAACCAAGCCTGCCAAACTTTGTCGAACTTTTTTCCGCACCCTCTAGATTGGTACGTTGCCTTATACAATGGCATCATGGAATTTACGAGACCCTTCCAAAATGGAACACCAGGGGGAGCGGAATTCCTCCATTTAAATAAAATGTCTTTTCTTGCATAGAAAAATAGAATGTTCAAAAAAGTTCTAAGAGCTCTGGATGGAACTACCTCCTCTACTAGGCCCAACAAACAAACTCTTTTAGGCCCAACAAACTCTTCAATTGACAAATTTCCCGAAAAATTTTCTTTTGGGATGAATCATGTGTTTTTCTCCAGTCTGGTCTGGACGAGATGTTTGAACTTGAGTGTATTCAAGGGCCAGATCTCGGCCTTAGCAGTAATTTTGCAAAAGCACATGCCTCTCTCTATTTTTAGTAAAGGGTGTCAGTCACATTTTTACCCCTGTATGTGACTCTATAGTGCTCAACTTGGTTTTGTCATTTCCTCAGATTGCCCATTGAACCTATTAGGAATATGCCCCCTGTCTATCCTTGTACGATTGTCTTTCTTGCAATCACTTTTGAGAGGAGAGTTTGAATTGGTGGCTTTAACCTATAAAGAACCTTTCTTGTATTACACAGGGACAGGGTTGTTTTGAGACCCTGGGTTTCTTTTCTTTCCAAGATGTTTTTTTTCCTTTCATCCTAACCAGGACATTCAGAAAGAAATCCCAGTTGGGACTGTACCTAAAAACAGGGTGACACTGTAGGTACTCTTAATGGTGTGCCAACGTCCCTATAATCTGTATGCAAAATATGGGAACTAATGGAATTGGACTTTGGAGGCACACAAGTAGTTAGACTATAGAAAGTAAAAACATCTTTTTTTTTTTTTAATAAAAAAAAATAAATAAAAATGTTACTTTCTATAGTCTAACTACTTGTGTGCCTCCAAAGTCCAATTCCA
The DNA here is from genome assembly GCA_037952835.1 of Lithobates septentrionalis. Lineage (NCBI taxonomy): Eukaryota > Metazoa > Chordata > Amphibia > Anura > Ranidae > Lithobates > Lithobates septentrionalis. The sequence continues at coordinate 1,597,871 of JBBDGP010000568.1, read as the reverse complement.
TTAGTTCCCATATTTTGCTAACCAGGACATTGTTACCATCTTTCTGTCCTGTTTCTAGGCAATCGATTTTCCTCCATTGTCTGGATGTGGTCTGTGCTGTTCAGTTTATCTCTCAGTTAGAGCTAAGCGCAAATGACCTTTAATTTTTTCTTTATAAATATATTTTATACTTCCTTTGCAAACATGCAAATTAGGCTTTTTCCTTTGTCTTATTATCAATACAAAGAAAAATTTGATCTGTTTCAATTAACAGAATGGTACAGATTTGAACCATATGACGCAGAGCACATACACTGGCTCTTTGCCGTCAGACAACATGCTCCTGATATAAAAGACACAGAACTCACAGAACTTTTTTTTTAACTAGCTTCAGTCTATTTGTTTTTATGTTGGGTGGAGGCAGTCATGATTTGTTCTCATTTGAAAACATATATATATATATATATATCACTAATAGTAAAAAATAATGGATGACTTGAAACAATCTGAAGAATCTATAGATACAGGTGTGGTTACAAGTCAGGAAGTTCAGACTTTACTGCACCTGTTATAAAACATGGAAACATTCAGAGGGTTTATTGTTGGTTACTTAAGAATCAGTAAAGTCCTATTTAGAGCTTTGTTTGTAGTTATGGTTTCCTACAGAGCATTGCTATTGCTAAAACAGTGGGTAAGGTTTGAAAGCTGAACAGGTATAAAGACACCGCTTAGAGTATGGGATTAGAAAAAAAAACAAGCGTAATTAACTAGATGTATGTAATCTAGCGTAATGTCAGCATAAAAATTATAGGAGCTCCCTTGTCTATGTTGATTTTATTGGTTTCTGACATCCTCAAGCTAGCCATACATGGATCGAAATTCGGCCGATTCAGCAGGGACTGGTGTGGGCACTGTGGTTGTACAAAAGCTGATCTACCAATCAACTTCTGTACAACTACCCTGTCAGATTTTCTCTGCTCAATCAGCACTGATCAGTGTATTCTGATGGTGGGGAAGACTCCCCGCTGTCACAATACAATAGCCCAGCAGGAAAGATTCCCCCATCCACATTGAGTGTGTAGATGTGGAAATAGAGTCAGGTTTTTATCGTTCAACCAGTGGGTTGAATGAAAAAAACTGGATTAATCCTTGGGCTTCCTTAACCTGGTCTTACTGCTTAGAGTGTCACTAACCCAAAACAAGCATTTTGGTCAAGAGTTCGTTACATCACTAGCTTCATGCTTATGTTAGGATACTACAATGCAATGAATAAATTAGGATGCAAGCCTCATATTTTAAATATCTTTACAAAAGAGCAATAGCATCTTTAATATTTCTAACATGACAGAATCCCTTTAAGGCTCATCTCACAAGTACATAGATCTGCTACTAACAGACTTTAAAGTGGTTGTAAAGACAGATTTTTTTTTTTACCCTTAAGCTGATGTCCATGTTTCCTATCACTTTAAATAGTTTGTTTGCACCAAGCTGGTCCAAACAAAATATTACCTTCAGCTACATACAGTACACAGTGCTGGGTTCTGGCTGTGAGACAGACTCTCTGTTTTCCTACCCGGCACAAAACATGAGTCAGTCTGAGCAACGCTCAGCCAACCGTAGGCAGCTTTGTATTCTGTGAAGGAATACAACGTTTTTCTCTGCCTGAGTCAGAAGGATGGGCTGATGGTGTCGCACTCTCTGACTCAGCCAATCAGAGGAAGCTTTGTATTCATTCACAGAATACAAAGCTCCCTATGAATGGCTGAGCGCCACTCAGACAGACTCGGCACAAAATATAAGTGTGAGAAGGGAAGTCTTGTCTCACAGCTGGAACCCAGCACTGTGTACTGTATGTAGTTGAAGTTACATGCAGTTTTGTATAGTGCTTGGAGAAACTGCAACACTTGAATAAGGAAATAGTTTGTTTGGACCAGCTTGGTCAACGGATTTAAAGAGGCAGGAAATTTGGAAATCATCAATTTATAACTTTTTTGAAATGCGTTTTTCTGGATATTTTTGTTGTTATTCTGTCTCTCACTGTTAAAATAAACTTGCCATTATAATTATAGACTGATCATTTGTCAGTGGGCAAACGTACAAAATCACAACAGAAAAAATATATGCTCAGCGCTGCCCCTCTCAATCATAAATGTGCATACACTCACATCAAATGTGTGTCATATGACAACATGTGTAACAAAGTGCCAATATAGTGCTAAAAAAGGGCATACAATAAAGTTCAAAAATTCAAAATTCACGTGTGATGAACTTTATTGTTTGCACCTTATTTTGTAATTTTTTGAATTTTTGAACTTTATTGTATGCCCTTTTTTTGCACTATATTGGCACTTTGTTACACATGTTGTCATATGACATACATTTGATGTGAGTGTATGCACTTTTATGATTGAGAGAGGCAGCGCTGAGCATATATTTTTTCTGTTTTCATTTTTTGGGGTATTCACCCCACACTACAGCGGCAGCCCTATTACATGTGTACATGTGGGTGAGTGTGTAAACACACACGTGTATGTTTATTTTATAATTTATTTGCAATTTATTTACAATTTTATTTTTCTCCACGGCGCGGGTCTATCCTCATCACTTAAACGTACAAAATCAGCAGGGGATCAAATACTTTTTTCTCTCACTGTATACATACCTGAGTCTCGACTCAGCCCTGTGCATGAGACCAGAGACTCTCTCTCTCATCATTGTTAATCACAACCAGTGAGGAAGGAGCTGGGGAGGGGCTGAGCCTCTGTGTGTCAATGGACACACAGAGCAGGCTCAACAGTGAGCATGTACGAGTGCCCCATAGCAAGCGGCGGGGACACAAGAGGGGGATTGGGGCTGCTCTGTGCAATAGCATTGCACAGAGCAGGTAAGTAGAACGTTTGTTATTTTTAGAAAACAAAACGTGATCCTTTACAGACACGGTAAGGGTAACTTGTAGTGAGAAATTATGGAGGCTGGCATTGCTGACTTCTCTTTCTATAAATACCAATGCTTGGCTGTCATGTTTAGTTAAAGGCTTCTGTATTTTTCCAAGTCATTGACAAAAGGGAGGAGTTTGCAAATTAGGATTTAGGACTTTGCCCAGTCTGACTAGGTATATGGCTGCCGCATTGTCTACTTCTGCTATGTACAAGGACAGAGAGATCTTGTCTTGAGAAGTAAACTTGTCTTAAGCTGCTGATATTGTTTTTGGTATGGCTAAAAGATGAAGGCTAATGCCCATTTCCTACAGAAAACCAAGTCTTTACAAAATGAACACTATAAATATTTTAATGACATGCAAAAAATATTTTTCTTTGCAGTTACAAGACGGGCATTGGCATCAAACGATCTTCACGTTTCGGACCCAAGACCCAACTCAGTTACCAATCGTTGACGTATTAAACCTCCCTCTATCCAAACCTGGGAAGAACCTTCACTTAGAAGTGGGGAGTGTCTGCTTCTTGTGAACTCTTATTCTGGTTCCTGTATCCACCTGACTTTTAAACCAACAGTCTTGAACCCTAAATGACCTGTTATCCTGAATGGATAAGGGCTGCCGAGTGACTCGCAAATATTAATAGAGCTAATCGTGTTATCCTGGACCCCAATCCATTGTGCTGCAGAGGATCTCAGACTTGGGGGTTCCCATCATGCCCCGCTCCCCATATCAAAGGAATCTTCAGGGACAGGAAACTGAATAATCATTCTCCAGACTAGCTAACACCCACAGGAAAAGCGTGTTAGCCAAAGAAAAAAAGGAAAGATAATGCGGTCCACCAGTCACGTGCTTGAGCGATTACATGCAACAAGCCAAAAACAGTCTTCAGTCTGTCATTATCCTCCCTTTCTGCCGGGGAGCTGGTAACAGAGAAGAATTTTGGGTAACCTAGGCAGAAAGCATTGTGAAGTGCAATATAAAAAATATGTAAAAGTAATATATTATTTAATGAGATTAAGAGTAGCTTCTCCCCCCACCCCTCATCTTTCCTGTGAAGGAACAAGAAAACCAAAGCTGTACTTACACAGAGGCGTGACTGATACAACAACGTGAGAAAAAAGGCGACCGGTGCTATTCCCCTCCCCCCACTGTGAAAATCTCTGGTGCATTGAAGCTTGTTTTATTTTTTGTAAAGCTATTTAAAAGTTTCTAAAAGGTGCTGATGACTTCCCACACACATTGGTGGGAGGACACCTGGCTTGTATTTTATTTTAATAGGAGGAAGCTATGGTTGCTTCCTTATGTACAGCCCCCCTTCACCCCCTGAGAGACATTTTCTGGAAAATGTATGTAGGAACTGTCTGATCTCTTGGAATATGCTATATTACAGGAATTTGTCTTTTCTAGAGAGACTAGCACTGCAAATGTTTACTTACCATCATATTCGCACTGACATTTTTTGTTTTCTAGGGGCATGCCAGCTAGGCCCCATTCTGTCATTTTGTAGATCTTGAAAATTAAGTTTACATTTAATTGAATTTATATAAAAAAAAAAAATAAAAAAAAACATTTGTCTGCTGAGTAATAGCTCAACTATCCAGAACAAAAAAAAAGAATTCTAAAACAACTTTTAATTGGCAAGAAACAAAGGAATGTTTAAAGCACTATCGTCCTTGACTTTTAAACTTGTTGTATCCTGGTAATCTAAACCCTGCAGTGTGCGACTAAAGAGATTCAGGCATGAAGGGGTAAAAAAAAATAATAAAATAGAAGATAAATTAAGAAAAAAAATTATTTAAATTAATCTGTTTATATATTTTAAGGGAATATTTTTGTAGGCTTGCGTACTGATGAAATTTGTACCAAAGTAATTTTTATTCATAAATATCTTTGTAGATTTTCATTTTTTCACTGCTTGGTTGTATAAATTGCTTTTTCAGAGCTGTATGGTTTTTTTTTTTGGTTTTTTTGGCCGATTGCTGCTGTTGCCTGTGCATTTTGCTGCCTGCCTGCTTTTTTCACACCAGAAATAGAAAAAAAAAAAATCACATTTTAATTTAAATGCATCCTGATCCCAGTCCCGGATTTTCTTCCCCATGTCCGTCACATTTCTCTTTGCTTTGTTAAAAGAGAATTAATGTTGCTTTTAAAACCCAACTGGCTTTGGAGTAAATTCTGTAGAGATTTTAGTTTCTATGTGTAAATTTGGAGCTAAAGAGAATTATGTTACCTGTCGTGTTCTATATTATATATTGTAATCTAGGCTGTACTGTACTGAGAATACCATGTTCTATGTTTAGAAAGGTCTATTGGGTATATTTTTTTTCATGTGAATGTCTGTTTTGTTTTATGCTTTTTTTTTTTTTCTGTTGTCATATTCCACCTACAAATTCCAAGAAGGCAAGTTTCTTCCAAATACCTCAACATGTGACTTTGGGGCTTTTTCTTTCTTTCCTTTCTGCTCCATTATATGTCGTGTCTCTGCACACCTGCATCCTTCATCCTTACCATTAATTCTCTTTTTTTCCTCCCAGACCTCCTCTCTGCCCCATGTCATTAATCTGTTTCAGGGTGTTGGAATCTCTATTCACATTAATTTTGTTTAAATAAAACAAAAAAAAAAATATTTCAGAATAAGGTTGTGCAGAAAGATCTATTTTTTTTGTTTATTGTACATTAACTCTTTCAGTTCACCCAGTTAAAGCCCAACTCCAACCAAAACTCTGTGGCCCCTTTCACAAAGGCAATCTGATCAGGTCCTCCTGTCAGTTTGACCTGATCGGATGGTTCATGTAACCCTATTGGCCTGCGGACGTTAAACAACTTGTGTCCATTTACACCCTCCTACCTCCAATCCGATACGGTCTGCTTTAAAGAAAAAAAAAAAAAAACGGAAGGGGATTCTTTCCCCTCCCTCTAGGCAGATCAGATCGGAGGGCAGTCAGGTGTAAATCAGTCCGTTTACACCTGGCCACCCATAGAATAGAGCGGGCTGTGGCCGTGTCCGCTCTGCATAAACTGAGCAGACATGGACCTGTCACCTGCCTTCTCTGCTCTGATCAGCAGGGGACAGATCCCATGCTGAGTAAAGTGGATCCCACCCCATGTGAAAGGGGCCTTTTGTCTAGTCTTGGATAAAGTGTGGAAGAGTTAGGACCTCTGCCAGGTTTTTGTTATCAGTGCTCACATTGGGGAGAGCGTCTCTGATGTCACAAGGACAGGACATGGGAAGTTTTTGCAATGGGGAATGACAACCAAAACATATTTCTTTTTTTAGTAGAGTGAAGAAGGGTAGAACATCTGTCATATTTTATGTGCCTCCCTCTACAGGCCACACCTTTTCCACTCATTTCTTGTTTTGGTTGTCAAAGAGACAGAACGTAGAGTGAAATCTAACCATAATCTGCAATACAAACCTGATTGCAATTGTAACCCTTTCCTATGCTGTCCAAAAAAAGCTTTGGCCGGAGCTGGGCTTTAAATTGGACTTGCGTTATTTTGAAATCCTAATACCGTACCTATTTAAAAAAAAAATGGAATGCTAATATACCGTATTTTTTGTTCCATAAGACGCACCTGACCATAAGATGCACCTAGGTTTTAGAGGAGGAAAACAAGAAAAAAAAATATTCTGAAACAAATGGTGTACTAAAATATTTACCAGTGCCAATGAAATGCAGCCTGACCTGTGTCAAAGAAATGCAGCCTGTACAATTGAGATAAATGCAGCCTGACCATTGCCATAAATGCAGCCTGACCATTGCCATAAATGCAGCCTGACCATTGCCATAAATGCAGCCTGACCATTGCCATAAATGCAGCCTGACCATTGCCATAAATGCAGCCTGACCATTGCCATAAATGCAGCCTGACCTGTGCCATTGCTCAGGCTGCTCTGTCCCCTCAGCGGATGTCAGGACGAGAGATCGCCCGGTGCTCGTGGGGGCCTGGGATGTCTGTCTTCCGGGACTAGCATTGCGACCGCTGCGGGGGGCGGTGACGACAGTGGTGGGGGGCGATGCCGGTAGTGGCGGGGGCGATGCCAGTCGCATATTCGTACCATAAGACACAGAGACATTTTCCCCCATATTTTTGAGGGAAAAAAGTGCATCTTATGGTCTGAAAAATACAGTGCTTGCTAAAGAACTAAGCTCTATGGGCTTTTACTGGTAAGGTGAACAAAAACCTCAATACTGGTCACTTGAGATCAGCTGCAGAGGCGGTTTAATGTGGATAATCAGCAATTCTGTCAGAACATCATTTCATTACAATACTTCAAGCACAGTTTAAAAGTATGTGGAAATGCATTTCTCTTAACCTTTGAACTTGACTAAAAGTGTGGGTACAGACTATTCAAAAGTTGGCCAGTACAGCAGGGACCAGTTGAATTTCAATCTGTGTCGCCCTCCCTGTTTCGACAGAAGTCAATCTTCAGATAGACTTCTGTCAAACGCCGACACTGGAAAACATTCATCGATCATCAGGTGCAGCCACCGATCAGTTTATTCTGACAGTGGAATGCCCCCGCTTTCAGTATACAATGTTGGAGAATTCCCTGATGTCAGTATACAATGTTGGAGAATTCCCTGATGTCAGTATACAATGTTGGGAGAAAACCCGCTGTCAGTACACAGTGTTGCAGTTGGGAGGATTCCCCTTCTTCCACCTTGCTTGTGTGGATGGGGGAATCCATTTTTTCATTTGTTCCACCTACTGGTTGAATGAAAAAAAAAAAAATGACCGTGTATACCCAGCTTAAGAGGGACAATTTTTAAAGTGGCATAATGTGACACAACAAAGTAAAAAGTGGGCCTAACCATTTGGGTATGGTTTAAAGCTTTACCTGTGGCAGCTTTGATCAGAATCCTACCTGGCACTGGAAGATTTATCGTAAGGACAGAAACCCATCCAAGAAGGTATTGTTTATTCATAAAATGATTTATGTATTTGTTTAGCTAGCTGCAACTTTTACTATGTGCAGTATATTTAGAGTGCAACAAACCAACAGCTCTTGTAGAGATTACACTGATGAATACCAATTACACAGCAAACACATTTGGCATAAAATATTTAGAAAACATCATTTGACACTGACCTTTCTGCCGAGTACTGCAAAACTTGTTGTGCCCACTCATTGCACACAGCGCACACATGTGCCATAGTCCTTTTACCCACAAAATATGCTTTAATTACAGTGCAACAAAGCAAGAGTCTTCCAGACACATAAAAACCTCAGCAGATTATTTTTTTTTTTTAATTAAACCGTTCCATTACATATACTTTTATGCACACAGTTTACCTTAACCAGTTCCCACCTGGCCTATAGACAAATGAGGGCTGGGCAGGACTGCTTTAGACATCATATGACGTCCTACCTGGAACGTGCCTTGCGCGTATTGCTCTGGTCACAATTTGTAAAACAATAAAAGTAATAAAAATATTTGTTAAAATGTTTTCATTTATTTTTTCTACATAGTGTCACCAGTCAGCATCCCTAATCACTATCACACCAGTTATATGATGACACTGGTGACTGTATTGTTAAAAAAAAAAAGAGAATTTATTTTTTAAATTAATTTTTCAAAAAATTTTGACAAAAAAATACAAATTCAAAAGACTCACCATGCCTCGTACTATATGCCTTGGACTGCCTACTTTCCAAAAAAGGGTAATTTGGGGGGTATATGTACTTTCCTGGCTCTTTTGGGCCTCAAGAAAGGAGATATGTCATCTGTATATCAGGATTGATCAATTTACAGATATAGTGTATATGCCATATTTTACATAGTTACATAGTAGGTGAGGTTGAAAAAAGACACAAGTCCATCAAGTCCAACCTATGTGTGTGATTATGTGTCAGTATTACATTGTATATCCCTGTATGTTGCGGTCATTCAGGTGATTATCTAATAGTTTCTTGAAGCTATCAATGCTCCCCGCTGAGACCACCGCCTGTGGAAGGGAATTCCACATCCTTGCCGCTCTTATGCCCCGTACACACGGTCGGATTTTCCGATGGAAAATGTCCGATCGGAGCGTGTTGTCGGAAATTCCGACCGTGTGTGGGCTCCATCGGACATTTTCCATCGGATTTTCCGACACACAAAGTTGGAGAGCAGGAGATAAAATTTTCCGACAACAAAATCCGTTGTCGGAAATTCCGATCGTGTGTACACAAATCCGACGGACAAAGTGCCACGCATGCTCAGAATAAATAAAGAGATGAAAGCTATTGGCCACTGCCCCGTTTATAGTTCCGATGTACGTGTTTTACGTCACCGCGTTCAGAATGATCGGATTTTCCGACAACTTTGTGTGACCGTGTGTATGCAAGACAAGTTTGAGCCAACATCCGTCGGAAAAAATCCTAGGATTTTGTTGTCGGAATGTCCCAACAAAGTCCGACCGTGTGTACGGGGCATTACAGTAAAGAACCCTCTACGTAGTTTAAGGTTAAACCTCTTTTCTTCTAATTTTAATGAGTGGCCATGAGTCTTGTTAAACTCCCTTCTGCGAAAAAGTTTTATCCCTATTGTGGGGTCACCAGTACAATATTTGTAAATTGAAATCATATCCCCTCTCAAGCGTCTCTTCTCCAGAGAAAATAAGGTCAGTGCTCGCAACCTTTCCTCATAACTAATATCCTCCAGACCCTTTATTAGCTTAGTTACCCTTCTTTGTACTCGCTCCATTTCCAGTACATCCCTCCTGAGGACTGGTGCCCAGAACTGGACCGCATACTCCAGGTGCGGCCGGGCCAGAGCCTTTTAGAGCAAGAGAATTATCGTTTTATCTCTGGAGTTGATCCCCCTTTTAATGCATGCCAATATTCTGTTTGCTTTTTTAGCAGCAGCTTGGCATTGCATGCCTACAGACTAAAATATATTCACTGCTTTGGGTTATTTTTACCAAAAAAAAGTAGCAGAATACATTGTGTCCTAAATTTATGAAGAAAGATTATTTGCAAAATTTTATAAACAGAAACAAAGAAAATGCATTTTTTAAAAAAAAATGTTGGTCTTTTAAATTTATTGAGCAATAAAATAAAAAAAAACAGTGGTGATTAAATACCACCAAAAGAAAGCTCTGTTTGTCCACAAAATCATGCAAACTTCATATGGGTACAGTGTTCCATGAACGCACAATTGTCATTCAAAGTGTGATAGTGCTGAAAGTTGTAAATTGCCTGGACAGGAAGGGGGCGGAAGTGCCCAGTATTGAAGTAGTGAGTGGAATTGAATTAAAACATTTGTTACCCTAAAAGAAAAAAATAAATTTTTTTGATCCTGTCCCTTTAAAGCTTTTTTTTACAGCGCAGTGCTCGTGCCGTGTCATTTGGCCCCCTGTATCACCTGAAATACCTAGCTGATCCTGCCTGGTTCTGCCCTCCCCCTGTAAACTGACCATGGTATATCATGGCTGCTGAGCCCTGACACCGTGGTCAGTTTGTGCCTCCGTCATCCGCAGCTCTCCTCCATCTCCCCCCCCCCCCCGCCTGTTAGCTCATGACGGTGCCCATCCTTTTTTTTGAAAAATTATGTTTATTCAACATTTTGTTAGACATATATACAAAACGTAACTTGTATACCAACGCCCTCCCCCCCTGAAACCTCTCCCCACCCCCTCCCCTTAACCCGTGCAACAATCCATTACAGTAGATGAACATAGTCAATTCCATGACTTTGGTGACAGCAACCATAGTTTCTTAGGAATAATACATTACACCATTCTTTCATGTAAACAGTCTTCTACCTAGTCACACCCAGTACATCAATGTAATTATGATTTCAGCCAGGTCCTAACCTCTATAACACTTATGCTAAAGTTTCATTAGCATCAATCCAGCACTGCCACACCTTCTCAAATTTTTTTGGGCAGCTCCTACTCCGGTATGTAGCTTTGTATAGAGGTAATGCCTTGTTTACCATGTCTTTCCAAAAAGACACCGTTGGTGACTCAGACCTCTTCCAAATAACATAAAATGGCTTTACGTTCATAAAACAGAAAGATAGATATCATGGTCCTCTGGGATCTACGTGGCCCGATCTCCTCCACCAAGCCCAGCAAACATACCGACACTGTCTGGGGACCATACACCCATCTGAGATTTCATCAGCACCCTCGCTCTGAATGAATGATTTGTATAGTGCTGCAATTGCGAACTGAATCGCCTCAAGGCGCTCTGTCCTATGCACGTATTGTAATGCGCATCGAGTCAGTCAGAGATGACAGTGCCGGGGTGCCTCTGTGTATCAGAAAGAATAGGCTCTCATATGACCCCATCGAAGGCTAATCCTGGGATTTGTTGCAGACCAAAGGAAGGACCCAAACAGGCTGTTCACACGTTTGAAGAACAATGATGGAACCCAGACCAGAAAGTTCCTTAAAAAGTATAAGACCGGTAGAACCTTCATCTTAATAAGGTTAACCCTTCCAATAAGTGAAAGTGGTAGATGCTTCCAAGCATCCAGCTGTATTTTTGTCTTAGTCAGTACTGGGAGACTTCTTTCTTCTTTTAGCTTTGTTGCCCTTCTTTGTACTCGCTCCATTTCCAGTACATCCTTCCTGAGGAACGGTGCCCAGAACTGGACCGCATACTCCAGGTGAGGCCGGACCAAAGTCTAAACTTAGCCATTTGCCAGGACTTATGCTTCAAGTGAACAAGCCATATAATTTATTTGTTTAAAAATTTATATGCAAACTAGGAAGAGTTCCAGAGAATTTTTTTTCTATCCATTCTTTCTTATATGTTACCAATTTCAGTAAATATTGATTATGAGTAAAAATAGGAAGTGATTAATAAGGCAGTCACTAAGCTGTACTTGCCTCTGACAAAGTATTCAACCTTCAACTAACAGGGTCTAATCTGCAGTACTGGTTTTCCTCTCTGAACCCTGAATCAGCTACATGGCTATGTTTAGCCTGTCAAAACAAAGTAAACACTACAAATACAGTTGGAGAATTTGGCTGGCAGCCTAGATGGAGATGAATCTTATGACTATGTTCTTTGTAGCCAAGGTTATATAGCCATGGGATTTTGGATCAGTCCTTGAAGCACCGAGTGTTTTTCAGAATTAATAAAATCAACATTCAATCCAATGATTGCCTTCTAAGAACAGTTGGATGTTCAGTGCTAGAGACTCAAAAAGGAAGGTCTCATGAAGATGCTGTATTAAAACACAATCCAAAGCCCCATGCGCACGGGCCGAATATCGGCCGAAAAACAGCCAACATTTGGCCCATGTGTACAGCTCCTTGTTCGACAGAAGTGGATTTTACAACCGGCTTCTGTCGAACAAACATGCTGAAAAATAAGCATCCCAATCAGCGCTTGAAGCCAATGGCTGCAAGCACTGATCAGTGTATTCTGGTAAGGAAGGCGTTTCCCCTGTTAGAACACAAAAGCACAGCGGGGAGATTGCTTTACTAACATGTCGCTAATACAGTAATTGCCTCTGTTTATTTTCCGTTCAGCCAGCTGGGCTGAGCAACAAAAAAATTAACGTGTTTACCAGGCATAAGACTAAGACATTGTAAGATTTAACATGGGGCACATAAGGCTGGCAAAGAAGCCATCTGAAAAATCATCCCTTAAACTGCAACATATACGACGTGTGTCTAAAAAGTTTGGTGAATGTTATCAGAAGACAAACAAAACAGAAGATACAAACAAATTTACCTTTAATGGCATTCAAAAACATAGCCATCCTTCACAACACATTTTTTGCAATTGTCATAAAGCTTCTGGAAACTGTCAGCATAGGCCTCTTTAGGAATCAATCGCAGAACTGCTGTCACACATTCTTGGATTGCGGCCATGTCCGCAAAACGTACACCTTTCACGATGCTCTTCATGCTGGGAAACAGACAACATTGTTTTGACCTTGGACTTTTGCAGGCTACTCTTTTTGGTTCCCCGCAGAAAGGATGGATCCTTGTCACACATGGTAATGAAATCTCCAGGGGTTTCCATCCGTTTTGCTATCTGTTAGTCTGTCCGGTTACCCAAATCTTCAAAGACGATGGTGTCCTTGCTAATGCCCAATTCCTCCGCCATCAATCGTAGAGTCAGTCGCGATCTCGTGCCAGCATTTGTCGCAGACAAAAAACAGAATCGCACACAAGAGGGTACCAAAACACACTTAAAGCGATTGTATGCCCTAAAACAAAAACAACTGTAAGGCAAAGGCATAATGAGCTAGTATACACCGCATGCTAGATCACTTTGAAATACCTTAGAATGAAGCTCCCACAGGGCTGCCCGGTCACCGCTGAGGGAGCCGACATGTTCCCTCTGCATTTCTTCATGGCTCTGGCGCTGTGAGTGGCCAGTGCCACGATGATCTCACGCATGCGTGTGGAAGCCCTACGTTCTGGCAAGTTCCGGGCACGATACACTGGACCTTTACTGCTCATCTGCCGCTGATATCAGCAGCTGCAGGCAAGGTGAATATCTCCTAAACCGTACAGTTTTAGGAGATATTCATTATAGGCTTACCTGTAGGTAAAAATGACCAAGCTGACAATACAACCACTTTAAAACATCTAGAAGTCAAGGAAGTATATGTATGCGTCATTAGTGGCAGCTCCCTTGAGAGCAGAGCTCCCTTGAGAGTTCTTCCTCTGGAAGAACAAATAGGAGAAAAGGTACCTCCGGTTCCGGCACCGTATGTAGTGGACAGATAAGCCAGTGGCTCCGCTCCAGCCTGCAGGGAAAACCGTCATACTAACTCCCGGGGCAGCCCCTGTACTGCCAGATCTCCTCTGCAAGACCCCCACAGCTAGCAGCACGGAGCAGTACCTCTCTCAATCCCAGTCCCGATTGGGATCTCGATCGCAGCACACATCCCCCACACAGGCAGTCTCAGATCCTAAAATGCCCGCTGTAGCACGTCCCTCATCTCCCTCACAGGATACACAGTGCTCCGTGACAGGAGATACGGCGGATCAGAGGGAGGTAATTGACAACATGGAGGAATGTGAGATGGGGACCCAGGACTCTCATGGGAAAATAGCCCAAGCAGTGGCAGCTTTCCTGTCCCCTACCATCACAGCGGCTGTGGACAGAGCAGTGGCGGCACTCATTTTACAGCTCAGGAAGGAGCTGGGGGATCACTCTGATAGGCTCACAGAAGCTAAGCAGTGTATATCATCCCTGGAAGATGACCAGTACCAAACCAATGCAGCAATGGAGCAGTACACACAAGCACAACTCCTCCATGACAAAATAGAAGACTTAGAGAACCATTCCAGGAGGAACAATTTAAGAATAATTGGCCTTCCAGAAACATACAAGCCTGGATCATTACTAGAGATCTGTGTCACTCTTCTCCCAGAGGCTCTGGGCCCACGCTATAAATGTGTGGCAGAAACAGCACACCGTATTGGTGTTCCAGAGAACAAATCGCAAGAACACCAGACCAGTAATTGTCAAATATCTCAATTATGCAGACTGTCTTGCCATCCTGCAAAAATTTCGGAAAGCCTGTTCCGTGGAAATTGAAGGCACAAGCTCCTAATATTTGCAGACTACTCAGCAGAGGTGTCCCGCAAACGCAAGGAGTTCCAAATGGTCTTCTTAAAGCTCTATAAGAATAACATCCTCTTTACATTGTCATATCTAGCCATCCTGCAACTGCAAGCCCCAAACGGGGAAACAACTTACATTTCACACTCCGGAAAAAGCAGAATCCTTTCTGTACTCGATAACATCCAGGCCAGCAGCAGCTAATACCTTCTAGGATAAAATCAAACAGGGGCCCAGGGAACAGAGAAGCCCCCAGAAAGGATCCTCCAAAATGGCTAAAACCAACCCCTACACCTGACCCAGCCCATCATCACCGCTGAGCGATCCGCTACTCCAGACCCACCTACAGTTTATGGTAATATGCTCATCCTCTTGCCCCAGAAGACCAAGAGCTAATGCATCTACTTAGTTAACACCTGATGATGAAAGATTAAAGGCTCTTATATAGTTGTCAATCTACGATGTTATAAAATTCCACTATCAGATAATTCCACGGGGGGGGGGGTTACTAGATTGGAATCTATATTATCCACACCCCTACTTTGTATACAAATAAGGGTCATTGCAGCCAAGTACCCTCTTTTTTCATATGCCTGCAGGCTAGCGGTCTGGAAATGGAAGAAACATACGGAAAAAAGTGGAGTCAATTAGTTTAACGGTTTATTGTTTCAGTTTTGTTTTCTTTCTTTTTTTCACTTCTATCCTATCTCTCTTCGTATGGGAAGCAAGCCCCATTCCATATGCCACATATGTACCTCTATAACCAACGAGCGAAACATCCGACCCCCCTTCCTAGTAGACAGAACATTCACTAAAAGGTTATATCTCCATAACTCACTACACAAGATGAGAGTAATTTCTTGGAACTTTAAGGGATTACGATCCATGGCCAAAAGAATGAAAATCCTCAGGCACTTGAAAAGACTTAAAACTGATGTAGCCTTGCTACAGGAGACCCATCTATCCGAAGATGACTTCTCCCGTATGCAAAAACTTTGGGTATGTAAAGTCATAGGATCAGCCACCAAGGGATGGAAAGCAGGAGTACTGATCCTTTTCCGTAAAAATCTATCCTATGACTTGGCATCAGTACATAAGGATGTCGAGGACCATTTGATTTCGGCTCACCTCAAATTCCCATCCAAGGAGTTGTCGATTACTAATGTCAATGCCCCAAACTCACCAGGTAAAAGAGACTTCAGAAAATTATTGGAACAACTCTTAAGTTCACCCCTCATAGGAGGGGAATTTAATATGACCATGTGCAATAGTGACGACTCGTTTGCCAGGCTAGACTACCTCCTCTGTACTATCTCCCTTGTACCCAGTATAAGGGAATCTACAATCCATGACATGGTTATCTCAGACCATAGCCCTATCTCAATAACGCTTGAACACCTTCTACCACGTGACAATACCAGACAATGGCGCTTTCCCTCGTATCTAAAACGAAATTAACCAAATGTATGTTAGAGAGTGCATGGTCTGAATATGAGGAAACAAATGCCCCCCACAGGAAAAACCCAATCTCTATTGGGAAGCAGGCAAAGCATTCTTGCGAGGTAGGATTATATTATATGTAGCCACACACACACACACACACAAGAAAAACACCCAGAAAAATATCAAGAAGCTAGTGAAAGAGTACAAGTAGCACAAACTCAACTAAATGAACAACATACTCCAGACAACTTAAAGATTTGGCATGAAGCCAAGTGACTTATTGAGGTTTGAGCTGAAAACCTAGAAAACATCAAGTCATCACACATCGAACTGCAATTCCACAAACATGGGAATTGGTATTTAATTTATTCTTCTCCTCGGTCTTCACAAGGGAATCGGGGGGCTTCAGTAACCAAAACTGCAGTGTTTATCCTTATGACACATCACAGGAAGCACCTCCATAGTTAACAGAGGACAGAATTCAAATTAGACTTGGGAAACTTAACATTAATAAATCCCCAGGACCAGATGGCTTGCATCCGAGGGTACTTAGGGAACTCAGTCAAGTAATTGCCAGACTATTGTTCCTAATTTTTACTGACAGTCTACTGACTGGAATGGTACCAGGTGATTGGAGAAAAGCCAATGTAGCACCAATATTTAAAAAGGGCCCAAAATACATCCCTGGGAATTACAGACCAGTTAGCCTAACATCAATAGTATGCAAGCTCTTATAGGGGATGATAAGGGACTATATACAAGATTTTAGTAACGAGAACGGTATCATTAGCAGTAATCAGCATGGATTCATGAAGAATCCTTCTTGCCAAACCAATCTATTAACCTTCTATGAGGGGGTGAGTTGCCATCTAGATAAAGGAAGGCCCGTAGACGTGGTGTATCTGGATTTTGCAAAAGCATTTGACACAGTTCCCCATAAACGTTTACTGTACAAAATAAAGTCAGTTGGCATGGACCATAGGGTGAGTACATGGATTGAAAACTGGCTACAAGGGTGAGTTCAGAGAGTGGTGATAAATGGGGAGTACTCGGAATGGTCAGAGGTGGGTAGTGGGATCCCCAATTGTTCTGTGCTGGGACCAATCCTATTTATTTTGCATAAACAACCTGAAGGATGAGGTAAACAGTTCAATCTCTGTATTTGCGGACGATACTAAGTTAAGCAGGGCAATAACCTTGCAAACAAGATCTGAGCAAATTAATGGGGTGGGCAACTACATGGTAAATGAAGTTTAATGTAGAAAAATGTAAAATAATGCATTTGGGTGGCAAAAATATGAATGCAATCTATACACTGGGGGGAGAACCTCTGGGGGAATCTAGGATGGAAAAGGACCTGGGGATCCTAGTAGATGATAGTCTCAGCAATAGCATGCAATGCCAAGCTGCTGCTAACAAAGCAAACAGAATATTGGCATGCATTAAAAGAAGATCAACTCCAGAGATAAAACCATAATTCTCCCGCTCTACAAAACTCTGGTCCGGCCGCACCTAGGGTATGCTGTCCAGTTCTGGGCACCAGTCCTCAGGAAGGATGTACTGGAAATTGGGAGAGTACAAAGAAGGGCAACTAACCTAAGGGTCTGGAGGATATTAGTTATGAGAAAAGGTTGCAAGCACTGAACTTATTCTCTCTGGAGAAGAGACGCTTGAGAGGGGATATGATTTAAATCTAAAAATACCGTACTGGTGATCCACAATCGGGATAAAACATTTTTGCAGAAGGGAGTTTAACAAGACACATGGCCACTCATTAAAATTAGCAGAAAAGAGGTTTAACCTTAAACTACGTAGAGGGTTCTTTACTGTAAGAGCGGCAAGGATGTGGAATTCCCTTCCACAGGCGATGGTCTCAGCGGGGAGCATCAATAGTTTCAAAAAACTATTAGATAAGCACCTGAACGACCACATAATACAGGGATATACAATATAATACTGACATATAAACACACACATAGGTTGGACTTGATGGACCTGTGTCTTTTTTCAACCTCACCTACTAAGAAAGCCAGCAAGCTACTACCTAGGTTAAGCAAGGGCTCATATCATACAACCCATATCACTTCCCTAAAGAACACTGACGACACCTTCTCCACATCCCCAAAGGACATTAATAAAATCCTTGAATTATATTATACCAAACTCTACGCAGACGAACCTATAAACACAGATGAAGGGTGCAAGTGGTTAGAATCAGTAGTCCTACCTTAAATAGACACCTAAAATAGATTTAGAACACTTGACATTATTAAACTCCCCAATAACCCATGAGGAAATATCTGAAACTAACAAAAAAAAATGGCAAATGGAAAAGACCCAGGCCCAGATGGGTATACCTCAGAATTTTATAAGCTGACCAATGATATGCTATCCAACACTCTACTGGGGGTATACAATGGCATTTGGAAAGGAGTCATGTACTTACCATCAGGAAAACATTAAAATCGACAGCAAAAAAGGGTAAAGACCCCACAGATCCTGGCTCATATCGCCCAATTTCCCTTTTAAACATGGACTGTAAGATTCTCTCAAAAATAGTGGCATTATTAGCAAACACCCAGCACAAGCGGGTTTCACCAAAGGCAGGTCAGTCTCTTCAAACTTTGGCAAGGTCCTGGCAGTTTTGGGGTATGTGAAATTACACCCACTAGAAGATATAGCAATCATCACATTAGATGCAGAGAAAGCTTTCGATAATGTGAGCTTTCGTTGGCTCGATCTGGTTATGCAAACATTTTTTGCCATTTTATTTACAGTTTATACTCCGCACCTTCGGCCAGGGTAGTAGCAGCAGGACACCTATCTGTCCCAATTTAGCTTCACAAAGGCACGCCACAGGCATGCCCCCTTTCCCCGCTATTGTTCAATACGGCTATAGAACCCCTCTACCAATATCTAAATAATACGGCCCCACTACATGGAATCCCTATAGGAAGCAAAGAGCTGCCAGTGGCCCTTTTTGCAGATGACATTTTAATTTCCTCATCAGCCCCATCTACCGATATAGCCAATATACAACGGATTTTAGATTCCATTCCGTCTATGTTCTGGCCTGAAAATAAATTTCAGCAAAAGAGAAGTACTTCCTCTAAGTATACCAAACTCGCGCAAATGGACACCTTCATCCCCCTTCCCCATCAACAATAAACATATCACTTATCTTGGCATAAAAATAGATAGGGAACCTTCCTCCCTCTACTTCTATAACTATCCTCCCATAAGCTCTAAAATTGTGGGCGAATTAGAAACCTGGATGGAGCTGCCATTATCGCTCTTTGGGAGATAATGTTCAGATACCTCAATATGACTATATAGAGTCCATAATAGTACATAGAGCAGATGTCAGGGGAAATAGGCAAGTGTGTCAAGGTTGCCACCAAGGAGACCAGAAGCAAACTCCAGTAGAGCTAGGAGAAAGACAAGGAGAGAGGCGCCTTCTGAGTATGTATCAAATATGTATGAAAAACAGCGCTGTAGCTAGATTAACCTGTCCGGTGACCACAAGGATGCAGAACGGCGTGGCACAGGATGACAACGTCACTAGTATGCGACGCGTTTCTGTGTGCTACAAGTGGTACGGTAGCCGCGCTCCTTTGTCAAGCATGCACGCTCAGAAATGCGCTGCACACTAGTAACGTCATCATCCTATGCCAAGCTGTTTTGCTGCTCAAGCCTCATTCTGGTTCCTACACCGCACGACCGTTCTCCAGTCACCGGACAGGATAATCTAGCTACAGCGCTGTTTTTCCCAGGGTCAGACGACCCCTTATCCTTCCTGGGACCTGATGTGCTGCACTTTGCCAGCAAGAAGCGGACTCTGTGACTTGTAGTCCTATCTGCTCAGCCCAGAGATGCACTCATGTGAGTGGATATTGTTTTTATATTAAAATATTTTTGATACATACTCAGAGGTGTCCTTCTCCTTGTCTTGCACTTTGGGAGATGCTCCCTGTTCAAAATGGTTTGCTTTGCACACCTCTTATACCCCCTCCAAACCATACCTCTGCTTATGAAGCATAAAGATATCCAAAAAAACTCAATAAGGCAGGCCACCGCTTTCATATGGCGCAACAAAAAAACCTAGAATAGTAACATCTTCCAAGGAGCGAAGGGGGGGAAACTTTCCTAACATCAGAGTTTATAACATATCTTGACACAAAGATAAAAAGAAAGATGGTACTCTTTCAGGAAAAGTGGGATTTTTAAAAGGGAGATAGTACGACTGTTGGTAGTAGGCCAATACCACACGGGTTAATAAAAAATATATAAATTTTTAATAAGGAATAATTAAAAATATATGTATATACATTACAGACATAACATGTAAGAACATTAACATGACCATCAAGTAGTGTATTCAGAAGTCATTCGTGATTAGTCAGCCAACATGTTTTGCTAAGAATTTTCGCTTCATCAGGGCATAAACGACATCACTAATTCATTTAAACTGTATAGAGAACAAATAACTATAATTATATGGTGGCCATGCATGGATATAAAGCAAACACATGATATAAGAAATTTGATGGAAGATTAATTCTAGTAACTCTCACCTACTAGTACAGGTCTAAAAAGCAGAGCAACCACCACCATTGCCAGACGTCATCTAGTGTACCAACTGGAGCATAGTACCCATGGGTGCCAGATCCCAATAGGATAATGCCAACAGGAGAACTGGATCGCACAGTTGCAGGGCAAGAATCTGGCAAAACATGTAATAGAAGGGAAACTCCTTGAGTTCCTTATCAGAGAAAGGAAATATATAGCAACAGTAATGGTAAATTGATTATCCCACATACTATTAAGGCAGGAATGAATTTCAATACAATATAATAATAAAGAACGGACTGGGGAGCTAAACCCTGTATCTAGAAAAAGTGCCGTATAAGGCAAAGGTCTGACTAACAGAACATTCCTCTTAATTAAAAAGACATGGTAATATAAATATACAGATATACATATACGTAGACTGGGGGCTAGGGGGTGTAAACCTATCCTGGATATAGAGGCCAGATTTACTGTGAGAAATGCCGACTACTTTTGGGCATCATCGGTTGTGGTGTAGACAGGGGGAGGGGAAAGGGTTTATATCAGTTATACATATAGGGTATAATTAACAAAGGGAAGGTGTAGCATAGTAGGAACATCGTGACCCAGTAAAACAGCATGGTAACAGAACACGCCAATATAAATGAAGGTAAACATGGATACCACTTAGTATCCCCCACACCAACTAAATACCCCCATCAGCATAAGAAAAAAGGGAGAGCATAAAGCTTACCTATAAAGAAGGGATGTCCGTAATTCAACTCCTATCCAGGGGAGCCAGTTACTGCCAGTACCGATGGGTAGCCGCAGGGTGCGTATGTCAGACAGCACACCAGCGCTCCCATCTTTAAACTGCGCGGTCCCACCGGAAGTGAAAAGGTCATGAATGACCCCCGGCATCACTTCCGGTCCGGACGTCCCTGCCAGGATGCACACGCATATTCCGAGGCGGATGCGCGCGCATTCACCCAGGGAGATGAGCGCGCATTGCCCATTCCCCGCTGTCTAAGGCTTACGCTGACCAGTAGAGCACACAGCGACGTTAGCATGAGGGGGCCCATTTATCAGTCCCGCAAAGACTGTAAAAGATATATGCTTAATTGTATACAAATACATAGACTTATGCAATACCCTGTTTCCCCGAAAATAAGACCTAGCGTGATTGTCAGTGATGGCTGCAGTATAAGCCCTACCCCCCAAATAAGCCCTACCCTGTTTCCCCGAAAATAAGCCCTACCCTGAAAATAACACCTACAAGGACTTTAACTAGGGCTTATTTGGGGGGTAGGGCTTATATTGCAGCCATCACCGACAATCACGCTAGGTCTTATTTTCGGGGAAACAGGGTAGCCTATACAGGGATCGTTCCCTTAAAGCAAAACAGGCATGTATAGGCATAACTCAAAATGAAAAAAATACAAATGCATTATGATACCCCAATCTCTATATATGTGGTATGATAGGAAAAAGGAAAAACGAATATAGAGTTGGAGGGACTGGTTACAGAGGGTAACTGTATCATAACACACTATATCATCACAAAAACATTCCTATACATGATTGGATAGCGGGATATAAGACTTGGAGGGACTGGTTATAAAGGGTAACTATGTCATCACAAACTATATCATCACAGAAAAGGTTTGTAAGAAAGTGCTGTATTGAGGCCAGGTGGGTAGGTAGCTGGTTGGCTAAAGATCCACCTGGCTTCTTTCTGAAGTATCCTTTTGTCTACATTTCCTCCCCTTTCGAAGTCAGGGATGACTTCTAGGGCGACAAAGGATATAAATGTAGAATCAAAGCTATGATGAAGGGCAATGTGCTTGCAAATAGGAGTGTATAATAGCCCTGCATCCAAATAATACAGATGGTCCTGGATTCTTTTGGCAAACAGGCGTTTGGTTTTTCCGATGTAAAATGCGCCATAGGCGAGATACACAATGACAGTGGTGGAGCAATCTGCATAGCCCTTGAGCTTGTGGAATCCTCCTCTTGGGAGGGTGCATCCTATACATTCTTTTATCCACGGGCAAAATTCACAGTGTCCACACCAAAAAGTACCATTACCACCCTCCGCCCCCAACATATATATTATATTATTTATAACATATCTTGACTGCCAAGAGCGGGGGTTAGACTGGATTCTCAAAGCCTCAAAGTACACAAACTACGAATTAGAGACAGTTTTGGTCCAACCCTATAATCTATCCACACTGCTAAATAGCTCATTAAGATTGACTCCCAACCATATCAAGCAAAACCTGTTGATCGGAGACACTGTAATAGCAAGGAGGGAAACCAGGAAAAAGCTGTGACTCTCTCCATTTGTCTCCACATACTTGCCTATTCAAGGAAACCCAATGTTCCCTCAAGGCCTTCAATATGAAACATTCTCAAAATGGAAAGACAAGGGATTGATATCTGTAGTCTCCCTATATGATGAAGACACTGAATCTCTCAAGCCATTTAACTCTCTGGCCGAGGAATTTTACCTACCAAAACATCACTTCTCTCAAGTATCACAAACCTCAAACTTTATATATAAGACCTATCTAAACCAAAAAAATCAGTTTTTGTCCATTCCTGCTAGACAAGCTGATTAAAGAACAGCATTATTCGATTACTGACATATACAGACAACTGAACTCAACCTTCAAATCGCTACACCACACATCAATAAAATCCTGGACCAAAGATATATCTGGAGAATATATCATCGCCAAATTCAAGAAGGTTATGAAATTACACTAAAATTGTTAACAAATGAATCCTGGAGGGAAACACAGTTCAAACTGATGCACAAAGCCTATATCCCTTTCTCCACCTTACATCCGACACCAAAGGAGGCCTCCTGTCCTTGGTGCTTAGTTTAGAGACCGACATTATTCCACAGTCTATGGACATGTCCGCCCATTTCAGAATACTGGGATCAAACCCTAGCTTTCATCCAGGGGGTAACTGATTGCCAGATACCAAAGGATCCCCTACTCCTCCTGTTTGGATACCCTAAGCTGTGGAATCCCTTCGGGGTCTCGCTCGCATCATTGCTTCAAGGAAACCACCAATGGACACTCCTAGCTCACAGGATTATTACTCTCGTAGCTCACAGGATTATTTTCAAGCACTGGATTTCTCTAACACCACCCACCTTATCTAAAATTAAAAGGGATCTCAAAGCCTTATTATTCAGAGAAAATCTAGACACCATTCTACAAAATAATTGGCACAATAAATGCTTTGAATCCAGGTGGCGCTCTTTCATAGACATAAGTCTAACAACATCTGAGGTATCCTCTCTACAGACTCCTTTCATATTTACATCTAGAGGCGGTGGGACCCATACAGTAGACTTTTCACAACAAACAAGTCTTAATTGTCCCTATTAGGTACACTGACCAACTGGGTTTATTGGTTTAAGACTTTACTATTGACCATACACTGGGCTCCCCCCTGCCCGAAGAAGTTCGAAAGGGAATAGGCTCATATTGTCCCTTCTCCTCTCCTCCTCTATCTTTTCCTTCTTTCCCTTTCCTTCCTTTATTTTCTGCGGGTTTGAACCCCCCCCCCCCCCCCCCCCCAGCCCAAAGTTGAAATAAGTTCTCTTTATTAAAAACTTCAGTTCTGGTGATCATATGACCACAGCTGCTATGTTTTAGCAGCAATTAGCCAACGGCCTTGGTTTATTCAATCTATAACCTTGTGTATTATACACAGTTCTATATTCTACTATGTTATGTGTAACATTCTACTCTTGTAATTTGAAAGAAAAACTTCAATAAAATATATTATAAAATACTAAGTGCAGCAGAAGATGCAACCAATGGTATATTTAAATAAAATCAGCCAAATGGCCACTCACACTTTTATAAAGATCAATAGGCATATAACAGTATAATACTGTGGTCACTCAGTGAGTGACCACAGTAATCTAAATGGCTATTGATCTATTGGCTATTGATCTCATTGTCTTGAAACCAGCATGGAACACACTCAGAGTCGCATCGGAAGCGATGTCAGAACATGGAGAGAATGTTTCAAAGCATCCACTTCATCGTCAGATCTAAATGGCTATTGATCAATAGGCATTTAGATCTGACAAAGAAGTGGATGCTTTGAAACGTTATTCTCCATGTTCTGACGTCACTTCCGATGCAACTCTGAGTGTGTTCCATGCTGGTTCCGAGACGAATGTCCAGCCGGTTGTTCCCCTCCTCTGGTGTTGTGTCAACATCTACACACCACCGCTGAGACACGCTGAGTGACCACAGCATTATATGCCTATTGATCTTTAGAAAAGTGCGAGTAGCCATTTGGCTGATTTTAATTAAATATACCATTTGTTGCCTCTTCTGCTTCACTTCATTTTTTTCTCCAGCATTCGTCACACTCACTTGATCATGTTTGGGGTTCTGCATGTTGATGGCCAACCTGAACTTGGCTCATCCTCAGTCCTTTGCTTCCCGTCGCAAAAGCGTTTTAAGTCGTAAACACATTTTCTGCTCATGGCTTCCGTCCCACACACTTGCACCAACATTTTATGCGTCTCTGTCTATGTTTTTCCAAATTTGTAGCAGAACTTGATGTTCATTCATCACTCCATTGCACTGTGACCCTACCTCTCACAAGTGGGTTTACCCTGATGGTCACATGTACTCCATTGCCAGTTGGCCCTTCTCAATGTGTCTCTGGATAGCCATTTGCATGGGTGCACACCTGGCCCATGTTCCCATTGAGATATCGGGATATTGAGAGACCATTTTGTCAAACTTTTTAGACACACCTCGTATCTTCCTCGGAGAGAGTTGGAGTTTGTATCTTAAGCCCCATACACACAATCGGATTTTCCGCAGACAAAACCTTGGACTTTTGTCCGAAGGCGTGTGCCTGGATTTTGTCTTGCATACAAACGGCAAGGAATTGTCGGCCAACAAACACGAACGTAGCGACGTACTATGTGGTTTCTCAGCTCTTTAGCACCACCCTTTGGGCTCCTTCTGCTAATTTTGTGTTAGTAGAAGCTTGGCGAGTGTTGATTCATGCTTTTCATTTCACGCTTTTCATTTAGTGCTTTTCAGTTCGCGCTTTTCATTTCATGCTTTTCATTTCATGCTTTTCAGTTTGTTTCTGAACGGCCGTTCGTCAACCAGACATGTTGCGGAATTGGAGGAGATAATGTGTTCTTTATTATTGGCCTTGGAGTTATTGCTTTGACCCAAGTCCAGTCCAGGAACAGGAGGAGGAGTTCTTGGACCAAAAATTGGTTGCTTTATTAATCGTGACCAATTATGTCATATGCCTTTGCTGCGGGAGCTCCAGGAGAATAATCCAGATGATTTTCGGAATTCTCTCCAGATGACGAACCCCTGCTTTCACCAACTCTTGGCATTGTTGACCCCCTATATTAAGAAGCAGGACACATGCATGAGGCTTTTATTTTATTTTTTGGTTGAATAATAATGATGTGATCTGTTATATTTTCGATATTTTTGGATGCATTTAATGCACTTTTTGGTTAAGTTCTATTGGCAGATAGCATGTCTAATTTTATTTGTTTTCTTTTTTAATGCACAATAAAAAAATTGTGGAGAATACTACTTGGCTATGTGTTTTACTTCAAATGACAGTTTGTATTTTTTTAAATGTAACTGCCTACTCCCAATGTAAAATTGACAAGGGACACCAACATAGTTGTATCTTTGATCTTAAAAACTACGGGATAATGGTGTTGTGGTAACTTGCCCAAAAAAAAAAAAAAAAAGCATAATAAAATATTATTCTTGATAGAAAAAAAAAATAAAAAAGAAATTTTGCGCTAGGTGTAAAAATAAACTGAAGATGTGAAATTTTAAAGAACAAAAAACCAGTGATAGGAGTCCTGCTGCTTAGCACTATAACCCCGATATAAGGGCAAGATAAACATATATATATTGAACATTGCAGCACTGGACATACAAACAAGTAAACTAGTAAACTAAATAATACTTAATACATTCAATGTGTATAATAAAGTGTTGTTAAAGCAAATAATGAAAATCCACCAATGTGTTGCTATCGGTCAGCACATTTGTTAGTGCCAGACTATAAATTAGTAAAAAAGTTCAAATGAAGTGAAACAGTCAAAAAAGAAGTGTCCAAAAATGGTTATGTGGATAATGTGAAGTCCTGATACGATAATCCACTTGATAGTGCTGCCCGTCACCAAGTGAAAAAGATGGAGGCTTACCAGAAAGCCTGCGACCACCCTTACTCAGGGGGGTCAGTACAGGCTTAGTAGATCACCGTGAATGTGCCGACAGAATGACAGCCGATAGCCCTCTTTGTTCCTTCCTGGATAGCTTGTTAGTGGCAACAGGGGACACTCAGGAAAACCGTGGTCATAAGATCATCCTATGATCACGGTTTTCCTGAGTGTCCCCTGTTGCCACTAATTGAATGTATTAAGTATTATTTAGTTTACTAGTTTACTTGTTTGTATGTCCAGCGCTGCACTGTTCAATATATATATAAAAAAAAAAAGCCTTTGAAAATTTGTTTGTAATAACTCCCTCAGTATCACCAGCAGAGCAGCTTCATTATTATCCCATTAAAGAAGAGAATTGTGCGCTGCATTTCAAGATTTCATAATTTGCCATGTCACAAATGTTAGTTCTCCATTATGAACGCTAGTTTACAAGACCGACCGCTTCCACCTTGTCCGAGTATGCGTGTCTGTACTTTGGACTTTTGTCCGATGGACTTGTGTACACACGCTCGGAAAATCTGATAACAGACATTTATCCGCGGAAAATCCGAAACAATTGCCCAATGGAGCGTACAAACGGTCAGATTTTTCCGCCAAAAGCCTGTCATCACACAATTCCTGTCGGAAAATCCGATCATGTGTATGCGGCTTTAAAGAGGAACTGCAGTCTGCTCACATACTTTGTAATAAAAACCTATTTGCCCTTCTGAAGCTTCCCTCCAACCACTTTGCATATTATTTTCTGTACTTGCCAAATATGCTGCAGAAAGCTCCCTGCACTAAGTCTGGCTGCATCCATTTTAACTGTGGGTAGCTGAAGCTGCTGCCTGTTCACTTCCTGGCTTTACACAGACACACCCCTCCAGCTCTGCAGCTCGCATTGGCCCTCTTATGACTCATCACCCCTCCCTTCCTGGCAAACTCTTACAAGAATGAGAGAGTGAGCTGTGCATGATGTCATAAGCCTAGGCTTGTTACCAGACAAGAAACAGGAAGTGGGCTGTAGAAGGTATTTCCTGGCAACACGGGCAGAGGATTTATTAGATGGAAAGTTGAAAAAATGACTGAAGGTCAACCTGTCATGATAAAAATATATGGGTTGGGTGTCCATTTTTTCCTGATAGAAATTTTTCTTACATGTAAATGCACAACAAATAAGTTTAATACCGCTTTAATTCGGCTGCAAATAACTGTAGATCTGTTCCCCTGTTTGTTCCTCACCTATAAGTGGCTGAAGAATGTCAGCCCTTTATTAAGGGCATTATCTCTTCCAAATGGTACCCCATGGTCCTTAGAAGAAGACATTCCAGGTCTGTGGTTTAAATATGCATCTTCTAGTGTTTGCTAGGAGTTACTGGGTGGAGAATATTATACTAAAGAGATAAAGTGCCAGGTACAGACGGGACATGCTGATTTCTACTGATGAGAGAAATTGTTTGCTGCTACAGGCTGTCCGCTTACACACTTAATGGACAGTAAAATCAGCCACAGAGAAAAGCCTGGAGCAACAGCATGCAATGATGTATGCGAAGGGCGCACATGACAGTGGTAGCAGTGTAAGGGTTAAGGTTAAGTTGTGAATGTGGAGCCGAGGGGGAGGGAGGAGCAGGGGAGGGACTAGTTAAAAGGGGTTCCCGCCCTGGGAGGGACAACAGAAAGTTTAGGAAAGTTCTCAGGAAGGTTGTGCTACCAACATGGCTGAATTGGAGGGGCTCATGGCCCAGTTGAGGGAAGAAGCAGCGGTGCGGGGTGCGGAGTGGCTCCAGGAGACGATCGCAGCCGCACTACAGGGCTCCACGATGCAGGCAAGTGGGGGAGAGAGAAGCGGCACCAGAGCACGCCGCTCTCGTCTGCCTGAGCGGTTCTCTCCGGACCGCATGACGCCAGCGCAGCGGCACTCTGGTAGTCTGTCTTCCAGACTCCCGGGGGGACCACCGGCGAAGCGACCAGCGGGAAGAGAGCGGGTCAGCGGGCGTGCGGCCCCGGTGGGACAGGAGCAGAGGCAAGCCAGGGAACCGGCCACAGTAATAGGCCTACTAATAGGAGACTCATGGAGAGTGCAAGCCCCGCCCCCAGGATGACGGCAAGGAGCTCCGCCATCGCGGCAACTGCACTGCCTGGGGGGATCCCCGGGCCTTCTAATTCTGCGGCAGGGGACAGGCAGAGGGGAGAGAGAAGCAGGGCTGGCCTGACAACTGCAAGAGCTGAGGCTGGCAGGACTGAGGTAGCCCACACCGGTCCTGGGAAGGCGATCCGGAAGTCCACAGGAGGTTTCGCTGCGCGGAGGAGGGGAAGGATGGCGAGCAATGCGGCAGCCGCGGTCCACATCCCGGGCGGGCCACCGTCGGATGCAGGTGAAGAGTCGGGTCGGAGCGGAAGAGATGAGGAGTCCGGATCGGAGGAGGAAGCGGCCCCCCTGCCCAGGAGGATGGGGCCTGAAGAGAGCAGACGGTCGGCTGATGGGGCGACACCTATGCAGCCAGGTGAGCCAGCACAGGTCATTACAATGTCTAGTTTAAATGATGCATCATGTGTAGCAACTGGGGCTGGGGGGTTAGAAAAAAGCATGGTGGGGTCTGCTATAGGGGTGGGTACTCCGGGTTTCCAGGGGTTTCTAACGGGCATAAAAGAACTGGTGCAGAGGTTGGAGGCTGCAGAGAAGCCGGTAGAAGGTCCGGGAGCTGCATGGGTACAGCAGTCAGGGAAGGAGTTAGGAAGTACTGGGGGGGACCCGACTGCAGAGGTTTCGGCTGTGGTCGCGGCGCCTGCTCAGCAAGCCACGGGGGGTGGAGTTGCGCAAGGGAAGGAAAAAGCAGCGCCGACAGGGGAGGCGACGACAAGGAAGGATATCATCACGCTGGCGGATGCGGCTCGATGTGAAGTGTATGTGTGCTACGAGGGGCCGTTAGGAGCGCACTTGAAACAAGAAGTGCGGGAAAAGTTATGGAAGGGTGAGTATGTGGAAATATTTTCGTTACTGCCCTTGGAGAAGTTCAATCTTGATAGAGTCAAGCCGGACGACTCCAAAAAGGAAGATGAGGAAAAGAGGAGGTATAGGCTGATATCCAGGACATTTACAAATTGGTTACAAGCGTTCGCGATCATGGCAAGTGTGATAGGGGAGAAGCAACCGGAACACTGTTCGGCGCTTTTCTGCTATCAAGATGCGATAGGGGAAGCGTATAGAGTATATGGAGGTACAGCATGGTTGCGATATGACGAACAGTTCAGGCAGAGGAGAGCAGTTCGCCCAGAGCTACGTTGGGACCATAAGGACATCAGCCTATGGATGCGCTTGATGACGACGGCGAGGGCGCCGAATCAGTTTTTTCAAGGGGGAGCCGGTGGACCGTCCGCCCAGGGACATTCGGCTGGAAATAAAAAAGGGGTTTGCTGGCAGTATAACTCAGGATCCTGTAAGTTTGGAGGAACATGTAAGTTCAAGCATGAGTGCTCAGGCTGCGGGGGAACACATCCATCATCCAGATGTTTTAAACAGGGCAAAGGTCGACAAGGAGAGGCTGGGAACAAAAGGGAGGACGCCGGTGATGGTGGAAAGGATGCGGCCGTTTCTCGGTAAGTACCCAGACAGAAAGGCAGCATCGCTATTAGAAGAGGGATTTGCGTTAGGTTTTAGGATTCCATGTAGTTTATCGGTGACTCCCCCGGTGCCCAAAAATTTAAAGTCGGCCCTGCAACATCCGGAAGTGGTTTCGGAGAAACTGCAGAAGGAAGTGGCTTTGGGTAGAATGAGTGGCCCTTTCCCAGTAGTGCCTATAGTCGATTTGGTGGTATCTCCGCTGGGAGTGGTGCCCAAAAAGGAGCCCAACAAATTCAGGCTCATTCACCACTTGTCCTTCCCAAAAGGAGGATCCGTGAATGATGCCATAGACCAAGAAGCATGCTCGGTGACGTATACGTCATTTGATGCTGCGGTAAGGTGGGTGAGACACTATGGAAAAGGTGCCTTGATGGCTAAGGCAGATATAGAGTCAGCGTTTCGATTGTTGCCGGTTCATCCGGATAGTTTCCGGTTGCTCGGGTGCCATTGGAATGACGGATTCTATGTCGATCAATGCCTACCTATGGGTTGCTCGGTGTCGTGTGCGATATTTGAGCAATTCAGCTCCTTCGTGGAATGGGTGGTAAGGGATGTATCCGGGGTGAATTCGATAATTCACTACTTGGATGATTTTCTATGCATAGGCCCGGCCTCCTCTAGAGTATGCGCGGTGTTGCTAGCTTCATTGCAGCATATAGCAGGCAGATTTGGCATTCCATTGGCGGATGACAAAACGGAGGGACCCTGCGCGGTCATCACGTTTTTGGGGATTGTGCTAGATTCAGAAGCCATGGAATGTAGATTGCCTGCTGACAAATTGGAGGATTTGAAAAAAGAGGTGGCAGGGTTGATAGGAATTAAAAAGGTACAACTGCGTAGGTTGCAATCGGTGTTGGGCAAACTGAATTTTGCTTGCCGCATACTTCCGATGGGGAGAGTGTTCAGTCGCCGGCTGGCGGCCAGCACGAGTGGGGTTAAATCACCAAAACATTTCGTGCGTTTAGGAAAAACGCATAGGGAGGATCTGAGGGTATGGCATACCTTTCTGGAATCCTTTAATGGCAGGGCAATGTGGATGTCGGGACCAGTCAGCAATTTTGATTTGGAATTGTTTACCGACGCCGCAGGAGCAACAGGTTTTGGGGCGTTTTTTCAAGGAAAATGGAGCGCGGGTCCATGGCCACAATCTTGGATAGACGAGGGCTTCACGAGGAACTTGGTTCTGCTGGAATTGTTTCCGGTAGTTCTGGCAGTGGAGCTATGGGGTGCATCGTTCAGGGATCTGAAAGTGCGCTTTCATGGGGACAATATGGGGGTGGTGCAAGTGATAAACAGGGTCACGGCGTCATCTCCGCCGGTGATCAGGCTGCTGCAGCACTTAGTCTTAAGATGTCTACAACTGAATGTTTTCATTCATGCTGTGCACTTGCCGGGGGTGGAAAACGTCATTGCTGATGCACTGTCTCGCTTCCAGTGGGACAGGTTCCGAGAGTTGGCGCCGGACGCGGAGCAACAGGGGGTACCTTGTCCAGACTGGCTGTGGGAGATTGCGCTGGCATCGTAGAGGGATGGATTAAGCGGTCGGTAAGTGGGAGTACATGGGCAGCATACAATAAGGTATGGCGGGAATGGATGTCCTTTGGACAAGAGTTAGGGGAGAAGCCTGTAGGGCAAGGATTAAGTTCGTTATTGCTGTACTATGTGGCAAAGAAATTGGACGAGGGAGTGTCAGTGTCAGTAATGAATACACAGTTGGCTGGTTTGGCTTTCCTTTTCAAGCTACAAGGGCAGCCCGACGTGACTAAGGGTTTTTGGGTAAGACAAGCGTTGAAGGGTTATAGGAGGGCAGTGGTCAAGCGCGATTCGAGGAGACCGGTAACTTTTGAGATTCTGGGGGGTATTGTGGATCAGTTGGGTGTGGTTTGCTCATCTGAATACGAAGTTACTTTGTTTAAGGTTGCTTTTGTGTTGGCATTTTTTGGGGCATTTCGGATAGGGGAACTGGTCAGTCCTTCCAAAAAGGTTCAAGGGGGAATTGGGTTACAGGAGGTGCAACTAGAAGAGGAGGGGGTATCGATATTTTTGAGGAAATCCAAGACGGATCAGGGGGGAAGAGGCAGGATGGTGAGAATTTATCCCATTCACGGTTCCCCCCTGTGCCCGGTGAGCACGGTTAGGGAATTCTTGAAGGTTAGGCTGGATTTTACAGGCCCCCTGTTAATGCATTCAAATGGTACTTTGTTATCACGTTTTCAGTTTATTGCCGTGTTGAGGAAATGTTTGCAGGGACTGGGGCTGGAAGAGAAGGATTTTTCGTCCCACTCATTTAGGATAGGAGCTGCGACGGAAGCGGCCAGGTTGGGGATGGATGTGGAGGTCATAAAAACCATTGGGCGGTGGGAATCTAACAGATTTCAATCTTATGTGCGGCCACAGCTGGCAGTAAAATTGTAGGTGGTAGGGTGGGGTTTCTGTCGGTTATATGGGGGCATGGGATTTAGAGTTATCTGTTATGGCCAGGATTATAGTTGGAATAGTCAATGTTGAGAATAGTGTTTTGTTTTCTTCTAATTACAGGTGCAGCGCCGAGAATGGTCTGGATTATGGGCCATTCTTATGTATGTTGGGGGGCTCGGAGGGGAGACGCGCGGCCTGAGGGTAGACAGCTAAGTTTTGATAGAAGGGAAGTGTATATAAAGTGGTTTGGCATACCGGGGATGTTGTGGGGTAGGTTGGTACAGGAGGTACAGCGCTACGCAAACAGAGAGGGACCTCCGGATGTCCTGGTGATACATGTTGGCGGGAATGATTTGGGCATTCGCTCGATGATTGACATCACGCGAGATATCAAATTTGACATCTGGCGATTGATGAAGGAATTCTCGCAGATGATCATTATATGGTCGGATATGGTCGCCAGGATGTCTTGGAGAATGGCCAGGTCAGTGGAGGGTGTGAACAGAGCCAGGAGGAAGATCAACAGGGAAATTAGTAAGTTTGTGGTCGGTAATGGGGGGTTGGCTATACGGCATAGTGAATTGGAATTCGAGACATGGAGGTATCTGAGACGCGATGGGGTACACCTCAACGATGTGGGTACAGATTTGTGGACTCTGGGCTTGCAGGATGGAATACAGCGAGCTATTCGGGTGTGGAGGGGCACCCAAGAGTAAGGGGTTACTATTGGGATGCTGTGGCGGGCGTTGGTCTGGGCAAAAGGAAGGAAGATGGCAAAAAAGTAAGAGTGGGGATCCAACGTTGTTATGGGTCCGGAGGTTTTTTGGTTCCCGGTTAACGGAGGTTAGCCGGGAAGTGATATGGGGCACTGTGGTCACGGCCGTCTCTGAGCCAGCTTGTCGGCTTGAGGCCTATTGGAGATGTTGGATTGGGGCTACAGTGCGATAGTTGTTATGGCCATCAGTTTGTTTTGCTAAGCGATTGCTCAGACCAACGCTCTTTTGAAATAACAGGTTGTATAACAGATGTTTTTTGGTTATTGTTTTTCTGATGACAGAATTTCATATTTTATATTTTTTATATATTTTATAATTTTATAGAAAAAGGTTTTTGTTAAAATAAAGTAGGCTGCTACGGCCTTTTTTATACTCCAAAAAGCTGGTGTGGTCTTATTTATTTGGAGTAGGAGTATAAGGGTTTTATCAGAGGTAATAGACATCTGTTATCCAATAGTCATGTGTGGATGTCTATTACTGGAGAAAGATTGGTGTAGACCAGCATTTTTCATCTTTTTATCCACAAAAGGACCCCTAAATAATTTTCAGATGCCAGGAAATTCCTGCTAAAATAGATCACTTTTACAACAGACGATATATTAGAGTGGTTTGTGAGTTGTAAGCAGGGCTTTTTTTCAGCAGGAATGTGGGGGAACGCAGTTCCGATACCTCCAAAATTGATTGGCTGGGGTGTGCTGGAGGGTCTATTGATGCTGGGATCTATTTTTGTGGAGGAGGGGTCTATTATTGCTTGGGAGATCTTCTGTTGCTCATTGGGAAGCTATTGTTGCTGGGGGGCGGTCTTATGTTGCTGGGGGGTCAATCGTTGCTGGGAGGGAGGGGGTCTTTGTTGTTGGCTGCTGGAGGGTCTATTGATGCTGGCTGCTGGGGATCTATTTTTGAAGGGGGGTCTATTGTTGCTGGGGAGGTCTATTGGTGCTGGTGGGGGGGGGGATTCTTTTTTTCCTGGGGGTGGGCCCTCTGTTGCAGGGAGTCAATTGTTGGTCTACTGATGCTGGCTGTTGGGGGTCCATCTGTTGTTGCTAGATCTAGTTTACTACCTTTCTTGTTATCATTAACAAATTCCATACAAACTACTTAGCACCACAAAATGATACTTGGCTCTGTATTCTCTAAAAGGGGTGGTACTGGAAGGTGGGTAAGGGGTGGAACCAAGGAACGGTGCTCACAGGTGGGTAGGGGGTGGAGTCAAGGGCTGACTCAGAAGGGAGGAGTTCCTGCACCTGTTCTCTGAAAAAAAGCCCTAGTTGTAAGCATAATAATATATAAAAATGTAGAGTATCTAACACGTGAGGTAGATGCAATTTCTAGTGTTATCTTAAAATGGACAGTAGTCATAGTTAGTCTGGTTGAAAAAAGACACAAGTCCATCTAGTTCAACCAATAGCAATGACTCCCTACATAGTTACATACATACAGTATGGTTGGATAAGTCCATGCAGTTACATAGTTAACCACTTGACCACTGGGCACTTAAACCCCCTTAATAACCAGACCAATTTTCAGCTTTTGGTGCTCTCACATTTTGAATGACAATTACTCAGTCATGCAACACTGTACCTATATGAAATTTTTGTCCTTTTTTTCACACAAATATAGCTTTCTTTTGGTGATATTTAATCACCGCTGGGTTCTTTATTTTTTGCGCTATAAAAGAAAAAAGACCGAAAAATCCGTAAAAAAATTACATTTTTCTTCGTTTCTGTTACAAAATTTAGCAAATTAGTAATTTTTCTTCATATATTTTGGCCAAAATTTATACCGCTACATATCTTTGGTAAAAATAACCCAAATCGGTGGATATTATTTGGTCTTTGTGAAAGTTATTGAGTCCAAAAGCTATGGTGCCAATCTCTGAAAATTGATCACACCTGAATTACTGACAGCCTAATTTCTTGAGACCCTAACATGCCAGAAAAGTACAAATACCCCCAAATGACACCTTTTTGGAAAGAAGACATTCTAAGGTATTTAGAAAGATGCATGGTGAGTTTTTTGAAGTTGTAATTTTTTCCCACAATTCTTAACAAAAAAAGTTTTTTTTTTTTATAACAAAATTGTCATATTAGCACGTTATTTCTCACACACAGCATATGCATACCACAAATTACACCCCAAAACACATTCTGCTATTACTCCCGAGTATGGTGATACCACATGTGTGAGACTTTTACACAGCCTGGCCACATACAGAGGCCCAACATGCACGGAGCACCTTCAGGCGTTCTGGAGCACCCAGGCCAATTCTGACATTTCTCTCCTACATGTAAAAATCATCATTTATTTGCTAGAACCCCATAGAACCCCAAAACATTATATATGTTTTTTTAGCAAAGATCCTAGAGAATACAATGGCGGTCATTGCAACTTTTTATCTTGCACGGTATTTGCGCAGCAATTTTTCGAACGCGTTTTGTGCTTTACAAAAAAAAAAAAACAGTAAAGTTAGCCCAATGTTTTTGCATAATGTGAAAGATGAAGTTACGCCGAGTAAAATAGATACCCAACATGTCACCTTTCAAAATTGCACACGCTTGTGGAATGGTGCCAAACTTCGCTACTTAAAAATCCCCATTGGCGACGCTTTAAAAATTTTTACCTGGTTACATATTTTGAGTTACAGAGGAGGTCTAGGGCCAAAATTATTGCTCTCGCTCTACCGATCGCAGAGATACCTCACATGTGTGGTTTGAACACAGTTTTCATATGTGGGCGGGACTTACATATGCGTTCGCTTTTGCATGTGAGCACACGGGACAGGGGCGCTTTACTTTTTTTTGTTATTGTTCATTTTACTTTACTTTAGCTTGACGCTTTTTTCCAAAAAAATAGTTTTTTATCACTTTTATTCCTATTACAAGGAAGGTAAACATCCCTTGTAATAGGAATATGGCATGACAGGTCCTCTTTACAGTAAGATATGTGGTCAATAAGACCCCACATCTCACCTCTAGGCTGGGAAGCCTGAAAAAAAATAGATCCTGGCTTCGATCGTAGCGGTGAGTCGGTAGAAGCACCGGAGGGCGGCGGGAGGGGGGACATCCCCTCTCGCCTCCCGTAAGAAAGATCAAGCAGTGGAACAGCCGCTATGATTGTTCTTATGGTGTAGGGAATCGCCGGCTGAAAAAGCTGATATCTGAATGATGCCTGTAGCTGCAGGCATCATTCAGATATCCCTGCACAAAGTCAAGGATGTCGTATGACGGCGGGCGGGAAGTGGTTAAAGCGTTTTTGTTTTGTTTTTTAACACAAAGTTGTCCATTTATACAATATTTCTAACACATAACATGTACATACCAAAAATGACACCCCAAAATAGATTCTCCTACTCCTGAGTACGGCGACACCACATGTGTGAGACTTCCACAGCCTGGCCACATACAGAGGCCGAGTACAACAGGGTATGGCTGAGTATGGCAGGGTATGGCTGAGTATGGCTGAGTATGGCAGGGTATGGCAGGGTATCGCCGAGTATGACTGGGTATGGCAGAATATGGCTGGGTATCACTGAGTATTGCAGAGTATGGCTGGGTATGGCAGGGTATCACAGAGTATTGCGGGGTATGGCAGAGTATTGCAGAGTTTTGCAGGGTATTGCCGAGTATGGCTGAGCATGGCTGGGTATGGCAGAGTATGGCTGGGTATCACCGAGTATTGCAGAGTATGGCTGGGTATGGCAGGGTATCACAGAGTATTGCGGGGTATGGCAGAGTATTGCAGAGTTTTGCAGGGTATTGCAGAATATGGCAGGGTATTGCCGAGTATGGCTGAGCATGGCTGGGTATGGCAGAGTATGGCTGGGTATCACAGAGTATTGCAGAGTATGGCTAGGTATGGCTGGGTATGGCAGGATATCACAGAGTATTGCAGGGTATGGCAGAGTATTGCGTGGTATGACAGAGTATTGCGGGGTATGGGAGAGTATTGCAGGGTATGGCAGAGTATTGCAGGGTACTGTAGAGTATTGCAGAGTATTGTGGGGTATTGCAGGGTATTGCAGAGTATTGTGGGGTATTGCAGAGTACTGTGGGGTATTGTAGAGTATTTTGGGGTATTGCAGAGTATTTTGGGGTATTGCAGAGTATTGCAGAGTATTGTGGGGTATTGCAGAGTATTTTGGGGTATTGCAGAGTATTACACAGTATTGTGGGCTATTGCAGAGTATTGCACAGTATTGTGGGATATTACAGAGTATTGCACAGTATTGTGGGGTATTGCAGAGTATTGCACAGTATTGTGGGGTATTGCAGAGTATTGCACAGTAGTGCAGGGTATTGCAGGGCATTGAGGGATGGCTGAGCATGGATGGATGGATGGCAGTTGTCACTGAGCAGCACTGTGGGCACTACACATCCAGCCCACAGCGTTGCTGCCTTCCAATCCCTCCCCTTCTCCGCTCACAGTGTATCGATCGGTACACAGAGGGGAGGGAGGAACCGGCGTCATGAGATGACGCTGGTTTGTTTACATGTGATCGCTCCGTCATTTGACAGAGTGATCACATGGTAAATGGCCGCGATCAGCGGCCATTTACCGGGATCCGTGATGCGCCGGGTCCGGGTCACGCATGCTCTCGGGTGCGTGCCCCAGGGGGGCGCGCGAGAGCGGAATTCTGGAAGGACGTCACTGTACGCCCTCCTGGTGTTAAGCAACCGCCCTGTAGCCTTCATTTGGCTATGGGCCGGTTGTTAAGTGGTTAATCAGGTTGAAAAAAGACACAAGTCTATCTAGTTCAACCATAAAAATAAATAAAAATATCATATAATCTCATATACACAAACCTATACCCACAGTTGATCCAGAGGAAGGCGAAAAACCCCAGCAGAGCATGCTCAAATTAGCTACAGCAGGGGAAAAAAATAATTCCTGATCCCAGAGAGGCAATCGGATTTTCTCTGGATCAACTTTACCTATAAATGTTAGTATCCAGTTATATTATGTACATTTAGGAAAGTATCCAGGACTTTCTGAAAGCAATCTACTGAGCTGGCCAGAACCACCTCTGGAGGGAGTCTATTCCACATTTTCACAGCTCTTACTGTGAAGAAACCTTTCCGTATTTGGAGATGAAATCTCTTTTCCTCTAGACGCAAAGAGTGCCCCCGTGTCTTCTGTGATGACCGTAAAGTGAATAACTCAACACCAAGTTCACTATATGAAGCCCTTAAATATTTGTACATGTTCAATCTGCAGCTTTCATTTAAATAATCCCTGGTGATCCTACCATTAAGGTTTTTGCTTAGGCACTTCCTGTTATACCAAAAACAGAAAGAGGGGACAAGGGAGTCCCCAGAAAGCAAAAAAGGGAATGGTCAACAACGGCTTATGGTACAAAAATGCAAAAAAGGCTTTATTAAGGGGGGGGGGGGGGGGTTATTTACATATAAAAAAAAATCCAAATATATGTAAGATAAACAATGTATCTAAATAACACAGTCCGTCTCACTACACTAAACCGAAATTTAAAACCATGCTGCAACATTGATCAATAAAACTGCAGAGCGTGCCTGCAGGCCAAAAACGCATGCAATGTCCATTGACTCCAAAGAAAAAAGTATAGCACCCTACATTACTTGGGGTATGCTACTGATGGGATATCGAGTCTTATGAGTCTTATGTGGTCTAGTATTGACTGTGCATTAGATTGAGCAGTACTGAAAACAGAGGGTAAAAACCCCACCTAATTCAGCTATGTAAGGTCTTGTCTATGTGGATATATGTAGTTTCTTTTCAGTACTTCAGTACTTTAGCTTTATAAAGGGGATCCCACCACTGCTGCTGTTGACCCTCATTGGAACACATGGAATACATGGCTGTGGAGCTAAATTTCACCTGTAATGGCTTACTGGAAGCCTCCCACCTTGTGTCCCGCATGTGTCTCCTGTTGGTACATCTGTGTAGGGCATTTTTGCTGAAGTGCTGGATTTCCGAATGGTCTTGTTAAAGTGTTTTATCCTCATGGCCTTTTAGAGACAGTGGAGTAGATTTACTAAAGGCAAATAAAACTTGCACAATTGCACTCTGCAAGAGCATTTGCT
This sequence comes from Lithobates septentrionalis, assembly GCA_037952835.1. Taxonomy (NCBI): domain Eukaryota; kingdom Metazoa; phylum Chordata; class Amphibia; order Anura; family Ranidae; genus Lithobates; species Lithobates septentrionalis. The sequence continues at coordinate 1,558,320 of JBBDGP010000568.1, read as the reverse complement.
CCAGAGCTTAGTAAATGAGCAGAAGCTGTGCTGACTTCCATCATCCAAATCATGTGCAAGCAAAAATGCTGCTTTTTTTTTTTTTCATCGCAGGTGGTTGGGTATTCTATGCAAAGTGAAACTTTACCTCGTTTAGTTTGCTTTCGAGCAAAGTGCACAGTCTATTTGGCTTTAGTAAATCAACCCCAGAGAGTCCGAAGCCTCTCCTAAGGAAGGAATACTCCAGAGTCCAGAACCAAACCCAGATATTCAAATTTACTGAGTTGGTTATAACAACCAACCTCCATAATGTCTGGACAGTCAGAGATAACATTGTCGAACAGTGCCCTTGTTGACTGTTCCCTCAACAATTGGTTGTCCCAGTATGCCATGATAAGGATAGGAGAGCTCAAAGGGACTACAACTGGAGTCAGCACCTTGGTGAACACTCAAGGTGCAGAGGACAGGTCTAATGACATGGCCATGAACCAGTAGTGTAGGGGTCCTACTGCACATCACAGAAAGCGTTGGTGGGCTGAAAAGATGGGCACATGCAAGTAAGCACCTTTTATGTCTACAGAAGCAAGTAAATTTCCTTATGGAAGGAAGGCAATGCCACACGGGGGGGGGGGGGGGGGGGGTTACTAAACATGGAGAGTGTGGAGCGTGGCCGAGAGTTGCATTTGAGAGGGCGTGCATCACAGAGCTCCCGCACTGATCCTCCAACGATCCTCTTCCCAGCCCACCCAACACCCGGAGCCACCGGTGAGCACTGCAGGGGTCATGCTGACCCGTAAACAAACGGGGACCGAACTGCCGGAAATCCAACATGGCGCCGCAGCTCCTCTCTCACAGCGTGCACGAGGCATGAAGAAGGCGAAAGAAGTGGGTAAGCCCCCAAAGACCCCCAGGGGGACAGGGAAAGACCCCCCAAGAGACATGCTTTACTATGCCCAGAAGTTAGCGGGCCCAGCGACACATGGGAGCGGGGAGGACATGCTGAACACCCCTGCTGTGTTCCACACCCAGCCAGAGGATGGGATGCATACACAGGGCCCTGCAGCTTCCCGTAGTCAGACCCTGCCAGATATGGAGGAGGAGGAAGCTGATCAACCAGCCCTTGCAGAGATACTGCGAGTAGTGCACAAATGCACAGCATCAGTGCACACCCTGGAACACTTTGTAGACCTGAAGGAAGAATTAGGGTTTATCAGGCATGATTTGCAGAAAACAAGGGAGCGCACTACTGCAGCAAAAGGCCGCATCAGTGAGCTGGAAGACAAAATAACGCCATTATTAAGAGAAACGCAGATAACAGCCAGAATTGCCAGAGCGAATGAACTTAAATCTGACGATATTGAAAATCGTTTGAGGCGAAACAATATCCGCATAGTGGGGCTCCCAGAGAAGACGGAGGGCAGGGACCCCACTGAATTTGTTGAACAATGGCTTCTACAGGTGTTTGGGAAAGAGGCGTTCACCCCGCTGTACTCAGTGGAGCGGGCGCACACCGGGGTACCACCCAGGCCCCTTCCACGCACTATGATAGCCAGGCTACTCAATTATAAAGATAAAGAAATTGTACTCCGCCGGGCAAGGGAACAACGTAATGTTCAATTTAATAGGGCCCGCATCTCATTTTGTCCTGGCTACTCTGCAGAGATACAGAAGTGCAGAGCTAGATTCATTGATGTTAAAAAAAAGGCTGCAACGGCTCCGAGCCACATACGCCATGCTATTCCCGGCAAAACTCCAGATCACGGCGGGTGGCCATTCCCACTTTTTTGAGACGGCGGCTGAAGCTTCCTCATGGCTGGATGCTAATGAGAATATCCTCCGACAAGCGGGAAGAGGGGCAGCGGAGGGGGACTGACATGATATCCCTGAGATTCTGGACATATACAGAGAAATTTAAACATACCCATTAAATTTAACTACCCATTAGTTCAACCCAAGCAGAACTTGGAGTTTACAGTTGAGTTGCCATGAGCAACCCTAAGTTTTGGCTTCATACCCCTACCCAGTTTTTTTTTTTTTTATTCACCTCTACAACCCCAAATCTTCCCCCTACAGGTTAGAGGGATGACCCTCATTACATTGGGTTTTTACCACCCCCCGCACAGGAAAGGGGGCGCTTTGATTATTTGTTCTACAGCTTTACTTGTTATTATTTTTGTGACATGCCATTACCACGGCTCAAGAAGCAACCAGCAAGCACGCAGGAAGGACTGTGCTACGGGTGGATCCCACATCCACACCAAAGTGAACTACCTTACGTATGACTCAGGTACTTTGTTTTTGTCACACTTGGCGCATCGAGACTATGCACAGCCGAAGGCGCCTAGGGTATACGAGATGCCTTATCCTACATTACCCACAAGATTACACATAAGTACTGTTCCATTACTTTCATGGAACATTAGGGGTGTTCAGAGTCCTCTTAACCACTTGCCGACCGCTGCACGCCGATGTACGTCCCTACTATGGGGACGGATATTGTTGTTATTGCAGCAGCTAGCTGCCATAACCCCGGTATCCCCGTGTTCGGCCAGCGGTCGGCTACAAGATGAAAGTGGTCTCTGCGGCAGATTCACTGCAAGATCACTTTTAATCGGTGGCGGGAGAAGGCCCCCCCCCGCCGCGATCCGGTGCCCTCTGCCGCTTACCGGAGCCATCGGCAGTGGCAGAGGTGATTGCGCCTGTCTCCTTCCTTGGTATGGAGACGAGTGAGGGTAAGATGGCCACCACCCATCTCTATACCATAGCAGGGCGGAAGCGATGTCAAAACGTCACTTTCACCCATACGTCTTAAAGGCACATTTTTTCAATGTCATTTTTTCAAATGACAAAATTTATTTATTTGTTTATTTATTGCATTTAAATCCAAATATGAGTTCTGAGGACTTTTTGACCCCAGATCTCATATTTAAGAGGACCTGTCATGCTTTTTTTCTATTACAAGGTTTACACATGTGAGGTATCGCCGTGATCGGTAGAGCGAGAGCAATAATTTTAAACCTAGACCTCCTCTGTAACTGAAAACATGCAACCTGTAGAATATTTTTAAACGTCGCCTATGGAGATTTTTGAGGGTAAAAGTTTGACGCCATTCCACTAGCGGGCGCAATTTTGAAGCGTAACATGTTGGGTATCAATTTACTTGGCGTATTATCTTTCACAATATAAAAAAAAAAATTGGGCTAACTTTACTGTTGTCTTATTTTTTTTATTCAAAAAAGTTAATTTTTTCCAAAAAAAAGTGCGCTTGTAAGACCGCTGCGCAACTACGGTGTGAAAAAAAATATTGCAATGACCGCCATTTTATTCTCTAGGGTGTTAGAAAAAACAATATATGTTTGGGGATTCTAAGTAATTTCCTAGGGAAAAAAAAAAACTTTTTTAAACATGTAAACACCAAAATCTCAAAATGAGGCTGGTCTTTAAGTGGTTAAACGTACCATGGTTACCACTATGCTTAAAAAATACTCCCCTGCTATTTATGCACTTCAGGAGACTCACTTTGTGCCGGAAACAGTTTCATGCCTGGGCTTATGGGCTGGGCATACCATTCCACTCATACTTCTTATTCCAGGGGGATGAATGTAGTGGTACATCATGCCCTGGATTTTCAACTGTTAGACAAATTGACAGATGAGGGGCGATATGTGATACTACTATGTAAAATTCATCAACTGAAATGTATACTTGCTGCCTTGTATGTGCCGCCCCCTTTAGTTCGGACCTTTTGAGAATATTGCTGACGTATCATTTGTGCCACCCTGATATTCCCCTCATTATTATAGGGGATCTGAACTGTTATATGGATCCAGCTTTGAATAAACACCTGCCTGCTTCCCGCACAAAAGCTGGAACGGCACTGCGGAAATTCATGGAGGAGGAAGGATGGACTGATCCGTGGCGTAGCCAAAACCCACTACAGAAGCAATTCTCCCGTTTATCCAAAAACTCACCTATTCCTGTCAAGGATTGACCTGTGCTTGTGCACAGCCCAAACAACACACTCACTGGAGGACATTAGATACCTGGTGAGGGGAGTGTCAGATCATTCGCCCCTATTGGTCTCCTTGGTTGCCAGGCCTGCCCCAGATCTGCCTAGGGCACCATGGAAACTTAACGCTTTTTGGCTCAACCTATCTCCCTCCCATGAACGGATAATGTCTGAAATCTCTGGGTTCTGGCAGCGCCACAAGGATCATCCTGATCTGAGGTTAACCTGGGAGAGATTTAAAGCGTTTCTCAGGTGGATCTTGATCACTGAGGTTCCGGGTATTAAAGCTAAAACAAATGCTATTAAGGATAAGACTGAACAGATGGTAAGCCGGTTGGAGGCAGAGTTTATTGCAAACCCCTCCGATGCAGCCAGGGAAGCGTGGCTGGCTGCACGGGAGGCAGTTGACCGGATCACGTGGGAGGCGGCAGACAGAAAGAAGTTTTTCAATAGATAAGCTTTTTATGAGGAGTGTGAGCAGACAGGCCGTTTACTTGCAAAAATAGTGAAGGCCTCTAAGACATCCCCGTCAATCGAGGCGTTGCGCACCGAGGGAGGGAGGATAGTAAACACCCCTACCCACATTATGAAGGAGTTGGCAAGTTTTTATTCTGACTTGTATAGGTCCAGGGCGAATTACTCGACCACTGAATTGCAAGAGTATCTGCAGGGAATTGAGCTGCCTGGTTTGTCAACTTCCCAGAGTACACTCCTGGATTCCCCAACTAAACTTGAGAAACTACAAGAGGCACTTAGCCTCTTCCTGAATTCAAAGGCCCCTGGGGATGATGGCCTCCCCATGGAAATATTTAAACAATATGGGGGAATTATCCTGCCACGTTTGCTAAAGGTCCTTAATTACGCTAGAGAAAGTCCGTGCCTGCCCGACTCCATAACTAGAGCTAATGTTGTACTTCTCTTAAAACCGGGTAAAGACCCATTAGACCCGGGCTCATACAGACCAATATCGCTCTTGCAGAGCGACATCAAAATCCTGGCGAAGGTCTTGGTCTTACGACTTAATAGGCCCATCTCCTCCATTATCCAATCGGACCAGTCAGGATTTATGCCCCAAAAATCCATGGCCATCAACCTCCGTAGACTTTACCTGAACCTTTAGATGCAGTCAGAAAACATGGGGGATAGGGCCTTGCTGTCACTAGATGCCCATAAGGCGTTTGGCAGCATAGAATGGGAATACCTCTGGGCTGTCATTGGCAAATTTGGCTTTGGCGAGGGGTTCTTGTCCTGGGTGAAACTGTTGCATTGCTCACCTCGGGCGGTCATTAGGGAGGTGGGACACATTTCTGTACCATTCACCTTTCACTCGACAGGGATGCCCACTGTCCCCAGTCCTCTTTGCCATCTAACCCATGGCATCCTTGATTAGAGTGCACCAGGGAGTAAGCGGATTTCAATATGGAGAGATTCAGTAGAAGCTAATGCTATATGCTGACACCACGCTACTTCTGGGGGACACAGCTGACTCCCTGAAGGAAGCTATGGCAGTGATTGGAAAATTTGGGACCTATTCAGGACTTGTAATTAATTGGACCAAATCCTCACTTCTGCTGCTGGACGCAAATTCCGGAAAGCAGAGGGCAGACGATACACGGGATCACTTCAGAACTGCGTGAATTTATCTACCTTAATCTAACCCCACTATTAAATAGAATCCGTGATAGAGCCAAAATTTGGTCCCACCTTAAGATGTCCCTGGTGGGGAGGGTTAATCTCATAAAAATGATTATGCCCTAATTCTTATATGTCCTACACAACACATCAATGGTTATCTCTCTAAAAATGTTCAGAATTATTAATTCCATTTTTAGGGCCTTCATATGGCTAGATAAACCCCAAGGATAAAATTAGAACAATTACAAAAATCCAAGGAAGCGGGAGGCCTCGCCCTCCCTAACCCTTGGGTCTATTATTTGGTGGCTCAGGCGCAACATATCGCCCAGGCTATGCCAGAAGATCTGGGAATGGAGGACAGAAATTTACACTCTGAACCCATTAGGGCCCTAATATGCTATATCACTGGTCTCGACAACGTACCCACGGGTATGGAGGCCCTGGCATATGCAAAGTACAATAAACGATTTCCCACATACCTCCTGATGCAAAAAATATGGAAAAAACTTAGACAGTTACAAGAAGTAGAGGGCTTTACCAGGTACAGCCCGATATGGGCTAATGGATACTATGAGGCACTGCAGTCGTTCGATTGTGGTGCGCTGTGGAGAAGACACGGGGTCACACACATGCAACATATATTTGCCGCAGGAAAATTGATTCCCTTTCCTAAATTGAGGGAGCAATTTCAACTCCAGCAATCAATGCTCTTCTATTATATACAGCTGCAACATGCAGTGACGGCGCAGGCCGGGGGGACCCCGTGGACTCTCTCATCGACCCCGAAACTCCTATATATGGCTGAGGTTTCCCAGTTTAAGGCTTCATTTCTAAAACTTATTCCATGATTCTCAATATCTACCTACAAGGATTTCCCCTGGGACCGTCGAGTAAATGGGAAAGGAATGTGGAAACATTTGAGGACGAAAAATGGGGGGGAGGCACTCCAGACAGTAAAACTTTGCTCCCTAAATGTGGACCAACGGTTATCTCAGTTATACATCATACTTAGAGTACACTACACGCCTGACAGGTTGTTCAGGATGGGAGTAAGACCAGATTCCAACTTCCCCAGGTGTGCGAGAGATCATGGGGACCTAATACATCTGCTCTGGAGGTGCCCCAAACTACATTTGTTCTGGACAGGGGTTCTGGCCACCATTAACAGTCTATTAGACTACCATACCTACAGACCCAAAGCCATGTATACTGGGGATACTAGATTACATTCCTATGGAGGACAGTTTCAAACAGGCCATAGCCAGGGCCGTTTCAGGCTCCCAAGCTGATCCTTAGACATTGGAATGCGATTGACCCTCCAACGGAATGGATTGCCCAAATGGGAGACACCATAAGGTTGGAGAAATACATCTTTCAACATAGAGGTTGCCCGGGAACGTTTGATAAACTATGGGCACCCTGGTTAGATACCCCCGGCCTCTCCCCTGTTGATCTGGTGATGGACAGATTGCTGAGGTAAAAGATGGAAAAAAGAGATACACAGAGGGTGGAGAAAGGAAGGCGCTTACGGCATGCGAATCAGAATATAGTGCTGACGCACATATAATCAGTTCCTTTAGAAGAAATACCGGAACTGCATAATATGAGCTGGTATTGGATGCTAAGTGTAATATATGAATATACCTCTTGCGATGGTAATTGAAATGTATGACAAATTTTGTGCCTTAATTGTGAGCTGTAAAGTTTTTCTATTTGTTCTGTTTTCTAATAAACATCTTTTGATATAAAAAAAAAAACAACATGGAGAGTGCAAAATCTGCAGCTCTACATAAAACCTGGAAGCTGATTGGTTTCTATTACCAAAGCTTAATTGATCAAGCTGAAGTTAGAAGCCAATTGGCTACCATGCACAGCTGCACCAAATTCTGAGTGCTCCAGCTTTAGTAAATGAACCCCTGTGACTTCAGGTTTGAACTCTTCAATCCAGAAGCGGTCTGACTCTAAACTTTTGCATAAATGTCTTGGGGCTAATGGTAGCCTCCTTTGAGTAGGTTACCTTTGTGCAACTCCACTCCAGACATCTACAACCCAATAGTTTGTGATCATGGGACAAATCAGTATCTACACAGGCCAATTAAAGAGGAGGGCCAGTCAAGAAAAAAAAAAAATCAAAATACTGCAGCTGCTGACTTTTAATTGGACACTTACCTGTCCCAGGGTCCAGCGCTGTGGGGGATCGAAGCCCCGCTCATCTCCCCCTCCGTTCAGCGGCGCCGGCATTGCAACTGTGGGCGCCGGGCTGTGGCTTCACAGCCTGGCACCCACTGCGCATGCGCGAGCGGTGCCGCGCGCCGTGATTGGCCGCTCAGACACCTGGGACCTGTAATTGGTCCCAGATGATTGACGGGAGGGAGGGAGCAGAGCTGAGCCCTTCCTGTGCTGAGACGGAAGTGATGTCACCAGCCCAGGCACTGAAAGAGGCAGACTACGAGGGACCCCCTAGCAACAGGCATTTAGAGGTGAGTAAAAAAAAAAAAATCCAAAATGTTTTTTTGTATTTTTTTTTTTTAGGATTTTTCATGTAGTTTTTTTTTTTGGGTGGAACCCCACTTTAAGTTGATGCCAAGGTCCATGCTACCCCTGGCTTGGGGATTCAGGAATAGTTGCCAGCTTGTCAGGCTTGGGAAGAGGGCTGGGGAGGAAGGGGATACCTTGTCAGTTGGCTGTCCCTTTAATCTACTGGAAGGCACTCTGATCATGAATTAGTATGACAACATCACAGTGGTGACATACTTCAATCATCAGGGAGAAACCAGAATTCTTCCTGCAGCAAGAGAGGCAAAGCAGACCCTGTTCTGGACAGAACTTCAAGTTCCAGCAATGTCAGTCATTTATCTTACACTTGAGGCTTTGACAGCTGGCAATGTATGGATGCGGGAGAGTGGTCTCAACAGGGGTGTTGCAGGACTTGTGCCACAGGTGTGGGACACCTGATGTGGATTTCCTGGGCTCCAGGTTTCAACAACAAACTGTCAGGGCTGGGCTCAGCCCTTCTTTCTCTGAGCTGGCCGCTCAGCTGTCGGCTAATTGGCAGCTCCTATATCTCTCCACAGTTACTCAGCTGTTGATGATATCCTGCTAGTCAGTCCTGCCTACTTAAGGCATCCAGTTTAGAGGATCTCTGCCTTCACCTTGGTCAATATCACAGAAAACTATATCCTGCGATCCTGTTCAAAACTTGCTTTGCTGACATCCCTCCTGGCTCCAGATCCTCCTTGCTGTTCCACTACATTGATCCCGGACTTCTGGCTTGGCTGACTATTGGTTCCAGTTACTGAACTTTGGCTATGTTTTGACTACGTTTGTTCTTTTTATTATTAAACAAGTGTGATTTAACTGTACTTCCGTCTTGGCCTGATTTCATGGTTTCTGACAGTAGGCGAAGGCCATGAATTCAGAAGATGCAGTCAATCCACTTGTTGGTAATATTTTTTCCAGATTGGATGAACTAGATCACTGCATGGATCAGTTTGCCATGGCGTTACAAACGCTCCTGAGTCGAACGGCTCACCTGGAATCTCCCACTGTGGCCTCCCGATACAACCGATGTTGCAGGCCGACCCTGCTGTTGCTCCAGTCTCTGTGCAGGCACCCGCCTCGAGTATTACCTCTATAAGAGGTATGTCTGGTTCCGCTCCAATTTCCCAGCAATTTGGGAGCGATCCAGTCCAATGCAGAGGGTTTCTCAACCAGGTTGAGATATACTTTGAGATGCTGCCCCAGGCGTTTCCCACAGGCAGAAGCAAAGTAGGTTTTGTGATATCTTTGCTTTCTGAGAGAGCCTTGGCCTGGGCAAATTCTCTATGGGAGACACAAAAAACTGTTATCTTGAGTTACCCTGAGTTTGTGGCTTCGTTTAAAAGGGTATTTCATGTTCCCGCATGCTCCGCTTCTGCTGCCAAGTGCCTCATGTCCATCTAACAGAGTATGAGAACTGAATTGAATTCCATACTCTGGCAGTAGAGGTTGCGTGGAACAATGAGGCCCCCATGGCAGATTTTTCTCATGGTCTCTCGGATACCATCAAGGATGAGATAGCAGCCCGAGATCTACCCACTTAGCTGGAGACCTTAATCACGTTTGCCAGTCTCATTGACTTCAGACTCAGAGAAAAACTCTTTTAAGGCATGCTTGCGGGAGCCTCTTGTACCGTTGTCTCCAAGCTTTGCAATCCCACCCGTGCCTCCCTCACCTCCCATGCCTCCTGGTACCGAGTCGGTCAATGAAGGTGAACCCATGTACTTGGGTTTCACGGGTCTCTCTGCGGATGAGAGAACCTTTAGGAGGGAGAGATTGTGCCTTTATTGTGGCCAGGCAGGTCACTTTTTAAAGTCTTGTCCTACCCGTCCAGGAAACGCCCGAACCTTGAGGTCCTGTTATGGACAGACCTTAGGTGGCGTTGTTTCATCCCCAGTTATCCATAAGGATAAGCCCCTGGTTTCAGTCACCCTTTCTTGGGCTGAGTCGTCCGTCGAGATACAGACTCTAATCGACTCTGGGGCTGTAGGCCTGTTCATTGATGCTGCCTTTGTATCGAAGCACTCAATTCCGCTGCAGCTGTGTGACACTCCACTTGCCATTGAGGCTCTTGACGGGAGACCTCTACAGCCTGCCCACGTGACTCATGAGACAGTTCCGTTGTCCATGGCCGTAGGGGCTATTTACCATGAGATAATCCAATTCCAAGTTATTTCCTCACCTAATATTGGTTGTCCTTGGTTACAGAGTCACAACCCCTCTATTGATTGGCTCCATGCTGAGGTTCTCTCTCCTGGTCACCACAATGCAGTAAAACATGCTTCCAGAAGGTAGCCAAGGTCCTGTGTACCTCTTCACTCTCCTCCCTGCTGGAGGAGTACCGCGATTTTAGCAATGTCTTTGACAAAAATCAAGCCGGTAGTTTGCCTCCACTCCGGCCGTAAGATTGCGCAATTGACCTTCAACCTGATGCCATACCCCCCCGGGGCCGGGTTTACCCTTTGTCGGTCTTGGATGTTAAGGCCATGGAGGAGTATGTTGCAGATGCACTTTCTCGAGTTCATCCGCAAATCCTTGTCTCCTGCTGGTGCTGGTTTATTCTTTGTGAAGCAGAAGAGTGGTGAACTGAGACCTTGTATTGATTATAGGGGTTTCAATCGTTTCACGATTAAGAATGCCTATCCGATTCCGTTGATCACGGAATTATTTGACCGCCTCAAGGGAGCAACGATTTTCATGAAGCTTGATTTGAGAGGGGCATACAATCTCGTGAGGATTAGGGAGGGGGACGTGTGGAAACCAGAACAGGCCATTACGAGTACCTCATAGTGCCTTTTGGCCTTTGTAACACCCTGGCAGTTTTCCAGGAATTTATTAACGATGTCCTCCAAGATTTGTTGCAGTTATGTGTGGTGGTTTATCTCGATGATATCCTCATTTTCCAAGTCCCTGGAGAGCCACCACACAGATGTCGGTTGTGTGCTTCAGAAACTAAGGGAGAACAATCTCTATTGTAAACTGGAGAAATGCGAGTTCCATCGTGAACAGGTTCAATTCCTGGGTTATGTAATTTCCACTGCTGGTTTTTCGATGGACCCAGAGAAACTTTCGGCAGTTCTATAGTGGCCCTGACCCATGGGTTTACGTCCTCTGCAGTGTTTCCTGGGCTTTGACAACTATTATCGGAAGTTTATTCGTAACTTCTCGTCTCTGGTCAAGCCCCTGACTGATATGACCAGAAAGGACGGTAACCCACAGAGTTGGTCTCCGGAGTTCATTAAGGCCTTAGAGTCTCAAGACTGCCTTTGTTTCTGCTCCTGTGTTGGCACATCCTGATCCCACGTTACCTTTTATCCTTGAGGTTGATGCTTCTAAAGGGTGGTGTTGGTGCCCTTTTGTCTAAACGTCCTACCTCTGAGAGCGCTATGCATCCTTGTGGCTACTTTTCCAACAAATTATCACCTACGGAGTGCAATTACGAGATTGGTGACAGAGAGCTGTTGGCGATCATTTTAGTCCTGAAAGAATGGAGACATCTCCTCGAAGGAACCACTGTGCCGGTTCTCATTCTTACTGACCATAAGAATCTCACAGTCTTGTCTGAGTCTAAACGCCTCTCTCCCAGAAGGGCACAATGGGCTCTTTTCCTGTCAAGTTTCAATTACATTGTCTCATTCTTACCCGGTACGAAGAATGTAAAGGCTGCCAGCGTGTCACGACAATTTTCATCCACTTCCAAGTTGGAGTCGGTTCCAATTCCTCCTGATCATATTCTGGCTACGGTTCGCACCTCCCCTTTGGGTGACAAAATTCTTTCTGATCAGGTCCAAGCGCCTCCTGAGAAACCTTGTGACCACTGCTTTGTCCCAGAGAGTCTCCATACTGCCGTGCTTCAGACTTACCATTCTCCCAAGGCTTCTGGCCACCCTGGGTAGAAACAACGCTTTTGGGCCATTTCCCAACAATTCTGGTGGCCTAGTCTACATGCTGATGTAACTGCCTTCATAAGCTGCCTGTTCCATGTGTGCTGAAAGTAAGACTCCACGACACCTTCTCGTGAGCCTCCTACAACCCATACCCAATGGAGAGAGGCCCTGGACCCACCTGTCTATGGATTTCATTGTGGAGTTACCCAACTCCCAGGGCAACACAGTTATCCTTATGGTGGTTAATTGGTTCTCAAAGATGTGTTGTATTCCACTTAAGAAGTTGCCCACTTCTAAGGAACTGGCTTCCATTTTGCTTGGGAGATTCTTCGCTTACATGGGCTACCCAAGGTCTCAGACAGGGGTAGTCAGTTTGTGTCTTGGTTTTGGCGAGCCTTTTGTGCAGAGTTGGGAATTCAGCTTGCTTTCTCCTCTGCGTATCACCTGCAGTCTAATGGGGCCGCAGAACAAGCCAATCAGTCCTTGGAGCAAATTCTACGTTGCTATATTTCTGACCATCATAACAACTGGTCAGACCTATTACCATGAGCAGAGTTTGCTCACAACAGTGCCTTAAATTCTGCTTCCCATTTGTCCCCGTTTATGGCGAATTATGGTTTTTAACCTTCCATGTTGCCTGACTCGTTTGTTCCGCAGAGTATTCCTGCGTTAGAGGAGCATCTTCGTGGTCTTTGTTGCACTGGGGCACAAGTCCAGGAGGCTTTGCGACATGCTAATGACAGGTACAGACTCCATGCTGACCGCAGACGCCTGGCTGTGCCTTCCTACCAGGTTGGGGACAGGGTCTGGCTGTCATCTCACAACCTCCGACTTCGTGTTCCCTCACTGAAGTTTGCACCTCGGTTTATTGGGCCTTTCCGTATTCTTTGCAGGATTAACCCAGTGGCTTACGCATTAGACCTTCCTTCCAATATGCATATTTCGAATGTATTTCAGGTCTCCTTATTAAAAACTTTGGTCTGAAACTGCTTTACCACCTCAGTGCCACGTCCTCACCCTGTACAGGTTGCGAACCATGAGGAGTATGAAGTACAGTCCATTGTTGACTCCCGTAGGTTCTGTGGGCGCATACAGTACCTGGTGCATTGGAAAAGGTACGAGGAGCGCTCTTGGGTCTCATCCTCGGATGTACATGCCCCTGTCCTCCTCTGATTTCCATAGACGTTTTCCCCTCAAGCCTGGTGGTCCTCTGAGGGGGAGAGGTCGTTGAGGAGGGGGTACTGTCAGGGCTGAGCTCAGACCTTCCTTCTCTGAGCTGACCGATCAGCTGTCGGCTAATTGCCAGCTCCTATCTCTCCACAGTTACTCAGCTGTTGATGATATCCTGCTCATTAGTCCTGCCTACTTAAGCCATTCAGTCCAGAGGATCTCTGCCTTCGCCTTGGTCAGCATCACAGAAACCATCTCCTGCGATCCTATTCAAGACTTGCTTTGCTGACATCCCTTCTGGCTCCAAATCCTGTTTGCTGTTCCACTACTTTGATCCCTGACTTCTGGCTTGGCTAACTATCCGTTCCGGTTACTGAACTTTGGCTCTGACTATGTTTTTTCTTTTTACTTTTATTATTAAACAAGTGTGATTTAACTGTACTTCTGTCTCAGCCTGATTTTATGGTTTCTGACACAAACCAGACAGGTTAGTATCCAGTTACAGGAATCCCATGTCGGAAGCAGTGGATGCACTGGTGGCCCTTATGCCTTCCCTCCCCTGAAACTCCTTTTGCTAAAACAAGATAGAGGGCATTCCAGGATCCTTATTGCTCCTGATTGACCCAGGCAAATGTGGTACATTGATCTGGCAGGACTTCTAGCAGATGCTCTGTGGGCCCTGCCAGACTGACTGATCTTCTGTCCCAGTCTGTGTAGTCTTGCTTCTCAGTCACTGGCCCTAAAGGTCCTGAGAGACAGGGGAATCTCTGAGTCTGTGATTCCTACATTGCTCAAGGCTAGGGAGTTCACTTCTCATAAGGTCTATCATCTAAAGTGGAAGATGTACCTCACTTGGTGTGAGTGCAGGTGCTTTAACCTCAGGAGGTCTCCCACAAGGTTCCCCGAGTCTATTCACCTGTGATTCTGTGGGATCTGAATCTGGTTCTCTTAGAATTCTTAGCATTACAGAAGCCATCGCTTGAACCCAATGGACACATTGCTCGGTTTACTTTCACCATAGTTGCTTTTCTTTAAGCTATCACCCCTGTGAGGCAAGTGTCTGAACTGATGACCTTATCTTGCAGACAACCCTTTTTGGTCTTGCATAGGGATAAGTGATGTTGCAGCCCAGGACTTTTTGCTTACTTAAGGTAGTCTCTGCTTTTCACATTTGCCATGACATTGTTCTGTCATTCCTCTGTCCAACTCCGGTTTATCAAAAGGAAACCTCCCTCTATTGTCTGGATGTCATTCAGGCTGTAGAAGTCTATCTCACAGCCACTACTTATTTATTTATGGATGGGCTCAGTGAGAGCACCCTGGCTTCACCACTATCTTTAGGTGGTTCAGACAGATCATTGTCCAGACTTATGGTCTGAAGGGTTGGGTTTACCCCTTTCCTGTTTAAGTTCACCTTACTAGGGCTAAAAGCGCCTCTCAAGCTTTTACGCATTACTACTTTTATTTCTCAGGCTGGCAACTGGTCGTCTCACCCTTCTTTTAGGTTCCATCAGGTGGATGTTTCTGCCTCATCTGATCCGAAGTGGGCATAGGGTCTATTAGACAGCTCTTTGAGCTGCAGGTGGTCCCCATTTGCTGTTGCTCACCTGGGCTGCTTTTGGACATACTGAAGGTTTAAGATTTCCCATGTCCCTCAGAGGATAAGAAAAACAGATTTTAGTTAGCAGAAAGTAACTTTTTTTATTTTTTTATTTTGGAGTCCACTGAGGGAACATAGGTCCTCTGTGACAATGCTCTTGGTACTGATTTACTAAAAAAAAAATGAAGCTTGCAGGTAGTAGGAGGGGTTATACCCTGAGCTGGCTTATCATCCCCTGGTCCAACCCTCCAATAGGCATTAGTATAACCTGAACTTTTAAGACTTCCAGTGTCCCTCAGTGGACTTGAAAAAAGCGAAGCTGTGCTATAGGAAATATTTAGGCTGGGGCCATACTCACACATGCACAGTCAGGAGGTGTGTATATACACCAGGCACGTGCAGTGAGGTCAGTGGCTGGTGAGGCACTGGCTAATATCAGAGCCAGATACACACAGGTTACATACACCGCGATCGTTAGAGCGACAACAAGAATTCTAGCACTAGACCTCCTCTGTAACTCTAAACATGTAACGTGTAAAAAAATTGAAAGCGTCGCCTATGGAGATTTTTAAGTGCTGAAGTTTGGCACCATTCCACAAGTGTGTGCAATTTTAAATTGTGACATGTTAGTGATCTATTTACTCGGCGTAACATCGTCTTTCATAGTATACAAAACAAAATCGGGCTAACTTTAGTTTTTTTTTATTCATGAAACAGTTTATTTCCAAAAAAAAAAATGCATTTGAAAAATTGCTGTGCAAATACCGTTGCAATGACCAACATTTTATTCACTAGGGTGTCTGCTAAAACAATATACATAATGTTTGGGAGTTCCGAGTAATTTTCTAGCAAAAAAAATAAAATTTTTACATGTAGGAGAGAAGTGTCAGAATTGGCCTGGGTGGCAAGTGGTTAATTACCATAAGTAAGTAATATACAAATTATTATATATTGTTTTTAAGGTAATTTACTATATTTTCAAAAAACTGTACTTAAGCCACCTTAAGCAGGTGGCTTAACGGACAAATTACTGAAGTTTGGAGTTTTAACCTCAAACCAGTAATTTCACAGTAAATAGATAAATAATACATTATCTTATAACATATAGTATAAATTATTATGATTTATATGTATGATTTATATTTAATTATATGATTTAGCATGTACCTTTTCAGCAGCAGCAGATTCTCATTCTCCCTCTTAACCACTTCACGCAAATAGCCGTACCTGTAAGTCGGTATTTTGATGCTAAATACCGGGGTTATAGCAGCAGCTAGCTGCCATAACCCCAGTATATTTGGGAACGGCGTGCGTTTCTCTTTGAGATAAAAGAGGTCTCCGTGGCAGATTCGCTGCGAGATCACTTTTATCGGTGGCAGGAGTGGTGCCCTCCCTCCCGCCACGCTCCGGTCGTCTCCGCCGCTTACCGGACCCGTCGGTAGCAGTGGAAACGATTGCGTCCTCTCCTGTGGATGCCTGGCTGCCGACTGAGGGGAAGATGGCATGGGAGGGTGGAAGCAACGTCAAACGTCACTTCTGCCCATAGCTCTTAAAGGAGAAATGTATTTATTTATTTTGATTGCATTTTAGTGTAAATGAGATCTGAGGTCTTTTGGACCCCAGATCTCATATTTTTTTGTTTACAAACTTTTTATTAGGTACATAATAGTGGTACAAAATATTTGACATAAGTCCAGTAAATTACAATATATAATAATAATTGGAAAATATGGAATGTAGTAATGCAAAAACGTAGAAGAATAATAATTTCTTATATTTAATACATATGGTATACCAATAATCAGGTAGTGGTTTAAGTGTGGATTTAGTGTATACTGAGTGGTATTGAATGAAAGTGGGTTTTCCAAATGAGGTTTAAAAGGTGGTCAGAGTATATAAACCAGGGTTTCCATTTTTTTTCAAGTAAATGAGTGGCGTTGTGTAGGGTGTGAAATTTTTTTTCCCATCAGGTAAATGTTATTGAATCTAGATTTTAGTTGAATAATTGGTAGGTCTGAGGATTTCCAGTGAAGAGCTACAAGCCAATGAATAGAGACACAGATTGTGTGAACTAGTCTTAGGTTGTGAATATTTAAACCTGGAATTGGTGTGAATAATAAGCAGTTGGGGAGAGTAAGTTTTATGTTTTATTTCTGATATTCTAGAGGCGCATTTTTCAAGTTGTTTCCATATCATAGAAACTTTTTCACATTCCCAAAAGATGTGTGGGAAGGAGCCGATGGAATTGCAATCTCTGTAGCATGTTTGGGGAACAGTGGGGAAAATAGAATGTCATTTTTTTGGTGTGTAATACCATCTTGTTAGTAATTTTATTGCAGTTTCCCTAATAGTGATAGATCTTGTGCATTTAAGTTATTGATGCAGTCTAACCATTTTTCTGGGGGGAGTAAGATATCACATTCTTGTTCCCATTTTAGCATATAGGGAAGTTTAGTTTGAGAGTTTATGTTAATCATGTTTGTATATATCTCAGATATTAATCCGGGACCTCTTGGGGATCTGGAAGATACATTTTCATAAAATGTGGGGGCTTTCATATCGGTTGTTGAGAAGTGTGTGTTATAAAAGGATCTTATTTGGAGGAATCTACTCAGTTCAATATTGGGAATGTTGTATTTGGTTATTAATGACGAGAAGGAAATAAATTAGGTGTTTTCAATAAATTTTTTGAGAGTGGTCAGGTTATTGTTGATCCACCAAGAATATTCATGTCTTGATGTTGTGCTACAAATTTTGGGTCTCCTATAAAAGAGACATAGAGAAGTGGGGTAGAGGACATTTAGATTTGTTTGTAATGTAGTTTCCACAACTGATAAGAGTGAGCTACTGAAAGATTAAGTTTTTCTAAAGTGTGATTAGGGATTTTATTGCCCCATAATAGCCCAGATATAGAATAAGGTTGTATAGTGTCTTTCTCAAATATTACCCATGGAATTTTTGGGTTTTGTATGTGCCATTGGGTTATTTGGGACCATCGTGCAGCAAGGTAATATAACCAGATGTCAGGGAGTCCCAAACCGCCCTGTTTAGGGGATTTGTATAATATTGATTTGGCTATACGAGGATGAGAGTCGGACCATATGAATTTATTGATATCTGATTGGAATTTGGTGATGATCAGTTTATTTAATCTTATTGGAAGGGCCCTAAATAAGTATAATAATTTTGGTAGAATAAAAAAACAAGGAAGCGTGGGATCAAGGGGACAGTGGCTGATGTTGGCCCGATCATGCTCCCACCCTGGAAATGACTGGACTATATCGGTACAGATAAATAACAATGAGCAGTTAAGTAAAAGGATTTATTACAAAGAAAGAAATTACATAGTGTACTTGTTAAAATTGCAAAAACAGAGGCTCGGAATTGCCCAAGAGACATCTGTTGTTACAGGGTATAGAATGGTCTGGTTCTCGACTAGTTTCGCGGTATTACCGCTTCCTCAGGAGGACCAATCTATGAGAAAGATAGTACATAATAATGCAGACAATATGCATACAAAGATCATAATACAGCATGTAAAAAGACACCATAAGAGATAAATAGAGAAGTGGCTTACCCTATATCTAGGTGAATATGTGCGGCACCCAGCTGCCCAAACATAACTCCCCCGCGGCGGACAAGGGGGATTGTGCGAAATTCCCTGAATGGATAACAAATAGCAATTGAGGGATCTAATATGTTAGCTGGTTGGGGGTAAAAAAAGGGGGGGAGGATAGCTGTTAGCATGAAAGAGGGAGATAATGAGGGGCAAAAGGGAAGGAAGGGAAAAAGAAAGGGAGAGAGGAGAGGGGTAAGAGGGGGAAGGAAAATGGGGAAAGGAAAAGTTGGGATGGGGAGGGGAAAAAGGAGGAGGGGGGGGGGAGGGAAACAACAGGGAAGGAGGGGAAAGGGGAAAGGACAAGAGGGTCGTAGGAAGGGAGAAGAGGGGGGGGAGGGAAAGGGAGGGAAACCAGGGAAGGGGAGGGTGGGAAGGGGACAGGAGGTAGGGGGGGGGAAAGGGAGGGAAGGACGGGGAGGATCAGGAAAGAGGAAACGGGAGGGGGGGGAAAGGGGGGGAAAAGGAGGGAACAAGAAGAGACAGACAGGGCATAGAACCGGGGAGGAAAGGAAGAGTAAAATTGCCCGCACCCTCGCTAACGATATTGAGGTATAAGTTAAAGCTTACCATGGTAAGGGGTGATAAGGTATCAAGCCACATGGGGGCTTCATGATAGCGCAGAGGTCGGATGGCCCGTAGGGGGCAGGAGCATCCAATATGTCCGCCAAGTGGGGCACCAAGGGGGTACATGGGTGTGGGAGCCCAACAGTGTAAGGGGATACCCACAGGGTGATATGGAAGTCTGTCAATAAAAAACGTATCGCATATAACATGAGATACAGGGTAGTATCCGTGAAACGGTATCAATAATAGATAACGTGGGGTAAAGGATAGTATCCAGGGTAAAATTAAGGACAAACGTACCCAAAGGATTCCCGGTAGAACAACGGAGGCGTCCCTTCCATCCAAGCCCACGTGTGCAACCTTTAGTGGGGAGAGCCGCACTGCTTACCCAAAAGGCCCGAGGGCCCATTAAGTGAGCTCCCCAACCCGGAAACAGTCACGACGCCGCCGTCCCGCGGCGTCTGACGTCACCATCTGGCGGCGCCCGACGTTGCCGGGTCAGTTTCTCCGCACTGCGCAGGTGCGCGACCAGCGCTACTGCGCAAGCGCGTTCGAGGCAAGCCAATGGGCGGGGAGCCCTGGGCTCGACGAGAGCAAGCAGGGAATAAACGATGACGTCATCCCTGCCAGGAGAAACACAAGTCCGCCGCTAGGGAGACATAGGCAGTCAGGAAACGCACCAGGCACCCAGGGATCGCCACAAAAATAAAACAATGAAACAAAGATAAAAAAGGAAAATAAATACTGTAAAACAATTACAAGTACAATTGGGTATAAGTGGCAGTGTGAATGCCACAATAACAATTACGGTGTTTGGTGAACACTGAGGAAATTGACACTCCATAGACGGCACAGAGGGGGCAACTACCAACGTAATCGATAATGGATACACATAGGGAGTAGTAAACTTAAAGTTACAGGCACTCAGGGGAAAGAAAAAGGGGTGTGTTATCCACCCAATGAATATGCACAAATTTTGAGTATAGCCTCTTGTAAGCGAAAATAATAATTTGTTAGAACCGTACCATCATCCAAATTAATATACAAAAACAAGGAAGAGTGGGATCAAGGGGACAGTGGCTGATGTTGGCCCGATCATGCTCCCACCCTGGAAATGACTGGACTATATCGGTACAGATAAATAACAATGAGCAGTTAAGTAAAAGGATTTATTACAAAGAAAGAAATTACATAGTGTACTTGTTAAAATTGCAAAAACAGAGGCTCGGAATTGCCCAAGAGACATCTGTTGTTACAGGGTATAGAATGGTCTGGTTCTCGACTAGTTTCGCGGTATTACCGCTTCCTCAGGAGGACCAATCTATGAGAAAGATAGTACATAATAATGCAGACAATATGCATACAAAGATCATAATACAGCATGTAAAAAGACACCATAAGAGATAAATAGAGAAGTGGCTTACCCTATATCTAGGTGAATATGTGCGGCACCCAGCTGCCCAAACATAACTCCCCCGCGGCGGACAAGGGGGATTGTGCGAAATTCCCTGAATGGATAACAAATAGCAATTGAGGGATCTAATATGTTAGCTGGTTGGGGGTAAAAAAAGGGGGGGAGGATAGCCGTTAGCATGAAAGAGGGAGATAATGAGGGGCAAAAGGGAAGGAAGGGAAAAAGACTGTATGGTGATACCTGCCTCATGTGTCATTGCATCCCCAACTCAATCTTCTTGGGATACCCTTCACCCATCTAATCACATGGCCCCCCCTTTTGTGGGTCGTCATCACACTATATCATCCTTCATTATCCCTCACATTCACGGCACACTTGTACACTTTTTCACTCTTCATGCACTTTTATAATCTCTGTCCCTCACTCTCCACAATTCCATTCACCTTCTTACTTTCCTAACTGTTTCGTTCACATACTTCCCATCATCCAGAATGTGCCCGCAGTCCAGTGATCGCCTATGGCTGCGGTTTCTTACTTTTATTACCACTAATAACCATTCTTAGTGCACTACCCTCTTCACCTTACACAATGGCTCCCGTTAGTGGGTTCCCCTTGTAATCTGTGCCGTCTATGGAGTGTCAATTTCCTCAGTGTTCACCAAACACCGTAATTGTTATTGTGGCATTCACACTGCCACTTATACCCAATTGTACTTGTAATTGTTTTACAGTATTTATTTTCCTTTTTTATCTTTGTTTCATTGTTGTTTTATTTTTGTGGCGATCCCTGGGTGCCTGGTGCGTTTCCTGGCTGCCTATGTCTCCCTAGCGGCGGACTTGTGTTTCTCCTGGCAGGGATGACGTCATCGTTTATTCCCTGCTTGCTCTCGTCGAGCCCAGGGCTCCCCGCCCATTGGCTCGCCTCGAACGCGCTTGCGCAGTAGCGCTGGTCGCGCACCTGCGCAGTGCGGAGAAACTGACCCGGCAACGTCGGGCACCGCCAGATGGTGACGTCAGATGCTGCGGGACGGCGGCGTCGTGACTGTTTCCGGGTTGGGGAGCTCACTTAATGGGCCCTCGGGCCTTTTGGGTAAGCAGTGCGGCTCTCCCCACTAAAGGTTGCACACGTGGGCTTGGATGGAAGGGACGCCTCCGTTGTTCTACCGGGAATCCTTTGGGTACGTTTGTCCTTAATTTTACCCTGGATACTATCCTTTACCCCACGTTATCTATTATTGATACCGTTTCACGGATACTACCCTGTATCTCATGTTATATGCGATACGTTTTTTATTGACAGACTTCCATATCACCCTGTGGGTATCCCCTTACACTGTTGGGCTCCCACACCCATGTACCCCCTTGGTGCCCCACTTGGTGGACATATTGGATGCTCCTGCCCCCTACGGGCCATCCGACCTCTGCGCTATCATGAAGCCCCCATGTGGCTTGATACCTTATCACCCCTTACCATGGTAAGCTTTAACTTATGCCTCAATATCATTAGCGAGGGTGCGGGCAATTTTACTCTTCCTTTCCTCCCCGGTTCTATGCCCTGTCTGTCTCTTCTTGTTCCCTCCTTTTCCCCCCCTTCCCCCCCCCTCCCGTTTCCTCTTTCCTGATCCTCCCCGTCCTTCCCTCCCTTTCCCCCCCCCTACCCCCTGTCCCCTTCCCACCCTCCCCTTCCCTGGTTTCCCTCCCTTTCCCCCCCCCCCTCTTCTCCCTTCCTATGACCCTCTTGTCCTTTCCCCTTTCCCCTCCTTCCCTGTTGTTTCCCTTCCCCCTTTCTCCCCCCTTTCCCCTCTTCCCCCCTCCCCCCCTCCTCCTTTTTCCCCTCCCCATCCCAACTTTTCCTTTCCCCATTTTCCTTCCCCCTCTTACCCCTCTCCTCTCTCCCTTTCTTTTTCCCTTCCTTCCCTTTTGCCCCTCATTATCTCCCTCTTTCATGCTAACGGCTATCCTCCCCCCCTTTTTTTACCCCCAACCAGCTAACATATTAGATCCCTCAATTGCTATTTGTTATCCATTCAGGGAATTTCGCACAATCCCCCTTGTCCGCCGCGGGGGAGTTATGTTTGGGCAGCTGGGTGCCGCACATATTCACCTAGATATAGGGTAAGCCACTTCTCTATTTATCTCTTATGGTGTCTTTTTACATGCTGTATTATGATCTTTGTATGCATATTGTCTGCATTATTATGTACTATCTTTCTCATAGATTGGTCCTCCTGAGGAAGCGGTAATACTGCGAAACTAGTCGAGAACCAGACCATTCTATACCCTGTAACAACAGATGTCTCTTGGGCAATTCCGAGCCTCTGCTTTTGCAATTTTAACAAGTACACTATGTAATTTCTTTCTTTGTAATAAATCCTTTTACTTAACTGCTCATTGTTATTTATCTGTACCGATATAGTCCAGTCATTTCCAGGGTGGGAGCATGATCGGGCCAACATCAGCCACTGTCCCCTTGATCCCACTCTTCCTTGTTTTTGTATATTAATTTGGATGATGGTACGTTTCTAACAAATTATTATTTTCGCTTACAAGAGGCTATACTCAAAATTTGTGCGTTTGGTAGAATAAACATTTTAATGGCAGTTATTTTTCCTAAAAATGATATATTGAATGATTTCCATGTTTTCAAGGACGGTCTTAATTTTTGTAGCATAGGGGAATAATTCTTAGAGGATAAGTTATTGATGTCTGGGGTGAGGTGGATACCTAGATAAGGTAGAGTTTCTGTAGTCTATGTGAAATTAAATGAAGTGTGAATGGTGTCAAATTGAGATGGTGATATATTTATGGGAATGCCTATGGATTTTGAGACATTTATTGATAGTCCTGATAGGGTAGAGACAGCTTTAATAGTATTCAATAGGTTTGGTAGTGCTATGTTAGGTTGGGTGAGGAATAATAACATGTCGTCCGCGTACATACTGAGTTTGTATGTTTTATCCTTAGAGTTGTATCCTTTTATGTCTGGGTGTTGCAAAATAGCTACTGCTAAAGGTTCAATTGTTAGGGCAAATAATAAAGGTGAAAGGGGACAGGCTTGTCGGGTTCCCCTTCCAACTTTGAAAAAAATCTGAATTACAGCCTGGTAGTTTTACTCTAGTGGAGGGGTTGTTATAGAGAGCATGAAATGCTTGAATAAATCCTCCTTTAAAACCATATATTTGTAGAATTAAGTCAAGATATCTCCTTGTCAAACGCTTTATTTATATCAAGACTTAATAATAAGACAGGTTGAGATTTGATGTTTGCGTCTTGGATTATATTCGTCACCAATCGGATATAGTCCGTGATCGGTCTGCCTGGAATAAATCCAGATTGGTAAGGGGATATCAGAGAGGGGATTATTGTTGCTAATCTGTTGGCTAATAATCTGGAAAACATTTTTACATTATTACTTACTGATATTGGTCTATAGTTTTGAGGTAGTGTATGGTCTTTATTTGGTTTTGGGATTAAGCACATGTTCACCAATAACATCTCTTCGGGGAATAAATCACCTTTCAGGATGTTGTTGTATAGCTTTGTTAGTGTTGGGGGAGGAAGTTAGGAAAATTGTTTATAGTAAAATGAGGAAAATCCATCTGGGCCAGGGGCTGAATTTCTTTTAAGGGATTTGATTATTGGAAGGATTTCTTCTTCAGTAAAGGGAGCGTTTAATGTGTCAATCTGAGCGGTAGTCAATGAGGGTACAGGAATTTTGTTTAGCCATTCTATATTAGTGGGATGTAATGTAGAGGTTGGTTTGGAGAGAAGGTCTGAGTAGTATTTTGTGAACATGGAAAGTATATCTTGTGGATGGGTGATCAATTGATTAGTATTATTCTTAAGTTTGTAGACATGAGTACAATTGTTTGGTTTAATTTACGGGGAAACATTATCGAGTAAGTATTGCTAGATAAGAAAAATTTTGCTTTTGACCAATGGAGAGCTTTTTCAGCTTTGAAAGTGAGTAAAGAGTCTAACTTCGGTGCGTTTTGGGGAAATTAAGGTGTAGATTCCAGGGTCATGTGTGTTAGAGTGTTCCTTATATAGTTTATGAAGCTCTATCGTTAGAGAGTGAATCTTTTTCCATCCCTCTTTGTTGTTCTGAGAGGCTAGCCTGATAAGGCAGCCGCGTAGGACCGCATTATGTGCCAGCCAAAGAGTAGTAGGATAAATATCTGGTGTGGCATTTGTTGTGAAATAGTCCTTAATATCAGAGGTTATCTTGTGATGTTGCTTAGGGTCAGTGAGTAAAGCCTCATTAAGTCTTTAAGAGTAAGGGGTTGAAGCAAGTCCTATGAATTGGGTGCCAAGCGTAGCGATATGATGATCAGACCATGTGCATGGGTGTATTGTAGCTTCATATGCATTGGCGAGGATGATAGGAGTGCAAAAAAGGTAATCCAAGCGGGAATATGAATCATGGGCATGTGAAGAGAAGGTGTATTCTTTTGCACCTATATTGAGTGCTCTCCATGTGTCAATAACTTGCAGTTCATTAATATATCTGGAGGTAGTATGTGAAAATGTTTTTGAGGATTGGTTTGGTTTACTACGGTCTAAGTTGGGGTGTAATACAGAATTGAAGTCACCTCCTAAAATTATATGAGACGAGAGATAGCGTTGTAGGGTGTGAAAAAATTGTGTGACAAATATTGTTTGTGCGTCATTCGGTGCGTATATATTGGCAATTGTTAGTTCTCTACCTGATATTATACCTTTAATGATACTAAATCTACTGTCTGGATCCTTGTAAACCTGTTGAATATCGAGTGGGATGTAATGTAGAGGTTGGTTTGGAGAGAAGGTCTGAGTAGTATTTTGTGAACATGGAAAGTATATCTTGTGGATGGGTGATCAATTGATTAGTATTATTCTTAAGTTTGTAGACATGAGTACAATTGTTTGGTTTAATTTACGGGGAAACATTATCGAGTAAGTATTGCTAGATAAGAAAAATTTTGCTTTTGACCAATGGAGAGCTTTTTCAGCTTTGAAAGTGAGTAAAGAGTCTAACTTCGGTGCGTTTTGGGGAAATTAAGGTGTAGATTCCAGGGTCATGTGTGTTAGAGTGTTCCTTATATAGTTTATGAAGCTCTATCGTTAGAGAGTGAATCTTTTTCCATCCCTCTTTGTTGTTCTGAGAGGCTAGCCTGATAAGGCAGCCGCGTAGGACCGCATTATGTGCCAGCCAAAGAGTAGTAGGATAAATATCTGGTGTGGCATTTGTTGTGAAATAGTCCTTAATATCAGAGGTTATCTTGTGATGTTGCTTAGGGTCAGTGAGTAAAGCCTCATTAAGTCTTTAAGAGTAAGGGGTTGAAGCAAGTCCTATGAATTGGGTGCCAAGCGTAGCGATATGATGATCAGACCATGTGCATGGGTGTATTGTAGCTTCATATGCATTGGCGAGGATGATAGGAGTGCAAAAAAGGTAATCCAAGCGGGAATATGAATCATGGGCATGTGAAGAGAAGGTGTATTCTTTTGCACCTATATTGAGTGCTCTCCATGTGTCAATAACTTGCAGTTCATTAATATATCTGGAGGTAGTATGTGAAAATGTTTTTGAGGATTGGTTTGGTTTACTACGGTCTAAGTTGGGGTGTAATACAGAATTGAAGTCACCTCCTAAAATTATATGAGACGAGAGATAGCGTTGTAGGGTGTGAAAAAATTGTGTGACAAATATTGTTTGTGCGTCATTCGGTGCGTATATATTGGCAATTGTTAGTTCTCTACCTGATATTATACCTTTAATGATACTAAATCTACTGTCTGGATCCTTGTAAACCTGTTGAATATCGAGGGGAAATGATTGATGAATAAAAATAGCAACTCCTTTGGTTTTGTTAGAGGCTGTGGTGTAGAAAAATTGGTTGAAGGCTTGGTGAAAAAAGGTTGGATGGTTGTCCTTCATGAAATGTGTTTCCTGTAATAGGATAATTTTGGCATTTAATTTTTTATACTGTATGAATGCTTTTTTCCTTTTATTAGGGGAGTTGAAGCCTTGCACATTGTGCGAAATTAATCTAATGTTTGGGGGTGTATCTGAAAGCATAAATGGCATACTAATATAATTTGAAGGTTTTAGAACGACGTGCAAGGAAACAGACAGGGATACCACTCCATTATTTAACCTGAGAATATAAAAATTCCAAGATATTGTACCATATTTGTAAAAACATGTAGAAACGGATATTTTACTTATACCATATTTTAGATGTACCTTAATTTTAACTAAAAAAAATAATAAGGGGTTGGGAGAGAAATAATTGTCCAACCAACGGTGAATACTCAATAGACCAATACGTCTCCATCTCAGTCGAATTAATCTATAGTCTATGAGACTAATAGAAAAAAAAATGAAACAAAAAAAAGATTAAAGAAAATTGAATGGAATACATCCAAAATCGCTTGAAAAAGTGAGAGACTGAGTGGGGCATACAGGTAGGAAGCCGCAACAAATGTAATCATATTTAAAACTGTGCAATTATAATTTCGAAACAATAAATATTCTTTAAATGAAATTATAATGTAACGTCAACATATTTGTAATGGAAGGAAAGTATTTCAGTGTCAGTTATTTATAACTTTTCTACCTCAAACCTAGAAAAGTACAGTAGAATACTATGGTATCCAGGTAACCCACAGATAAGTAAGAAGTGGGACATATATGTAAAGTCATGAAAAAATAAAAACAAAAAAAAACAAACAATAATAATAACAACTTCAGTCTCATCTGTGACTGTAGGGAAAACATTTTCCAACTGTTCTATATGGAAAGCCCTCCCCAATAATAAAAAACAGGAACAAAGAGGGTTTTACAAAATAAAGAAAAAAAAAAAAAAAAAAGAGTGCGTCGATATATCTCATATATATATTGTCCAGGGTAGATATAAAAAAAAAAAAAGTCAAAGATTCCAGAATGTGAACCCTCCTTTTGATATTTATGGACATGTAATAATGACGAGGATAGGAAGACTTTATAGTATATAATTTTTCCCAGATCTCATATTTAAGAGGTCCTGTCATGCTTTTTTTTCTATTACAAGGGATGTTTACATTCCTTGTAATAGGAATAAAAGTGACCCATTTTTTTTTTTAAACAGTGTAAAAAAAAAACGAAAAGTAAAATAAAATAAGAAAAAAAAATAAAATTTTTTTTAAAGCTCCCCGTCCAGACGAGCTCGCGCGCAGAAGCGAAAGCATATGTAAATGGTGTTCAAACCACACATGTGAGGTATCGCCGTGATCGTTAGAACGAGAGCATACATTTTTAACCTGGACCTCATATGCAACTCAAAACTGGTAACCTGTGGAAATTTTGAAACATCGCCTATAGAGATTTTTAAGGGTAAAAGTTTGTCGCCATTTGTCGCAATTTTGAAGCGTGACATGTTGGGTATCAATTTACTCGGCGTAACATTATCTTTCACAATATAAAAATAATTGGGCTATCTTTACTGTGGTCTTATTTTTGAATTCAAAAAAGTGTATTTTTCTTCCCCAAAAAAGTTGCTTGTAAGACCGTTGCGCAAATATGGTGTAACAGAAAGTATTGCAATGACGGCCATTTTATTCTCTAGGGTGTTAGGAAAAAAAAATGATTTTAACTTGTAAACAAGTGTAAAAAAGAGGCTTGGAGCGGAAGTAGTTAACTGTGTGAGAAAAACATGGGATTATGGGTAAATCTTACACACATAAACACGTTTTTTTTCCTTCTAGGTAAGAGGGCTAGGCGAGTTTTTTGGGTTATTTTTTTTTTTTTAGACACATGACCCCTTCTATGACATTGCAGTAAGAGGCCAGCCTCCACTGCACCGTTTTTATTGGACAGCTTGGGCCCATGGTACTTTACCATTGCTCAAACACTCCAAGCTGTCCATTGAACTTAGTGCTTAGAAGCGAGAGACACTTGAGCTCATCCTCTCAGTCTGCTGCAAACAGTGTGCCAGCTTGCATTTAAACTGGCTGCTCTGTATTTAGCTTCTGCCAGGCTGCACAAGGAGCCCCATATCTCCAGAACCATAGATGATAGGAGCCCAGTGGTGGGGTAGGACTTCAGCAACCTACCCCCCAAATTTGGGGTCTCTGTGACCCCTGGTCGCCGAGCTACAACCCTTCAAGTTGATCGTTTTTTTTTTTGTTTTGTTTTCTTCTTTTTTTTATGCTCATGGCAGTTGAGGCAAAGCTTCCCCCAGCACATATCCGACCCCCTGCAAACACTAACCCTCTCTTCTCCCAAAGCTTTCCGCAGCACATAACTGACCACCCAGCACTAGCCTTCTCCCCTCCCATTGCGTCCCTCCAGCACATATCCAACTCCCCCCATGCTAGCCCTAGCTCTCTCCCCTCCCAAAGCACCCCCAGCACATATCTGACCTCTCAACCCCCTGCTAGCACAAGTACCCTTTTTTCAAAGCACCCCCTAGCACATATCGTCTTACCCCCTCCCCCAAATCAAAAAGATGCCATCTGCCACAGAGGGGATGATAATGGCATTTGGGACCTGGCACCCCCCAGAGATGCAGAGAATTTACCCTGAATGCCCAAACTATTGCCCTCCTGCTAGGAAATGTAGTTGAGAACTTGTTCCAGCACTGGGCTCAAGGACTCAGCCAGATTCATAGGATGATGGAATTTTGTTCAAATATCAGGAAAGGCCCATGAAAACTGGTACGGTTGGGGAGGTATGGATTTGTATTAGAATAGGGGGAGAGGATTTGTGTTTTGGGGAAAGGGTTTGTACTGGGAGGGGGGATTTGGGTGGGAGGATTTGTGATGGAACTGGGGAGAGGACTTATGTAGGAGGGGCTTGGAGGAAATAGGATTTGTGCTGGAGAGGATGAGAGGAGATGAATTGTTCTAGGATAGGGAGCATGTCGTGTTGGAAGGGGGGATTTGGGGGAGAGGATTTGTACTGGTAGGGTGATTTATACTTGGATGGAGGATGTGGGGTTGGAGTATTTGTGCTGGGAGGGGGATTTGGGGGGTGAAAGAAGATTTGTGCTGGGAAGGGGGATTTTTCAGGCAGAAGGTTTGTGCTAGAAGTTGGATTTTTTTCAGGGGGGGGGGTAGGGGATGGGAGTCGGAGAAAGAGAGATTTGTACTACAAGAGAGATTTCTTTTTTTTGGGGGGGGGGGGGAGTTGTACTGGAATGGGGGGCTCTGCTGGGAGGGAGGATTTGTTGGGTGTAAGTGGATTTATTCTGAGAGGGGTATTGGGAGCAAGGAGGGTTTGTGCTGGTTGGGGAAGAGGATTTGTATTAGGAAGGGGATTTAAGGGGAGTGGGGATACATGCTGGGATGGGGAAGAAGGGGGGATTGTGTTAGGACTGGGGTTTTGGGGGATGATGGAGGAGGGGGGGATTGTTCTGGGAGGAGGAGAAATGTATTTTGATGGTGGGGTGGAGGGTGAGCATAAAGTTTAGTGCTGGATTTTTGCAGGAGAGAAAGTGGGAATTTTTGATGAAAGGATAAAGTGGAAGAGAGAATTGCTTGCTATGTGAATTTTGCACTCTGCTTACACACCCCTGACTCCCGCACTCCTGTTGTCTCCCAGGTCTTTTACAATCTTATAGTGTATACTTCAAATAAAAAAAAAAAATGCCATGCACCGCTAAAGTGTTCAGGTTTGGCTTGAAGATAGGGTGGCAACCCAAATTAGTCTGCTGACCCATGAAACTCACTCCCTATGTGGTTGGTATCTTCTTTCATTTGTTATTAAAGTGGTATCTGCCTAACCATAACTATTCTCAAAAATGCCCCCCCCCCTCCCCCTGCCCCCGCTTACTACTGACTCCTAAAATCTGCCTCACTTACTACGGACCCCTGCACTGTGTCCTTTTAAGCCATGGCCAATATTCAGCGCAATGAGAACCACACTCAATAATTGATGCGGCATGAAGCCACACTTATAATTTTGCACACAGGCCCACTGCTTTCAGAAAACATCCCCATAGTCAGCTTTACTGAGCAGTGCAAGAGGCACCATCTTGTGTCGCTCTTGCAGTTTGAAAGCTGAACCCCCCCCAGGAAAAAAACAAAATTATCTACGGCCCTGCTCCAGATTCCTAACACGCTGGCTTTCCCGCACAGTTCGCCAATGTTCCCCACACACTGCGCCGACGTTCCCCTATACCCAGTGCCGGCTGGTGGTATTTTTTTGGGGGGCCAAACGTCCAAACCCCCCCACCAGGTCGGTGGCACCCCCCCCTCCCCGGCATTTACCCCATGTAGGTGGCGACCGGGCTGCAGGCCCCTACGGGCAGCGGCTTCTGTGTCCTCTCCTCCTCGACTTCGGCAGCAGGCGGTGGCTCCTGTGTCCTCTCTTCCTCGGATTCGGCAGGGGGCAGACAGTGGCTCCTTTGTCTTCTCCTTCTCGGCCTCGGCGGCAGGCAGCGGGCGGCGGCTCCTGTGTCCTCTTCTTCTCGGCTACGGCGGCAGACAGCAGGCAGGTAGCGGCTCCTGTGTACTCTCCTGCTCGGCTTCAGCGGCTTCCGGTGTGCGGCTCCTTCCTCCTCCTCCTAGGATCGCCTGTCCTTTCACCCAATCGGGTGACGGGTCTCAAGACCCACTTCCCGATTGGCTGGGAGGAGGATCAGTGTAGCGATTCGCTATTGTCACACAACTGGGTGGGATCAGAGTGCCCTGCGTCCCGAGCCCACCTCTTTTTTGAAGCCTCTTAGAGCCTCTGGCTCTAATCACGTGCTTCAAAAAGAAAAACACCCCCCCCGCCATTGGAATCCAAGCGCCCGGCGCCCTGCTGTATGTAGATCAGGGGGTCAGACGCATGGATGGGGGGGTGGCACCCATGCACCCCTAATTGACGGGCCGCCGATTCCCATACCGCTACAGGATTAGCTGATGTTAGCTGGAGACCAAGCCATCAAGCAAGCAATGCTGTGCGCAACATTACTTCTGTATCGCACCCCATAAGGAGCCGCAAGTAGAATAGGATCCCCCACCCTGTACAGCCAGGCACACCGAATTTTGACATGCACTCAGAGTCAGAGAACTGTCCAGTACTTTGTTTTTTCTTTTTGTTTTATTGAGGGATTAGAACTTGGATAGGGATTGGGAATTATGGGATGCTCACTTGACTCCAAAACAAACCCAGGGACAACTTTACTTATATAGTCTATATATACTTAGGGCTGCTGATATAAATCATGGGGCCCTGTATAGCCCATCTGACAGGGCTCCCCCAAAATATAAAAATTATATTTCCATTAAAAAAAAACATTAAAATCATTAATAGCGGGCAGCAGGGGCAATTGAATCCTTGACAGCGTAGGCGATTGGTTAGGGCCGGGGGGGGGGGGGTGTGTGTGGATGACGGGAGCTGATCAAATACAGGAACCAATCCCCTAGATGTCTCTCCCTGCAGCAGATGAAAGCCAATGGGAGGGAGAGAAGAAAAAGCCAGCTTTTAGCTGCTGCAGGGAGAGACACCCAGAGTATCAGTTCCTCCAATAGCCCCCCTCTATTAGTTCCTCTAATTGATTTACAGATCACCCCTCCACTACCCATATCCAATTCCCCTGCTGCCTGGCCCCCCTGCTGGCCTGGCCCCTGTACAGGAGGACTGGTGCTACCCCCTTATCAGCGGCCCTGTACTCCTCTGCTTCCTCCAGTATTCACTTGCTTGCAGTATTCCACTGGCACACTGATAGTTAATCTGACACAACACTCAGTCAGGTTCAGAGCAAAAGCCTGTTATAGGCAGGAACCCGAGGCCCCTTTGGTGTGCAGAGAAAAGTCAGTGTCCAGCATACATCCCTGTGGCTATTGATCTCAGCACCACCTCTTCAGGCACTGCCAGCCTCCTGGCTGCAGCTGCCTCTTTCAATAGCCCTCCTGGCTAACTTCCCCACAGTCCTCTCAGACTGACACTCTCTCCACAGTCCTCCCAGACAGCACACTCACCATCCCACCCGGCTGAATTCTCAGGAGATCTCTCGGATGCGCTGACCTGCTCTCCTCCCACTTGCTTGCATGCTTTCAGAAAAGGATTCCTCTGTGTGTTGTAGAGGGTGTCTCCAGCCCCCGAGCTCCAGGCCCAAAGTCATTCCCTCTCCCCCCCAGACTAGGGGGCACCCTCAAGGGCCATTGGCAGCTTCCTCAGCACCATCTCCATCTTCCACCCGACTGCCCCTGCTGGTACAACTCATGGCCATTTATGAGGTGACCTGCCCCCTTCCAGCCCCTTTCTACTGGGGATTGGCTGGGGCCCTCGTAAAACATTCCAAACAGCCCTGCCTAGCTTTTACTCACTGCATCTGGAAGCTTCTCCAAGATTCCAGAAAACAGGTGGAGGCACCAGAGATGCTGCTTGCCGAGTCATCCAGCCTCCCTGAGTCACTCAACCCTGACCCAGATTCAACCAAGGCCTGGCTCTCAGCCAAACCAGTTTTGCTACAGTACACTAATAATACCTATTTACACCTAGCACACTAGCTAGAGAGTGCTACACTTCCTTCCAGCTCCCCAGCCAGTCTCCACACAGAGCCAACCTTGGCAAGGAGGTGAGAAAGCATCCCTGCAGAAGCTGCATTTGCCAACATGTTAAGAAATGTATCAGTAGTTGGACTTGGACTGCAAATCATATGCTTTTTTAATATAATGGTATCATCATGGAGGGGCAGATGCAAGTAGCTGGTCTTGCCTAGGGTGCAAAATAGTCTAGCAACGGCCCTGCTTATAACCCTCACACTCCCCGAGCAGGGTTGATGATTGGTGCACAGTGCAGAGGACATGTCGCACTGTGCATGTGTGTGTTTGAGTTTCTCCAGCTCTGTGTTCGGATCGCTTAAGAGATTTTCTTTCACTTCCTCAGGAAGACAAGGGAATATCCCCCAATGGAACATGCAACCATTCCCTACTCTATCCAAAATGAAAAAAAAAAAAAAAAAAAAAAAACTTGGCTTTTGATATAGTTTCATTTAAGCTGAAATCGGATTGGTCCATTTGCTTTATTGTTTTCTATAAATAAACCCATGTGATGTGTCCTTAGACATTCCTGTAATTTGTCACTCATTGTGCCCACGCTTCCAACCACAGTGATAACAGCTGGCACAGGCTGAGAGTAAACTGGGGTGTGAATATGAGTGTGATGGTGACTAAGTTTAGCATTTCTCTTTGTCTGATTAGTGAGTGTGTATAAATGTCAGCTGTCGTTATTAGCCGCACGTACACTTTATTGTGTACCGCTATGATTTCCTGTCACTTAGTCTGAAAGCAAAACATTTAGATTTGTGCATATAGAGAGAATCTTGCACTTATGCCAGCTCCTCTTCACCTCTGGGGTCTCTTAATTGCTCTAATGATATAGGACTCTAGGATATGCCTACTGGTTTCTAATATTCTAAAAGAGAACCAGTCTATTTGTACCCCAAGTGCACCTTTTGAAAGACTTTGGGCATTAAACTATTTACATATTATTAAGAGAGAAATATTGGATTAAAGAAAAAAAAAAAAAAAACAACAATCATACTCATCTAGGTGGATACAGCTTCTGTCCCCGGCTGCCTCTATGACCGAGAACCAAGCGATCAAAGACTGCTGATCGCCCAGTTCTTGCTCTTCAGTGAGCAGGAAGCCGGTGATTGTCAGTTACCTGCTCTCTGCTCTGCCCCTCCAGTGCTCACTGGAGCGCCTGCCTGTGCAGGGGGCAGGAGCAGCTGGTTCAGGCCTCAGCAGTGCACTGAGAGGCTAAGCAAGCTGATCAGGTATCTGGGTGGATCCCGACATTGATAAGGTCTACAGGCTTGGAAAGATCAGTTTATAAATGGCTATAAAACTGGCCAAAAGACAGAACCCAGAGGGTATTGGTTAAGGATTCTTACTCTGAATGGTCTAAGGTTATCAGTTGTGTACCCCAAGGTTCAGTGTTGGGACCCTTACTTTTTAATAACTTTATAAATGATAGAGGGTCTGGGATTAAAAGTGCCATTTCAGTCTTTGCAGATGACACCAAGCTATGAAGTGGAATAACGTCCTTACAGGATGTCTCCAACTTACAAGCCAACTTCAATTATAGGTTGGACTTGATGGACTTGTGTCTTTTTTCAACCTCACCTACTATGTAACTATGTAATGCACTGTTTAATTGGGGAACTATGTGGCAAATGAGGTTTAATGTTGATAAATGTAAAGTTATGCACTTGGGGGCTAGGATCTGTCGGTGGTCCCTTTTTACAGGGGACCACACAAAAGTGGACCACACACTCAGTGTGTTCCCCTGTAATAAGGGACCACCGTGTTTCAGTAAGCGGCAGTGTTTGCTGTGGTTGAGGCATTTTCTATCTGTCACGTTTCTTGGGATGTTCTGGTTTATGTCACTGTAGAGGAGTCCCCAGTCACTTTGCATGGACTTTATTATATTGTTTGGATCCAATTTTGTGATTTATGATTGATTTTTTATGATCACTATCATTGCACATGGACTTTGCCATTTAGTCACATCAGCTGTTTAGTGTTTTTATATAGGCTAATATTTTTTCATAGCCATAAATAATTTAGGTGTCAACATTTACATTGTTACTACATTTTTCAGATACTGTTGTCCTTTTTCACTGAAGGTTTTTCATTGGTACATTGGTGTTTTGTACCCATATTTAGAGAATATTTATTCATTTTTAATCACAATTTCACTTGTTGTGGTATACTATGTGCTTATATTGTGAGTGTATGAAATATTGCCTCATAGATGAATCAAGTTAGCACCGCTTCCCCCTTATTTCCACTCAGAACAGGCCTCGCCATGGCCGACCAAAGAAGTTGAGTGCATGTGCTCAGCGTCATATCCAGAGGTTGTCAGTGGGAAATAGATGTATGAGTGCTGCCAACATTGCTGCAGAGGTTGAAGGGGTGGGGGGCAGCCTGTCAGTGCTCAGACCATACGCCACACACTGCATCAAATTGGTTTGCATGATCATCGTCCCAGAAGGAAGCCTCTTCTAAAGATGATGCACAAGAAAGCCCGCAAACAGTTTGCTGAAAACAAGCAGACTAAGGACATGGATTACTGGAACCATGTCCTGTGGTCTGATAAGACCAAGATAAATTCATTTGGTTCTGATGGTGTCAAGCATGTGTGGCGGCAACCAGGTGAGGAGTAGAAAGACAAGTGCGTCTTGCCTACAGTCAAGCATGGTGGTGGGAGTGTCATGGTCTGGGGCTGCATGAGTGCTGCCGGCACTGGGGAGCTACAGTTAATTGAGGAAATCATGAATGCCATCATGTACTGTGACATACTGAAGCAGAGCATGATCCCCTCCCTTCAGAGACTGGGCCGCAGGGCAGTATTCCAACATGATAACGACCCCTAACACACCTGCAAGACGACCGCTGCCTTGCTAAAGAAGCTATGGGTAAAGATGATGGATTGGCCAAGCATGTCTCTAGTTTTAAACCCTATTGAGCATCTGTGGGGCTTCCTCAAATGGAAGGTAGGGAAGGGACGCAAGGTCTTTAACATCCACCAGCTCCGTGATGTCATCATGGAGAAGTGTAAGAGGTGAACTCTAGTGAACTCCATGCCCAAGTGGGTTAAGGCAGTGCTGGAAAATAATGGAGGCCACACAAAATATTGACACTTTAGGCCCAATTTGGACATTTTCACTTAAGGTGTACCTACTTTTGTTGCCAGTGGTTTAAACTGTGATGGCTGTGTGTTGAGTTATTTTGAGGGGACAGCAAATTTACACTGTTATACAAGCTGTACACTCACTACTTTGCATTGTAGAAAAGTGTAATTTCCTCAGTGTTGTCACATGAAAAGCTATAATAAAATATTTACAAAAATATGAGGGGTGTACTCACTTTGGTGAGATACTGTATAGGTAAAGTTGATCCAGGGAATATTCGATTGTCTCTCGGGGGATCAGGAAAGGGATTTTTATCCCTGCTGTAGCAAATTGTATCATGCTTTTCTGGGGTTTTTGCCTTCCTCTGGATCAACTGTGGGTATAGGATTGTGTATATGGGATTGTATGGTTGTTTTTTTTATTTTTTTTATTATTGGTTTAACTAGATGGACTTGTGTCTTTTTTCAATCTACTAAAGTTGTGAATCCTCCAGGGTCTCGACTGGCTCATTTATGTCTAGTCCTAGAATGAGCATTGCAGGGTGGGAGGCCACCTTTATTACAACCTGATGCTATACACCTGTATCTTGCAAAAAAAAAAAACATCATGGCAACTAAACATCAAATTCTTAGCTTTAAAGTTAGTGCTTTTATTTATGCATTTATTTTTTGCTAATAAAAGGGTGCATTTATTTCTTTTTTCTTGCTTCACAGATTCACAGCCCTGTAAAACTGAAAAGTGACAGCTGCCGTTGGGATAAGGAACCCCCACACACTATCAAGGAGAGCTGGTTTGGAGTGGGGGTCCGATTGCATGTAACAATATTACATACCAGACCCATATTTGGGGTGTAAAATGGTTATGTTGCACCCCAAATATGGGTCTGGCATGTAACATTGTTTAAAAGGTTTAAAGCCTTTAACAACAAGCATGCAGCAAATATAGTTATAACTGTCTATTACAATACTCAACTGTAATCTTATTACATATTGCATGTATAGTCTGCACCCAGCTACAAAATTCACCTTAGTTGCATAGTTTATAATCATGAAAAAAAACAAAACAAAAAAAAAAAAAACACACAGGTCCATATAGTTCAGTGCCTTGCAAAAGTATTCACCCCCCTTGGCTTTTTACCTATTTTGTTACATTACAGCCTTTAGTTCAATGTTTTTTTAATCTGAATTATATGTGATTGATCAGAACACAATAGTATAAGTTGGTGAAGTAAAATTAGAAAAATATATACATAAAACTATTTTTCAGAAATAAAAAAACTGATAGTTGGCATGTGTGTATGCATTCACCCCCTTTGTTATGAAGCCCATAAAAAGCTCCGGTGCAACCAATTACCTTCAGAAGTCACATAATTAGTGAAATGATGTCCACCTGTGTGCAATCTAAGTGTCACATGATCTGTCATTACATATACACACCTTCTTGAAAGGCCCCAGAGGCTGCAATACCTAAGCAAGAGGCACCAAACACTGCCATGAAGACCAAGAAACTCTCCAAACAAGTAAGGGACAATGTTGTTGAGAAGTACAAGTCAGGGTTAGGTTATAAAATAATATCCAAATTGTTGATGATCCCTAGGAGCACCATCAAATTTATCATAACCAAATGGAAAGAACATGGCACAACAGCAAACCTGCCCAGAGACGGCCACACACCAAAACTCACGGACCGGGCAAGGAGGGCATTAATCAGAGAGGCAGCACAGAGACCTAAGGTAACCCTGGAAAAGCTGCAGAGTTCCACATCAGAGACTGGAGTATCTGTACATAGGATGACGATAAGCCGTACGCTCCATAGAGTTGAGCTTTATGGCAATTCTGTTTAATGGGAATGTTGATACAATGAACTCAGTATTTGGAGTACCGATTTTATTCTATATTTAGATTCTCTAGGGCTCATGCGGAGACATTAGGCAGTAGGAACATTGCAGCAAGAGAAGCGGGGACTGATCTGACTCGAAGCGCAGCCAAGTGACATAGCAGGTCCCGCCTTCTGGAGCCTGCAGTACCTATGATGGACGTCCCACTGGTCCAATTCCCGGGTCCGCGGGATATGCGATATCCATCATAGGCGCTGCGGGCTCCAGAAGGTGGGAATTGCAATGCGGCTGTGCCGAGCACTATGAGATCCCCGCTCGGCGCTCGGGCGGGCGGCCTCCTATCCTGTTTTCTCCTGTCTCTGCCTGCCTGCTGTCTACTGGGATAGGTGCGCCTGCACACTACGGCTGAGCTGCAGGAGAAGGGCACAGTCACCTGAAGTCTAACAAGTAATGGTCAGGTAGGTCAGTGCATGTCAGTGCGTGTCAGGTAGGTCAGTGTGGGTCAGTGTAATGGTCAGTGTGTGTCAGGTAGGTCAGTGTAATGGTCAGTGTGCGTCAAGTAGGTCCGTTTGCATCAGGTAGGTCAGTTTTTAGTGGTCAGCATTGATGGGCACTGGTAAGCCAGGCAGCAACCAGCAAGTGAGCTTACCTCTCTCTCCCCCCCCCCCGGGTGCTGGGCTCGGACTTCTGGGCTGAAGCCCCTGGTCTTTTTCCCACATAGCAATGCCCTGCTAGGCACGCCACCTTTATGAGTGCTCTTCTCCACCTGTAAGTGGCACTCCTTGCACATTGTATTTTCATGTATGCACATGTGGACCATAGTGGTTGAATGTGAGCCTGCACCTATTATCTGACCATGATGTGTTGTTCCCTCTTTTTTCTCTTCTATACAGGATCTCTGTCTAAAAGTCAAGGAAATAAGGTCCTGAGGAAGCATAAAGCGAAACGTTGACTGCTTTTGACCTAGTAGTAACAGAGATCCATTATGATATGAAATAAGTGGTCATATTAATGAGAGCTCTATTCTTTGTTTTTATAGTGTACTAACACGTTTTAATCTAATCATTTTCTTGTAAAATAATTTTTGTAATAAAGAGATTTAGTATTATGTAGTGATGGTTCTTCTTTGGTAACAGTAAAGTCCGCTCAATCTGTCCAATTCTCTTTAAATGTAGTGAAAGATTTTGAAAATAATGGCATCAGTTGGGATGATAACCCATGGTCCAAGGGAATTGACCCTTGAAAGGAGCCCATTACCAGATACAAAAATCTTTTACTAGGTTATGTGAGAGACTAGTCAAGTTTGGTCACAAAACACTCACCTGTTGTCTGGGGCTGTGGCATTGAGTGTATGCCAGTGTTATCACGCACAAAGGTTTGTGAGTTCAAATCCTCAGATAGCCACCTTTTTAGACTTCTTTATTGAAGTTTTAGGCAGCAGTTGAGACTGTGCCCTGTGGTTTAAGAGAATGAACTGTTAAAACTAAATTTTTACCAGATGAGAAGATCCCTTAGTAAAAAAGGTTAGTGACGGAGACTGCTGATGGAATAGAAATGGAGATCATGTGTTGTGAATGATCTTGAAGATAATGGTATCCATTGAGATGATGTTGTATGGTTCAACTGAATTGATTTTTGAAAGGAGAGATTTACCGGGCAGAGGACTCCAAACTTTCTAAACAAAAGGACCAGTTTACTGTCCTTCAGACTTTAGCGGAGCTGTGCCCAGTGGGAGTAAGCATGTGCCATCTTTGGTATTAGGGGGAGAAATAGTGTCAGTGGGAGGAATAATGCTCCATTGGTGTCAGTGAGAGGCATAAAGCCCCACTGTTGGTGTCATGGAAGGAATAGTGCCCCACTGTTGGTATCGGTGGAAGGAATAGTGCCCCACTGTTGGTATCTGTGGACGGAATAGTGCCCCACTGTTGGTATCTGTGGACGGAATAGTGCCCCACTGTTGGTATCTGTGGACGGAATAGTGCCCCACTGTTGGTATCTGTGGACGGAATAGTGCCGCACTATTGGTGTCAGTGGGGGGAATAGTGCCCTATTGTTTGTGGTAGAAATAATGCCTCAAGGGCAGGAATAAATGCAAGCAAAGGGCCACATCCAGCCCCCGAGTTTGGAGACCACTGCTATAGCCTGTCACTGAGCCTCCTTCATGCTACATATTGTATTCTATAAATATTTTTTTTTTAAATCTCACAGGTGACCACACATTTCACATATTGTGTATTTACCACCTGCTTAATATTATCTTTATTACCTATGGACAACTTCATGGAATGCCCAATGTGATCATAACATCTATACATTACTTGGGTCACAAGGCAATTGCTTGTTACTTTTAGGTTCATTAAATAGACTAGGTGACAGTATATTACCTACATTGGGTGTTCTACAGGACACAAACTTCTCCATTTAATATTTCCTTTCCTATAATTAGGATCACTAATCAACTTTGGAATGTATTGATTTATGATGCTCTTCACTCTCTTAAACTCCAAGCTGTATCTGGGTGTATCTGGGAGAAAATAGTAGTTGTTCCTGCTGGTTCTCAATCACATCCAAGGCTGGATCTAGGGAGGTGCAGAAGTGGGCTGTGCCAGCCCCCCCCCCCAAATTTCAGTTGTGCCAGGAGTAGTACCAGGAGTAGTGACACCATTATCAAGAGGTAAAGTGGCCGTGGGTCACCACGCAGTCTTGGTAATGCGGAGTCAGCTAGGCTGCACAGTGCCCTGACCCTGTCTGCAACACTGCATCATTCATTTCCATGGGGAAGGGGTTAAACGTATCATCAGTTACTATGGCACTGGCACCAGCAC
Source organism: Lithobates septentrionalis (assembly GCA_037952835.1). NCBI lineage: Eukaryota > Metazoa > Chordata > Amphibia > Anura > Ranidae > Lithobates > Lithobates septentrionalis. Next base: position 1,517,651 of record JBBDGP010000568.1, on the reverse strand, counting down.
ACCAACACTATAGAAACAAAGGACATTAATTCAGGGTGGGATTCAGAAGAGTATTGAAGTCCTGCTTCCATCCAGGCTTAATTAACACAGCCCTGCCAGAAGCAAGGACAAATCAAATAAATCAAAATTAAGTCCAAACGAACCACAATAAACCTATATATGAGTTATAAAATACCAAATGTGAAATAAAGCATATATGAAATAAAAAATAAAATAAAAAAATAAAAATAGAAATTGGTGCAAAGTGAATTAAAGTCCATAAAAGTCTCAGAAATCCACAATGTGCAGTGAGTGATTGCAGTCCATATTAAAGATTGAATGGTCTCAATCCCCACATGAGTAGCCAATGCAGTGGATGGAAACTAAGGACACCAATGTGATAAAGCCACCACCAAGGTAGATGCAGGCTTACAGGATAGTTTGAACTCAAAAGAACATACGTTCTAGGAGCCAAACAGGCTTGTATTGTCAGCCGACAACGGGGATGAAACCTTGGGGATCCTCCGTGATTGGAACCTGGAGTATCCTAGACCCTCATGGAAAATCCATCTCCTCGCTGTCATAGAAGAGATGACTGATCACACCACCAGACACCACCTTTTTTGTCTGATTTAGTTCACAAAATCTTGGACATCTAGATCTGCATCCACAACAAAAAACAGGTCATATATGTAAAATAAAATAAAGTAAAGTAAAATAATTTAAAGTATCTTAAATGGGCTCTCATTCTCAGAAACGTGGTGCTCCCTCCACCATTTAAAAAACTGTTGGCATATTTGGTGCAAACTCCTCCTACTGCCGCTCCCGTTATTAGCCATTTGTATGGTTATCTGTGAATTCCTTTTCAAATTTAAAGATTTCCTCTCTTCTAGTTAAATTGTCACTCCAAGGTTAGATAATTTCCCTCTCTACTTGTTTTTGAAATTCATTCAACACTCCCCCCGACCCCCGAACCCCCAGTAAGTCGGGTAAAAGACTGGCCTTTTCCTTGTCTTGGCTAACCATAGCAACACCAGGAGCCAAGCCTTCTTCTTCCCCTTTACTACTGAATCCTTCGAACACATAAACTCAGTGTGCAAATCCAAATAAAAATTCCCAAAGTGATGTTAACATTTCTAAAGCAAGTATCTGTATCTGGTGAAACACTCCTTTATTCCTATCTTAAGCCCCATACACACTATTAGATTTTCTGCAGATTTTTGTCTTCAGATTTACCAATACCATATAATATGAGGTCAAACCTTAAGAGTTTCAATTTGTATGCAATCAGACAGGCCCTTGCACTACATGGTTTTGATAAATCTAAAGACAAAAATCTGCAGAAAATCTAATAGTGTGTATGGGGTCTGAATCACAAGGCAGGCGCATGCACGCTAGGCTGTGATAGAGACCAGCTGCCCACCTGATCCACTACATAGCCTAGTTCCACTCCCCACTCCTGTTCATACAATGTCAACCTCCTGGCAAAACTATCCACACCAAAAAGTGTGTCATAAATCAAAATGACAGTGGGATGCATAATTCAAACCCTTGGACGAAAGATCCTTCTCTTTCAGGGCAAGTACATACTTAGAAAAAATTAATCATACTACAACAAGGTTACTTAACTTAACTTCCACTTAACTGCTTCAGCCGTGGATCATTTGGCTGGCCAAAGACCAGAGCACTTTTTGCGATCCGGCACTGCGTCGCTTTAACTGACAACTGCGTGGTCATGCGATGTGGCTCCCAAACAAAATTGACGTCCTTTTTTTCTCACAAATAGAGCTTTCTTTTGGTGGTATTTGATCACCTCTGCGTTTTTTATTTTTTGCGCTATAAACAAAAAAAAGAGTGACAATTTTGAAAAAAACTCATTTTTTACTTTTTGCTATAATAAATATCCCCAAGAAATATATATAAAAAAAAAATTTTTCCTCAGTTTAGGCATTGGCATTAATACAGCGATCAGTGCGATTAAAAATGCATTGATTACTGTAAAAATGTCACTGGCGGTGAAAGGGTTAACACTAGGGGGCAGTGAATGGGTTGATGTGTGTCCTAGTTTGTGTTCTAACTGAAGGGGGATGGGGACTGTGCAGGGAAGATAACAGATCGCTGTTCATACTCTGTATGAACAGACGATCTGTCAGTTCTCCCCTCAGAGAACCGGAAACACACACAGTTCTGGGTTCTCCGTGCGCCCCAAGCGATCACGGGAGCCCGGCCGTGATCGAGAGCGCCTGGCACTCGCATCGGCTCGGGGAGCGAGCGGGTGCCACAGGGCAAAGCGACGTTACACAACGTCGTTTTGCCCAGCCATGCAATTCTGCTGCAGTACAACTGCGGCAGCTGGTTGGCATGCGGTTAAAGTGGTTAAAGAATTTTTTACCCAAAAGAGAAAATTCCACTTGTTTACCGCCCAAAGCCCCCAACCCCCCCCCCCCCCCCCCCCCCCCAACATTTGGCTATTAATTTTTTTTTTGAGGGGGGGTAGCTGGTTTTGACAGGTACCCACTCCCATCCAGATTGCCTAGACAACCCAACCGGAAGTTCACCCCCCTTTTGCCCGCAGCCTTCTGGGACACACCACAGGTCCCAGAAGACTGTGGAACCATTTATAAAGCGCAGCACGGCTCATTCAAGCACAGAAGTTGTATCAAATTTTTAGGGACTCGTTAATGACTGGAATAGTACCACTGGATTGGCGTAAGGCCAATATGGTGCCTATATTTAACCACTTCCCGCCCGGCCTATAGCGGATTGACGGCCGGGCGGTGGTTGTGCTATCCTGACTGGGCGTCATATGACGTCCTTCAGGATAACATGCCGCCGCGCGCCCGCAGGGGCGCGCATCGCGGCGATCGGTGGATCGGTGTGTCAGTCTGACACACCGCTACACCGATCTTGGTAAAGAGCCTCCGGCGGAGGCTCTTTACCACGTGATCAGCCGTGTCCAATCACGGCTGATCACGCTGTCAATAGGAAGAGCCGTTGATCGGCTCTTCCTCACTCGCGTCTGACAGACGCGAGTAGAGGAGAGCCGATCGGCGGCTCTCCTGGCAGGGGGGGTCTGCGCTGATTGTTTATCAGCGCAGCCCCCCCGCAGATCACCACACTGGACCACCAGGGATCGCCACTAGGACCACCAGGGAAGGGAAACATGTGGATGGCCAGGTATGTACCCCATGGCCATCCACATGTGCCCAGTCAGTGCCAAATCTGTGCCAATCAGTGCCCACAAATGGGCACTGATTGGCACAATTATGTTGCAGTGATGCCCAGCAATGCCACACTTAGGGGCATCACTGCCATCAATCAGAATCATCAGTGCCACCCATCAGTGTCCATCGGTGCCACCTGCCAGTGCCCATCTGTGCCCATCTGTGCCCACCTATCAGTGCCCATCCGTGCCCATCTGTGCCAACTATCAGTGCCACCCATAACTACCCATCAACGCCACCTACGAGTGCCCATTAATGCCACCTACAAGTGCCCATCAGTGCCGCCTATCAGTGCCCATCGGTGCCACCTATCAGCGCCACCTACCAGTGCCACCTATCAGTGCCCATTAGTGCCACCTATCAGTGCGCATCAGTGCCACCTATCAGTGCCCATCATCAGTGCCCGTCAGTGCCACCTCATCAGTGCCACCTCATTGGTGCCACCTCATCGGTGCCCATCAGTGCCGCCGTATCAGTGCCCGTCAGTGCAGCCATATCAGTGCCCGTCATTGAAGAAGAAAACGTACTCCTTTACAAAAAATTTTAACAGAAACAAAGAAAAACGTGCTTTTTTTCAAAATTTTCTGTCTTTTTTTATTTGTTGCGCAAAAAATAAAAACCGCAGAGGGGATCAAATACCACCAAAAGAAAGCTCTATTTGTGGGAACAAAATGATAAAAAATTTGTTTGGGTACAGTGTGGCATGACCGTGCAATTGTCATTCAAATTGTGACAGCGCTGAAAGCTGAAAATTGGGCTGGGCGGGAAGGTGTCTAAGTGCCTGGTATTGAAGTGGTTAAAAAAGGGATCAGAGCCTTTACCAAGAAACTATAGACCTGTTAGTTTAACTTCTATAGTTGGGAAGATACTGGAGAGTTTAATACAAGACCACATAGATGAGTACTTGCTGGAAAAAAATATTTTAAGCAACAAACGGAATGGATTAATGAAAGACAGAAGTTGTCAAACAAAACTGATTTCTTTTTATGAGATGGTAAGTAAAACCTTGGACAAAGGGGTGGCTGTGTCGTGGTATACTTGGATTTTCCAAAAGCATTTGACACAGTTCCCCACACACGGCTCATGTGTAAGGTAAAGTCTACAGGCTTGGAAATATATCAGTTTGTAAATGGATAGAAAACTGTCTAAAAGACAGAATTCAGAGAGTGATGGTTAATGATTCTTATTCTGAATGGTCTAAGGTTATCAGTTGTGTACCCCAAGGTTCAGTGTTGGGACCCTTACTTTTTAATATCTTTATACATTTATAGGGTCTAGGATTAAAAGTACCATTTCCGTGTTTACAGATGACACCAAGCTATGCAGTGGAATAACGTCCTTACAGGATGTCCCCAACTTACAAGCCAACCTCATGGAATGTATGACATGTTGGTCTAGGCCAGAAACCAGGAAGCAACCAAAGAAATAAAAAACTCGAACAGGTAAATATAATATGCCTTCCTCCCTATTTACTAAGGGTAGCAGCATAAAGATTAACGATATTTAATGCTGACTGAAAGAGTTTAGTTCTGCTTTAATTCTGAGCAATATGTAGTATCTCATTCTGTACAGAAACGAAGTGTCCATACTTATTCTCATTCTTAAAGCGGAGTTCCACCCTGAAATTTTTTTTTTACATAATCACAGACCTTTAATCCTATAAAAAAACAATTTGGGGGAGATTTTTTTTTATACTTACTAGAAATGTCCTGTTGCAATGTAGTGCTCCTAATCTGCCACTTCCTGGTCCGCGGCGCTCCTCGTCACTTCCTACCTCGCCTGTGCTCCTGGGAAATGTGAGTCATCGTTTCCCAGGAGTCTGTGGGCAGTACTGTGAGCAAAAATCGCGTTATTTCCCGACAGCGAAAATATTTAAGGTGGATCACATCTATGTTACCATAACAGGGCAGGACCAGTGGCGGAACTACCGCCATAGCGACACACGCGGCCGCTATGGGGCCCGCAGCTGTTAGGGGCCCCCCGGACCGGTGACAGGCGGCTCCGCGGGTGACAGCGGGTGGCTTTGCGGGCCCGCGGGTGAGAGCGGGCGGCTCCGCGGGTGAGAGCGGGCGGCTTTGCGGGCCCCCGGGTGAGAGTGGGCGGCTCTGCGGGTCCGCGGTGAGAGCGTGGGCGGCTCCGAGGGCTGTCAGGCGGTGAGTCAGCTGGGCGGCTCGTGTGTGAGCAGGCTGGCCAATCAGGGAGCTGGCAGCCGGGGGTGCATAGAGATGACATCATCTCTCACCGCCCGGCGCCCTCCCTGCATCCCTGCAGTGCAGTTTTCCCCCCTCACTGTGCAGGCAGCCTCGGGAAGCAGAGAGATGACCTTATCTCTCTGCTGCCTGACTCTGGGACACAGCATGAAAGTGACACAGGCAGCAAGTGACAAGGTGAAGTGGCAAGTGACAATCCGGGACGTGTGGCAGGTGACGTGGCAAGTGACTATCCGTAATGTGTGGCAGGTGACGTGGCAAGTGACTATCCGTAATGTGTGGCAGGTGACGTGGCAAGTGACTATCCGTAATGTGTGGCAGGTGAGGTGGCAAGTGACAATCTGTAATGTATGGCAGGTGACGTGGCAAGTGACTATCTGTAATGTGTGGCAGGTGATGTGGCAAGTGACTATCCGTAATGTGTGGCAGGTGATGTGGCAAGCGACTATCCGTAATGTGTGGCAGGTGACGTGGCAAGTGACTATCCGTAATGTGTGGCAGGTGAGGTGGCAAGTGACAATCTGTAATGTATGGCAGGTGACGTGGCAAGTGACAATCTGTAACATGTGGCAGGCGACGTGGCAAGTGACAATCCGTAATGTGTGGCAAGTGACAATCCGGGACGTGGCAAGTGACAATCCGTAATGTGTGGCAGGTGACGTGGCAAGTGACAATCCGTAATGTGTGGCAAGTGACAATCCGGGACGTGGCAAGTGACAATCCGTAATGTGTGGCAGGTGACGTGGCAAGTGACAATCCATAACATGTGGCAGGCGACGTGGCAAGTGACAATCCGTAATGTGTAGCAAGTGACAATCCAGAAAGTGGCAAGTGACAATCCGTAATGTGTGGCAGGTGACGTGGCAAGTGACAATCTAATGTGTGGCAAGTGACAATCTGGGACGTGGCAAGTGACAATCAGTAATGTGTGGCAGGTGACGTGGCAAGTGACAATCCGGGACGTGGCAAGTGGACAATCGGCAACATGTGGCAGGTGACATTCTGCAACGTGTGACAAGTGACAATCTACATCTGGTGGCAGGCGACGTGGCAAGTGGACAATCCGCAATGTGTGGCGGGTGATGTGACAAGTGACATTCCGTGACAAGTTGCATCTGGTGGCAGGCGACGGTGTCAAGTGACACGCTCAGGGCTCCCACTGATTCTGCATTATGGTGAGTTGAACTAGTTCATTTTATATAACAGAACAGAAATTGGTTAGAAGGCATGGAGGTCAGCAATGTGTGTCCTTTAGGGGCTGCATACAGTATACTGCATACTTTGTTGTTCATAATTAATATAAGCTGTTGCCTGGGTACTGTGCCACATGGGTGCGGTAATCTGTTGTTCAATGGCATTAGTTATTTTTTTTGTGGAGGGGGTGGTTTGCAGGGGGGGGGGGCGGTTTGCAGGGGGGGGGGCCCATACAACATTTTGCTATGGGGCCCTGTGATTTCTAGTTACGCCCCTGGGCAGGACCTTTCTCCATCGCCGCCCATTGTTATGGCAACTTTCTAAACAATCGGCGCTATGGCCGCCGGTGCATGGCACATGCGCGAGATTGAGAGGTGCATGCTGGTTACCCAGCATGCACCTCTCCATCGCAAATCCAGGAAGAGGTATCAATTGGGCTTCACATACCCACAATCATCATGGAAACGGCCAGAAGAGGATTTACTAAGTTGTGAGTATAAAATAAATATATTATCAACATCCACTAGCAAACACATAAAATCGTTCTTTATGTAGCCTCATTGGCAGTATGATTATTTCAGATTTTTGCGTCTAAAAGCGGTACAATTATTTTGCATAGAAATTTGTCGTTTTATATTGTAGGCCTGTAATTCTTAGCAATAACACACTTATATCTGTCCACCAAGAGTCTAGTAGATATCCCGGGTATGATGAAGTTTGAAACACAAAATCATAATATAAAAAACAAATATAAATAATTATAAAAAATAATATAATAATAAAATAAATTTCCACACGATTCACTATCGCTCAATTCTGCAAGTGTCCTCATTTACTATCGCTGATTTCTAGCTGGTCTAAAACCACTTTTGACGTAAAGGGACACTTTTTGGTTGCTATGGACAATCACCAGTTTCCGGGCAGAAAGAACAATATATATCATATAAAACTGCATGCAGGGCATGGGCCAAAGCACTGGGGACAAAAGGGATGTGAAATTATTTCATACAGTAATGTAATCTGTAAGATTACAATGTAATGTATGTGTTATGAATTTTCACTTTTTTGAATTTGCTGCCAGGCTCCGCCCCCGTGCGCAGCGACGCTCGCAGTGAACGGAGCCCGGCACACAGGTCATCGGGCGGAGGACAGAGCCCACGGACATAGCGGGGGGACATCACAGGATACTGGGGCCAAGGTAAGTAACCTCTTCCAGGATCCTGCAATGCAATCCCGAGTGTGGCTCGGGGTTACCGCTAATGGTGCTGAAATTTAACCCCGAGCCACTCTCGGGAAAACCGCCAGGGAGGCTACTAATGCGCTATGCTTGAATACCTGAAAAAAAAAAAAAAAATGTGGCCGGAACTCCGCTTTATTTTTGATCTATGACTGTTTTGATCTCTCGCTCTCCTAGGTCTCTTGAGTTTTGATGAGTTTCTATTTTAGCTCCATTTTGGAATCATTGTCCCTGCGGACTCAGGATCATCTGAAAAGGTTTCTCTCAAGTTTCCCCTTCTGTTCTGCTGAATCAAATCTTGCATTCTATGAGACATCAGACATGACAGATAGTTCTTCTGTGTCGGAAAAACTGACATGTTTCACACCAGAAAAAAAAAAGGAGGGGGAAAATCCTGCGAGCCACACTAAATCTTATGCTCAATGAAAACTCTACCCAGCTGCACACGTTAAACCCGTCTCCTAGGCGTGCAAAGGTAAATGGAAAGAAAAATATGCTGCGCTAGGGTGTGCTAAATGTGCTGCTTAGTATGCCACAACTGCTACGCTTATAACAACACATACAACCATAAGTGTATAAATAATATGCCCCCAACGGGCAAAAGGTAATAAATGTTCTGTGTATATAAATGTCATATATGTAATATATAAATATATAAAACGCATCAAAGTGCATATGCAATAATCAGTATATCTAATGACAATACCAAACAAGTGCATAAATATAAATGCAAATAATTCCAAGTGTATAAATACAAATGCAAATAATTTCCAAAGAAGTGCTTAGTGCAAAATTAAATCAAATTTCAACAAAAGTGCTAAGTGCCACACAGCTCATGTGAAAACAGCCCTTTATGAATTGGATCATATAGTAAATTGTGAAGTCCTGCAAATATACAATGAAGGTGCTTATGCGTGGTATCCAATGGTGATGTGATTAAGCATGCTCAAGATTTTTCAGTGCTGCAGGCCATGCGATCCGGTGACCCCCAAGGTAAATTGCTCACCTCAGAGCATGTGACTAAGTCGCTAAACAAAGTCAAATCACGCTTTTGAACCACCCCAGGGTTCTATGCAGATCACAAGATCCCAGGCTTCATTGCAGTGTAAACAGATGGATGAAAAGAGAAACCATATAGTAGAATATCGTTTAAAAATGTATTCAAGAATTAAAAACACACTCCCCCAAATGGGGTACTCACAATTGTTAGGTGTGTCAGTGCACTGCTCTATGTAAATAATACAGTTGCTGCAACAGTGAGGGTATGATGTGCATCTCATCAAACGGCATTTTGATTCGCTGCCTCTCGCTTCGTCCTGGCCCCTCCCCTACGTGTGTTTGACACAGGGATCACCTGTCTTCATCAGACGCACACCATACCCTCACTGTAGCAGCAACTGTATGATTTACGTTGGCAGAATGGCCCTGGTAGGCAAACAGGTGTACAGGTACGTCCCCTTTAAGAGGCAGGCGCACAGCCGGCGGCGCGCACGCCGCGGTCTCCTGGTATGTCTGCCGGGTGCTCGCAATCGTGTCACGGAGAGGAAGAACAGGGAGATGCTTTTGTAACCAAAGCATTTCCCCGTTCTGCCTATTGACAGGACAGAGATCACCGCTCCCTGTCATCAAGAGCAGTGATCACGGTCCTGTGTGTTGAAGCCCAGACCCCTCACAGTTAGAATCACTCCCTAGGACACACTAAACCCCTTCACCGCCCCCTGGTGGTTAAGCCCTTCACAGCCAGTGTCATTTACACAGTAATCAATGCATTTTAATAGCACTGATCGCTGTATAAATGACAATGGTCCCAAAATAGTGTGAAAAATGTACCGATAAAAATCGCAGATCGCCGCCATTACTAATAAAAAAAAATTAAAAATAAAAATGCCCTAAAACTATCCTCTATTTTGTAGACGCTATAAATTTTGTACAAACCAATCAATATGCACTTATTGCAATTTTTTATTTTTTTTACCAAAAATATGTAGAAGAATACATATCGGCCTAAACTGAGGGAAAAACACATATATATACATACATACATACATATATATATATATATATATATATATATATATATATATATATATATATATATATATTATTTTTTGGGGGGGGGGTCATTATTGTAGCAAAAAGTAAAAAATATTGCATTTTTTTTTTCAAAATTGTCGCTCTTTTTTGTTTATAGCGCAAAAAATAAAAACTGCAGAGGCGATCAAATACCACCAAAAGAAAGCTCTATTTGTGGGAAAAAGGGGGGGGGGGGGGGGTCCGCAAGTGGTTAACTTCCCTGAGTCAAATCCTCCATTTGTGTCTCCCACACTCCCCCTCCCAGACATTGTAGATCACAGTTCAAGATTTTCAAAAATCCTTGTATCTCAGGCATACCATTAGACGGACAGGAGGTGAAGCTGGCAGTATTTGCCGACGATCTGCTACTCTATATTACCAACCCACATGTCTCCATGCCATCTATTCTGTATGAATTTCAGCGTTTTGGAGCTCTGAGCAATTTTAAAGTAAATTTGTCCAAATCAGAAATTCTTAATGTCTCTCTATCACCACGTCAAGTTCAAGCTCTAGGGAATAATTTCCCATTTAAGATCTGTACTTCGACACTTCGATACTTGGGCATAAAAATTCCACAAGATCTTACTAAACTATATATAGAAAATTATTATCCTCTTATGCAGCGTACAATACAGGACATTAAGAAATACGAGCGAGCCCATTACTCATGGTTCGGGAGGATCAATATATTAAAAATGGATATAATACCACGCTTTCTCTACCTTTTCCAAACCATACCTATAGCGGTCCCCCGTTCCTTTTTTACCATTCTACAATCTACCTTTACAAGGTTTATCTGGGGATGTAATAGACCTAGATTGCAAAGGAGAATTTTATCTCTCCCCAAAACAAAGGGGGGCGCAGGGGCACCCGACCTATATTACTACCACGCTGCAGCAGTGTTAACTAGACTAGTAAATTGGTTCCATCACTCCCATCTCAAACAATGGGTACACATAGAACAGTCAATTGCTCCCTTGGATCTCCAGGGGCTTCCCTGGCTAGATATCTCTGCCCGGGGCCCACCTTCCTCGGTATCCTTTCTTACAGCACATTTATTGCGTACCTGGGATAAACTTCAAACCCAATTAGAACTTTCGCCTAAAGTGGGATTAATGACACCCCTGTTTGGTAACCCAGGGTTCTTACCGGCAATGGCACGGAGACATTTTTTGGTATGGAGTAGGGAGTCAAATCGTCGAATATCCCAAATTATTCATCAGGGAGATCTCCCATTGCTTTCAGATTTGATCCCTACTCAGCAACAATCAATTAAACATTGGTTGGAATATCGGCAAATAAAGTCTTTTCTTTCTTCTTTTCCTTCTATAGATGTGTTTAATAGAGACCCAGATACCTTTGAGTCTCTTCTGTTGCAACAAAATACACCAGAACATATTCTGTCTGCAGTGTATGGGGTTCTTATTCTAATGCCGTGTACACACGGTCGGACTTTCTATCCTACTTGGTCGGCACACTTTCCGACGGACTTTGTCCGCCAGGTGCGCCGGACTTTAAAACGGACGGACTTGCCCACACACGCCGGGACTTTCCGGCGGGCTAAGTCCGCCCGTCTTTCCGACGGACTTTCGCCGGAGTTCCGGCGGACTTTCAGAATGAACGGACTTGCCCACACACGGGCAAGTCCGTTCATTTTGAAAGTGTCTCAGGTGCGACGGGACTAGCAAAGGATGTCAATCTTGCCGCTTTTATCGGCGAGATGACACCTTGCGAGCCCCGTCGCGGGTCATACCAGGCCCTTAGGTCTGGTATGGATTATAAAGGGAACCCCCTACGCCGAAAAAACGGCGTGGGGTCTCCCTAAAATCCATACCAGACCCCGATCCGAGCACGCAGCCTGGCCGGTCAGGAAAGGGGGTGGGGACGAGCGAGCGCCCCCCCCCCCTGAACCGTACCAGGCCGCATGCCCTCAACATGGGGGGGTGCTTTGGGGGAGGGGGCGCCTTACGGTGCCCCCCCACCACAAAGCACCTTGTCCCCATGTTGATGAGGACAAGGGCCTCTTCCCGACAACCCTGGCCGTTGGTTGTCGGGGTCTGCGGGCGGGGGGCTTATCGGAATCTGGGAGCCCCTTTTAATAAGGGGGCCCCCAGATCCCGGCCCCCCACCCTATGTGAATGAGTTCGGGGGTCTTCTTCCGGCTTCGGGGGTCCCTCCGCTTCATCTTCTCCCGACGTCCGGTTGGTTCTTCTCCGATCTCTTCTCCCGGTGTTCCAGTTCTTCGGCCGGCTCCTCTGCTGTCTTCAGGTAGCTCTCTTGCCAGCAGAGGTCCGGACTTCTGGGCTTCTTGTCTTCTCTTCTCCAGATGTTGACACGACGCTCTCTCCGGCTGGACTGCTCTCCGAGGGCTGCGTTGTGACTTATATAGGCGGAGACCCCGCCCCCTTTTGATGTCACAGTCCCTGGGCATGCTGGGACTGTGACGTTTTAGGGGGCGTGGTCGACCACGCCCCCTAAAACGTCACAGTCCCAGCATGCCCAGGGACTGTGACATCAAAAGGGGGCGGGGTCTCCACCTATATAAGTCACAACGCAGCCCTCAGAGACCAGTCCAGCCGGAGAGAGCGTCGTGTCAACATCTGGGGGAAGAGAAGAGAAGACAAGAAGCCAAGAAGCCCAGAAGTCCGGACCTCCGCTGGCAATAGAGCTACATGAAGACAGCGGAGGGGCCGGCCGAAGACCTGGGACACCGGGAGAAGAGGCCGGAGAGCGGAGAAGAACCAACCGGACGCCGGGAGAAGATGAAGCGGAGGGACCCCCGAAGCCGGAGGAAGATCCCCCCCCCCCGGAGCTGTTTAATAAAATATTTTAAAAACCTGTGTAGTGTGTTTTATTACTTACACTTTTTCCCTAGGTGAATGGGTAGGGGTACCATGTACCCCATACTCATTCACATAGGGTGGGGGGCCGGGATCTGGGGGCCCCCTTATTAAAGGGGGCTCCCAGATTCCGATAAGCCCCCGCCCGCAGACCCCGACAACCAACGGCCAGGGTTGTCGGGAAGAGGCCCTTGTCCTCATCAACATGGGGACAAGGTGCTTTGGGGTGGGGGGGCCCCTGCAGGGCGCCCCCTCCCCCAAAGCACCCACCCCCCATGTTGAGGGCATGCGGCCTGGTACGGTTCAGGAGGGGGGGGGCGCTCGCTCGTCCCCACCCCCTTTCCTGACCGGCCAGGCTGCGTGCTCGGATTTGGGTCTGGTATGGATTATAGGGGGGACCCCACGCCGTTTTTTCGGCGTAGGGGGGTTCCCCTTTATAATCCATACCAGACCTAAGGGCCTGGTATGCCCCGCGCTCGCCGCAAAAGGAAAATTTGTTTTTCCTTTTGCAGCGAGCGCGAGATGCAATACCCTGCCCTCGTGTTGTATCTGGTCCGTCGGACCAGCATACACATGAGCGGGCTTTCCGTCGGACCAGCACACACACGAGCGGACTTTCCGCCCGAAACTGAGTCCGGCGGAAAGATTTAAAACTTTTTTCAAATCTAGGTCCGGCGGGCTTTTGGGAAAAAGTCCGCCGGAAAAGTCCGCCGGCGCCCACACACGGGCGGATTGTCCGGCACACTCTGGTCCGCCGGACCAAGTATGCCGGAAAGTCCGAGCGTGTGTACGGGGCATTAGACTCCATACATGTCTCCCGGAGTTCACAAATAAGTGGAAAATGGACTTGAATGTTGAAATTAAGCCAGAGGAATGGGAAAAAGCATTTATTCTTACACATAGTATGTCGTTAGCAATCAAGGCCCACGAGACAAATTTTAAGCTTCTCTCTCGGTGGTATAGATGTCCGTTGTTGCTTCACCGGATATATCCAAATGTTTCAGACCTGTGTTGGCGCTGTCATTCTGCCAAAGGTTCTTTATTACATATTTGGTGGGAATGTCCTTCGGTACATAATTTTTGGGACATGATATTGCAGCTTCATACCCGTGCAACTGGGGTGACTATTCCCAACATACCTCAAATTACTTTGTTATCCATCTTACCTGGCTCGTACAAAAGCATTAAAAAAGGCCTTTTAAGACACTGGTTGACAGCTGCAAGGGCAGTAATACCGCGCCACTGGCGGTCAGCACATGCTCCATCGTTGACTGATTGGATTCTAGAGATGGACCATATTGAGAGGATGGAGACTCTTCTATCACAGGAATTGGACACGTACGAACAATGTCGTCAAATTTGGCTTCCTTGGAAAGTGCTAAGAGAGTCCCCTGAACTACGGAATCTGTATGTGGTTTGGAGGTAGGATATGAAACTGGTGGAGAGGTGGTTTGAGTGAGGCGATCCTGGTTTGAGTAACTAGTGTTATTCGGGTAGTGTATTTAATCAGAACATTACGGTCCTTTTTTTTTTTTTTTTTTTTCTTTCTCTCTTCATTTACTTTTTTTGTGTTGTGTCTGTGTGTGTGTTTTGTGTGATTATAGCTAATATTACTGTGGGAGTTGAAGAAAGGGAGTAGGAAATTATATATTTTAATTTTCTAAATTGATGAAAGAAAGTAAGGTAGGGATATCCCTATTAGGGTTTAGGGATATATGGTCTTGGGCGGTGGTGGCGGAACTTGGTGCAGGGGATGTTTTGGGACCATGCCTCCCTTGAGTGTGGGGAGGGTAGGGGAGTGTCTGGGGTCCCGGGGTCCGCCATCACGGGCCTGGAGTATGATCAGGGGTTGTCTCTCTCCCTTGTTTATGATTTATTTTATTTTTATTTTATCTTTTCCTTCTCTTTTCAGAGATCCCTTCAGTGTGTTGGTATATCTTTGCTTTATGTTTTATATATTATTGTAATGTGGTATTTATATATATATATGAATGTGTTTATATTTAGATTTATATATATATATATATATATATATATACATATATATATATATATATATATATATATACACATATATATATATATATATATATATATATATATATATATATATATATATATATATATATATATATATATATATATATGTATTTTTTGTTTTGGCACCCATTGGATGAGATTAATGCTTGTCTTTTCTTTTTTTTTTTTTTCTTCTCCTTTTTTTTTTTTTTTTTGTTATGTAAATTTAAAATTTTCAATAAAAATGGAATGCGGAAAAAAACACACATCATGCCACATCAAAAAAAAAAAAAAAAAAAAGATTTTCATCAACAGAGGCAATGCGGTCAATCCAGAAAGCAATGGGTAGGACTAGGCATGACAGGATACAACTTCTTATCCCACTGTAGCGCAAGCAGGCACAGTCTACATGAAAGTGACAACTCTGCTCTGAATTCAGTAGCAGTGCAGCATCATTGTCACACCAGGAAACTGCTTTAGGTGGACCTCACAGCCAGGATCAACAGATATTTGTGAAACTTTGTAGGGCTGCTGAGAAAAAAAATACGTAAGTGCAGATACACTTATAGAAATGTAATACATGCATTTATTTAATGTGAGCCCATAATTCTACTTCAAAGCAGCCCTGGTAAAAAGTCTCTCTTTATGTGTGATGTTTAATATGGAAACTACCGGTGCCCACAAAATAAAAGCATGTGATCAAAAAGTTGCATTGAATTTGAATTTTTAAGCTTTGAGAGGCATTGCACTTTTCTACCATTCACCTTATACTACCCTTGCTACTGTAATATGAACAGCATAGAAAGTGGTTTCATTGTTCTGTAACTGTCCTACAGTACAGAGTGCAATATACCGTCATGCATTGACCCGCGTCATCTGATCCGAGTCCTAGAAGGAAGACAGTGACATAGACAGTGTTAGCAAATTGGTTGACTAATGACTGGACTCTGCACTCATCCTGTTCCAAGTGGACTCTCACTTACATGATAGCAGTGCAATTACACTTGTCCTTTTGTCCTTTCAAGCTTATTGAGTTAAACGGTGCAAGTTGCAAGAGCCCAATCGTAACTCAGACTAGTCTACTCAGTTTAATAAGGATGACCATTGGTTGCTATGGATTACCGCACTTTGCACAGTCATTACACTTTGGACTTCATTAGTTAGGCCAAGTGAGTTCCTGAATTTTCACATTGTTTGTGTGGGTATGAACTCGTTCACAAGGACAATTAACACAAATATATCAGGAAAATAGTTGTGCAATACATAGGTTTATGGGCTAATAACTGTATTTGTAACACAAATATCTGCATTTTATATTCTATGTGCTCTGTAGCTTTTGATCCCTGAATTAAATATTTTATCCATACATTTTTATTTTCCTACACAGGGTCCCACACCTGCACATTATTGCACGGGGTGGAAAAGTAGGGCAAGGTTCAGCCCCTGCCATTCCTCTTACAACTATCTGTACCCCCCTAACCCCTGAAGGACAAACCAGAAATTATGAAGCGAGCATTGTTTACTAATGCCTCGTTTCCACTGAGTGGATCGGTTCGGTTCGGTACGGTACGCTATATTGGGTGTTTCCATTATGAGAGCGGCCCATACAACCGAAACGAACCGTTCCATTCAGGGTCCTGCTTTAGATGTGGGGTCATAGAAAATGGAACGGTTCGGTTAGGGCGGAGCTACGATACATTACACTGATTGGTGGACGTGTGACGCCATGACGCCATTTTTTCTAAACCCACGTATGGCCCCTGTCGGTCCGACTTGTAGTGGAAACGCTCGCCTGAATAGGCTGGACCATTCTAGGCCTTCCAAACCGATCCGACCCGAACCGATCCGCTCGGTGGAAACGAGGCATTAGAGACCAACCATCAAGTCAATCACCCCAACAAAAATCTTCTCAGAATGTATTTATTACAGGCATTTATATAGCATTAATAATTTACAAAGACATTTACATACACTGTACATTCACATCAGTCCCTGCCCTCAAGGAGCTTACAATCGAAGGTCCCTAACTCACATGCATACACACATACTAGGGACAGTTTAGACAGGAGCCAAACTACCTACCAGCAGGTCATTGGAGTGTGGGAGGAATCCCATGCAAGCACAGGGAGAACATTCCAACTCCATGACGGCAGTATTCTGGTTGGGATGTGAACAGAAGGACCTCAGTGCTGGAAGGCAGAAGTGTCAACCACTAAGTCACATAAAGTAATATGTGCATTTAATGCATTGTACAGCGCCTTGAAAAAAGGTATTCATACCCCTTGAATGATAAATGGTTTTCACATTTTTTTACAAATAAATATCTGAAAAAAGTGTGGCGTGCATTTGTATTCAGCCCCCCTTACTCTGATACCCCTAACTAAAATCTAGTGGACCCAATTGCCTTTAGAAGTCACCTAATTAGTAAATAGAGTTCACCTGTGTATAGTTTAATCTCAGTATAAAATATAGCTGTTCTGTGAAGCCCTCAGAGATTTGTTAGAGAACCTTAGTGGACAAACAGCATCATGAAGGCCAGAGACCACACCAGACAGGTCAGGGATAAAGTTGTGGAGACGTTTAAAGCAGGGTTAGGTTATAAACAAATATCCCAAGCTTTGAACATCTCACTGAGCACTGTTCAATCCATCATTGGAAAGAGCACAACTGAAAACCTACCAAGACATGTCTTGTTCACCTAAACTGACAGGCCGGGCAAGGAGAGCATTAATCAGAGAAGCAGCCAAGAGGCGCATGGTAACCCTGGAGGAGCTGCAGAGATCCACAGCTCAGGTGGGAGAATCTGTCCACAGGACAACTATTAGTCGCGCACTCCACAAATCTGGCCTTTATGGAAGAGTGGCAAGAAGAAAGCCAGTGTTGAAAGAAAGCCATAAGAAGTCCGTTTGCAGCTTGCGAGAAGCCATGTGGGGGACACAGCAAACCAAATGTGGAAGAAGGTGCTCTTGTCAGATGAGACAAAAATTTAATTTTTTGGCCTAAAAGCAAAACACTATATGTGCCGGAAAACTAACACTGCACATCACCCTGAACACATCATCCCCACCATGAAACATGGTGGTGGCAGCATCATGTTGTGGGGATACTTTTCTTCAGCAGGGACAGGGAAGCTGCTCAGAGATGATGGGAAGATGTATGGAGCCAAATACAGGACATTCTTAGAAGAAAACCTATTTGAGTCTGCAAAAGACTTGAAAGTGGGGCTGAGGTTCACCTTCCAGCGGGACAACGACCCTAAACATACAACCAGAGTTACAATGGAATGGTTTAGAGCAAATCATATTGATGTGATAGAATGGCCCAGTCAAAGTCCAGACCTAAATCCAATTGAGAATCTTTGGCAAGACTTGAAAAATGCTTTTCACAGACGCTCTCTGTCCAATCTGACAGAGCTTGTGCCATTTTGCAAAGAAGAATGGGCAACAAAAATGTCACTCTCTAGATGTGCAAAGCTGGTAGACACATCCCCAAAAAAACTTGCAGTGAAAGGTGGTTCTACAAAGTATTGACTCAGGGGGGCTGAATACAAATGCACGCCACAGTTTTTAACATTATTTTGGAAAAAAAATTGAAAACCATTTATCATTTTCCTTCCACTTCACAACTATGTGCCACTTTGTGTTGATCTATCACAACCTCCCAACAAAATAGATTACATTTTTGCTTGTAACATGAAAAAATGTGGAAAATTATAAGGGGTGTGAATACTTTTTCAAGGCACTGTACCTCAGTGAGATTGTCGCTGTGAGCAATGCGATTCCTTGAAGTGGTTTCTGCCATGTTATTACGGAATTGGTTTCCGTGAAGTTAAATTGTAACTGATAAGTCTATGCCTGAAGGTGTTGCATACTGAACAGTGTGATATCTATGTACAAGTGTCATGAAGAAATACTCCGGTCAACAAGTTTGTTTATTCTACAAAGTCTGGTCAGGTCACTGCAGCTGTATTCACACTGAATTGCAATAAAATGCACATCTCCATTCATTTTAGCGTTTTGTTTTTTTTATCGCGAATCGACTTGCATTGATCTGCATTTTAGAGCACTTGTAAAATGGACGGACACATACAAAACTATTGTTTTTTATGTGTCCTGTTCACACTACAATGCTGTGTTGTCCTGCGTTGCATTTAAATGCAACATGTATGCATTTTAATGCAATGCAGGTCAACGCAGTGTTGTGTGAACTGGACAAAAACAACTGTATATTTATATTAGTCACCCTGTCCATAGAAGTCTGGCCAGAAGTGGTCTTCATGAAAGAATTGCAACTAAAATGGCATACCTCCAACATGAAAACAAGGCAAAAAACAAAAAACCAGAGACTCAACTATACACGAAATATAGGAACTGGGGTGCAGAAAAATGGCAGCAGGTGCTCAGGACTGATGGGTCAATTTTGAACTATTTGGCCGTAACAGGAGGCAGATTGTTCACCGTAGGGCTGGAGAATGGTACAATGGAGTTGCAATGGAGCTGCATTTCTGCAAATGGAATTGGAGATTTGGTCAGGATGAAAGGTATCCTCAATGCTGAGAAACACAGGTGGATGATGGTTATCTATTATGCCATACCATCAGGGAGATGTGTGATTGGTCTCAAATTTATTCTGCAGCAGGACAATGACCCCAAACATACAATGTCATTAAGAACTATCTCCAGCGTAAAGAAGAACAAGGAGGCCTGGAAATGATAGTTTGGCCCCCACAGAGCCCTGATCTCAACATCATGGAGTCTGTCTGGGATTACATGAAGAGACAGAAGGATTTGAAGCAGCCTACATTCACAGAAGATCTGTGGTTAGTTCTCCAAGAGGTTTGAAACAACCTACCTGCCGAGTTCCTTCAAAAACTATAAACAGCAAGTATACCTAGAAGAGTTGATGCTGTTTTGAAGGCAAAGGGTGGTCACAGCAACTATTTATTTAATTTCTCCTTCCATTCTGTCAATTGATAAACTATTACACCTTTTTCTGAAAGCATTCTTAATTTATAGCATGTTTTCACACTTGCCTAAAACTTTTGCACAGTAGAGTATGTACAGCACCCTCCCACCAGACCTGATCTGACTGCATTGCATAGAGAAGAGCACAATACTAGGTCTAAACTAAAAAGGTATCTAAGAAAAACAGAAAGGTTTTATTAAAAAACAAAACAAACAAAAAAAACTCATTAGCATGTTGATGAGAGAGCAAAGAAGAGCAAAATATAAGCAGATTAAACTTCAATGAGATCTACAAATTATCAGCATCATAGCATGACACAAACGAGGAGTATGTTTCAGCATTGTGATAGGATTCCATAGGAAGACAACATCTCAAATAACCTTGTGAGCTGCTGCTTGGACGACAAAGTGAACGTCACTCATTGTTTTCTGCTTCCTGCCCTGAACTGTAGATTGTCTAGCTTGAAAAGAACTTTTTTTTTATTAAAGTATTACTGGATATAAGTAAGGTTGTTTAAGTGTAGCACATTCATCCCTCAACAATAGACTCAATATGAATAGCTGAAGGCCAGGACATGCCATCTGCTATAGCTGAACACAGTGTAATGCCCCGTACACACGGTCGGTCATTGATTGGACATTCCGACAACAAAATCCTAGGATTTTTTCCGACGGATGTTGGCTCAAACTTGTCTTGCATACACACGGTCACACAAAGTTGTCGGAAAATCTGATCGTTCTGAACGCGGTGACGTAAAACACGTACGTCGGGACTATAAACGGGGCAGTAGCCAATAGCTTTCATCTCTTAATTTATTCTAAGCATGCGTGGCACTTTGTGCGTCGGATTTGTGTACACACGATCGGAATTTCCGACAACGGATTTTGTTGTCGGAAAATTTTATAGCAAGCTCTCATACTTTGTGTGTCGGAAATTCCAATGGAAAATGTGTGATGGAGCCCACACACGGTCGGAATTTCCGACAACAAGGTCCTATCACACATTTTCCGTCGGAAAATCCGACCGTGTGTACGGGGCAAAAACAGTGCCATCAGTACACGCACAATGGTCAAAACTGTGCAAATACAGACAATCAGACACAGAAATTCTCTATATAAAAATATTAAAGTCTGTGGGAAGATGAGAGACACACACCAGTGGTAGAAAGCAGTATGTGACCTGGGCCTGGACTAGAACACATTGCAAGACCTAGAGTAGGACTAGAACACAGTGTGTGACCTTAAATGGAATCCAAATTATATGAACCTGAAGTGTTACCAAAACTCAGAATGTGACCTGGACTGGAACGTGAAAATGTGTTCCGCCATGGAGTGGGACTAGAATGCATTGTACAACCAGAAGTGGGTCCAGAATTCCAAAACATAGTATGTGACCTTGAGCAAGAGTAGAAAACACTGCATGGGATCGGAAGGCATTGTGTGACTAATGCCCCGTACACACGGTCGGACTTTGGACATTCCGACAACAAAATCCTAGGATTTTTTCCGACAGATGTTGGCCCAAACTTGTCTTGCATACACACGGTCACACAAAGTTGTCGGAAAATCCGATCGTTCTAAACCCGGTGGCGTAAAACACGTACGTCGGGACTATGAACGGGGCAGTGGCCGATAGCTTTCATCTCTTTATTTATTCTGAGCATGCGTGGCACTTTGTCCGTCGGATTTGTGTACACACGATCGGAAAATTCCGACAATGGATTTTGTTGTCGGAAAATTTTATATCCTGCTCTCAAACTTTGTGTGTCGGAAAATCAGATGAAAAATGTCCGATTGAGCTCACACACGGTCGGAATTTCCGACAACACGCTCCGATCGGACATTTTCCATCGGAAAATCCGACCGTGTGTACGGGGCATTAGGGTGAGGCCAGAAGACATTGTGTGACCTGAAGCATAACCAAAACTTAGTATGTGATTAAAACAAACTATGAGGATCTTGCAAGTTACCCATTTTAAAAATGACAAAATATATAAAAAAAAACAAAATATACTAGATGAGTAATAATGATCGACAGCTGCCAACACTGATCACGTCCCATAAAGTCGTGGGAAAACAATATAAATAGAAAATTACTATGCTGCGCTATCTCCTAACATTAGTTCCAACAAATACTTTTAAAGTGCCTACTTTACAATAATGAGAAAAATAAATAAATAAATAAATAAACTGTGATAAACAAGAATTATAACATATTCCAAAACTGTATATAGAGTTTTTTGATTGCCGTGATGATGAATTCTGTGTTAAGTGTCACATTCCACAAACAAAATAAAAATAATAAGCAAACTAATAAAAGTTAAATATATGGTGCCACAAACGTGAATCATGAAGTGCTATAGTGCATATAACAGTGACGTTCTTATTAAAAGCAGATCAGTCCAACATAATCAGCATATAGTCCTTAATTACCGCTTCCGGACCAGCCGCCGCAGTTTTACTGGGGCAGGTTGGCTCCCCTGCACGAAACAACGTAACTGTACGTGGGCTCGCGTGGTCCGGATAGCAGGCACGCGCTGCACAGCAGGGGTGCCGGTGCTCGTGGCCGACAGTCACGATGGCTGCTGGCCACGAGCAATCGTGAAGAGGAGAGACAGAACAGGGACGAGTGTGTGTAAACACTTCCCTGTTCTGTTCTGACAGGAGTGACAGATCGTATGTTCTTATTAGCTAGGAACCACGATCTGTCACTTCCTGTAGTTAGTCCCTCCCCCTTCAGTTAGAATCACCTCCCAGGGAACACAGTTAACCCCTTCACCACCTCCTAGTGTTAATCCCTTCACTGCCAGTGACATTTTTACAGTAATCAATGCATTTTTAATCGCACTGATCGCTGTATTAATGCCAATGGTTCCAAAAATGTGTCAAAATTGTCCGATGTGTCCGCCATAATGTCGCAGTCGTGATAAAAATCGCAAATTGCCGCCATTACTAGAAAAAAAAAATAATAAAAATGCTATAAATCTATCCCCTATTTTGTAGACACTACAACTTTTGCGCAAACCAATCAATGTACGCTTATTGCGATTTTTTTTTACCAAAAATATGTAGAAGAATACACATCGGCCTAAACTGAGGAAAAAAATATTTTTTTTATATATTTTTGGGGGATATTATAGCAAAAAGTAAAAAATATGTTTTTTTTTCAAAATTTTCGCTTTTTTTTGTTTATAGCGCAAAAAATAAAAGCCGCAGAGGCGATCAAATACCACCAAAAAAAAGCTCTATTTGTGGGGGGAAAAAAAAGGACATCAATTTTGTTTGGGTGCAACGTCGCACAACCGCGCAATTGTCAGGTAAAGCGATGCAGTGCCAAATTGCAAAAAGTGCTCTGGTCAGGAAGGGGCTAAAATCCTCCAGGGCTGAAGTGGTTAAAAGGTATAATGGTGACTTCATAAAAAACGTGAACATAACGTGTTGCGGTGCTCCCCACCCTCAGGCAATGGCCGCTCACCTTAGAGCGTGTGACCTCGCAATTAAAGCGGAGTTTCACCCAAAAATGGAACTTCCGCTTTAAGGGAAGTTGACCCTCTGACATGCCACATTTGGCATGTAATTTTTAGGGGGGGGGGGGGAGCAAAAACCCTCTTCTTAGAGGGTTTCAGCTCCCACATCCTCCCACGGCGCAGGAAGGGGAATCACCTCTCCCCCTCCCCTCCCGTCACAGGTCCCAGATGCTTGCCCGGCCAGTCACAGTGCGCAGCGCGGCCGGAGGCCACAGTGACAATGCCAGTGCCGCAGGGGGGGGTGGATGAGCGGGGCTTCGTTCCACCGCATCGCTGGACCCTGGGACAGGTAAGTGTCCGATTATTAAAAGTCAGCAGCTGCAGTATTTGCAGCTGCTGACTTTTAATTTTTTTTTTTTTTTTGGAACTCTGCTAAGTTCGGTCAAATACGTATATGAATCACCTCAGGGTTTCTAAGTTACCTGTATGGATCCAGACTGCTCACTGATGCTCTTTCCTCATACAAACAGTAAAAAGAGACTCCATAGTGTGATACCATTTAACACAATTTTATTGTACAAACAAAAAAGCCCCAGTACAGGGTACTCACATGGGTTAGGTGCATTAAGTACACCAATCTGTAATGTGCCTTAAAACGCTGGGTTTTGGTTGAGGTCGTATGTCTGTTCTCTGTGGAGCAGACGAGCTTCTACAGGATGGTGCAAGAAGCAGCTGGTGAGGTGCCTGAGGTGATTCATATGTGTGTTTGACCAAACTTAATTGCTCGGTCACACGCTCTAAGGTGAGTGACTATTGCCTGAGGGTGGGAAGCACCTGAGTGTGGACACAGCAACACGTTGTTTTACATGTTTTTCTGAAGTCACCATTATACCTTTAATAAGGACTATATACCGATTATGTTGGCCTGATCTGCATTTGATTAGAACGTCACTGTTATATGCACTATAGCACTTTATGATTCACATTTGTGGCACCATATATTTAACTTTTATTAGTTTGCTTATTATTTTTATTTTGTCTGGGGAATGTGACACTTAAAGCGGTTGTATACCCACTGACACTTTTTTTTTCATACCCCTGTAAGGCAAAAGGCATAATGAGCTAGTATGCACCGCATACTAGCTCATTATGAAATACTTACCCTAGAACGAGGCGTCGGTACCTTACCTGGTCCACGCCGACGTAGCTGACATGTTGCCTTGGCGTGTCTTCCGGGTATCGCGGCTCCAGTGCTGTGAGTGGCTGGAGCCGCGATGTCATCACTCCCTCGCATGCGCGCGGGAGATTTCTTTCCCGGCAAGGTCCGGCATCTGCTGGGCCTTCAGCCGAGAATCCCCTGTGCGCATGCGCCGCTGCAGTCATAGGCTCATAGCAAGGGGAATATCTCTTAAACTGTACAGGTTTAGGAGATATTTTTTTTTACCTACAGGTAAGCCTTATTATAGGCTTACCTGTAGGTAAAAGTTAAAAAACTGACCATACAACCGCTTTAACACAGAATTTATCATCACAGCAATCAAAAAAACTCTATATACAGTTTTCGAATATATTATAATTTTTTTTACTTTATCTATTATTATTATTATTTTTCTCATCATTTTAAAGCAGGCACTTTAAAAGTATTTGTTGGAACTAATGTTAGGAGATAGCGCAGCATAGTAATTTTCTATTTCAAAACTTAGTATTGTGACCTAGAGTGGGAGTAAAAAATACTGTGTGAATTAGAGCAGGACCAAGGGCAGTGTGTGACCTGAACTGGGACTAGAAGGCAGTGTGGGACCTGGAGTGGGACCAGAAAGCAGTGTGTGGACTGGAGTGGGACCAGAAGGCAGTGTGTGACCTGGAGCCGGACCATAATGCATTGTAAAATGTGAAGTGGGACCAAAAGTCAGTATGTGACCTACAGTGGGACCAGAAGACAATGTATGACCTACAGTGGGACTAGAATGAAAAAGTGGGCATTTTATTAGATGCCCACAGCATGGGATTGTGGCGGATAGAAATTTAAAAAAAATTTTTTAATTTTATGTGACTGTCCCTTTAAGGTGGTTATGACAGGACATGGGTTTTGCGGGCGGGAACAACGTGACTGTGGGCGGGAAAAACACGTGTTTTTGAAAATAGTACATGTGAGGAAGAGTATATAAGACCCCCGCAGTAAGGCTCCTGGCTCCTGTCAGAAGTGTGACCCAGAGTGATTTGGCGAGCTCCACAGGCTAGCTATAATACGGGGCTCGCCTATCGCGTGAGGTCATGAAGACTCTATTGAGACGGGTGATGGAATGAGCAGCGGCCGAAGGAGGGGAAGAGTGGATGAAAAAATGTTTGGCCGAATGGGAAGCGGAGTTGGCGCCGGATGCTGGAGTGGAGGATCCATCGGCATGTCTTTCGGATACCAGAAAGGATGGTGAGCCAGTCGCGCCGCTGCCCATTCTACCCGCTCCCAGCCAGACCTCTCAACCCCGGAAGATAAAGCGCGGCATACCTCAAGAGCGTCCAAGATCTCCTGGTGTCTCACGTGAACAAGGGGAATCTCGCTCATGTGACGCTGCAGCTGATGTTGGTTTGGTGTAGCTGCGCAGTGGGCAGCGTGCTAGAAAGAAGAAGCGGGCTTTCTCTCCTTCCCCTATTCGAGTCAGGGAGGGGAGGGAGAGATCGCGGCAGTCTCCGCCTATAGAGAGAAGTGTTCCTTTTTCTTTACAGGTTACTCCAGGTTCAGCATCATCGGTTGCCAAGACAACAGCATCGCAAGTGTCCGGGCTGTCTCAGCTGGACATTGCAATGGCTCCTCAGATGTCGAGAGCTGCTGCTGCTGCAGCCAGGGCACAGACACAGAGCAGTAGTATAGTCAGCGTTCCTTCTACTAGTGAATTCATTAAGACTGGTGAGTCTAAACAACAGCATTTGTTTACACAGTTACTTCATTCAATGTCAAAATTCACTGAGTCCTTAAATAACCCTCAATTATCAGCCACTGATTTTTCTCCTGCTAATGTCTGGTCTAGTACAGTTAACGATACTTGGTGTATCGCCTGTTTTATCTCACATTCCTGAAACATGTTACAAGGAAGTTTTGCCGTGGGATATGTCGCCTTTGGGTTTTCATTTAGCGTCCAATGTAAAAGAAAAAATTTGGAAAGGTGATTTTATCGATTTACTGACATTACTTCCTAATAATAAAGACGTTATAATTAAAAATGACAGACGATCGGAGGATATTGAGGATAGGCGCCGCACAGCACCTAAATCTTTTTTACAATTGGTTGCAAGCCTTTTGTATTTTTGCGGCTATAATGGGTGAGAAGTTCCCAGAAAAATGTAGTGGGTTGTTTCAACATCTGGAGCATATTCTGGGAGCTTATAGGAATTTTGGCGGTTTTGGCTGGTATAGTTACGATGAGTCATTCCGTCAAAAATTGGCTATTTATCCTACGCTAAAATGGGCTATGAAGGATGTCGGGTTATGGTTGAACCTTATCCTTCCACCTAAACCAGTTTTCAATAAACAACCAACTAGTAATCAAAATGTTTCTACGATTTATAAAAAGGGTGAGTGTTTCGCATTTAATGAGTCCCAGTGCAAATGGTCTACGTCATGTCGTTATAGACACGAATGTTCCTTTTGTTTTGGGTCTCACCCCTTATCGAAATGTTTTAAAAGGACCTTTTCCCATACACAAAACAGGGACAATTCAAAAAGCGTTCACGCCAGTGAAGTTGGAAAGAATGTACCCTTGGCTACTGCTATATCCAGACAAGGCGAAAGCGGAAATTTTAATTGAAGGTTTCTCTTTAGGTTTTAAGCTCCCAGTTTTTTCGGGTTCAGGTTGCACTATAGTAGATAATCTTAAATCAGTTCAGGCTCATAGTCCGGTGGTTAGGCATAAATTGATTAAAGAAATTTCAGCAGGCCGAATGGCGGGTCCTTTCTGATCTCCGCCTTTCAAAAATTTTCGTATATCACCTTTAGGTTTGGTTCCAAAGAAAGAACCTAATTCTTATCGATTAATACACCATCTTTCGTTTCCAAAGGGCAATTCCCTGAACGATGAAATTGATGATGCATTATCATCTGTAACTTATGCTACATTTGATGATGCTATTGCAATTATAAGACGGTTCGGAATTGGTGCTTTATTAGCAAAGTCTGACATTCAATCTGCTTTCCGGTTATTACCTATTGCACCAGAATCTTTTAATTCTCTGAGTTTTTGTTTTGAAGGTGCTTTTTTCTATGACATGTGTTTACCTATGGGATGCTCATTATCCTGCAGGTATTTTGAGACTTTTACCACTTTTTTTTTTTACAGTGGGTTGTTATGCATGAATCTGGATGCGAGGGCATTATCCATTATTTGGATGATTTCCTTTTTATAGGCCCTCCGGATTCACCAATTTGCGCTTTATTGTTAAAATTATTTTTGGCTATTTCGAAATTTTTTGGCATTCCTATCGCTTTTGAAAAAACTTTTCTTCCTGCCCCTGTCATGGAATTTTTAGGTATCAATATCGATACCAATCTGTTCCAGTATCAGCTGCCTTTTTTAAAAATTTCTCGGCTTCAGGATTTCATTTGCCGTTTTTTGCGTCGGAAAAAAGTTTTATTGAAAGAACTGCAGTCTTTTTTAGGTTTATTAGCCTTTGCGTCTCAAATTATGCCCGTCGGTCGCATTTTTTCTAGAAGATTGGCAATGTCAGGCTTTAAATCTCCGTTTTCGCATATTCGCCTTACTTCAGATCTAAAAGATGATCTTTTGGTTTGGTCACAGTTCCTTATGGATTATAATGGGAGAACCTTTTTTCAGGAACAATTTGTTTTTTCTGCAGATATGGAATTGTGCACAGATGCTGCGGGATTGCGTGGTTTTGCAGCTATTTGGCGTACTCACTGGTGTTGTGGTTCTTGGCCTCAATTTTGGGTTTCCAGCAAGGCAACTAGAAATATTGTTTTGTTGGAATTGTTTCCCATCGTTGTCGCCTTTGAGCTATGGGGTGAATTTTTTGCTAATAAAAGGATTTTAGTTCACTCAGATAATAAAGGAGTGCTTTTCGCATTAAATTGTCTCTCTTCCAAATCGATCTGTGTAATAAAACTTCTGCGTTATTTTGTCCTCTTATGCTTACGATTCAATATCTGGGTTAAAGCAAAATATGTTCCTGGTAAACAGAATATAGTAGCTGATGCATTATCTCGTTTTCAGATGGCCCGTTTCAGGCAGTTTTTTCCGGAAGCGGATCTAGTCGGTCAATCTTGCCCGAATCATCTGTGGGATTTGATCTAGCCACGTTTTTTTCAGCTATTAAAAATTCTGTTGCGCCTAAAACATGGACCGAATATTCGGTTGCATGGAATTAGGTGGCTTTTGTTTAACGATGAACTGGGTTTTTGTGGTTATGATCCTTCAGAACAAACGGTTTTGGCTTTTCTTTGTTCTTTAATGCAACAAAAGCTATCCTTTCACCATATCAATAAGAATTTAGCAGGAATTTCTTTTTTCTTGAAATTTTATAACTTACCAGTTTGTAAGAGTTTTTTCTCTGTCCGTCAAGCACTAAAAGGATATAGAAAAAAGACTTTTACACCTGATATGCGTAGGCCGGTTTCTTTAGATCTTTTGAGAAGGCTTTGTTTGACAACACCTTTGGTATGCAGTTCAGAGTATGAAGCGTTGTTATTTCATGCAGCTTTTGTTTTGATTTTCTTTGCAGCGCTTCGTATTTCCAAATTGGTGCCGAATAATAAGAGGGGTAATTCAGGCTTAAGATTAGAAGAGGTTGCATTTTCATCAGGTGCTGTGGGGGTTTTTATCAGTAGATCCAAGACTGATGTGTTTGGTAAAGGGCATTGGCTGACATTGCATGCATGTGGTGATCCTGTTATATGCCCTTATGGGATACTTTCGAAGTATCTTTCCTCCAGGCCTCCATGTTCGGGAAATTTTTTAGTTCATTTAGATTCCTTTCCCCTCACAAAATTTCAATTTTCAACCATATTTAAGCGATGCTTGTCTCATTTAAGCCTTTCTCATCTTAATTTTTCAACACATTCATTCCGTATTGGAGCTGCCACAGAAGTGGCTAGAATGGACCTTAATGATTCCGATATTATGCGGTTGGGGAGGTGGGAATCCAATCGTTTTAATATATATGTTCGTCCTAATTTATTTCTTTAATCTTAGGTTCAGAGTTTTACGTTTGGATAATTGGGCACTCGTTTGTTCATTGGGCCCACAAGACAGCATGCCGACGCTGTTCTTCTTCCAACCTTTCGTTATCTCCTGAATCTTTTCAAGTTCTTTGGAAAGGCATTCGTGGGCTCCAATGGATGAATCTTAATCTTCATCTTTCTAAATTGGCCCAGTTGTGGCCAACTCCTGCAGTTTTAATTATTCATTTAGGTGGTAATGATGTAGGTAAATTTAAAACATTGGATTTACTTTTTATGATTAAAAATGATTTACAGCGCATTAAGCTTTCCTTTCCAGAAACTCGTATAATTTTCTCTGAAATGGTTCCGCGTCTTGTTTGGTTGTCTTCTTCAGAAAACAAACCTTTGGAGAAGATAAGAAGACGTGTGAATCATTCTATTGAGAAATTCATGCCTTTTTTAAACGGATTTTCGTTTTGCCATGTAGATTTAGATGGTGGTTTTTCTGGCCTTTATAGACAGGATGGAGTTCACTTGTCGGATGTTGGCCTAGATATTTTTAATCTAGGTCTGCAAAATATGATTGAGATGGCCGCGGTTAGGGGTAGGCCGTTTTTTTGTTTATTAACAAAAACCGGCTGGTGGGGACTTTTGAAGGTTTTTTATTTAATGTACTCGCTCGAGTTCTATGACTGAGCGAGATAGTGATTGATATTTTAAAAATTTTAAAATTGGATTTATTTATTTATACCAATAAAGGTGCCGCGGCCATTTGTATTACCAAAAAAAAAAAAAAATTAATAATAAAATATTTAATATTATATTAATGAATATTTAAATAAAAATATATGAGTTAATTTTGCTTGACTTGGATTTATTTCTTTATTAGTATTTATTTTAGTACAGCCTACATTCCCATGAAAAAGTGGGCATTTTATTAGATGCCCACAGCATGGGATTGTGGCGGATAGAAATTAAATTAAAATTATTATTTTTTTTTTATGTGACTGTCCCTTTAAGGTGGTTATGACAGGACACGGGTTTTGCGGGCAGGAACAACGTGACTGTGAGCGGGAAAAACACGTGTTTTTAAAAATAGTACATGTGAGTAAGGGTATATAAGACCCCCGCAGTAAGGCTCCTGTCAGAAGTGTGACCCAGAGTGATTTGGCGAGCTCCCCTCCCTCCCACCCTGTCGCAGCACTTTTATGTGGTTTGTCACCCTTGTATCAAGGGGGGACTTTTGAATGTTTTTTATTTAATGTACTCGCTCGAGTTCTATGACTGAGCGAGATAGTGATTGATATTTTAAAAATTTTTAAATTGGATTTATTTATTTATACCAATAAAGGTGCCGCGGCCATTTGTATTACCAAAAAAAAAAATAATAATAAAATATTTAATATTATATTTATGAATATTTAAATAAAAATATATGAGTTAATTTTGTTTGACTTGGATTTATTTCTTTATTAGTATTTATTTTAGTACAGCCTACATTCCCATGTATTGTATGACCTGAAATAGGACCAAAACTTAGTACATAGGACTAGAAAATCCTGCACGACCTAGAGAGGGACCAGAACACCCTGTGTGACCTCGAGTTTGACCAGAACACGCTGTGTGACATGGAGTCGGACCAGAACACGCTGTGCGTCATGGAGTCGGACCAGAACCTGGTTCCCTGCTGGACTTCGCGGTTCCATCTTCTGGTCCCTATGGCATGTAGGGGTTAGAAGAAGTGAGACTATACTTCAACACTCCTGGACGCGTTTAGATACTTTTTAGCAAGTGGAGTACCTGCAGACACTGGGAAGCCATAGCATTGGCAGCAGAAGGGTAAGAAAAAAAAAAACAGTGTCTTCCAGCGCTAATAAGTCTTCCAGGGTGTGGAGTAACAGATATCAAATAAAATGGTGGTGTGAAAGGTATATAATGGTATCCAAAACTGGGTGGATCCTGCCTTCCTCAGATGGGGTAATCTGCTAGGCTCTGAGGAAGGGGGTGCGCCCCCGAAAAGCGTTAGCTGTACCCCGTGTTCTGTGCATGTCCATGCATTGTTTTTATGGCTTTTTGTCAGTTGCATTTTGTGAGTACCCACTTTTATATAACATTTTTATTATCTTTGGTAATGCACTAGGTGTGCACGCTTTCCATTTCCTTTTTTCTAGCAGAAGGGTAAATATTAACTCTTAAGTTTGCAGGGAGGAGTTTTATTCAGAAATGTAAGAAAAAAAAAAAAAGCGTGTTACTTTAAAGTGAAACTACAGTTTATTAAAGTCCTCTTCAGGTAAGCTCTAAATTACATGGATTTTAGCAAACTTTGGCCTTTTAGCAATTACCAGAGTTACTGAAGGGCCAGTCTGTGACCTGTGCTTCTTTAACTACTGGAAGAAGTTTTTTTTTTGTATACTATACATGATTTTAAGGAAAACTTTAATGACAGAAACACTGAGGTTGCCACTGCTAACCTCCTTCTGCAAATGCTAGCTTCCTGGTTGAAACTTGCTTTTATGCTATCAAGCTGATCATAGATGCCTCTGTTAGTTCCACCCAATTCGACAAAGGTTGATTTTTTTTTTTTAGCGGACTAGCCGGGAAAAAGCCGGGTAGAAAATTCTCACCCCTACAGCACCTGCATATAATCAGATGTTGGTACTATTCATATACTCTGAAAGCCATGGGTCAGAATACAATGGCTGGCAACTGCAGATTCATCAATCCAAGTTTACCGTGGATTGGAGAATCCAGTGAAATCTTTAACGTTTATGGTCAGTTTTATTTACAAAACGAGGAACATGTATAGAGCTAAAGTGGTCGGACTTTCTCTGACAAACCCCCCATAAACCTGCATACATTTTTTAGGACAGAGACTGATGTCCATATAGACAGTGCTGCAAGACATATGTTTGCATTATTTGACACTTGGTAAAATGCACATTTTAGGTCTGAAGGGGATTTAAAATCCCCAAAATATTTTTATGAAAGCAGAGAGCCTTTAAAATAAAATGGTGGCAGTTGCAATTTTTCATGCCACCCAATATTATTGAAAGGGTTTATAAAACCCATATTTTCTGTAAAAAATAAATTCATTTTAGCACACACAAACAATATCATTTCAATTTTTTGGTAAAATTAGAAAAAAAAACTAAAAAAAAATGTGTGTGTGCCCATGAAATTTCAAGAAACTATGGTACCAAAATTGTACACTTCAGAAGCAATGAATATTGGCCATACCTCCGGCATCTGGGTGCAATTGTTTTTATATGTGAGAGAGCCAAATGTTTGTGTACATATAGGAGTCTCCTTGGGGACAAGAGCTTTTGAAACGTTTATGGGGTGTTTGTTTTATTTTATTATACTTTTATAAAAAAATAAAAAATAAATAAAAATTCTCTTTTTCCTTTTAACCTTATTTTTATTGCTGTCACATGGGGGAGCTGGCAAGTCCCCCATGTGACAGCATAGTGTAAAGCCTACTGCACATAGGCTGAATGTCGGACATTCGGCCCTTGTGTATGTCAGCCGGGCCGGCTTCGGTCGCATGAGCATGGTGGAAAACCAGCAGCCGACTAGCTCCCGATCAGCCAATGGCAGAGAGCACTGACGAGAGTGTTGCGGTGGGGGGGGCTCTGTCAGAACACAATAGAAAAGCAGGGGAGATCACCGTAATAACATTGGATAATTAGTACAGCAGCACCATATGGAGCTGTCAGTTGAACAAAAAAGAAAAACTAGTGGTATGTACTAGGCTTTAGTGACAGGTTCTATTTAGGAAGTCATTAGGGGTCTATTAGTCCCATAACGTCACCTATGCAATCCTTTGAAGCTAAACGAGCACTGATTGCACTCTATTAGCTTCTTGCCCATCCAGGGAATGACAGTGTTGAACACAAAAGTGGTTTAATCCAGTTAGGGAAGATCGGCGAACAAATTTTTTCCCACTGACACCCCCTATGGATGTGTATGTGGGGTGCAGTGTGAAATAACACACTTAGTCCTAGCACAATGAAAGAGCTTGTATTGAAATAATACAGAAACAGTTCACAAATAACCTGATGGAAAGGCAGCCCAACTGGGAACATAGTTCCAACAGTGTGTAGAGAGCACAGTAAAAGCTGGACTGACAGGTTCCGTAGAGAGGGGAAGAATACAGCCTGGCAATCTTGTGCCCAACATGCAGGTGTCCAGAGAAGTTGTGAACCCTACACTTTCCCTCCTACTCAGGAACCTTTCTCTGCCGCTAGTACTGTCCCTAACATGTGGGGCATCTGTCCTTGCTCTGCTCTGCCTGACCCAAGATGGCTGCCAGAGTCACATGGGGCAGCAGCATCCAATTGGATGCTTCCCCAGTGACCCAGCAAACCATAGAACTGTGTTCCTCCTGACTTCCTCTAGAACTTCAGTGCTGCTGCAGAAGACGACCACCTTCAGTGGAGAAAGTAGACTGCACCTGCCTATGGACACCCTTGAGAGGGAAAGGGTAAACCGGAGATACATGGATAACTGAATGCAGCCGCTGTTCAGCCAATAATTTTCTGCCTGAGTCTTTTCAAACAAAGGATGTTGGGTGATAGGCAGCAACAGGGCCATCCACTAAGCAAATTTCTGTTGGTTTCCCCTAAATGTCCAAGAATTTGATCAGTATATGGCCTGTGTAATAAAATGGGGTCCTAGGCAAGGTAGCACCCTTCAATCCTTTTAATAATAAGACTAGTTAGCCTAACATCAATTGTATACAAGCTCTTGGAGGGAATGACAAGGGACTATTTATACGTTTTTAGTAATGACAACAGTATCAGTAGCAGTAATCAGCATGGATTCATGAAGAATCGTGCTTGCCAAACCAATCTATTAACCTTCTATGAGGAGGTGAGCTGCTATATGGATAAAGGAAGGCCTGTAGACATGGTGTATCTGGATTTTGCAAAAGCCTTTGTTACAGTTCCCCATAAATGTTTACTGTACAAAATAAGGTCCGTTGGCATGGACGATAGGGTGAGTACATGGATTGAAAACTGGCTACAGGGGCGAGTTCAGAGGGTGGTGATAAATGGGGAGTACTCGGAATGGTCAGGGGTGGGTAGTGGGGTCCCCCAGGGTTCTATCCTGGGACCAATCCTATTTAATTTATTCATAGACGACCTGGAGGATGGGGTAAACCACTCAATCTCTGCATTGGCAGACAATACTAAGCTAAGCAGGGCAATAACTTCTCTGCAGGATGTGGAAACCTTGCAAGATCTAAACAAATTAATGGGGTGGGCAACTACATGGCAAATGAGGTTTAATGTAGAAAAATGGAAAATAATGCATTTGGGTGACAAAAATATGAATGCAATCTACTCACTAGGAGGAGAACCTCTGAGGGAATCTAGGATGAAAAAGGACCTGGGGGTCCTAGTAGATGACAGGCTCAGCAATGGCATGCAATGCCAAGCTGCTGCAAACAGAATATTGGCATGCATAAAAGAGGATTAACTCCAGAAGATAAAACAATAATTCTCCCGCTCTACAAGACTCTGGTCCGACCGCACCTGGAGTATGCTGTCCAGTTCTGGGCACCAGTCCTCAGGAATGATGTACTGGAACTGGAAAGAGTCCAGGAAAGGGCAACAAAACTAATAAAGGGTCTGGAGGACCTTAGATATGAGGATAGGTTACGAGCACTGAACTTATTCTCTCTGGAGAAGAGACGCTTGAGAGGGGATATGATTTCAATGTACAAATACCATACTGGTGACCCCATAATAGGGATAAAGCTTTTCTGCGTAAGAGAATTTAATAGGACACACGGCCATTCACTAAAATTAGAAGAAAAATGGTTTAACCTTAAACTGCGTAGAGGGTTCTTTACTGTAAGAGCGGTAAGGATGTGGAATTTTCTTCTACAGGCGGTGGTTTCAGCGGGGAGCATTAATAATTTCAAAGAACTATTAGATAAGCACCTGAACGACCACAACATTCAGGAGTATACAATGTAATACTGACATAAAAATCACACACATAGGTTGGACTAGATGGACTTGTCTCTTTTTTCAACCTCGCCTATGTGACTATCAAGAAATATTAAGGAGAGGGGGGGGGGGATTGGGGAAATGGGAGAGGGGAAGGGGACTGGGAGGCACGAGTAACCACCTGTACTAGGTCAAAAAAATGCTATGGCCCGTACTTGATCCTTGACCCGTTAGGGTACTGTTGCTGTAACCATAAATAGTGGTATATAAAGGAGGGGAAAAAAAGGGGGGGAAAAAAGGGGGGGAAGGGGAGTAAGCCCAATAGAGGTGGGCTTAGGTAAGGGGTTACTTTGGGCAACAGATTAGTGTCAAATATGTTTTTATTAACAATATCAAAGAATATTTATACAGAAATACTGGTAGTCAGTTATCAATAACAAAGACATTACTGAGTATATCCTATTCCAATGTACAATGTTTGATTAGGTCTTGCGTGAGAGGAGACCATCACCAACCAGCAATATTATATAGTAATGAACTGTCTATGAAAACATATAAATTAGTCTAGGAGAGACTATAACCACTGACTATGAGGTAGTATTAGAGTTCAGGAAAGCGAAGAGAAAGAAAAGAAAAGCGAGTGGAAAGAAGAAAAGAGGGATAGAATACAAGGGGGGGAGGCGTGGAGCAGACCTCGGCACGACAATTTATGCAAGGAGTATTAAAGATGAATATTTGTGTCTAACCTTGAGTGGTCAATAAGGTTTTCAGGGCGTCTGATGTAAAATATTCAATCCAGATAAGCCATAGAGTTTTGAATTTATCAAAAGTATCGTTATCCATGGCTAACCTTTCCTCCATGCGCATAATGTCATTCATTGTCGAAACCCATAAGGTAAGTGGGGGTGTGGGCAACAGATTAGTCATAGGATTTGGAACTAGATAAAAGCAACTTTATTATGGATAATATCAAACAATAAAAATCACATGATATTGTGAAGTGCAGTGATCATTACAACAACAATGTAACAAAATGACTGCGGACAACAACTAGACAGACAGGACAAACAATTATAAAGGAAGTGGAGCTAGCCCAGTCGGGCGTATTGCTTTGTGCCTCAGGGCCCCTAAGGGGCTGCCAATTAGCCAAATGGTAATATTCTAAATGAATCAACCATAAAGTCTTAGTACTGAGTTGGTAGTGGTTAGACGGTCAGCTGTGGTCCAAAGCAATGAAGGGGTGGAGAGAGGGAGAGAGCAGAGACGCGTGTGCTGATGAAGAAGCAGGATATCATTAACTACGTGTACTGCTTGGATGGTAATGTAAAATAACCAAGGCTCGTGTTGATAATGGAAAAGAATCTAGAAAGTAGTACTGGGTAGCAGGGAAAGGATAGGCATTCCAGTAGATCAATCCATATTAGTAGTATGGGAATTCCAAGTTCGATCAACAGTTGAGTGATGAAATTAAAGAGGATCATAAGTAGTCAAACATATCACACTGGTCTTGAGCTTCCAATGGGGTTGCCTGGCAAGTATGTGTAGCTTAGTCCTTAATGACATTAACACCGCTGCATTTGCATACTAGTATAATGTTGCTGACAAGCCAAAAAACATATGGGCTGGTATACAATTCCATATATCGTTACCATCTCCGCCAGGAGCTGCGCCATGTAGTCCACTGTAATCCACTGAGCCTGTGAGGCGATGGATGAGCTGCGACGAGTCACAAAGGAGGGCAGCCTGTGCAGGGTAGTATAGCTTGGCTGCAGCAATCGTGTGAAGCTAGAGTCCAAGTGCTGTTGGTGATTTTGGAGATCCTAGTCGCGCATCCTGATCATGAACTCCCGGCGTGTGCTTGAGCGCCCAACACTCTCCACCGTGCCCGTAACGTCCGCGAACTGGGCAGCGTTGTGACGTGAACGCGTTTCGCCGTGGCTAGTGGCGCAGCTTCATCTTGGACGTTCATTGGTCAGGCTCCCACACACCCTTCTTATAGTGTGTTAGCTGGTGGTAGCCGCCAATGAGATGTTTTGTGTAAAGTAGAAGGGACATAGTCCAATCGGTTATGGCCAGTTTGTCCGTACGGCCAATCGTAGAGTATAACCATTTGTTGTTATATTGATTCATAAAAAGCCAAAAGCATTAGTGAATAGATTATTCACAGGCTTATAGTGTGGGCTTTTCTATTATAGGTATATGTATACGGGGAGAAGATGGCAGTTGTGGGTGGGTGAGAAAAACGAGAGAAGATGATATAGAGACTTCACCAAATAGGAATAGTAGAAAGGAAAGGAGTGAAACGCCAAGCGGGCAGTGCGATATGCACATCGGTGACATGTATACAAATAGGCAAATAGACATATAGTTGGATAAAGTATATGACGGGGGCCAATTCACCCATAGTCTAAATTGAACATTTTAGGAAGGAAAGGAAAAAGTCACAGGTTGCATTAATATTATTTTCATTTGTCAACCCTTTGTTGTGTGATCTTTCTCCAAGAGGCATCAACATGTCATTGTTAGTGTCTATCCTAGGCATATACAACAGCATGTGCAAACTTATTTAGTTACATACCTATCGAGGAAGTAGATTTGTCTAAGGATAAATGTTGCTAAAAGTTTTATAGCAAATGATAAGAACAGCACTCGTACTTAGATGGTAAGAATGTAAAGATTATAACTGAATAATCAGTGCACCGTATTTAAGTCTCCAGAAACACTTGTAGGTTCAACTCTGTGTTCAACCCCACTGCCACGAGGGACTTTAAATTGTAGACCCACCACTTCTCCTTTTGGAGAAGTATGTGGTCAAAGTCGCCTCGTCTGGTGGGTAACTTCAGGGCATAGATTCCTTTAACAGTTAATCCCTCAGAGGAGCCACCATGGCATTAAGAAAAATGTTTGGCCAGGGGTTTCTCTGGTATCTTTCCTTTGGAGTTAATTTCACGTAAATGGTCACCAATACATATTTTCAATGGTCTTTTTGTTTTGCCTATATATATCTTGGGGCAGGGGCAGGTTATTAAGTAGATCACTCGTGATGTTGAGCAATTGATAAGATCACGTATCTCAAAGGTTTTCTCATGAAGTGCATCAGTGAAGGTGGAGGTTCTATGAACAAAAAGACAGACCTGGCATTTGTTGCAGGGGAACATGCCCTTGAGCGGGGGTATTCTGACAGCCAAGTGGGGTTTGGTTCTTTAACGAATTCTGATTGGATCAACATGTCGCCTAAACTAGGGGCTCTACGTGCAACTAGCTTTGGTGATGCACTTACTATTTTAGCGAGTTCAGGGGCATTGGTCAAGATCCCCCAATGTTTTTCAAGAATAGAGTGGACTTTGTTCCACTTGGAGCCAAAGGCTGTTATGACTCGCACTGGTTCATTTGTTTGCGTCAGTGGCACGCTGGTAGTTGATTTAGTGCAGAGCAAGTTTTCTCGATCTCTCATGGCTGCCTTCTTCCTAGCCCTCCTGATTTGTCTATGGGAGTACCCGCGTTCGCGGAATCTCGCATAAAGGTCATTACTTTCGCGTCTATAGTCAGCAGCGTCACTACAGTTCCTTTTTATTCGTAGTAACTGGCCCACTGGTATCCCATTTTTTAGCCAGTGGGGGTGGTGTTGTTGCATGCAGCAGCGTATTAGCTGTGGTTTCCTTACGAAATGTGCAAGTACAAATTTGGCCTTTTTCCAATGTGATCTGTAGGTTCAAGAAGGATATTTTCTTCTGATCATAGTTATATGTTAGTCGTATATTTAGTTCATTGATGTTTAATTCTCACATGAATAGATGTAGGCAATCGAGATTACCTCTCCAAATCATCAATACATCGTCGATGTACCGCAACCACATAAGTACGTGGTCGCGGTACATCGGCGAAGGATATACATCCTCTTCCTCCCATAGGCCCAGATGGAGGCACGCATAAGCCGGTGCCCATGCTGCGCCCATGGAGGTACCTCGTATTTGTTGATAATAGGAGCTCAGAAACTGGAAGAAATTGTTGGACAGAGTGAACTCCAGCAACTCAACCAGAAATTCATTCTGTGGTTCAGACTCTGGATAAGTTAATTCCAAAAATCGCTCAACTGCTTGGATCCCCTTGGAATGGGGTATTGAGGTATAGAGTGACTCAACATCAACACTAACCAGGAGTATCCCCTCGGGTTGCCTACTCTCGTTGATTTCAGTCATTTTTGCCAGTACGTCTTGTGTCCTGAACAAAAGATTTTAGATTTTTAACCATATCCTGTAAGAGGGAGTCCAAATAGCGTCCAACTTTTTCCAAGGGGCTCTGACAGGCAGACACAATCGGTCTGCCTGGGTTTTTTTTTAGGTTTTTGTGGACCTTAGGGATAATGTAAAAGGTGGGCACATTGAACTCCCTCACCAGGAGATGTTGAAACTCGCGGTTGGTTAGTAGGCCCTCATCTTTCGCTTCCGATAGTTTTCTATTTAGTTCAGACACTAGTGCTGGAAAGGGGTTACTATCAAGTTTTTCATAAGTTGTTGTATCATTAAGCAGATGTTTTGCTTCCTTCTTATAATCTTGTTGATTTAATAGTACCACGTTACCCCCCTTATCACTCTTCTTTATTACGATGTTACGTCTCTTTTTAAGGTCATTTAAGGCGGCCCTTTCACCCACCGTCAGGTTGTCTTGGGATCTTTTAGCCCAATCCACCCTTGTCAGATCTGTTTGAACCATGTCCAAAAACAGTTTCAGCCATCTGTTTTTGGATAATGGAGGCATCTTCTGGGACCTAATTCTCAAGTTGGCCTGTCTTCTTATGGGGACTGGTGTCATTGGTGGTCTCTCACTCTCTTCTAATAAGGAGTTCAGTATGTCTAATGCTTTTTGATCATCTACATCCATAGTCGCTACCGGTGTGGCCGTGTTGCTATCGTATAGTGAGCGCAAAAAGACTTTCCTCAAGAAAAGTAATGTCCTTGAAGACCGTGAACTCGTCCATGTTGTTTACAGGGGAGAATGTCATGCCTTTTTGGAGTAGACTAATATGCTCTGGGGTGAGTACTAAATCTGATAGGTTAACAACCTTCATATCCGTCCCTTGTATGTAACTATGTAATATGGCCAAATGCTTGCCTCGTGGTTGCAGTGCATTAATGTGTCTCGTCAAAAAATAATAATAATGTTAAAAATATATATAATAGCAGAGCTTTTTTTCCTCGAAGAATAGGTGCAGGAACTCTCCCCGTCTGAGTCACCCCTTGTCTCTGCCCCCTACCCACCTCTGACCACCATCCCTTGATTCCACCCCCTACCCACCTACCAGTACAGCCACATTTAGAGAATACAGAACCAAGTATCATTTTGTGGTGCTAAATCATTTGTATGGAACATGTTGATGATAAAAAGAAAAAGCAGTAAAATAGATACCCTGCAGTCAGCAACAATAGAATCCCAGCAATAGATCCCCACACAACAATAGACTCCCCCAGCAACAATGGACTCCACCTCAACAACAATAGATTCCCTGCAGCAACAGTGAATTACCCACAACCAAATATCACACCCAGTAACAAATTATCCACCCAAGCAACATTAGACCCCCAGCAGCAACAACAGATCTCCCAGCAGCCAGCATCAATAGATCCTCCAGCAGCCAGTAAAAATAGACCTCTCCCTCAACAGTAGATCCCTTCCAGCAACACAAGACTCCCAGCAACAATAGATTCCCCATCAGCAACAATAGACCCTCACACAAAATCAGATCCCCACCAGTGACAATAGATTCCCCAGCAGCCAACATCAATAGACCCTCCAGCACACCCCACACCCCATGCTATTACATACATTCAGTGCTGGAGGTGCCGGAACTGCGTTCCCCCACATTCCCGCTGAAAAAAAGCCCTGTAATAGTAATAATAAATAAAAAAATAAGGAATTCAGAATGCAGCAGTGTCTATGTAAGAGTGAACTTATGACATATGTGTGCAATATGACATTATAATGGATTTAGTTTATAAACTTCATGCCACAACAATGACAGAACGCATCAATTTTTAAGCAATTATATATAGCAAAACCAGCACAGAAAAGCGTTGTTCTGTGAAAACTAGGGCAAATTTCTAGGAACTGCATTTACCCCCAAGAATGTGCATGCAGCTCACTCAGATTGTATCATTAGAACAATGCTTAGTTTTATTCTGCTCCTCTTAATATCGGGAATATCATGCTTTAGATTTAAGAGATGTTGGAAGCCACATGAGATTTCAGCATGAGAACTATTCTCCTTCTGTATAGCAGACTAGCGATGGTGACTAAGGGTTTTCTATGGTGTGAAATTGTAATTACATATTTAAAGTGAAGAAGTACGAGTAATCACAAGGATTCATGTTTGTTACATACTGTGGTGTAATATAGTGATGGAAATAGAAATTATGATGCCTATAAAATTTCATGGATTTCTCTGTACTGTGTGTGTTGGAGAATTTGGAGTTTAAGTGATAACCATGTGATAACAACCTATTATAAAAGCAAGGCTTCAGAACCTGTTAGGCTTCTTCTTAAGTCATTATATAATTGTTTAGGTGCACTTATATCGAACCCCAAAGGCAAACATTTTTAAACATTGCAGCTGGTAACAATTACTCACTGTGTTCATTCATACAGTAACTGAAGCATAGTAAACTATGAACAGGAAGGCTGTACAGAACTCTTCCTGTTCATTAATTCTGTGGAGCGGAGGCTGCAGAATAAACTGGGAAATGTGTCCGTTATGAAAGTGAGACTTCAGGGGTCCCCCCGATATTTCACCAAAGCGCCCCCCCCCCCAAAAAAGCAATGCTTGTAAAAAAATAAAAATAAAACTAAAAAAATAAATTGCAACAAATGTAGCACTACTCCCATTGGAGCTGCAGGAATTACTTATCCAGGTCTTCCCAACTTCAGCCCTGTAGCCAGGCAAACAGACTCATTCACTCTTTCTCCAAAGACCAGATTTTTTATTTTTTTTGCGGTTTTTATATTTGGAGAACTTAGATAGGGATGAGGGAAGTGGCGGGATACTCCAAGATAAGAACCATGTACAACAGAGGTCCCCAAGATCTTCCCAAAGTCTGTACCCAGCCAGGGCGACAGGGTGGCTATTGTGTATGCGTGTGTGGGAGGAAAATATGGGGGCTGCATTAGTTGTATGTATAAGGGGGGCTACAGGCTGCACAGAGTGTTTAAAGACCAAGTTCACCAATAACTAAAAAGCAATAAATGCACTTATTTTTGCAGGTAAAAAATGTGCACGTATTATTTTTAAAAACAGGAGCCTGCAAAGTATTGCACCTGCAATCAGCAGATTGGGGGTGCAAGTCAGGTTTCTGCACACACTGCCTACAGTTTTGTGCCCATACCACTGTATGTTGCTGTCATTTTCAGAGCTGTAGGCAGTGTGAATTAACAAATAGGGTGCAGAGAAGCTCACTCACAGTTCATTTAAACTGAAATCTGTCTACTGCAGTGGCAGATGGGACGTTTGGTTTCTTCATTCACAGATCTCTTTGATTCAATGACGCTCTTGTGTGGGTGGACTGGAGCTCCGCATAGCCACTCCATTTAGTGGGATGAGTGAAGGGAGAAGAACTCCTGCCCCCCTGTCACACGAGCGTTGAAGGGGAAGAGGAGAGGAACTAGAACACGTTACACCCTAGATACGGGTGTAACATGTGATATGTTCTAAAATGTGAACTTAGCCTTTAAGAATTGGGGCAGGGGGCTGTATTTGAGGGTGAAGTAGTGGAAGATGGGTGCAGGGTTGAGAAATAGTGAAAGAGGGGTGCAGGGGTTGCACAAAGGAATAGAAAACAGGTGAAGGGATGAGAAGTGGTGGAGAAGAGGTGAGGAGGGGTGAATGGTGGCATCGGGGAGGTTACTTTTGGAGGGAGAATTCTGCTGGTAAGCTGTAGACAGGGAAGGTTCAGAGGAGAATAGTGGGCAGGTGGTGCAAAAAGTGTCATGTGAATGCTTAGGAGTGGGACAATGCATTTAAAAAAGATTAACAAATTATTTAAAATCAGTAGTCATTTACTTCTAAGGGAAGTATTCTGAAAGTGGTGTAGATTTCATATGACTGCTAAATTTGTCCAGGACTTGCCAGCCCAAGAACTAATCGTTTGATGCCAAGCCTCCAAGAACCACAAAACTCCATCACAGGATCTGCAGTTGGTGTCAAAGCTGAACCAAAAATGAATCTTTCAATATGATGGAGGAGATCATAAGGGACTATATACCAGATTTTAGTAATGAAAACAGTATCATTAGCAGTAATCAGCATAGATTCATGAAGAATCGTTCTTGCCAAACCAATCTATTAACCTTCTATGAGGAGGTGAGCTGCCATCAAAATTGGGATATTTATTATAGCAAAAAGTAAAAAATTGTGTTTTTTCAAAATTGTCGCTCTTTTTTTGTTTATAGCGCAAAAAAAACCCCAAAAAACGCAGAGATGGTCAAATACCACCAAAAAACAAGTTCTATTTGTGGGCAAAAAAATTATAAAAATTTCATTTGGGTACAGTGTTGCATGACCGCACAATTGACATTCAAAATGTTACAGCGCTGAAAGCTTAAAATTGGCCTGGGCAGGAAGGGGGTGAAAATGCCTGGTATTGAAGTGGTTAAACTACGTAGAAAGTTCTTTACTGTAAGAGTGGCAAGTATGTGGAATTCCCTTCCACAGGTGGTGGTCTCAGCGGGGAGCATTGATAGTTTCAAAAAACTATTAGATAACCACCTGAATGACCACAACATACAGGGATATACAATGTAATACTGACATACAATCACACACACATAGGCGTGCGCAGGGGGTGTGCCAGGTGTGCCTAGGCACACCCTAATCACTATGGGCAGTGCCGATTCATCTTACTGCCCGGGCCCCCCCCCTTGTTCCCCCCACCCTGCAGTGCTGCTAGCTTCCCTTTTCTCCTCTCTTCCTGTTGCTGCAGGGGATATTTCAGGATGCAGAGGGGGGGGGGGGGGGGGGAGTGCTAGTAAATATGTAA
The DNA here is from genome assembly GCA_037952835.1 of Lithobates septentrionalis. NCBI lineage: Eukaryota > Metazoa > Chordata > Amphibia > Anura > Ranidae > Lithobates > Lithobates septentrionalis. The sequence goes on along the minus strand of JBBDGP010000568.1, from coordinate 1,473,292 downwards.
TTTATCAGCACCTTCCTTTTCTAAATGAACACAGTGAACACACTCGCTCACTGTGTCCATTCATAAGTGAAGCATAGTAAAAAAAATGATTTTTTATGCTTCAGTTTGTAAATGAGCAGGAAACCACTCAGCACAGACCAATTCATTATCTGCCCCATGCAGCTGAGGCTGCATAGAAAGGCACCTGTGTTTGAGCTTTGGGGTGCACACCCTAATGCTATGGGCTGCGCACACCTATGCACACACATAGGTTGGACTTGATGGACGTGTCTTTTTTCAACCTCCCCTACTATGCAACTATGATAATGATTCAAAGTGGACTAAAATCCACCAAGAAAGGGCTCAAAAAAGGCAATGGAGGGCTAAAAACTGGCTTAGTCAAAGTTGATTTGAAACCAATTGAAAAGTTGTAGGGTGATTGGAAATATGCAGCTCATGAAGGACACCAACAAAAATCTTGCAGCTGAAAACATTTTGGCTGAAGGTTTGGTCAAAAAATGTAACCGGTTTAGAAGACTGGTGGGCAGTTCTGCAAAATACCCTTTTGCTAAAGGGGGCAAGGGAAGGTGTTTATTCTGCTTTGCTATAAATACTTAATTTATCTACCATTGATTGCCTGTAACCTATTTTCTGTGTACCGTTGCAGAGTGATAACCAACAGTAATGTTACACAGATGTGAGTGGCATTCCGTCTATAACCAAGTGTGTCAGTGGGGCTTCTGGGCATCTTAACTCATAATGTGCTAGTATGCACTGCATACTAGCACATTATGCTGGACTTACCTTAAAATGAAGACCTCCAGCGGCGAGCTGTACAAGCTTCCATCTTCACCCGGTCTTCCTTCCGTGTTTGCGGGCTTCGGCCGCTTGAATGGCCGAGCCACGATGACGTCACTCCCACGCATGTGTATGGCAGTCATGCCCGTGGCACAGAGTTCTGAATGGTCGGCACAGTCCATTCAGAGCCAAGTGCGCATGTGCCGGTGATGTCATTGTCAAATATCTCCTAAACAGTGCATGTTTAGATATTTACTATACCTACAAGTAAGCTTTATTATTAGGCTTACCTGTAGGGAAAAAAAAAAAAAAATCAACCACCTGACTTTACTACCACTTTAAGGAGTTGTGGCGGAACAGAGGACCTATCAAACCAAGCAGCTCCTGAAGGGTAGTACTACAAGTAATACACCTTGTTTATTCTTGAAAAAAAAGGAATGAAAGTTAAAGCAAAAAAGGTATGCCATCAGATTTCATCTTTAATCAGTTTAATGAAGCATAACTCTTCATTCATCACCAACCACTACTGAACTCTAACTGGCATTACAGACTGTTCTCCCGATTGAGATCAGGGAACATTCTTCAGTCTATAGCCCTACCTTGGTGCTGGACGACCAAGCCTGCTCACTAGAAAAATCAATTGGCCAGGATGCATATTCCCAGGCAATTGCGTTTTTTTCCCCACCAAGTAAGACAAACGTACTGTATAAATTTTGATCCATGGGTAGATAAACTTTCTTTGACTGGATTGTACATGGTTTGGCCATAGAGGGTTTGTAGACACCTTTATAACTTTGTGATCTTAAAGTATATATAGGATTTTTTTGTTTGTTTTGGATAGAGTAGAGAAAAGTTATAACACTTGCCAGGTTATTTTTTTGCCGTCTGTGTATTGAGGAAATATTCCTCAACCTTCTGTCCCAGAGACACAACAGGAAGTCAGAGGAAATTTCTCAAAATAAGGGTATTTTTTTCCTCCTAAAGAGTTGACACCGGTGTCCCCATTGGTAGACATCCCCTTACCTCTTGTTCTAAAGAACACTCTAAAATTTTGAATTTCCCATCACCTTCTCAGCGACAATGGTGACAAGTACAAATACAGTCATGAATACCCAGCAATAAAATGTTGGCAGAACCTAACCCTTTCCCACTCTATCAAAAATGGGAAAAAAGGTTGGGTTTTACCAACCGGTGCACCTTAAATGATTCAGTCTGCAAATTAAACACTTTGTACAATCTTTCTTGCCCAGATTGACATTTTCCCCTCCCACTCTCTATAAAAAGCTTTGCATTACATGTGCAACTTGCAGGGGACTAATCCCATCCATCTACAAGTTCTTGACAACCTCACAATCTGACACACCCTTGAAACCCCACTGTATGACTGAGGCCTGATTCACACCTATGCATTTTTAGTGCTTTTTGCAGATTTGCACTACAGAACGTGTTCCATGGGAAACCATGTTAAGTGGACTGTAGTGCAAATCTGCAAAATTCAAAAAGCTAAAAATGCATAGGTGTGAATCAGGCCTAAATGGGAACAGATTCTAGGTAAAGAATTCTCATTAGAGGAATGAATGCTATATGGAGGGCTGCTCACAAAACTTGTACTATATATGACCCTATGTACAGTTTATAAAATATATATATAATTTTTTTAAATCCTACATTATTGCTACTACACCCCTGCCTTCTTACACACTCCTAACTCGAACATATCAGATCGCTACTGAAGAGGCTTCAACCGACTAGGAAGACTCTAGCACATATTTTGGACATTTTGGCAAGAGATGGAATCTATTGTAAATCCTTAGTTTGAGAGCGTTTTGCAAGACAAGCAAACTTTTTAAATAAATTTTGACTTGATGTACAAGCGATGTCTTGATATACAAGTAGCGTCACGTCACAACTGAGTATAAAAGAGAAGAGAGGCGCCTCTAAGTGTAGCAATATGGTTTAATTTAATGAACCATCATCTACGTTGTCCCTTCCATGCTGTGCTGCTGTGCTCCACAAGCGCTTCAATCGCTCTACTGCATGGTAGTCTTCTCGGTCGTGATTGCAGATGGACAGCAGTGAGAGCAGGCGGTGTGGGGGATGGTCTATGTGGACAGCTTTACCCCGGATGCCTGCATACTTAGGCTCCTTTCTCATGATAAGCCTGCTCGGATCCGCCTGTCCGTTTTTCAGGCGGATCCAAGCTGGCCATCTATTGACTCCTATGCTTAGGCGGATGTCAGCGGAGATGTGTCCGCTGACACCCGTCTGCCATCCAATCCGTTCAAGACAGACGTATGGCGATACGTCTGCCATCTGTTTTGGCGGATTGGATCGGATGAGATCTGATGAAAATGGACATGCTGTCCATTTTCGTCCGATCTCCCCATAGAGATCAGCGGGGCTCCGACAGGTCCCTCCCCGCTCTGTGAGCAGAGACTGACCTGTCATCCATCGGCCAAGCGGAGATCAACGGAGCGATCTCCCGCCGAGTGGATCCGCCTCGTGTGGAAGGGGCCTTAGATGTGCCTGTTTTAATCATCAACCATGTGAGTTGCTAAATGTTGTGCCTTCATTAAATGCAACCATATTGCTACACACAGAGGCACCTCTCTTCTCTTTTATACTCTGTAGCTCCTGCTGGAGTTTGCTTCTAATCCCCTTGTGGGGGTTGCCATTTGTGGATGGACATTTTATGGTTACACAACCTATCACATTGCTATAATCTTTTTATATGGACTATAAACTGAAGGAATTATGAATAAATAGTTGTGGAACAAATCATTTGAGTTTCCATTATTTCTTATGGGGAAATTCGCTTTGGAATACAAGTGCTTTGGATTACAAGCATGTTTTTAGGAACGAATTATGCTTGCAATCCAAGGTTTTACTGGACTTGCTGGGTTTTCCCCCATCTACAGTGTTTAAAGAAAGCTTCTCTTGCACGTATTTGCTGCCGCTAGATGTTTGATCATTCCTCATTGGAACTTGGAAGTAGGCACAACACCCAACCTATACGGTCGCATTCAAGAAATTAAACTCACTACTAACAGGTGTGGGATCCCTGGATTTACTTTGATACCTCTTTGTAGATGATATACTGGAGAAATTTTCCAAAAATGTACTTTGACTAGCCATCATGCTAACTTTTTGACCTTCCTGGCCACACTGGAGGAGGAATGGTCTTGGGCCACACATAAAATACAGCAACAATAAGAATGCTGATGAACAGAAAAAGTTGGGCAGACCACAAGTTAACGATCACTGATATAGATACTGTACCCGAGTAAGAACACTTACATTTTTTGTAATATTTTTTATTATAAAAGTAAAAGAGGGCAACATAAAACGAACGCGATATTTGACATAGGTTTGACAAACAATAAGGATAGCTGATGAGCAGTTCTTCCTGCGGCTCTCAGCGAGTGGATGCGGTCGCTGGCCCCGCTTACCATAATGACAGGTCGCGGGGTGGCCACACCTATTCACAGCTCTCTGTGCAGGCAAAGTGCGTCCAGCAGCGATCACCACAAGTAATCACTGTTTGTGCAGTGAGCTGTGAATAGGTGTGGCCACTGGCGACTTTCTCTATATTAAACAGGGTCAGTGGCCGCACATACCCGCTAAGAGCCACAGGAGGAACTGACACTATAATTCGCACCGGCCCTAATCACCTATGTATATACTGTATGGGGAGATAGAGGAGGGGTTGTGGGCAGGGGGCTTTGAGAGGGCACAATTGAATTCTAGGGGGGTTTGCATCCAACCCTAGCACCACCCTAGATCAAGCCATGCAGCATTTATTCACCTGGCACCCCTGCATTCCCTGTTGCCAGTGCTATTGCAAACATGGCAGCCCTGGCATCTCTCCAGACGTGCATTTGCCTGACTTGTCAATTCAGGCTGCTGCATCTGCTATGCTTGCATGGCATTCCCGCGTCCCTACAGACGTGAATTTGCCAGGCTTGTCTGTGTCGACTGCCGCAGGTTCTGTAATTGTACGGCATCCCCGGCATTCCTCCAGAGGTTCCCAGGCCGCTGCTCTATGCTATTCCCTTCCCTTATTAGTCTCCCTCTCTACCCTCCTACTTACTTCTTGAGATGTTGCTGCCTCTTACTTTACACTTAAAATACTTCCAAGTTGATCTCATCTGTTGGTAACTGCTTATGCAATACCTTGTTATAACTTGTGATAATTTCCCAATGACCACCCACCTAATATTGAGTATGGCCTCAAAAACAGCCCTGACCTGTCAAGGAGACCTCTGAAGTTATGCTGTGGTATCTGACACCAAGCCATCAGTAGCAGATCCTTCAAGTCCTGTAAGTTGTGAGGTGGGACCTCCATGGCTCAGACTAGTTTTTGTAGCATATCCCACAATTGCTCAATGGACTGAGATCTAGAAAATTTGGAGGCCAAGTTAGCACCTTGTTGTTGTGTTCCTTAAACCATTCTTGAACCATTTTTGTAGTGTGGAAGCGTGCATTATCCCGCTGAAAGAGGGCATTTTTATCAGGGAATACTGTTTCCATGAAGGGCTGTACCTGGTCAGCAACAACATTTAGTTAGGTTGTACATTTCAAGTAACATCCACATGAATGGCAGAACCCAAGGTTTCCCAGCAGAACAATGCCCAAAGCATCACACTGCCCCCCTGCTGGCTTGCCTTCTTCCCTTCTACTGCATCCTGGTGCCATTTCTTCTCCGGGTAACGCACACACACCCCACACCCCTTACACACACCCCACCATCCACATGATGTAAAAGAAAATGTGATTCATGAGACCAGGCCAGCTTCTACCATTGCTCCATAGTCCAGTTTTGACACTCACATGCCCATTGTAGGTGCTTTTGGCTGTGGTCACAGGTCAGCATGGGCACCCTGACCAGTCTGCAGCTTGATGTAAAAAATATTTAATTGCTGCCTAATGTACCCCACTGACATCCAGATGCCAATGTAGTAAGATAATCAATATTATATACTTTACCTTACCTGATAATAAATATATAAAAAAAAAAATATATATATATATATATATATATATATATATACACACACACACACACATATATATATTATATATATATATATATATCACAAAAGTACATCCCTCACATTTTTGTAAATATTTTATTACAGTGGAAATCTGCATGGCTGTCATCCCAAAAAAGAAGCCTCTTCTAAAGATGATGCACAAGAAAGCCCGCAAACAGTTTGCTGAAGACAAGCAGACTAAGGACATGGATTACTGGAATTATGTCCTGCGGTCTGATAAGACCAAGATAAACTTTTTCAGTTCAGATGGTATCAAGCATGTGTGGCGGCAACCAGGTGAGGAGTACAAAGACAAGTGTGTCTTGCTTACAGTCAAGCATGGTGGTGGGAGTGTCATGGTCTGGGGCTGCAGGAGGGCTGCCAGCAATGGGGAGCTACAGTTCATTGAGGGAACCATGAATGCCAACATGTACTGTGACATACTAAAGCAGAGCATGATCCCCCTCCCTTCAGAGTCTGGGCCGCAGGCCAGTATTCCAAAATGATAATGAACCCAAACACACCCCTAAGATGACCGGTGCCTTGCTAAAGAAGCTGAGGGTAAAGGTGATGGACTGGCCAAGCATGTCTCCAGACCTAAACCCTATTGAGCATCTGTGGGGCATCCTTAAACGGAAGGTGAAGGAGCGCAAGGTCTCTAACATTCACCAGCTCCGTGATGTCATCATGGAGGAAAAGAAGAGGACTCCAGTGGCAACCTGTGAAGCTCTGGTGAACTCCATGCCCAAGAGGGTTAAGGCAGTGCTTGAAAAAAATGTTGGCCACACAAAATAGACACTTTGGGCCCAATTTTGACATTTTCACTTAGGCGTGTACTCACTTTTGTTGCCAGCGGTTTAGAGATTACAGGCTGTGTGTTGAGTTATTTTGAGGGGACAGCAAATTTACACTGTTATACAAGCTGTACACTCACTACTTTACATTGTAGCAATGTGCAATTTCTTCAGTGTTGTCATATGAAAAGATATAATAAAAAAAATATTTACAAAAATACGAGGGGTGTACGTGTGTATATATAATATATACACACACACACACACACACACACACATATATATATACACACATGTATTTTTTTCATGTTACAACCAAAAACGTAAATGTATTTTATTGGGATTTTATGTTATAGACCAACACAAAGTGGCACATAAATGTAAAGTGGAAGGAAAATAATAAATGGTTTTCAAGATTTTCTGCAAATAAATATCTGAAAAGTGTGGCATGCATTTGTATTCAGCCCCACCTTTCGCTGCAATTACAGCTGCATGTCTTTTTGGGTATGCCTCTACCAGCTTTATAAATGGGAAAGGTTCCCCCCACTGGGTTTTTTAACTGCAAAATATCACGAAATTATTTATGTATAAAAGTCTTTTATCAAATGTGTAAAGGTCACATATTAAACATTAAAATATGAGCTCTGGTCGTGAGGCATTGTACATATACCAGGATGCAGAATTAGAAACAAACATACATTTGTACAGCATTACAGATAATTGCTATATTAAAAAACTCTGACTCGTTTCGACCTAATTGGTCATGGTCTTCATCTGGGGGATAGTTTGCTCTAAAAGAAATCATCAAATTTTAATTTTCAAAAACATCTTTCAATATGTATCAATTACATGTACATAAACATTGCTATATTTACCACTGAAAGCTGGAATGAATAGCCTCAGAGCCAATAGTCTAAAATCAGTTAAATGATCCAGCGGAGCACATGGCCATCTGCACCTCCCCCGTGAGAAGAACCCAGCCCAGAAAGCTTACAAGAAGCCACCTTCGATGCCCTCCCGGAAGGGAAGGGTTACGGCACCAGAAAAAATTCTCCCAGCTGTTGATAATATGTCAAGGAGGAGTATAAATTAGTATAACACATTGAAATTCCTAGGGTGTTCTACATATCTTATTATTAAAAGTAATTGATACTTGTCCACGTGCATGCTGTAAATTGGTGTATAGGTAATAGTTAATGTGTCACATATTGACCACAATAAATTAGTTGGGGAAGATAAACTCTTCCCCAATAACAATATTGTGAGTTGAAAAGTAAAAATACTAACAAAAGAAAAAAAATTGCTAATTGTGAATGTATGTGAATTAATTGAGACATAATAATTAGTCTCATATATATATGGTGAAAAAGTATATATAAAACTGCAAAAAGTAAAAATCCTTATTTCAGGGATTGGGTAATGTGAAAACACACAAAATAAAGGGATGTGAAGAGTCAAAAAATAGTAAAGATAAAAATAAAATAAAGACACAAATGATGAAGAAAACTTCATCATTCCAAGTGACATGATTTACCTTGAGCTTCAATATAGCTGGTGTGGGCCATCTATTCCAAGATGGGATCGTGTCTAATTATCAATGATCAAAAGAGGAGAGGTATGGGCTCTTATGGAGAAATTACCAGAGAGCCTAATATTCAAAAATAATGAAAATGGATTTAAATTCAATGTGCCAGCAATAAAAATGTTCTAACCCAGCTACCATACTAGCTAGGCTCCTCAATCAGGTAATGAAATGCTACTTACATTTGGCAGTGAATTTAGAGTATCCGTATGTCCAGGTATTGCATTGGATTATGGGTCAATCCTCATGCTGCCTGGTTTTTATATGTTACCTTCTATTATGTAAGAAAACCTGATTGGTGGATGCCGATATCACCTCCCCCCCCCTCCAGGTGTTGGCACAAAGGCCGCTGATGAGCAGCCAACGCGTGGCTCCCTCTGCGCCTCGAAAGGCAGTAGCCCCAACCATCGTTATCACTTCCGCCGCAAAAACTTGTGACTTCATGATGCACTATGCATGCAGGATGAATCACGCATGCGCGGCCGGCAAACAACGTCCGGAAGTGATCACAGGACCCCGCCGGCAAGAAAGTGCTCACCCCCAGTGGCCGCCATGTGAAGCATATTGAGGGAATGCAGTATAACCACCCCCCCCCCGGGAAGCCAAAAGGACGCCAGGACTCAATCTCAGAGAGGCCAATACATGTGCCGTGGGTCCGCCCGAATCTTCAACCAGAAAAACAACATAATTAAATGTCGTTTGACACATTTAGTTAATAGACATTATACATTGTTAAATTTATTATGCATACATTTATTTCATTTTATTCTACATTCAAGCTGTGCGTACGCTTAATGGATATACCTCTGACTGCGATTTTGCAATTCATTTTTGAAAAAATAAAACATTTATACATTTTCTTTTTTTCAAAAACGAATTGCGAAATCACAGTCACAGAAGTATATCCATTGAACGTACGCACAGCTTGAATGTAAAATGTTGTTAATATGCAATACATTAACTATTACCTATACACCAATTTACAGCATGCATGTGAGCAAGCATCATTTACTTTTAATAATAAGATATGTAGAACACCCTAGGAATTTCAAATGTGGTATACTAATTTATACTCCTCCTTGACAGATTATCAACAGCTGGGAGAATTGTTGCTGGTGCCGTACCTCCTCCCTTCCGGGAGGACATAGAGCTTGGCTTCTTGTAAGCCTTCTGGGCTGGGTTCTTCTCTCGGGGGAAGTGCAGATGGCCATGTGGTCCGCCAGATCATTCAACTGATTTTAGACTATTAGCTCTGAGGCTATTCATTCCAGCTTTCAGTAGTAAATATAACAATGTTTATGTACATGTAAATGGTGCATATTGAAAGATGTTTTTGAAAATTAAAATTTGATGCATTTGTTTTAGAGCAAACTATCTCCCAGATGAAGACCATGTCCAATCAGGTCGAAATGCGTCAGTATTTGATATAGCAACTATTATCTGTAATGCTGTACAAATGTATGTTTGCAATGCTGCATGCTGGTATATGTACAATGCCCTCACGACCAGAGCTCATATTTTAACGTTTAAGATGTGACCTTTAACCACTTGTCATTCGGCCATAGCACGGACCTGAATTCCTGGGAGGCCGTCATATGACGGCCTCCCCTGTGCACACGCTCTGCACGCGCCCTACAGGGTGCGCGCCGAGCGTGCTGTGTTCACCGAGTCACTGAGACTCGGGTGATCACCGATCTAAGGGTCCCGGCCCCTTACCATGTGATCAGCTGTCAGCCAATGACAGCTGATCACATGATGTAAACAAAAGATCGGTAATAGTCTTTTTTTTCTACTCACGCCGACAGCGTGAGTAGAAAAGAAAGCCGATCACTGGCTCAAATGTGAGGGACATCGGTCCCGAAGTGGAAGAGGCACATCTGCCTCATCAGTGCCACCTAATAGTGCCACCTAACACTGCCCACAGTGCCACCTAACAGTGCCCACAAGTGCCACCTATCAATGCCCACAAGTGCCACCTATCAATGCCCACCAGTAGTGCCAATCAGTGTAACTGATCAGTGCCCATCACTGCCGCCTATCAGTGCCCATCACTGCCGCCTCATCAGCGTACATCAATGAAGGAGAAAAATTACCTGTTTTAAATTTTTTATAACAAAATATAAAAAAATTTTTTTTTTTTTTAAATTCAGGTTTTTACATAAAAACGTTTACATAAAAACATAATTACGTAAAAACTGCAGAGGTGATCAAATACCACCAAAAGAAAGCTCTATTTGTGGTGAAAAAATGATAAAAATTTCATTTGGGTACAGTGTTGTATGACCGCGCAATTGTCATTCAAAGTGTGTCAGCGCTGAAAGCTGAAAATTGGTCTGGATAGGAGGGGGGTTTACGTGCCCAGTAAGCAAGTGGTTAATAAAAGACTTTTATACATTAAATAATTTGTGATATTTTGCTGCTGAAAAACCCAGTGGGGGAACCTTTCCCATTTACAATTTAGTTGGGGTGTGCAGCCATTTCTCTCATATAGATGTCTTTCCCATTACATGCCTCTACCAGCTTTGCACATCTGGAGAGTGACATTTTTGCCCATTCTTCTTTGAAAATTAGCTCAAGCTCTGTCAGATTGGATAGAGAGCGTCTGTGAACAGCACTTTTCTAGTCTTGCCACAGATTCCCAATTGGATTTAGGTCTGGACTTTGACTGGGACATTCTAACACATGAATACGTTTTGATCTAAAAGATTCCATTGTAGCTCTGGCTGTATGTTTAGGGTCGTTGTCCTGCTGGAAGGTGAACCTCCGCTCCAGTCTCAATCCTTTTGCAAACTCCTAACAGGTTTTCTTCTAAGATTGCCCTGTATTTGGCTCCATCCATCTTCCCATCAACTCTGACCAGCGTCTCTGTCCCCGCTGAAGAAAAGCATCCCCACAACATGATGCTGCCACCACCATGTTTCACGGTGAGGATGGTGTGTTCAGGGTAATGTGCAGTGTTCGTTTTCTGACACACATAGCATTTTGCTTTTAGGCCAAAAAGTATAATTTTGGTCTCATCTGACCAGAGCACCTTCTTCCACATGTTTGCTGCGTCCCCCACATGGCTTCTGGCAATCTGGACTTCTTATGGCTTTCTTTCAACAATGGCTTTCTTCTTGCCACTCTTCCATAAAGGCCAGATTTGTGGAGAGCACAACTAATAGTTGTCCTGTGGACAGATTCTCCCACCTGAGCTGTGGATCTCTGCAGTTCCTCCAGAGTTACCATGGACCTTATGGCTGCTTCTCTGATTATGGTGGATGGCCCATGTCTTGGTAGGTTTGCAGTTGTGCCATACTCTTCCCATTTTTGGATGATGGATTGAACTGTGAGATGTTCAAAGCTTGGGATTTTTTTTTCTTTTTCATATATAACCTATTCCTACTTTAAAGTTCTCCACAACTTTATCCCTGACCTGTCTGGTGTGCTCCTTGGCCTATATGATGCTGTTTGTTCACTAAGGTTCTCTAACAAACCTCCGAGGGCTTTACAGAACAGCTGTATTTAAACTGAGATTAAATTACACATAAGTGGACTCTATTTACTAATTAGGTGACTTCTGAAGGCAATTAGTTGCACTAGACATTAGGTAGGGGTATCAGAGTAAAGAGGGCTGAATACAAATGCATGCCACACTTTTCAGATATTTATTTGTAAAAAATTTTGAAAGCCATATATCGTTTTTCTTCCACTTCACAATTATGTGCCACTTTGTGTTGGTCTATCACATAAAATCCCAATAAAATACATTTACGTTTTTGGTTGTAACATGACAAAGTGTGAAAAATTACACACACACACACACACACACACACACACACACACACACACACACACACACACGACACATAAGAGCTTTTATTCTTGATTAGGATCCAGTATTTTGTCTGCCTGGATAGAGGGGATGCACTGCTAAGGGTGAAGGGTGTTTATTGATTATTGAATGATCAGAATCAGTCAGTTTCGAGCCATCTCCTGTAAAGATACATGAAACCTCCAATAAACCTCCAATATCTAATAGAAAAGCACATAGCTGTTATCAAAAGGAAAAGCTGTTGAAATCGCTAAAAAAATAATCAGTATATATGCTTTCTTTCTTTGTTGTTTATTACAGATACTTCCTTTCTTTCTAATGGGAAAGCACTTAGCTGTCCAGCAATCTCTTGTACCTTACCCCTACCACATCACTCTAAATGACATTACAAATTACACTTACCCACAAAAATGTAGCAGCCTTATCTATCTTCTGCCAGTAATGTAAGGCTTATTCATTAGGACTTTGTGCTTTGCGTTTTTATCGACTTATATTTGCATGGCCGAGAACAATTCACTTCTCTTTCTAGTTTATACTGGGAGCCTGAATAGACTAGTCAAAGCTGTAGGGTAGACATGGGTTTAGATATACAATTACATAATTTGCCTCAAGGAATCTTGCTGGTCTCAAACACATGTAGAGTATGCGAGTAAGGCTCGATTCACACCTATGCATGTTGCTTTTGAGCGTTTTTGGAGGTTTTTTTTTCATGCTTGCCACGTTTTTGAGCCGCTTTTTTGCCGCGATTTTGCTGCGATTTGCGTTTTTTTTTTTTTTTCATTTTTTTTTACAGTCTTAAAAAAAATTAAAAAAAAAAAAAAAAAAATTAAAAAAAAAAAACGGCAAAAACGCATCAAAAACGCTGCAAAAACGGTGCACTTGCGTTTTTGATGCTTGTCCATTGAATTCTATTACATGCAAATTTTGCATGAAAAAAAGTCCCTGACCCTTTCCAAAAATGCAGAGAAACAAAAAGGCATTGATGTGAACATGTTCCATAGGAACCCATGTTAAAAAATTCCCGTGCATTTCTGCAAAATGCAAAATGCATCAAAAAACGCGCTAGTATGAATGGAGCCTAAATGTCTGTTTAGATAACTCTCTGCAGTTATGCGATTCCCCTACAGGGGTAAAATTTAAACAGGATCTTTGAAATACGATAAAATTCTTTTTTTGGAGTTCAATAATGGACACAGGGTAGAAGAACTTTTTTGACACTGGGTTATGTTGCTGCCTACAAGACACTAAACACCAATGCTTCAGTTTGTGAATAAACAGGAAGCCACTCAGCACAGAGCTCTTCCCATTTATTCAGTGTACAGTGCAGATAGAAAGCAGAGAAAGGGACTGGGGAATCTCGCTCCTTAGTCCCTTTCTCTGTATTAAGAGTGAAACATCAGACCCCTGATATTTTACCAAAGGCCCCAAACCGGGCTCCTAAAAAAAAAAAAAAAAAAAAAAAAAAAATAAATAAATAATAATAATAATAATAATAATAATAATAATAATAATAATAATAATAATAATAATATATATATATATATATATATATATATATATAAATAAATAAATGATAAAAATGTTTAATTATACAACAACAAAGAAAGACTCACAAACCCACAAGTTCCCCCACCCAAATACAACTCAAAAAATAAAATGTATTCCCATATTTTCACTCACCAGCTTACATTTCAATCTTAACTGAAAGCCCTCTTTCACAATATTACTCCTTAATAATAATAAAATATATATATATATATATATATATATATATATATATATATATATATATATATATATATATATATATATATATATATATATATATATATATATATATATTATTGATTTTCCTCAGTCTCGTTAATATACTCAGCTGACTGCTCAGATAAAATAGAGACTAGCCACCAATGCCAGGTTTTCACAATTATTTTTTTTTTTAGGAATTCTTCTATGTTTATATGTGAATTCCTCTCGTCTTAATGGATTAAAGCGATTAACCTTAATTTATCTATTTTTAACCACATCACATGCACTTCAACTGGGAGGGTATCTTCTGGTAAAATTCCTAACAATGCTATGTTTGGGTCAAAATTAACCTGTGTAGAGCTGAAGGTATTTAAGGTATCAAATACACACTCCCAGTAGCGATGTAGTTTGGGACATCGCCACAGTATATGCATAAGTGTACCTGTATTAGTAGTGCAAGGGAAAAGGATCACCGCTCCAGGTGGAAATGTGGATATAGAACTCTCCTCGGAACTGGACCACCAGGTGCCAGCGAAGCATATGGCAACATGAGGCAAAAAGGAAGTTCTGGACAGCTGCACTCTGGAATATAGCCTTTATTAGTAAAAAGTCCAACAGATACAAGCCACAGCAAAAAATGGACTAAGCACTGTTAAGTGTGAAACGCGTCAGCTCGTTTGTCCCATTTTTTGCTGTGGCTTGTATATGTTGGACTTTTTACTAATAAAGGCTATATTCCAGAACTTCCTTTTTGCCTCATGTATTAGTAGTGCACCTTGGGCAATTTGATGCATCTGCTTTACCCCAGGAGTAGAACTTTACAGGAGTATAATGGGCTCTATGAATGATAAATAGCTGGGTCAAGCATTGTGAGGAGGACAAGGATACATCAAATAAATTCTTCAAAGCTTGTTACCACTCCTGATCACTAAGTGTCTCCAATGCCGCGTAGACACGAGCAGACTTTCCGGCATACTTGGTCCGGCGGACCAGAGTCCGCCGGACAATCCGACCGTGTGTAGGATTCGGACTTTTTTTCCCCAAAAGTCCGCCAGACCTAGATTTAAAACATGTTTTAAATCTTTCTGACGGACCAGATACGACACAAGGGCAGGGTACTGCATCTCGCACTCGCTGCAATAGGAAAAACAAATTTTCCTATTGCGGCGAGCGCGGGGCATACCAGGCCCTTAGGTCTGGTATGGATTTTAAAGGGAAGCCCCTACGCCGAAAAAACGGAGTGGGGTCCCCACTAAAATCCATACCAGACCCCGATCCGAGCATGCAGCCCGGCCGGTCAGGAAAGGGGGTGGGGACGAGCGAGCACCCCCCCTCCTGAACCGTACCAGGCCGCATGCCCTCAACATGGGGGGTGGGTGCTTTGGGGGAGGGGGGCGCCCTGCGGGCCCCCCCACCCCAAAGCACCTTGTCCCCGTGTTGAGGAGGACAAGGACCTCTTCCCGACAACCCTGGCCGTTGGTTGTCGGGGTCTGCGGGCGGGGGGCTTATCAGAATCCGGGAGCCCCCTATAAGAGGGCCCCCAGATCCCGGCCCCCCACCCTATGTGAATGAGTATGGGGTACATGGTACCCCTACCCATTCACCTAGGAAAAAAGTGTCAATAATAAAACACTACACAGGTTTTTAAAATAATTTATTAAACAGCTCCGGGGGGGGGGTCTTCCTCTGGCTTTGGGGGTCTTCTTCCGGCTTCGGGGGTCCATCCGGTTCCTCTTCTCCCGGCGTCCGCTTGGTTCTTCTCCGCTCTCTCCGGCCTCTTCTCCCGGTGTTCCAGTTCTTCTGCCGGCTCCTCCACTGTCTTCATGCCGCTCTCTTGCCAGCGGAGGTCCGGACTCTTCTCCAGATGTTGACACGACGGTCTCTGGGCATGCTGTGACTGTGACGGGGGAATGGTCAACATCACCCGGAGCAGCGATCCAGGGGGGTTCCAGGGCCGTGATCCGGGGGGTGCCAGGGCCGCGATACGGGGGGGGGGGGGGGGATGGGGGGCATGCTGCCAGAGCCACAAACCCCGCGAGTGGGGGGGTGTCGATGTTCATAGTGGCTGCATTTAATGGGCACAAGTGGCAGCGTTTGATGGGCACAGGTGGCTGCGTTTTATGGGCACAAGTAGCTGGATATGATGGGCACAGTGAGGCTACAATTGATGGGGAGGGGGTTCAGTATTTTTCAGTTTGTTTGCGCCCCCCCAAAAAATTTTGGAGCACCAGCCGCCACTGACGCCCAAGTATTTAACCACTTCCCACCCGGCCACTGCACATAAACGGCCGGGTGGGCTAAGCTCTCCTTCTGAGTGGACGTTCAGGAATGTCCCTCAGAAGGAGCGGGATCACGCGCGTGTCACCCGGACACGGCGCATCTCCGATCGGCAGGAGGGCTCTGCTATTGGCCCTCCTGATCACATGACGGCAGTGTCGAATCACAGCCCTCATGTGATGTAAACACAGAGCCGGTTGCTAGGCAATCGGCTCTCCTCTCCTCACACGGAAGTTGTCAGTGAGGAGAGGAGAGCGGATCGCTGCAGCCGGCTGGTGATCAGTGAGTATGAGCTGTTTTTTACAGCTTTTTACTCACTGATCACCAGTCTAGTGTCCCCACACATGTAAAAACACAAAGTAAACACAAAGTAAACACACAATGTCCCCAAAACACATGTCCCCACATAGTAAAAACACCTGTCCCCCACATATGTCCCAGTAAAATCATATGTCCCAATGATTATCTGCACACATATGTCACCTGCGCACATCTGTACATGATCATTTGCGCACATGTGTCCGTGATCACACGAACCAATTATTATACACTTAACGGGATTTTTTTTACCAAAAACATGTAGCAGAATACATTTTGGCTTAAATTTGATTTTATTGGATTTCTTTTAAAATAGAAAGAAGAAAATATTGTTTTTTTTCCAAATTTCCGCTCTTTTTTCGCTTATATCGCAAAAAAATAAAAAAACGGAGTCGTGAATAAATACCACCAAAAGAAAGCTCTATTTATGTGAACAAAATGATAAAAATTTTACTTGGGTACAGTGTAGCATGACTGAGTAATTGTCAATGAAAGTGTGAGAGCGCTAAAAGCTGAAAATTGGTCTGGGAAGGAAGGGGGCGAAAGTGCCCAGTATTGAGGTGGTTAAATAAAGAAACTACAACTATTTGAGAGGCAGATATTGACAGGCTGGTCACCAGGGGGTCCACAGGTAAAAGAACCGATTTATCCCAATTGATTTTAAAACCTGAAAAGGAGCCATAAATATTAACCAAAGACATCACTGTTTTCAGAGAGGACGACGTGTCTCCCAAAAATAACAGTGTATCGTCAGCATATAAAGTAATCTTATCCTCTACTAAAGGTCTATGAAATCCAACAATATTAGGTGACTGATGAACAGATGCAGCCAACGTCTCCAAAGCCAGAGCAAAAAGCAAAAGGTGTTAACAGCCACCCTTGTCTTGTTCCTCCTTGCAATAAAAAAGGCACCGATATATGTCCATTTACCTGCACCTGTGCCACCGGGGCAGCGTATAGGAGTTGTATCCATCTTATAAACTTGGGTCCAAAACCACATTTTTCTAAGCAATGCCATAAATAGTCCCACTCCCATTCTATACTATCAAAAGCCTTTGCCTCATCAAGCGACAATATTGCTCTATTACCCATGTTTTCAGACGGGACCTGCAGATTAAGAAATAGGCGCCTTTAATTCACTGCAGTAGATCTATTTGGAATGAAACCAGATTGATCTAAATGCACTATCTTGGATATTACTTTAATACATTTTAAAATGTTTGCTTACATTTATTTATAAGAGTGTGTGTACATATACACACATACACGCATTTGTGTTTGAGCTTTGGGGTGCACACTCTAATGCCCCGTATACACGGTCGGATTTTCCGACGGAAAATGTGTGATAGGACCTTGTTGTCGGAAATTCCGACCGTGTGTAGGCTCCATCACACATTTTCCATCGGATTTTCCGACACACAAAGTTTGAGAGCAGGATATAAAATTTTCCGACAACAAAATCCGTTGTCGGAAATTCCGATCGTGTGTACACAAATCCGACGGACAAAGTGCCACGCATGCTCAGAATAAATAAAGAGATGAAAGCTATTGGCCACTGCCCCGTTTATAGTCCCGACGTACGTGTTTCACGTCACTGCGTTTAGAACGATCGGATTTTCCGACAACTATGTGTGACCGTGTGTATGCAAGACAAGTTTGAGCCAACATCCGTCAGAAAAAATCCTAGGATTTTGTTGTCGGAATTTCCGAACAAAGTCCGACCGTGTGTACGGGGCATTACTCTAATGCAATAGGCTGCGCACATCTATGGAGGTTAATGATTGGTAAATAATTAATGAATGATGAATAATGATAGATGATGGGGAATGCTGGATGACAAATTATGCATAATAAATAATTAATGATAATGATTATTACAGAGATATTAGTGCAAGTAACTGAATAGGTGCGTTGGAGAGATAAGGATTTTTTTCTACTTTCTGTACTCCAGTGTTTAAGGCTAGGCTTCTTCCTCCTATTGGGTTATTATGTTGCTCCGAGTCTCACAAAAAACAATAGATTCTGGCCAGCTCAAAGTCAGCTTTTCTATTGTAATATACAATACACAATGAACACTGTGATGAGTTTAGGCAGGTTCGGAACCAAGTCTGAACCCACCTGATTTATCCCATTAGGAAGCTATCAAAGAAGCTAACAGCCAATCATAGCTGATGGAGGCATTCCTCATCCCGCACATATACATGCCCCTTGCATACCTGTGGCTGCAGCCAGGGAATGTTTCCAATTGGCTGTTGGCTTTGACAGTTTCCCGGTGGGATAGGTTAGGTGGGTTCAGACTCATGTCCAAACCTGCCAGAGCTCATCCCTAACTGCACACTACCACACTTGCCAACCAGTATATAAATTGCACAGGTTCAATTTGGCTCTAAGTAAACAAAAAGCATAGCTCTGCGCAAAAGCTTACAAAATAGTTTAAAGTGTTTCTAACCCTAAAAAAAAAATAAAAAAAAAAAATAGAAGGATCCTGCTCCTTTAATGCAGGGGTAGGCAACCTTAAAGAAGTGGAGATCTACTTGAACAACATGGGATAAGTCAAAGATCACTAGGTACAGGGTCGCCCAGTTTAGCCTCCTCACATCTGATTTAAACCTCTAAATTGCCGTACTACCGTGTCACAATCACGTGCAGTCATGGGTTTCAATCAGGTGGTGAGGAGCCAACATATCCTCTCCTCACCACCTGTCAAACACACTTGGATCACTTTTCAGAGGAGCAGCAGTGCCTGCTGCACTTGTGAATGAGCCCTTAGTTGCATTCCGCAGCGGCACCCTTAAGGCTCATTCATACGTAAGGTTGGGGGGTAAAACCCTGAGGTTGAGTCACAAATTTACCGCCCCCAATCCCTACCCCCCTTTAGCTGCTGATACAAGGATGCCATCAGACATGCGCTAGAGGTCTCACCGGACACAGGCCAGCAACAAGAGTGCAGAGGACCCCTGCGGTTGGTACAGGTAGGTTGCGGATTGTGACACTTCCACAACACTATTTCTAATTCACATGGGCCTACATATCTATACACTTGCGCGGAGGGCTGTCTTTGCCAACAAGGGATGCACAGGTGTTCCTCCACGTACAGACAGTCGTTCATTCATGTGTATTGAAACGCAGTAGCTGTATGGACACAGCCGCTGCTCCCATTTAGCTGTGGAGGTGTGTGTCCCTGAACACAGATAGTGCACTCATGTGAATGAGGCCTATATTTCTGATGAATTTTTTTTTTTTGCAGCATATTCTGGATACAAATTTTCTCACTTTTGTAGCGCTTATATTTGCAGGATTCCATATGTAGCGCTCTTGTCTTAAACAGGGGTAAATTTAGCTGTGCTTGGTGGTAACTAACCTGACTGATTTGTAGTCTTTGTGATCATTTAGGTTCTCTCCTAAGCCTGGTTTAACTGTGGTTCCTCCCTTATGTCAATAGGCGGCACTGTTGCCTTTGGCATTAGTATGATGAGCTGCAGTGAGACAGAGTTATGAATATGCATATCTTTCAGCCAATCAGTAGGAGTTTGAGGCCACTGAGCATGCTAAAAGAGTATATATTTGGTGTAAGTTAGATGGTCCTCCACCTTGGTCTGGATGTGTGAGGGACAGCTGCGTTGGGTAAGGCCTGGAGTCTTAAGGCCTGGCCATGTGTTTGAGGCTCTGGCAGAGGGAGCCTGTTTGCTGTCTGGGGGCAAGGGAGAGGCTCTGCCAGAGAGCAAGAGCCTTTTGTTGCCTGGAGGCATCTGAAGGATGGAGTTCTGAAATGAAGGAAGTACCAAAGGTTACTCTTTATGAGCTGGGGACTGTGGAGAGGCTGGGAAAGAGCTAAGAGGGACTTCTCCAATGAAACCCTGTACTGTGTTGTGAGTTTTTGGTTGCTATAGGAGACAGCTGTTGCTACACAGGTAGAGAACATTGGGTGCAGGCCTAAGGCCCTTGTTCTGTATTGCTGTCTACCTGGCTGTTTTGTTTTTGGAGTCTGTTGATCAGTCTGTATATGGTTTTAGGGTGTCCTATGCCTTAACCCTCTCCCACATTTTTCTGTTGTGAACAATAAACTCACTTTTGTTCATTCAAAAAGTGACTGGGGCCCATCTTTTCTGCAACCATCCACACCCTCCATGCCTAGGAACCAGCACCCCAAGGTGAAATGCCAGCCCTTACTGATGCCGGGGGGGCGCTACACATACATTGGTCATGTTCACATAATCTTATTAGTCTCTTTGATCATGTCATCACTATTTTATACCTCAGTCTTAGATCCTCATCTACCTATTTCTGATCACATCCAGATATGTCTATATTATTGAGACTTTATGCATCCATAATCAACGCCAATTTCATTCCTAAATGAAATCCATATATATCAGCACAACTTCCATCACGTCCTTCTCACACAGGTATGGCATGCATGTGATCTCCTATCAACTCCACTCAAGGGTAAACAATTGGAATGGATTCAACTACAGTGCTGATACATAAATCTCGCATCTTATTCTGCACATAAGGCAGGGTAGATAAAATTTGATGATTTAAAAAAAATAAAAAAACTATTAAAAAAAATATCAAATTTTTTTTTTATTTTATTTAAATATGTTTTTTTTATTTTTAATCAAATTCATTTTAATAAAATGCTTTTGGAGTAAAAATCTATTGAAAGATAGTTTTCTATTCAACCACTTCCCGCCCGGCCTATAGTAGAATGACAGCTGGGAAGTGGTTCAGTTATCTTGACTGGGCGTCATATGACGTCCAGCAGGATAATAAGCTAGTGCGCGCCCACAGAGGCACGCAGCATGGTGATCAGTGGTGTGTTGTGTTAGTCTGACACACTGCATCTCCGATCTTGGTAAAGAGCCTCTGACGTAGGCTCTTTACCACATGATCAGCTGTGTCCAATCACAGCTGATCACAGTGTAAATAGGAAGAGCCGTTTATCTGCTTTTCCTCCACTCGCACTGACAGACTCGTGTAGAGGAGAGCCGATTTGCTGCTCTCCTGACAGGGGGGTCTGCACTGATTGATTATCAGTGTGGCCCCCCCAGAAGATTCCCAACCAGGACCACCAGGGATGCCCACCCAGGATCACCAGGGATGCCAATCAATGCCCAATAGGGATGGCACTCATTGCCCATAAGTGATGCCTGCCAGTGCCTTCTGATCAGTGCTGCATAACAGTGCCATCTATCATTGCTGCCTATCAGTGCCACCTATCAGTGCATCACCTGTAGACTCTCCTAGTTTTCTGCTCACACCTCGTACGGGGCAGGCAGATCAATGGAATACAAGAGCGCTCACCAGTGCCCTTGCAGCTCATTAAAAAATGATGGCTATGTGGGCGGGGCCCCGCTGTTCTCACATGGGGACAGCGGGTGCGAGGAGAAGATCCACTGTCACAGGGAGGGAGGGAGAGACTGCAGATGCTGGAACATGTTACATCCTAAAAACATGTAACATGTTCCAAAGGTGAACTTGTCCTTTAGGGCCCTTTCACACTGATCAGTCTTTGATGGGCTTTTGGTTTTAACACAGATATTGCATAAGACTCGCACCCGCATAGCTGTGCAATGCGAATTCAGCCATACAGCTTGTATGGCTGAACTCGTATGGATTCGCACAAAAAAGGTGCAGGGACTCTTTTTCCTGCACTGTCCAAATACACGGTTCGCACTCTGCGATCTGTGAACCGATCTGGGGGTGTCATTAAAATTGTATTGACACCCACAGCGGTTCGCAGAGGGCAGTATGAACTGCCTGCGGGCAAGACGCGATTTAAAACCGAACACATGTAGCGCTGGTAGATTTTTCCAATCTACCGCTTATATGTAAATTTAGTGGGTCATCCGTTCTGTACATAGTTCAGATTCAATCTAATGTTAGATTAGCCTCTGTTCCAGCTTGGCTGTGTTGCGTGCAGTTCCACATTGTGCCTGTGGGTGTCGTCACCATAGGTCAGTGTTGGAAGGCAACAGGTTGAAGTGTACGAGTGCTCTACTGTCCCGGAGATAACTCGGCAGAGGTGGTCCTTCGCGTTGCATTCTGGGAGAGGGTATTTATGGGGCAGACGCCATGTTTCTCAGAGACTTTTGCCTTGTGGCCCTCCTGGCCTAGAGGTATGTGTTAGTGAGTTCCACCTCGCGGCCCTCCGGGCCGGAGGGTTGCATTGCTGCAGCCGTGCGGGTAGACCCAGAAGCCTGTCTGGGGCCTGCTATCGCTGGGATGATCCTGTGCTGTCTGTCCTGCGGGAAGAAGCCAGACACTCGGGAAGATCCAGGGGAGGACCCATCTTGGAAGGGACCATGCAAGGCTGGTCTTAACCACTTCAGCCCCGGAAGATTTTACCCCCTTCCTGACCAGAGCACTTTTTACAATTCGGCACTGCGTCGGTTTAACTGCTAATTGCGCGGTCATGCAATGCTGTACCCAAATGAAATTTGCGTCCTTTTCTTCCCACAAATAGAGCTTTCTTTTGATGGTATTTGATCACCTCTGTCATTTTTATTTTTTGCGCTATAAACGGAAAAAGACCGAAAATTTTGAAAAAAAAATGATATTTTCTACTTTTTGTTATAAAAAAAATCCAATAAACTAAATTTTAGTCATACATTTAGGCCAAAATGTATTCGGCCACATGTCTTTGGTAAAAAAAATGTCAATAAGCGTATATTTATTGGTTTGCGCAAAAGTTATAGCGTCTACAAACTAGGGTACATTTTCTGTAATTTACACAGCTTTTAGTTTATGACTGCCTATGTCATTTCTTGAGGTGCTAAAATGGCAGGGCAGTACAAACCCCCCCCAAATGACCCCATTTTGGAAAGTAGACACCCCAAGGAAATTGCTGAGAGGCATGTTGAACCCATTGAATATTTATTTTTTTTGTCCCAAGTGATTGAATAATGACAAAAAAAAAAAAAAAAAAAAATTTACAAAAAGTTGTCACTAAATGATATATTGCTCACACAGGCCATGGGCATATGTGGAATTGCACCCCAAAATACATTCAGCTGCTTCTCCTGAGTATGGGGATACCACATGTGTGGGACTTTTTGGGAGCCTAGCCACGTACGGGGCCCCGAAAACCAAGCACCGCCTTCAGGATTTCTAAGGGCATAAATTTTTGATTTCAAGCCTCACTACCTATCACAGTTTTGAAGGCCATAAAATGCCAAGATGGCACAACCCCCCCCCCCCCAAATGACCCCATTTTGGAAAGTAGACACCCCAAGCTATTTGCTGAGAGACATGGTGAGTATTTTGCAGCTCTCATTTGTTTTTGAAAATGAAGAAAGACCAGAAAAAAAAATTTTTTTTTTCTTTTTTCAATTTTCAAAACTTTGTGACAAAAAGTGAGGTCTGCAAAGTACTCACTATACCTCTCAGCAAATAGCTTGGGGTGTCTACTTTCCAAAATGGGGTCATTTTGGGGGGTTTTGTGCCACCTGGGCATTCCATGGCCTCCGAAACTGTGATAGGCAGTGAAGAGTGAAATCAAAAATTTACGCCCTTAGAAAGCCTGAAGGCAGTGCTTGGTTTTCGGGCCCCGTGCGCAGCTAGGCTCCCAAAAAGTCCCACATATGTGGTATCCCCGTACTCAGGAGAAGCAGCAGAATGTATTTTGGGGTGTAATTTTACATATCCCCATGGCATGTTTGAGCAATATATCATTTAGTGACAACTTTGTGCAAAAAAAAAAAAAAAAATTTGTCTCTTTCCCGCAACTTGTGTCGCAATATAAAATATTCCATGGACTCGACATGCCTCTCAGGAAATAGCTTGGGGTGTCTACTTTCCAAAATGGGGTCATTTGGGGGGGTTTTGAACTGTCCTGGCATTTTATGCACAACATTTAGAAGCTTATGTCACACATCACCCACTCTTCTAACCACTTGAAGGCAAAACCCTTTCTGACACTTTTTGATTACGTGAAAAATTTATTTTTTTTTGCAAGAAAATTACTTTGAACCCCCAAACATTATATATTTTTTTAAAGCAAATGCCCTACAGATTAAAATGGTGAGTGTTTCATTTTTTTTTTCACACGGTATTTGCGCAGCGATTTTATAAACGCATTTTTTGTGGAAAAAACACACTTTTTTAAATTTTAATGCACTAAAACACACTATATTGCCCAAATGTTTGATGGAATAAAAAAGATGATCTTAAGCCGAGTACATGGATACCAAACATGACATGCTTTAAAATTGCGCACAAACGTGCAGTGGCAACAAAATTAATACATTTTTAAAAGCCTTTAAAAGCCTTTACAGGTTACCACTTTAGATTTACAGAGGAGGTCTACTGCTAAAAATACTGCCCTCGATCTGACCTTCGTGGTGATACCTCACATGCATGGTGCAATTGCTGTTTACATTTGACGCCAGACCGACGCTTGCGTTCGCCTTAGCGCGAGAGCAGGGGGGACAGGGGTGCTTTTTTTTTATTTATTTTTTTTTTCTTTATTATTTTTTTGCTTTTTTATCTTATTTTTAAACTGTTCCTTTCATTTTTTTTTTTTTAAATCATTTTTATTGTTATCTCAGGGAATGTAAATATCCCCTATGATAGCAATAGGTAGTGACAGGTACTCTTTTTTGAAAAAATTGGGGTCTATTAGACCCTAGATCTCTCCTCTGCCCTCAAAGCATCTGATCACACCAAGATCGGTGTGATAAAATGCTTCCCCAATGGCGCTGTTTACATCCGGCGAAATCTAAGTCATAAAATGCTCGTAGCTTCCGGTTTCTTAGGCCATAGAGATGTTTGGAGCCACTCTGGTCTCTGATCAGCTCTATGGTCAGCTGGCTGAATCACCGGCTGCATTCTCAGGTTCCCTGTTGAGACAGGAGAGCCAGAGAAAAACACGGAAGACGGTGGGGGGGGGGGGGCATTCCCTCCCACTGCTTGTAAAAGCAGTCTAGAGGCTAATTAGCCGCTAGGATTGCTTTTACATGAAAGCCGACCGCTGGCTGAAAAGAATGATACCAAGATGATACCTAAACCTGCAGGCATCATTCTGGTATAACCACTCAAAGTTGTGAATGGTGTACCTGAAGACCAAAAAATGGTTAACAATAAAGCACAGTAAACGGTAAAGTATAAAAAATTGCATACCTGAAAAGCAAACATGATAAACCATAATAACAATAAAACATTGCAGAATAGAATACAGTAAAAAAGAGCAGAACAATAGAGAGAGAATAGAGAGAGAGAATAAAACAACAACTATTTTTTTTTATTTTTGTTTGTGGTTTTTTTGCAAACTTGTAACTTTTATAACTGTAACCGGTTCCAGGTTCGGGTCTCTCAAAATGCGATGGCATCTTGGGAGACCCTGTGAAAGTGCGCCTAGTCTGTGGAATGCTGTACCCTACGCTAATACTCAACTAGTGAATGGTAGCGTTCAAAACATTCACCAATGCAAAGACCAGGATTGTCAGGACAGGAGGGACAATAATAGCGGGTGTCACGATCTATATCCGCGCTTGCTGCAGACACAACATCTTTTTTGGGGGGGTTCATTGGGTAGGGGTACTCGGGAGGACATAAAGAAAATGCCTCTCATGCAGCCGACTGCATTTGGTTGGGGATGTGAATGGGGGAAGTACGGGCGCTGCAGAAGCGGTGGGTTCCCAATTAGGATTGGCGAATGCAGTAGGAAGGGCACTATGGGCACGACGGGCCTGTGTTTGTCTTTTTGGTGGCAGCGGGACACTACTTGAGCTTGCCACCTCACCAGCTTGAACTGCACTTATGGGACTCGCCACGTCACCAAGTGTTACTGCAGTGCTGGTTTGACTACGACCGGGGTGTACTAGGCCGCTGGCGCTTGCCAGTTCACCAAAACGCTACCAAAAAAACTGTTAGCGATCGCAGGGATCAGGCCTGACTCTGCGAACGCTGCAGTTATGCGTTTAGTGTTCTGTAAGTGACAGTGATCGATCGATACTGCACTTGGGTGGGCTGGGCCGAGCGGAGGGGCAAAACGCAGGTGCTAGTAGGTATCTGGGCTGATCCCGCTAACACTGCGTTTTTGGGAACCCTAAACTGCTGGGGACGCCAGTATAGATCTGATCGGATCAGGTATTGATCCGTTCAGATACTATACCACTAAGGGAGGTGTACCGTGCGTGCGTGGGTGTTAGCGGTACTGGCGCTAACCTGACGCTGCCTGGGGCTGGTGCTTACCAGTTCACCAAAACGCTACCAAAAAAACTGTTAGCGATCGCAGGGATCAGGCCTGACTCTGTGAACGCTGCAGTTATGCGTTTAGTGTTCTGTAAGTGTCAGTGATCGATCGATACTGCACTTGGGTGGGCTGGGCTAGGCTGGGCGGAGGGGCAAAACGCAGGTGCTAGCGGGTATCTGGGCTGATCCCGCTAACACTGCGTTTTTGGGAACCCTAAACTGCTGGGGACGCTAGTATAGATCTGATCGGATCAGATATTGATGCGTTCAGATACTATACCACTAAGGGAGGCGTATGCTGCGTGCGTGGGTGTTAGCGGTACTGGCGCTAATCTGACGCTGCCTGGGGCGACGCATATCACCGCCGGGCGATCAGGGGGCTAAACCTTTATTCGGTAATAAACGGCGGGTGCCCTGACACTATAAAAAATAAACGAACTAACCAGCGTCACCCGTAACAGTTATACGGTGATCAGTGGTGAAAGGGTTAACTAGGGGGCAATCAAGGGGTTAAAACATTTATTAGGTAGTATATGGGGGTCCCTGTCGCTATAAAACGCTGACGGCGAACCTAAATATTTACGTCCCTAACTAGCGTCACCAGCGACACTAATACAGCGATCAGAAAAATGATCGCTTAGTGACACTGGTGACAGGGGGTGATCAAGGGGTTAAAACTTTATTAGGGGGGGTTAGGGGGGTACCCTAGACCTACAGGGGGCTAACCCTAATTGTCCTAACACTTCTAACTGTCACAAACTGACACTATGCAGCAATCAGAAAAAAAAAAAAAAAAAAAAAAAAACCCCTGCTTGGTGTCAGTTTGTGACAGGGGGGGGGGGGGAATCGGGGTGTAATGTATGCCTGGCATGTTCTACTGTGTTGTGTGTGTGTTGTGCACTTACTTACATGTCATCTCTCCTCGGGCCGGAACGGAAACTCCCGAGCCGAGGAGAGATGACATCACATCCTCTGCCTCTGTGTACTATACAGAGGCAGAGGATGTTTCTCATTGGCTGGGAGCGATCGCGAGGGGGGGGCCACGATCGGATGGCCTCCCCCTCGTCTCTCACTTCTCCCAGCCAAAAGCCGACCGCAGCTGGCACCGGGGGGGGGGGTCCGATCGGACCCCCCGCCCCGCGGGAAGGCAATCACGTACCAGGTACGTGATTTTGCCTGCCCGTGCCATTCTGCTCACGTATATAAGCGTGAGGCGGTCGGCAAGTGGTTAAGAAGGGCCTGGTGACTCGATTGGAGAACGCATCTTAAACTAATTCACCGCACAAGTACTGCCGGGTCGGCTTAAAAGGTTCTGGTACTGTGTTTGCTGTTCACTGAAAACTACTACATCCTGTGGCAGAGGATCATACAGTTTTGTTTCACCCAAGTCTGTGGCAGAGACTTTTTGTTCGTGCGGCGTACCGGCAGCTAGGTTAGTGAGAGAGGCCTATCCAGGCGGGCAAAGATTTAATCCTGAGCTGAACTGAACATTCATCTTTGAGATTTCAATTCCTTAGTGCTACACCAAGAAAAAGGTATTTGAACTTCCCTGCAACTCTTCTGCTACCTCTTTCCTGCTACTTCTTCCAGTTATCTCCCATTAAAGCATTGGAAAAGTACTAAAGGGACTGTTTCCTATATTGTCTGATAACAAGCTCAACGAGGACCCTAGACCCAGTATTGGTGAAATTACAGGTAAAAAGGTAGCGGAAACAGCCCGCTTTAAATCAGCAGCTCCACTGTGAGTTATTGCTAGACACATATTAATTACACAGGTTCTGTGGCTGATCAAAGGTGGTAATTAAACTCACTTTAATAAAGTAAGTGGTGATTGCGCTGTGATAAGAGGGGAAGGAAGGAGGAGGGAGGGGAAGGGGCTAGCTCAAATGTATAGAGAGGTGAATGAAAAAATTATACAAAATATAAAAGGTATAATGAGCATGAG
The DNA here is from genome assembly GCA_037952835.1 of Lithobates septentrionalis. NCBI lineage: Eukaryota > Metazoa > Chordata > Amphibia > Anura > Ranidae > Lithobates > Lithobates septentrionalis. Next base: position 1,444,809 of record JBBDGP010000568.1, on the reverse strand, counting down.
GGCTAGTATCATACTAGCACATAAAAAATATCATGTAGATACTGAAACAGAAGAAAAGAAAAATCTCAGTGCAAAAGGGCTAGTACCATACTAGCACATATGTGGTAACTCAGCAAATACTTATCAAAAGAAAAATCTCAGTGCAAAAAAGGGCTAGTACCATACTAGCACATATGTGGTAACTCAGCAAATACTTATCAAAAGAAAAATCTCAGTGCAAAAGGGCTAGTACCATACTAGCACATATGTGGTAACTCAGCAAATACTTATCAAAAGAAAAATCTCAGTGCAAAAAGGCTAGTATCATACTAGCACATATGTAGTAACTCAGCAAATACTTAATGGTGACGCCAAGTAAATAAATAAATGGTGAACAGTCCCACCGCCTTGTAGTACAAAGTGCTCAAACAATGAGTCATCAGTTCCAAAAGGCAAAATGGAAAAATTATACAAAATATAAAAGTGTGATGAAATGTAATAAAGTGCAGTCTAATGAGCACTAAATCCGAATAAACTGAAGAAACAAAATAGTCTAAAGCGTGTAAAAAGCTATGAAATGAGTGACAAATACAGTGTGGGTACAAAAAAATTGAGCAAAATAAAAATATATAAATCAAACAAAGTCCATGTGCATGAGGGCTAGTATCATACTAGCACATAAAAATATTGTAAATACTGACACAAAAGAAAAGAAAAAATCTCAGTGCAAAGGGGCTAGTATCATACTAGCACATATGTGGTAACTCAGCAAATACTTATTGGTGACTCCAAAGAAAATAAATAAATGGTGAACAGTCCCACCACCTTGTAGTACAAAGTGCTCAAACAATGAGTCATCAGTTCCAAAAAGGCAAGTCCACAAGCCACAGGAAAGGGAAACAAAGTCTTCAGTGGGGACACCTCTGTGCTCGCAAGCAGCTCACCTTACTGCTGCAAGACAACAGCTTGTAATCCAGTAACAAATCACCAGCAAGCAAGGGTCCCATCCAGTAGTTCAGGCGATTCGGGTGGTGGGTGTGCAGGATGGTATATAAAATACATAAGCAGACAGTATATAGTATAACTCCGTGGCGGCCAAAGTGGAAAAAGGGACAGGACACAGAAGGGGGATGCACTCACTTTTGTAAAATGAGTGTGGGCGTTAATCCAACGAACGCCGAGTTCATATACCTCAAAAAGGGTGTCTTCAAGCCGTCCCCGTTTCCTCAATGCTCGTCACAATGGGATGCATATATGTAGAGTATTGGAAGAGAGTGCACATAGCGTGATCCCGTATATAAATCCGTTTATTAGGTTAAAAACAACATGGTACACTTACATTTAGCAGAAGGCTATAGTAAAAAACATCCACGAGCGCCGAGCTCGTATCCTATCATCAGTCTGTGACAGTTCCCGTGCTCCAAACCTCACGCGTATCGTCACGTGACTTCATCAGCTTATGTATTTTATATACCATCCTGCACACCCACCACCTGAATCGCCTGAACTACTGGATGGGACCCTTGCTTGCTGGTGATTTGTTACTGGATTACAAGCTGTTGTCTTGCATCAGTAAGGTGAGCTGCTTGCGAGCACAGAGGTGTCCCCACTGAAGACTTTGTTTCCCTTTCCTGTGGCTTGTGGACTTGCCTTTTTGGAACTGATGACTCATTGTTTGAGCACTTTGTACTACAAGGTGGTGGGACTGTTCACCATTTATTTTCTTTGGGGTCACCAATAAGTATTTGCTGATTTACCACATATGTGCTAGTATGATACTAGCCCCTTTGCACTGAGATTTTTTCTTTTCTTTTGTGTCAGTATTTACAATATTTTTATGTGCTAGTATGATACTAGCCCTCATGCACATGGACTTTGTTTGATTTATATATTTTATTTTGTTCAATTTTTTTGTACCCACACTGTATTTGTCACTCATTTCATAGCTTTTTACACGCTTTAGACTATTTTGTTTCTTCAGTTTATTCGGATTTAGTGCTCATTAGACTGCACTTTATTACATTTCATCACACTTTTATATTTTGTATAATTTTTCCATTTTGCCTTTTGGAACTGATGACTCATTGTTTGAGCACTTTGTACTACAAGGCGGTGGGACTGTTCACCATTTAGTTATTTACTTGGCGTCACCATTAAGTATTTGCTGAGTTACTACATATGTGCTAGTATGATACTAGCCCTTTTGCGCTGAGATTTTTCTTTTGATAAGTATTTGCTGAGTTACCACATATGTGCTAGTATGGTACTAGCCCTTTTGCACTGAGATTTTTCTTTTCTTCTGTTTCAGTATTTACATGATATTTTTTTATGTGCTAGTATGATACTAGCCCTCATGCTCATTATACCTTTATATTTTGTATATTTTTTTCATTCACCTCTCTATACATTTGAGCTAGCCCCTTCCCCTCCCTCCTCCTTCCTCCTCCTCTTATCACAGCGCAATCACCACTTACTTTATTCACACCACTTTTGTCTGTTTGGATCAGCCATTTAGGTGTTGCAGCAGTGCCCCTTAGCATAGGTATTTCTGACAGCGCAGGAGTTTCTTCATTATTTAATTAAACTCACTTGGTGCCTTATCTGGATTACATTAGCCTCAGAACCTGTGTAATCCATATGTGTTCGGGTGTTTTAAAAAGGGATGAGGTGACAACCCTAGCTGCAATGCTGAACCCGCACTGGAATTGTGCTGGTCCCCGCATCGCTATAATGCGAACCCAGGCTTAAACGCGGAACAAAAATGCATGAAAAATGTATCCCTATGGAGCTCGTTACACCAATTTGCTGCAGGTGTGGTGCATTTTTAAAAGTCCTGTATGCTGCATGTTTTAACCACTTGCTTACAGGGCACTTAAACCCCCCTCCTGCCCAGACCAATTTTGAGCTTTCAGCGCTGACGCACTTTGAATGACAATTGCGCGGTCATACAACACTGTACCCAAATGAAATTTTTATCATTTTTTTCCCACAAATAGAGCTTTCTTTTGGTGGTATTTAATCACAGCTGGGGTTTTTATTTTTTGCTAAACAAACAAAAAAAGATGGAAATTTTTGAAAAAAAAAAAAATCATGTTTAATAGTTTGTTAAAAAAATTTTGCAAACAGGTAATTTTTCTCCTTCATTGATATGCGCTGATGAGGCGGCACTGGTGGGCACTGATGGGCACGGATAGGCACAGTTAAGGCGGCACTGATAGGCACAGTTAAGGCGGCACTGATAGGCACAGTTAAGGCGGCACTGATGGCCACGGATGGGCGGCACGGATGGGTGGCATGGATAGGTGGCACGGATGGGCACTGATAGGTACCACTGATGGGGGGCACTGATGGGCGGCACTGATGGGCACTTATGGGCACTGGTAGGTGACACTGATGGGCACTGATGGGTGGCACTGATGTGGGTGCTGATGGGTGGCACTGATGTGGGTGCTGATGGGTGGCACTGATGTGGGTGCTGATGGGTGGCACTGATGTGGGTGCTGATGGGTGGCACTGATGTGGGTGCTGATGGGTGGCACTGATGTGGGTGCTGATGGGTGGCACTGTGGGCACTGATGGGTGGCACTGATTGATGGCACTGTGGGCACTGATGGGTGACGCTGGTGGGCACTGGTAGGCAGCACTGCTGCCTATTGCTTTGTGTCAGAAGATCGCCGTGATCGGGACTGATGTCCAGATCACGGCGGCCGTGATCCTCACGCTGTCAGCGCGAGGAGGAAAAATAGCCGATTACCGGCTCTGTTTACATCACATGATCAGCTGTCATTGGCTGACAGCTGATCATGTGGTAAGGGGTTGGGACCAACCCCTTACTCTGATCTGTGATCAGGCGAGTCCCATAGACTCGCTGATCACCGAGCGCGCCGCGCGCGCCCTGCAGGGGGCGCGCAGGTCGCTCGTGCACGGGACAACGTCAATAGACGTAGTCCCTGCAATTCAGATCCGCGCAGTTGCCGTCATTTGGCAATGGCCCGGATCTGAAGCGGTTAAAAGCTCACCTCCCCATTGAGGTGAATGGGGAAAAATGCATCAAAAAACACCCCACGGTTGTGTTTTTGGTGTGCTTTGAGTCACATATCCATGTTTCACAGGTGCATGATTAAAGTCAGGCAACCAAAAAATGCACAGTATGAAGGCGCCCTAGTTATAGAGAATCCGGGTGTAGCAGTGAGGTATGAACTTTTATATTTATTAAACAAAAGCTCGGAATCAAACATTGTTCTACTTCAAACACATACGAAACAAACGTGCATAAAGACACCCCGGTGTTGCTAATGATAACACTAAAGACAGTGGGGGTTATTCACGAAAGGCAAATCCACTCTGCACTACAAGTGCACTTGGAAGTGCAGTCGCTCTAAATCTAAGGGGTAGATCTGAAATGAGGGGAAGCTCTGCTGATTTTATCATCCAATCATGTGCAAGCTAAAATGCTGTTTTTTTATTTTCCTTGCATGTCCCCCTCAGATCTACAGCGACTGCACTTCCATGTGCACTTGCAGTGCAAAGTGGATTTTCCTTTAGTAAATAACCCCCCATGTGTGACTGTTGATTCTATAGCAGCAATTAAAAAAGGGAAAGTTGATGCAAATAAATCACCAGTGTGACATAGCCCTAGGTAAGAGCATGATGTAAATGGGCTAGCCAGATAATGTCAGACACCAGGCATGTAGTATGGCCTGCTGTCTGTCCTCTTATATGGAGATTTATAGAATGCAGTCTAACATCATTGTTGATATAAAAAAACAATCCCCTCTGGGTGATTTACATACATTGCAAAGATTTTTACAAACTTTGTCACAGATTCCTACCTTGATCAGTTATGAAGCAATAGCTGCTGCTTTCTCCATGTCCTTTCCACTCTGAATCCTGATTGGGAGGGTCAGGCTCGTTATAACCACCTGGTGAAATCTTAGTAAGCTGTTGTGCTTGCATCCCCCTAGAAGTAGTTAACCTTTAGAGCCCTTTTGCACTGGGGCGTTGGGGGCTTCAGCGCTTTTTGGACGCTAGCCGTGCGTTTTTAACCCCTGCTAGCGGCCGGAAAATGGTTAAAAGTGCTGCTGCCCATTGATTTCAATGCGCAGGGGCACTTTGGTAGCGCTATATACACTGCTCCTAAAGCGGCTCAAAGATGCTGCTTGCAAGCTTTTTTTTTTTTTTTTTCTAACATCCCATTCAGGTTTATTTACCATAGTGTGGTAATGTGTACAATACAGTGTGCTGCTTTATTTTTCAGTGTACACTACCGCAGGGTGGCATTAACAAGGAAAATGTCCTGGTTTTTGTGTCGGGACTGTGCTTAGTAAGGCTACCAAGTGCAGCCAATGTACCTGCTGTAAATGGGCCCTAAGACCCCATTCACACAGGGGCAACACGACTTGCAGGTCGCCTCACCGAGGCGACCTGCACACGACTGCCCGGGCGACTTGCAAAACGACTTCTGTATAGAAGTCTATGCAAGTCGCCCCAAGTCGCCCCCGAAGTCGTACAGGAACCTTTTTCTAAGTCGGAGCGACTTGCGTCGCTCCCCTTAGAACGGTTCCATAGCACAGAACGGGAGGCGACTTGTCAGGCGACTAGGTCGCCTGACAAGTCGTCCCTGTGTGAACGGGGTCTTAGAACGGTTCCATAGCACAGAACGGGAGGCGACTTATCAGGCGACTAGGTCGCCTGACAAGTCGTCCCTGTGTGAACAGGGTCTAAGGCTCGATTCACATCTATGCATGTTGCTTTTGAGCGTTTTTGGAGTTTTTTTTGTGATGCTTGCCAAGTTTTTGAGAAGCGTTTTTACAGCGTTTTTGCCGCGTTTTGCGTTTTTTTTTTTTACAGTTTTTTTTAGACTGTATACAGTCTACAAAAAAAAATTAAAAAAAAACGCCAAAAACGCATCAAAAACGCTGCACTTGCGTTTTTGATGCTTGTCCATTGAATTCTATTACATGCAAAACGCTGCATTTTGCATGAAAAAAAGTCCCTGACCCTTTCCAAAAATGAAGAGGTACAAAAAGGCATTGATGTGAACATGTTCCATAGGAACCCATGTTAAAAAATTCCCATGCATTTCTGCAAAAGGCAAGATGCATCAAAAAACGCGCTAGTGTGAATGCAGCCTTAGGGAGTATCTCATCAATACTGAAATTAAATTTCTTTTACAGAGAATGCCTGAAATTTGACTTGTATCTTGTTGCAGACAGCTAAGACAAGACAATCAGTGAGCCAATCATAAAAGGAAAGGACATTTCTGGGGGCATTCTGTACACCAGTAGTTGCTAGAGGTGGATGAGCTCAGGCATTCCCTGCCCTGCAGCCCTATATATACACACCCTTGTATACGTGAGGATGCGGGGAATGTCTGAGCTCATCCCTAGTGGTTGCCATATTTGGATTTTTTGACAGTTTTCGAATTTTATATACAGTAAAACCTTGGATTGCGAGCGAGCATAATTGTTCCAGAAACATGCTTGTAATCACAGGGGGGGGGGATTCTGCCACATGTAAAAGCAATCCAGCCACTATGATTGCATTTAGATGAAAGAGCATGTTGGCAAAAAAATAAATAAATACTGGAGTTGCAGCCATAACCCCGGTGTAACCTCTGGAAGCCAATGACATACATCACATACATGCCTTGTACTTGGCGGCAAGTACTTAAAGAATAACTTCGCTTTTGTTGAGAAAAAACATTCCCCTCGGGGTGATATATGTACATTGAAAGGATTTTAACAAACTTTGTTGCAGATTCCTACCTTTTTTGTTTTTCTGAAGGATGTAAAAAAGGGGGCGCTTTATCTGAGCCTACCTTCTTGGGACGGCGGCCACCCAGCCCTGTTTGGTTGCAATATGCATGTTTCTTTGGGGGGGCAGCAAAAATCGGTGGCATCTCAGTCAGCACCCCACCCCCCTGCACTTACCCAAGCAGGCCCCGGTGGACGGGTTGCACGCTCCGGCAGGCAGTGGCGGATTGTGGGCTTTGGCGGCTGCGGGCTTCTATGAATGGCGGGCGGGCTCCTGTGTCTTCTGTGTAGCTCCTCCCTTCTTCTCCTAGGAGTCCAATAGGATCGGGAGACGGGTATCAGACCCCCTGATTGGCCGGGAGGAGGGTCAGTGTTGCAACAACGATTATTCATTCACTGTTGCAACACACCTTGGTGGGCTCCGGACGCAATGCTCTGCGCCCCGAGCCCACCCTATTTTGAAGCCAATTAGAGCCTCTGACTCTAATTAGTGCTTCAAAAAACACACCCCCGCTCATCCCCGTCATAGGAATTGAAAGAGGCCGGGCGCATGGATAGGGAGGGCGGCAGGGCATAGATGGGGGGGGGTCTGGTGCCTGTGCGCCCACAATGGACGGGCCGCCCCTGGTGTATGTAGATGGGAAAAAACGCGCTAACACTAAAAACATATAAGCAGCAGCATATAGTGCGATCACACCAAATTTAGAGTCCTGTAAAAAGCTGCGCTAAAATTAAAAGTCCATATAGATGACATCAAGGGGATTTCTCCAAGTCCTTATACAAAGTGAAACACCACCACCGTGCACTTCTAAGCAGTAGTGACAATCCACCCTAGTAGTAGAGCCTGCTTACCAGATGGCAAGCGTAAAAGGACAAGTGGCTGTAGCCTAGCCAAGGCCTTTCAGCTTGCTGACGCTCCCGATGTTTCTATGGGGGGGTAAATCTCCAGGCTCCCTCAGGTTGTCCACATGTCACAATTCAACACGAAAAACCCGGATGACCCAGAAGGAGAAAAGAACTCGCCATAGTATAAAACCTCCAGATATTTATTTAAAAAAACAAGTAGTAACTTACATTCAAGTTAGCAAAGTTGTGTATACGAAAAAAGCCGGCCAGCATACAAACAAACGGAGCCCGTTCTCTCACTCCGAAAGCGTGGTGACGTCAGTGCGTACCTTCCCAGAAGGGAAGGGTGGTGGTGTTTCACTTTGTATAAGGACTTGGAGAAATCCCCTTGATGTCATCTATATGGACTTTTAATTTTAGCGCAGCTTTTTACAGGCCCCTGGTGTAAAGCCTCATGCACTCTGGGCATTTTTTCCTCTAGGCCTGAGGACCTGGCTTTTTTGTGAAGCTGGAAGGCACAGGTACATTGTCCGGTCCTGCTGCCGGTAGCCTGTACACCTATGAAAGGCTGAAAGCTGTTGTGGATAGACAGTGTACTGAGTGGCACCGACATACCACTTATATATCCAGGAACAAATGCCTGGAACACAAGAAGTCTGTGTTAAATGGGGAAAGTGACCCAAGTAAGGGCGTAGGTAGAGTTAGAGAGGGAAGTAAAGAAGGGGAAAAAAGATCGTAGAGCAAAGAGAAAGCTGCTGGGGAGACATTCGTAGATAGAGGTAAATAATGGTCAGAGAGTGGGAACCCAATAGGTAGACACCTCAACCCTCCCTATGGTTAGGCTGCGTATTAGGGTGACCCTGTCGGGGTCGAGAGCATAGTCGCAAGGGTATCTGAAGTGGAGAAGTGGAGCCAAATGCACCACAACACCTTGTACTTATCAAAGGTGTCATTGTCTAAGGTCAACATCTCCTCCATTATCATAGTATTGTTCATGATCTAGACCCATCGTGACAGAGGAGGAGTGGTGGTTGTCTTCCAAAATGATGGAATGAGCTGTCTTGCTGAAGACATAAGAAAACAGAGGAGATTCCGTTTCTGCGATGTTATAGACCCAGGGAGTATCGAGAAGAGTGCGAACATTGGGGTAGGTGATAATGTTTCCTCATAAATTTTGTTGTAACATTCGAATACCTGGGTCCAGAAGGGGTGGATCCTCTCACATTCCCACCAGACATGTAGCTAGGTTCCTGTAGCGGAGTTACAGTGCCACCAGGAGGCTGGAGTTGTTGGAAACATTTTGTGTAACGTGGATGGGTCCCTGTACCATCGAGACAGAATCTTGTAATTCTTTTCTTGAGAATAGCAGGATATCGTTGACTTGTGGGTAAAATGAAATGAAGTTTGCCATTCCGCTCTGGAGATGTCCTTTCCCAAGTCAGCAGACCACATCCTGGTGTAAGGTGGTAAATCATCATGTATAAGGGCTTGTAGAAGACCGTATAGAGATGAGAGAAGATGTTTGGGCGTTTCAGAGAGGGAGCACAGCCTTTCATATTCAGTATAGAAGCAGTGTACTTGGGAGGAAGAATATAAGCGTTTTGTGAACATGGATAAGTGAAGGGTGGTAAGCCAATCATGAGAACCCGCTGGAGTAGCTGGCGTCCCATGTAGTGGGTGTACACAGGGGTGTGCTTGTGGCCACTTGGAGCGTTTGAATGACCCCAATGTCGTTGCTCCTGTGCCCTGAAGGAAAGCGGGGTTGTCAAACAGAGAGGTCAATGGGGAGGGGTCAGAGGACAGAATGGAGCACAAGCCCCTGGTATACCAGAGTCTAAGGGCGGCAAGTGTCAGTGGTAAGAAGGTTGTTTCTGTATCCCCATAGAAGAGCCGGAAGGCCTACGGGGCTAAATCTTGCTCTACCATGACAGAAGCTTTCAGGAAAGGATGGGCAAACCACTCTAGAATGCACGCCATGCACGCCGGATGGCTTTATAGTAAATCTCATAGTCAGGTAGACCCGCCCCACCCTAGGTAACCCGCGTTTCCACATCAACCGGATAGCGAGTGAGCGTAGGGAGACAAAGAAGGACTTGGGGATCGTTTTAAAAAGATACAGTAGTTTGGGCCAAAAGCGGTTTTAGACCAGCTAGAAAACAGCGATAATAAATTAGAACACTTGCAGAATTGAGCGATAGTGATTTTTGGGGAAATTCGTCATCAAAAACTGAAAGTAACGACAGTGACAATTCTGCAACTGAGCAAATTTCAGTGTTTTTGATTTGATTACATTATTGAATACATTTTATTATTATATTATTATTTGTTATAATTATTTATAGTTATTTATTATATTATAATTTATAATTCCATGTTTCAAACTTTATCATACCCGGGATGTCTACTAGACTCTTGTTTAGACAGATTTAAGTGTGTTATTCCTAAGAATTACAGGCCTACAATATAAAAACGCCAAATTTCCATGCAAAACAATGTACCGCTTTGAGCATTAAAAATCTGACATAATGATACTGCCAGGGAGGTTAAACAACTTGCCCCTAATTAAATGATATGTAATCTCCAAATATATTTATAATAAAATATATTTATATTGTAAATTTATTTCTCTGCATACAATGGCTTGCTGGACGCACAGCAAAATGTCCCTGGATTTTTTTTTTTTTATGTTGTCAACTACGCATTATGTTGTCCCTTTATACATAAAGAACATTAATAATGTAACTCTATGACATTCCTGTCTGCTAGACATAAGTATGTGGAGATATAGCTTTATAAATTAATTTCCTTTAGCTGTGACAATGATCTGTGCCTAAATCCAGTTACTGTCCAGAATGAAGCAGGTTGGGTTATGCTACATCATCAACCTGGTCTAAGCTGGTCTAAAATAAAAAAAGTAAAAAAAACTTTTGGATGTAGAAATGTTTAGTCCTGTTCCAATCATAACCTGATCATTCTTATCACTTGCAAGCCATTTCTGGTACAACAAGAATGTAGCCTTCAAAGTATATACGGAATGTGCTTCAGTTTCCGAGAATGGAGTAGACCAGATCATAATTACATCTCATAACAGTTATTACTATTATACACTATATATAAGCAGTCCACTAAAATCATGTTTAACCACCTCAATACAGGGCACTTCCACCCCCCCCCCCCCCCCCCCTCCTGCCCAGATCAATTTTCAGCTTTCAGCACTGTTACATAGTTACATAGTTAGTTACATAGTTAGTCAGGTTGAAAAAAGACACAAGTCCATCCAGTTCAACCATAAAAAACAAAAAAAATAAATAAAAATATCGTACAATCCAATATACCCAATACTATACCCACAGTTGATCCAGAGGAAGGCAAAAAACCCCAGCAGAGCATGCTCCAATTTGCTACAGCAGGGGAAAAAATTCCTTCCTGATCACCCAAGAGGCAATCGGATTTTCCCTGGATCAACTTTACCTATAAATGTCATTACCCAGTTATATTATGTACATTTAGGAAAGTATCCAGGCCTTTCTTAAAGCAATCTACTGAGCTGGCCAGAACCACCTCTGGAGGGAGTCTATTCCACATTTTCACAGCTCTTACTGTGAAGAAACCTTTCCGTATTTGGAGATGAAATCTCTTTTCCTCCAGTCGTAAAGAGTGTCCCCTTGTCCTCTGTGTTGACCGTAAAGTGAATAACTCAACACCAAGTTCACTATTCTTTCCTTCTTCTTTATTATCTTTCATTTTTTTTTTCTTTTTTCTATATATTAAAAATTTGACAGGATCTAATATCTCTGACTGAGGTCGCTATTTTCTCAGATAATATAGTGCTTAAGATAAAGTACTCAATTGACCCTGACGACCTTACTCTGAGATGATGCGATATTGACATTGCTAGTACCTGCATATAATATGATATCTTGATGTAACTCTTTTCTTTTTGTGAACATCCTGTGTTTCAATAAAAAATTATTAAAACAAAAAAAAACAAAAAAAAAAAAAAACACCAAGTTCACTATATGGACCCCTTTTATATTTGAACATGTTGATCATATCCCACCTTATTCTCCTCTTCTCAAGAGTGAACAAATTTGGTTCCTCTAATCTTTCCTCATAGCTGAGCTCCCCCATGCCTCTTATCAGTTTGGTTGCCCTTCTCTGCACTTTCTCCAGTTCCCCGATATCCTTTTTGAGAACTGGCGCCCAAAACTGAACTGCATATTCCAGATGAGGTCTTACTAAATGATTTGAACAGGGGCAAAATAATATCTCTCTCTCTGGAGTCCATACCTCTCTTAATACAAGAAAGGACTTTGCTTGCTTTGGAAACCGCAGCTTGTCCGCACTTTGAATGACAAATTGCACGGTCATGCAACACTGTACAAGTATGACATTTTTATCATTTTTTTTTCACACAAATAGAGCTTTCTTTTGGTGGTTAATCACCACTGGGTTTTTTATTTGCACTACAAATGACATATTTGAAAAAAATAATGTTTTTTCTTTGTTTCTGTTATAAAATTTTGCAAATAAGTAATTTTTCTTCAGAAATTTTGACAAATTTATATTGCTACAATTCTTTGGTAAGCAGCTACGTACAGCAGAGCTCAGACAGAGGAGGAAGCAGCAAAAGGAGCCAATCCGTTCATGTTCTAACAAGGCACATGCTGATAGGAGGAGAGAGCACAATGACAGAGGTGAGCTCATCAGTATACTGCTGCTCCTTCACCGTCCAGTCAGACTGGAGGAAGGACATAACCCATAAAGCTGGCCTTACACTGTAAAATTGTTTCCTCTTCAGCGTGTGCTAAACGAAAAATCTCTTGACTCCTCCATCCACGCTAAACTGTCTGTAATGAGGAATCTACACTGCTGGCTACTGCATTCTGATAGCTGGCACAGTGGGTGCACCTGATTGGATACAGCAGCTGTTTGACAGAACATTTTCTGCCCCGCTCCTTTGATTTTCCTAGATATCGGGTAGGAGAGGGATGACATGGTCACCCGTGTTATGATAATTTGTTGTGTGTTCATCATTAACCAGCCAACATTCGCTCCATGTATGGCCAGCTTATGTGTTAATCACAAACAAGCCAGGCCTCCTACCCTGCCAAAGAGCTGTTCTGTGTGGCAAAGCTGTGTAAGCCCACGTTCAGATCGGCCCGTTTTGACGTGCAATTTGACATGTCAAATCGCCGACACAGTTCGAATTGGTACAACGCTGACTTTGCGGCGCCACACAGATTCCCAAAAGTAGTTCTTGCATTACTTTTGTCAACTTCGGGGGCGATTCAATAGACATCTGTGTAGGAACCCGCACAGATTTTTCTGAAATCACCCCTGAAGTCGAACTAAAGTGGGTTTGAAATCGTACGAGTTCAGCTGAACTCGCACGATTTCAAACCCGCCTTCAGTGTCAACCCAGGCTAAATCTTTGAACTGGATGAACAGATTTACACATCCTTTGGTAGGCAGGAAACCACTCCCATATTTGTATTTAGTGGTTTCCCTGGAGCTCAACATCAAAACTCAAACAAATACCAATTCCGACAAAAAATAGACCCCGGGCACCTGAGCCAAACACCTGCCACCCAACGCCCAACAGCTTGTCTGAAATGGGTAATTGGATTAAACATGCAAATGCACACAAGCTACAGTCCCATTCATTTACAATGGTTCTCCCCCGAGGCCATGCTAATGAGTAGATGTTAGTCTGGGTTAGTACTAGGCTTGGCACCACACAGTGGTTGGTACACTGGTGACTGGGTGACTCTTAAATGGTAATTACTATACCCAGGCACCTGCCTGGTCCCCTCATATCAGAATAGTTAGAGCCCTTTCACACTGGGGCATTGGCATCGCTATTTTTAGCAGCGCTTTGCCGTTGCTTTAGCTGCGCTTTTTGACCGCTAGCAGGGAGCTTTTAACCCCTGCTAGCGGCCAAAAAAGGGTTAGAAGCGCTCGCAAAGCGCTGCTGCAGCTGGCGCTTCGGCAGCGCTGCCCATTGATTTCAATGGGCAGGGGCGCTTTAGGAGCCGTGTATACACCGCTCCTGCAACGCCTAAAAGAAGCTGCTTGCAGGACTGTTTTTGATGTCCTGCCAGCGTACGGCTCCAGTGTGAAAGTACTCGGGATTTCACATTGGAGTGAGAAGAGAGGCGCTTTGCAGTCGCTATTTTTGGCGCTATTCAAAAAATAATAAAAGAGTATGGGACTTTAAATGAGGCAGGTTCAAACACAAATTTGAGAGTAAAAAAAATAAATATTTTTTAATGTACATGAGTATCAAGTTGCGTAACGTTATATATAACAAAAAATTGCTCAGTGCATATGCAGACATATTGGGAAGTAAATTGCATACATATAAACAGAGTGTAAAACATAATTGCCATAACAAGGGGACAATAATACATATTTCATGAGTATAACTTGTAATATACAGTAAAAGTCATAAAAATCTTGGTGGAAATGTGAGGGGTTACATCCTCAAAAGCTCGACGCGTTTCGTCGGTAAGCCGACTCATCAGGAGCGGATATTGAATATCTGTAAATAATGGAGATGTTCTAAATCAAATAATGGGGCCCATGATATGGAAAGTATTATATGCAAAAAGATATATATAGAGCATAGAGATGGTCAAGTCCACAAACTTACATCCCATTGGAACACTGAACTCCGAATAATCCCGGTGTGCAGGGGTCACCATATCAAGCCTCCCCGGGAGCTGAGGTATAGAAGTCCGCCCATAAGTAACAGGCCCACACCGAAAACGTCCCCAACCAGGGAACAAATGTAGTATAGTGGGTATTGTGCCAATAGTGGCCAGTAAATCTGTAAGATAATTAAAAGTATTGTATATGATACACCCGGCAGCACTGTCAAGCACAGAGAAAATAGGGATACATGGAGGAAAAAAGGTGAAAATGGGGTGACAAAAGTGCAGGATGGGGTGTAGGTAGTGATATACCTACTGGATAGTGTGCAAAGCAGAGATAAAGGTGGGATGGGTAATTGGGTAATGGGTAATTGGATTAAACGTGCAAATGCACACAAGCTACAGTCCCATTCATTTCCAATGGTTTTCCCCCGAGGCCATGCTAATGAGTAGATGTTAGTCTGGGTTAGTACTAGGCTTGGCACCACACAGTGGTTGGTACACTGGTGACTGAGTGACTCTTAAATGGTAATTACTATACCCAGGCACCTGCCTGGTCCCCTCATATCAAAATAGTTGGAGCCCTTTCACACTGGGGCATTGGCATCGCTATTTTTAGCAGCGCTTTGCCGTTGCTTTAGCTGTGCTTTTTGACCGCTAGCAGGGAGCTTTTAACCCCTGCTAGCTGACAAAAAAGGGTTAAAAGCGCTCGCAAAGCGCTGCTGCAGCTGGCGCTTCGGCAGCGCTGCCCATTGATTTCAATGGGCAGGGGCGCTTTAGGAGCCGTGTATACACCGCTCCTGCAACGCCTAAAAGAAGCTGCTTGCAGGACTGTTTTTGATGTCTTGCCAGCGTACGGCTCCAGTGTGAAAGTACTCGGGATTTCACATTGGAGTGAGAGGAGAGGCGCTTTGCAGTCGCTATTTTTGGCGCTATAGCACCTGTAAAGCACCTCAGTGTGAAAGAGGTCTTAGTTGTTCCATATAATAAGATACAGTATATTGCAAAATACACAATAAAGCAAAATCTGTACACCTATCAATTTAAAGCTGACCTCTTGGAAGATAGAAAAAATGATGTAGCTATGTATTCATAGGGCTGATTTACACCAGGTGGGTTGAACAGTTGGATCGGCACAGACTTGATGCGAGGCTCAGTGCAAGGACACTTATGCTGCGTGCACACGGTCGTACTTTTCACCTGCAAAAGTCCGACGGACGCCGCTGGACGAAGTCCGGCGGACAATCCGACCGTGTGTGGTCTCCATCGGACTTCCAACGGACCGTTTCGGTCGGAAATCCGACGTACTTTAGATTTGAAACTTGCTTCAAATCTTTACGTCGTAACTCCGCCGGACTCAGTTCCTGACGGAAAGCCCGTTCGTCTGTATGCTGGTCCGACGGACCAGATACGACGGAGGAGCAGGTTACTGCATCTCGTGCTTGCTGCAATAGGAAAAACAAATTTTCCCATTGCGGCGAGCGCGGGGGGCATCCCAGGCCCTTAGGTCTGGTATGGAACTTTTAGGGGAACCCCTACGCCGAAAAACCGGCGTGGGGGTCCCCCCAAAATCCATACCAGACCCCGATCCGAGCACGTAGCCCGGCCGGTCAGGAAAGGGGGTGGGGACGAGCGAGCGCCCCCCCCCCCTCCAGAACCGTACCAGGCCGCATGCCCTCAACATGGGGGGTGCTTTGGGGGAGGGGGCGCCTTGCGGTGCCCCCCCACCACAAAGCACCTTGTCCCCATGTTGATGAGGACAAGGGCCTCTTCCCGACAACCCTGGCCGTTGGTTGTCGGGGTCTGCGGGCGGGGGGCTTATCGGAATCCGAGAGCCCCCTACAATAAGAGGGCCCCCAGATCCCGGCCCCCCCACCCTATGTGAATGAGTATGGGGTACATGGTACCCCTACCCATTCACCTAGGTAAAAAGTGTCAATAATAAAACACAACACAGGTTTTTATAATAATTTATTAAACAGCTCCGGGGGGGGGTCTTCTTCCGTCTTCGGGGGTCCCTCCGGTTCATCTTCTCCCGGCGTCCGGTTGGTTCTTCTCCGCTCTCTCCGGCCTCTTCTCCCGGTGTCCCAGGTCTTCGGCCGGCCCCTCCGCTGTCTTCAGGTAGCTCTATTGCCAGCGGAGGTCCGGACTTCTAGGCTTCTGGGCTTCTTGTCTTCTCTTCTCTTCTCTTCCCCCAGATGTTGACACGACGCTCTCTCCGGCTGGACTGGTCTCCGAGGGCTCCGTTGTGACTTATATAGGCGGAGACCCCGCCCCCATATGATGTCACAGTCCCTGGGCATGCTGGGACTGTGACATTTTAGGGGGCGTGGGTCTGGTATGGATTTTGGGGGGACCCCCACGCCGGTTTTTCGGCCTAGGGGGTTCTCTTTAAAGTTCCATACCAGACTTAAGGGCCTGGGATGCCTGCGACGGGGCTCGCAAGGTTTCAATCTCGCCAAAAAAAGCGGCGAGATTGAATTCCTTTTCTAGTCCCGTCGTAGCCGAGTCACGTTCAAAATGAACGGACTTGTCCGTGTGTGGGAAAGTCCGTTCATTCTGAAAGTCCGGCGGAAGTCCGTCGGGAAGACCGGATTCTGGAAAGTCCGGCCGTGTGTAGGCAAGTCCGGCCGTTCAGAAAGTCCGGCGGTAGTCCGCCGGAAGTCTGGCGGCAAGTACGTCAGACCTAGCTTTCTAAAAAGTCCGACCGTGTGTACGCCCCATAACAATTGTTCTCTACATGTCTGTGTCTGTGTACAACACACAGCGAAGGAATAAGTCAAGTATATATATAGCATGGGTAAGATACAAATACAGAGAGATAAAGTTGCTGCACTCCCCGGATAATAGAATATGGGAAGGTTCCCCCTTTCTCTCTCCCCCTTTTTCTATTCTTACATTATTCATTTCACTTTTCACTTTGTTCACTCACTTCCCCTTTCTTATTGTTTTCATCACTTCATCTTGGCACTTTTTCCCCTTCCCTCTTCATCTCACTTTCCCCTTTTTTCCTTGTTTCTTGTAAAAAAATTTTTTTTCACTTTACCACTTTCCTTCATCCCCATTGCTCACGCATCCCCCCCCCCCCCCCCCCCGTTTTTCTCACATACTCTTGTTTCCCCCCCTTTTTTATTTTCCTCACAGTACTTACACCACCTCTTCATTTACTTCATTTGACCACACATGCTGTTTCTATCTCTTTCCACTTTCTCACTGATCACTTTCTCACGTCTTTTTTGTTAAAACATTTTTATAAGTTTATAAAATCTCTTTTATTACTTTTACCTTCCCAAATGTTTTTTTTTATTATTTGTTTTTTATATATTTCCAGTATTCTTTCTATATCCCTATCACTCTTATTGCTAAAATCTTATAAACTCTACTGGTGGAGGTGTCCGACCATGCCATATAATTTACCTCTTCAATACCAGGCACTTAGACACCTTCCCGCCCAGGCCAATTTTCAGCTTTCAGCGCTGTCGCAATTTGAATGACAATTGCGCGGTCATGCTACACTGTACCCAAACAATTTTTTTATAATTTTGTTCCCACAAATAGAGCTTTCTTTTAGTGGTATTTGATAACCTCTGCGGTTTTTATTTTTTGCGCAAAAAATAAAAAAAGACTGAAAATTTTGAAAAAAAACAAGTTTTTCTTAGTTTCTGTTAAAACTTTTTGTAAATAAGTACGTTTTCTTCTTCAATGACGGGCACTGATATGGCTGCACTGACGGGCACTGATACTGCGGCACTGATGGGCACCAATGAGGTGGCACCAATGAGGTGGCACTGATGATGGCCACTGATAGGTGGCACTGAAGGGCACTGATAGGTGGCACTGGTATGCGGCACTGATGGGCACTCATAGGCGGCACTGATGGGCACTCATAGGCAGCACTGATGGGCACTCATAGGTGGCATTGATGGGCACTCATAGGTGGCATTGATGGTTACTTATGGGTGGCACTGATAGTTGGCACAGATGGGCATGGATGGGCACTGATAGGTGGGCACTGACAGGTGGCACCGATGGACACTGATGGGTGGCACTGATGACACTGGTTGTTTGCAGTGATGCCCCTAAGGGTGGCATTGCTGGGCATCACTACAACATAATGGTGCCAATCAGTGCCCATTTGTGGGCACTGATTGGCACAGATTGGGCACTGACTGGGCACACTGGGCACATGTGGATGGCCATGGGGTACATACCTGGCCATCCACATGTTGCCCCTTCCCTGGTGGTCCTAGTGGCGATCCCTGGTGGTCCAGTGTGGTGATCTGCGGGGGGGCTGCGCTGATAAACAATCAGCGCAGACCCCCCCCTGCCAGGAGAGCCGCCGATTGGCTCTTCTCTACTCGCGTCTGTCAGACGCGAGTGAGGAAGAGCCGATCAACGGCTCTTCCTATTGACAGCGTGATCAGCTGTGATTGGACACGGCTGATCACGTGGTAAAGAGCCTCCGCCGGAGGCTCTTTACCAAGATCGGTGTAGCGGTGTGTCAGATTGACACACCGATCCACCGATCGCCGCGATGTGCGCCCCCGCGGCGGCATGTTATCCTGCTGGACGTCATATGACGCCCAGTCAGGATAACTGAACCACTTCCCGGACGTCAATCCGCTATAGGGTGAGCGGGAAGTGGTTAAATGAATATAAATAATTTTATATACAATAATCTAATAGCAACGTTATATACATAAACTTACATACATATCTCTTGTATTGATGCTCTGGAATTCTGCCGTAGGCGCCGGACCCTCCATACCTGGCGGGCCTGGGGAGCGATACTGTGTCACTCCTTGCAAGTCGTACCTGGTGGGGTCCATTCCTGCCTTGGGGCACTTTCTGGTCTGCCGGCGCGCGGGATTGTCTGATAGCTTTCTTGGGATTTTCAGTTGGGACGTCCTTTCCGCATGTATATAGGTAAATATATGAGATGGCTTTTTGTTGCGCTTATATGATCGTCTGTGCGTTTTTTCCATTTGACATGCTAAATGTAGTTTCTTTGCAGCAAACTCATCCTCTGAAGAAGACCCCAACAAAATGGGTCGAAACGCATCAGTTTTGTCTTATTAGACATGTTTGCTATGCAATGCCATGTATATTCTTATGGTGAAATATTTGCACTTCATGGGTATACTCCCGTGCAGTGGTAAAAAATATTTTGTACGTCAATAAATTTTATTAATAAACATACTTTTCCTTGAATTGCATGATATTTATGTACTTTGCTGCTAAAAAAAACGTCTTTGGGGGAATCTTCCCATAGTCAAGTATATATATATATATATATATATATATATATATATTTTTTTTTTTTTTTTTGTTAACTTCAAATAAAGTTAAAAAAATAAACATAAACTCTGATGCATTGTTATAACACATTGCAGCATAGATGCACAATGCACACCAGTCAGTCAGCATGTTATATGCACCATAACATGCACTCACTGGTGTGATTGGCTCTAAATTGTTATATACAATCTGCACAAGTATTTGAATCAGATTTCTGTAATTTTCTGCACAGCCTTCAGACTGGGAAAGGAAGGAGCAGCACTAGTAGGGGGCTCTGCTGCATGCACATGTTCCAGCTTGCAGAAGGAGAGGGCAGAATCACAGCTGGACCAGACTTTGTCTATGCAGGTAAGGGATGTTTTTAGATTTAATCAAACTGTGCAGATCTGACTAAAGATGAAAAATACCCTTGCTATAGGTGTAGGCCCTTTACATGCCTTATAAAGCCTGACTGGAATACTCCTAGGATGTTGCCATGTGAGGCCTAGTCATCACTGCTCACCTCCACCATCACAGGAGTGAACTCTTTCTCTGTTTCAAACCCCCTCACATACTCTCTTCCTCTCCAGAGTAACAAATGCACGTGTTGTAGATGAAGAGGATACTAGGTAGCTATAGTTATATGGTGCATCACTCTCTTTAAGTCCTCAAATTTCCACAATAGTGTACATATAAGTAGCCTCAATGTGTTCTAACAAGGAAAAAAAAGGGGAAAGACCCTTTCCTATTTAAAACACTCTCTCTTGTGTAGTTGCTGGCTCTATCTTAAAGTCCTAGTAAATATTATTTCCCGGGCCCTTCCTTTTCTAAATGAACACACTCGTTCACTGTGTCCATTCATAACGGAAGCATAGTAATCGGTTTACTATACTTCAGTTTGTGAATGAAGCGCAAGCCACTCAGCACAGAGCACTTCCCATTCATTCCCTATCCGGTGCATCTGAGGCTGCAGAGAAAGGTGTGTGTGTGCAATAGGCTGTGCACACCTATGATCTTCTTGCATTGCATAGGGAATCACAGAAATCTAGTGATATCACTGGGTCTAAAATTAGGTATGTCATAAAAATAGAAATGTTCTATTTAAAAATAGATTGTTAATGGGCAGATGGGACCAAATATAAGCAGATGAAACTTCAGCTTAAATACTAAGGATCAAACATCAAAACAAATCACGGTCCTTAAAAATATAGTAGAGGTTTTATAGTCCCCAAGGGTCTTGGGCTTTTGATAGAAATGGTCATCTCTCCATAGAAAAGATCTGTATCCGCACGATGACCAAGAGTAATTACTGACAATTGTACATGACATACAGCACGCATATTGAGGTTCAGCTTCCGACACAACACATCTATATATATATAGAGCTGCAAAATGTTATCCTGGACAAACCTGGCAAAGGCATCAAAACAAAAAAGGTTTTGCCAGTTCTCAGTTCCTATTGTCACGCCAGCGCTGCAATCTGTGTCAGAGGAAGTAGCTAAATGTAGCTAAAAAAACAACAAAAAAAAAAACAAGATGACTAAAACAGGAAGCCTGTATTTGGAATTCAAAGAATCGTGTGCAAAGTATGAAGTCCAGACATTTGAAATAAAAAAAGAAAAAGGCAATAAACAGGATAAAGAGCAGCAGGATAATAGGCGAGTTGACACTCAAGTGCACGTCTCAGGGTCCAGTTTATTCCCACCATCTCTGTAACCTGTGTGCCAGTTTTAGTGAACATGTACTCAGTACATAAATCCGATGGCAATTAAAAAGTCCAAAATGTCATACGACTTCAAACTGCCATAGCAGCGCTCATGTCAATCGATCAATATATGACACGCTCTTATATAATTCCTCATATAAGTGTAAAAAGTCCAATGAAGTGGTTTATGTGAGTAAATCAAATTCCTTATAGGTGATAAAAGTTCTTATATTCGTGCACCACACACCCAGTCTTGTCACCGCGTGAGGAGAAACTCGCCCCTTTGGGGTTAAACTCACCAGAAATCTGAAAAAATCAAGCGTCACAAACACATCTTATGTTGCCACTTCTCAGGAATATCCACTGGCTCTGCTAATATTCTTATTGGTTACGGAAGGCTCCAGTAAACAAGAGTCATGTGAGAAGATGAAGAAGCCACATAGCGTAATCCTGTTTAACTTAATTTATTGAAGCCAACAAAACTCCCCTTACAGGTTATACATACTAGCAAGAGATAATAATAGAGCATTAAAAGGCAAAACGTGGCGTTGTCACCAAACACATGGTGTAGGAAGGCATCAGCGTCAAACGAACCGCCGTCGCGCTAGCTTCTTCCAGGAATTCCCAGCTGTCGGTGACCCGCAAACGTCACTTCCGGTTGTCGTGGAGATCACGCAACTGACGCGTTTCGTCACCTCTGACTTCAACTGAGGGCGTGTACTCAGTACAGACACTCCAGGCAGCCAAGACAGAAAATCCTCTTTTCACACTTATAATTACTATGGCATGCTGGTCTAATGTAGTGCATGAGAGTGATTCCATAGCACAAACAAATACTTCATGACTTTAGTAAAGTACAGAGAAGGTTCCATATTACTTGAATTCTGCTTTAGGTCTGGCCATACATGGCGCAATTTTTTTTTCCTGCATCCCCGGGTTGCAGGAAAGAAATTTGCACTATTCCCCCTTCAACACAGACAGTGCTGACAGGGGAATCCCTCCTGCCAAGCAATTCTTCTCCCAATAGGGGGGGAGCCGTCCCCACCGGGAGAAGACAGTGATTATTACTAGCGGCTATAGCAGCTGCTAGCAATAATCGCAGGAGAATCCGGCAGACTGGCTGTACCCAAGTTGATTGAGCGATCAACTTGGTTCATTCATCCTGCCCATGGGGACAGTAAAAGGGGAGGATCAGAGAAGACCAGATAAAACAGCCTTTTTACACAATGCAGAGGATTAACCCCTTACGTTCCACAGTAAGTATAACAAGCATGCTTTACTGCATATACAGACTTATTTTACTGTTGTGGATTTAGTAAGACTTTATGTTTCCATTTACATGAAAGACAGAGCTTTAGAAAAAATAATCTGGGAATAAAAAAGAGAAAAAATAATCTTTGTACTGAACTTATTTGAAGTAAAAGTATGCTGGATTCAACGGCTGCATCTAAATGAAGAGTTAAGCTGCCTGTGGATTCTACAAATACAGCAAGTGGTTATACTCTAGCACCGACAGGGTCTAAGGAGGGAAGTCCATATATTGGCATTTGAAACTGAACAATGAATATGGGGCTTGGTGCACAGAGGGCAGCTACTGCACTAACTAGTATCAAAACATGCTTTGGCAGAACAAAAGTAAGCTGCACATGGAAGTGCTTTTTCACAGAACAAGCAATCGTTTTTTTTTTCCAGCAGCACAGCTAGCCAGCAGAAAAATTGCAAATTTGCAAATATAGCCATATTGCCACGTCAAGTCGCCTCTGCATAGTGTGGCCTACCTCTAGCCTGTGAGAGCTTCCATGTTGGAGCATATATAGCAATAGATACATTTAGGGCAGGTATGCCTGGTGGGAGCCCATTCTTCTCTGTTGGGCTTCTTGACACACCAGAAGCACAGCACAATGGCAGCTGAAGGTGTCCAATGTGTCCCTGCGCCAAGTCCAGCAAGCTAAACAAAAATGGCAACTACCCCAATTTTTAACAAGCTTTTAGAGTAGGGTGCACATGGAAGAGCTTTGCACAGAACAAACAAAACCTTTTTATTCCTGTCACACTTGCCTGCTAGCCAGCAAAAAAAAAAAAAAAAAATCACTGTCTAACACTTTATATTAAAGACTGAAGGTTTGGTTACAAAACATTTGTAAATGTTTGTGGAAACTGCAGTGCCTCATCAAGGCCTCTCTGTATAGTGCAGCCATTTTCCTCCTGATGTTCTTTATGCCTCATTGCATCTTCCTCAACCTTGATTCTATGCCCTCATTCTCTGTTCAGCCATAGTCAACCCTTTCCACCTACAATTGCCCACATTACCTCAGACAGGCAGGGCCGTCTTTAAGGCAGGGCAAAAGGGGCAGCTGCCCTGGGCCCTTTCATTGTTGTGGGGCCCAAAGCAGCTGCCTCATACTTGCCAACTATCACAGTTTAAATTCCCTCGTCCTTTGAAGTTTTAGTCCTGTGCTGTGTCCCAATATCTCAGTGTGAAGTGCTGGTACTAATGCTTCCCAGCTCTGCCTTATTGTTGTGTACAGATGACTCACCTGCAGACCCTGTGTTTACATGTATATAACTGGCATTCATATGTAAATAGCGGCGGCATTCATAAGTAAATAGCTGTGGCCGGTGGCATTGATATGTAAATAAAGGCAGTATTCATATGTATATCATGCCCCCCTGCAGTGAGGAGATGACGTGCTGTAACCTCTAGCAACCAATCAGTGAGCAGTAATACTGTACAGTAATCTCTAGCAACTAATCAGTGAGCAGTAATGTGTGCTGTAACCTCTAGCAACCAGTCAATAAGCAGTAATGATACGCTGTAACCGCTGGCAACCAATCGCAATTGCTGCCTGATCTGAAACAGTAAACTGATTTTAAGTCTAGCTGCTATTTATTGTATGTCTCAGAGCAAGTAGAGAGCGAAATTGTATGGGGGGCCCCAGGAAAATTTTTGCCCAGGGTCCAATCAATATTAAAGATGGCCCTGCAGACAGGTCATCTTTTTTGTGCAATGTAGAGGGAATCCACACGTCTGTTAAACCATATAAACTCTTTAAATCATTCTGTATTCCTACTGGCAGTTTTACCCAAACCCACATAGTCTTGTTAATTTCTGTAGTGTGAGTGTTTCGCACTTCGTCAAGGGACGGTTAAGCCTACTGTGCCGGGGTCAGGAGTGGTCAGGAGTGCCCACTTTTATTTGGGTATAGTTTGCTTCAGCATAAGCGCAACCCATGCCTGAGCACAGGACTCTGCATAGCTCACCTGAGCATGGAATCATGGATCACTCTGGTGTGACGTACCCAGAAATGTTTATTTTCTAGCACAGTGTGAGGGAAGACCAGCAGGTAAAGTGGGAACAACTGAACTCGGGCATGGTTCAGTTCAACTAAGCCCTGTGTGAGTACACTCTTCTTTTTAACAGCACAGACATCAGGTATTTTCACCTTATGACTCAGCCAGAGCACTTTCTCTTGAAGCTGTTTACTTTCCATAAAAGACCAGGAATCCTTCTTCCTCACATCAGCTATGTAGCACTTGAAAACCCCTGGAGATAGCACAATTAACATTGTCATACTTCTCAAGATGGGCAACCTGAACAACACTACATGGTGTCTTCTGATGAATCTCTTGAGAGGTCAAAGGGACAACCTCTCACTACTCAGGTCTCTACTCTACTTTTCTGCGCCACCCAGCCCATACACAGTGGCACAGGCTCTCTTAACCAGGAAAATCCACCAATTGCAAAGAGAGCATGCTTCACTGGGAACTTCTTTGGAACCTCAACAGCATACTGCAAGAACCCCCTAACATTATAATCTGACTGTATTATCTCTACAGTCTCTTTTAAAGTTATCAAAAACGTAATGCGAGAGCCTACCTTCATGGTCTATTCAAGTTGAAAATTCTTCAGCCAAAGTAACTCATAAAGAAAGTGAGAATAGGAGGCATGGGTGGCAGATAGTTTTTTTTTAATCAAAAAAGGTTTTTATTTTGCATAGTGAAGAAAAAGAAAAGAAAAAACAAATACAGGCATCGTACAGACATTCGTATATAGCATGTATAAATTTCGGACTTCTCACAAAGCATGTTATAAGAGCAATTATCAGTTACCATAGGTTATTGTAGATCTATCCATTGATACGCTATCAGGAGCATCACCTTCCGTACTCATGTCTTTCAATTATAATATGCCTAACGCAGAATATATTTCTCAAGGAGTACGATTTCACATATGGTACAGATTTAGGCAGACATCAGCTTTAATAGTATTACCCTTATATGCTGAATGCTCTGATGAGCTCTAATCATATTAGAATGTAAAAATGGCGAACCCATTGTTCATTTACCAGCAATATCAGAATCAATTTCTACTATAGTATATTTCGAACATTCCTAGCTTGATTCGTTATATTTAGTCCAATATAATATTCATCGGTATAATAAAGAAACAAAGAGAAGAGAAAAGCAGAAGAAGTAGAGAAAAGGAGAGAGAGAGAAAGAAAGATAGGAACAAAATAGAGTAAAGCCTTGCCATGCAGTACCTCATCATACATACTGTTTCATATCCCCTAGGGGCTATCCCTTTTTTAAGTTTTACGTTCCTTTGCATGCATATAGTTTCTATATAGTAGTCAAGTCTACATCAACCCAAAAGCAACCTATCTTTGATTAATTGATGCGGGGCCAGACCAGGAACGTCTAGCCACGCTTGCCATATGGAGAGGAATTTTTGTGGAGCCTTCCTACGTTGGTAAGTTATTTTTTCTCTTATTAAGATCCTATTCACGCTGTCTATCCATTGCCCTCTGGTGGGAACTCGCGGGGTAATCCACCACTGGGCAATTAATTTCTTTGCTATGTATAGTAACCGCAGAAGCGCTATACTTGTAGGCGGGGGTGCAAACTCTTCGTCTATTCCCCCTAGTATACAGACCACTGGGGTTCTCTCAAGGGGTACCATATATATTTCTGAAATCGTGTCCAGTACTTCCTTCCAATACCTGAATAGCTTGGGGCATTTCCAGATCATGTGTAGTAAATTTCCCTGATCCCGTTCACATTTTGGGCACAGGGGTGAATCTCTAATTCCCCATTTATAAAGTTGAAGAGGGGTTCTGTATGCCCTATGTAAAAGGTAAAGGTGCGAAAGTTTCTGTGATGCAGAGAGTGAAACCAAGGGGGCATTCATGAGGCATATCTCCCAGGTGTCTCCATCTATTGCTCCTATATCTTCTTCCCATTTCTGCCTGCACGGTAGCTTAGAGGGGTCTTGTATTCGTGCTATGAGCGTGTTATAACATCTAGATATCATGCCCTTTTTAGCTTCATCCATAAATACATCCTGTACAATCGGATGTTCTGTCTGTTGGATCCTAATATTTCTATTCTGGGTTTGTAAGGCATGGCGCAGTTGGAGGTATTTATAGAAATTATTATGTGGGATACCAAACTCTGTGTGGATCTGCTGAAATGATTTGAGAGTGTTATCCTGGTATAGCTGCGAGATATATTTAATGCCTGCGTCCTCCCATCCCTTAAAGTCTTTTAGTTTTTGTATTTCTTTCAATTGTCTATTCCGCCAGAGGGGTGTGCTGGACAGGAAGCCCGTGATGCCCATTAGTTTTTTGACATAGGCCCAGAGTGAATTTAATAATTTAACTGTAGGGGCTTCCGGGTTCAAATGCAGGAATCCCGCCTCCAAATTTGTTAGTGCTGAATAGTTATTGTCTTCTAGTAATACAAGTTTACGGATCGGGTCTTTCGGGTCCAGCAGGCCCCATCCTCCCAGCTGTTGTAGCTGCGAGGCGAGATAATACATTTTAGGATGCGGGACTGCAAGTCCTCCCTCCTCTTTACCGCATTGTAATGTTGATAGTTTTATTCTCGCTATTTTTTTCCTCCATATGAGCTCTCTGAATTGGGTCTCTATTCTGTCAAACCATTTTTTGGATATCCAAACCGGGGAATTATTAAAAATATAAAGCAGTTGTGGTGCCCAGACCATTTTAATAAGGTTTATTCTACCAACTACAGACAGGGGCAGTTTACACCAGGCCCTGCCCTTTTCTCTGAATCTGGCTAGTAAGGGTGTTAAGTTCTGTTCAATATAAGTGGCTGGGTTAGGGGTCACCTGGATCCCTAGATAGCGGAATGAGCTTACTTGCTGTATCATCTCTGCACCCGGTGGTAATGGGGTGTTCAGGGGGTCGAGCGGCATCAGTACTGACTTGTCCCAATTGATGGAGAAGCCCGACAGCTCTCCGAAGTCTTTAATGAGGGACATGACCGTTTTTAATGAGTTTTTAGTGTCTCCTAGGTAGAGCAGGGTGTCATCTGCGTACATGGACACCACATCCTTATTTATGCCTCTTTGGAATCCCGCTATTCTAGAGTCTCCTCTGATTTTTGCTCCCAAAGGTTCCAGGGCTAAGGCAAACAGCAGGGGCGACAGTGGGCACCCCTGTCTGGTGCCCCTAAATAAAGGGAAGGGTTCTGACAGTTCCCCATTAATCCGTATTCTGGCCGTGGGCGCAGCATACAAAAGCTGTATCCATCTAATAAAGGTATCTCCCAGTCCCATATTTTGTAATGTTTTCCACAGATAAGGCCATTCGACACTGTCAAACGCCTTAGCTGCGTCCAGCGAAAAAATTGCTCTATTGCCTGTGTTGTCTACCGGGAGCTGTAAGTTCAGAAATAATCTCCTTATATTTTGGGCCGTGGATCTCGTGGGGATGAACCCGGATTGGTCTCTGTGCACTATTTTATGTATTACCTTGGCCAATCTATTTGCTAACATCCGGGCCAGCAACTTGATATCTGATGTGAGCAGTGAGATGGGTCTATAAGATCCCGGGGAGTTCGCATCTTTACCCGGTTTTAGTATAACAATAATGATTGCCTCGTTCATTGAACTTGGCAGGGAACCCTCCTTTAGTGCCTCATTATATACTTTCAGAAGTGTGGGGAGCATGGAGTCTGCATAGCGTTTGTATATCTCTGCGGGGAGGCCATCTGTACCTGGTGCTTTATTGTTCTTAGTTTGAGAGAGGGCAATGTCCAGTTCCTCTGCAGTTAGAGGGGCATTGAGCATGACCCTATCTTCTAGTGGCAGACTGGGGAGCTCGCAGCTGTCTAAGAAGTGCGTGATTTCACTATCAGTGGGTGTAACTTTAGATGTATATAAATCTGCATAGAAATCACCAAAGACCGTCAGGATATCAGGAGTAGAGGATTTTAGAGCACCCTGTGCGTCACAGATGGCGGAGATGAGAGAGGACGATTGTTGAGACCGCGCCATTACTGCAAGCATATGACCCGTCGTCTCCCCCTCCTCAAAATGTGATTGTTGCAAAAAAAAGCGTTTGTTCTCCGCCAGCTGCAACGCCAGTTGTCCAGACATTGTCTGTGCACTCAACCATTCCCTTTTATTGTCTCCTGTGGGGTTATTAATATACTTTTTTTCAGTCTCGGTGACTCTATTTCTTACCAATAGTTCCCAGGCCTTAGTGTCAGTTTTAATCTGTGATATTGTTTTGATAAGTTGCCCTCTCAAAAAGGCCTTCGCTGTATCCCAAACCATCCCCAATTTAGCCGTATCAATATTATCTCTCAGAAACAGCGTAAGCGCTCTGGCTATAGGATCTGGTTCGGCAAACAGCGAGAGCCAAAAGGGATTAAGTTTCCACATTGGCCGCTTGTATCTACTTGGCAATGAGATGGTTACATAAAGTGCCGAGTGGTCAGATATATGCCTGTCTGTATAGTCAGATTCCACTATTAAGTGCAGCATCTTGTCATTTCCAAGGCCCAAATCTATTCTGGATAACCCGTCATGTGATGCTGAGTGGCAGGAGAATTTTTTAACCTCTGGGTGTTTGGATCTCCAGACATCTATCAACCCTGTTTCTTCAAGTAGTCTGGCAAAGGGGGTGTCACTCTTCCTCTGGGATACACCAATAGTAGGTACAGGAAATTTATCTTTGAGAGGATTTAAGAAATTATTGTAGTCCCCCATTGCCAGTAGTGGTATATCTGGGTATTGGGCCATAAAACTTGCTAGGTGACGGATAACCTCTGAGTTATACGGTGGGGGTATATATATACTAGCAATAATACATTTGAGGCCTGTAATTGAGCATAGGAGAAAAACATATCTGCCAGCCGGGTCAATGCGTTTTCTAATGCAGTCGAACTGAACATCTTTTCTGAACAGTATGCTTGCTCCCCTTGAGTAAGTGGAGTGGGTTGCATGAAACTGGTTAGTATACAATCGTGGACTAAGGCTTGGAGGAGGGTCTGCAGAGAAATGGGTCTCCTGCAGGCACACTACCCCCGCATTCAGCGACTTGAGATGTCTAAGGACCGCCCCCCGTTTAATTGGAGTTCCCAGTCCTCTGACATTCCAAGTCACAATGGACAATCTAGTCATCCCCATTTTGTTGTAGGATCATCGACCAGGCCGGCATAATTTTCAACAAAACTCTCAGTCACAGCGTAGCATGTTATCTGGAAGAGGGAATAGGACTTTAAATCATACGTATTTACTCCTCTCAGAGAACATGTAGGCAATTGTGGACCTGAAATCATGGTGCAAGAAACAAAAAAAAACATTGTTAGGTCAGTACGTATGTATAGAAGACAGTAATTTGTTAGCTTAAAGCATGTTACTCTGCATGGCAAGAATCCAAAGGTCAACAGTTCATACAGCCACTTGGCTGCAGTGTTAACTTTTCCCACACAACAGGTGTGGGGGGGGTAAAAGCCCTGGAAACTCCTAGTTAACCTGTAGGGTAGTTCCCGTAGGGGTTTCACAACTACGGTAGGCATGTGTTGCTTCATATTTTGCAGACAAAAATGTGTATATATAAAAAAAAAAAAAAAAAAGGGGGGGGGGGCAAAAGAGTAAAGGATAGAAAAAATACCAGTCCCGTGTGGAGGAGAGTGATATAAACAAATAGTTCTCCTCAGCCGCCTGAACATCGGATGTGGGAGTAAGAACTGTCCTCCATAGCCAGCAATCATTTGGAGACCTAAGGCCTCTCCACTGTCTAAAGGTTCATTGCAGCAAAAATAGACCTGGTCTAGTCAGGACACAGCACATCCAGAATTTATCACTTATGCAGGGATATCTCTTTGTGGTCTGGCAGCTTTAAGGGCCCTATCTTCACGATCCAGCCATTGAGCCGCCATGTCCGGGCGTTCAAAGAAGCGGGTCTCTCCGAGTGCGACCACTCTAAGGCGGGCAGGGTATAGCATCGCATATGGCAAGTTAAGGGCCCTCATTCTTCTTTTGACATCCATAAACTTTGCTCGCTGCTTCTGGAGTTCAGCCGAAAAGTCCGGAAACAAGGAGATTTTGGAATTTTCAATAGATAACTTACTTCCCATGGTTCTGGCTTTAGCAAGGATGGCATCCCTGTCCTTGTAGTTTAAGAGCTTAAACAGGAAAGCACGCGGGTGATTGCCAGGGGGTAGTGGGCGAGACGGCACTCTATGTGCTCTCTCCACCGCAAATAACGGAGAGAATGCATCTTTCCCAAATGTAGTGTGGAGCCACTGTTCAATGAAAGCGACAGGGTCTTTACCCTCTATTCTTTCCGGGAATCCCAAAGCGCGGACATTATTGCGACGCATGCGATTTTCCAAATCATCCAAACGTGCAGCATGCTGATCTGCAAGATGGCAATTGTATTTTAAATCTCTCTGCATGGGCACTAAGTCATCTTCAATAACACTGACCCTGCTCTCCACTGCAGCTGTGCGCTCTCTCAGTTTTTGCATGTCCTGTCTCACAAAGGAGATCTCAGCTTTAATTCCTTTCACTTCATCAGTCAGGGTTGAGATGGATCTGTTGCATATAGTCACTGCAGAGAGAATGTCTCTGAGAGTGGGTTCAGCGCTATCTAGGGGGATGCCTGGTGTCTGGGTGCCATGATAAGGATGTGATGCTGTACTCACTGCGGCCCAGTCAGATGGGGATCCAGCGCCATCTTCCAGAGGAATAGTGTTATCCATCTCCAGCTGGCTTCCTTCTTCCTCACTGAGGTCAGATGTAGGTGATGGTATTTCTTTTGAAGGCTTATTACCAAACAGGAGTTTCTGGGCTGCTTCTTTATATTTCTCCTTTTGAGATCGCTGTGGTAGGGCGCCATCTTGGGCCTGAGCTGCGGGCGGGCCGCCGCCAGTCTTGTCCCGTTTTGGCATGTTTTTCCCGCTGTATACCGGTCGGGTGAGTGGGTCTGCTGTGGCCCGGATAGCTTGTGGTTCCGATCGGAGGAATCAGCGGGCTGGATGGGCGATTTTAGAGGATAATTACCAGGATTTTCGGCGGAGCTGAGGAGAAGTGTGTCCTGCTACATGCGCTGCCTGGCCACGCCCCCACAGATGGCTCGGGTGGCAGATAGTTAATTATTATTCCTCTTTGAGGGGTCCACTATTGATTATTTTTTTTTGAGATGCCAGAGAGTTAAACCAAGTGACAGCTATCTCTCAGGAACATTGGTAAGATCTCTGTGGAGGAGTTTCAGGATCTGCACACCTGCTATAGGTTTCCCCTCCCTGTTCAAGTCTGTATTTCTCACATATATTATGAAGGGGGCTACAGGGGTTGGGGGACATACAAGTGGGCAGGAACATCCAAAACTCCCAGGTGGACAAAACAAGAATAGTGGTAGGGTTATCTCTCTGTTGGGTCATCTAAAACATAGAAGCCAGGGGCATTACTCAACCCACCAGGTTCCAACAGTATCTAAGGTATCAGTTTTGGTAGACCTTGAAAGATAATGAAACAAGGAGCAGACTGCCATCCTCTTAAAACTTTGCCACCCTTGGCCATCAGAAGAGTGGATTGGTGAGTTTATTTTTGGTGGATAAGAGGTTAGTACAGCATTGGAGGCTAGGTTTGGTTACTGTTAGGGTCAGGAATTATGGGTTTAGGTTAAGTCTTAGATTTAAAGAGACCCTGTTGCCACCCCTTGCATATCATGTACTGCCTGTGACGGATGCCGGTACTCAGGCTGAGTAGATCTGCCGTTACTGCTGCCTAGCTTCAGAGACCCTGTAACCAAGTGATTATATGCTCCCAGCCCACCCAGTCACTAGCCATAACTCATTGTAGGGTGGTAAGAAACATAAGACTTTTATTGAAGAGCTGACACAAGTATATACCCCTGGGGACAATCCTTCCTCGTTGGCATAGAGACACAGGGTGGGCTAAACTGTACATCCAATAACATGAGGCACAGGTACATTCAAAAAATTTAACAAATCTTATAAACAAAAACTGGGCACACAGCCAACTTTTTCAGTGGGAAGGACATTTGAGGAAACTTTCCCCTTTCTTACTCTACCTCTGGTCTGTGCTTGGAACATGCATAATACAAACAGTATTATGGGTGGTGTGGCGTTATTGATCGGCATTAATCCCATCGGCCCGGCTGAAATAAGAGTGGCTGCCCAGTACCTTAGGAACATGGTACGGCGGTCAAAAGGGGGAGGGGTATGCTATCATGTATCTGGTGGACAGATAACTAGGAGGGGCTGGGGAAGACCCGACTGTCATGGTGCACGCTGGCACCAATGGCAAAGTCAGAGAAAGATGAAGTGTTGTAAAAAACGATTTAAGGAACTTAGGAGCTAAATTGAGGAAAAGGACCTCCAAGGTAGT
Source organism: Lithobates septentrionalis (assembly GCA_037952835.1). Classification (NCBI taxonomy): domain Eukaryota; kingdom Metazoa; phylum Chordata; class Amphibia; order Anura; family Ranidae; genus Lithobates; species Lithobates septentrionalis. The sequence continues at coordinate 1,411,923 of JBBDGP010000568.1, read as the reverse complement.
ATTCTCAGAAATACTTCAGGTACCTCAAGCCACACCAGAAAGGCAGAGGGAGATTAGGGAGGTAAACAAGTGGCTGAGGAGCTGGTATAGAAAGGAGGGGCTTGGGTTCCTGGAGAACTGGGGTGACTTCTCAGTTGGTTACCAGTTCTATAGAAGGGACAGACTGCACCTAAACGGGGTAGGTGCAGATCTGCTGGGAGTGAAGATGGCCAAAAAGTTAGAGGGGCTTTTAAACTAGGCGACGGGGGGGGTCTAGAGGTAGAGATAGTCAGCGCGGAACATATTCCAGAGGATAGTATTGGGGGCATTAGTGGTAGGTTGACTAAAGCACCTAAACTCGAATTAAGTATAGTAACAAGTCCTATTTGCAACCCAAGTGCACCCAATAAAGAGAGAGCATGCAACCGGTCTAAACCACGTGGCATGGTAATCAATGCCAGGAGTCTGGCGGACAAGATGGGAGAACTAGAGCTACTGTTGTACGAGGAGGATTTAGATTTTGTAGGCATTGTAGAGACTTGGTTCGACAGCTCTCATGATTGGCTGGCAACCATTCAAGGGTATTCCCTATATCGCAGGGATAGAGAGGGTAAAAAAGGGGGAGGTATATGCCTGTATATCAAAAATTATGTATAAGTGAATGTGAGAGATGACATCACTAAGGGAGCAAGGGAGGAGGTGGAATCCTTGGGTAGAGCTACAAAGGGATGAAACTAAGGGGAAAGTAATACTGGGAGTATGCTATAAGCCCCCTAACCAGAGGGAGGAGGCTGAGGTGGACCTCCTATCACAATTTGGATTAGCGGCAAGAATGGGAAGTGTCATTATATTGAGGGATTTTAATTATCCAGACATAGACTGGGTGGAAGGAACCGCGCATTCATCTAAGGCTCGCCAGTTCCTAAATGTCTTGTAGGACAATTTCATGGGTCAGATGGTAAATGCAACTAGAAACAAAGTGTTACTAGACCTACTGATTACCAACAATACAGACCTGATCACGGATGTGGGAATACGGGGCAATTAAGGAAACAGCTATCACAGGTCAATTTGTTTTAGTTTTTGAACTCCAGCCCCAAAATTTCCTGTCCGATCGGGCGAAGGTAGCCTATATTATACCTCTCCTGTCTGGCGAGGCGTTAGCCTGGGCTGCCCCTCTGTGGGAACTGAATGATCCAGTGGTTTCTAGCCTGTCTGACTTGAAACTTTTTTGGAATATCTTTGAGGAACCGTGTTGTGTCTCTTCAGCGGCCAGAGCCCTTTTACGTCTCCGTCAAGAGTCCGCTTCTGTGGGACAGTACGCTCTTAATTTTCGTACTTTGACTGCTGAGCTGAGCTGGAATAATGGGGCCTTAGTTGCAACCCTTTTATATGGCTTCTGACAGAGTTAAGGATGAATTAGCGGGAAGAACCATCCCTGCTGATCTGGACGGAGTCATCTCCTTGTGTAACCAGATCGATATTCGCTTTCAGGAGAGGACCCTGGAAAAAACAGTGACATTCAAATCTAAGGGGTCAAGCAACTGGACAGTCAGGCCTGTGGGGAGTATTTCTGTGTAAAAGCATACAGTATATGTCTCTCAAGGCTTGTTGGGGTGATATTTCAGATGAACCCAGTGCTGTGCTGTGAGGAACCGTGTTGTGTCTCTTCAGCGGCCAGCGCCCTTTTACGTCTCCGTCAAGAGTCCGCTTCTGTGGGACAGTACGCTCTTAATTTTCGTACTTTGACTGCTGAGCTGAGCTGGAATAATGGGGCCTTAGTTGCAAACCTTTTATATGGCTTCTGACGAGTTAAGGATGAATTAGCCAGTACGCCCCTTAATTTTCATACTTTGACTGCTGAGCTGATCTGGAATAATGGAGCCTTAGTTGCAACCCTTTTATATGGCTTCTGACAGAGTTAAGGATGAATTAGCGGGAAGAACTATCCCTGCTGATCTGGGCGGTGTCATCTCCTTGTGTAACCAGATCGATATTTGCTTTCAGGAGAGGACCCTGGAAGAAAAAGGACATTCAAATCTAAGGGGTCAAGCAACTGGACAGTCAGGCCTGTGGGGAATATTTCTGTATAAAAGCATAGAGTATATGTCTCTGAAGGCTTGTTGGGGTGATATTTCAGATGACCCTGTGATTAATTGAATCCCGATGGAGGATATGTGTAAGGTGAAAGGTGATTGGATCCCGATGGAGGATATGTGTAACGAAACAAGTCCCCAAAAATGGTCTAGATAGTCTATACATACTACATGACAAATAAAGACCAGTTCTTGATGTAAAAGATTCTCTCAAGCATTGTCTTCATAATGAACACATATGTGATCGATGACCATTTTTGCGGAGCCTCTGTCCTCACACATACCAGAAGAGTGGAGGTTGCTAAAGCCACAAAGGGGAGACCAACTCCATATTAATGCCCATGGTATTAGAATGAGATGTCCAACAAGTTCATATAGTTGTGATGGTCAGGTATCCACAAAATTGCCATGATCTAGTGCATTTGTCTAATGATAGCTTTACTCTATTTTGCTTACACCAGTGAGTTTTGTTCCAGAATCTGAAGAAAACATTAGGTTTTCTAAGTTTGTCTTGTTTATATCATAGAAAGTAGTAAATATGACTTTTACTGTCAGAACGCCCTGTAATCTGTGACATCAGCAGTTCTTTCCAAGAAGAAAATAACAGGTAAGCCCTAACACATTGAGTCCAGCACTGCTGTAGATGAACTGTTTTTGTTATTTTACAGGTGCTGGTATGTGAAGATTCTGGCGATCAGGAAAGTCAACATCGGAGAATAATTTACTTGTGTCCGGCAGCCAAATACAGCTAAAAAACAATGTTCTAGTGATGACGTTACAGAATGATTTGGAGGGAGAGTTCAAAGTAAAGGCAAATTGTTGTTTTCACCTAGTCATCCATTGAGAACATACTGTATTGTTTAATAAAAATCACTATTCCCTCGACGATTTTATCTAGTTGATACATAGTACAACATTAGTCTTACATCTCCCTGATTTTAGTTTTCCTACCGTTCTAATAAGACTCATTTGTCCGAGTTATCCCATATGAAAATATTTAAAGCATAAGTTCATCTTTGGGAACACTTTACATAATAAAAAAAATCCCAAGCTTATATTGGTTGGTTTGCGCAAAAGTTATTACGTCTTAAAACTATGGGATACTTTTATGGCATTTTTATTTATTTTTTTACTAGTAATTGCGACGATCAGCGATTTTTAGCGGGACTGTGACATTGCAGCAGACAAATTGGACACTAAGTGACACTTTTTGGAGACCAGTGACACTAATACAATGATCAGTGCAAAAAGAAAAATTAACTGTCACTGTACTAATGACACTGGCAGGGAAGGAGTTAACATCAGGGGCGATCAAATGGTTAAGTGTGCTCCTAGGGAGTGATTTCTAACTGGGGGGGTTTAACTGGAGAAAGAGAGACATCTGTGTTCCTGTTTAGGAGGAACACAAGATCTCTCTTCCTCTGACAGAACAGCGGTCTGCCTTGTTTACATAGGCAGACCGCCGTTCTGCCTCTCCAGCAAACAATCAGCAGGTCCTGGCGGCCACCGTAGACGCTGGACCCACTGATTGGCTCCCAATGTGTCCAATCACAGCCGGAGCGGGTCGGCGGCGCGCGACCCAGAAGAGGACAGGTACGTTGTTTCGCGCAGCTGGGCTGCCCTACCACAGTAAATGCGCAGTGGGCGGTCCGGAAGCAGTTAACCACTTCCATACTGGGCACTCCTCTCCTACATGTAAAAATCATAATTTTTTGCTAGAAAATTACCCAGAACCCCCAAACATTATATATGTTTTTTAGCAGACATCCTAGGAAATAAAATGGCGTTCATTGCAACTTTTTATGTTCAACAGTATTTGAGCAACAATTTTTCAAACGCTTTTTTTTTTTTTAAAAAACAGTTCATGAATTAAAAAACAAAACAGTAAATTTGGCCCAATTTTTTGTATAATGTGAAAGATGATGTTACGCCGAGTAAATAGATACCCAACATGTCGCACTTTAAAATTAAAACTTCGGTACTTAAAAATCTCCATAGGCGACATTTTAAAAATGTTTACAGGTTACCAGTTAAGAGTTACAGAGAAGGTCTAGTGCTAGAATTGTTGCTCTCGCTCTAACGCACGCGGCGATACCTCACATGTGTGGTTTGAACGCCGTTTACACATGTGGATCTGACTTACATGTGCGTTTGCTTCTGTGGACGAGCACACGGGGACGGGGGCGCTTTAAATTTTTGATTTTTTTTATTGTTTATTTTAAAAAAAAATATTTTACATTTTCTCTTTAAATTTTTTTGATCACTTTTATTCCTATTACAAGGAATGTAAAACTCCCTTGTAATAGGAATAGTGCGTGACAGGTCCTCTTTATGGAGAGATATGGAGTCTATAAGACCCCACATCTCTCCTCCAGGCTGGAAAGCATGAGATAAAAAAAAACAAAAAACGATCCCATGCTTTCCAGCCACGATTGCGACTTTGTTTACAACCGCGGCCCGGGCCTGACATCATAACGTCGTGCCCGGGCCTCCGACGATCATAGAGATGACTGGTGATGATCTGGTCACCGGAAATCTTTATGCTTGTCATCCGGTGGCGGCGGATTCTCTCTCCGGGTCCCTGATGGCAAGGGAGAGCCGAGAGAAGCACCGGAGGGCGGTGGGAGGGGGGATGTCCCCTCCCATCGCCTATAAGAACGATCAAGCAGTGGAACTGCTGCTATGATCATTCTTACGGTGCACAGATTTGCCGGCTCTAAAAGATGATACCAGAATGATGCTTGTAGCTGCAGGCATCATTCAGATATCCCCACTGAAAGTCAAAGATGTCATATGACGTCCTTGGGCTGGAAGTGGTTAAATTCCAAAGGGTGGTGATAAATAACGTGTACTCAGACTGGTCAGGAGTGGTAAGTGGGGTACCCCAAGGTCCTGTCTCCGGACCAATTCTATTCAATTTATTCATAAATGATAGAGGATGGGATAAATAGCTCAATCTGAGTTTTTGCAGACAACACAAAATTATGCAGGGCAATAACTTCACATCAGGAAATATACATTTTACAGATAGACCTGAACAAAATAATGGAGTGGGCAACTACATGGCAAATGAGGTTTAATGTGGAAAAATGTAAGGTGGTGCACTTGGGGCAAAAAAAATACATGCAAACTACTCACTAGGGGGAGAACCTCTTGGGGAATCAAGGATGGAGAACAGGGCTGGACTGGGACAAAAATTTGGCCCTAGACTTCATCCAGACCGGCCCACTTTAATTTTGCAAACACTCACAACTCACCTTCTTTATTCACTTACAGTTGTGCTCATAAGTTTACATACCCTGACAGAATTTATGATTTCTTGGTAATTTTTCAGAGAATATGAATGATAACACAAAAACATTTCTTTCGCTCATGGTTAGTGTTTGGCTGAAGCCATTTATTATCAATCAACTGTGTTTTCTCTTTTTAAAGCATAATGACAACAAACTACCCAAATGACCCTGATCTAAAGTTTACATACCCTGGAATGTTTGGCCTTGGTACAGACACAGAAGGCGGCACACATAGGTTAAAATGGTAATTAAAGGTTAATTTCCCAAGTTTGTGGCTTTTTAAATCACAATTAGTGTCTGTGTATAAATAGTCAATGAGTTTGTTAGCTCTCACATGGATGCACTAAGCAGGCTAGACACTGAGCGATGAGGAGGTAGAAAAGAACACTCAGAAGACCTGCGCAACAAGGTAATGAAACCTTAAAAATGGAACAAGGTGATACAAAGATATCCAAAGCCTTGAATATGCCAGTCAGTACCTTTCAATCACTTAAGAAGTGGAAAATTTGGGGATCTCTTGATACCAAGCCATGGTCGGATAGATCAAGAAAGATTTCAGCCACAACTGCCACAGGAACTGTTTGGGATACAAAGAAAAACCCACAGGTAACCACAGGAGAAATACAGGCTGCTCTGGAAAAAGATGGTGTGGTTGTTTTTAAGGAGCACAATACAATGATACTTGAACAAAAAAGAGCTGCATGGCCAAGTTGCCAGAAATACGTGTTTACTGTACAAGTTCCACAATAAAGCCTGGTTACAATATGCCCAACAACACCTTGACATGTCTCATTGGCTTTTTTGTGGCATTGGCGCAGTAAAGACTTCCTTCTGGCAGCTCAACCATGCAGCTCTTTTTTGTTCAAGTATTGTTAAATTGTGCTCCTTAAAAATAACCACACCGTCTTTTTGGAGAGCAGCCTGTATTTCTCCTGCGGTTACCTGTGGGTTTTTCTTTGTATCCTGAGCAATTCTTCCGCCAGTTGTGGCTGCAATCTTTCTTGTTCTACCTGACCTTGGCTTGATATCAAAAGAGCCCCTAATTTTCCACTTCTTAATAAGTGATTAAACAGTACTGACTGGCATATTCAAGGTGTTGGATATCTTTTTATATCCTTTTCCATCTTTGTAAAGTTTCATTACCTTGTTACGCAGGTCTTTTTGCCCATTCTTTTCTACCTCCTCATGGCTCAGTGTTAAGCCTGCTTAGTGCATCCATGTGAGAACTTACAAACTCATTGACTATGTATACACAGACACTAATTGTGATTTAAAAAGCCACAAATGCAGGAAATTAACCTTTAATTGCCATTTTAACCTGTGTGCCACCTTCCGTGTCTGTACCAAGGCCAAACATTCCAGGGTATGTAAATTTTTAATCAGGGTCATTTGGGTAGTTTCTGTTGTCATTATGATTTAAAAAGAGTAAACACAGTTGATTGATAATAAATGGCTTCAGGCAAACACTAACCATGAGTGAGAGAAACATTTTTGTGTTATCATTCACATTCTCTGAAAAATGGCCAAGAAATCATAAATCCTCTGTATTTGTCTCCTCCGCTCCTTCTCACATCACTGCGTAAAGTGGGAGGGCTAACGTCATGCAGGAACATTGCTACATTTTTTTACAATTTTTTTAAAATAATTTTTTACAATTTATTTTTGTATTTTTTTCACAGTGATTGGAGGGGGGTAGTGGACAGTGTCAGTAGGGCAGTGGACGGTGTCAGTAGTTTTTTGTTTTTATTGTTTTATCTATCTATTCTTTACAATTTTGTTGTTATAACTTTTTTTAAATGTATTTTTTAATGTTTTTTTTCCCACAGTGCCTCTGGGAAAGGGGGTGTGTGTGTGTGGGGGGGGGGGGGTATAGGGCAGTGAATGGTGTCAGTTTTTTATTTTTATATATTTATTTTTTTACAATTTAATTTTTTTCACAATTTTTTTGGGGGGGAGGGGGTTGGGGCAGTGGACAGTGTTGGTAGGGCGGGGAGGGGGGGGAGGAGTGGTGTCAGTAGTTTATTTATTTTTTTTTTTACAAATTTTTAAATATTGATTGCAATTTTTATTTTTCTCTATCATCCGTGTTGGTGGGCTGATATCTCCCTTTTGAGACAGAGAAAGGAACTGTGATTCCCCAGTCCCTTTCTCTGCTGTCTCAATATTGAAGATGAATGGACAGGAAACAGGGGCTCCTGTTTATTCATAAACGGATACAGAGTTTACTCTGCTCAGTTTTTAAAAACACAAGAGCGATCTCTCTGTGTCCAATTGAGAAAAGGAAGGGGCAAGTAAATGACATATTTACTGGCCCACTCTGTATCCTGACACATCCTCCTCAGATGGGGGAGAAAAATGGGGACCGGAGGAGCGGTTGGAGCACACGGGGCGTAAGAGGAGGACAGGGGGACTGGAGGAGCGGCCGGAGCACACGGGGCGGAGGAGGAGGACAGTGGACCGGAGGAATAGCTGGAGCACGCGGGGCAGAGGAGGAGGACAGTGGACCGGAGGAGCGGCCAGAGCACACTGGGGGCAGAGGAGGAGGACAGGGAACAGCCGGGGATGATCGGCGCGGCAGGAGCCACGCAGCCATTACTTTGACAGGCTCAGGCTGTCACTGAAACCGGCCCACTGGCCCATCGGGAAACTCCCGGTAGTCCCGATGGCCAGTACATGCCTGATGGAGAAAGATCTGGGGGTCCTGGTAGAAAACAGATTGAGCAAAAGCATGCAATGTCAAGCTGCAGCTACCAAAGCCGGCAGAATATTAGCATGCATAAAAAAGGGGATATACTCCAGAGATAAAATGATAATCCTACCACTTTATAAAACTCTGGTTAGACCACATCTGGAGTACTCCGTCCAGTTCTGGTCACCAGTCCTCAGAAGGGATGTGCTAGAACTGAAGAGAGTCAAGATAAAATTAATAAGGGGGCTGGAGGACCTCAATTACAAGGATTGACTGCAAGCACTAAATTTATTCTCGTTGGAGAAATGCTTGAGAGGAGATATGATAGCTATTTACAAATACCTCAATGGCGTTCCCAGCATAGGAAACAAACTATTCAGTCTCAAGGAGTATAAGATGACACGGGGCCACACAATGAGATTGCAGGAAAAGCATTTTAACCTTAAACTGCGCAGGGGGTTCTGCACTGTCAGGGCCAATTAGGATGTGAAACTCTCTTCCACAATTAGTGGTGGCAGCGGGAAGTATGGATATTTTTAAGAGACTCTTGGATAAACATCTTAAAGATCACAACATACAGAGATATATGAAATAATCCCATTGGGGGGATTGGGAGGCTGCCAGCTGTAACTGATAATTTTTCCCACAATTCGCCTACATCCAGGGCCGATCACTTGCATGCAATCTCTGCATGCGCAATTACATGCGAGTGGGCACAGTTAGCTGCAAGAAACAGCCTCCCATAGCTTTCAATGGGGCTGCCTACTTGCAGTTAATCGCGGAAACCCTCTCTGGGGTGCTCATAGCTGTTTGCAGACAGAGTGCATTCGCAATTGTGAATGTATCCCTATATGGCAAAACCGCAAACCTAGACTCTCAAAACACATTATATTCCAAACCAAACAGAGACCCAGGTATCCTGAATTAAGACACTACCAGGCTGCTCAATTTACGAAATATTATACTAATTGCCACTTTGGATTGTGTTGGAGGAGGTTGATTGCAATCCACTGGCTACATTAGCAGGACAGGACCTCCCTTTCTAATCCTATTACCTGACACTCCCTGCAGATTTGGAATAATAAGTATTCGGGAGGTCTACTCTCTCCACACCTGCCCTTTTATCAATTATTCATAATCCCTCATTCATTCCAAGATAGGAATTACCTAGCACCTATAGGCACTGGATTGACTCAAGAGTAACCTGTTTCTACACCTTTTTATACTTGAAGCCTTTCCCTGCTCTCCAAAAAAACCTTACCTAATTCCCAGCTGTTCCGCTATTAGCAGGTCAAGTATTGTGTTTAATACAAAGTTCATTTGCGAGACAAAAGATTATCCCTCACTCCTTTTGAATTCAAATGCACAGATGATCCACGCTCCTCAGGACTGATTTCCCTCATATGTTGTCACTCTTATGGCCCGTACACACGGTCGGATTTTCCGACGGAAAATGTGTGATAGGACCTTGTTGTCGGAAATTCTGACCGTGTGTGGGCTCCATCACACATTTTCCATCGGATTTTCCGACACACAAAGTTTGAGAGCAGGCTATAAAATTTTCCGACAACAAAATCCGTTGTCGGAAATTCCGATCGTGTGTACACAAATCCGACGCACAAAGTACCACGCATGCTCAGAATAAATAAAGAGATGAAAGCTATTGGCCACTGTCCCGTTTAAAGTCCCGACATACGTGTTTTACGTCACCTCGTTTAGAACGATCGTATTTTCCGACAACTTTGTGTGACCGTGTGTATGCAAGACAAGTTTGAGCCAACATCCGTCGGAAAAAATCCATGGATTTTGTTGTCGGAATGTCCGAACAAAGTCCGACCGTGTGTACGGGGCATAACATCCAAACACACTCTTGACCGTCTAAAATACATTAGCAAATGGGAACAAGATCTAAACATGAAACTAGACCACGATGAGTAGGCCACAATCTGGGATACCACCAATTCATACTAATGGATTGTGTTAGTGCTTTAAAGAGGTTGTAAACCTTCGTGTTTTTTCACCTTATTGCATCCTATGCATTAAGGTGAAAAAACATCTGGCAGTGATTGGCCTGCTGGGGACGCGCTGTCTCTCTGCCCAGGGTTCTTGGCTCTTGATTGAATAGATTGATAGTAGTGCAGCCATTATCTGATGTGCGGAGCAGCTGCGAGACCCGCCGGGGGACCCCAGAAGAGCAGGTTCGGGGCCACTCTGTGCAAAACGAGCTGCACAGTGGAGGTAAGTATGATATGTTTGTTACTTTAAACAAAAAAAAAAACGAGCCTTTACAATCACTTTAAGCCTAGTACAGACGGGTCGAATGTTGGGCGGCAATAGCCGGTTCAATAGACACCGGCCGACGTTTGGTCTGCTGACTGGATCCCGATCAGTGCTCTCAGCAAATAATTTGAGAGCGCTGACCGGAGTGTATTAGCGGGGGGCCATTCCCCTGTCAGAACACAGAACATAAATAAAATAAAAAACAGCGCTCGCAAAAAATATATAATAATATGATCTGACTAACGTGTTGCAGCTGCTGGATACAAGTGCTACGACTTAAGTAATAAATAAAACAAAAACCTGCGCTGGCAACTCACCATAAAATATATATATATAAAATAATAAATGATAAATCATGAAATATAAAAGGCAGAAAATTTAAATATGCACAAATGGTGTAGACTGTGTGAGTTTGGCAAAAAAGCCACTAGGAGCTGTGCGACTAAAAAACAATTGGATGTCGCTGCACTGGTGCAATCAAAATTAACATTCGTGACCACAAATACAGGTGTATGAACCTCTTAAGAGATAAATGCCAAATGATGTATGAAAAAAGGAAATTAAATCATAAATTTCTATTGACGGAGAGTCCTTTACATCAAGGTGTTTCTTCACAAAAACAATCAACAGACTTCAAGCTTTTCCATCCACATACTAGGTCTGGGCATGAAGGTAGGCTAGTGCTGGTAATGATTATGAAGAGACTTTGGGAACCACAAATGGGTGGAACGTGAGATTTGTGGTTCCCAAAGTCTCTTCATAATCATTACCAGCACTAGCCTACCTTCATGCCCAGACCTAGTATGTGGATGGAAAAGCTTGAAGTCTGTTGATTGTTTTTGTGAAGAAACACCTTGATGTAAAGGACTCTCCGTCAATAGAAATTTATGATTTAATTTCCTTTTTTCATACATCATTTGGCATTTATCTCTTAAGAGGTTCATACACCTGTATTTGTGGTCACGAATGTTAATTTATATGTCACATTTTTTGATTGCACCAGTGCAGCGACATCAAATTGTTTTTTAGTCGCACAGCTCCTAGTGGCTTTTTTGCCAAACTCACACAGTCTACACCATTTGTGCATATTTAAATTTTCTGCCTTTTATAGAACACAGAACAGCTGGGGAGATCGCTGTATCTGGAGTGAGTTTTTGTGGTGTGAACTATAAGCAAAAATACATGCAGAACGCATCCAGGGTGCGCTTTTATGGTGTGAACTGCCCCTAATACCTTGCTGATTAGTTTAAAAAAAAACTACATCCTAGGACATTAATGTTGACATCCTTGACTATAAAATATAACCACTGCCATTGTGATTGTCCATGCATAACCTTATGATACCTGTCTATGCAACCTTTGTACTGTGTTTTACCTGAAAGTTTTTATTAAAAAAGTTTGAACAGGAAAATACATAACTTCAGTTTGTTCAATTAACGACTTCAGCCCCGGAAGGTTTCACCCCCTTCCTGACCAGAGCATTTTTTACAATTTTCCACTGCGCTATTTTAACTGACAATTGCGCAGTCGTGCAACGTTGTACCCAAACAAAATTTATGTCCTTTTTTTCCCACAAAAAGAGCTTTCTTTTGGTGGTATTTGATCACCTCTGCAGGTTTTTATTTTTTGTGCTATAAAGAAAGAAGACTGACAATTTAAAAAAAAAAAAAAAAGTACTTTCTGTTATAAAACATATCCAATAAAAAAAATGTAAAAATCTAATTTTGTCTTCACTAATTTAGACCAATATGTATTCTTCTACATGTTTTTGGAAAAAAATCCCAATAAGCGTATCTTGACTTATTTGCGCAAAAGTTATCGCGTCTACAAACTATGGAATATTTTTATGGAATTTTTATTTTTACCAGTAATGGTGGTAATCAGCGATTTTTAGCAGGACTGCGACATTGCAGCGGACAAATCGGACACTAAGTGACACTTTTTGGGGACCAGTGACACTAATACAGTGAGCAGTGTTAAAAAAAAAAGGAATTGGCTATACTAGTGACACTGGCAGGGAAGGGGTTAACATCAGGGACAATCAAAGGGTTAAGTGTGCGCCTAGGGAGTGCTTTCTAACTGTGTGGGGTGGCTTAACTGGAGGAAGACAGAGATCTCCATCTTCCTCTCTGACAGAACGGCCGTCCGCCTGGTTTACATAGGTAGACCGGTGTTATGCCTTTCCTGTCAACGATCGGTAGGATCCCGGTGGACAGCCAGACCTGCTGATTGGTGCCCCAGACCCGGAAGAAGCCTAAATGTACAGGTACCTTGTTTTGCGCAGCCAGGCCGCCCTGCTGCAGTAGATGAGCTGTGGGCAGTCCTGAACTGGTTAAGCTTTGACAAAAAAACTGGAAGCTGATTGGCTACCATGCAGAGCTGCACCAGGTTTTACACACTCCAATTTTAGTAAATCAAGCCCTTTGTCTCCCAATTGTGCTCTTACATTGTTACCCTGTCACACAGGCTTCTGGCCATTTTAAAATTTTATGCAGGCATGGCCCACTGTTATCACCTTTACCCCTGGGAGGCAGATGAGGATCCCCAGGCGGTTCGGTGGGCAAGCAGCCTATACCTCAGGGCAGAATTCTTGTGGGGTGGAAGAAATTTGGCACCAGTCACTTTAGACACTTTATCAGAGTTAACTAGGCATAAATTAATCTTAGGGAGTGAGGTTAGGGCACAGGATACCGTATATAGTCAAGGCGTCTTCACTAGCCACAGTCAATACAGAAATAGGAACATTTAAAAGTGAAATATACCATTAATGTACTTCTGTTGCAGAAATGAAAAAGCTTTTTCTATATTCTAGGGCATGCTTTACCTTAGCCTGCAGTTTCTTCTAGAGAAAACGCCTCCATGACTTCTGGTATTCATCCTTTAGTGGCGGTTCACACCAGCACGCTCTAGTAAAACAAAAGATTCGCCCTGGGACTTTAAATGAAGTGGGTACCGTTTCCGCCAGTAAACATAACAGTAGTAAATACAGTATGCACGCTTTGCAAGTTTGCATGTGATTCACCCTGCACTGCAAATCACATGCGATGTCCCTGCGATGCAATTTCAGCCATACGGGTTGTATGGCTGATATCGCATTGCACTGGGACCAAACTCGCACAGGACCCTTTTTTTGGTCCACACCAGAATCAGATCGCATTGGCTGTTCACACCTATGCGATCCGATTCATGTCCAAACTGTTAGTTCGCAGTTACATAGTTGAAAAAAAGTGGAAAAGCGAGTCTTCCTGGTGGAAAGGAAATGTAAGAACCCCCTGAAGATACCATAACCTTTGAGGTCGAAATGCATTGGGGATTGGGGCATTTCCATACATCGGATGGTGCAATTCCAAGTGTAATAATGTCCCCCTAATGTATAACCTTTACTAGCCTAATTTGTCTTGCCTTGTATATACCAGAGCTCATATTTTAATTCATTTTTTATATATGTTTTGTGTCTAACCATTTTTTGAAATAAAAAATCTGATTTTTACAAAATATTTGACTCCTATTTGCTGCTAAAAAGCCCCGTGGGGAATCTTCCACTTTTTTTCAAAGACTTTAATTGGGGTGTGTAGCCCTCTCAGACTCTCACATATGTGTTGCTTTATGATATAGCAGTTACATAGTTAGTCAGGTTGAAAAAAAGACACAAGTCCATCTAGTTCAACCAAAAAAAAAAATACATTCACATATACACAATCCTATACCCACAGTTGATCCAGAGGAAGGCGAAAAACCCCAGCAAAGCATGATCCAATTTGCTATAGCAGGGGAAAAAATTTCTTCCTGATCCCCCGAGAGGCAATCAGATTTTCCTTGGATCAACTGTACCTATAAATGTTAGTACCCAGTTATATTATGTACATTTAGGAAAGAATCCAGGCCTTTCTTAAAGAAATCTACTGAGCTGGCCAGAACCAACTCTGGAGGGAGTCTATTCCACATTTTCACAGCTCTTATGCCCTGTACACACGGTCGGATTTTCCGACGGAAAATGTGTGATAGGACCTTGTTGTCGGAAATTCCCACCGTGTGTAGGCTCCATCACACATTTTCCATCGGATTTTCCGACACACAAAGTTTGAGAGCAGGCTATAAAATTTTCCGACAACAAAATTCGTTGTTGGAATTTCCGATCGTGTGTACACAAATCCGACGGACAAAGTGCCACGCATGCTCAGAATAAATAAAGAGATGAAAGCTATTGGCCACTGCCCCGTTTATAGTCCCAACGTACGTGTTTTACGTCACCGCGTTCAGAACGATCGGATTTTCCGACAACTTTGTGTGACCGTGTGTATGCAAGACAAATTTGAGCCAACATCCGTCGGATAAAATCCTAGGATTTTGTTGTCGGAATGTCCGATCAATGTCCGACCGTGTGTACGGGGCATTACTGTGAAGAAACCTTTCTGTATTTGGAGATGAAATCTCTTTTCCTCTAGACATAAAGGACGTCAATTTTGTTTGGGTACAGAGTTGCACGACCACGCAATTGTCAGTTAAAGCGACGCAGTGCCATATCGCAAAAAATGGCCTGGTCATTAAGCAGGCAAATCTTCTAGGGCTGAAGTGGTTAATCAGCCACAGAACCTGTGTAATTAATGATGAGGTGGCAACCCTAGTACACTCTGGCCAAACTGCAGCACAACAGTATGCAACCATATTTAAAGCTAATATACCTACAGGGCTTTTTTTCTCAGAAAAAAGGGGCAGGAACTCAACCATGACCCCCCAAAACCCTCGTCCCCCCACACACACCCTCCAACCCACAGAGTTCAGAGTTTCACATTCTTCTACAGCTGCATATCTCTGCATCCCCCTATCCACATTTCACTTTCACCCCTCTTCAGCTCTGACCTCTGCATGCACTGCACCTTCCCATGTTCTCCTTCCCTCCTTAAAAGCTCTATCATCTTCCACATGTCTTACTTGTGTAGCACCCCCTAGCTGTGTTGCTAGAGTGATAGAGTTTATATGTTAGTTTATGTGTTAGTGTAGGTAATTTTTTTAGGCTTAGCTTGCAGCCAAGCCTGTATGTTTTTCTGAATCTGGGTTTGAGTGACGCTTGGAGAGCTGGATGACTCACAGGCAGCATCACTGAGACCTCCCGCTACTTCTAAAATGTCCTGGAACCTTCTAGAACAGTGGTTCTCAACCTGGGGGTTGGGACCCCCTCGGGGGTCGAATGACAATTTGCCAGGGGTCACCAAATCCTGGACTGTTCCTGAAGCCCGCGCTGCTCTCCCAGCCTTTTCGTGGCCATCCCCAGCTGGGCTGTTCCTGGAGCCCGCGGCCGCCCACTCAGCCTCTTCGCAGCCGCCCATTAAGTTCATGGCATGGCTAGGGGGCAGAGACTAGAGGTCAGCTGATTGGTGAGGAATGTGAAGTGGGAGGGGCTGGAGGAGACCCTATCTCCTGTCCTGATTTTAGCATAGGTGTCACTGCTATGAGACACCACAAAGTCAGATACACAGTGAAGCTAGGGACACAGTGAGTAACACTACCTGTGATTATAGTTGCCATTAAAAGTCCCCACTGCAGTTCTCAGATCAGGAGATGACCTTGATCAAGAGCACTTAAGTTGGCTGATCAGAACTCCCCACAGCACTGCCACTGATCCCAACTCCCCCCACCCCCCCACCAAGGCGTAACAGAAGGAAAAAAAAATAGAGAATACATGGAAGGGAGAGGAAGAGAGGGGGAGAAACAAAGAAAAAGGGAGAGAAAAATAGGAGAAAGAACAAAAAAGACGGCTAGAGAGAGGGATGGGGGAAAAAAAACAAGAAATTAGCATAGATAGAAATAAAAGGGAAAGAGAACAAAGAGAAAGAGTGGCACATACTAAAACGTACCATAAGGGGTTTTAAAATCGTACGAGTGGAAGGTACTCGGGAAGCGCTAAATGTTCTTGTGTTGTTGTCTTGCCTTTGGTGCTGACAACCCACGCTACGAAAATAATTTTGCTGTTAGGGGTCCCCACAACTTGGGAAATTTTATCAAGGGGTCACGGCAATAGAAGGGTTGAGAACCACTGTTCTAGAAGAATGGGAGGGAAAGTAAGGTGGAGCTGCCTGGAATATTCTGAGGGCCCTGACTAATCCCCATAGAAAAAACAGTTTAAGTAGTCAGGGGGACACCGTCTGTAAAAGTCACCAAGGAGGGGAGTGTAACAGTATCTAAACAACATTAATTGTTGTATTAACACTACACCCGCCCAGGGACAGGGGGTCTTATGCCTATAGCCCAAATTAAATAAGTAAGGCTAATAAGGCAAGTTCTCTGAATCAGACCAAGACTATAAAAAAAACAGGGAACGGGGAGAGAGTGGGAAAGGAACCCTGAGGGGCTAGGAAAAGGATTCTTCAAAGCGGAACACCCAAATAATGCAAAAATATTAAATAGAATTCTTTATTAGAAAAAACAAAACTAAAATTCTGCCCGCAGTAAAAAAAATTAAATACCGCAATATCCCCAGCAGAAGGGTTGGCAGGGGGCAGGCCTCCTCAAATACTCAGGGTCAGCCCAGCTGGGGCAGTGTGGAGTTCGGTTGGAAGACGAAGATGGAGTGTTAGGCTGTCGGGGCCTTTGAGAGTAGCTCCCCAGTCTGGGGGGGGGGTTGAATGAACTCAGGCCTGGGCTCGGGTGCGGAAGGGGCCCCTCTTCATTACACACAGAGGGATTCTGACCAGGGGGCTGGTGAGTGTTGTAGTCAGAGGACTGAGAGGCATGCCTGAAGGGACTGGGTGCAAGCAGTCTGGGATGGATGCAGAGTCAGTCTGGGAGGACCGTGGAAAAGTAGCCAGGAGGGCTAGGGAAAGGGGCAGCTGCAGCCAGGCAGGCTAGCAGTGCCTGGAGAGGTGGTACTGGGAGCAGTAGTAGCCACAGAAAAGGACAGCTAGCACCAAAAACCTCTCTATTTTTGCTACACCAAAAGGGGCCTGCGGTCCCTGTCTGCAAAGGGCAATTACAATGATCTGACTGAGTCAGTGTTGGATCAAATCCAAAATGCTAGCTGGTCCTGGGAATTTTAGTTCTTCAAGCAAGTGTGTGCTGGAGGTAGAAGAAAGGAGTGTGTATATACCGGATCTATATAGGTTGAGTCCCTGAAGAGATCTGCTGATCAAATGGGCATCCCATATTAACCCTTCCCCATCCAAGTTCAAATCCCCGTTATAAAAAAAAACAAAGCTGCAAGGACTGCTTCTTTACTCCAGAGTGTATGGAAAATTCATGTGCCTGGCTGTGCAGGGTGGCACCTGCATCTCCCTTGTCCCCATCCTGCACTCAGTGTTAGCTGCTCAGGAGATCAGATATCTGTGGGAGCCCTTGGGAGATATGATTTCACTTGTAAACACAGAAGCCGGACTTCTGTGTTTACAAGTGATAATGGAGAGCAGCAAGCAGGGGGCCTGAGCCAAAGGTAGTAGAACTGAGTTCCAACAAGTTCCAGTTGAAAAACAAATGCTAGAAATGATCCCGCGCTACAGCAAAAAATGCATATAAAATCAAACATAAAAATGACCTTACAGTGTCTAAAAGGTGAACAGATGATAATCCTCTTAAGGCAAAGTGGTATAAATAAAAAGATGAATCCAAAGACACAAAGAATATTACTCGTCTCTTAAAAAATAATAATAATAATGAATAGAGCATAAAAAAGTGTCTGTGTAAAAAAAGTGTCAGGAAGGTCCAAACAAACAGTGGGCGTGGAGAGGTATGAATCCAGGGATGAGCTCACAGAACCCTCACCTTCATAGCTTGAAAATCAGGCATATAGTAAACAGGAGTCCGTTGTGCGGTTACCACTTCAGCCACCAGGGGGCCCTTTGTTCAACTGTATGTACGGCCAATAATCACTCTAGGCCCATAAGGAAGGGGATGATTCTGGTGTATAATCAAACATCCGCCACTGGAGGGACCTCTACATCATACACAAACGGCCTCACATAGATATCCCAACCAAGTCCTCATCCGAACCTGTCACCTCCGCTCGGGAGGGAGGGGGGGGGAAGGGCGGGGGGAACAAGGGAACGAGAGAGGGTGGGTAGAGGTGGGGAGAGAAGAAATTCCAGATAGTGTAGTATGTAAAATTCAAATAGGTTCATTTCAAAAAGTAATCCTGGACTCTTACAATATAAAAGTTTAAAAACAAGCAAGAATCAGCAAACGAAGAGTCCGAACGCCACTCTTACGTCACTTCCGGTGCACTGTCAACCTACGACCACTCCCTACGCGTTACGTCATCACGTGACTTCATCAGGGGATCTTTTGAAAAACAGCTCTGCCTACTGTCCAACTTGTTGGTCCAGTCTGTTTATTAGAGAATCTGAGATCACACTATATGGGCTTGCAGGAATAAATTGATAGATTAAATAGGGTGTCTGCTTTTCACATATAATGTTTTACATATTACAGACGATCGTCTTGCATGGCTCTCCAAGCTACGGCCCTCCATCTTTTGCTGAACTACACGGCCCATGAGGCATTGTAAAACTGACATTCACAGACATGATTAGAAATGATGGGAATTGTAGTTCCTGAACAACTGGAGGGCCGTAGTTTGTAGACCCTTGAAAGGCACACCCATATGGCACCCTCCCTGGGTATTCCATCCTGCCCCCCACTCCCTGTTTCTTTGACTCATTGCACACCTAATGAGGTGGGTCTTGACTGGCAATTGTGGACATTTCTGGGAAGCATATAATTTAGGGCTGGGGAAAAAAAAAAATCGGACTAGGCCGAAGCCATGGCCTCGCCTAAAAACTCCTGCCTGCAACTCCTCAGGACCGGTGCGGTGTCCATAAAAAAAATTAAAAAAAAACTTGATTTGAATGGTGAATCGAGTTTTTTTTTTTGAGAAAATCGCCCAGCTCTAATACAATACTTATGTAAGTGAATTGTACTAATAATTTGTATATACAATACATTATATGGTTGAATATATATATATTTTTAGTCGTTTTTAAGTAAAGCAGTAGGGGATACAAAATAAAGAAAAGGGGAAGGGAGAGCAGTTGTAAACAAATACCACTAAGGCCACTTTCACACTGAGGCGCTTTACAGGCGCTATAGCGCTAAAATTAGCGCCTGCAAAGTGCCTGTAAAGTGCCTCTTCTGTCAGTCCAGTGTGAAAGCGCTCCTGCCCATTGAAATCAATGGGCAGCGCCGCCAAAGTGCCTCGGCAGCGGCGCTTTTAACCCTTTTATGGCCGCTAGTAGGGGTTAAATGCACCCCACTACCGGCTGAAAAGCGCCGCTAGAACGACGGTAAATCGCCGCTAAAATTAGCGGCGCTTTACCGCCGACGCCCCAGTGGGAAGGTAAACATACCATACCAGACATAAGCAATAGGAAAAGAATATACATGTGTGAGAAACAGTTCTCAATAGTAATCAGTATCAAAAATAACCTGAACCTTGCGCGGGTGAACGCAGAAACTGTTAAATAGAAAGAAGATGGGGGGGGGGGGAAAGGGGGGAAGAGAATAAAGAAAACAAAAGGGGGAGGGGGAAAAGAAAGAACATAGGTACAGTGTCTAGGATGTAAATATGGCACAATACTCTTTAATTAAAATAATTTTAATTTTAAGGCGACCATTAGTAGTGCGGTCGCTGCCCTACCCGGTCACTGACCCTACCCGGTCTCCGGGGAGCATCTAGTTCTGAGCACATAAAACAAAAGTTGACACTTTATACAGACAATCTGTTAAGTAACTTGTCCGAGGATGCATAATGAAGCCAGATATACCACAATTTGAGACGTTTATCTCAAGCGTCACCTTCTCTAGCCTGCCTCTCCTCCATGAGCATGGCGTCGTTGAGCATATCAATCCACTTATAAAGGGGGGGGGGGATAACCTCCGTTTTTGAGAACGTAATTATTAGTTGGCGTGCAGCGTACATGAAAAATCGTAGAAGGTTAATTTTATGAGATTTGTCAGGACCCGGTAGGATGGATAAGAGGGCCACTTTAGGAGAGGGGATGAGGGAAACATTGTACGTTTCGTCGTAGATTTCAAATATCCGCTCCCAGAAAGGGCGGACTCTACCACACTCCCAGTAAACATGGAGGTAGGTTCCTCTTCCTCTGTGACATCTTTAGCAAGTGTCAGGAGTGGTGGAGAAAATTCTGTTAATAGTGACTGGATCGCTATACCACCTAGAGCAGGCATGTCCAAAGTCCGGCCCACGTTTCGGTTTCAAACGGCCCTCCTGGCAATTTGGACATGTATATCTTTTGTGGCCCCCAACGAATACCCGAGCACCGGGGGCCACAAAAGATATACATGCTGGCTGCCTCGGAGGGGACAGGGAGGAGGCGGGACGAGTGCCGTACATACAGGTGAATTTCCTGTTTGCACGGCGGCCTCTATAATAGGAAGTTCCTTCTCCTGCGCTGCCATTGGATGACTGTTCTGTCCATCATAGGAGGCGGGACTTTGCATTAAAGAGGCCGCTGAGAAAACAGATTCTCCTGTATGTAATCTGTTGGCGCTCGTCCCTGTCCCCTCTGAGGTTGCAGATGGGCATCAATCAGGCTGCACTGATGGAAATGGTGAGTCTGCATTCCTGGTAATGGGGGTGCTGCATTCCTGGCAATGGGGGTGCTGCATTCATGGCAATGGTAAGGCTGCATTCATGACAACGATGGGGCTGCATTCATGGAAATAGTGGGAATGCATTCACGGCAATGGTGGGGCTGCATTCATGGCAACGGTGGGGCTGCATTCACGGCAACGGTGGGGCTGCATTCACGGCAACGGTGGGGCTGCATTCACGGCAACGGTGGGGCTGCATTCACGGCAACGGTGGGGCTGCATTCACGGCAATGGTGAGGCTGCATTCACGGCAACGATGGGGCTGCATTCACGGCAACGATGGGGCTGCATTCACGGCAACGGTGGGGCTGCATTCACGGCAACG
This sequence comes from Lithobates septentrionalis, assembly GCA_037952835.1. Classification (NCBI taxonomy): domain Eukaryota; kingdom Metazoa; phylum Chordata; class Amphibia; order Anura; family Ranidae; genus Lithobates; species Lithobates septentrionalis. Next base: position 1,390,662 of record JBBDGP010000568.1, on the reverse strand, counting down.
GTGGGGCTGCATTCACGGCAACGGTGGGGCTGCATTCACAGCAACGGTGGGGCTGCATTCACGGCAACGGTGGGGCTGCATTCACGGCAACGGTGGGGCTGCATTCACGGCGACGGTGGGTCTGCATTCACGGCGACGGTGGGTCTGCATTCACGGCGACGGTGGGTCTGCATTCACGGCGACGGTGGGTCTGCATTCACGGCGACGGTGGGTCTGCATTCACGGTGACGGTGGGTCTGCATTCACGGCGACGGTGGGTCTGCTTTTACGGCGACGGTGGGTCTGCATTCATGGCGACGGTGGGTCTGCATTCATAGCGACAGTGGGTCTGCATTCATGGCAGTGGTGGGGCTGCAGATGGACACTAATTAGGCTGCATTCGTGGGCACTGACCCTTAATTTGCTTCACAGTTCTTTATTTAAAATTTTTTTTTTTACCTGAAACTTCCCTCTTAAAGTGAAGGTGCGTGTTATACGCTGATAAATATGGTATAGCCAAATAACACACCCGAGCTCATCTCTTCACCACACACAGCACCAAGGCAAGAGAATTCTTGTTGGGCAGTGTATTAGTCCTCGGGCGAACACACTTAGACCGAATTTTAATGGTTCAAAACATGTCAGGCAAAGTGGTCGGCCCTACCTCATGTTCACTTCATCAAATCTTCATCAAATTTGGCCCTCTTTCAAAAAAAGTTTGGACACCCTTGACCTAGAGAGTAGTTTGTAGTTCTTCTCCTAGGTGAAACTGGATATAGACGATCCAGTGGGTAAATAGAAAGGAAGTTTTCCAGTCTCCAGGAGAAATCTCGGTCTCCAAGTATTTGTCCAGACTTGTGTAGGATGTTGCAGAATTTTGTTAAGGACATCATAGTTAACCAGTCAATCGTAGGGGAGTGATGTCCCAATTGGGGTCGGAAACGGCCCGTCGTATTATGAACAAATAAACACGATGTAGGCCATGATGTTCTCTCGTAGAAACCATACCGCCCTGAAGTGTCACATTCAAGAAGGGAAGGGTTATCAAATAATGGGGTTAGAGACTGGGATCCGTAGATAATGCAAAGGTGACCTGTCAACAGTACCATAAAATTAACGCCACTAGGCTCAGGGGGAAGAGCATGGGCATGGTGCGGAATTTCGCACGCCCAAGGAAACGTGATTACGCGGCTCTCTTGTCAATCATGGTGTGTGTCATCCCGGGTCTCATCGCGGCCAGCCATCCCAGGAAGCAGTGAGAGGACATACGCTGGGTTGTACAGGTTAATGGATACACGCTTCTTTTATAGTTCTTCCTGTAAGCATATATTGTTTGTGGGGGATATTTTTTAATAAAATTACAGTATTACGCTATGTGGAGTGTTCCTTTGTTTTGGATGATGCACTTCTGAGCCACTTTATGAGGAACCTTCATGATCCACAGACAGGTGTCTATCAAAGATTGTGTGGAGATATCAGGCTGATTGACTCATTCTTGTGGAGAGTGCATTATTACCAAAGGGGATATTTGTGCATGTGGTGTAGCGGTGACGGTATTCAGAAACTTAGTGATTTCTCGTAAGATTCTGTTGGGATACGGATCACCCCACATACTTCATGGACTATTCTATGGACTATACTTTTTTACTTACTGACTAATGTTTGTGTATAATTCATCGTTCATTGAATGTCAATTACTGCACTGAATATTTTTGGGTATTTTTAAGCGCTGTTAATGCTGGGATTGTATTCATATTTTCTTGCATATTTTCACACACACATTATATATATGTATATATATATATATATATATATATATATATATATATATATATATATATATATATATATATATATCAATGAGGTAAAAGATAGGCACTTGTGCTGACATTAATGGAGGGTGGAATGGGGATAGATGGGGGGAGGGTTATGGCAGGTGACAAGAAATTTCCCATGTTGCAAAGAGCCATTGGAAACTGTAGTGCCATTTGTACTACTAATAATTATATGAAAAACACCACACCAAAATGTAATAATGCATTAAAGTGTTTGTTCACCAATGCCAGAAGTCTGCCAAGCAAAATAGGTGAGTTGGAAGCTCTGGTGCATGAGGTGAACTATGATGTAATCGGTATTGCTGAAACTTGGCTTCAATCCTCACATGACTGGGCTATTAATATTCCTGGCTATGCACTCTTTCGGAGGGACAGGGTAAAAAGGAAAGGTGGCGGGGTCTGTCTCTATGTGAGAAGTGATCTCAAAGCAAGTGTGAAAGAGGACCTGATTGATGGAGAGTGTGATGAGTCTGAAGCATTATGGGTGGAACTACATATAGATGTGAGTAGTTCAAAGTTAATCATTGGAGTTTGTTATAGACCACCCAATGTTAACGAGGAGGTGGAGACTCAGCTCCTTGCACAGATGGAAAGGGCTGCAAGGGCTGGGACAGTGATAATAATGGGGGATTTTAACTACCCAGAAATTGATTGGAGTAATGGCACTGCTGGGACAGTTAAAGGGCAAAAATGTATAAACCTAGTACAGGACAATTTTATGGTCCAGTTTATTGAGGCCCCAACTAGGAATGAAGCTCTGTTGGACCTAGTAATCTCAAACCATGCAGAGCTTATTACTAATGTTCAGATAAAGAAACACCTGGGTAGCAGTGACCATACCATGATTTCATGTTAGCTGTAAACAAGAAATACATACGGGAAAGATAAAAACACTTAACTTCAAGAGAGCAAATTTTCCAAGGATGAGGGCTGCTCTCCAGGACTTAGACTGGGAGGGAATATTGGCAGCGATAAACACAGAACAGAAATGGGAATTCTTCAAAAAGACTGTTTGGGACCTCACTGCAAAGTATATTCCCATGGGCAATAAGTTTAAAAGGCTAAAAGTAAAACCTATGTGGCTCACGGTAAAAGTTAGAAAAGCTATAAACAATAAGAAAAGAGCTTTTAACCACTTGACGACCGCCTCACGCCGATGTACGTCGGCAAAGTGGCACGGACAGGCAAAATCACGTACAGTGTACATGATTTGCCTTCCGCGGGTGGGGGGTCCGATCGGACCCCCCCCCGGTGCCCGAGGCGGTCGTCCTTTGTGCCCCGGCGATCGGTGGTGAGGGGGAGACCATCCGTTCGTGGCCCCCCCCTCGCGATCGCCGCCGGCCAATCGAATCATTCCTTTGCTGCTGTATAAACCAAAAATCACACTACTGGTAGATTTGCGCTTACTCTGAAACAAGTCTAAAAGTTATAAGCAGCTAACACAACAACTAGAATCGTTGCCCAACAGATAAATAATTATACAAAAATGTGTAGCGCTAAAATGGCAAGATGCCTTAAAACTAATAAGTATAAAAGGCCTATACTTAAAGTATAGTGTACATATAAACATACATGCAGAGTATGACTAAAATTCAAAAAGAACAGTCACTACGTTGGAATTGAGTGGGTTGCTACCCCAAACGTGAAGTGAGGAGCGCCTTCACCAACATATAACAGTTTCAAAAGGTAACGTTCTATAGTAAATTAAAAAGTCTTATCAATGCATTGGATAGTCCATCTTGAAACCAAACTCATGTCAAACACCACTGTGTCTTCAAAACATGCAGTGCACTTGAATATTGTAGATGGAGGCTTACCGGAGGGTTTGAACCCAAGACAGCATATACTGTGAGGGTCAAACCAGCTTTTATTGCACCCTGGCAATGGTGGGAAGATCTTTGTGGCCTGAAGATAGTGGGAAGGTCTTTTCTAAAGATGTATCTTCTCCACACGTAATGCTGGATCTCTCCAACCAGGGTTCATAAAGGGCACAAAAAGGGACTACATAGCGTGATACCGTAGACACCGTAATTTATTAAATAAAGGAATACACTTACATGATAAAGTTGATAAAAAGCGCTTGTACATAAAAAGGGGGCGGCAGTGGAGTCCTCCCGACGCGTTTCGTCTGAGTAGACTTCGTCCTGGGACGAAGTCTACTCAGACGAAACGCGTCGGGAGGACTCCACTGCCGCCCCCTTTTTATGTACAAGCGCTTTTTATCAACTTTATCATGTAAGTGTATTCCTTTATTTAATAAATTACGGTGTCTACGGTATCACGCTATGTAGTCCCTTTTTGTGCCCTTTATGAACCCTGGTTGGAGAGATCCAGCATTACGTGTGGAGAAGATACATCTTTAGAAAAGACCTTCCCACTATCTTCAGGCCACAAAGATCTTCCCACCATTGCCAGGGTGCAATAAAAGCTGGTTTGACCCTCACAGTATATGCTGTCTTGGGTTCAAACCCTCCGGTAAGCCTCCATCTACAATATTCAAGTGCACTGCATGTTTTGAAGACACAGTGGTGTTTGACATGAGTTTGGTTTCAAGATGGACTATCCAATGCATTGATAAGACTTTTTAATTTACTATAGAACGTTACCTTTTGAAACTGTTATATGTTGGTGAAGGCGCTCCTCACTTCACGTTTGGGGTAGCAACCCACTCAATTCCAACGTAGTGACTGTTCTTTTTGAATTTTAGTCATACTCTGCATGTATGTTTATATGTACACTATACTTTAAGTATAGGCCTTTTATACTTATTAGTTTTAAGGCATCTTGCCATTTTAGCGCTACACATTTTTGTATAATTACTTTGCTGCTGTATGCTAAATAGCAGCAAAGGAAATGATGTCATCTCCCCTCGGGTCGGTAATTTCCGTTCCGGCCCGAGGAGAGAAGACATCAATGTGAGTGCACCAACACACACACACACAGTAGAACATGCCAGGCACACAAAACACCCCGATCCCCCCCCCCCCCCGATCACCCCCCCCCCCCTGTCACAAACTGACACCAGCAGTTTTTTTTTTTTTTCTGATTACTGCATTGGTGTCAGTTTGTGACAGTTAGTGTTGGGACAGTGAGTATTACCCCCCTTTAGGTCTAGGGTACCCCCCTAACCCCCCCCTAATAAAGTTTTAACCCCTTGATCACCCCCTGTCACCAGTGTCACTAAGCGATCATTTTTCTGATCGCTGTATTAGTGTCGCTGGTGACGCTAGTTAGGGACATAAATATTTAGGTTCGCCGTCAGCGTTTTATAGCGTCAGGGACCCCCATATACTACCGAATAAATGTTTTAACCCCTTGTTTGCCCCCTAGTTAACCCTTTCACCACTGATCACCGTATAACCGTTACGGTTGACGCTGGTTAGTTTGTTTATTTTTTATAGTGTCAGGGCACCCGCCGTTTATTACCGAATAAAGGTTTAGCCCCCTGATCGCCCGGCGGTGATATGCGTCGCCCCAGGCAGCGTCAGATTAGCGCCAGTACCGCTAACACTGACGCACGCAGCATACACCTCCCTTAGTGGCAGGGCCGGTACAAGGGGGGGGCGGAAGGGGCGGATGCCCTGGGCGGAACTATTTACTGGAGGAAAGGGGGCGCATGTGAAGTGATGGCTGTGTGCTTCTAAAATTGTCTGGATGCACCAGCCGCTAATACCTACACCTGTAAATATGTGCCGAGTGCGCTCCTGCACCCGGCACAAGCCTAGAACAGATCAGCGCTTCACTTATTTACTCACCTGTCAGGGGAGATACTCCCCCTGACAGGCACTTGGTATTCCCTGCCCAGCGTCACACACTGAGAGGCTGGCCGGAGGCGGGATGGGAGCAGTGGCGTGGCGTTGCTATGGGGATGGGGATGGGGGTGACCGCACCTGGGTAACGCCATAAAGAAAGCTGGCAGTTTTAGTGGGTTCTGTCAAGCCCCCCTCCCTCCACCCCCCATCAGTGAAGCTCTGATTGTGGCGGCGTGACAGGGGAGAGGCGAGCTGCGGGATGTCAGAATGTTTCCCCCACTCGCCCCCCTCCCCCCCTTTCTCCTGTCAGCAGTGTGGGAGGAGAGATAGCAGCTCTCTCATTAGGTTCGCCGCCCAGCTTCCTGCCGCTCTTTTCCCCATCCCATTGGCCACAACACAGGGCCAATCACAGCGACCCATTGCTCTCCACAGGGAAGAGACTACAGCTCCCAGCATGCACTCTGCTGGGGGAAAAAAAGAGAGAGAGCCCGGAACTCAGAAACAAGCTGGGGGAATGAGTGCTATACTGCTCCAAAAGACAGAAACAGAGAGAAAGGAGTATACCTGGGGAAGCCAAACAGAGAGCCATGCTGCTAACCAGAGTGAGCCACACTGCCAGCCAGCGCCACCAGAGAGAGCCACGCTGCCAACCAGCGCCACCAGAGAGAGCCACGCTGCCAACCAGCGCCACCAGAGAGAGCCACACTGCTAACCAGCGCCATCAGAGAGAGCCACGCTGCTAACCAGCGCCACCAGAGAGAGCCACGCTGCTAACCAGCGCCACCAGAGAGAGCCACGCTGCTAACCAGCGCCACCAGAGAGGGCCACGCTACCAACCAGCACCACAAGAGAGAGCCACGCTTCCAACCAGCGTCACCAGAGAGAGCCACGCTGCCAACCAGCGCCACCAGAGAGGGCCACGCTACCAACCAGCACCACCCGAGAGAGCCATGCTGCTAACCAGCACCACCCGAGAGAGCCACGCTGCTAACCAGCGCCACCCGAGAGAGCCACACTGCTAACCAGCGCCACTAGAGAGCCACGCTGCCAACCAGCGCCACCAGAGAGAGCCACGCTGCCAACCAGCGCCACCAGAGAGAGCCACGCTGCCAACCAGCGCCACCAGAGAGAGCCACGCTGCCAACCAGCACCACCAGAGAGAGCCACGCTGCCAACCAGCACCACCAGAGAGAGGCACGCTGCCAACCAGAATCACCAGAGAGAGCCACGCTGCTAACCAGCGCCACCAGAGAGAGTCACGCTGCCAACCAGCGCCACCAGAGAGCCACACTGCTAACCAGAACCACCAGAGAGAGTCATGCTGCTAACCAGAACCACCAGAGAGAGCCACACTGAGCCACTACCAGGGCACAGACATGCTACACTACTGACCAGAGTCACCCCTGGGCAACACAGAGTGAGCAAACATCTATCTGGAAGGATCACTGCGGCAGTTTCCCTGGGTCTGGTAAGAGGGCCTGTCGGCCATTATCCTTTACTGATCCTAGGGACTGAGCCATTAGGAACTGCCTAACCTGCTATCCTCTACCCCTAATACTGCTAGAGGACAGCAGGTTAAGCAATTACTGACTGCCACAATGAGCTTCAATGCTGTGCTGCGGGCTCGAAAATATTGTGTGTGTGTGTGTTTGGGGGGGGGCGCAGTTTGCCATCTTCGCCCTGGGCACCAAATGACCTTGTCCCAGCACTGCTTAGTGGTATAGTATCTGAACGCATCAATATCTGATCCGATCAGATCTATACTAGCGTCCCCAGCAGTTTAGGGTTCCCAAAAACGCAGTGTTAGCGGGATCAGCCCAGATACCTGCTAGCACCTGCGTTTTGCCCCTCCGCCCGGCCCAGCCCAGCCCACCCAAGTGCAGTATCGATCGATCACTGTCACTTACAAAAGACTAAACGCATAACTGCAGCGTTCGCAGAGTCAGGCCTGATCCCTGCGATCGCTAACAGTTTTTTTGGTAGTATTTTGGTGAACTGGCAAGCACCAGCCCCAGGCAGGGTCAGGTTAGCGCCAGTACCGCTAACACCCATGCACGCACCGTACACCACCCTTAGTGGTATAGTATCTGAACGGATCAATATCTGATCCGATCAGATCTATACTAGCATCCCCAGCAGTTTAGGGTTCTCACAAACGCAGTGTTAGTGGGATCAGCCCAGATACCTGCTAGCACCTGCGTTTTGCCCCTCCGCCCGGCCCAGCCCAGCCCACCCAAGTGCAGTATCGATCGATCACTGTCACTTACAAAAGACTAAAACGCATAACTGCAGCGTTCGCAGAGTCAGGCCTGATCCCTGCGATCGCTAACAGATTTTTTGGTAGCGTTTTGGTGAACTGGCAAGCGCCAGCGGCCTAGTACACCCCGGTCGTAGTCAAACCAGCACTGCAGTAACACTTGGTGACGTGGCGAGTCCCATAAGTGCAGTTCAAGCTGGTGAGGTGGCAAGCACAAGTAGTGTCCCGCTGCCACCAGAAAGACAAACACAGGCCCGTCGTGCCCATAGTGCCCTTCCTACTGCATTCGCCAATCCTAATTGGGAACCCACCGCTTCTGCAGCGCCCGTACTTCCCCCATTTCACATCCCCAACCAAATGCAGTCGGCTGCATGAGAGGCATTTTCTTTATGTCCTCCCGAGTACCCCTACCCAGCGAACGCCCCCAAAAAAGATATTGTGTCTGCAGCTAGCGCGGATATAGGCGTGACACCCGCTATTATTGTCCCTCCTGTCCTGACAATCCTGGTCTTTGCATTGGTGAATGTTTTGAACGCTACCATACACTAGTTGAGTATTAGCGTAGGGTACAGCATTGCACAGACTAGGCACACTTTCACAGGGTCTCCCAAGATGCCATCGCATTTTGAGAGACCCGAACCTGGAACCGGTTACAGTTATAAAAGTTAGTTACAAAAAAAGTGTAAAAAAAAAAAAAAAAAAATATATATATATATAAAATAAAAAAAAATAGTTGTTGTTTTATTGTTCTCTCTCTCTCTATTCTCTCTATTGTTCTGCTCTTTTTTACTGTATTCTATTCTGCAATGTTTTATTGTTATTATGCTTTATCATGTTTGCTTTTCAGGTATGCAATTTTTTATACTTTACCGTTTACTGTGCTTTATTGTTAACCATTTTTTTGTCTTCAGGTACGCCATTCACAACTTTGAGTGGTTATACCAGAATGATGCCTGCAGGTTTAGGTATCATCTTGGTATCATTCTTTTCAGCCAGCGGTCGGCTTTCATGTAAAAGCAATCCTAGCGGCTAATTAGCCTCTAGACTGCTTTTACAAGCCGTGGGAGGGAATGCCCCCCCTCCCCCACCGTCTTCCGTGTTTTTCTCTGGCTCTCCTGTCTCAACAGGGAACCTGAGAATGCAGCCGGTGATTCAGCCAGCTGACCATAGAGCTGATCAGAGACCAGAGTGGCTCCAAACATCTCTATGGCCTAAGAAACCGGAAGCTACGAGCATTTAATGACTTAGATTTCGCTGGATGTAAATAGCGCCATTGGGAAATTGGGGAAGCATTTTATCACACCGATCTTGGTGTGGTCAGATGCTTTGAGGGCAGAGGAGAGATCTAGGGTCTAATAGACCCCAATTTTTTCAAAAAAGAGTACCTGTCACTACCTATTGCTATCATAGGGGATATTTACATTCCCCGAGATAACAATAAAAATGATTAAAAAAAAATAAAAATGAAAGGAACAGTTTAAAAATAAGATAAAAAAGCAAAAAAATAATAAAGAAAAAAAAAAAAAAAAAGCACCCCTGTCGCCCCCTGCTCTCGCACTAAGGCGAACGCAAGCGGCGGTCTGGCGTCAAATGTAAACAGCAATTGCACCATGCATGTGAGGTATCACCGCGAAGGTTAGATCGAGGGCAGTAATTTTTGCAGTAGACCTCCTCTGTAAATCTAAAGTGGTAACCTGTAAAGGCTTTTAAAGGCTTTTAAAAATGTATTTATTTTGTTGCCACTGCACGTTTGTGCGCAATTGTAAAGCATGTCATGTTTGGTATCCATGTACTCGGCCTAAGATCATCTTTTTTATTTCATCAAACATTTGGGCAATATAGTGTGTTTTAGTGCATTAAAATTTAAAAAAGTGTGTTTTTTCCCCAAAAAATGCGTTTGAAAAATCGCTGCGCAAATACTGTGTGAAAAAAAAAAATGAAACACCCACCATTTTAATCTGTAGGGCATTTGCTTTAAAAAAATATATAATGTTTGGGGGTTCAAAGTAATTTTCTTGCAAAAAAAAAAAACTTTTTCATGTAAACAATAAGTGTCAGAAAGGGCTTTGTCTTCAAGTGGTTAGAAGAGTGGGTGATGTGTGACATAAGCTTCTAAATGTTGTGCATAAAATGCCAGAACAGTTCAAAACCCCCCCAAATGACCCCATTTTGGAAAGTAGACACCCCAAGCTATTTGCTGAGAGGCATGTCGAGTCCATGGAATATTTTATATTGCGACACAAGTTGCGGGAAAGAGACAATTTTTTTTTTTTTTTGCACAAAATTGTCACTAAATGATATATTGCTCAAACATGCTATGGGAATATGTGAAATTATACCCCAAAATACATTCTGCTGCTTCTCCTGAGTACGGGGATACCACATGTGTGAGACTTTTTGGGAGCCTAGCCGCGTACGGAACCACGAAAACCAAGCACCGCCTTCAGGCTTTCTAAGGGCGTGAATTTTTGATTTCTCTCTTGACTGCTTATCACAGTTTCGGAGACCATGGAATGCCCAGGTGGCACAAACCCCCCCCAAATGACCCCATTTTGGAAAGTAGACACCCCAAGCTATTTGATGAGAGGTATAGTGAGTATTTTGCAGACCTCACTTTTTGTCACAAAGTTTTGAAAATTGAAAAAAGAAAAAAAAAAAAGTTTTTTCTTGTCTTTCTTCATTTTCAAAAACAAATGAGAGCTGCAAAATACTCACCATGCCTCTCAGCAAATAGCTTGGGGTGTCTACTTTCCAAAATGGGGTCATTTGGGGGGGTTTTGTGCCACCTGGGCATTCCATGGCCTCCGAAACTGTGATAGGCAGTGAAGAGTGAAATCAAAAATTTTCACCCTTAGAAATCCTGAAGGCGGTGATTGGTTTTCGGGGTCCCGTACACGGCTAGGCTCCCAAAAAGCCCCACACATGTGGTATCCCCGTACTCAGGAGAAGTAGCTAAATGTATTTTGGGGTGCAATTCCACATATGCCCATGGCCTGTGTGAGCAATATATCATTTAGTGACAACTTTGTGCAAAAAAAAAAAAAAAAATGTGTCACTTTCCCGCAACTTGTGTCAAAATATAAAATATTCCATGGACTCAATATGCCTCTCTGGAAATAGCTTGGGGTGTCTACTTTCCAAAATGGGGTCATTTGGGGGGGTTTTGTGCCACCTGGGCATTCCATGGCCTCCGAAACTGTGATAGGCAGTAAAGAGTGAAATCATAAATTTACGCCCTTAGAAATCCTGAAGGCGGTGATTGGATTTCGGGGCCCCGTACGCGGCTAGGCTCCCAAAAAGTCCCACACATGTGGTATCCCCATATTCAGGAGAAGCAGCAGAATGTATTTTGGGGTGCAATTCCACATAGGCCCATGGCCTGTGTGAGCAATATATCATTTAGTGACAACTTTTTGTAAATATTTTTTTTTTTTTTTTTTTTTGTCATTATTCAATCACTTGGGACAAAAAAAATAAATATTCAATGGGTTCAACATGCCTCTCAGCAATTTCCTTGGGGTGTCTACTTTCCACAATGGGGTCATTTGGGGGGGTTTTGTACTGCCCTGCCATTTTAGCACCTCAAGAAATGACATAGGCAGTCATAAACTAAAAGCTGTGTAAATTACAGAAAATGTACCCTAGTTTGTAGACGCTATAACTTTTGCGCAAACCAATAAATATACGCTTATTGACATTTTTTTTTACCAAAAACATGTGGCCGAATACATTTTGGCCTAAATGTATGACTAAAATTGAGTTTATTGGATTTTTTTTATAACAAAAAGTAGAAAATATCATTTTTTTTCAAAATTTTCGGTCTTTTTCCATTTATAGCGCAAAAAATAAAAACCGCAGAGGTGATCAAATACCATCAAAAGAAAGCTCTATTTGTGGGAAGAAAAGGACGCAAATTTCGTTTGGGTACAGCATTGCATGACTGCGCAATTAGCAGTTAAAGCGACGCAGTGCCAAATTGGAAAAAGACCTCTGGTCCTTAGGCAGCATAATGGTCCGGGGCTCAAGTGGTTAAAAAATATAAAAATGAAGGAACACTAGTGTCGTTTAAATGCTACAAAGAATTTAACAGAATATGTAAAAAGGAAATCAAGGGTGCAGAAATTCAAAATGGACGACAGATCGCAAAAAATAGTAGGACAAACCCCAAAAAATTCTTCAAATATATTAATAGTAAAAAGGTCAGGTCTGAGCATGTAGGCCCTTTACAAAATAATCTAGAGTGGGTGATTGGGGACAAGGAGAAGGCTAATTTATTAAATACTTTCTTCAGCTCTGTGTATACAAAAGAGCATGGGGGAGCTCATGTCCATAATGGGGGTGGTATTGACACAGCCCCAAATGATCCACAATGGCTCAAAAGGGATATGGTCCAGAAATATTTAGACAGAATAAAGGTGGATAAAGCACCTGGACCTGATGGCATCCACCCACGGATCCTAAAAGAATTGAGCTCTGTAATTTCAAAGCCATTGTATCTAATTTTTAGGGACTCATTAATGACGGGAATAGTACCACTGGATTGGCGCAGGGCGAACGTGGTGCCTATATTTAAAAAGGGATCAAAGTCTTTACCAAGTAACTATAGACCTGTTAGTTTAACTTCTATAGTCGGGAAGATATTGGAGCATTTAATAAACCTGACTAACTATGTAACTATGTCTGCAACAGAGGGTCCTCAGCAAGTAAGGTGTAAAGGTGTCTGCATGCATTGTCTCTAGATTGAGGGATAACAAGAAAGGTTGGGCATCTGCCTGCTCACCAATCCTGAGAGTGCCCCATTCCAAGGAGACAGGGAGTCCTGTGCCAGCTCTGGAGTGTCAATAGGGAGTTGAAGGATGGCCACCCAGATGGCTGACGGCAAGACTAGACTGGTGCAGTGAGATGGATGGTGGAGGTCCCAGGGCAATGATGCACAAATGCAATCCTGATGCAGTGATCTGTGTCACAGGTGTGCAGATCTGCTGAGCTGAATGTCTGTGGTCAGCTAGGCTGCAATAAAGAAGCACAGCCCAAACTGTCCTACACAAAGTCCCGTGCTCCAAGAGAGCGAGCCTGCCACCCTCAGTTTAATATATCTTCTCTCCCAGCATTCTCTTTCCTATCTATCTATCTATCTATCTATCTATCTATCTATCTATCTATCTATCTATCTATCTATCTATCTATCTATCTATCTATCTATCTTATATACACCCTATATTTAGGGTTCAATATTTGGTTGGCCCACTAGGATTGCCACCTCATCCCTTTAAACCCGAACACATATTAATTGCATAGGTTCTGTGGCTGAATAAGGTAGTAATTAAACTCACTTGGTGTCTTCTCTGCATTAAATTACCCTCAGAACTAGGGTTGTCCCGATACCGATACTAGTATCGGTACCGATACCGAGCATTTGCGCGAGCACTTGTACTCGCGCAAATGCCCCGATGCTTGGTATTATTGGGCAGTCAGGGATGATCGGTGCGGCGGTGGGGGGAGTTACAAGCACCGATCCCTCTGTATAGATTTCAATATAGCAGCTGACAGCCGCTTCTGCTCCTCTCTACCTCCCTCCCCCTGCGGCTTTCAGCTGCTATATTGAAATCTATACAGGGAGAACAGAGCTTGAAACCCCATCACCCCTGACTGTCCATGTGTCCTCCTCCGCCCCCCCCTGCTCCACTCCCCCCTCCGTACTCCTGTCCCCCCTCCGTGCTCTGCCCCCTTCTCCGTGCTTCGTTCCCTTCTCCGTGCTCCGTTCCCTCCTCCGTGCTCCGTTCCCTCCTCCGTGCTCCGTTCCCTCCTCCGTGCTCCGTTCCCTCCTCCGTGCTCCGTTCCCTTCTCTGTGCTCCGTTCCCTTCTCTGTGCTCCGTTCCCTTCTCCGTGCTCTGCTCCCCCCTCTGTGCTCCATTCCCTTCTCTGTGCTCTGCTCCTCCCTCCATGCTCCGCTCCCCCCTCCGTGCTCCATTCACTTCTCTGTGCTCCGCTCCTCCCTCCGTGCTCCGCTCTCCCCTCTGTGCTCCGCTCTCCCCTCTGTGCTCCGCTCCCCCCTCTGTGCTCCGCTCCCCCCTCCGTGCTCTGCTCACCCCTCCGTGCTCCTCTGCCCCCTTTGTCCTTGATATTTCAGGATATAGAGTGGAGGAAGGAGTCGGTAAATCTGTCATTTACCGGCTCCTTCCTTTTCCGAATGAACAGAGTCAGTGATCATTGACTCTGTCCATTCATCACTGAGCATCATAAACTGTGTTTACGATGCTTCAGTTTATGAATGGAGAGGAGCCTCTGTCTCCTCTCCATTCATCTCCAGTGCAGCTGAGGCTACAGAGAAAGGGACTGGGGAAAATGTGTGCTCAGTCCCTTTCACTGTCCCAAAGGGGAGATGCCAGGCGTCTGTTTAGACCCCTGATATCTCACCAAAGCCCCCCAAAAGCCCCCTAAAAAAAAAAAGTGTAATAATTATATTAAAAAGGTTAAATTGTACAAATAATTTAAAATAACCCACAAAAAAAGAAAACGTAAAAAAAAAAAAAACTGTAAAAAATGAAAATGTAAAACAATAAAACTACTGACACAGTCCACGCGTCATCAGTGTTGTATATTAGTGCCACTGTCACATGACATTAAAATATTCCTTGTGACTAACAGCCCCTGTGAGTTGTAGGTATATCTGCTGCATAGATTTTTGCAGTTCATGAGGTAAATGGGTGACAGTGGAAGATTTGTAGCAGGATGCAGGTGGTTAATTACTGACAACACCTTGTTCCCAGCTGGGGTATGATTTGTCTTTGCCTGTGTTAATGGGTGGTTGCTGGGAAGGGATGCAAGCAGGCTATGAGGTAACAGGTCTGAAGCAGACCCAATAAGGTCTATTTACTAGCCAGGAGGCTTAATAACTGATTTCTGCTGGACATTTGTTTTGGATTGTGATGCTTACTCCTGCGAGGGAATGTTCTTGTTTTGCTGTAAACGCTGACCAATAAACATAGACAGGAAGCCCTTAGCCACTTGACCTCCGAAAGATTTACCTCCCTTCATAACCAGGCCATTTTTTGCGGTATGACACTGCTTTATTTATATCTCTCCCCCCCCCCACACACACACAAATTAGAGCTTTCTTTTGGTGGCATTTGATCACTGCTGCATTTTTTTTTTTCATTTTTTTACGCTATAACCAAAAAAAAAAAAAAACGTCAATTTTGAAAAAAAAATAAAATGTTTACTTTCTGCTATAAAACATGTCCAATAATGTAAAAAAAAATAAAAATTTCTTCAGAAATTTAGGCCAATATGTATTCTGCTACATGTTTTTCGTAAAACAAAAATCCCAATAAGCGTATATAGATTGGTTTGCGCAAAAGTTATAGCATCTACAAACTATGGGAAATATATTGGAATTTTTTTTTTTTTTTTTTACTACTAATGGTGGAGATCAGCGACTTATAGCAGGGCTGCAATATTGAGGCAGACATCCGAACACTGACACTTTTGACACTTTGTGGGAACCAGCGACAAATAATACAGTGATCAGTGCTTAAAATATGCACCAGTTACAGTGGGGAGATTGCGGATATTACAGTGGGGGGGTTTTTTTTTGCTGATCCGAAAAATGATCTGATCCGTGACTCTGATCTGAGGAACGATCTGAACCGTGAGTTTTTTTGATCCGTTGCACCCCTACTAACCAGTGTGTTGGTGTACTTTTACTAGGGGAAGTAAGCAATATTTTTTTTCCCCTGCTTCAGAAAGAAAATCTATTACTTCCCCTTTGACAGGACAGGGATCTGCCTTGGTTACATAGGCAGGGCTCTGTCCTGTGTAAATTCATGACGATTGCTGGGTGCCGGCAGTAATCCATTGACCGGCACCCGCTAATCAACATCTGCTGTGTTTAGTCACAGCACTGGCGGGTTACTGGCGGCACGTCGCTGGCCCTACCCCAAAGTGTCAGATCATGTACCTAGTACGTGATCTTGCGTAGCCGAGCCGCCTTGCCGCAGTATATTTGTGTTTATATGGTCAGTCAGAGACCAAGTGTCACTGCATCTGAATAATGGTCAGCACAATCTTCCCTCTCTAGGGCAAAGATGAGGGTTTTTCTGATAATGAAAAACAATGAATAGTACAGTAGGCTGGCTCCAAAGAAATAACCCCCCCCCCCCCCCCTGATAATCCTGATAATTTCTAAATTGCATCCTACAGCAAAAGCTTCCAAAGGATCAGAGGGATCCCATCATTGTTAAAAGAGCACTGAGATGAGCCCAGCAAGCAGCACAGCTTCACTTCCAATTAGCCCTATTGCCGAAAGTAACCATCCTTATAAGGACTACGAGGATAACGCTTTACACTTCTAGGAGGATCTCCCCCAAAATAAGTTTTGGTCAATGCGCTTGCCACATATAGGTGTCTAGACACGAAGATGTGCACCCTGTGATCTACCTTGAGCACTGCACTGTTATTGCTGCATGCCAGGACGCTGTTATCACGTTTCATTACGAAGGACTTGTCTAAGGATATTCTTCACAATATTATTATTCACATTATTATTTTTGTGCATGTTTGGACAATTTAATCACGTTAGAGTCAATAGCTTTTACGCTATAACACCTGCCTATTTTTGGGACACTATTTTTATCTTTTGAGTACACCATTGCACATATGTCACTTTATGTGTTGCATGGTTGAGTTGTATTATGAGTCATCGTCTATTGCACTATGCACTTTTTTATTACCAATTGTCACCATCTATTACTATTATGAATTTATTTATGAATATGATGCGATTGATTCACTGATTGTCTATTTTTGCGACATTTTTTATTATTATTTATGTATGCACATTGATGAGATATAGGTACTTACTATTATTAGCGCAGATGTTTTTTTTATCATTAGAGCTGTTACCTTATTTATTGAGAGTGTTTTCACAGCTGAGAATATCACCTTTTAATTTACACCATATCTCTACTTTGCACATCTGTATTTTAATAATCTGAGTTATTCTGACATTCACTCAGGATTAGCGCGGCACCACATAGCTATTTTATCATTTACCCACAGGGTTGGTTTGTACCTGTTTCGGTGCAGGCAGCTTTTCCAATTGGGCCCATTGTTTATACTTGATAGCGTGGGAATAAATATATATATATATATATATATATATATCTAGCACATTGTGTATAATGTTAAACAGATAAACAAACCAGCGTGGAGAGTCGGATCCCCTCACAATGGTCACAGCAGGTGACCTAGACCCTGGAACTCAAGCACAGAGATCTTCTCAAAAGAGTTCCCTAGGGATATGTAAGGTGTGGCTGTAATGTTGAATATGCTAATGTTCTGTTGTAGGCATAGCAACTTTTGGTTCCTCTCCCAGTGGGGTGGCACGGCAAGGTCTACTGGAAAGTTAGCCCCTCGGGGGTAGGAATCAGGACATTAGAATGAGCTGCGTTGGGGTTATGCTGGCAGTTATTTCCAGTGCAGCCCAAATGCACAGACAAGAAAAAATGCCTTGTTTCTAAGGACTCATTCAGGCATCCAATAGAAGTAGTTGCTTGCGCAGCATCGACACACACACAAGAAAGCGTCAAAGTTTGACATGCAGGCAGGAGCGAGTACGCAGAGCCTCTGTCTGCACGCAGCTCGGAGGTCAATGCACATGCATCTGCATGGAAGACCACACTAATCTGCCATCTGAATGACCTGCAATCATGTCAGTGCACACACTAAGAAAAAGTACTGCATACGCGTTTTTCTTTTTTGCGCAGCAGGCGGCGTCATGAACCACTGGCAGTGCATAAAACTATACAGAAATTTTACACATGACATTTCAATAAATCCTTGTGAAAAAAGTAAACCGTGTAATACACCAGGAACCCCCAATGTCAAAACGCTGCAATCTACCTGCTGAGAAGTTATAAAATATTCTTGCGCTGTATCTGGTCAGTGACTAGGATGACATCAAAATCCTTCTTGCAAGATCCAGGGAATGGTGAGGATCTGAAATCTTGTGAATGGGGATGAGGTTTGGGTTCACCACTACCATAACGCATTTTTGTGCAGATTGACTTGGGAGAATTTGTTTAAAACTATATTACACTATTTTTTTTCAGAAAGTACTAACTTCAAGAACAGTGTGCACCTAAGCTACCTCACAATATATAATTTAAATTCACTATACCCTCCAGGGTGACCAGTTTTACACTGCTGTACACTCTGCAGTGTCTTAATTCTTGTAATAAAGCCCTAGCCTGTGTTATTTCTCTAGTCTGTTTGGGCCTAGCCTTGCTCTTTAGCCTTTTCAGTGCCGAGTCTGCACGTCGTACTAATGGGATTTGCCTCTAAACTTGAATTTCAAACTGTATTCATCCAACCCTTTCCAAATTAAACCGGGGTAAATTCTCCCATTCTTACTCATTAGAAAATGCTCCTGCATGATGCTGAAACATCTTCTCACAAGATCTGGTATACTGTGTTTTTGGGGATCTTGCTAAAAGGATTGTGACATCACCCCAAACTTCAGAAGCCAAGTGTAAGGTATGTTTTTTTTCCATTTTCCACTTGAAGGTAGTGTAGTATTTACATTTGTGTGCAAGGGCTGATTAAAACTGAATTTAATGCAACTCTGAAACCATTAAAGCGGTAGTAAACCACTAAAAAAAACAAAACCCTGCAAGACAATAACATAATGTGCTAGTATGCATCGCATACTAGCACATTATGAAATACCTTAGAACAGGGGTCTAAAACTTGTGGCCCTCCAGCTGTTGCACTACAAGTTCCAGTATGCCTCTGCCTGTGGTAGTCAAGTTTGTAACTGTTAGCCTTGCAATGCTTAATGCGACTTGTAGTTCCGCAACAGCTGGAGGGCCGCCAGTTTGAGACCCCTGCCTTAGAACGAAGCTCTGCAGTGGCGCTCGGTCACCGTTGAGGGAGCTGACATGTTCCCTTCGCGTTTCTTCCGGGATCGCTGGCTCGGGCGCTGTGAGTGTCCGGAGCCGCGATTATGCCCCTCCCGCGCATGTACGTGGAAGCCCATCGTTCTGGCAGGATACGCCGGACCTGCAGGGCGCATGCACTGCTGACATCAGCGGCTGCATGCAGGGTCAACATCTCCTAAACTGTGCAGGTTTGGGAGATATTCCTTTTACCTACAGATAAGCCTTATTATAGGCTTACCTGTAGGTAAAAATCACCAAGCGGGGTATACAACCGCTTTAATACAGGTATTTTCTATAAATGCAAGCAGTGTAAGTACCTGAATATGGCCTAGTTTTAGCCTCTTGCCATCCCTGTATAACAGAATGTTTGGTGGCTGGGGCAGCAGAAGAGCAAAGAGCAAGTCAGGTGTGTTTGTAGTGCAAGGAAAATGCTGATGGGAGAAGAAAGCAGGGTGACATGGGGAAGAGCTTATCAAGGATCTGCTTCTCCCTTCGCTGTCCAGTCACAGGTGAGAAGAAAGCATGTAAGTCACAGTAAAACTGCAGCAGAGAAAAAGCATGTTTATAATTTCTGCTAGACAGGACTGCACTGTTAATCAGAGCTGTGTATATCCCATGACTGGATGCACAGAAATACAAATCCTTTTTGCAGGTAAAATAGCTCCCATATATGTATTGTTTTTAACTGTTTGTCTGGAGTTCACATTTAAAGGATAAAATAACTTTAAAAAATGTGCATTTTTTTTTAATTATTTTTTTTTTGCAGATAAAAAAAAATGTGCATTTATTTATTTATTTATTTATTTATTTATTTTTAGGAGCCTGGAAAGCATTGCACCAGCGATCATCAGATTGCTGATGTCATGCAGGTCTCCTGCAGACTGTCAGTGTGAGCTGTCTGCCCGTACATCGTACGGCCAAGCAGTTGCACACTGACAGGAAGAATAAACTACAACAGTGCTCAACAGCATTCATTGAGAACTACAAGCTGACAGCGGCAAAGGATGTCAGGACTTGTAGTTCATTCATACGCAGAGCTCTGTGAATGAATGGCACAGCCATGTGGGCGGAGCCCCGCATGGCTGCGTTGTTTCAAAAAGTGACAGCTAGTACAGGTGGAACACCTACAAACTGGTGGAAGATGTAACATGTTCCAAAGATGAGCTTATCCTCTGAGTTCCACCCAAAAGTGGAACTTCCGCTTTAAGCACTCCTCGCCCCCTGACATGACACATTTGGCATGTCATTTTTTTGGGAGGGGAGTGTGTACCCTTTTTTCTTGTGACTTCCTGTCCCACTTCCTATCTTTGGCCGCCTAGGCGACTCCTCCTTTCGCCCTAGGCAGCCCCTCCCTGCCAGGAATCTTCTGGGACACAACTCAGGTCCTAGAAGATTGGCTGGCCAATAGGAGAGCGCAGCGTGAGTCGCGCAGTGCAAGCCCGGCCATGAAGCCATAAGCTGTCACTGCCGGGTGCCCACAGTTACCATGACGGCGCCGAGGAGAGAAGGGGAGAGGAGCTAGCCTCCGGGTGGCCACATCGCTGGACCGTGGGGCAGGTAAGTGTCGGTTTATTAAGAGTCAGCAGCTATGCTTTTTGTAGCTGTTGACTTTTAATAAACGAAAAAACGGGCCTGGTCCCCCCCCCCTTTGCATTTTTTAGTGAGTTTTCAGTTTTGCAGAAACACACTACAGTCCATTTAACATGGTTTCCGCATGGTAACGCATTATGCTGCACTATCTTACTATTAAACACCCCACACAACATTTTAGAATGACGAGAATCAGACAGGCCATATTCAATGGCGTCATTAGGGTTGGTGTCACCCAGTGCAGAAAAAATTGGTGTCACCTCCCCTCCACCAACTATAGCCCCCCTCAGTACAGACCCCCCTCCACTAACTGCAGACCCCCCTCTCAGTATAGACCCCCCACTAAGTACAGACCCCCCTCTCGCAGTATATATCCTCCTCACTAAGTACAGACCCCCCTCACTAAGTACAGACCCCCTCTATCAGTATGGTACCCCTTATTGCAGACCCCCCATCTATCGGTATAGCCCCCCTCTATCAGCATAGACCCCCATCTATCAGTGTATACCCCCTTAGTGCAGACCCCCATCTATCAGTATAGACCCCCCTCAGTGCAAACCCCCATCTATCAGTATAGACCCCCCTCAGTGCAGACCCCCTCTATCAGTATAGACCCCCCTCTATCACTATAGACCCCAGTGTAGACCCTCCTCCATCAGTGCAGACCTCCCCTCCCTCATTGCAGACCCCCCCATCAGTTCACACCCCCCCAGTACAGACCCCCCCTCCATCAGTGCAGCCCCCCACAATGCAGACCCCCCTCAGTGCAGACCACCCCCCTCCATCAGCACACACCCCCCCTCAGTGCAGACCCCCCATCAATGTAGACCCCACTCAGTGCAGACCTCCCTCCATCAATGCATACCCCCCTCAGTGCAGACCCCCACCCCATCAATGCAGACTCCCCTCAGTGCAGACCACCGTCCCTCCATCAATGCAGACCCTCCTCAGTGCAGACCCCCACCCCATCAATGCAGACCCCCCTCAGTGCAGACTACCGTCCCTCCATCAGTGCAGACCCCCTCCCATAGCGTTCCCCCCAGCACATGTCTATTTGGATAAAAACTTTACAGACCTCAGAACAGCGCGTGATAGGCACAGCGGCATGTGTCCCTCGGACTCCTCCTCCTCCCCCTCCGTAAACAGACAGGAAGGGGAGGCGGCTTCGGTCCGCTCCGCTGTGCGCAGCGCTGTGTAGGGGTGAGGACTGTGCGGTGTTAGCGAGCGGTGCCGCTGCCCACAGGTGTCACCCCTCTGGCTGGTGTCACCCGGTGTGGCCCCCCCCCCCCCCTTGGCAACGCCTGTGGCCATATTTTCGAAATTGTGTTGCAAAACCGTGCAGAGATGTGAATATCACACAGTTAACATTAAGTTCACATTAGGACCATGTGCACACATTTTAGTATGTTGCAGTGCTTGCATTGCTATGGTACAGTGTGAGCATGCCCTAAGAAAGCAGGGTTGACAGGGTAATAGGAATCTTATTTTTATTTTCTTCAGGTCCACTGCAGAAATAAAAAATGGCAAAATAACTGTTATAGCTATACATAGTACATACAGTATATTTGTTTAAAGAAACTACTATTAATGTCCTAGATTGGTATTTGTGTCTCTCTTGTTAGTGAGGATCTAGCAGACAATATAATGGTTTGTTTGTTTTTGGCAGTTGCATGGAACAGGATGGGAAATCTTGTCTAGGTAGGGTTACACACTGACGTCTGGATTATTCTGGTAACCGGCTTGCACGAGCTGACTAACGTCATTGACAGGGAGTTGATCCTCCAGCTCACCTTCTACATGCCCAAGATAGCTGAAAAGCCACTTGTCATTTGACTAACCTCCCTGACAGGGTTCCCAGTCTGGCCAGATTCCAGTTAGGCTGGGCTACTTGACAAAAGGTCTTTTGCAAAACCAAGCCAGTGCTCCCTAAGACATACACACTGTGCATATCACACTGTGCAAATCACATGCCCTCTCTATTGCAATAGTCCTTGGGATCATGGGTTCCAAAGGTTCCTCATTTGGAGAGAAATCCTTTTTGGAAACCAAATCCCCCTGTCTCTCTTTCCTCCTTAGTTGTCCCTCTATTTAGTCCTGATCTATAAAATGTACTGTTTATCTTATATTGCGTATGCAAGTATCTGAACTCATTTTATTTTTATTTTTTTTAAGTACCTTTTTTTTTTTTTTTTTAAATCCAAACTCTTTTATTGATAATAAAGATCGGGAAAGCGAAACACGTGACACCTCATACATATATTGTGTGGGATATACAATCTTACATAGTTAAACAAGTCACAAAGGAGAATTAGTCAGAGAATCCAACCCAATATGTCATGTAGCAATGCATGTATACAAAATGGTTCAATAGGGGTCCGTTGAGGCGGTAAAAGTAAAATTAGTGTTATCCATTGACCAACATCTTGGAGATTATCAAACATTCCCTAACAATTATCCTACTTTTAAACAGTTTCCTTTAGGTGGGTTCAACGTAAAGCAAAATATCAGTGGCGTCAATAATAGCGGCATTCATAGCTGTAGTAGCCTATCCATCACAAATTTAGGAAGGGCTAAACCTGGTACATCCAGCCATCCTTGCCAAGCTAATTGAAATTTGGGTAGAGCTCTTCGATGTCTATAAGCCAGTTGCTCTCGCAATAGCAAGGAGTTAACGTATTCTATCCATAGCTTCTAGGGGTGCAACGGATCAAAAAACTCACGGTTCGGATCGTTCCTCGGATCAGGAGTCACGGTTCGGATCATTTTCGGATCAACAAAAAAAAATAAATCCCCCCACTGTAATATCCACAATCTCCCTATTGGCAGGGTGTGGCAGAGAATTGCAGAATATTGCAGGGTATTGGCAGGGTATTGGCGGGTATATTGGCAGAGTATTAAAGGGGATATTGGCAGGGTATTGTCAGGGTATTGGCAGGGCATTGCAGAGTATTGGCAGGGTATTGCAGCAGAGCATTGCAGAGTATTGGCAGGGCATTGCAGAGTATTGGCAGGGCATTGCAGAGTATTGGCAGGGCATTGCAGAGTATGGTCAGGGCATTGCAGAGTATTGGCACTGCTGCCGTCCAATCTCTCCCCTCCACTGTACAGATCAGTACACAGAGGGGAGAGAGGAACCGGCGTCATGACATGTCATTTGTCATTTGACGGAGCGATCACGTGCTAAACGGCCGCCGGGTGTACCAAGATGGCCGCCGCTCCGGAGCTAGGCCGAAGCCGCGGCCTTTCCTATGGCCGAGGCCACAGAGCGCTCCGTGGATCGCGGGTGTCCCGTACGGATCAACCTCCGCGGATCGGATCACGGATCTGTGACGATCCGTTGCACCCCTAATAGCTTCCCTGTCGGGATAGTGGGGGCCATCCAGTACCTTGCTATCAGTTTGCGAGCAAGGTATAAAAGACGAGATACCATTATATATATATGTACCTGGTTGATACAATTCAGGGTCTAGTGCACTAGACACACTAGCGGATTAGTGGGTATAGTAACTTGGGCGACCAATGAAATAGCGTGTACCACCTGTGTCCAATAACGTTTAAGTTTCAGACAACTCCAGATGCGATGTATAAAATCGTCGCTATGAGACTGGCATTTAGGACATTTAAAGTACTATTTCATTACAATAGGTAGTATACTGAACTAAACCTTTCTTTTAACCTCTGCCTTTCTTCAACAGCGTATGTCTTTCCGTTGGTGACAGGGGAGAAGTACAGGCACCTAGGATCTGAGGCCTTGGGTTCAGAAATCTTTGTGACCAGGATTTTTTCTGGGGTGGTTTAGGCTAAGTTCACACTGGCATTAAAAGCAGGTGTTTGAGAGGCATTAAAAACGCACCTAAAATGTCTATGCAAATGATACAATGGACAGCGCATAGTGCTGTTCACATTATCAAAGCATGAAACGTTAGCGTCGCTTCTCTTCAAAATTGAAGCGTCATGTCGAGTCAGGAGCCGTTTGAAGCCTTTCAACGTCTCCCATTCAAGTCTATGGTAACGCTTCGCAAACGCTATGGCAGGCAGTTGTGGTGCGGTTGGGGGGCGTTAAGATTCGTTTATTTCCTGTAATGGAATAGGCGTTTGTGGAGCAGTTTTAACATAACACTTATCAAACACTTTTTAAAACTGTCCATAGGGCATTTGGGGAGCATTTTTAACTCGTCATTAACGCTTTTAAAACATCTAACGCCCACACTAAAGCTCATTAACGCGAGTCTAATGCCCATACTAACGCTATAGGGGCATTTGTTAAGCGTTAGAAAGTTAGTCAAGTGTGAACAAGCCCTTACTGTGCTTCTTGCTTTCTCTCTCCTTTGTGCCTGTCCCTCAGTGTGTGGGGGTCCTCAGTTCCCCATGGCTCCCCAGTCAGAACAACCCAATGCTTTCCTTTCTGGAGGCTATTGCATGTTTTTATTAATGGCTGATTATATAATAGTAATAAGTATCTCCTGATGAAGTGAATCTAATGTCACAAAAAATATTGAGAAATGAGTTCCGTATCTGGAAGGTTGCTTTACGGCTAATCTGGTGGAGGTAATGTTGCATGTAAGTTTTTGCACTATGAGATGTAAAAAATTGCTTTTTTTTTTGCTTTTATTGGATTGTTTTTATCTCATTAAAATTGCTTTACATTTTCTTGATACAATGTCGTCATATTTTGGTGATGTACTCTCAATTAAAGCCCCATGGTTATTTTTCGTTTTTTCTTTCTCCACCAGTGTTTTGTTGAATCCTGAGGTTCCTCCAGAGATTGGCAGGGGATCCTTGAGCTGTGTAACAAGTCTTTCCATTCCCTGAATATCAATGTAAAGGGTCATCTCTGCCACTCACCACTATTGTTAACGGGTATCTCTACTACTAACCAACAATGTAAAGCAGGGTTTCTCCACGAGGGTTCCTCCAGGGGTTGCTAGGGTTCTCTTTGAGCAATTTCTGCCTCTCCGATAAGTTCTACTGACACCATTGATATTTTTAGTTATCCGTAAGGGGTAATTCTTTTAAAAAACCACAAGAGCAAGAAGCATTCCTCACGTTGACTATCACACTGTTTAAGGAGTTGTAGACATAGGAATTTTTAGCAGGGGCTCCCTGTGTTGAAAGGGTTGAGAGACTGATGTAAAGGTTCAGCTTTGCCATTCACCACGAATGCAAGAAGTCACCTCTACTACTTACCAGACATGGGGGTAAGTCACACATGTGCAAGTCACAAGCAAGTCTCAAGTCTTAACCTTCAAGTCATAAGCAAGTCCCAAGTTACTGTGGCGAAAAGCAAGCAAGTCAAGTCGAGTCCCTGCTAGAACTCAAGCAAGTTAAGTCAAGTCATTTATTTTGGTCAAGTCACAAATTAAGTCAAAATACTGATCTACCCCATTTCCATCCTTAAAATTAGTTAAAAGTCAGTTTTCAGGAAAGGTTTTGTTTCATTTTCAACATTAACAAAACTGCTTAGTGCTTTTTTCTTGGCATATTTTGCCTAGGCCAAGACACAGCACTGGTGGTGCCAAGTCATTGCAAGTCATTGCAAGTCAAATAGCCCAAGTCAAAGTCAAGTCGCAAGTCATTAGTGGCAAGTCAAAGTCAAGTCGAGTCATTTATTTAATTTTGTCAAGCAAGTCGCAAGTCCTCAAACAGGTGACTCGAGTCCGACTCAAGTCAAGTCATGTGACTCGAGTCCCCCACCTCTGCTACTTACCACTGTAGCGTAGGGGGGTATCACCGGTATGGGTGTCAAGTACGTACTGCTGATCACCAGTGTAAAGGTTCACCACTCACCACCAATGGAAGCTGGAACCTCTACTACTGACCACTAATGTAAGGGTTCATCTCTGCCACTCACCACGCATGCAAGAAGGCACCTCTACTACTGATCACCGATGTGTAGTGTAGGGGGTGTTAAAATCACCTACTGTGGGTATCAAGTAAGCTAGGTACTCCACATATATAACTGAAGGCAAAACTTTTTGTCCTCGGAAAAGTCATAGTGGAGACGTTTTCCAATGGGGGCACTAGTTCTGGTGACATGGGAGTCCCCAAGGAATTCCTTAACCACTTGGCGACCGCCTCACGCCGATGTACGTCAGCAAAGTGGCACGGACAGGCAAAATCACGTACATGGTGCCTTCCGCGGGTGGATCCCCGGTGCCCGAGGCGGTCGTCTTTTGTCCAGCGGCGATCGGTGGTGAGGGGGAGACCATCCGTTCGTGGCCCCCCCCTCGCGATCGCCGCCGGTCAATCGAATCATTCCTTTGCTGCTGTATGCTAAACAGCAGCAAAGGAAATGATGTCATCTCTCCTCGGCTCGGTAATTTCCGTTCCGGCCCGAGGAGAGAAGACATCAATGTGAGTGCACCAACACACACACACACAGTAGAACATGCCAGGCACACAAAACACCCCGATCCCCCCCCCCCGATCGCCCCCCGATCCCCCCCCAATCACCCCCCCCCCCCTGTCACAAACTGACACCAGCAGTTTTTTTTTTTTTTTTTTTTTCTGATTACTGCATAGTGTCAGTTTGTGACAGTTACAGTGTTGGGACAGTTACTGTTACCCCCCTTTAGGTCTAGGGTACCCCCCTAACCCCCCCTAATAAAGTTTTAACCCCTTGATCACCCCCTGTCACCAGTGTCACTAAGCGATCATTTTTCTGATCGCTGTATTAGTGTCGCTGGTGACGCTAGTTAGGGACATAAATATTTAGGTTCGCCGTCAGCGTTTTATAGCGTCAGGGACCCCCATATACTACCGAATAAATGTTTTAACCCCTTGATTGCCCCCTAGTTAACCCTTTCACCACTGATCACCGTATAACCGTTACGGTTGACGCTGGTTAGTTTGTTTATTTTTTATAGTGTCAGGGCACCCGCCGTTTATTACCGAATAAAGGTTTAGCCCCCTGATCGCCCGGCGGTGATATGCGTCGCCCCAGGCAGCGTCAGATTAGCGCCAGTACCGCTAACACCCACGCACGCAGCATACGCCTCCCTTAGTGGTATAGTATCTGAACGGATCAATATCTGATCCGATCAGATCTATACTAGCGCCCCCAGCAGTTTAGGGTTCCCAAAAACGCAGTGTTAGCGGAATCAGCCCAGATACCTGCTAGCACCTGCGTTTTGCCCCTCCGCCCGGCCCAGCCCAGCCCACCCAAGTGCAGTATCGATCGATCACTGACACTTACAAAACACTAAATGCATAACTGCAGCATTCGAAGAGTCAGGCCTGATCCCTGCGATCGCTAACAGTTTTTTTGGTAGTATTTTGGTGAACTGCCAAGCACCAGCCCCAGGCAGCATCAGGTTAGCGCCAGTACCGCTAACACCCACGCACGCACTGTACACCACCCTTAGTGGTATAGTATCTGAACGGATCAATATCTGATCCGATCAGATCTATACTAGCATCCCCAGCAGTTTAGGGTTCTCACAAACGCAGTGTTAGCGGGATCAGCCCAGATACCTGCTAGCACCTGCGTTTTGCCCCTCCGCCCGGCCCAGCCCACCCAAGTGCAGTATCGATCGATCACTGTCACTTACAAAAGACTAAAACGCATAACTGCAGCATTCGCAGAGTCAGGCCTGATCCCTGCGATCGCCAACAGATTTTTTGGTAGCGTTTTGGTGAACTGGCAAGCGCCAGCGGCCTAGTACACCCCGGTCGTAGTCAAACCAGCACTGCAGTAACACTTGGTGACGTGGCGAGTCCCATAAGTGCAGTTCAAGCTGGTGAGGTGGCAAGCACAAGTAGTGTCCCGCTGCCACCAAAAAGACAAACACAGGCCCGTCGTGCCCATAGTGCCCTTCCTACTGCATTCGCCAATCCTAATTGGGAACCCACCGCTTCTGCAGCGCCCGTACTTCCCCCATTCACATCCCCAACCAAATGCAGTCGGCTGCATGAGAGGCATTTTCCTTATGTCCTCCCGAGTACCCCTACCCAGCGAACGCCCCCAAAAAAGATATTGTGTCTGCAGCTAGCGCGGATATAGGCGTGACACCCGCTATTATTGTCCCTCCTGTCCTGACAATCCTGGTCTTTGCATTGATGAATGTTTTGAACGCTACCATGCACTAGTTGAGTATTAGCGTAGGGTACAGCATTGCACAGACTAGGCACACTTTCACAGGGTCTCCCAAGATGCCATCGCATTTTGAGAGACCCGAACCTGGAACCGGTTACAGTTATAAAAGTTAGTTACAAAAAAAGTATAAAAAAAAAAAAAAAATATATATATAAAATAAAAAAAAATAGTTGTCGTTTTATTGTTCTCTCTCTCTCTATTCTCTCTATTGTTCTGCTCTTTTTTACTGTATTCTATTCTGCAATGTTTTATTGTTATTATGTTTTATCATGTTTGCTTTTCAGGTATGCAATTTTTTATACTTTACCGTTTACTGTGCTTTATTGTTAACCATTTTTTTGTCTTCAGGTACGCCATTCACAACTTTGAGTGGTTATACCAGAATGATGCCTGCAGGTTTAGGTATCATCTTGGTATCATTCTTTTCAGCCAGCGGTCGGCTTTCATGTAAAAGCAATCCTAGCGGCTAATTAGCCTCTAGACTGCTTTTACAAGCCGTGGGAGGGAATGCCCCCCCCCCCCACCGTCTTCCGTGTTTTTCTCTGGCTCTCCTGTCTCAACAGGGAACCTGAAAATGCAGCCGGTGATTCAGCCAGCTGACCATAGAGCTGATCAGAGACCAGAGTGGCTCCAAACATCTCTATGGCCTAAGAAACCGGAAGCTACGAGCATTTTATGACTTAGATTTCGCTGGATGTAAATAGCGCCATTGGGAAATTGGGGAAGCATTTTATCACACCGATCTTGGTGTGGTCAGATGCTTTGAGGGCAGAGGAGAGATCTAGGGTCTAATAGACCCCAATTTTTTCAAAAAAGAGTACCTGTCACTACCTATTGCTATCATAGGGGATATTTACATTCCCCGAGATAACAATAAAAATGATTAAAAAAAAATAAAAATGAAAGGAACAGTTTAAAAATAAGATAAAAAAGCAAAAAAATAATAAAGAAAAAAAAAAAAAAAAAAAAAAAAGCACCCCTGTCGCCCCCTGCTCTCGCACTAAGGCGAACGCAAGCGGCGGTCTGTCGCCAAAGGTAAACAGCAATTGCACCATGCATGTGAGGTATCACCGCGAAGGTTAGATCGAGGGCAGTAATTTTTGCAGTAGACCTCCTCTGTAAATCTAAAGTGGTAACCTGTAAAGGCTTTTAAAGGCTTTTAAAAATGTATTTATTTTGTTGCCACTGCACGTTTGTGCGCAATTGTAAAGCATGTCATGTTTGGTATCCATGTACTCGGCCTAAGATCATCTTTTTTATTTCATCAAACATTTGGGCAATATAGTGTGTTTTAGTGCATTAAAATTTAAAAAAGTGTGTTTTTTCCCCAAAAAATGCGTTTGAAAAATCGCTGCGCAAATACTGTGTGAAAAAAAAAAAATGAAACACCCACCATTTTAATCTGTAGGGCATTTGCTTTAAAAAAATATATAATGTTTGGGGGTTCAAAGTAATTTTCTTGCAAAAAAAAAAACTTTTTCATGTAAACAATAAGTGTCAGAAAGGGCTTTGTCTTCAAGTGGTTAGAAGAGTGGGTGATGTGTGACATAAGCTTCTAAATGTTGTGCATAAAATGCCAGGACAGTTCAAAACCCCCCCAAATGACCCCATTTTGGAAAGTAGACACCCCAAGCTATTTGCTGAGAGGCATGTCGAGTCCATGGAATATTTTATATTGCGACACAAGTTGCGGGAAAGAGACAATTTTTTTTTTTTTTGCACAAAATTGTCACTAAATGATATATTGCTCAAACATGCCATGGGAATATGTGAAATTACACCCCAAAATACATTCTGCTGCTTCTCCTGAGTACGGGGATACCACATGTGTGAGACTTTTTGGGAGCCTAGCCGCGTACGGAACCCCGAAAACCAAGCACCGCCTTCAGGCTTTCTAAGGGCGTGAATTTTTGATTTCTCTCTTGACTGCTTATCACAGTTTCGGAGACCATGGAATGCCCAGGTGGCACAAACCCCCCCAAATGACCCCATTTTGGAAAGTAGACACCCCAAGCTATTTGATGAGAGGTATAGTGAGTATTTTGCAGACCTCACTTTTTGTCACAAAGTTTTGAAAATTGAAAAAAGAAAAAAAAAAGTTTTTTCTTGTCTTTCTTCATTTTCAAAAACAAATGAGAGCTGCAAAATACTCACCATGCCTCTCAGCAAATAGCTTGGGGTGTCTACTTTCCAAAATGGGGTCATTTGGGGGGGTTTTGTGCCACCTGGGCATTCCATGGCCTCCGAAACTGTGATAGGCAGTGAAGAGTGAAATCAAAAATTTTCACCCTTAGAAATCCTGAAGGCGGGGATTGGTTTTCGGGGTCCCGTACACGGCTAGGCTCCCAAAAAGTCCCACACATGTGGTATCCCCGTACTCAGGAGAAGTAGCTAAATGTATTTTGGGGTGCAATTCCACATATGCCCATGGCCTGTGTGAGCAATATATCATTTAGTGACAACTTTGTGCAAAAAAAAAAAAAATGTGTCACTTTCCCGCAACTTGTGTCAAAATATAAAATATTCCATGGACTCAATATGCCTCTCTGGAAATAGCTTGGGGTGTCTACTTTCCAAAATGGGGTCATTTGGGGGGGTTTTGTGCCACCTGGGCATTCCATGGCCTCCGAAACTGTGATAGGCAGTGAAGAGTGAAATCAAAAATTTTCACCCTTAGAAATCCTGAAGGCGGGGATTGGTTTTCGGGGTCCCGTACACGGCTAGGCTCCCAAAAAGTCCCACACATGTGGTATCCCCGTACTCAGGAGAAGTAGCTAAATGTATTTTGGGGTGCAATTCCACATATGCCCATGGCCTGTGTGAGCAATATATCATTTAGTGACAACTTTGTGCAAAAAAAAAAAAAATGTGTCACTTTCCCGCAACTTGTGTCAAAATATAAAATATTCCATGGACTCAATATGCCTCTCTGGAAATAGCTTGGGGTGTCTACTTTCCAAAATGGGGTCATTTGGGGGGGTTTTGTGCCACCTGGGCATTCCATGGCCTCCGAAACTGTGATAGGCAGTAAAGAGTGAAATCATAAATTTACGCCCTTAGAAATCCTGAAGGCGGTGATTGGATTTCAGGGCCCCGTACGCGGCTAGGCTCCCAAAAAGTCCCACACATGTGGTATCCCCATATTCAGGAGAAGCAGCAGAATGTATTTTGGGGTGCAATTCCACATAGGCCCATGGCCTGTGTGAGCAATATATCATTTAGTGACAACTTTTTGTAAATATATTTTTTTTATTTTTTTTTGTCATTATTCAATCACTTGGGACAAAAAAAAAAAATATTCAATGGGTTCAACATGCCTCTCAGCAATTTCCTTGGGGTGTCTACTTTCCAAAATGGGGTCATTTGGGGGGTTTTGTACTGCCCTGCCATTTTAGCACCTCAAGAAATGACATAGGCAGTCATAAACTAAAAGCTGTGTAAATTACAGAAAATGTACCCTAGTTTGTAGACGCTATAACTTTTGCGCAAACCAATAAATATACGCTTATTGACATTTTTTTTACCAAAAACATGTGGCCGAATACATTTTGGCCTAAATGTATGACTAAAATTGAGTTTTTGGATTTTTTTTATAACAAAAAGTAGAAAATATCATTTTTTTTCAAAATTTTCGGTCTTTTTCCATTTATAGCGCAAAAAATAAAAACCGCAGAGGTGATCAAATACCATCAAAAGAAAGCTGTATTTGTGGGAAGAAAAGGACGCAAATTTCGTTTGGGTACAGCATTGCATGACCGCGCAATTAGCAGTTAAAGCGACGCAGTGCCAAATTGGAAAAAGACCTCTGGTCCTTAGGCAGCATAATGGTCCGGGGCTCAAGTGGTTAATTTGCAAAGATTTTCTCACTTTCTGTTTTGGCTATAGGATAGGAAGTGAAGGTAAATCTTCCCATAGGACACAGATGGCAAAAAAAAACTTTCAGGGGTTATAGTCCTTCCTTGCGCTATCCAAAATGAAAAAATAAGTTTTACTTATAGTTCTACTTTAACTCCTTTAGCCCAACTCCCTGCATTCCAGACATGCCAAGGGAAGATGGGCTGCTTTTTTTTCCCCATCCTCCGCAGCTCAGGGAGGCCACACCTGATGAGGCAGAGGTAGCTGGGCAAATCTACAACTAAGTGACAGGCCCTCCACTGTCATGACTAGTGTGCGGGCAGCCAGGCAGGAGTCTAATTGCATGTATCTTCCCCAGAAGACACTGCTACTGTAGGGAGTCCCTCCTTTATTGTTACCAGAGTACTTTTGTTCCAGTGGAGCGGTCCTGTGTTCTGAGGCCTGGGATCCCTCCATCTGTTCACTTGTGTTAGGGCTAGCCTGGACTTCACTGTGAAGCAAGCGGTCTGTAAGGATAATAATTAGCTGTACCGGAATTGTTTTATTGAAGTTGTGTTTCTCAGCTTGTCTCGCTGTTGCTATAGAGCAGGGGGCTCCAAATTTTCTGGTACACTCCACCCATCAAAGGCTCCCCTTGCCTGTCGGAGGCCCCACTTTCACATCACAACCCCTTTTACTTTTGATGTCCCCCTCTTTCACGTTAGAGTCCTCAGTCCCTCGATCCTGTCTTGCAACCTTCACCACGGTGGCAACATGATACAGGAGCAGGTCTGGCTCATTAGTTATGGGACATTTTGCTGCAAATCCTGCTATAGGGTCTTCTGCACCGTATGCATGTGTTTTCCATTCTGAACATGGACCTTAGATTGTAAGCTCCTGGAGGGCAAGGACTGATGTGAATCTACGTGTAAAGCGCTGCATAAATTGACGGAGCTAAATAAGAACCTGTAATAAATAACATGCTTTGCATTATTGCTTCTAACTATGCACCTGTTTAGTAAAACTGCAAGTTACATTCACTCCCAGTCTGATCATTGGTCCAATTAGCTATGCCATTACAGGTATTAGAAAACAACTTACACTTTAAAGCTGATTTGTAAGTGAGTTCACTACCCCCAAGCTCATTTGATATAACTAGTGTGTCTACATGACTAAAGGGAAGTAGAAAAGATTGAGAGTAGTAATTGCACTAAATGACATACTAATGATCTGCAATTCTAATTGATAGTATCTAAGGGGATTTCTGTGTATTGCCAGGAAGGGTGTGTTAAAGTAGTTAAACATGCCATGTCTGGAACTGCTGCTTTACCTGACGTATGACCAGATTAGTGCTTTGTCACTGTGTGCGGCTAATTCCATGCAAGTCAAATATGTGCAAATCTCCCCAGTGCTTTCTCCAGCTCCAAAATAGCTGATGTCCTAATATACTGCATGCTTGCTAGTCTGTTTTCTCAGCCCCAACTAATGCATAGTTGCCAACCTTCTAAAAAAATTTCTAGGGACACTTTTTTAGTCAGTAGGTGGGACATTATTTTAAATAGAGGCGGGGCATTCATTTGCAGGCGTGGTCTAGAGGGGGAGGAAAAATGTGTCTCGCGAAGCAATGGGCATGGTTTAAACCATGCTAAAGATTGGGTTTGGCTTAATGGGGTGTGGTTAAATAGAGTCTGTGGAGGAAAGAAAGGAAAGAAAAAAAAAAGGAAGAAGGAAAGAAAGGGAGAGGGATGAAGGGAGAGAAAGGGAAGGAAGGAGAGAGAAGGAAGGAAAGAAAGAGGGATGGAGAGACAGCAGGCCCAGATCGCCACAATAGCAACATGTGTATGACAGAACGTTTAACAATCAGCAGATAGATACTCCAAACACCATCCCCCCAGGCAGATCCCATCAAACAGATACAGGAGATGGTCAGAAACTGTGCTCCCATTACACAAGAGACTGCTCCCCCCTCCTCTCCCTTCCTCACAAAAAGAAAGAGAGCTGCAGAGAGAGCCCAGACTGCAGGATAGAACCATACCTCTGCTTGGATGCACACACATGCTGCAGTTTAGCTCCGGTCGGCCTGCCACATTTATCTTCACCTCTCCAAGGCTAGCCACACCCCCTCATTGCGTCCCGGCCAATCACTGACAGGCAAGTGCCCCCTGACCTCCTCTCATGCTAATTTTTTTTGCAGAGGAGGAGGCAGGCGGAGGACCTGAAAAAAAACTCTCCTGTTAACCTATGTGTTACCCCAGCGCTGCAGCGGGGTTTTGCACTAGGCTGGCTGCTGCAGCAAAACCTGACATTGGTTCCAACATTCACCCACTCTATCCAAATCTAAAACATCTTTTGGGTTTACACACCCTTTAAATGTTAGTGTACCTCTTGACTTTTTTTTTTTGTGTTTGTTGGAAAGAGTTGTTGCTTTTCTGGAAGGTAAAGGAAAGAAGAGCACCAGCCCAATGGTTTTAGAGTGCCGAAATCTTTTTGTTTTAGCATAAAAATTCTGGATAATAAGACGATATGTTTCAGGAGCTTTAAAGTCCCCTATCACCAGTGAAAGTTTACTCTTCTTCCAAAGCAAGGTTCAGCTGTTGTGTGAATTTCTCTGTCTGTCTTTGCTGGAGATACAGCTGAAAATGAGAGAGCATTTCTCCCAATGTGAGGTGAAATCTCACTTCTCTATTCCTGTTCCAGTGACAAACTTAAATTGATGAATTATGGACAGTGGTCACCAGAAGAAAAAGAAATGGTTAATCTCCCCAGTGGGGGAAAAATAACTGACAGATCTCCTAAGCTCATAGCTTTCAACTGTCCCTGATTTCGAGGGACTGTCCCTGATTTGGAACAAAGTCCCTCTGTCTCTCTTTCATCCTCATTTGTCGCTCATTTTGGTCTGATCTATATAGTTGTATATAAAATGCACTTATTATTTTTCAAAAGGTTTCATTGTGCTAACCCTTGCATTCTATTTCTAAATTGCTGTTTGTACATTTCAAAAGCCAGTATAAAGGAATAGTAGTAAAAAAAGCACTTGTGGGTTTAACCTTCCTTTTTTTTTTTTAACTCTCATTTAGTGGGGTGGCAGGGGGTGTGTCCTTTGCCTACATACTTTAGTTGATAGATGTCCCTCGTCCGATCTTAAAAAGTTGGGAGGCATGTAAGCTTCCCCACTCCATCCAAAGCTAGAAAATACTGTAGCTGCTGACTTTAAATATATGAACACTTACCTGTCCAGGGAGCTTGCGATGTCGACACCCCAGCCCATCTTCGAATCGGCTGTCGGGTGCAGCCGCCGCCATTGCCGGTAAGAGGACCTACTGCGCATGGGCGAAGTGCGCTGCACTTTCTGATTGGCCTGGCGGCAGAGGAAGAAGGAGGGGGGCCTAGTT
Organism: Lithobates septentrionalis; assembly: GCA_037952835.1. NCBI lineage: Eukaryota > Metazoa > Chordata > Amphibia > Anura > Ranidae > Lithobates > Lithobates septentrionalis. The sequence continues at coordinate 1,354,988 of JBBDGP010000568.1, read as the reverse complement.
TCGCTGCGGCACTGTCTCCAGAAGTGGGGAAGGGGACCTGTCAAAAACAGGTCCCCGCTCCCCCCTCCTCCCTGAAAGGTGCCAAATGTGGCACTGGATGGGGGACGACGAAAACATGGAAGTTCCACTTTTGGGGGAAACGCCGCTTTAAAGTGAATAATTCTACACAAAGTTCACTATATGCACCCCTTATGTATTTGTACATATTGATCATATCCCCCCCTTAATCTCCTCTTCTCAAGAGAGAATAAATTCAGTTCCTCTAATCTTTCCTCATAGCTGAGCACCTCCATGCCTCTTATCAGTTTGGTTGCCCTTCTCTGCACCCTCTCCAGTTCCCTGATATCCGTTTTGAGAACTGGTGCCCAAAACTGAAATGCATATTCCAGATGAGGTCTTACTAATGATTTTTACAGGGGCAAAATATATCTCTCTCTCTCTGGAGTCCATACCTCTCCTAATAAAAGAAAGGACTTTGCTCGCAGCTTGGTATTGCATGCTATTATTGAGCGTATGATCTACCAAAACCCCCAGATCCTTCTCCACTATGGATTCCACCAGTTGTTTCCTAATCTGTGAATTGGCGGCAATTCTTTTTGAATATGTTGCAGTTATAGAAACAGGTTCTTAAAGTGGCGCAATTAAGAACTACCTGAATCTGTTGCACTCATCAGAACTCTTATCGAAATAGTCGCCAGGTTTTCATAAATTAGGCGCAGGCTGTTTTATAGGGGCCATTAGGCCAGAAACGTGTTGCAACTGCCCTATTGAATTACCCCGCAATGTATTTTTTAGATGTCCATGCATATGGCCTGCTTGTAATCTGGTCTCTAGAGCTGTCAACCTATTTGATGAGTCACTGACCCAGAGCATACCCAGAGCATACCCAGAGCATATCAGATGTCCCTGTATCAGCAGCCCTCAGCCTCCTTAAATTATTCTGCACATTGACACGCTTAGACTGAGATATGGAGGGGTGATGAGCAAAAATGCACATATGGTAACATGGAGGGTCTCTTATTTATAAAGGTTACTCACTTTGTAGGACACATGATGAAAATCATGCATAGAAAATGTGCCTTCATGTGTGGGTAAAGTACACAATAAACATGCAGGAAGGATAAAACAATGTGTGAATGGCTTCTCAGGCAAAGTATACATGTGGGCAATTAAGGAGAAAACAGTCATTGTTCAAACCAGATTAAATTACTATTTCCTCTTCGATCTGTCACCAGGGGAATGTCTGACAGTAACTGCATCTGCCTTAAAAGAAGTGAGATCTGAGACCGCCCGATTCAGGTCACTGATTGCCTGGCTTGGATACTTTTTCTGTTGCTAATCAAGAGCAGGAAAGTAGGAAGCTCTCTCTCTAGAATAGATCCTGTACCACTGATACTGTTTGCACTTTTCACTGCAGATTTTACTCTAATTGGAGCTGGGAGATATCGACATTGCAGTGGGTGTGTTTGGGATCTCTACTGCTACATCACAGGCAGGGGTTCTCAGATCATGGACAGTAGGAAGTGGAATGGACTGGTGGACTACAATGCCTTTGTTTTAGTTAGTAACTCAATTAAAATAATTGAATCAAGGCACTCTTATCATAAGGGCTCAGTCACAGGGGCTCCGAGGCCTGTACAGCATGCAAGAGACAATTCTTTATGCATCCAGAGAGATGTGGAGTTGCATTCAGGCAGCCTATGTTCGTTATTGGAGACGTAGCGGCTGTACACACTCACCTTAGTTTTTAAAGTGATATTAAAGTCTTGTTTTTCTTTGTTTAAAAATAACAAACCTGTTATACATACCTGCTCTGTGCAGTGGTTTTGCACATAGCAGCCCTGATCCTCCTCTTAGGTTTCTCACCAGTGCTCCTGGCCCCTCCCTCCTGCAGAATGTCCCCACAGCAAGCAGCTTGCTATGGGGGCACCCGAGCCGAGCTGCTGCTCTGCGTGTTCATTGAGACACGGGGCCGTGGCTTGGCTCTGCCCTTCTCTCTCCTCATTGGCTCACTGACTTTGACAGCAGTGGTAGCCAGTGGTGCCCCCTGCTATCTCAGCCAATGAGGAGGGAGAGTCCCTAGATAAAGCCGAGGCTCTCTTGCAACATCGCTGGAACAAGATGAAGTTCAGGTAAGTATTAGGGGGGCTGATAGGGCCGCTGCAGACAGAAGGTTTTTTATCTTAATGTATAGAATTCATTAGGATAAAAAACCTTCTTCCTTTAGAACCACTTTACAGGCATACAGTAATGGGTGGACAGCCCTAAACGCATCACTCATCCATCTCGGCATGCCTATCAAACACAGATGTGCAGGTGAGTCTGTAAAGCCCCTGCATCTCCTTAAATAACATAGGCTGCCTGCACATAGCTCCGCTCTGCTCCAGATGCATAAACAAACAGCTCTTCACACTGTACGGGCCACTGCACCCATGTGAATGAGCCCAAAGGGGAGGTCAGCAATTATATTCTTCTTATGCACTCAGTACAGGTTTCTTGAGTAGACAGGTTTTCTGTGCTATACATTTGCACCATCATTGCAGATTTGAATTTTATTCGCTGGCTAAGAGAAACTTCTTAGAGCTGGCTCGGCAGTTAGAGTCTACATGAATTCTTCTGTTCCACAAGCAGAGGTTCTCAGATTACTGACAGGAGTAAGTGGAATTGACTGGAGCAATACAGCAGGACCTGGATGAACTACAGTACACAGCTGGTGTTCTTTGCTACCTATATGCATATCAAGATTTTATTTTAATTGACAGCAGTGTACTTGGGCCTGGGGTTTTTGCATAAGGCAACAAGAGCTGTGGCCAAGGGCAGTGGGGCTTCCAGGAGTGACACAAAGCAACCCACACATCATAATGGTGTCAGTATATTTCTAAAGGTGCTATTGACATTCAATTTTCACCACGCCGGTAACAACCCATGCAATACATACATACATACATACAAAGAAACCAAAACAAATAGGTTCAGAAATTAAGTTATGTGTAATAAAATGGAATGACACAGGGAAAAAGTATTAAATACCTGAAGAAAGAGAGGTTCAAAAAGGCATGGAAAGACAAGACACCAGCTGAAAGTGGTTGTATACCCTTTTTGTTAACTTTTACCTACAGGTAAGCCTATAATAAGGCTTACCTGTAGGTAAAAAAAATATCTCCTAAACCTATACGGTTTAGGAGATATTCCCCTCGCAATGAGCCGCTGACTCCAGCGGCGCATGCGCACAGGGGATTCTCGGCTGACAGCCCGGCAAACTCCGGAGCTTGCCGGGCAGAAGTCTCCTGCGCGCATGCGCGGGAGTGACGACATCGCGGCTCCGGCCACTCACAGTACCGGAGCCGCGATACCCGGAAGACACGCCGAGGGGAGATGTCAGCTCCCTCGGCGTGGACAGGATGAGATGCCGGCGCCTCGTTCTAAGGTAAGTATATCATAATGAGCTAGTATGCGGTGCATACTAGCTCATTATGCCTTTTCCCTTGCAGGTATAGGAAAAAAAAAAAAAAAAACGCGGGTATACAACCGCTTTAAATATATCAATAATTAGAAAGCAATCCTGTCTCTTTTCAGTGCAACTTAATATCAGCTGGTTCAGTCTCAACTGATGGCCTATAAAAAGTGTCTCATTACCAAGGTATCACACAAGTAACAAGTAACAGCTTATGATGGGTAAAAGCAAAGAGCTCCCTCAAGACCTTTGCAACCTTATTGTTGCAAAACATACTGATGGCATTGGTTACCGAAGGATTTCTAAACTTCTGAATGTTCCAGTGAGCATTGTTGGGGCCATAATCCGGAAGTGGAAAGAAAATAATTCCACCATAAACCGGCCACGACCAGGTGCTCCTCGCAAGATTTCTGACAGACGAGTGAAAATAATTAACAGAAGAGTTGTCCAAGAGCCAAGGGCCACTTGTAGAGAGCTTCAGAAAGACCTGGAATTAGCAGATACAATTTTTTCAAAGAAAAATCATGTACTCAACCGCCATGGCCTGTATGCACACTCACCACTCAAGACTCTATTGCTGAAGAAAAAGCATGTTGAAGCTCATTTAAAGTTTACTGCACAACATTTAGACATTCCTGTGAAATACTGGGAGAATACAGTTGGGTCAGATGAGACCAAAATTGAACTCTATGGTTGCCATTATAAACTCCATGTTTGGAGGTCGAATGGCACTGCACATCACCCCAAAAACACCATACCAACAGTGAAGTTTGGAGGTGGGAACATCATGGTGTGGGGCTGTTTTTCAGCATACGGTACTGGGAAACTTACTGTCATCGAAGGAAGGATGAATGAAAAAATGTACCAAAACGATCTTAATAAAAATCTGCTACCATCTACCAGGATGATGAAGCTGAAACCAGGGTGGACATTTCAGCAAGACCATGATCCCAAACACAAAGCCAAAGAAACTCTCAACTGGTTTCATAGAAAGAAAATAAAGATGCTGGCCCAGCCAATTACTTGACTTGAATCCAACTGATAATCTATGGAAAAATCTAAAGATCTGAGTTTATAGAAGAGGCCCACGGAACCTTTGAGATTTGAAGACTGTGTCAAAATCACACCTGAGCAATGCATGTGACTAGTTTCTCCATACAGGAGGCGTCATTACCAACAAAGGCTTTTGTACCAAGTATTAAATTTCAGTTAGCGTGTTTAATCCTTTTTCCCTGTGTCATTCCATTTTTCAGGTTAAAGGGGTTGTAAACCCTCGTGTTTTTTCATCTTAATGTATCCTATGCATTAAGTTGAAAAAACACCCCCACCCCCCAGTTTAACTTACCTGAGCCCCGTATTTCCCTCGACGAGGATGCGCTGTCCCTCTCTCCACGAGATCCCGACTCTTGATTGGATAGATTGATAGCAGCGCAGCCATTGGCTCCCACTGCTGTCAATCAAACCCAATGACGCAGGGGCAGGGCCAAGTCTGGCATTCGTGTCTACGCACGCAAATGCAGGACTCGGGAGCGCGCCTGCAAGGTAACCCCCCCCCCCCGGAGAGCATTTCTCCTAGGGCGGTATCTGATGCGGGGAGGAGCCACGAGAGATGCCGGGGGACCCCAGAAATGGACGATCGGGGCCACACTGTGCAAAATGCGCTGCACAGTGGAGGTAAGTATGATATGTTTGTTATTTTTATAAAAATAAAAAAACAAGCCTTTACAATCACTTTAAGCCCCTTCTACAGAAACCGGCTCCTGTCACACCAACTGCAGTACACACGGGTCGAATGTCGACCGGTTTCTACTGAACAGGCCAATGCCATCCATTATTTTTTTTTTCTTCAACTTTTATAAAGCGTGAAAGAAATAATCCAAGTCAATAAAGCTAAAATACCTTTGTGTTGGGGCTCCCCCTGCATTGCAGGGGTTAAATGCTGTCCTTATCTAGGGCAGGGGTCTCCAAACTTTATAAACAAAGGGTCGGTTTACTGTCCTTCAAACTTTAGGGGTGCCGGGCTGTGGCCAGTGGGAGTAGAAAATGTCCTGGCATCAGTGGGAGTAAACCATGGCCCATCATTTTTATTAAGAGGGGTAATAGTGCCCCATCATTTGTATTAATGGGAAGAATATTGCCCCATTACTGGTATTAGTTATAGTAATATGTATATAGTGGTGAACCACAGAAATAATTTTGTTAATTCTTAATAAAGCGTTGCCAACATCCCAAAATATTGTAGAAAAGGGATCCTGAAAAAAGGGACACTTGTACCCCCCGGTACAGCGGGACTTTATAAGCGAACAAAGAGAATTTTATAAAAACATATTATTTATATGAAATTTGCTTAAAAAAGCATAAAAACATGATAGAGATTTAGACAAAGTAATAGTCTATACAAAAATATTATACAGAGTATAGAAGTTTTTTTATATACATGGTGTATTTTTTACAACTCCAAATATGAACACATATTTCTCCATGAGCCTGACATGTTTCAGGACGATGTCCCTTCTTCAGAGGCGTTTTTAGGAGAGAAACATGGATGCATTCTGAAAAACAGGTAAAATAACCTTAACATAAACATCTTGTTCAGAGCAAAATCAACACTATAGCATGTAGTGTAACAAGCGCGCATCATAAAATTAGTGTGTACTAAAATGTAAGTGATCCTAATAGTTTTGACTACTATTAGTATAACACACTCAAAACCATTCTAATATGAAACAAACCCATTTGAAAAATTACTGAATAATTATTTTGAAAAAAATTCAGTGAAATTAACTTATAATGAAATTATATTGATATAATAAGAATTATATGGTAAAAATTATTCTTATAACCACACACTAAAGTGTTCTGATGTGAAACAAACTCATGTGAAAGAAATTACTAAAAGTTGTGCTACTGGCTACAATGTTGCTTAAGGAATTTCAATCCGCAACAATGTAGCAACCACTATACATATCCAATTGTGCTAAAAATAGTTATCAGTGAAAACTTAACCTCCCTGGATATCTTATATATAGGAATAGTAATCAGTCCTTTGTAGGAATATATTAGATTGATGTTAACACAAATCTTCTTTTTGGGAAGAGACACACCGATAATCCTCCTTCTCCCAGATATAGTAGAAAAGGCCGCTTACCGGATCAGATGGATCTCAGGTTAGTGAGATCAGATGAGCATGTTGCATTAGCCTGCTGGCTTCTTGGATTATCACCTGGGTGTTGTTCCTTGGAGGTTTCCTCATCCACTTCGTTCCAATCCACTTTAACAGATCTACCCTCACTGGTACAATGTATCCGATTTCAAGATATTAGCTCTTTTATTCATCCATAGAGAAAATACACCTCAGTGGGAACAAAGCGCTCCATAGTGCAAATGTGTTTTATAGATTTATTCAAAACTTTTTCACAGTCACTTCAAAAATTCTTTTCACTGCAAATATTCACAGAAACAGTACACAGCACATCAGGAACCACAAATCAAAAACTCCCAAGTATACACCAAACGGGAACCAGATAAAAACAGGAACCAGATAAAAAACATCTAAAATTCAGCATACATGCAGAGCGGGAGCAAACCGGCTAGCTGCATGGAGAAAGAACAGAAAAACGTGATGGCGTCACAGCCTCTAGCTCCACCCAACGCGTTTCCCCTAAACAGGCTTCCACTGGGAACGGAGACATCCTTGAGACATGAAATCGGATACATTGTACCAGTGAGGGTAGATCTGTTAAAGTGGATTGGAACGAAGTGGATGAGGAAACCTCCAAGGAACAACACCCAGGTGATAATCCAAGAAGCTGGCAGGCTAATGCAACATGCTCATCTGATCTCACTAACCTGAGATCCATCTGATCCAGTAAGCGGCCTTTTCTACTATATCTGGGAGAAGGAGGATTATCGGTGTGTCTCTTCCCAAAAAGAAGATTTGTGTTAACATCAATCTAATATATTCCTACAAAGGACTGATTACTATTCCTATATATAAGATATCCAGGGAGGTTAAGTTTTCACTGATAACTATTTTTAGCACAATTGGATATGTATAGTGGTTGCTACATTGTTGCGGATTGAAATTCCCTAAGCAACATTGTAGCCAGTAGCACAACTTTTAGTAATTTCTTTCACATGAGTTTGTTTCACATCAGAACACTTTAGTGTGTGGTTATAAGAATAATTTTTACCATATAATTCTTATTATATCAATATAATTTCATTATAAGTTAATTTCACTGAATTTTTTTCAAAATAATTATTCAGTAATTTTTCAAATAGGTTTGTTTCATATTAGAATGGTTTTGAGTGTGTTATACTAATAGTAGTCAAAACTATTAGGATCACTTACATTTTAGTACACACTAATTTATGATGCGCGCTTGTTACACTACATGCTAATTATTTTTGGGTCTTTTGTATTTATTGACTAACACCAGCAGCAGCACGATTTTATTTTTGTATGGTTAGCGCAAAATTACTTTTCTTTTTATATAAAATCAACACTATGGCATCTGCAAATGTCCAATATACATACAAATATTGAATTTTATAGGGAAAATTGTATAAAAAAAATGTACAGAAAACAGATACACAGAACATGTACAGAAAATTTTCTTGGAAGATAAAATAGACTTCCACCGCCAGCTGTCCATCAAGGGGATGATGGGCTCCGACCGGGCTCAGAAAAGCCCACACAAAGGCCCCAAGAAAAAGGATGACCCCCACCACACCCACAGCAGAGCCCTGGGGGATAATTTAAACAATTTTGTTTGTTACATTTAATTATATGACTTGAAAAAATATACACGTCAAAAAACTTTATAAGGAAAGACTACCTGTCCTATATCTTTTGCATCAGAGCTGACTACTTTTAATCTCCATTTAAATGTTTAGCGGAAAATATTTGAGGAAAAAACTGCCTCTCTCATATCTCATATAACAGAGCTAACTGCTTTTTATCTCCATTTAAAAGTTTATAGGAAACACTTATGGATAAAGACTTTTCTATACAGTTATGGAAAAACTTCTATATTCTGTTTTTATGCTTTTTTAAGCAAATTTCAAATAAATAATATGTTTTTATAAAATTCTCTTTGTTCGCTTATAAAGTCCCACTGTACCGGGGCGTACACGTGTCCCTTTTTCAGGGTCCCTTTTTCTAGTTATAGTAATAGTGCCCCATCATTGGTATCAGTGGGAGGAATAGTGCCCCATTGTTGGTATCAGTGGGAGGAATAGTAGCCCATCGTTGGTATGACTGGGATAAATAGTGCCCCATCGTTGTGTCAGTGGGATGAATAGTGCCCCATCATTGGTATCATTGGGAAGAATAGTGCCCCATCGTTGTTGTCAGTGGAAGGAATAGTGCCTCATTATTGGTGTCAGTGGGAGGAATAGTGCCCCATCATTGGTATCAATGGTAGGAATAGTGCCTCATCGTTGGTATCAGTGGGAGGAATAGTGCCTCATCGTTGGTATTAGTGGGAGGAATAGTGCCTCATCGCTGGTATCAGTGGGAGAAATAGTGTTCCATCGTTGGTGTCAGTGGAAGGAATAGTGCCTCATCAGTGGTGTCAGTGGGAGGAATAGTGCCTCATCAATAGTGTCAGTGAGAGGAACAGTGCCCCATCATTGGTATCAATGGTAGGAATAGTGCCTCATCGTTGGTATCAGTGGGAGGAATAGTGCCTCATCGTTGGTATTAGTGGGAGGAATAGTGCCTCATCGCTGGTATCAGTGGGAGAAATAGTGTTCCATCGTTGGTGTCAGTGGAAGGAATAGTAGTGCCTCATCAGTGGTGTCAATGGGAGGAATAGTGCCTCATCAGTGGTGTCAGTCAGAGGAATAGTGCCTCATCAGTGGTGTCAATGGGAGGAATAGTGCCTAATCAGTGGTGTCAATGGGAGGAATAGTGCCCCATCGTTGATATCAATGGTAGGAATAGTGCCCCATTGTTGATATCAATGGGAGGAATGGTGCCCCATCGTTGATATCAATGGGAGGAATAGTGCCTCATCAGTGGTGTCAGTGGGAGAAATGGTGTCCCATCATTGGTGTCAGTGGCAGGAACTGTACCCCACTGTTGCTGACAGCAGGGGGGGGGGGGATGCCCCAAGGGCCAGATAAAAGCAAGCAAAGGTCACATCCGGCCCCTGAGTCACAGTTTGGAGACCACTAATCTAGGAGGAACAGAAATAGCAACTATTATTTTTTTCATTGCTCCATTGGCAGCCAGTGTTGTCCTACCCCCCTTAAGGTTGGGGGCAGGCTATGGGCATCCTCACTATCAATGCGGGATTGCTGGTCTGCATTGTATGTTATGATGTCAGAGTGCTTTGGAATAACAGAGCAACAAGGGGACGTGGCTTTGAGGGACCTGTTGCACAGCTGGGAGAAAGCATGCAGGAACTAGGAATAAGGGAAGTATAGTTGCTTTTTAATACCTCACAACTTTTTGAGATGAGAACGTGAGACACCTATTAGCAAAAGTGTGTAGGCATAGGACACACCCCCTGCCACGCCCCATAAAATGGGAATAAAAAAAAAAAGTTAAACCCACAAGTGCTTTTAAAAAAAAATATATATATTTATTAATTTATTTATTTTTACCACTATTATTCCTTTATACTGGCTTATACTAAACCAGTAAATACTTGAAATGTACAAATGCAGCAATTTAGAAATTGGATGAAATATTTTGCACTGGGAAACAATTTTTGAAAGTGCATTTTATATACAACTATATAGATCAGACCAAAATGAGGAACAAATAAGGATGAAAGAGGGACAGAGAGACTTTGTTCTAAATCAGTCCCTTGAAATCAGCTATGGCTTTTTATGTCCTTTTATATATTTGTGTGTGCGTAGCCCAGATGCAGGGGTCTTTTTTTCCCTCAAGAATTCAGCTTTAAGCAAATAGAACTCAGTTAATGAATATTTAACTTCATTGTCCCTGAGTTAGCACATAAGTAAGGAAAGCCCTGATTACTAGTTGCTGGAGCCTGGAGGCTGGACAGCATCAGGGTTGTAGAGGTTAAGAGCAATATAAACACTTTTGGTATACAGCTTACTCAATTATACAATTCTATATTTTAGAGGAGGACCCAACATCTGTGTCCAGAAGAAAGGCAGTTGGGCGGTATAGTGTAATCTAGCAAACAATTTTTCATTCCTTCTTTTTTTTTTCAATTTTCTTACAAAAAATATCTTACAAAAAGTAAACAGGGAAAAAAAAAGTCAAGAGTGCCTTCTTGACCTTACATCACAAAGTTCATCGATACAGTAAAAAGAAAACATTCCCCCCCCCCCCCCCCGCCACTCCCCCCCCCATCACCTCACTGAGACTGATCAGCTAACCTACTTTTCCTATCCTTTCCTATTCTCTCCTACCCCTCATTCCTGTGCCCCCATACTTTCTGCAAATCCTATTGTCTGCTCATATTTTTTCCAGTCTCTCCACTTCAGGTCGAACTCCTCCATTCTGTCCTCGCCACTGTATCTAAGATATTCTAAATCATAAATTTCATTCACTTTGTTACCCCAACTACTTATGGTGGGACATTCCAACTCTTGCCACTGTTGAGAAATTAAACATTTAGCTGCGTTTAGTAACTGAAGGACTAATGACCTCATATATAGTTTAGTTGGGGATTTATCCCCGTGGAACAGGCACCCCCACGGGTCCTCTGGTATTTCTATATTAGTTATCTCCTTAATTATTTATCGAACCTGCCCCCAGTATATTTTTATCTTTGGGCAGGTCCACCATATGTGGGTCATGGTACCTACTTCCTTACATCCCCTCCAACAAAATTGTGAACTCTCCCTTTGCATTTTGTGTGCCTTATCTGGGGTTATATACCATCGTGCCAAGCATTTACAGTTCGTTGCTATCATATTGCAATCTATTAACGTCGTGTGTGCCCTCCACAATATCTTCCCCCTTTGTGTGTCATTAACCCGCATTCCCATTTCTTTTTCCCATTTACCCAAAAATGGCAGCATTTTCAGTCCCTTCAAATCCAACAATACTTTATAGATCCTTGAGATCCCCCTCTTCTTTCCTGTAGCCGTACATAGTCGATTCAGTGGAAGATTTTCCCTAGATATGATTGGCTGTGGTAATAATTCTATGAAGTGTCTCAGCTCATTCGTCTATATCCACAATGTCTCTTTTTTGTTTTAATTCCTAATAGGGGAATATTTTACCTTTAACCATTACATCTATTAGTTGTGCATTTTCTTTCTTTCTTGATCCAGTTACTGAACAGTGTCCCTATCTCTGGTGCAAAATAATTAGTGTATTTTAATGGTATCAGTGGCGAATTATATTCCCATTTTTCTCTTTTGTGTATCCCTCAAATCCCCAGTGCAGTCTGTGTTATACTGTGAGTGGTCACATTTAATTCTCTAAATTGTGCCCTTATCCAGATTATTTTCCCAAGTGAGACCTTACTCATATTACTTTCCAGTTACACCCATCTTTTTTTCTTTGTTATTTTTTACCCATTCTAACACACGTGTAAGTGAGATAGCATTGTGATAATTTTTGATGTCAGGCACTCCAAGGCCTCCTTGTAAGGGTAAGGGTATCCCTAGTCAACACTGTCAAGCTGATTTGCAGTTTCTTCTTCTGCCAGATAAATCTTAGGAGTAGCGATTGTAATGTTCTGAAGTATACCTGTGGGAGAGAGATTGGAAGCATTTGCATCTTATAAATGATCTTAGGTAATATCACCATTTTGAAGATATTAATTTTTCCAATCCACGACACCTGTCTTGATGCGATTCTATTAAGTTCTAATTTGATGTCATTTAATAACGGGATGAAGTTTGATTGATACAATGCCGCCGTTGATGATGTTATTTTAACCCCCAAATATTTTAGCTCTTTTTTCCTCCAAGTGAATGGGAACTCATTTTTATATGCCTGCTCCTCCTCCTTTTGTACATTGATAGTCAGGATCTCTGATTTGGATAAATTCATTTTAAAATGTTAAAAGTCTCCATAACCTTTTAAGTATTTAATTAAATTGGGAAGGGATATCCTAGGGTTTGTTAAAAAAAACCAGGATATCATCGGCATAAGCCGCTAGCGTATGTTATTCCTCCCCTATCTTAATCCCCATGATATCATGATTCCGCCTAATCCCTGCCAAAAGCGGTTCTAGCGACAGAACAAACAGCAAGGAGGATAGGGGACACCCTAGCTATTGGATGATTATATAGTGCATTAATCCAATTGATCATTTTAGGACCTATTGCCTCTATTGTGTTCTGCATGAAACCCCAGTCTACTCTGTCGAACGCTTTTTCGGCGTCAATTGACAGAAGCAGTCCTGGGGTTCCACTTTCTTTTATTTTCTGCACCATCAAAAGCGTTCTGATTCCGTTATCCCTGCATTCCCTTCCGGGTATAAACCCCACTTGGTCTGCGTGCACTAATTCATTCATAACTGTTTTCATTCTGCCTGCCAGAACTTTTGCAAATAACTTTGTGTCTGCATTTAACAGTGCGATAGGTCTATAGCTTGAACACAATGAAACATCTTTCCCTTCTTTTGGTATAATGGTAATTGCGGCCTCCAGAGCCTCTTTTCTCATCTCCCAATTAGTCCCTATTTCATTCATGTAGGAGCATAATTTGGGGATTAAAATGTCTTTAAATTTCTTTTAATAAGGTGTCGTCAGTCCATTCGGGGCCTGGGCTTTTCCCTCCCGGTGAATATTTAAGGTTTTTCTAATCTCTTCTTCAGTTATAGGGTCCTCTAGGGCTTTTAAATTTCTCGTCCGAGATTTTATTTAATTCTAATTCGTCTAAAAATACTTTAATTTTTTTCCTTCCTCTCTTTATCCTTTTCAGGTAAGTCCTTTTGATTAATCGAATATAGTTTACCATAATACTCCTGGAAATTCTTTGCTATTTCTGCTGTTGTATATGCTGTTCCTCCAGTACTAGTTTGTATTTTCTCTATATAATTTACAGATAATTTCTTTTTAAGTATTTTGGCCAGATATTTCCCTGTTTTATTGCCCTATTGGTACCTCTCTTTTTTTATTCTATTAAAGGCCGATCAGGTTTTTTTTTCGAATAGATCTATCAGTTCCTCCCTTTTTATGATAAATGCCGAATTTATTTCTTGTTCGCCCGTTATTTTATGTTTTGTTCTTGCTCGGAAATTTGTTTAGTTATTATTGCTATTTTCTCTCTTCTCTTTTTTTTCTGTTCTGCCCCTATCGCAATCAAGATACCTTTGATAGAGGCTTTATGTGCTTCCCAGACTTTGGCTTCATCTGTTTCATTTATTTTAAAATACTGCTCAAATTCTTCCTTTATCCTTTCTTCTATCGCTTTGTCCTGTAACAGGTCCTCATTTAATCTCCATATGCTAGTCCTTCTCTGCACCCCCTCATTATTTATTCTCATTGTTACTGGGGCGTGATCTGAGAAAGTCCTGATTTCAATATTCGTACTAGATACCATTTCCAATAGTCGGTGTTCAATCAGGAAGAAATCAATTCTTGAGTATGTCCCGTGTACAGAGGAGTGGAATGTATAGTCATGTATTCTGGCGTATTGTATTCTCCATACATCCACTAATTGATATTGATGTAATTTCTTAATTAGCTTCTTCATCTGTGCATTTCCAGTCCCCTGTCCGAAGCACCATCAATCCCCGGTTCCATACATAGATTAAAATCCCCCGCCATGATGGCCCTTTCGCACTTGAACTCAGAGAATTTCTCTATAGCCCCTAGTAGATATTTTATTGAATTTTTATTTGGGCAATATATATTGCCAGGGAGTACTCCACTTAATTTATTTTCCCTCTCAGGAATATGTAGCGCCCTTCCGGGTCCACATCTCTTGACTCCGGGACAAACCTTACACCCCCCTGCAAATCCTATGGCCACTCCCTTTGCCCTATTTGTTGAGGAGTCTCCATAATACCAAACTGGGTTATCTTTTGACCATATTTTGCAGTTTGAGCCCAGTAAGATGTGTCTCCTGTAATAAGACTATATCTGCATTATAATGTTTTAATTCTCTTAATATATTGTGTCTCTTTACAGGAGAATTTAACCCACGTACATTGTACGACACTAATTTCAATGTTCTCTTATTGGTGTATGACATTGGGAGCCGGTTGCCCTGGGTATTAGTCTGCCTCTTATATTGATAGTCTCCTGGGTTTCTTCACGGTTAGTGCATCGCTTTTGTTGTCTCAGATAGGTGTCCCCACCCTCCCTTAACCCCACCCCATTCACCTTATTGGGGGTATCGATCTCCCCATAATCATTGAACTCGAGGCACTCCTACTCCTTCAAGCCAATGGTTCTCCCCCTGAGGTGGTGCTCCTATACTGTGCCCCAGACCAAGCCGCTACCCCCCCAATAGGGGGTACCCCCGTATCCGCTCCACTCCACATTTCATGTATTTACCTCTCCCCCCACCACCTCCCCCAGTCCTCCCCTTTTTCTTCTCCCCTCCTCATCTTCTTCCTCCTCAAGTCTTCTTCTTCTTCATTGCCTTTTTCTTTCTAGGGCTAGGGTTCCATTGTCGCTGTTCCTCTGTTAGATATTTTGTCCTTCGTTTCCCATCAGCCTGGAATTTCCATTAGTGTCATGTCCAGTCTATTGCAAAATTTGGGCGTATCTTCTGGGTATCTAAGCGTGGCTGATCTCCCCTCCTTTCTCCTGATCAGGCAGGCCGGAAAACCCCAGGAGTATTGGATTGAATGTGCTTTCATTTGTTCCAACAGAGGTTTTAAAGTTCTTCTCCTAGTCAGGGTCTCTGAGGCCAGATGTGGGAATATTTGTAAGTTAGTCTCTTCATATTTAAGGGGCTGGGTGGATTTTAAAGTCACCCAGATCTGTTCTTTGTCTTTGTAGTTGTAAAATCGCACAATCACATCTCTCGGCACTTCTCCTGCCATCTCTGATCCTGTGGACTCTTTCAAGCTTTATTTTTTCTGTCTGTGAGAATCCCAACAGGGGGCCAAATATTTTATCCATCTTTTCCTTTTTTTTCCTCATTCCTTAGTTTATTGTTGCGCAAAAATGCATCTTTTTCTTTTTTTATAATAATGTTTATTCAGAGTGCAAAGCAGCATGTGATCTCTGACACTTTGCTTTTACAATTCCTAGAAAATGACTCATGTCCAATGCTTTGTAAGAGCCTGAGCTAATCACATTTCCCAGCTAACCATTTCCTTCTAGGGAACTGAACTGTGAACACAAGACAATATAGTGTTAAAGTGGAAGCGTGTCCGGAATCCAAACACATTTATTTTGTGACAGAAGCCTGGCACTGGTTTTCAGAATGAGGTTATTGCTGCAAAGAACTAATGTGCTTTGTGTAGATGCCCAGTGTTCTACAAAGCAATCCCTACACTAAAGTACCCTATCACTTAATCTAACCATTAAAAAAAAAAACCCTGGTAATTTGTGACCCTTTCATAGGGGGAACATGGGACTTCTGAACCTTCTGAAAGTGCCAGTTGCTCAACTGCTTTGCTAATGCAAGTCAATGGACCTAGAACAGGTGTGCAGATTTTATATATTTGCATACTCTGAGTCAGACTTACAATCAATCTTTACCCATTCATAGGATAGTGGCAGATTCTCTTTAAAGACCCCCATTCTCTCCCATGTGCAGTACAGGTGGCAACGGTTGGTCCAAACAGCAGTGTTGCCAACCTACCAGATTGAAATTTACTGACATGACGCCCAAAATTTTACTGCCATTTCCAAAAATTACAAAATGACAGTTTAAAGCGGAGTTCCACACAAAAAAGGAACTTCCGATTTTCGGAACCCCCCCCCCCCCCTCCGGTGTCACATTTGGCCCCTTTCAGGGGGGAGGGGGGTGCAGATACCTGTCTAAGACTGCTGCCGTTAAGTTTTTTTAAGTCTAATTATAATTCTGTCCTCTGTTAACCATGAGGATAAATATATCAGTTTTGGTTACTGAAGCCTCCTCGATTCCCTCGTAGAGACTGCGGAGAAGAATAAATTCAACATCTCTCCATCCTTAGTAACCAGATTTGCTTCATCATTCTTTAAGAACCAATGTCATCTGACCTCCTTTTCTTACTATTTATGTACTTAAAGAATTTATTGGGTTTTTTTTTTTTTTTACTCTCCTCCGCTTTGTGCCTTTTGTGTAATATTTTAGCCACCCTGATTGCACCCTTACATTTCTTGTTGCATTCTTTGTAAAGTTGGAATGCTGATGATCCCTCAGCCTTGTATTTTTTTTTTTTTTTTAAGGCCTTCTCCTTTGCTTTTATATGCATTTTTACGCTGGCGTTAACCCACCCAGGACTTATTATTAGCTCTTTTAAATGTTTTTCCCATTGGGATGCACTGGCTAATGCCCTTAGGCCTGATTCACACTTATGCACTTTTTGCAGATTTGCACTACAGAACATGTTCCATTAAAAACCATGTTAAATGGACTATAGTGCAAAATGCACTAAAAAAAGCATAGGTGTGAATCAGACCCTAAAGCATACCCATTTTAACCCTGTGTTCTTTGTTCCTAAGATGTTATCCCTATTATCTTCTAGCAAGGATCCTAGTTTAAGGAAGTTGGCTCTTTTGAAATTCAGTGTCTTTGTATTCCTCTTATGTTTCGTATTTGTGTGATTTATACAAAAAAAATTAACCTGTGATTGCTGTTTCCTACATTGCCCCATATTTCCACATGTGATCAGGTCTATATTGTTGGTAATCAGTAGGTCTAGTAATGCTTTGTTTCTAGTTGGTGCATTTACCATCTGACCCATGAAATTGTCCTGCAAGACATTTAGGAACTGGCAAGCTTTAGACTGAGTGGAAGGAACCGTGCATTCATCTATGTCTGGATAAATAAAATCCCCCATTATAATGACACTTCCTATTCTTGCTGCTAATCCAAATTGTGATAGGAGGTCCGCCTCCTTCTGGTTAGGGCACCTATAGCATACTCCCAGTATTCCCCTTAGTAGCTCTACCCATAAGGATTCCACCTCCTCCCTTAGTGATGTCATCTCTCACATTCATTTGTACATCATTGATATACAGGCATATCCCTCCCCCTTTTTTACCCTCTCTATCCCTGCGATTATAGGGAATACCCTTGAATGGTTGCCAGCAAATCATGAGAGCTGTCAAACCAAGTCTCTGTACTTCCTACAAAATCCTAATCCTCTAATTCTCACATCTTGTCTGCCAGACTCCTGGCATTGATGAACATGCCACGTAGTTTAGACAGGTGGCATACTATCTCCTTATTGGGCGCTCTGGGGTTGCAAATAGGACTTGTTACTATACTTACCTCAGGTTTAGGTGTTTTAGTCAACCTACCACTAATGCGCCCAATACTACCCCCTGGAATATGTTCCGTGCTGGCTATCTCTACTTCTGGACCAAACCCCCCCCCCCCCCCAGTTTAAAAAATCCCTCTAACTTTTCAGCCAACTTCACTCCCAGCAGATCTGCACCTTTCCCATTTAGGTGCAGTCCGTCCCTTCTATAGAGCTGTTAACTGAGAAGTCGCCCCAGTTCTGCAGGAACCCAAACCCCTCCTTTCTACAC
The DNA here is from genome assembly GCA_037952835.1 of Lithobates septentrionalis. NCBI lineage: Eukaryota > Metazoa > Chordata > Amphibia > Anura > Ranidae > Lithobates > Lithobates septentrionalis. The sequence continues at coordinate 1,336,948 of JBBDGP010000568.1, read as the reverse complement.
CAGCCACTTGTTTACTTCCCTAATCTCCCTCTGCCTTTCTGGTGGGGCTCGAGGTGGTCCTTTTCCTCAATTTAGCTCCCAAGTCCCTAAAATCATTTTTTAGGACTGTTAGGGGCAACTCTTAAACAAGTTGCTTAAGTTTATATTGCTTTGCCAAATTATTGCTTCTATAAGAAAGATGACACGGAGTCAGGTATGTCTGTATCACAGTTCTCAGCATGAAGGACTGCTGCCTTTTACTCTTTCAAAGGCCTTTTATAGGCAATTATACAAGCAGTAATCTTATCGGCATTACCAAATGAGGTTAAGGTACAAAGAGTTTCTCATCAGCGAACATGTAATGATTATTCAGCAGTTCCAAATTCCATCTAGATACAGATTGATACGTACACAGAAGAGAAAAGCACAAACAATTTAAATAGAACAATTGATACGTACATAGGTAAGAAAGGAGCACAAACAATTTAAATAGAACAATTGATACGTACACAATTACAGTGGAACTCCAAGTCATTATTTCAACCCTATCAATTTCCCCCTTTGACATCATCCTCTCCCTCCCCCTGGGTCCTCATGAATAAGTTCTAGTCAGTTTTTCCCCAGAGTCCTTTCCCTGACCGCGAGTTGTCAGAGGGGTAGAACCCATCCCCCTAGGTATTACCAACATCTTAAAATTCAAGAAGAGGAGTTTTATAGGAGTAGGGTGATGTCAATACACATTTATCGGTATGCCCTGTCTATTCTCCTAATTTTCCTATTTATTTTCCTGTATACACATATATTCGTGATTGTAAGTGATATTAATATTAGAATAATAATTACCATTGGACTTAACAACCAGTGAAAGGTATTGGTTGCTGTAGAAGACATTCCACTAAATATATCCCACCAATGTGGTGCAGTATCCTGTTGTATCTGTGAGGAAAGATGTACTAGTCTACCTTTGTCAATAATTGCGGATACAAGGTTATTCTGTAGGGTATGTTCTAGTGTTAATTACCTACATTATAATCCTTATTCATCTCATATTCTGAATCATTTGCTACTTTAGGATCATCTATAGCCCATTCGAAAGTTGTTGTTTCCTCTACTTCAAGTACATTAATACCAGGAGTCCATGCATATATTTGTAAAACAACAATCTTCAACAAAAAAATATGTAAGTAGATATTTCATCATGTTGTTTTCTCGGGTTGTTTCTTGCAATGTGACGCGTGTATCCAGGTAGGTTTTCCTTCCAGCTTTACTGAGGTGGCTGTGGTCAAGAGTACTTGGTAAGGACCTTCAAACCTGGGTTCCAATGTCTTTCTGGTGTGTTTCTTTACATATACATAATCCCCTGGTAGCAGCGTATGTGTACCGGTTATTGAATTAGGGTCTGGAAGAGAAGAATACACACTTTTGTGGATGTTAGTTAGACGTTGTTGTAATTGTATCACATATGCAGTCAAACTATCACATTGCAATTGCATACTCTGTGGAAAGTATAAACCTAATCTAGGTGCATTCCCAAAAAGTATTTCGTATGGGGATAATCCTGTTTTTCCTGTTGGAGTGTACCTTATAGAGATTAAAGCCAGAGGCAGGCATTCTGGCCAAGGCTTGTTTAACTCTTGCATGGCTTTTTGTATTTTTAGCTTTATTGTCCCATTTACTCTCTCCACTGATCCTGAACTCTGTGGGTGGTAAGGGGTGTGAAAACTTTGTTGAACCCCTAACATGGTCATCACATTCTGCATGATTTCTCCTGTAAAGTGTGTCCCCCTATCTGATTCTATGGTTTCAGGAAGACCAAACCTAGGTATTAACTCAGTGATCAGTTTCTTAGCTGTGGCTTTAGCTGTAGCCGATTTTACTGGATAACTTTCGGGCCAACCTGAGAATAAATCGATACACACGAGGACAAATTCAAAGGGGCCGCTCTTAGGCATTTGTATGTAATCAATTTGCAGTCTCTGGAAGGGGTATTGGGCCCGGACCTGGTGTTTTCGTGGGGTTTTTACTCTCTGTCCTGGGTTATTCAGGAGACAGATTTGGCAGGCTGCACAGTAATTTCTCGCAGTACTACTGAATCCAGGGGCGAGCCATCCTTGGTTCACAATCCTATACATGGAATTGGAACTGACGTGTGTGGGTAGGTGAACTGCCGCTGCCATTGCTGGGTACAGAGAGGCAGGTAGGCATATTTTGCCCCCTTCCCTCCATACATTGTCAAGGTCTGGTGCTGCTCCCATTCTGACCCACTTATCTTTCTCGCTCTCCCCTGCAATTTACTCAGCTGCTGCCATGTTGGTTCTGGGATACTCACCTCTACCGCTGCTAAGGTCTCAGGGCTTCCTTCCCCTAGAGCTGCCTGTTTTGCAGTCAAATCTGCAAATGCATTTCCTTTTGCCTCAATTGTTTTTGCGCTCGTGTGTGTCGCTATCTTCATGATGGCCACTCGTTTAACCTTTTGAAGATTGTTCAGGACTCTCTAAATCCCTTCTCCATGTTTTACAGGTGTACCTGCTGCTGTCAGATAACCTCTAGCCCTCCATATGTGGCCATAATCGTGCGCTACACCATAAGCGTAGGCAGAGTCAGTGTAAATATTCCCTTCTCGTTCTTTTAAGTATTCTAGGGCTTGTTCTAAAGCTTTTAATTCTGCTTCCTGTGCTGACATGTGGGCTGGTAAGGCCTGTGCTTCAATTACCTGCGTATCAGTCACTACAGCATACCATGTGTGATATTTACCCTTGTCATCAGCAAACCTACTGCCATCTCTATACAAAGTGTGCTCAGCATTTAAAATCGGTGTATCTGTAACATGTGGGAATCCCATTGTCTCCTGTTCCATGAGCTGAAAACAATCGTGCTCATTTACTTCCTTAAACAAAAGAGTGTCAGTTTCCTCATTTCCTTTCTCACTAGTACTATTAGCACTATCATTCCCCCTTGCCAAATCTGGTGACTGAAGAGGCAAAAAGGTGGCCAAATTTAAGGTTGTACAGCGCTGAAAAGTAACATTTGGAGGTAAGAGTAAAGTACACTGTAATCTTAATTGCCTAGCCATTGAAATGTGTTTGGGCTGTACCTGAGACAAGATTGCATGTATGTCATGTGTGGTATGCACTACGACTGGATTGTCTAGAACAATCTCTGATGACTTATCTATGATAATTGACACTGCAGCTACCGCCCGTACACAAGACGGTGAACCTCTAGATACTGGATCTAATGCTGCTGAAAAGTAAGCGACTGGTCTTTGTTTTACATGTGCCTGTGTCAGAACACCTGTGGCGTGTCCAGTGATCTCAGCAATGTACAGATTAAATATCTTGGTGTAATCTGGTATACCAATAGCTGGGGGAGAAATTAATAGCTTTTTCAAAGTGACAAACGACTCATATGCTACTTCTGTAAGCACATACGGTACAATTTTCAAACAATCGTATAATGGCTGCATCAAAGCGCTAGCATGTGGTATCCACTGTCTACAATATGACACGATACCTAAAAACATACGCAATTGTTTGAAATTCCGTGGGGGTAACATTCCCTTTATCACTTGAACCCTCTCCTCAGTGAGATGTCTCGTACCCTGTGATATACAATGTCCCAAAAAGATAACTTTTTCCTGACACACTTGTAACTTTTTCTTATTAACCTTGCAACCTTTTTCTGCCAAACATCGCAACAAATTAAGGGTGGTGGCCAAACAAGTTTCCTTGTCAGGGCAGCATAACAATAAATCATCCACATATTGTAACAATACACAGGAATCTGGTGGTACCCATTCTCCCAACACCGTTTGCAATGCTTGCGAATACAAGGTAGGTGAATGCCCCATACCCTGAGGTAGGCGTGTCCAGGTTAGTTGCCGATTTTTGATTGAAAATGCGAACCAAAGTTGGCATTCTTCAGCAAGCGGGACAGAAAAGAAAGCATTCGCTAAATCTATAACTGTAAAGTACATACTGGTTGATGGTATTTGTGACAGTAATGTATGTGGATTGGGTACTAAAGGTGTCATCGGGGCTAGTATTTTGTTGACCGCTCTAAGGTCTTGGACCATTCTATACTTAACCGGACTACCGGCTACTGATTTCTTTTTAACCGGGTACAAGGGAGTGTTTGCCGGTGATTTTACCTCTTTTAGAACTCCTTTTTAAGAAGGATTGGACCTGCATTTCTATGGCCGCCTCTTGAGGTGCTCTAAGTGGATACTGCTTTTGTTGGGGAAGCACTGCTCCTGGAATCAGCTGTAGGGTAACCGGAGGTATGGGCAAAAGTCCAACATCAGCTGGATGTTTCTCCCATAGTTCTCCTGGAAGGGACGACAAAATCTGATCTAAGTCTGAAGGAGGTGGGCCGGACAATTCCGATTCCTCCTCTAGGTATTGTATCAGGTTACACATCTCCATGTGTTCTTGATTATCCCCTATAGCTAAGGTGACAGTGCCATCTGGGTGATAGGTAATGTTAGCTCCTATTTTCTGCAAAATGTCAGCTCCTAACAAATTAGTGGGGGCTCCTCTGGATACCAGAAAGCGTGAAAGGAACATGTGGTTTCCTACTTTAACTTTGAGGTTTTGTAAGCGGGGCGTCGGCTAAAATGCCATCATATCCAGTTATTAGTAAAGTGTCAGGTGATTTTTGGCCAGGGAGTAGTTCAGAGTCAGAAAGTAACGAGCGTGAAGCTCCTGTATCGACTAAACAAGAGATTTTCTTATTACCAACCGTTATATTTGTCTTAAGCATTGTTGTTTTGGATTTTTCTAAAACCGGGGTGAGTCATGCTCGTGGACCATCTCCCTGCTGCCTGATATGACTATTTTTGTTGTCCCTGGGCTGGTTCCTTCTCTGATTAACTGGAGAATCAACACCTTCCTCTCCTTCATCCCTTATTCTTTTCCTACAGTTGCGTCTGATGTGACCAATCTTGTTACAGTAGTGACAGGTAAGGGGTTTGCGAAAGGAACCTCTACCTTGCTCTTGGGAACCCCCGAGTGCGTTGATAGCATGAGATTTCCTCCCTTTGGTTTCTGCCAAGTCCGCCTCTATGCCTTGCGCTTTTTGTAACAACGTCCCTCTATCTCTAGTTGCCCTCCACTCTGGTGTGCAGGCTTTCAGTCTCTCACTTATCTGTGGAATTAATCCCTCCATAAATTGTCTATTGAAGGCTCGGATTGTGACTGGCAGGGCCAAGTCCAATCCCTCATCTGCCATCATACTTTCCATAGATAAGCAAAATTCCGATACAGTCTGTCCTGGCATTTGTTTCATGGGTGATATTGACCCCCTCTCCTGTTTTGCCTGACAAAAAGCTTCTAATCTAGCAATAAAAGGGGCCCTTGAGTCTATATGTCTGACATGTCCTGCCTCCAGGTTGCCCTCCCCATCAACTTGTCCTGCAGGTCTGTGTGAACCTATTTCTGTCATAAACTGGTTAAACAGGGTCAGAGTCATTTTGTGTCTGCATAGATCCTCCCCATCCTGCCAGGTCGCTTCATGTGTATTCATTAACTGTGTCACAAATCCACAAAAAGCAGCTGGCTTTGCTACCGGGTCTGGGGCGCTCTGTATTAATGCCATAAGGGTGTCTGCCGACCATGGTGCCCAAGTCCTTATTTGCATTCTACGAGTGACAGTAGGTGGGGCATTTGGATGGGCTGCTTGTCCAAATTCTGGATTGTTTACCTGAACAATGCGTGTATCAGTGCGTACGGGAGCTACAGTTTCTGGATGAGGTTTTTGTGCCCCACAATGCACACATTCTGCTGCCCATTCTGGGTTTTGTGCTCCACAATCCTGACAAACCCATCCTCTCCCCTCAAGTACCGGATATATCTTGTGTGGTTTGCGTTCTACGTCAGTGTATGGGGGTGGGATAGCTGAGCTGGGAGCCTCGACATTTTTTTTTTGTTCTTCTATCTTTCATATCCCAACCATCACAATCTGGATTATACTTCCACCCCTCTTCTTTCACTCTATTTGAGACCTTAATTAAGCATTGAACCTGACGCATCCATTGCTTCTCTAACACCTCTCCTTGTCTGTCCCTTTTTATTTCACTCCATACATCCGGGTCTAAGCCCGCTGCTCCTTTCACCTTAAATTTACGAAGGACATCCTTTAAGTCCTGTGCTTCGGTTCTCCCATAAATGTTCTTAATTATCTGTGGCACCGTATAGTGCGCCACAATTCCCTGACGGGGTTTTGTGTTACTCTGGCCCATTCTAACAGTCCTGCCTAGGTAGCGTGTGGGACACTTAGTGTACAATATAATGCGGCTACAACATATACAAGAATGAATAATTACTTTATATGCTAGCCCAATAACAAACCAGCTAAGTTACACTAGTTCCTCGTTGCCTTCCTCCTAGGGTGCTAGAATACTAGAAACCTCTTCCGGAATGAGATTTCTGAAATCTAATTACTTTATATGCTAGCCCAATAACAAATAATTACTTTATATGCTAGCCCAATAACAAACCAGAATGCGGCTACAACATATACAAAAATGCGGCTACAACATATACAAGCATTCCTTTAAGTGGCCAGGTATCTGACTAGATCTCCGGACTTTTGGAGATCTTCTTCCCTCCCCGTATCTGGGAATCCCTCTCATACACTCTTATCCCTGCTTTATGGAGCAGACAGGGCTTATACTCTCAACCCGTCTATGGTTTATGAGTTAGATGTGAGGTTAAGCATAAGCGTCAGACCCCCAAGCTCACAAGCCCTCAAGTTCCCAATCATGTGAGGTAAGGCGCATTCCGTTGCTTAGTTCGGCAATCCCCTTCTAACTCATACCATCCTTGACAAGGCTCATTCACTTTCTCAACAAGACAGACAAGACAGACAACAAAACAAATAATTCCAGCAATATAAACTAAAATATGCAGTAATTCTAGACTCCCCACTACAGAGGCTGGTGTTTTAAAACCAGGAGAACCGTAACTGACAGAACAGATAGGCACAAATCAGGGGAGCACAGAATATAAGAAAAATAAAGCTTTTTCTTACCTGGCCAGGTTTTTTCATCTGTGGTTCCCGGAATGCCTGTCCTTTCGTTCCGTCAGCGTAGCTCAGCCACCTCTTGTAGCAACTTGGTGGGTCCCTGTTTGGGCGCCAAAATGTTAGGGGCAACTCTTAAACAAGTTGCTTAAGTTTATATTGCTTTGCCAAATTATTGCTTCTATAAGAAAGATGACACGGAGTCAGGTATGTCTGTATCACAGTTCTCAGCATAAAGGACTGCTGCCTTTTACTCTTTCAAAGGCCTTTTATAGGCAATTATACAAGCAGTAATCTTATCGGCATTACCAAATGAGGTTAAGGTACAAAGAGTTTCTCATCAGTGAACATGTAATGATTATTCAGCAGTTCCAAATTCCATCTAGATACAGATTGATACGTACACAGAAGAGAAAAGCACAAACAATTTAAATAGAACAATTGATACGTACATAGGTAAGAAAGGAGCACAAACAATTTAAACAGAACAATTGATACGTACACAATTACAGTGGAACTCTAAGTCATTATTTCAACCCTATCAGGACACTCCACTATGACATTGGTGCCAACGTGCACCATGACAGCCGGGTCTTTCCCAGTAATCGGTCCACCAGATCTGTGATGTGCCGAACCCGAGCTCCCGGTAGACAACATACAGTTCGGCGCTTCAGGTCTTTATGACAGATTACCGTCTCTGTCCTAAGAATCGAGTCCCCCTACCACCAGAATCTGTCTTTTCTTCCCCTTGGCTTTACACCCACCCTCACTGGAGGAGTCATCCCCCTGGCAGTGCTGGTCCCTGACTGGTTTAACAGCTTGTTGTCCAGCACACAATGATATAAGTCGGCAGAATGGTACAGCTGCGCAAATGGGCATACCCGTACGTCCCCTTTAAATCGTGGGCCCGTGCCCACGGGTTCCGCGGACTATCAGCCCGCAATCATGGCACAGAGAGGCAGAACCGGGAAATGCCTATGTTAAAAAAAAAAGGCACTTCCCTGTTCTGCCTAGCAGCATGACAGGGATCTACTGCTCGCAGTGATGTCATATTCTAGTGAGCCCATCCCCCTTACAGTTAGAACACACTGAGGGAACACATTTAACCCCTTCCCTGCCAGTGACATTTATACAGTAATCAGTGCATTTTTATGACTGATCGCTGTATAAAATGTCAATGGTCCTAAAATAGTGTCCGATCTGTCCACTGCAATCATGATAAAAATTGCAGAACACCATTACTTAAAAAATTTTTTTTTATGAATAATAAAAATGCCAAAAATCTATCCCCCCATTTTGTAGATACTGCAACTTTTGTGCAAAATCAATCAATATACGCTTATTGCGATTTTTTTTTTTTTTTTTACCAAAAGTATGAATACACAACGGCCTAAACTGAGGAAGAAATTGTTTTTTTTATTTTTGGAATATTTATTATAGCAAAAAATATTGCTTTTTTTCCCCCAAAATTGTCGCTTTTTTTTTTTATAGCGCAAAAAATAAAAAACTGCAGCGGTGATCAAATACCATCAAAAGAAAGCCATTTGTGGGGAAAAAAAAAAATTTTGTTTGGGTACAACATCACACGTCCACGCAATTGTCAGTTAAAGCGACGCAGTGCCGTATCACAAAAAATGCTCTGGCCAGGAAGGGAGTAAATGCTTCTGGGGCTGAAGTGGTTAATTATATGGTCCCATTAGTTCTTGATCACACCATATCTGATTTCATAATGTAGGTTCAGCTTCTAACAAACCTTGAAAAACATAGTAGAAAATCGGCGCAAAAAGGGCATGTAGTTACTTCGATTAGCAGAGACGCCCCTTGAGGTTGTGGAAAGGATAAGCACTTCATTGGGTGCCTCTGCCAATCAAACTATGTGCCCTCTTTGCACAGACTACATCTTAAAGCACCTGAGAATTCCCAAGGCATAGAAAGTGACCACACTGACCCTGCGTGGAGACAGGTTTTCTCCACCCATGCACTAGGAAGGCCACATCTTCCCCCATAATTGGGTGATCGCAGTCTCCAGTTGAAAGTCCATTTTGATCACTTTTTTGTCCCCATTTTATATTGTGGAGAGAGACTAGTACCTGTTTGACAGGCCCACTTTCAAAAGACAGCGCTGTTCTTTGGAAGTTTGCGCCCCCCCCCTCCCGCCGAGGGGCCAGTTAGGAAGCGCAGCACGCTTCACTGCCGGATATGACAAATGGCGGCAGCAGCACCCAACAAGTATAGGAGTTTGTCCTGGACATTCTGTTCCCTCTTATTAAATAATTCTTAATTTAAAACTGTTGAGGTAGTGCTGGACTTAGGGCCAGTTCACACTACATGCAGTCCAGTGCTTTTTTCTGCATCAAGCACATGGTTTTAAATGGCATAGTTCACACTAGTGCTTGCAGTTCCAGGAAAAAAAAAAAAAAGTAGAACATGCTGCCTTTTTTCTGCACTGGAATGCTGTAAAATGCATCAAAAATGCACTGCAACACACTTGTCCTTATTTAAGGTTATGAAAAAAAAAAAAAAAAAAAAAAAAGAAGAAGAGGGGGGGGGGGGGGGGGGGAGAAAGCACTGGACTGCATCAAAAACGTGCATGCAGAAAAGCACCTGGAACGCATCCGGACTGCGTTTCTATGGTGTGAACTGGCCCTTGAAGTCCAGCCTGAGTTTTGCACTCTTGTGACCAGTTTTCAGCAGAGAGCGTTCCGAAGTTCACTCTCCACTGATGTCATCATGCCAGGTGTCTGGACTGATGGCTGTCTCAGCCTCTCAGTGAGCGTGGAGGAGCAGAGCAGGAGAGACGCTGATCGATCGAGCAAGCAGCTCTCTGCTTGGAGAGCTGTGAGAACCGAGCCATCGGCAACGTTCGATGGGTCAGTTCAGTGCAGAGATGCCGGGGAACCGATGTTGCATCCACCCAAGTATAATGGGGGGGACCCCAAACCCATACTTCTCCTTTAAGCTGGCCATACATTATACAATTTTCTTATTCAATTTCCTTTGGATTTACCTTCAACTACAAAGTGCAGCGGCCTGCTGGATTGCATATAAAATTAAAATGGTTAAAGGTTTGACCAGATTCTATGATTGTTAAATCTAAAAGAAAAATTGTATAATGTAAGGCCAGCTCTATCACTATGCAGATACCAATACAAGATATAAAAGTCGCAAACATTCAAATACACGATTATTCTAGTTTAGGAATAGAGCTCCTTCTCTCCCTTACTCATGTTAGGGCTGCCTGTCCATACTTGGCATTCATTCAATGGTGGCTTTATCAGTAAGCAGAATAGTGTGTACTGTATAGTGAGAAGACTGGGGTGGGCGGGGGAGAAAATTCTAAAGCAGGAGTGTTCATATATCAACTGAGCTTTAAGTTGCAAACCCCATAGTGAATGTAATGTGTGTAAAGCACTGCGTAAATTGACAGTGCTGTACCTGTAATAAATGGCATACTCAAGATTTTTTAATTAAAATTGACCTTGCCTTTCACAGCACCAAAACTCTATATTGTTGCACACCCCCCATTTCAGGAACAACCTCCCTCCTGGATTGTAAGCTCTAACAAGCAGGGCCCTCCGATTCCTCCTGTATTGTAACTGTACTGTCTGCCCTCATGTTGAGAAGCGCTTCGCAAAATGTTGGCGATCTATAAATCCTGTATAATATGCAGGGTTAACACTAAAAAAATCCACTGGCCTTAGGCAGACTTCTGATCCTCATTCTGCTAAAATTGCAATTTGTGATCCTGTGCAAGAAAAATTCCCCTTCATTCCTGCCCCAATGACCAGACAAGGACAACAGCAAATCAAAACCTAAGAATATGAATATATCTCTATCTCTCTATCTATATATATCTATATCAACATGTCATGCCTAAGTGTTTTTAGTTTTAGTTCACAGTATTCTAGAAAGTTCCCAATGATGACCAACAGCCTTGTCAATTTGGACTGAGGCAGAACATCTAGAAGAAATACGAACAGGTGGACAAAATTCAAGTTTGAACAGAATATTCATCTCATGTGAAATGAGAGCAGGGGGCGGCCTTACGATACAGGGCTTATTATCAGGTTTATCAGCATTTGTTTAGTTTCAGGTTCTTGTAAATCAGAAAAGGCCCATAACTGAGAAAATCAGATGGTAAAGCACGAAGTATTGCAGTAAATTGTACTCTTATTGGTTATAGCATTGCAGCCTTGGCCAACTGATTCTCATGAAGTCTCCACTCCCTGCTAGTTAATGTTCAACAGGCAGCTCCTTCCAGCTACATCTAAGATTTCCAAGGCTTGGAGAGGCTAGTTTAGAGTTTGGTTGATCCGGTTCTAGGTAGGAGAGACTGGAGATAAAGGTGTCGTGAGGCAAGTACTGTACTCAATCCAGAATTCTGAGAATTTGCAGGGGTAATTTATACAAGAGATACAAATAGAAACCAAAAATGTTGTTTATTACAATATATAGAACTTTATTAAACGGACCCTAGACAAGCATTCTTAGCATTCCGTTTACAACAGGCAGGTTTAACATTGACTTTTTTTTGCATTGATTCTTGCTTCCTTTTGTGGATCAGATGAGTTGACCACCTGGTACTGAGGTCAATAGCACTTGTGTATAAACACATGCCCCCAGGCAGCCTCAAAGATGGGGGGTCATCCCCTTCAAACCACTTCGTCAATCAGTCCAGGTGCTGTCACCAGCACCCCCTTACCAAATCACAACAGAATGGGCCCATAATGACACAGAGAAGAACAAAGGTGCAATAGTAGATTAACTTTTCCAAAATCGTTAAGATACTAATAAGGCAAAACCACATCGCTTGATTGTGCTGGTTGACCACTATAGTGCTACTCTAATTTTAGTGTTAAACACATACAATCCAGGGATTTACACCCCAAGAATGCAGTACGATATCTGCTTATCACTGCCAGGTCATGCCCAGTGTGATCTTCAGGTTCTTATAAATCAGAAACGCAGCTGATGACTGGGATCACCTTCATGAAATTGTTTATAATTAACATCCTATGTAACTTTCAGTATTAGAGCAGTAATGTTCAAACTGTCTGCATCCACCTATGGCATGATCTGCTCCTGTGTAACAATACTGCCAGAGTATAGCAAACTCACACAACATGGAGCAATTTTAATGCAGTTTCCCCACCACAGTGAGCGAAAGCCTTCCTCATGAACTATCTGCACAAAGACCCCTGTGATGGACATTGTTTTGCTGAGTGAACCTACAAGAGAAAAACGCAAGGCATGCACTCAGAAATTGCATCTAATCCCTGTACAATGAATTCTACCTGTTTGTGGAAAACAGTAATCTCAGTGGGAATGCTAGTGCGTTACTTCTATAATACATCTCATTGAAAAATACCTTTAAATATAACATTTATTCCCCATCACTGGCTATGTCTGCTTTCTGGTTTGTAAGGAAAGCCTAAAATTTAAGGGACCACATGAGGATCCTTCTTGCACTAAAACTACAATTGCCCCGCAGCTTCTCATATGTCCTTTTTACACAAGTTTCAACCCCAAAATGGCTGAATGCCAAAGAACCTGTACTCTTAAATAGCACAGTGAGCTGAAAAGGCAGATATCATTCATAAATGTGCTGAACAAAGTTCAGCATTCCTCCTATCTGACCGCAATTACACAATTCTCCTTGCCCTCTTGAACACAGTGCGATGAAAAGTTGTGATCGAGCTTGAATCAATCCTGAACATTTCCCACTATTAAAAAAAAAAAAAAAAACACAACGTCCACATACCTACATGTGTGGCATTATTGCCCAATAAAAAAAAAAAAAAACTTTACAAAAAGGCACATGTATACCTTCAGCCAATGTAGGGAAGCCATACATGCCCACAACACAGCACCAGCCACAAGATGCCTCCACCACATTCCAGTTGGTGCCTGAGGATTTTTACATGGAGGAGAAACAATGTGGTCTGCTCTGCCAGCAGTTCCTGTCAGATGAAGACGTCTGGTGTGACAAAACACATTTGTAGGGACGTCCTCACACAAGGATTGAGCATTGCTACTGCTACATGCAGTTTTACCTTGTTTGCAAGTATCTTTACTACATTAAGCAACTCTGGAAAAAGTTATTGCACTGTATCGCCTTTGTTCTCCACATCATTTAAGGCCATGCAGTTACTGTGCTTTAAGAGTAACATCACCAGCTCCCCACCAAAGTGAGAGAGCGCCTGGGCTGACTGCTGCTGTGATCTGATCCTGAAGTGCTATGGAGGGGATGACATCCATCTTTGAGGCTGCCTGCCCAAGAAACACATTTACACACAAGTGCTATTGACCTCAGTACCAAATCATCTGCTAAGAAGGTAGCGTTGGAAAACTGAAGTGTACACAGTGGAATGTTAGCAACTGGTTTTCACAAGATACGCGACTATTTTTGCGTCCATTTTAGTTTAATGCACTTTTTATCCCTAAAGTTGTAATGTTTAATTATTGTCCCTAGGTTGTTTTTAGTTAAATAGCACAACTATCTTGTTTTTGGTTAATACTTTTTTGGCGTATCAACACATACAAGTTGAAACTAAGAGGTCACTTTCATTGTATGGGCTTATTAGGCATGTATGATAACCTGGCATACAATGCTATATATAACTGGCTGGTACAATATGGTTTTCAAATGATATACTATATGTGGTTATGCACTTGCTTTCTTTGACTATGAAAAATCTGAAGCTAGGTACACATGTAGCAAAAGTCAGCTGATTTAGCAGGAACTAGCCAGCTTTTGGTATGTGTACTCCTCTTTTCAACAGAAACCAGTCATTAGACCAGCTTCAGTTGAACAGTCATGCTGGAAAACCAGAATTTGCAGCCCTGACCTTAGTATTCTGACAGGAAGAAGAGGAGGTAGACCCCCACATCCACTTTGCTTGTGTGGCTACAGGGATCTATGAGTTTGTTAAAAAAAATAAAAAATAAAAAAAACCACAAAACAAAAAAAAACACCCCTGTATGTATGTACACCCTGCGTAATACATTTTTTTTTTTTTTTTAAATCCTCCACTTCTTGGGATTTCTAGTTCCAAGGTCATTCTGCAAGTTACTCTATTTCTGCTGACAAAACCGAATAAAGTCTCCAGCTGTAGTAGACATTGTCTAATTAAATTAACAGGAAGAAATTTGTCCTTGTCATAGGCACAGCAGATAGAGAGCAGGGAGCTCAAAAAAAAAAAAAGTACAAATGGCACCAATGGAAACCCCAAGATAAGATAGAGGACTTGACACTAGCATCTACCTAAACCAATATCTATATCTAATTAGGTTTGTTTTAAAGTGGACCAAACAAAAAAAAAAAAAAAAAAAAAAAAAAAAAAGAAGAAGAAGGAGGGGGGGGGGGGGGTTATAAAGTACCAAACCATTCACTCTTTATTCTCACATCCTATTTAAAGTGCAATTTTTTTTTGAGGTCTAAATAGAATGCTTATCTGTTTGTGGATCCCATAAACATTTCCTTTGCTCCCAATGACCTCAAAACCTACTAACAAGCACTGACTTTGAAATGTGATGCCAGCCACTTCCCCCTCCCAACAACAGGTTAGAGTCCACTGCTCAGAAGGGAGCAGCTCTTAGGTAAGAACAGGAGACCAGGGCAGAGGCGACTGTATTTGACCAAAGTACCCCAACTGCTTACTATATGGTCTGACACTTCTATACTCAGCAAAAAATAAAAACAAGTTAGTCAAATAAAAATGCCATAATACTATATCTATGATTAAACATCTGTAAAAATATCAGTTATTTTCTTTTTAAATAAATATATAATAAATATACAAGCTATGCAGTAAAAACCATGAAAAACAACACACAAAAAGGAGGAATGTGCAAGCAAACGCTGCCCTGGATGGACACAGACTATGGTCTTGTGTGGGACAACAGCATTTGCGAAACTTAAGACACTGTGCTGCTGCTAGGTTACTTTACTAAAGTAAAATGCTACAACAGCTGTGAGGCAGCTAAGAAGCCAGAGGCGAGTTTTAGCGGGTCAGGGACCTGTTGGAGGTGCCAAATTTTGTAATCCAAGCAGACGCTCATGAGCCTCATCCAATCAAAATTACAAAGAACTCAGTAGAATGATGGGAATTGGCTGCCTGGAATTTGGGTCAGGCCTGCACAAGCAGCAAACCAGATGCAGAGTTGCAGATACATATAAAGTCAGGGCTGCTGTTAGAATAGACAGGCCTCAGCCTCCCCATCCAAAAAACGTTTAAAAAAAAAAAAAAAAAAGGGAATACTAAAATACACTAAAATCAATTTGTGGACACAAATTTAACACCATTTACAAAATTCTAAGTTAAAAAAAAAACTCTTGAGTAACGTTCTGTGTGAATGAGGTCTTGAGTCTTACCCTGGGTTCACAATAGTGCGATGCAGGAACCTGCGCCATTCCAGTGCCGGTTCCCGCAACACTCCTCTCCCGCAGGCAGTTCACACTGCCTTGTGCAAACCGCTGCAGGTGTCATTGACAAAGTTGTGACACCCCCAGTTTAGTTCATAGATCGCAGTGCGAACTGAACTCGCACATGACTTGGAACGCATAGGTGAGAACACCCATGCGATCAGATTCTAGTGCGGGGAAAAACAAGTCCCTGCACTATTTTCTGTGCAAATCCAATGCGAGCTCAGCCATACAACTGTATGGCTGAACTTGCATCGCTCAGAGATCGCATGTAATCGGCAACTGCAGTGCGGGTGCGAATCACATGCAATCTCTGAGATCGTGCTAGTGTGAACCCAGGCTCAGTCATGTGGGCACTGTGCATTGTGAATCAGCAGTTTGTGGCTGGATTGCAGGCAGCCTATGTTACGCTATGGGGACACAGCAGCTGTACAAACAGCCACATGTTCCAGTTTGACAGCAGTGTGGGTGCAGGTGTATAGCACTGAACAGACAGTGTGCATTCGGGACCAGATATCCACTCCTAACAAGTTAAGACCTGCATCTGTGTTCCTTATAGCCGCTGCATCCCCATAGAGTAACAGGCAGCTCGAGCCAAACAAACCACTTATTCACACTGTATGGCCCAGAGAACCTGTGTGAATGAGCCCTTCATTTTGGACTTTGGTCAAATATCAGGGGTATAAAATAGACAAAAATAAAATTGAGCACTGCAGCTGAACAGGGCATGTCTGTATTGAGGCTCCCTTTTCATTCACAAACTGATGCATAGTAAACCGTATACTATGATTCAGTTATCAACATAGTGAGTGATTAGTACTGATCACTCATTGTGTTCATTCAGAAAAGGAAAAGGCCAGTAAATATGACACAGGTCCACTATGTGGCTCTTCCTGCAGCAGCTGAAAGCTAGAGGGAGAAGTGGAGAAGTCTTAGCTTTCAGAACCATCAGGCGGATCGGTTCCAGTTAATTTGTTGCAGCGCCAATCACTTTCCTTGTCCACCATCCAATTCTTTCTGCTAGTCAGCTGCCCAGGCCCAAAGCCCATACAAGAGAATCAGCAGCCCTGCATAGTTATATGTCCTCATCTCTGACTGCTGCCTCAGCAATAGCACGGTTGATATGCATGTAGCATTACATATAATTAAATACATTCAGAGAACTCATGCTGCCACATAAGCTCAATACATAAAATGAGCCAAGTGTACAAAAAAAAAACAAAACAAAAACAAAAACCCAAACAAAATGTAAACAGTTCCAACGTGGAAGATGCTACTGGTCCCCCTAAGCAAGGGGCATGGAATGAGACCAGTCTTCGATTAGGTGAGAAGTTCCTAGCACAGAGGCCTCACATCCTGTTTCTGGGCTTATCACAGCTTTACTCCATTGCTTTTAGTGTTAAACACATTCACAGAATGAAGACCGGACAATTAACATCCAGGGAGTTATACCCCAAAAATGTAGTCCAAATGTCCAGCAATAGCATGACATCCACTTCTCATCACCGCGAAGTAACACCCAGTGAGCGCTTTATGTTCTCGTACACAACATAGCTGATGCTGACGGCTGGGATCACCTTCATGAAATTGGGGGCCAGACCCCGGTACAGTCCAATAGCTCCTTCAGTCTGTATAATATGTTTGAAGAGACTGCTCATAGTCGGCTGTGGAGCTCCTTCAATGGAAGCTGCAGAGGAAAAAAAAAAAAAAATAATAATAAAAATATATATATATATATATATATATATATATATATATATATATATATATATATATATATATATATATATATATATATATATATATATATATATATATATATATATATATATATATATATATATATATATATATATATATATATATAAATTAACAAGGTTTCCCTACAAAAATGACTGCATATATGAGTAATGTAAAAACTCCACATTTCCAAACAAATCTTTGTCACCAGTTAAAATTACTTATTAAAAAGAAAAACACGCACACGACCCCTGATATATAGGGTGTGCACGCCTGTATCATTAGCTTGGACATATGCAGAGGTTCCTACACATACAAATCCTGACAGATCAACAAGTGTACTCACCCTGTGCCTGCATGCGTGTCCTGACCAGAGCTAGGGGATAGCTGGCGAGCTGCCCACATGTACTGGATATGGTCCCGCAGGCCAGTAACACAAAGACACCAGGGTCTGCACTGCTTGTGGCATAACGACTTAGCCAGGCATTCTTCAAAGTCTTCAGAAAAAGAAAGATGAAAAAAAAAAAAAAAAATGGATTAGAAGAAACTTTCTACAAACACTGCCTAGAAAAGGTTTAATTAAAGCAGATGATTATAAAAGGAGTGTTTTACTAACATTACTAAATAAAGGGAAAAGCTGGGCATTTCTACAAGTACGGTCATAATAATGTTGGTATTGAACAATGTATAGGTAAATAGTTAAGCAAATAGCCAAAGCCTGGATTCACCTGTGCAAAATCCCAAAAATTGCAGATACAGTGCCTTGAAAAAGTATTCACACCCCTTGAACATTTTCCACATTGTCATGTTACAACCAAAAATATAAAATTTGGGATTTTATGCAATAACCAACACAAAGTGGCACATCATTGTGAAGTGGAATCAAAATGAATGGTTTACAATTTTTTTTTTTACAAATAAATATCTGAAAAGTGTGGCTTGCATTTGTATTCAGCCCCCTTTACTCTGATACCCCTAACTACAATCTAACCAACTGCCTTCAGAAGTCACCCAGTTACTAAATAGAGCCCATCTGTGTGTAATTTAAAGCGGAGTTCCACCCTAAAGTGGAACTTCCGCTCATCGGATTCCTCCCCCCCTCCGGTGTCACAATTGGCACCTTTCAGGGGGGAGGGGGGTGCAGATACCTGTATAATGCAGGTATCTGCACCCACTTCCGGGTACAGCTAGCCGCAGCTAGCCGCAGACTCCCCGCCCACCCCCGTTGTGTTGTGGGAAATACACAGTTCCCACAACACAACGGGGACCAGTGAAGACGCGCAGCGCGACTCGCGCATGCGCAGTAGGGAACCGGGCAGTGAAGCGGCAACGCTTCGCTTCCTGATGCCCTCAGTGTGAATGGCGGCGGCAGCACCCGAGGATCGAGGGACGGCTCGGTCTCGGGTGCCGACATCGCTGGACCCCGGGACAGGTAAGTGTCCTTATTTTAAAAGTCAGCAGCTGCAGTATTTGCAGCTGCTGACATCTAATTTTTTTTTTTTTTGGTGAAACACCACTTTAATATCAGTATAAATACTGTGCTGTGAAGCCCTCAGGGGTTTGTTAGAGAACCTTAGTGAACAAACCACATCGTGAAGGCAAAGAAACAGACCAGACGGGAATAAAGGAGAAGTTTAAAGCAGGGTTAGGTTATAATAAAATATCCTAAGCTTTGAACATCTCACGGAGCACTGTTCAATCCATCATCCGAAAATGGAAAGAGTATGGCACAACTGCAAACCTACCAAGACATGGCCGTCCACCTAAACTGACAGGCCGGGTGGTGGCATTTTGTCATGGGGATGCTTTTCTTCAGCAAGGACAGGGAAGCTGGTCAGAGTTGACAGTAAGATGGATGGAGCCAAATACAGGGCAAGCTTAAAAAAAACCTGTCTGCAAAAGATTTGAGACTGGAGCGGAGGTTCAACTTCCAGCAGGACGACGGCCCTAAACATACAGCCAGAGCTACAAGGGATCTCCAAACTACGGCCCTCTAGCTCAGTCTCTCAACTCCAGTCCTCAAGGCCCCCCAACAGGTCATGTTTTCAGGCTCACCATTATTTTACACAAGTGATTTGATCAGTTTCACTGCCTTAGTAATTACCACAGCCGTTTCATCTGAAAACATGACCTGTTGGGGCACCTTGAGGGCTGGAGTTGAGAAACGCTGCTCTAGCTGTTGTGGAACTATATGTCCCATGAGGTATTGTAAACCTTTGACATTCATAAACATGACTAGGCATGATGGGAGTAGTTCCTGAACTGGAGGGCCATAGTTTGGAGACCCCTGGTTTAGAATAAAGCATATTCATGTGTTAGACTGGCCCAGTCAAAATCCAGACCTAAATCCAATTGAGGATCTGTGGCTAGACTTGAAAATTGCTGTTGAGACGCTCTCCATACAATCTGACAGAGCTTGAGCTTTTTTCCAAAAAAGAATGGGCAAAAATGTCACTCTAGATGAGCAAAGCTCTTAGAGACATCCCCAAAAAGATTTGCAGCTGTAATTGCAGTGAAAGGAGGTTCTACAAAGTATTAACTCCGGGGGGCTGAATACAAATGCACACTTCACATAATAAACAAAAAATTAAAAAATTTAACATTTAATAATTTTACTTCCACTTCACAATTAGGTGCTACTTTGTGTTAGTCCATCACATAAAATCCTAATAAAAGACATTTACGTTTTTGGTTTCAACACGACAAAATGTGGAAAATTTTAAGGGGAATGAATACTTATTCAAGGCACTGTACATTTGCTCCTCTTACAGCCACATTATAAATATAGGGCCTTAGTGGCTTACCTCATATACTGCCAAGTCAATGCCAGCATAAGGAATAATCCCCAGCATGTTGGGAACATATCCCTTGTAGAAAGCAGACATCCCTTCCTTCAGCATAATTTTTTTGCCACAGTCCAACACCCCTTGATATTGTCCCGTATTCCTCAGAGCCATCCTGGTTTTCAAAACCTGCAACCATTAAGAAAAGTGCATAAGTGCCAAATTCACAACCACAGATTGGATCACAATTCCAGCAGCTCATGTCCTCACCTCCATGGGGTATATACTGCTCTGGGCAATCACTCCAGCTAGAGACCCGGCCACCAACCTCTCACGAATACCCAAGATCTCCTGGTCACTCCCAATGAAACGTTTAATCTGGAAAAAGCAGGTTAAAAAATAAGTCAGCGAAGTAAAAAAAACAAAAAAAAAAAACAAAAAAAAAAAAAAACACTTATTCTACCACACTTTCATGGCAATAGTAGATAGCTTGCCAACACTCTGTGTTCTCACACTATCCAAAATTAAATCAAATACTAGGTACCTACAAATTACTACTGTTCTACTTATACATGTGACAAAACTACGATCAGATTATGAGCATCTGAAAATAAACCAATTGTGATTTATCTACTCACTGTGTATAATGTGCCTAAATCAAACTGTACCACATCACCTTGCTTAAACACCTGTCTCCTTCATATGTACATTAGGGAAGTGCTTCAAAATTATAAATATACCTCAGTGCTTACTCAAGGATTTAAAAAAACTTAAAAAAAAAAAAAAAAAAACACAATAAAAACCCCACAACACACATGGATCTTTGCACAACGTATCACAGTATGGAAGGAGACAATTCCCCTGTATAGGTACTGGTAACATTGTACACGGATTCATGTGAGTTTAATAAAGTAGGTTTCTAAACAGTAAGCACTAAGCGCAGCACCCTCATTTTCTAAACATTGGAAGAATGCTCAAGTCTACACAAAACTGACTCAATCTGTCTGCACTCATTTATGACATTCTGTCAGCATTATTACATAGATCGTGACAAACTCACCTGTTCATAAGCCATGAACTTAATAGCAGACTCTGGAGCAATTTTAATGACATTAATGCCATTTCCCCGCCACAGTGAGCGGTAGCCTCCTTCACGGAGCATCTGCGCAAAGCCCCCTGCCATGGACATAGAGTTGCTGCGTGAAGCGTGGACCTGCAAGAGAAACATGAGGCATGTGCTCAGAAATCACTTCTAATCCCAGCACAATGGATACTGCTTTTTTTTTTTTGTGGAGGACTTTGTAATCTCAGCAGGAATGCATAATAACCCTCAGTACTTCATCTAAAGACATGTTGCTCAGCTGCTAGTGCGTCACTGCTATAATACACCTTTCAGAAAACCATGATTAACAACTAACACATGGACCTGGAGCTGGCGTTGATGGTAATAAGCCAATTACAAGTAAAAGCTACTCAGTCCACACACAGAGTTGAAAGAACTCCAACAAATCAAACACTAGTAAGCAAATTTTTTTTTACCAATTAAGAATTTTTTAAAATATAGCAGGTTTTTTCCCCCGCCAATCCTGGTTATGTCTTCCTTCTTATTTCTAACGCAAGCTTTAACTGATTAAAAACGCAGCACAGCAGATTAGGACAGCAACGACATAAGGCCTGTAAAGCCGTTCTGACTAAAAGGAAAGATCAAGCACAAGGATCCTACTGCACTAAAATACAGCCGCCACAAAGCTTCTCATATGATCTTTTCTACACAAATTTCAACCCCAAAAATGGCTGGATGCCAAAGAAAGAACCTGTACTGCTCTTTGGCACACAGTGAGCTAAAAGGCAGATGTCATTCATAATGTGCAGGACAAAGTTCAGCATTCCTGCATTGATCTGACCACGATTACACAATTCTTTGCCTTCGCGAACAAAATGCATCGAAAGTTGCGACAGAGCTTGCATCATTAACTATGTCAAAATACCTACATGTGTGGTGCTATTGCCCCATAAATTCTACTAACCTGCATGATAACCTTCAGCCGATCTAGGGGAGCCGTACATGTCCGGGACACAGCGCCAGCCCCGCCACCAGCCACAAGATGCCTCCACCACATTCCAGTTTGTTTCTCCTCCACGGTAAACTCATCAGGCACAAGAAGGTTTTCTCCAACGTCAAAGATCTGCAAAGGGAGCAGAGTGATGGAATCAGTGTTGGCACTATCCAGCCAGTATGTATAAACCATGCTCTACCCTAGGCAGCTTTAGAGCTGCCGGTCATGCCTGTTCCCTACAAGTACTTTAGCCGAGACTGGTAAATTTTTTTGCAGAAGGATATGTAAAAAGGGAAGCACATCCGGCTCCTATAGCTTCGGGCTGCAGGGGGGTGGAACAAACCAGCACAGGCCGAGTTGGACCAGTCATACTCTGCATGCAATTTGGTGCCGGAGTTTTAGGTTTTGCCCACTTAATAGCAGATACAGCAAGTTTGACAAGACATGGGCTCCTCAGACCTGCATCCAGGTCCTCTGAAGGATGCCAGTTACATTTCTAATAAACCACAAAATGCCATATAGGTGAACAAGGAACAGCATTCGGTTGTTACTGCACAGGAATAAGTTTATTAGACCATGGTCCACTAATCACTAGAAACAGCTGGGAACCCATTTTACCAAAAACTCGTCTCCTTGGCTTGGCTGACAGCTTGGTCATACAAGACATGGCGTCTTCCTGAACCCTAAAGCCCAGACTAATACCCCTAAAATAGTCAAGCCCTGCTTATGTTGAGCATTCTGCCACACACTTAATGCCATTTGACAGTATGAAAAGCATTTTAATACCAGGTCAAAGTGTGCAGTGACAAGGCAGTACAGTAATTTGCACTTACTGTAGAGTGTTTCCAGTAAAGGATGATTTCAGGAATGTTGTCAGCAGGATGTAAGAGATGGTAATCTCTCCACTCATTCCAGTCTATAGTCATTGTACCATTTTTATCCATGCTGAAAGACAAAAAAGGCCAAGGCATGGAGGTCAGTGATTTCTAAGAACACCACAAACGCAGGCAACCATGCACAAGCACAGCAAGTCACAAGACACAGTGGGAAGGGTACAAGAGGACAACATACTTACTGGGCGACAGGGCCCCATTGGTGGCCCGTCCTAATTCTGACAGCCACACAGACAGAAGCAAAAGGAAAGACAGCACAGAAAAAACAGTTACTCCCTACCAGAAAGTATTAGTGAGCAACTCTGGGATTACTACATTGTTATATTGTATATATATATATATATATATATATATATATATATATATATATATATATATATATATATATATATATATATATGGGGGGGGGGGGGGGGGGGGAATATTGTCCAGAAGAGAAACACGAGAAGGGAGGAGTCTACACAATATAGGACAGACTACAGAACTTGAAGATAAACTTGGTTGTAATTCGGTATATCTTGTGTACTCACCGTTTAAGGATTTTCTCTGCCTGCTGCTCGGAGATATTCACACCAAGGTCACGGAGAGATTGCATTATTTCTTGCACATCAATGCGACCTAGAAGAGGAGCAAAAAAAAAAAAAAATAAAAATCCTGTTTTAAGATCAAAAGGGGAGAAAAAAAACCCACCACCATGTCTGAGCAGATGGTGGCAAAGGGATCATAACCTCATTGACCACCTGGCCTTGCTCTGACTTAAGTCTGAGACGGCCGACGTTCATAAGCGGACATGTTGAGGAGCCCACTGAAATATTAAACTGCCAGATTGTGATTTACAACTTCAATGGATGAGGTTATTATCAGTATATTTGAAAAAGTATTTGTACTCAAGAATGATATGCATTTAATAATAGCACAGAAAACAAAGCAATGCCATCTTAGCTTGGCCGAAGACTTGACAAAAATCAATTCAATACTTGCAACTAGGATGACTAAATGTAAACTTCAGCAGCCAGTAAGCTTGATCTAGGTGTAATAAGGCTCTTTGGGGGGCCAGGGTTCAGACACCATATTTTGTGCCAGTAGTATTTCATAGTCGCAATGGCTGCTGATGTTACACACACACACTAAACCTATTTATAAAAAACGGAGGAGAACTCCTTGGCAAGTGAGGTTAGAAGAGCAGCTGCCTCACCATTATGGGTCTGCCTCTGGTGATCCCTCAGTAAGACAACCTGCATTACTTACCATCATTCTTTTTATCCAGACTGCGGAAGACCAATCTGAGCTTCTTCTCATGGTCACGAAGGTAGTGCACAAACTCCTCAAAGTCTAGCTGCCCATCCTGGTCCTTATCTCCAGCTTTCACTATTTTCTGTTACAGAAGAAAAGGAGAAACAGATTTGCACGGTCATTCTGTATGTATGATCATCAACTGGCATGCTGCCTCTGGAAAGTGCAGGATAGAACTAGAAAGGGCATAAGCTGCCACTTTACAGAAACAGTCTACAAAAGAGAAATCATTTATCTGGGGCATACAGAAACAGAACACACCTCAGGGAAGCCAACACTATGCAAACTTGACTTAAAAAGGTTAGACAGATTATAACAATGATGGAAAGGTGTGTCCCCCCCCAAAATTGGACATATGATTTTAACTGGCTAGGTGAGAAGCCATTGTACACACTGCAGGCTGATGGGTTAATCGGCACCAATTGCAATGCCACCAGAGGATGAGCGAGATCAGCAGAGAGATTTACAGTGACCTTTGTAAACTGTCTGAGCTGCAGTCACAGGACTCCATCAGGACAGGGAGTGCTGACAGCTAAAGATAGCTGGGTGTGTGACATTACATGCTGGCCAGCGGGCACACAGTTTACCTTAAGCAAATTCTATAATCATGAATGGGGATAATGTTACAGATTCATGAAGATTGTTAAACTACATTATGTCAAACACATACCAAAAGACACCAAGTACATTATATACATTAAAAAAAAAAAAAAAAAAAAAAGAAAAAGTAAATTGAATAAATCAGAGCAGGTAAGAAATAACACCAAAAATATAAATGCTTTCCAATTGTAGCAAAATGTACAGATTCCTCTACTGGAAAATACCTGCTAACTTCATGGTTGTAGATTACAGTCTAGCCCTGAACCCTGCACACCTTTACCAATTGTCAAGCAAATGATCACATCAACCATAGACACTGAAGCACTCCAAACTACTGAAGGGTCAGAATCTCAAGCAGCAATACATACACCCCAATACATACAGGGTTTTAGCAAATTCTAAATTAAAAATCTGATGCAGTATTTTAGCTTTTATAGGAGCCAAATCAGCATGGTCAACATTTGCACAAAATAAAATTGTACAAGGAGTACATATGAAATAGGTGTCCAAATCAAGTGCTACTTCATAAAAACTGGCACCTATTATGAACCGATAAAAAAAACTAATCATTTACCAAACCTACACAACCCCTCTCCAATTTGAAACAACTTCAGGTATTGGTATGGAGAGCTATGACCATGTAACAGAATAAAAAAAAAAAAAAGTATGAAAAGTAAAAAAAAGTGTGGGTATTTATAAAAAAACAAAAAAAAAACCCCAAGGACTAGGATTTTTCAATGTTAGCTCTACAAGAGATCTTGTGAAATACACCTGCACCATTCATTACATGAGCTAGACAAAACTACATCCAATGTAAAAGCAGCCATAAGCTCACCTGTCTCCACTGCCTGTAAGTTGTAAACTCCTGAGATGGAATAAAAAGGCTTAGCCTGAAAACGGACTTCAGCTCTGAAGGTAATCCATTGGACTCAAAGTACTGAAACTCTGCCTGCGACTGATCCGGAACGGGCACATACAAGCACAGACAAAGCATCTTGGAGATGCCTACACCTGCGTCAGCTCTTTGGACTTCTCTACAGCTCCACGCTTTCTCTACAGTAAGTGCTGAAACCGGCAGGTTGCAAGACTAGGTGCCTGTGCTCAGCTTCTATTGGCCGATACAGACCAGCCCCCTCCCATTGAAGTCTGCCTAACTGGCAGAACCAGCCTTCTACAGCCGACCAATCCCAGAGGAGCGAGGTCACTGAATGGGACAAAGGATTCTCCAGCCGCATAAATTGACACATTAACTCCCTGGAATGCTGCTATGGGACAACAGCTGACAAGATTATCAGGGCAAAGGGAAAGAAGACCCCCTGGTTACAAACTATAGAACACATCACAAGGTGGATTGCTTGAAATGTTGTGTATATTCAGAAGCACAATTACATGGAAAGACCTGACACTTGTTTACATATATAAATAGATCTTGTATTTGAGCTTTGTTATAATAAGCCTGTGCTCATATGTTCAATACAAAAAAAAAAAAAGAAAAAAAAAGGAAAAGTACTAAAAAAAAAAAAAATAGAAAGGCTGCACAAAAAGGAGGACACAATACCTCCCCATAATACATCTAAATGCAAACATTTAAAATGTGTTTGTTTATTGTCCATATTTTCTATACATGTCTACCAGTAAATAAAATCTTCCCTGCATCGCTGACATAAGTATTGAGGCTCAGAAACAGCCAATTGGCAGAGGGGGTTGCCAGCGGCAGCCTACTTTTTGGAGCAGCTTTTCCTTAAAACGTATCT
This sequence comes from Lithobates septentrionalis, assembly GCA_037952835.1. NCBI lineage: Eukaryota > Metazoa > Chordata > Amphibia > Anura > Ranidae > Lithobates > Lithobates septentrionalis. The sequence goes on along the minus strand of JBBDGP010000568.1, from coordinate 1,310,404 downwards.
TTAGGGGTTGGTTTACTAAAACTGGAGTGAGCAAAATCTGGCACAGCTCTGCATAGAAACCAATCGGCTTCCAGATCTTTTTTTGTCAAACCACACGCACCTGGAAGCCGATTGGCTTTTATGCAGGGCTGCACCAGATTTTGCACTCTCCAGTGTTAGTGAATCAACCCCTTAGTCTCTTTATTAAGGTGTATTTGAATCCTCTCCCTCTTAACCACTTCCCGCCCACCATCATACAACGTCCTTGACTTTGTGCAGGTATATCTGAATGATGCCTGCCGCTACAGCCATCATTCAGATATACCTGCACAAAGTCAAGGACGTCGTATGATGTACTGGGTACAAATGTGGGTGCAAGTTAATGGATGCAAATGTACTGGGTGCTGACAAAGAATAGCCATACTATGCAAATGCACTTGAACCAGGCATAAGGACCTACAACTGCATCAAGTGCGCATGCATGAGGGTACAGACTAAAGCAAAGCTAGGACCTATAAACACCTACTTGCCATGGGCACACCAACCAGTATGACTGCACAGAAAAGTTTTATTTTGAGCGAATTCGTTTTTATGCAGAAAAGGAAACATTTACCGGACTTGTAACATACATTAAATACGTAGAGAAATTCTGAACACATTTAAAAAGGAAAAAGCCTACGTTTTACTGGAGAAGGGTGCTTTCCAGCATCCCAGCTTGGCTAAAGTCCATAGAAAAACCCAACACCACCCCCCTCTTCCTTCCCAAACTTGGAGGATCTCTTACCGGCCATGAAAACTCCCTGAAGTAGGGAACAAGCAGCTTCTTACAATTAGGCTTTACTGCTGTGCAAGTTCAAACTACACATTTAGTAGTACATTATTGGCTTAAAACAGATTCAAGTATATACAATCAGCTTAAGAAGCCATTCTCAGTAACCCCGGAAATAGACTGAGGACACCAGTGCAAGTAAAGAAATAATCTTATGCAATTAAAAAGCAGGGTATTGGGGCTACTAAATCACGTAAGAGGTCAATTCAGGTGGTCATTGGTTTCATTATCTACCCTACCAATGTGATTTCTCTGCAGGTGCAACCAATATTGAGTACAACTCACAATGATACATCAAGTTTACTAATAGCAGTGAAAGGAAACACGGAAAGCTGGTCCCGTGTCAAGCATCTGTGCTGCACCAAGAACACAGGAGGTTGGCTGCTCAGCATGGGTGCCATTCAGGGAATTCTCTCCACCTCATCCAATCAGAATCCCTGAATGGCAACCGTGCTAAGCAGAGATCACTGCAGCAGCAGTGCTTACTACAATGATTGCCTGCTTCTAGCGGGTTCCTACAGGCGTGGTATATGCATAGTTATTTTGATCCAAGCTAAAAAAAACACCTCTGGTAATGCCTTTTGGTAGTTTTAAGGCCCTAGGGGCCTCTACAGTCTCTGACCACACCCCCCCTCCCGTGGCCACACCCCCCCTCCCGTGGCGGGGCTCCAGCCTCTATTCAGTTGTAATAGAACCATGTCTCTGGTGAAGATAAAATGTAAAGACTAGGTCCACCTTTGCAGGAAAAAAAAAAAAAGAAGAAAAGAAAGCTTGCAAAGCATCGCACCCGCAAATCAGTGGATTGCAGGAATCTGGGAGGGGTCCCATTTGCACAAAGCTATACCCTAAATATGGTGCAAAAGATAGACCGAGTATCACTAGCTCTGGCTGAACAGAGATGACATCACCAGGAGGAGGATGGGGGCCTGGGTACGGATGGTAGGCATGTCTAGCGAGTTTTGCAGCCATTTTGTATAAATTGTTTGGATGCCACACGCAGATAGGCGGATTTGACGCGAGAAAAGGATTCCCGATTCCACCTGATCGCCAACCGAATGTTTTTTTTCTGGTATTCATCCATGTAGATTGAGGTTTGTTAGCCTGATCTAGTCGCTGTTTTAATGAAAAATGTATGATGCATGTAGCTGAGAGAGATTGCCTTGGTCCCAGATTGAGCCCTTTGCTTGCCTGTATCTGGCCCTTGGGGCATTATTCCACTAACTGACACCAATGATGGGGCACCATTTCTCTCATTAAAAACCAATGGTGGACATGGACGCTGGGGCTTTTTTTTTTTTTTTTTTTTTTTTTTTTTACACACACTCACTAGCCACAGTACAGCCCCCCCTACAGCCTGAATGACAGTATATTGGACACTTGCTTAGAAAGTTTAGAGAGCCCTGTCTAGATAAAGAAACTGTGGGGAGGCATTTACCAAAATGTACTGTTTTATATGTTTATAAGATGCATCCTTTAATATGAAACCTGAAGTGATCCAAATGAAAAGAACAATAATGACCTTGCCCTAAAACTTCTTTGCATGCACGGGATTCCTGCTTTTCATATAGTTATCAGCTCTTGGTACTACAGTACGTGCGGCTGTTACTCCTGCATCTTACCGCGATCCATTGCGGTGATGGGTCACTTCCTTACCAATTATTTTAACCCAATAAATGCTACACCATTGTGCCGTTGGCCAATTCACTTGAATGGGTTCATTTGGCAGCGGTACCAACTACCAAATGCAACAGAGGGATCATCTTTAGCATAACCGCAAAGCAGCACATGTACCCCCCCCCCCTGCTCACAGAGGGGCAGCAAGCACTGCTACATGTCCAAACTTAGCCACAGAATATGCTTAACAGTTTATGTATAAGTGGTTGTGACTTGTTTGGGACAGCTGTTGCATAGTACAAGGCGGCCAGGTTTGTTTTAACTGTGCAGCAAAAACTGCAGGTAACAGGGGGTGTAAGAATAATTATCCAATCTGGAACCAGACCCATCACAAGGCAGGTAATCTAAATACAAGGACCTTCTATAAAAAGTACTGGAACAGACTGCAAATCATGGGACACAAGGATGGTTAATAATTGGGAGATAAAGCCTCTGATGCAAGCTAATGAAGATAAGACAAATGATAGATAAGAGATCAGATCCGCAACCACGGAGGTCAACGTGAGTTTGTCCTCTGCGTATTGCATCAATGCTGCTACCAAGAATGTTAAAGCCTGGCCAACAACCCCACACTGCCCGGTACATTCTGACCATGACCAAAAAAAAAAAAAAAAAAAAAAAGGCTCAAAGTTACAAAACACTCCTTTATATTACTGCAAAAATGCCCACCATGTTCCGAAAATGCCTCTGGTCCTACTGTTTTTCTGTTACTGACCCAAAACAAGCATGCAGTGAAGTTAGATAAATTAGAATTAAGAATATCAATGATAATTAGGGTTGTCCCGATACTAATATCGGTATCGGCACCGATACCGAGCATTTGCCCAAGTACTTGTACTCGGGCAAATGCTCCCGATGCTTCACCCGATACCTGAAAGTCAGCGGTGATCGGCGTGTGGGGGAGCTTCTCCCCCCGCCGGCTTTCAGCTGCTTTAGTGACATACAGCGGTGATCGGTGCTTGTAACTCCCCAACACACGATCACCGCTGACTGTCACCTCATCCTCCTCAGTCCCCCCCCTCCACTCCTCTGTCCCCCCCCCTCCACTCCTCTGTCCCCCCCTCCACTCCTGTCCCCCCCTCCACATCCTCTGTCCCCCCCCTCCACTCCTCTGTCCCCATCCTCCGTCCCCATCCTCCGTCCCCATCCTCCGTCCCCATCCTCCGTCCCCATCCTCCGTCCCCATCCTCCGTCCCGGCTTTCCGCTGTCCCCCTCTCTCTTCCTCTGTCCCCTCCGTTCTGCTGTCTCTCTGTGCTGTGTGAATGGATAGAGTCAGCTGACTCTGTCCATTCACATAACTGAAACATTGTAATCTTCTGTGATTACGATGTGTCAGTTTATGAATGGAGAGGAGCCGCTGTCTTCTCTCCATTCATTCTCAGTGCAGCTGACGCTGCAGAGAAAGGGACTGGGGAATCTCTATCCTCGGTCTCTTTCTCTGTCTCAAAGGGGAGATATCAGAGGTCTGTTAAGACCCCTGATATCTCACCAAAGCCCCCCAACAGGGCTGATTAAAAAAAAAAAAAAAAAAAAAACAAACAAACACATAGTGCAATAAAGAATAAAAAAAAAATAATAAATGTAAATGGGAAAGAAAAAAAAAACAAAAAAAAAAAACCCAGACACCGTTTACTCCCCCCCCCTAAAAAAAAAAAAACAAAACAAAAAAAAAAAAAAAAACAGTCAAGTGACATTAAAAAAAAGTATTGGTAATCGGTATCGGCGAGTACTTGAAAAAAAAAAGTATCGGTACTTGTACTCGGTCCTAAAAAAGTGGTATCGGGACAACCCTAATGATAATATATGTAACATGCCCTAGATTTTTTTTTTTTTTAAAGTACAGAAATATACTGACAGAAGTCCCACTAAAAATACTGAACCATCCAGGCTAAATACCTATATGTAGGAAACCTATTCAACAGCAGCCCGATATCCACCTTCTCAGGATCCAGGACTAATCAGTGACAGCCATTGGGCTTCACTGGTAGCTCAGTAGCTGCTTATTCAGGACATTCACCTCTGAAAGGTGTCAGAATAGTTTAGGCTTAGCTACAGTGAATCGAGTCACATGTGACCTTGTTCAGAATAAATCATTCCTCAGCTACAAGTCTCTCACATACAAACTGCACAACGACATCTGAGTGGGCAATTTCCACTGCAGGTCCACACCTGTTCCCACAGTTACCTGCACAGAAAAACACGATGAATGCGCGCGGGTGCCAATAATCCTAACAGCACGCAGCATGCACTGGAAATCACACCCGCAATGCACATGCAGTTCCCGTGCGGGCTGCAATTCCAGAAATGGCACAGGGACGCTTTCCGTGCATTTCAGGAGGCACGGCAGCCCACTCTAATAGGCTGCCTTGCCCACGCAAAACATGGCTAATAAAATGTGAACTTGCTCATAACTCAATTTATATGGCAACTAAAGCAGCCCAAAACTGACAATGCAAGTTAAAGCACATGCTGCATTTATGTAGTACAAGCACAAAAGACATCCTTAAAAGCAGGACAGAAAAATAGAGGAACTGACCTGCCCAGGCAGACTCTTATGTTAGTGTTTAATGCAATTCAAGGACGGCTATGGGATGCAATTAAGAGAGCATACTGCAGCAAAATATAGAGGACAAATATAAAAAGCCATTAGTGTCAGAAGGCAAGACAATTGCCTGACTCAAAGTTTGCCCAGCCCACTGAATAAAAGCAGGTTTATGAATTACTTCATATAACTATTAGACATGCAAGGTGAATACATTAAAGGAAAAACGTCATGAGCAACACATGCTAAACCATTGATAAAACCTCAGAAAAAGCATGCAGCCAGTGAAGTCCGAACTCTGGAGCTGCATCATTGTTCCAAGTCAATGATTTAAAATGGTACCAACACGAGGAGTTATTAGGAAAGAGGAAGCAGGAGGTCAGCAATGGTAGCTCTTATGACATGTTCCCTTTAAATCAGATTCATTTCTGCAATTAAACCTCTTTCGATGTGGTCCAGGAACTAAAAATTCCAAGCCCTGTATAGACGGCAGCAGGTACACCCCGAGCAATAATTCCATTCCCAATTCAAAGTCACTCAGTTTTGCAGTCTTGTGACTTTCCACACTCCTCTGCTGAGTGGCATCCACTGACATGCTATGATGGTTCATGGACAAGAAAACTTTACCTGCTGCAGCTCCTTCCAGGGTGCCACCACCATCAGGACAATCTGGCCCTCAGCATCACTCTGTTCCTTCACATCTGTCCCCTCCGTAATAGAGGGACCATTTACATTATCACCATCAGAGCCTTTGCAGGCTATCCAGGGAATATACGTGCCTAAAAACTCCCAGACTGATTTCAGCATCCTTCCTTTTGTTAGCAAAGAAGAAATGTGAAGATTGAGGAAAGAAAACTCAAATACACCCTTTTAAGACCTGGATGGTTCTCTGCAACAAAGGCTGCTTCAATGAGACAGCAAAAAAGCAGAACACTGGAATTAGGAGCAGGAATATAGCTGTACAGCAAGCATCATGCAATACAGTTTAACACCTGGAGTCTGCCTTGCCCTCACTCTGCAAATGTTCACACCAAAAATACTGAAGCCGGCTGCTCTGACTCTGCATTCACACTGCAGCAGGGTACAGCCAATCACAGCTGAGGACATTAACACACTCTAAAGTCAGACCAGTCAGCATCCAGCAAGCCAGAAGGAAATTCCAGCATCACTCATGGTCCAAGAGGAGGAAACTGCAGCTTCAGGGTGATCTATACAGCATCCTGTGCTACAGAGATGACACAGCTTTTCTTAAAGTGGAACTCATTCCCTATAGATGTTTATCTTATATAAAATACATAAAAGAGAAGCTTAAAGTAAATGCTGTCAATGTGTTTAGGTTTTAAAACCCCTTTAACAAAATTTGATACTTGTGATGAGGTAAAAAAGGCATGTGATGGGAAAAGTGTTACTACTTTTTATTAGGAAAATCAGGAACCACCGACATCCACCTCCATAACTGGGTTGCCGAGATGTCCACCCTGGCAGCCAGTCCAGCAATCTGGGGATTTGAAATCCCCCCGCTCTTCTCAATGCAGTGCTTCCAGGATACACCAGATAGATTCTGGTTGGTCAGCGCCATCACAGCGACTCAATCTGGCCCATTCTGGAAGCACTGCATGGGGAAGAGAAGATGATTTCAATCTATGAACCAGCTGCTGAGGTGCTCACTGCTCACCATTCCTGGAGATTAGAGAGATTTTTTTTTTCCTCAGCACCTACTTCATATCTGCTGTATTCATTTTTCACTTCCTCCTCCCTGGCCGCGGCCCATCGCATCATTTCCTGTTTGCAATGCCTTCTGGGAAGGGGCGGTAACTTCCTCTGACACTGCCGTTGCTATGGAAACCTGACCTGAAACCTATTACACTGCTTGTGCTGCACTGAGCATGTGCGAGATCTGCAAGGATGAGATCCAGGAAGAAATACAGTCTGGCTTCAGATGCCTACACTTAAGATGGCCACAGCCTGCTGCAAGTTTATAAAATACCAAACTACTGCTATAAACTAACAAAACAGACCTTAGTTTACAGACTAACTTTACTAGAATACATTAAGCTTGTGTATTATAGGGGTATCTTTATTTAAAAATTGTCATTTCGGCTGGAACACCACTTTGAGAGAAAGTAAAAGGTTTTTTTTTTTGCAGATTCATACTTGCCTAGGTGGATGCAGCATGGGTCCGATGCTACATCTGTCCCAACACCTCTAACCGAGCGATTGAACACTGCCGATCACTCGGTTGTCAGAGCTCCCCGAGTAGAGCTCACTGGAGCACTGAGCTGTGGAGGGACCGGTTCAGTCTGACACTGCTACACTGATCTCGGTAAAGAGCCTCCGACGGAGACTCTTTACCACGTGATCAGCTGTGTCGAATCAGGGCTGATCACGATGTAAAAACAGGAAAAGCCGTTGATTGGCTTTTCCTCACTCGCGTCTGACAGATGCGAGTAGGGGAGAGCTGATCGGCGGCTGTCCCGACAAGGGGGGGGGGGGGGGGGGTCTGTGCTGATTGTTCATCAACACAGCCCCCCCTCGGATGCCCACACTGGACCAGAGAAGCACCCAACATGTGGATAGCCAGGTACATCCCCATGGCCATCCACATGTGCAAGTGAATGCACAACATATGCCAATCAGTGCACACAAATGGGCACTGACTGGCATCTCTATGGCACAAATAAAATCAGTGATGCCCAGCTATATCCGTGCCAGTCATTGAAGAAAACATACTTATTTACAAAATTTAACAGAAACAAAAAAAAAAAAAAAAAAAAAAGAGCTTTTTTTTAAACTGTCTTTTTTCGCAATAAAAAAATAAAAAAAAAATAAAGACACCACAATCGCAGAGGTGATCAAATACCACCAAAAGAAAGCTCTATTTGTGGCCCTTTGCTTGCTTTTATCTGGCCCCTGAGGCACCATTTTATCCGCTGATAACAATGGGGCATAATTCCCCCACCCTCCCCGCTGACACCAACAATGGGGCCCACCGACACCAGTGATGGAAGACATCTCGGCCCACCGACACCAGTGATGGAAGACATCTCGGCCCACCGACACCAGTGATGGAAGACATCTCGGCCCACCGACACCAGTGATGGAAGACATCTCGGCCCACCGACACCAGTGATGGAAGACATCTCGGCCCACCGACACCAGTGATGGAAGACATCTCGGCCCACCGACACCAGTGATGGAAGACATCTCGGCCCACCGACACCAACAATGGGGCATAATTACTCCCAATGAAACAATGGGGCATTATTTTTTTCCCCCACTGACGTCAGGACCTTTTCTACTCCCAATGGCGATGGTCCGGCCCCCTAAAATCTGAAAGACAGTAACCTGACCCTTTGATTGGATAGTTTGGAGACCACTGCTCTAGAAAAATCATTTTCACAAAATACATTCTTAAAGCCTTGATTAGAAATAGGATGCAATATCTAGCACCAAACAGTGTGATGGATCCTAGCAACCAGCTGTCTAGCCAAAAGCTGAAATCTACATGAATAACTGGCACGACTCTTTTCCTATACTTGTATAAATGAGGCCCAGCGTTTCCCTTTCAGGAAGCCAGTCCTCTCAAAAGGAGCTAGAAACAGATCGGCCACTTGCCAAGTCGCAGTGACATTCAAAGAATTCAGTTACAATCAGCCTCTAAAAAAGGTAGAGGATGCAGCTAAAGCCAAGTTCTCTCTTCACAAAATGCAATAATCTACTTTATTACAAAATAACCCAATGTATTTAAAGCCAAAAACTAGTAAGAAATGGTTAAAACCTGATGGTTTTAATTTTTTTTTGGTAATTTGTGTCCCATTAAGGAGATTTTCCTTCACTTCCTGCTCTGCAAACAGGATGCAGGATGAAATCTCTCCAAAGACCGACAAGTCCCCTCCTAGATAGCTTTTTCAGGGACAAGCGATTCCATTGGAAGATCTCCCCTGTTCTTGTGGCTTGATCCCGAGCTGGGCTGTGTGCCACCATTACATACCACAGCGTGGCTTGGCCACAAACCTCCATCCACCTCATAGGATTTGATCGACAGCAGGAAGAGCCAATGGCTCCCACTGCTGCCTCCATGTCCTGTGAGGAGATGAGAAGTAGCAATGCCGCTCTCGGGCACGGTGTTGAATTGAGATTGGGCTCAGGTAAATATTTAGGGGGCTGCAGGAGAGCCGTTTATAAAAGGTTTAGCACCTAAAAGAAAAAAAACAAAAACAAAAACAAAAAAAAAAAAAAGTGCAGAGAGAGGAAGGGGGGGGGGGATTGGAATACAGCTCGCTGAATACTGATGCAACCTCTTCAAATTCCCTATGCCCTAATCCACCATGTTCTATGATTGATACTGAAACCACATGAAAAAAGCTGAATTTTTTTCATATTCTATTTTTTGGGAGACTGGAATAGCATGTTTGGTGAATTAGTTCTTGTTTCTTTAAAGTTTTTCTTGTTCAACTAATGGATTGTATGCTTTCAATGCATCCAGTTGCTCGAGGGAAGTCTCAGCAGCGGGGGCCATGCACCCGTCTCCTTGCACCGTGCAGTTATCTATATGGCATGCTGCGGTTCCACTCACTTATTATAGGCTGCCCGATGCAGCTCCTTGCTAGACCAAAAAGAAACTGCGGGATCACACTATGTGGCTCTCCAAATTATGGAGGCGATGGCCAGCCAACAAGAAAGCAGACTTGGATTGTACTCAGTACACCTTACACCTGCCCTGAAGGCACTGAAAACACACCCTCTTTTTAGGGACTGTGGGAATACAGCTTTAGGGAAAATATATGCTGGGCAAATGATGTGCATACAGACTACAAGTCAGTCATCTCATAAATGACCGAAGCGTGCCTGAGCATGCATCTTTATGTACTGTGCATTCCAAAAAAAAAAAAAAAAAGTCAAAGATATCCCAAGGTAATAAAGTACCCACATTCAAGCATTCTGGTCAGCAAAACTTTGCAAGTCTTCCTGGAGCCCTTTTTAAGGCCTGACAGTGTCGGAATTCTGCTTTGTCAATTAAACTTGCCATAGACTGATTTAAAATTAAAATTTAAATCAGTCTATGTGCAGTCTGGTTGTACTGGAGTCAATCGATTTCACTACAACCAGAACCAGCCTGTGTTTTTTTTTTTTGCCCGATGACTGCTGGTGGCTAAAGCCGCCAGCAGCGACCATTGTATTCTGTCGAGGAGGAAGGCTCTCTGTTGGCAGAACACAATAGCACTGTGGGGGGAAGGATTCCCAAATCAAGCAATTTTCTTTCCTTCAACCTGTGGTGCACAAGACATGGCCTCTGCCTTGGTCTTTCAGAACTATTCGGTTCTGAAAGAAAGCTTTCTGCATATCAAATATCTGTGCTTTACAGACAAATAAAGCATGGATGAAATGACAATTGAATTCAGAATGTTCTATCTACTGCCAAATGACCACCAACCCAAAGAACACAAACTGCTGAACAGATGGTTGTGAATAGAAAGGTGGAAAAGGGCAAGAAGAGCGTCGCGTGATGAGGAAATAGAGCATTGTATGTAAAGATCTTAAATGGATTAAAGAAATGATGGAAGTACAAAGCACATCAATAGGGCTTATCTACACACACTGATCTCATCTTAATATACAGCACCATACCAGCAAGATAATACAGGAGGACAGGAAAGTGACCTCCAGATGAAAGGAACTCCAAAAGAGTTTATATTAACCAAAATCTGATAGGGGGGGGGGGGATCCTCTTCATGGTGGGAGCCAATATAACACACAAAAAACAAACAATTAAGCCATTTCTGAACTCTTATGGGATAAACAACATCTTCAGGGCATGGTGTGCTTTGTCATGTCAGCAGATTTTATTGGAAAGTTTCCTGGCAAACAGTCATTCTTCACTGACTATGAAGCTGGCCATACATTATACAATTTTCTTGTTCAATTTCCTTCAGATTTATCTTTAGCTATGTAGTGCAAGGGCCTTTCTGATTGCATACAAATTGATAGTGTTTAGGTTTGACCTCATATTAGATGGTTTTTGGCAAGTTTAAACGTATAAAGTATGGCCAGCCTAATTCAGTGCATGCACTACTGTCACTGCTAGGTGCCAGTGATTAAACCATTCAATTAAAAGAGGTACAGAAATCTGGCCATTTATGAGCAGACTACATTTCTGTGCTAATCAAAATTAGTATAAGTGGACAAAAATGGATTGTAATCTCATACATAAAACAAAAATAAAGTTATAGTTGGTAGCTCAAACACTGTGCAGACGACTCCAGAACACCCCCTCAATAACTGACATACAAAATAAATAACGTAGCACAACTAATGATCAGCTCAATAGTAAAAAGTCCACTATAAGCAGTCCATAAATAGTAGTACAATCAAGTCAGTGAAAAAATGTCTAGCTCTTTCTAAGTGACGTAAGTGCTTCCAGTAAATGAGTGAATTGAATGCTCACCTTAAAAGAAAAAAGGTCAAACAACGCAACAACACATCCCAAGGCAATAACTGGAATAGCTCACTTTGATCATTCCTTCTAGGCGCCGCTCCCCCACCCCCACTTCAGGAACTACTTGCCCTCATACTGAAAAAAAAAAAGAAAAAAAAAAAAAAAAAAAGGCATGGGCATATACAGAATACAAAAGATAAATAGTTCTCTCCATATATAATTTACTCTCAGTGCATTAAAAACCACTTGCAGGAATATATAACTCAAAAATGCATGTGCTGATATACATCCACGTGTTTCCCCAGCACACCACATAGTAGTTCTCCAAGATGGCTGCAAGAGGAGGTCATGGGCTGGGCTCCGCCCCAATATGCATTACATTCAGTGATTGGACTTCCACAGTAAGACCCATTGAGGAAGTCCGATCAAAGGACGCAACGCGTATAGGAGGGGGAAAGCTATGTGTGGTGAGATGGGGAAACACCCTTTTTATGGAGGTCAAACACTGAGGTGAGCATTCAATTCACTTGTTCAGTGGAATCACACACACGACCCTATCAAAGAGATGGACATTTCACGTGTCACTGTGGCGATTTGATTATACTACCACTTTATGGACTGCGTATAGTGGACTTTTACAATTGAGACGATTAGTCGCGCTACACTATTTTGTACATTTCTGTGCTAAGGCATCTGGAAAGCATTTTATTTCATGTTAGATATAACTAAACAGTATACGTTAGTGAAAAATCCTCTTGGTTTTTGAGGTTTCAGAAAAATGCAAAACAGTTTGGTGTAAAATATTTATAGTCAAAATTATATTTCCACTATTTCAATAATATTTTGCCTACTCCTAGGTTCCAGGATGATGATATTTATGTTTTTGCATAGTAGGGGAGGTTGAAGACAATAGTCCATCCAGTTCAACTTGTGTAGGTGTACGTGTGTCAGTGTATAGAATTATTTCCCATATCCCCATATGGGGTATTCTTTAAGATGCACATCCAAGATTCTTTTAAAAATACCCATACTCCCCACCGCCAATTGAGTTCCATATTTTTTATCGCCCCGACAGTGAAATCCCCCTGCGCAACTTAAAGGTTAAACTGCTTCTCCTCCAATCTCATTGTGTGGCTCCGTGTCCTTACACTCCCTGAGACCGAATCGTTTTTTTTTTCCTATGCTGGTATCACCATTGAGATATTTGTAAATTGCTATCATGTTAACTTAGTGTGTGAACTTCCCCCACAAATCTCCTTGAATTCTGGATTCACCAAGCCCTGTTCACAATCACTGCTGCACCACATTTCAGAGCCTGCCATCTGAACTACAGACGTGCTGAATGGAGGAGTTTCAGGAGGCATAGTTAGTACAGGAATCACTGCCTGCAGGCAGCAAGGTACCATGGGATATGTAGTCCTTAGAAATCAAAAGTAAACAGCAGAGAAGCTGCAAAGCATGCTGGGAATCCAGGAAGTTGGGGAAAGACAGCCAGCAGATCTCATGACATGAAAAGGAGGAGTATTTTCAAGTAAGCTTATATTGGATTGTCAAATATTTCTATTATAAAATTAGGATGTGACCATAGACCGGTTACAAAAAATAAAAAAAAACCCTTTGAATGGGACAGCTATGTTCCACAAATGTAGGCTTTGCTTCTTGGTTTGCAGTCAAACTACAGTTCTAGTCTCTCCCTATACAGACTATTCATATATCAATATTTGTTCTACTATGTTCCAGTAGGGCTGGGGAAAAAAAAAAAAAAAAAAAAAAAAAAAAAAAAAAAAAAAGATTTACATCTTGAATCGAGTTTAGGTCAAATCTATTCAAAAATTTAAGCAAATTGATTTTTTTTCACCGCGCCTGTCCCGAGCGGCTGCGGGCAGGAGTTATTAGCCGAAGCCTCGCCTAAAAACTCCTGCCCGCAGCTCCTCGTGATCGGCACGGTGTCCACAAAAAAAAAAAGAAAAAACCCTTGATTCAAATCGTTAACCAAGTTTTTTTTTTTTTTTTGAAAAACTCCCAGCCCTATGTTCCAGTAAAAGAAGAAAAAAAAAAAAAAAGCCACCATGGTCAGATAGCGACTTATGTGATTGAGCCCATTTGTGTGCGCATAACAAAGCATCTTCCATCACAGTAAACAAACGAAACCCAGCAGGTGGGAGCAGGATGTCCTCAGCAGGTAACCACAGTCAGTGTAATTAGAGTTGCACATGAGCACAACCCATTGAGTTTCTTGTGACACCTACAGTATAGACTAGATCGCAGTCATGTTTTTACTCCTCACCAGAGATCAACATGCCTGCATTCAGCCCATTACTTTTAAAAATCACCAAATTGATGGTGTATAGCAGCATACCAAGTAGAAAGCAGTGTGCAGGAAAAAAAAAAAAAAAAAATTATATATAGTATATATAGTAACCGCTTAATGTCCCTTGGAATCCCTCACTATTCAGAGAAGAAAAAAAAAATAAAAAAAGTTTTGCCTTGTTATGCTTTAGGCCCCTTTCACACAGGCGGACTGTTCTGGTATACATGCAGAGCACTGAGCAAAACATACTACAAAAAGGTGCTACAGCAAGGGTAGGAGAATGGGTTACAACAAGGGCAACCAATAAATAACCTTTAGCGACAACTACACAGAGGAAATTATGGCAAACTAGACACAAGGGTCCCACATAAGGCCAATTACACAATCAAGCCATGGAAAGGGCCTTGTGCAATAAAAGATTGCCAAAATTATCACTAGTTAGACACAACTTCCTCTTAGAACTCTGGACCAACTCCAGTCCTCAAGGTGCCCCCAACAGGTCAAGTTTTCAGGATTTCCATCAGATGAAACAGCTGTGGTAATTACTAAGGCAGTGAAACAGATCAAATCACCTGTGCAAAATAACAGGAAGCCTGAAAACATGACCTGTTGGGGCGCCTTGAGGACTGGAGTTGAGAAAATGCTTTGAACTATAGATACCTGCATTCTGCTGCATGTATAGAAAGACTGTTTCAACAGGGTGGGAATGGGGGGGGGGGTGACTTATTAGCATTTCCTATGGTAATGAATGGAGTCATCTCCATGTTATTTCAGGCATCCCTGGAATTGGAGAGGCCCTGGGGCATCCTCACATCATGCCGTTAATTCTATTATTTAGGGAAAGGAGGCTATTAACATTACTTCACATGAGCCACACACACACACAAACTACACTGCTAGGCTCCAGGGGAAACAGACTTCTTGGTGATCAAGGTTTTCAGTGCAGCAACAAACTTAGGGGTCATGTACACGGGAAGTTGTTCAACCTCTCCTGAACAGCTAGAAACCGGCGTCTAAAAATGGCCATTTAGCCGCGTTTGAAAAAAAAAAAAAAAAGTTTCTCTTCAAAATAGCCAAAAATGCCTGTAAACAAAACGTGGCTAAATGGGAGTTACCGTGTTTGAAATGCCTCTAAACTCAGCTTCTGAAAGCATTTTTCTGGGTTCCAAAAAAAAAAAAAAAAGCCTCTAAACACAACTGCCTAGAAACAACTATAAAGGGCCCTGTGTACATGTACTGATAAGATAACAGAGAAGAGTTCAGGGGCAGCTGAAAAAAAATGCCCAACTGCTCCTAAACGTCCGTTTACCAGCAGCGGTGTGCCCAAGTCACTTTGATGCAAACATTTTTCCTGAGAGAGAATGGAATGTTTGACTCGCTGATATAGCAATGTTTACTTTGCATGTAACAAAGAACTGCATACTCCTATGACAGCTGATGTGTCAGCCGATATTTATCCAGCATCTGTCACTCTACAAACATCCATTCATTTAGGCCCTAGAAGCCGGTAAAACTGCTCAGGTAGAAAAGGAAGCAGCAATCCATCCAACAACCAGACTTTCACTACTGAATAAAAAGCTGAAACCTTCCTGGTAAGTTTGCATAAATCAGCACTGCTGTGTAAGTAATATGGGCAAAGTTATGACAGATAAAACCTCATGGGAACTGAATCAGAACAATGCAGGACTGCAGTGCTAAAAAAAAAAAAAAAAAAAAAAAAGGCCACATGAAATGAAGGCAAGAGATCTCTGTCCATTTATAAGGACTGTATAACAAATCTTCATAGCAACTAGATCACTTTCAACCTGAACTAGAGAAATATGGCTGCCATATGTGATATAGACATAGTATAATGTCTTTATATGCCCCCACATTAGATACCATTATAAAGTGTTTGTTATCCCAGCATTTCATATTCCTGATAAGTGCCTGCTGTACTATGTATTTGTAGGAGAAAGTATCCTGTTCTCTTTGTATTGCTTCCTTTCTGTGAAATCCCTGGGCTTTCCTATTAAAAACTGACTACATTAGGCATGAGAGCACAGCTTGGTCAGTTCTCTAGCTATGCTGAGAGCTCAGCCTGCTCTCCTCCAATGGTTGAGACTTGTCCCAACACACCCCCACTGCACAGCCATTCACTGGGAAGATCAGTATACTGTTGATTCTCCAACCCCCAGCTCGTATGCTGATAAGAACAGGAGGGAATGTGAAAGAAAAAAGAAAAAAGAAAAAAAAAAAAAAAAGGAGCAAGAAGAAAAAGAAAGAAGAGGAAGAAAGGAGGAAGGAAAAAAATGGAAGAAGAGAAAAGAAAGATTTTTTTTTACATCTATGCGCAAATGTTTTGCCTCCCCATTTTAAACTGAATGGATTGTTTTACAAGGCGATTTATTTATTTCAGGTACTTATATAGCGCAGTCAATTTAAACAGCGCTTTACATATACATTGTACATTCTCATCAGTCCCTACCCTCAAGAAGCTTACACTCTAAAAAAGGTACCCAACACACATTCATACATACACATACTAAAGACAAATTAGACAGGATCCAATTAACCTACAAGCATGTCTTTGGAGTGTGGGAGGAAACCGGTGTACCCAGAGGAAACCCACGCAGGCACAGGGAGAACATGCAAACTCTAGGCAGATTGTGTCGTGGTTGGGATTTAAACCAGGTGATCGTTTCCAATCACTTTAACAGAGGAGCAAGGAGCCTCTACTAGGAAGAATAAAGAAATAAGACGCATGTTGTATAAATATAAACTAAGACACTATGTCAGTCAGATTAGCTGCTATGGACAGTCATGCTTCCTTTGCCCCTGTGTACAAATAACCAAGTCTTTAATAAGCCGACTATCTTTGGATTTAATGAGCTTTCTCTAATGAAATAAACCTTACATCAGGTCCAATGTAAACCTTCAAGACTTCCAAGCCTTAAATGAGTCTTCCAACACCAAATTATGTCAATCCACAAGCGAAGAAATGGACAGCCATTAGTTAATGGAGCTTGGACATTGTTGAGGAAAACCTCTGAACCAAAGAACAGAAGTAGGCTTGTTTAGTCTACCAAGAGAAAACAAAACAAAAAAAAAAAAAAAAAAAACCCCTTCACACCACAACACTTCCAGTAATGTGTCTAGTTGTGGCCTTGCAGTCCTAGTGACTCATCCCTGTAGGAAGGAGGCGGCTGAAAGTCACATTCTATGAAACTATACTGATAAAATTCTCGTTTTGTTTATTAGACCAGTATTGATGTAATTACTTCTATAGACATACAAGAGGGGGGGTTGGGTGGTGTGTCAAATCCACCATACACTTGGCTAGTCAATGTTTGCTAATTAAACTGGTGCCACAAACCAGGATTAGAGGATTGAAATCACTAAGAAACAAAAGAAATAATCAGTGTTTCTATAGAAACCTTCCCAAAAGTCATCAAACACTTAGAAAATGAGTAAGCAAAGCCTTTGATATATTTTTAATCAATAGTATGTTTTACTTTGCATGTCATTATACAGTAACAGCAGGTTCAATGAAAACAAAAAAAAAAAAAAAAACTAACAGATTTTCCCATCCACACATTAAACCGATTCAGCCTCGGATTTTACCCCCTTCCTGACCAGACCACTTTTTGTGATTCGGCACTGCGTCGCTTTAACTGACAATTGCGCGGCCGTGCGATGTTGTACCCAAACAAAATTAATGTCCCCCCCCCCCCCCCCCAATAGAGCTTTTGGGTGGTATTTGATCACCTGCGGTTTTTATTTTTTGCGCTATAAAAAAAAAAAAATGTTTTGCTATAATAAATATCCCCCAAAAATATATATCAAAATTTCCTCAGTTTAGGCTGATATGTATTCATAATTTTTTTTCCTCAAAAAATATTGCAATAAGTGTATATTGATTTAAGAAAAAAAAAAAAAAAAAAAAAAAAAAAAAACAAAAAAACAAAAAAAAGGTATAGAGTCTACAAAATGGGGGATAATTTTATGGCATTAACAAAAAAAAAAAAAAGTAGTATTAGTAATGGTGGCGATCTGCAACTTTTATTGTGACTGCGACATTATGGCAGACATATCGGACACCATTGTCATTTATACAGCGATCAGTGCTATAAAAATGCACCGATTACTGTGCAAGACACTGGCAGGGAAGGGGTTAAACACTAGTGGGTGATGAAAGGGTTAGGTGTGTCCTAGGGAGTGATATGGGCTACAACTCGCATGACAGCGATCACTGCAGTGATCTGTCATGTCACAAGGCAGAACAGGGAAATGCCTTGCTTAAATCTCCCCATTCTGCGTCTCCGTGACACGAACGCCGGCAGACATCGAGTCAGTGGGTCCCGCGGGCACAGTCACACTGTACGCGGCGGGCCCCACCAATCAAAGGGGACATACAGGTACACCCATTTGCCCACCGCTGCCATTGTGCCAACGTATATCGGCGTGCAGCAGTCGGCAAGTGGTCAATTTATATAGAGGAATCATTCCTGCTGAGCTATTGTATGCCGGCGGGGAGCCCTCCCCATAAGCAGATTACAATGATCAGCTTTCTGGCTACAGCCAGCTACACTGATCATTTGGGAAAAAACAGACAGGCTCGTTGTGTACAATGAGATAGCCCATACATGGATCAAAAATGGTCTGGTCCCTGCTGAACAAGCCGAATTTCAATTCTGCTAGCAGATTAAAAAGCGCAGAAATTTATGCCCATAGTTGGACTGACACATAGAAAACAGCCAAAGGGTTAAAAGTGCCCTGTGTTGCAGTGCTTCCCATTCATTTCAATGGGCAGGGCATTTTGGGAGCGGTGTATACAGCTCTCCCAAACCACCCCAAAGATGCTGCTTGCAGGACTTTTCCCGTCCCGCAAGCGCACCGCCCCAGTGTAAAAATCACACGGGCTTTCACACTGGGGAAGCATGAGAGGCGCTTTTCATGTGCTATTTTTAGCACCAATAGCCTGAAAACTGCCTCAGTGTGAAAAGGGGTCTTAAAGGATCACTAAATTTTTTTTTTTTTTTAAACAAACATGTTATACCTACCTCCACTGTGCAGCTCGTTTTGCACAGAGTGGCCCCAAACCTGGTCTTCTGGGGTCCCTCGGCGGCTGTCTCGGCCTCCCCCCCCCACAAGGACTTAACACTTTCATGCTCCCTCGCATGGTGTTGAGTGCTTGCGGGCGCGCTCCCGTCATACAGCCGGCGGCCATAGCCGGCTGTATCACATACCTGGACCACAACAGAACTCCTATGGTGACTGCATTCCCCAGGCATCAGACCTTTATAAAAAGGAACAGGCCTACATAATACATAATGCCACTAATCGGCCAGAGTCCAGGTCAGCAGGGTAAAGTGTGCCGCACCAAGTATCAATATTGTCCAGAAGAGATAATGAAGAGGACATTTGTGCCTAGATTTACCAATAAAACTATAGAGGGATGAGGAGGCTCTAAACTTAGGGGATATGAGACTCATTTCTCTTACATGGTGGTCAGTACTGCTGCAGACCCACCTACTTCCTCCAACTGCAAATTCTACCATTCGATTTTTCTACAATCACAAGGGACAGAGCTTCACAAAAAAAGGGCACCATTAATCAGCTGTGGCCAGGTCTATTTTCCTGATGGGGGGGGAGAATGGTGTAAAAGGCAATTCACTAACAAAAAAAAAAAAAAAAAAAAAAAAAAAGACACACACACCACCCTAACAAGTACCACATCAGGGTAAAAATGAATATGAATAGTTTTAGAGTGCAGTTAGTGTGAATAGGCAAATTTACTTATTTTTTTCCAGTGCAGGTGGTGTAAAGACCTGAATTTGACTTGGTAATGTATAGTAGTGCTCAGGAGGGAGTGAGAAACAGGACATAAGCACGTTGGCTCCAAATGCAAGTAGCATGCTGAAAGGAGGAGGAGAGAGCACAGTGACTAAGGTAGGCTCACTGTGCTGCTTCTTTCACTGTCCAGTCACTGGGTGGGGGATGGGGAGGTGACCTGTAAGTGGTACAGAACTTAAGATCAATAACTCCTCCACTACTAGGCAGGGCAGTGCTGTGGGGTACAGCAGTGTAAACTTCAGGAATTGATTGACAAGGCTTCAAATCAAACAGCTCCTTTAGATGTATTTGCCACCCACAGAGTACGTGTTATATTCTACATGTACCTGCAAGATCCACACTTTGTCTGCGGATGCACAGAACCATTTATTGCTAAAAAAAAAAAAAAAAAAAAAAAAAAAAAAGGCCATCTTTCATTGGGAAATACAGAGTTTCTTCATAGGAATGAATGGAATTCTCTAGGTATGCACAGAGGACTGGCTTGGAGTTGCAGTGGAAGCTGAGCCAGTGTGCCTGGAACACAGACAGATGAATGAGACTTGGGAGGGGAGCAGAAAAAAAAAAAAAAAAAAAAAAAACCCACATACAAAAAGCAAAATAAAAAAATTTAGAAAATAAAAGAGGGGGGGGGATGGGAATCATGGACACAACTACATTTAAATTTTTTTTTTATCAGCACTGTTTTAATTAAATCTGAATGCAGCTCTGTGTTTGTGATGGGCCTTTGCACAGTGCATTAAAATCAGACTCACTGCGTTAAGATGCATAAAAGAAACAGAAAAATCTGCATCCCAGGTCATTTACATGTGTATGCAAACAAATGTGCATAAACTTAAAGCGGAGGTTCACACAAAAATCTAACCTCCGCTTTTTGGAACCCTCCCCCCCTCCGGTGTCACGTTTGGCACCTTTCGGGGGGGCGGGGGGAGTGCAAATACCAAAGACAGGTATTTGCACCCACAGGAGTCTCTGCCTCTTCCCATCCCCACCACGCTGTTTGCTGTCTAGTGGACCCACACTTTTCTTTTTGCAAGGGTTGCATAGCTCTGCCAGGTCCTATAGAACTGGTGGTGTCTGAACATGGATGAGGTTAGGTCAAGATAGTGGCATGTGGGCACAGCGACAAAACATTGGGCTGGAAGGAAAAAATGGGTGTCGTGTTTTTTTCTTTTTTTATTACTTACAGAATTACTAGGAGATAGAGAAATATAACAGATAGACCTATCCATCCATCTAGGGAGGGGTGATGTAGAAAGCAACCTGTACAAGTTCTAGGGGGGAAAAAAAAAAAATAAATAAATAAAACACATAAATCTACCCCCCATTTTGTTTATCAGCACAGCCTGCGCGTGGGTGCCTACAAAAGGACGCCTACCAGGTATGCTCCTCTGGACCACCAGGGATATGCCAATCAGTGGCCAGGCAGATGCCAGTGCCCATCAATGCCTGCCAGTGCCATCAGCGAAGAAGAAAACTTATTTACAAAACTTTAACAGAAACAGGACTATTTTTCTCAAAATTTTTAGTCTTATTTATCAAAAAATAAAAAAACTTCAGGGGTGATCAAATACCACCAAAAGCTCTATTTGTGGGGACAAAATTATAAAAAATGTTGTTTGGATACCGTGTAGCATGACCGTGGAATTGTTATTAAAAAAGTGACAACTCTGAAAATTGGCCTGGGCAGGAAAGGGGGGGTGCCTGGTATTGAAGTGGTTAAAGCTCCTAAAAGCCAGCACAAAAAACAAACAAACAAACATTCTAGTGAGCATGGATCCTTAATATCACATATAGATTGAAAAAAAAAAGTACTTAAAATAAATACCCTTCTTCCACCAATAAAAGACAACTTTGTCATTGGGGAGAATTCCCTTTACTTCTTTCCCAAAGCCAAACAGATCACTAGAACCAGTGCCCCCTTAGAAAAAAATGTCACCTCTTAATTTTCTGGGGACAATATAAAATTTGCGATTTTCTTTCAATGATAATGGTAAACAGGACAAAGAGTGAATCTTCCCAATGGGGACAATAGACAAAAAAAAAAAAAAAAAAAAAAAAAAAGTCAGGTTTTTATTGCCAAGATAAAAAAAACCTAAGAAGTTTTGCCTTTAGTTACTTTAAGTCTTTCACTGCCAGAGCAGTTTTTTTTTTTGCACACGTTTAAAAAAAATCATTTTAGGCCTGAAGATTACACAAAACCCCAAACATTTTCTGAAAGCAGACTCTAGAGAATAAAACAACGGTAGTTCCAATTTTTTTAAGTTGCATGATATTACCACAAAGGTCTAGGAAACACAATATTTCAGTAAAACAACCATGATAGACACTTAAACCACTTCTAAGATACAAAAGGAGGGAAATAGTGGTTGTCCTGAAAGGCTCTTAGAAATACCGTCACCGGTAATTCTAACTAGGCCTTTCTCCAATTGCCTTTCAGGACAAACTTGGAGGATAACCGAGAAACCTACCCTAGGGTGGGACTACTGCCTGCAGTACCTTCCTGTCGAAGGCTTGATCTGCAAGTCCAACCTATAATGTCAGAGAAATGTTGAGTAGTTGGACCAAGTAGCTGCCTTGCAAATTTGATAAGACGTAGCATCGGCCCAGGAAACTGCTGTTGATCTTGTGGAATGAGCAGCAATACCTGAGGGGGTATTTCTCCTTTAGCTTCATAGGCATCCATAATCGGCCATCTAAGCTATTTGCCCAGAGTGCTCTTGGAAGCTCCCCCCCCCTTTACGTGAGCCTGAGAAAACCATAAAGAGCATTTGATTTTCTGAATTCCTTAGCGATTGATAAGTGAATCAGGCATCTCCTTACGTTCAAAGTGTGGAAAGCTTCTTCTGTATTGGCAGGAACTGAGGAGAAAGTGGGCAAAACCATTTCCTGTGAGCGATGAAAATTTGAAGAAGCTTTGGGCAGGAAAGCTGGGCATGTCTGAAGAACCACTTGGTCTGGAAAAACTAAGAAAAGGTTCCCTGACTGCCAGGGCCTGGAGCTCACTAAACTCTTGCCGAGGTAAATGGCCACTAAAAAGATTCTTTTCAGAACTAAATTTTTTAAGGATGCTTTCTGTAAGTGTTCAAACGGAGCCCCCATGAGACCCTGTAAAAAAAAATAGATAAGTCCCAACTGGGAAAATTTGAGGGCCACCAGCCTATTTCGTGCTCTGAAGAATCTTGAAATTAAAACTTCTCTGGATAGAGTCTTTTCAAAATAAACTGAAAGCTGCCACCTGTGTTTTTAAGGTGCTGGCTGCCAGTCCCTTTTCCATTCCATCATGGAGAAATTCAAGGACTGATACAACGCTTCTTACCTGAAAGCTTTAAGAGGTACAATAAGAATTACATTTCTTCCAGACCTTCAGGTATATGGCCCGAATTACCTCTTTTCTGCTGGAAAGTAGGGTCTTTACTATTTTATCAGATAAACCACTGGATTTTAGGAGATCTTCCTCAGACGCCAAGCAGTTAGATGTAATCGGTCTGCTTCCGGATGAATAACAGAGCCTTGTGTTAGAAGGTCCTTCCTAAGCGGCAGCCTCCACGGAGGCTCTGTGGCCAAATTTAGTAGTGTGGCGAACCAAGGTCTTTTTGGCCAAAAGGGAGTTACCAGGATCATGTTGGTTATCTCTTCTCTGAATTTCCTTAAGACCATCGGTATCAGAGGAAAGGGGGTTAAGGCATAGCACAGTTGGTAATGCCATGGATGTGCGAGAGCATCTATGCCTATGGCTTGTTCTCCTCGGTGAAGAGAAAAGAAGTTCTGAACCTTTGAGTTCTATTGGCTGGCGAACAGGTCTACTTGGGGTTGCCCCATGTTCTGAAGATAATCAAGAAGACTTCTTGATTCAGACTCCACTCTGCTTCCACCACCTTCCTCCTGCCGAGTAGGTCTGCTAGCAGATTCTGAGAGCCCTTTAGGTGAATTGCCGACAGAGGCCACATTCTGTTCTGCCCAGGAAAGTAGTTGACTGGCTAGTTCCACAAGTCCTCTGCTCCTGGTTCCTCCCTGCTTGAGCACGTATGCTACAGCGGTCATTGTCCGAAAGGACCTGAACGTGATGTCCCTTCACTGCTTGTTTTAAAGCTAGAAGACCAAGAAAGATGGCTTTTAGTTCCTACCAGTTTGACGACCTGCAGGCTTCTGTCTTGGACCAAGTCCCATGAGACGTTAGACGCTTGTCTAGTGGAAAGACCCAGAAAAGACCTTTTGTCAGGTTGGCTGAGTCCCTCTACCACCAGAGTGCTCGTTTTACCTTTGAGGCAAGTCTGATCTGCTTTTCCAGTGAAACCTGATGCAACCATGTCTGTAAGATGTTCAACTGGAGTGGTCTGGAATGAAATCTGGCCCACTGTACAGCTGGGATCGATGCCGTGAGAAGGCCTAATACTGCCATGGACTGAGATGGAGATATATTTGTTTGAATTTGTTTTACTGCAGGGAAAAAAAAAAAAAAAAAAAAATCTTCTCCAACTTCACCTGTGGTAAGAAAACTTTCTGGACCACTGAATTTATCGCATAACTCCGAAACATAATTTCTTGACTTGGTTCTAGATTTGATTTCTCCAGGTTGAGAAGCCACCCTAGGCCCCTGAGGTGTGCCTGTGATACCTGGAGATTTGTCACCACTTGCTCCCTGGAGTCTGCAAAGAACAGGTCGTCCAGATATGGAATGATGGAAAATCCTCTTAACTTCAGAGGCTCCAGGGCTTCCGCCATTATTTTTGTGAAAATCCTGGGGGAAGGAGGAGAGTCCGAAAGGCAGAGCTTTGAACTGAAGATGCTAAACCGATGACCCCTGGTTGGCCAATCGGAGGAAACGTTGGGAAGCCTGAGCAATCGGGACATGTAGGCAAGCATCCCTCAAATCTAGGGATGCCATGAAGCAGTCTGGAGTCAACAGTTTTGTTATTGAATGGATTGTGTCCATCCGGAAATGTTTGTGACAAATTGATCAGTTTAGGATTTTTAGGTTCAGGATCAATCGATACTTCCCTGAAGGCTTTCACCAGAAAGATGTGGGAATAGAAGCCTCGGCCCTCCTGATGTTTCGGGACCTGGACTATTACTTCTTGTTGGATCAGATCCTGTAATAGGTTTGTCTCGATCCTTTGGAAGAGCCGTAACGTAAAACCTGCTTGGGGGGGCCCTTTGAAAACTCCAGACTGTAACCCTGAGGAGATAACATTCCTTATGAACAGGCTTGAAGATGTCCTGGCAGACAATCTTACCCCTACTGGGACAAGACTCACTTTTTTGGGGGGCTGGTCTGGGGGAGATCTAAAGAGAACTCTTCCTCTACCCTTACCCTTTTGGGAGGCCCAATGGTTCTTGTTATCTTCTCTAATCTTACGGGGCTGTTGAACAGCACGAAAATTCTTTAGCTGTTTGTTTCTTTTTGGTAGGGAAAGCTTTTTTCTTGTCAGCTGTCCTGTCAAAGATTGTTTCCAGGTCTGGACCAAAAAGAAGATCCCCCGAGAAGGGTAGGCCACACAATTTAACCTTAGAGGCCGTGTCGCCTGACCAAGTTTTTAGCCAAACAGCACGTCTGGCTGAATTCACCAGAGCCGATGACCTTCCTGCCATCTTTATAGATTTAGCCAATGCGTCAGCCATGTATTTTACTGCTTTTAGAATTAACGGAAAGGATTCCAAAAGATCTTTTCATGGCGTCCCCGCCACTACATGACTTCAGTTTTTCTACCCAGCATTCTAGGTTTCTTGCCACCACCGTGGAAGCCATAGCTGGTTTAAGGCTGGCTGATGTGGAATGCCACGCCTTTTTCAAGAGGGAGTCTGCCTTTTTATCCATTGCATCCTTCAGCTCCCCCATGTCCTCAAAGGCGGAACACTTGTGAAAAAGCTGCATCCATTCACGGTTTTCTATTCCACACGTCAGACTCTTTGTCTTCAAAGGGAAACCGTCTCGAGGGTTTTGGAAAGGAAGGGGCCTCTTTCAGGGTCCTTCCATTCCTTCTTGACAGCATCCGATAGAACTCTGAGGACTGGGAACACCCTGTGTTTGGCGTCATCCAGACCCTGGTACATTTTTATCATGAACCAACAATTGTACTTTCTCCTCCTGAATGTCGAGGGTTGTGCAAATCACTTTCAAAAGGTCATCCACTTCCTCTAAAGAGGAGCCTCGGCTGTCATCTTCCTCCTCATCATCCGAATCCCTGAGGGAGGGAAGAGTACTTGCCCCCTTATCCACAACCTCTACAGGCCTAGAGGAAGATGCCCTAGGACTAGGTGGTGGTTGCTGGGTTTCAACCTGGCTTGCTGGCTGGACCGGCAATATTTGACTGAACTCAGTGAATTTGTGAGTTGACGTACTGAGGAAAACAAGTCTTTATATTGCTGGGATGTTTCCTCTTCGACAAGATCCTTAATGCAGGATCTGCACATGGCCTTTTGCCAAGAGTCTCAGAGGATTCTTGCATGAATGGCATTTCCTCTGATTTGGTGGGTTAAAATGTTTCGTTTTTACTAAAACTTTTTCCTGAAACGAGAGCGACAGCATCTTACTAAAACGCTGAACACTTTCCTGCCCTGTAGTGCTAAAGAAAAACAGACCACCACCAGCAATATAAAAGAGAGAGGGATCCCCTTAGTGTTGAAACCAATCATAGCAAAACCTCCACCATTAAACTGCAGGGTCCGGAGAGAGGTAACCTCTGACCCTGCAGAACAGGCTTCCTACAGGGAGGAACAAAAACAGTCACAGCATAAGCCCATACAGAGAAGAATAAAGGCACCACTGTGCCCCTCTTACCTGGGCCTGACCAGTGCCCGTCTCTACCGTGGCTGACGGTCACCATCAGCGCGGGCCAGAAGCACCGATCGTTCGACCCACCCCCCCTGGCCTCTGCGTTCCAGACTGTAATCACTTGTCGCCAAGCCCCCACAGGAATCTGCGTCACTGGGCGTGACATCACCCGCCAGCCAGGACCCGAAACCGCAATGCGGAAACCTGCCGCCGATCCACCCAGCTACCAGCCACCGGGGGGGGGGGGGGATGATGCTGCACTCCAAGCAGCCAGACGTTGAGGTAAGCCCTTTCCCCTCCTCCCTTGGAGAGAGTGCAGCCCCTAGTTCCAGCATGCACTTCCACCATGGCGGAGGAAACAATAACTGAGGCCATGGTGGAAGAGGAGGAATTTAAAAGCTGCATGTGTTTCATGGAAAATGGGCGGAGCTGCGCTCTCCAAGGTTGTCCTGAAAGGCGATTGGAGAAAAAAAAAAAAAAAAAAAAAAAAAAAAAAACCACACACACACACACACACACACACACACACACAAACTTAAAAGGGGTTGTAAAGGTTAGTGTTCTTTCACCTTAATGCATCCTATGCATTAAGGTGAAAAATCACCTGTCAGTGACCGGCCCCCAGCCCCCGTTTTACCTTCCTGAACCCCCGAACTTGTCCCACGGGGAAGCATTCTCTCTCTCTGCCCAGGGTTCTTGGCTCTTGATTGGATAGATTGATAGCAGCGCAGCCATTGGCTCTCGCTGCTGTCAATCAAATCCAATGACGCGGCGGCGCGGGGCAGAGTCCTGCATTCGGCGTCTATGGACTCTGGAGCGCCCCTGCAAGGTAACCCCCCCCAGCAGAGCGCTTCTCCCAGGGGTTATCTGATGTGGGGGGAGGATCCGCGAGAGCCGCCGAGGGACCCCAGAAGAGCAGGTTTGGGGCCACTCTGCAAAATGAGCTGCACAGTGGAGGCAAGTTTTATGTGTTCTTTAAAAAAAAAAAAAAACACCCCTTTAGTGTCACTAACTTTTTTTCCATCACATAGGGGACAAACCTATATCATAGTTACATCCCCTATGCATTACTGTTGAGAAACTGATCAAAAAAAAAAAAAAAAAAAAAAAAAGACTTCCAAAATTATATTTTTACATTCCTTAAATACCTCATGCCTAGACCACCATTTACTTACTTCATGCATTTATTTCCTTTAGGCCCCTTTCAAACTACTGCGACTTCTAAGTCGCGTGATTGTACCTGCTATTTTCCGCGATGCGCGGGTGTGATTTTTGCAGAGATTTTAGGGAACGCTTGTGTAACTGGCATCAAAGTCAGACCAAAGTAGTGCAGGGACCACTTTGAAGTCATACTAATATGAATGGTTGTCATTGGAAATCATGGGGAACGACTCGTCATGCCACTTTGCAGTCACATATCGTGGGACAAGTTGTACAAGTGTGAAAGGGGCCTAAGGCTCCATTCACACCTAAGTGTACTAAAGCACCACTTTTTTTAATGCCACATTTTTGGAGCGGCGCCATTCATTTGAATGAGCCTCCCTCTGCTCCAAAAAATATGCACCAAAGAAGCTCATGTACCAAATTTGGCACGCAGCCAGGTGCGTTTGGTGTTGCGATTTTTGCCGCGTTTTGTTGCTCAATAGTGGTAAAAACTGCACCATGTCTTAGGTGCCATAAAAAAAAAAAAAAATTGGCAACGCGGACCGTGTTTTGCCACAATTCCAGTGCGCTTGGCTGTGAATGGAGCCTAGGTAAATAGATTTTAATGCTGTTTTATGAGTTATATACAGCGAGATTTTGGTTCGTGATGTAAATAACTCATGAGGCGATGCTGAAAATGTCATTTCACCATCTGAGAGAATAGTGAAAAAAAAAAAAATAAAAAAAAAATAAAGTGTCATGTGTCAGGATTCAACGTCATGAGATATTCTTTAGTGAATTGAGCCCTCAGTCCGATTAGTGCATCTTTAGGCTCCATTCACCTGTGATCGTGGATGGAACTGCCACAATTCCAAATCGCTGCAAAATGCTGGGATGCCATTACTTCTAATGGCAGCCCAATCGTGCTGCGATTTTTTTGTTTTTTTCATGCGGTAAATTACAACGATGTCACCCAAAAGAATATGAAGTGAATGGTGCTGTGCAACATCATTCACTTCATATATTTCACAAATGATAGAAACTACAGATAAGCTACTGAGTGTTTGCAGCAGCTGGACTTCTAATTCATTCCAGCCCAAACACAGCGATAGCGCAGGAGAAATCACTACACACTGGTCACCCAAGACGCTCATGTTCCTTTTTGAGCAACAAGTGTAGTGCGTTGCGATTGGGGTGCCA
Source organism: Lithobates septentrionalis (assembly GCA_037952835.1). Lineage (NCBI taxonomy): Eukaryota > Metazoa > Chordata > Amphibia > Anura > Ranidae > Lithobates > Lithobates septentrionalis. Next base: position 1,281,682 of record JBBDGP010000568.1, on the reverse strand, counting down.
TTAGAAATCATAGAACCATTTCCTTCCGATGGAAGGTTACAATGTATCCACTGAGGACAGAAGATTTCCACATGGATACATTGTATTCTTCTCAGTGCAGAGTTCTCCTGGTTGGCATTTTGTACATTCCTACATCGGCTGATGGACCAGGAGATAGATGAATAGTGCGTGTTTTTAGGCCCCATTCACACCTGAGCGATTTTCTGCTTGTGGCTCAAAACTCTCAAAAAGCCAAATCCCATTTGTTTCAATGACACCTATTCACATCTGAGTATTCTGTTGCCTGAAGTTTAAAAACGTACATGAGCTTCGTTTTGGCAGATTACAGGCATCTTTGGCCTCAGACTTCAATAGAAGTGCCTGACTTGAGCAGAAAAAAAAAAAAAAATACCTTGTAAGACGCTCAAACAGCAACTCCCTACCCCCAATCCCCCCCCCCCAGTTTCTCTCGTCCCCCAGTGACAGGCATTCCATGGTTTTACCATGATTCTTTTTGGGGGGGGGGGGGTTTAAACACCACACACAGACACTAACTTTTGCGCAAACCAATCAATATTACACTTACTGCAATTTTACCAAAAATATGTAGAATATATTGGCCTAGATTGATGAAGAAATCAGATTTTTTTTTTTACTGGATATATTATAAACAGAAAGTAGGGCTGGGGGAAAAAAAATATAACAAAAAAACAATTTAAATCTTGAATCGAGTTGAGAGGTCAAATTGATTCAAAATTTAAGCACACAGATTTTTTTTTTTTCACCGCGCCGGTCCTGAGGCGCTGCAGGCACGAGTTTTTAGGCGAGGCTGCGGCTTCGGCCTGCCCGCAGCGCCTCAGGACCGGCACGGTGTCCAGAGCCTGTGATGGAGGCTCTTCACTAAGTGATCAGCCGTGTCCAATCACGGCTTTTCATAATGTAAACAGGAAGAGCTGGTGATCAGCTCTCCTCTACTGCTAGACGCGAGTAGGGAGAGCCGAACGGCGGCTCTCCTGACAGGGGGGTCTGCGCTGATTGTTTATCAGTGCAGCCCCCCCACCTCGGATGCCCACACTGGACCACCAGGGAAGCCGCCAGGACCACAAGGGAGGCACATAACATGTGGATGGCCAGGTACATGCCCCATGGCCATCCAAATGTGCAAACTAATGCCAAATCTGTGCCAATCAGTGCCCACATATGGGCACTGACTGGCACCATTATGTAACAGAATACTTAAGTGATGCCCAGCAATGTCACCCATCAGTGCCACCCATAAGTGGAGCTGGGCGATTTTCTCCCAAAAAAAAAAAAAAAAAAAAAAAAAAAAAGGAGGATTCATGTTTTTTTTTTGATGGACACCGCGCTGGTCCCGAGGAGCTGCGGGCAGAAGTTTTTAGGCAGCCTCACCTAAAAACTCCTGCCCGCAGCTCCTCAGGACCGCCGTCAGCACCATCCTGGTGAAGGAAAAAAAAAAACAAAAAAAAAAAAAAAAAAACGATTTGCTGAAAATTTGAATCGATTTGACCTCTCAACTTGATTCAAAATCGATTTTTTCCCCAGCCCTACTCATAAGTACCCATCAGTGCCGCCACATTAGTCGCCATCATTGAAGAACGAATGAAGAAATTTTTTTGGGTACAGTGTTGTATGACGGCGCAATTGTCATTCAAATTGCTACAGCGCTGAAAGATGAAAATTGGCCTGGGCACAGGAAGGTGTAAGTGCCCGGTATTGAAGTGGTAAAAAAAAAAAAAACACGCCTCAAGAAAAAAACACCAGTAAATCGCCACACTCAGATGTGAATGGAGCGAAGTGATGATTTCTTTGTGGTATTTGACATGTGATAACACAAATCCTGCCTGTGATGCGTCAGTGAATGGAGGCAGACATTGATCACATTCCTATATCTGGACATAGAGCCCATAGACAGCCATGTACATGGCCAGGACTACAACTCCCAGGGTGCTATGTAGGAGGTGAGCCCGCAGGGGATGCTGGGAGTTGTAGTCCTCGCCCCCCTCAGCCAATCAGCGCTCTCTTACCTTGAGCTCCATTTCGGTGCGGTGTACCCCGAGCCTCTTGAGGCCCTCGGCCAGGTCATTGACACAGATACCGCCGTCCTTGTTGACGTCGAGCACCTGGAAGAGGATGTGCAGGCGTCTCTCTTGCTCGGGCCCCCCGCACAGGAGCCCCCCGCACGGGTCGGCGGACAGGGGGGACGGGTGGGCCTCGTGTGTGTGCGCAGCGCCCCCCAATGTATCACACTGACAGAACACTCCGCTCAGCAGCGGCGACACCAGCGAGCGGGGACGGGCCATAGACGGTACACCGGGATCCAGAGCGGTCAGTCGGTCGGTCGGTCGGGAGTCTCTAGCGGAACGCCTCACAGCTCTCTTCGTCAAACACCGGTATATGGCGACAGGAAGCGCGTCACCTCACACACCCCCTCTGACGTCGGCGTCACACCCCTTCCACATCGCCCTGCAGACCCCGCCCAGTGTGACGACACCGCAGAGCGCGCAGCCCGTTGGCTCGCTGCACGCTCAACAACCAATCGCTGCTCGGGCATTGCGCGGGAAACTTAACTTCAAATTAAAACACAAAGCATTCCTCAGCTTGAAATCCACGCGCAATTTTTATATTCAACACCATTATTCCGACATAAAACTACAATGTTTCCAATTTTCACAAAGCAGTTTTCTTTTAGCGTTTTAAATGAACACTGACCAATGGTGGCGCTGTATTAGTGATTGACGGGACTGTTACGCAATTAGAACCCTAAGAGGGGGGGTGGAGCTGATACTGGCTCCGAAATGAGCCAATCCAGTGTTACAATCGCACGTGCGGGGGCGGTACCCCGTCCAACCCTCCGCAAGGTTGCGTAGACACGCGATAAAGAGGCAGATTCTGGAAGCCGTTACGCTGCGTAGGTTCCGTGCCGCCCCCGGCTTACGCAGTTTGCGTATTGCGGCGTTATTCCCGACACCGGCGGAGCGGCGATGGCTACGCCAGCCAAGAAAAGAAAGACCAATTTCTCGGAGCAAGAAGTGGACATCATCATGGAGGAGATGGAGAAGCAGAAACACATCCTGATTAACCATTACAACGCTGGGGTGCCCCTGATGACCAAAAGCAACACCTGGTACGACATCTTGAAGCGCGTCAACGCCATCAGCACGTGCCACCGCGAGCTGGCGGAGGTGAAGAAAAAGTGGTCGGATCTGAAGACGGAGGTGCGCAGGAAGATGTCCCAGGCGCGCGCTGCGGTGGAAGGCGAGGGGGACGTGGGCACGCCGCCGGTCATGCTCACCCCTCTGCAACAACGCATATGCAACTTGTTGGGGGAGAGCGCCATCCTCAGCCTGCCCGCCCAGGAGTGCGCCACCGAAATACCCACCCAAGTCTCCATCAGTTCACCCGACACCGTAACCCTGGCACAAAGTGAGTGGGCACAGATGATTAACATGGCCTGGCGTCTGTATGGCGCCGGCCACAAAAAAAGAACCCTTAGAAAAAAATGGTGGAAATAATTTACAACGTTCTTTGTTTTCACCCTCTTGCAGCTTCAGATTCATGGAGCTTGGGAAAGAAATGACGCACACATTTTAAGACCATTCTTTAAAGTGTTAGTTCACCTTAACCACTTCACCCAAGGGACCATTTGGCTGGCCAAAGAGCAGAGCACATTTTGCGATTCGGCACTGCGTCGCTTTAACTGACAGTTGCGCGGTCGTGCGACGCGGCTCCCAAACAAAATTGAAGTCCTTTTTTTTCCCACAAATAGAGCTTTTTTTTTGGTGGTATTTGATCACCTCTGCGGTTTTTATTTTTTGCGCTATCAACAAAAATAGAGCGACAATTTTGAAAAAGACGCAATATTTTATACTTTTTGCTATAATAAATATCCCCAAAAAATATATAAAAAAACTATTTTTTTCCCCTCAGTTTAGGCCGATACGTATACTTCTACATATTTTTGGTAATAAAAATCGCAATAACCGTTTATTGATTGGTTTGCGCAAAAGTTATAGCGTCAACAAAATAGGGGATAGTTTTATCTTATTTTTATTAATAATTTTTTTTTTTTAACTAGTAATGGCGGCGATCTGCGATTTTTATCGTGACTGCGACATTATGGCGGACACATCGGACAATTTTGACACTTTTGGGACCATTGTCATTTTTACAGCGATCAGTGCTATAAAATTGCACTGATTACTGTAAAAATGACACTGGCAGTGAAGGGGTTAACCACTAGGGGGCTAGGGAGGGGTTAAATGTGTCCTAGGGAGTGATTCTAACTGTAGGGGGGATGGGCTACGAATGACACTTCACTGATCATAGCGCCCGATCACAGGGAGCTATGATCAGTGATACTGTCACTAGGCAGAACGGGGAGATGCTTGTTTACATCAGCATCTCCCCGTTCTTCAGCTCCGTGAGACGATCGTGGGTATCCCCACAGCGATCAAGTCCGCGGGACCCGCAATCTTACGAAGCTCCCGGCAGGGTCACCGCGCACGTGACCACACTGCGGCAAATTCAAAGGGATGTACCTGTACGCCCATTTGCCCAGCTGTGCCATTCTGCCGACGTATATGTACATGCCATGGTCGGCAAGTGGTTAAAGCGCAATTCCGCCGTTTTTTTTTTTTAAGTCAGCAGCTATAAATACTGCAGTTGCTGTCTTTTAAAATATGGACACTTACCTGTCCAGGGCGCCCGCAATGTCGGCACCCGAAGCCAAACTATCCCTTGGCTGTCGGGTGCTGCCGCCGCCATCCTCGGTAAGGGAATCAGGAAGTGAAGCCTTGCGGCTTCACTTCCTGGTTCCCTACTGCGCATGTGCGACTCGCATTGTGCAACACCACTGGTCCCTGCTGTCTTCTGGGACCCGTGTGTCTCCCAGAATACAGCGGGGGGGAGTGGCTTAGATACCCGCGGGTGGCTCGGCTATCTATGCCCAGAAGAGGGAGCAAAATACCTGTATTAGACAGGTATCTGCTCCCCCCACCCTGAAAGCTGCCAAATGTGACACTGGAGGGGGGGAGGAACCGGAAAAGCGGAAGTTCCATTTTTGGGTGGAACTCCGCTTTAAGGCTCGGTTCACACTGGTGCAATGCTGAAACCCTGCAAATCCAGTGCCGGTTCCCACATCGCACCTGAATCACCGACGGTTCACACTCCCTATGCAAACCGCTGGGAGTGTCAATACAAAGTTAATGACACCACCAGATCAGATCGCAGTGCGAACTGTGCATTCGGACAGGAATTGGATTGCATGGGTGTGAACACCCATGCGATCCAAATCTGGTGCAGACAAAAAAAAGGGTCTTGCACGAGTTTGGTCCGAATTCGATGCAATTTCAGCCATAGTTTGTATGGCTGAATTCGTATCGCATGTGATCTGTACAGCGGTGCGAATCACATGTGATGTCTGGCATCGCAGCAGTGTGAACCGGCCCTCAGGCACCATTCAGAGCTGCACGGTTCTGAACACACAGTAAACTGCACAGGAAAAGCGTGTTGCCACTCGTTTTGAAAATGCGCTACAAACCCACATTGCACTTGGATTGCTATTAAAAGGTAAGGGCACTGCAAGTGCGGGTAGCAGATGCGCCTCTGCCACACAACAGACGAGCTGAAAACGCACCAAAAAGTGTGGCAAAAAAAAGGCTCCTCGCTCCCTTCTAAAAAAAAATTTCGGAAGCTTCTTTGGCGCATTTGTCACGTATACGGCAGTCCATTCAAGTAGAAACACTCCAAAACGCCCCCCAAAAAAACACAGTACGAGAACTGCTATGCGGAGTTGTGAATGGGGCCTCAGAAAAAATGTAAAGGTGAACTAACACTGGACCCCCCCGTCCCTCCTGTACTTACCTCTGGGGTTGTCAAGCTTTCAGCACCCCCGCAGCCACTCCAGCAGTCCGAGGATGAAATCCTCTCCGTTCTATCTCCACTCCGTCAGCACTTCCAGGACGGACCGGATGGATTCTGATTGCTCAGCACCATCAATGTGACTTGAGTGTGACGGCGCTGACCAGTCAGAATCCATCTGGTCCATCCTGGAGGTGCTGACGTAGAAGAGAAGAGGTTTCGAATCTCCAGACCGCTGGACTGGCTGCGGAGGGGGGACGAACAGCTCAGCAACGTGGAGGTAAATACAGCGGGAACGAGGGGGGGGGGGGGGATTGGGTGGGTGTCCATTGTTCACCTTTACATTTTTTCTGTAAAGGTGGACTAACACTTTAAGGCCCCTTTCACACGATCGGACTGTTCAGGTCCGCCTGTCAGTTTTGACGGCGGACCTGAACGGTCCGCTGACATCCGACCCGGTCCGATCCGCTATAAGCAGACGGATGGCCCTACGTCCAGATCCGTCGCTATCAGATCGGGTGAGATTTGACGAAAACGGACATGCTGTCCGTTTTCATCCGATCCCTCCATAGGCAGCAGCGGCGCCTGACAAGCCCCTCCCCGCTCAGTTAGCAGAGAGGACCTGTCATCCGCCGGCTCAGCGGAGATCAACGGAGAGATCTCCCACTGAGCCGGCGGACCGAGGCGGGCTCCGTGGAAACGGAGTCCGCCTCGTGTAAATGAGGCTTTAATTAGAACTGAAGGCAAAACCTTTTTTTTTTCATTTTGTATAGAATAAGCGTTATAAACCCCCGTCAGGTTTTTATTTTTAAGAAATTAAAGGGTAGCCCCTGGAAGTCGCAGATCTGAGATGTCCTAGAGGAGTGAATAGAGTGGCAACCCCAGCCTGGACTCCAGCCAGGCCACGCCCCCAACACGTTTCATTCCACCCTTCAGAGCTTAGTCATGGGGATAAGGAAATCATGCGTATGGGGAGTATTTAAGCATCATTCGTAGTCAATCATTAAGTGTAAAGAGGTAGCAGGTGTATGTGGTTCACGTGGTTGGTATTCGTGTAAAGGAATAGGTCTAATCATTGCAAATTTCTTCTCTCTGTGCAATACATAGTATTATGGTGCAAAAATAGGATATGTGAGCGCTGATACTCCCAATAGGACTAATGAGCCAAAAAACAAAGCAAAAAACTGGGATGGTGTCCGGTGTTCACCTTTACGTTTTTTTCTGTAAGGCTGGGTTCACATCTAAGCAGCATGCGGCTCGCAGGAGGGGCACGGTGCATCCCTGTTCTCCGTTTTAGGGACAAATCGGAGATGAATTTTTGCCTGAATTTGGCCCTGAAAAGGAGCCAAAGATGCACAGGACCCCTGTGCAATCTTCTCCGCAGCCGCCCTGGAGATGCATGAACCGACTCCATAGAGAAAGGGTCACAATCTCCTGTCATGCGAATTGGAAACTCACATCCAGTTCGCATCAGTGTGAACCCAGCCTCAAGGTGAACTAACACTTTAAATTAGAACTGAAGGAAAACCCTTTTTTAAAAATTTATTTTGGATAGAATAAGGGAGCGTTATAACCCCTGTCTGGTTTTTAATTTTTACCATCTTATCCTATTCTGGAGATTTCCTTTCACCTCCTGTCCCATTGCCAAAACAGGAATTCGTGATAATCCCTCCAAAGCCAGGGAGATTCCTGGTTGTCGCCTGAACTAGTGTGCTTAATGGAAGATTTCCCCTCTATTGCTGTTCTGGTGACAACCCAAGATTTGGGATTTTCGTTCTCTTTCGATGATAATGGTCTCCAGGACAAATGGAGAAGGTGAATCTCCCTAAAGGGGACGCATCGATTAAAAACCTGACAGGAGTTCTAATCTTCCTACATTCTACACAAAACCAGAAAAAAGTTTTGCCTTTAGATATACTTGTGTAAGAATTTGAATAGACTTTTTTTAAATTTTAATTATGTAGATTTACTCTTGAAGCTTTACATTGTCTGAGGCCAATGCTGGAGCAGGAGGTTGGAGTTGAGAGGCCCTGTGTTAACTGCCTGATGTCATGTTGGGAACACATGCTGGCTAAAGGCAGTCTCTGAGGGGGTTCGCTCCGTCTTTAGCCAGCGGGAACCTGGTAGGTTAAGTACACCTATTGGGACTTTGATGGGTCTGCCACAGAGTCATCAGCCTTTTGCCTTGCATTGGCTCTTGGGGCAGAAGTTGTGGGCTCATTATTGTAAACACTCAATTGGTAGCGCCCCCAAAACCAAACGGGGACAGGAGGTCTATCTTAGATCTAAAGGCACTAGACACGTTTCTACTCAATCTTCTTGTCAGATGGGGGTCAGTCCGATCAGTGATGGCCGCTCTGCAAGAGGTAGATTTTGGGTGTCCATATTTATCAATGACGCAAAGTGAAATATAGGAAGCATCTTCGATCTCTGCAGGAGGAAATATCTATGTTGAAGCAATTCCCTATGTGCAGATCTACTCCAGGTCTTTTGTAGAGGAACATTCTCTCTGTTTGAAACATGGAGGTCCAAGCATTGGATTGCCGGAAGGCTCTGTCCCCAGAGTATTGCAGAGTTCGAATTGGTGGTTGATTGTTCGGAATCTGGAGAAGGGGGAATTATTATCTTCCAGTGATATGGAAGATAATAACCGCTGATGCCAGTTTTTCCATTTGGGGGGGCTGGATTTGAGGTGGCTACAGTACAGGGGACTTGGTCTCCACAGGAGACAATACTGCCTGTCCATATCTTGGAACTTCAGGCGGTATACCTTGTTCTGGATTATTAAACTAACCAGTTGCACAGGTTTGTAGTCAGTGTCATAGTTACATAGTTAGGTTGAAAAAAGACACAAGTCCATCTAGTTCAACCAATAAAAAATAAAAAACCATACAATCCCATATACACAATCCTTCACCCACAGTTGATCCAGAGGAAGGAAAAAAACCACAGCAAAGCATGATCCAATTTGCTACAGCAGAGGAAAAAATTCCTTTGTAATCCCCCGAGAGGCAATCGGATTTTCCCTGGATCAACTTTTATGCAGTGGCATATATCAACCACCAGGGGGGCACCAAGAGTCGAGCGCCTCAGGAAGGTGAACCACATTCTGACTGGGGCAGAATAGCATATGCCGTCTGTCGCTAGTATATATTCCAGGTATAGAAACTGATAGGGAGTTTTCCCAGTCATCAGCGACTAATACTGGAACCATGGTCCCTGCATCCCAAGATGTTCTCTGCAATCTGCCAGCATTGGGGAACTCTGCAGGTGGATCTACTGGATACCAGGTTCTATAACAAATTGGACAGGTTGGGTCTGGTACGAGAGTCGCACTAGTAATAGTGGGTAGATGCACTGGTAACCCTTTCTCCCTAATCTATGCCTTCCCTCTGATTTATTACTTCTTTTGGGAAGAATCCGGGAGATGGTAACACTGGTAATAGTGTTACCTGGCCCAGCCTCGGGGGTCTTGATACACCGACATAATGAATCTTGCAGGGGGCGCTCCTTGGACACTTCCGGTCCAGCCAGACCTATGGTCTTGGGTCCTGTTATCTCCGCGCTGTTGAGTGCCAGGGAGCCAACTTCAGGGAGCTTCCATTACAGAACTTGGAAATCTTATATGCCTGGTGAGTGGCACCTGTGGAAATATGTGAGTGGGAGATTTTTTTCCTTTCTCCAATCAGGAGGGGAAATGAGATTGGCCTTATGTATCAATAGGGGTCAGATTTTGTCTCTATCCATTTTCTTCCGGAGACCGTTGTTTCTTACTCCTTTCGTACTTCATGCAGGGTGTAACGCAGACAGCCCTGCCTGTCAGGCCACCCTTGTGTCCTTGGAACTTGAGCTTGGTCTTGACTGTCCTTGCAGAAGCCACCTTTTGAATCAATTCGAGAAACTCTGTTAGGCCTTTGACTCGGAAGGTCGCTTTTTTGATTGCTATCACTTTAGAAAGAAGAGTGTCAGAGCTGGCAGCCCTTTCATGTAAGGAGCCATTCTTGGTCTTGCATCATGATAAGGTGATGTTGCGTCCTCATCCATCTTTCTTGCCTAGAGTGGTTTCTAGTTTTCACTAGATGGACTTGTGTCTTTTTTCAACCTGACTAACTATGTAACTTGAATCAGTACAGTGTTTAGCCTTTCTTTTTCTTTTCCTAATCCACAGTCGTCAGGGAAAAGATTGCTGCATACTGTGGAAATGGTTCAGGTGGTCAGAATTTGCTTGAGTTGTCAGCGCAGGTCAGGAGTCCTGGTTTGTGCTGCCAGAAGAGCCCAGGAAGGGCAGGCGGCATCCAGGTCAAAAATTTTCTCATTGGATCAGCCAGTTAATCATTCAAGCCTATGGTTTGAAAGGGCAAGGTCCCACTCTTTCTGGTGAGAGCGCGCTCTACCAGGTGTGTGGGGGCATCTTGGGCTATCTGCCATCAGGGGCTCAGGTTTGCAAGGTTGCTACATGGTTTTTGGTTCATACATTTACAGGGTTTTACCAGGTGGATGTCAGAGCCACAAAGGATACTGCCTTTGGCCGCAGTATGTTACGAGCGGCAGAATAGGTCCTTCTCGGGTGACGGTTTCTGTTATTGTTTCTCCCTCCCCTTAAGTGTTTTGCTTCGGGACGTCCCAGATAGTAATTGTTATAACCTGCTCTGTGTCCTGTGATGATTGATAAAGAAAATTGGATTTTCCTACATACTTACCTGTAAAATCCATTTCTTGGAGTACATCACAGGACACAGAGGTCCCTCCCCTCTTTCTGGGAATTTATTGCTTGCTACAAAACGGAGGTACTTCCTGTATAGGAGGGGTTATAGAGGGGAGGACTTCCTGTTTAATTAACCTGCCTGTCCACTCACCTATAGGTGGCACATAACCCAGATAGTAATGATTATAACCTGCTGTGTGTCTCTGTGTGATGTACTCCAAGAAATGGATTTTACCGGTAAGTATATAGGAAAAATATAAAAAGTACAAGGCATTTTTTGATTGGATGAGGTACAGATCATGATGTCACTGCCCATTCCCTCCACCTCATCCAATTAGAGAAAGGCTATGCAAGCGGCTTTCCCTTGCACAATGACACTGATGACATTCATAGAATGCCTTGTATTTTTTCTGTGAATTCAAGGCTTTCTGTAATTGGATGGGGTGTAGAGAAGGGGCAGTGTTGTAACAACCTGCACCTCATCCAATCGGTGTACACCACTGAAAAAATACAAGTCATTCTATAAATGGCAGCAGTGCTGAGTGAGCGACCCTCTGTGGTCAGTGTGCAGAGGGGAAGCCACTTGCACAGAGTCTGAGCAGGACCTGGAAGATTGCAGTAATCATTGTAGTAGCACCAACTACTATAATGGTTGTCAGCATCCACAGTGGCCCATCAGGTATGAGAAAAGCATACTTACGTTTGATGAGATATACTAAAACTGGTGCAGCTGTGCATAGTAACCAATCAGCTTCCAGGTTTTAGGCCAGGTTCACACTAGTGCAACAAACGCTCCAACATTGGGAGCTCATGTCACATGACGTGTGAAAATCAATGTTTCTTTATGGGAGCCGTCCTAACTGGTCCGACACAAGTCGGTCCAACTTTGAAAATGCTCCCTGTACTACTTTGGTCCGACTTTGATCCTACTTCAGCCCAATGACTATCACTGTTCCTCGCAAATATTATGGTCACCCGCTGCCTCTATCCTACACTCTTTAACTCATATCTTCAATCTCTCCCTCTCTACTGTCATCTTCCCCAACCCTCTAAAACATGCACTAGTCACCTCCATACCTAAAAAGGCCTCACTGGACTCCACCAATCTTAACGACCCATCTCCTTACTCCCTTTTACCTCCAAACTCCTTGAACGTCTAGTCTACAACCGGCTGAGCTGCCACCTCATCGAGAATAACCTTCTTGATCCCCTTCAGTCTGGATTTCACCTGCAACACTCAACAGAAACTGCTCTCCTAAAACTAGCAAATTAATTACTAACAAAGCTAAAACCAATGGTCACTATTCTGTACTCCTATTCCTGAACCTCTCTGCTGTTTTTAATACAGTTGACCATCCCCGCTGCCTCAAAAAACTAAATTTCCTTGATCTTCATAACTGCTCTCCGTTGGTTCGAATCTTACCTATCTCACTGCACCTTCAGTGTCACTTACAACTCTACTTCCTCCTCTCCTACGCCTGGTCCTCCTAGGTTTTGTCTTTGGACATCTCCTATTCTCGATCCTATACCTCCTCCCTGGGTCAGCTGATAACCACCCATGGCTTCCAATACCATTTTTATGCTGATGACACCCAAATCTATCTCTCTACCACTCAACTCATCCCATCAGTTTCCTCATGTATTACTGATATACTAACAGACATATCCGACCGGATGTCACACCACTTCCTCAAACTCAGTTTATCCTAAACCAAGCTCATAATATTTCCTCACGCCTATAAAGAGGGTGGCTATAAAGAGGGCAGAAAGAAGCCTGTAGGTGCCTATGGAGAGGGCAGAGCGAAAGCTGCATGTGTCTATGTAGAAGGCAGAGGGAAGGCTGCAGGTAGCTATGCAAGGGGGAAAGGGAAGACTGTAGGTGCCAATAGAGAGGGCAGATTGTAAATGTATACTTTATTTTGCAAGAAAATATACAAAAAAACAAATACTTCAACAGGGTACATTCCACTCTGTACTGCGCATAAATACACTACATAACAATACATTTCCAAGCATACAAATAAATTACATTCATCCTGCGGTATGATGCCTGATGTGTTGTGCAGAGTAATAATACCCCGAAGCATCACATCATGCATGGCGCCGCATTACCCTGAAAGCATTACTTCAAAAACATGTCACAAAAAGTCATATACTGTCAGATAGCGTTCAAATGGGTGACAGGTGTGATGGGGGGGGGGGGGGTGCAGGAGATGGGGTAGGGGAGGGAGAAAAAGAATAGAGAGGGCAGAGAGAAGGCTGCTGGTGCCTATAGAGATGGCAGAGGAAAGGCTTCAGGCACCGATGAATAAGACAAAGGAAAGGCTCTAGGCAAGCATCTTAGGGTGCAGCCAGGCTTAACATAGGGGCAATTGGAGCTGTAGGTCCTGGCCCCTTCCTTAACATAGGCCCAGCCCAGTGGTGTGAGTGAGTCACTAATGCTGCCCAGCCCTGCTGTGTGTGCAGTGTACACGATTGATATGTAAATTACGGTGGCATTAATATGTAAATTGTTAGAGCATTCATAGGTATGCCAAACTCCCTGAGCCCTGGTCCACCATCCCCTTTGGTGTATGGTGCCGACATTTGGTATATGTAACAAGCTCTGCCTGCCACAGTCACTAAGCCTGCCATCCGTTTGTACTGCAAAGGTGAGCAGATGGATGGGGGGGGGGGGGGGTTATCCAGAGAAAAAAGAGAAGGATTTACAGTTTGGAGGGCAATCCGGACCAAAGAGGGTGTGTGCAGGGGGGGCTGGGTGCAAATATGAGCAGAGGTTAGCAGGGGGAAGAATGCACAGGTGTATTGAGAGGAGGTGGATAAAGATGCAGAGATTAGCAGAGAGGCAGGGAAGGGTCTGTCATAGTAAATACCCGTTGCATGGTTGATATGTGTAAGGCTCCATTCACATCATGCAGATGTGACAGAACGCGTAAATTCCCAAGCATTGCATGTAGGGCAACCCCTCCCACTCTTACCCCCTCTCTCTCACCCTTTCTCTTTCTCACCCTTACTTTTTGTCTCACCCTTCCTCTTTTTCTCACCCTCATCACCCTCTCTCACTCTATCTAATTTATTTTGTTTAAATATTTAATTTGTTTTCACAAAAAATTGTTTGCATTTTCATTTTATTCATTTCCATAAAAAGGCCCATGAAAAACCTCAGCACAAGGTCCATGATGCTCCTAATCCGGCCCTAGGTGAAGCAATATCTACTGGTCTTGAAAATCCATAATGTTCTAGTTACTGTTTTCCTGAGCATCCTTAGGCAGGAGGCATTTGGGGGAAAATACAAATGTAGGAAGGTTCCCTGTCTGACTGTAAGGGGAGGAATTGAGTAAACATTCTCTTTTTCTGTGAATACCTTTTACACATAGAAATTGCAGATCTTGGCATGTCCTGCTAAACATTTAGACTTATATCTGTTAGTTTATTTTTTAACTGTAGTGGACAAAGGATCTGTAAGTATAATCAATTTTTTTTTCAGTCCCTACAGAGACCACCTACCATACTTTAGAAGAAAATGTGGTGGAGTATTGCACAACAGAAACACCCACGACAGTTACTTCTGAGACCCCTGTAGAAATGATCTCTCCTTCAGCCGAAGTTACGGGAAAACCTCAAGAACTAAAGAACAGAATTGCGCTAAATTCAGCACGGCTGCTACAGGAGCAGAGAGTGACGAACTTGCACGTGAAGGAGATTGCCCAACACCTGGAGCAACAGAATGATATCTTGCAGATGATACGCCGGTCCCAAGAAGTCCAAGCTAGTGCTCAGGAGCGTCAAGCCCAGGCCATGGAGGGAACTCAGGCGGCCCTGAATGCCCTTATTCAGGTATTACGACCTATGATTAAAGATGTACGCAAGTTACTACAAAGTCGAAACACGGAGTCTCCAGCCGCCAATGAAGCTGGTGACCAGGGGACACAAAATGGACCATCAAACAGTATCAGTCAATGACTGGTAATGTCATTGTGAAAGCAAGATATTACCTTAGTGAATCTAAAGTGAGCTTGTTGCCACTGATAAAAAAAAGATGAAAGTAAAGCACGTTGTGAAAGGAGAATCTTTATACTTGCCTGTTCACATGCCACGAGTGTATATACTGTATTTGAATAGAGTAGGGGAGGACTAGAACCCCTGTCAATTTAAATTGCTGTCCGTGTCCCTTTTAGTTAGATTCACCCTCCTATATTTGTCCTGGTGAATGTAGTCACCAAGACAGAAAGTTAAAGGAAATCCAAAGTTTTAGAGTTGTACCTGAAGAAGAGGTGTTCCAACCTGTTCTGGTGACAACTGTTTAAGAGAACAATTCCTCTCATGTTGTAGAATTTCTTATCACCTCATTTTATGTCTGCAGGACAGAAATTAAAAGAAAATCTCCCCAATAGGATAGAGGCATAAAAAAAAACAAAAAAACCTGATAGAGTTTTAACCCTTCCCCATTTTATCAAAAACTTAAACAAATAAGTTTTTTAGTTGCTCAGATGCCATCGTTGTCACTTAGGAGTAGAGGGAGATTTTCATGTGCCATAGTATGTCTTTCACTTGGCGCTGTGGTTCCCCTTGTGTCCATAGTGGTCAGCGGGACCACAGCACAGGGTGGAGGACAACCTGTCTAATGCAGGAGGTATTTGATAGCAGCGCCACACAGAGATCCTCAAGAGGGCATTCACGGCCTGCCAGAAAGGTAAATATAAAGCTTCTTCCCCCAGGGTGCTTTTACTTCAATTTCCTCTAACAAAGAAGGCAGTAAAGGTGTTCATATCTGTTGAAAAATTCATCCGAACTGAAAAATGTTTTACATTTTTTAACTACTGATCTGCATTTAAAGTGCTCATACAGGACAAAGTAATAGGCTCCCTTTAAAGCAGTTGCTCATACTTACCTTAACTTTGCTTCCTCTGCCCCATGTGATGGCAGTGGCACCAAAGTAGCCAGTTGTCACTGTCATATGAGAAGAAGGAGATTGAGTCACATGCTCTCCCCCCAAAACCCTGAAGTACTAGGTATTTCTCTTTACTCCAACAAGCAAAGGAATGGAGGTAAGTGAAAGGAAGGTATATAAAGAGCTGTGGGGCGGCAAGTCTAAAGGGAACCTTTTGCTTTGGCCTGCCTGATCAAAAAAATAGGTGCACCTTAAGGGAGAATCTATTGCTACAAAAAGCCATCATGTGCAAAGTTAAAAAATTGAGGTGGTCAGGTTGTAAATGTGAATTCTGCCTCTGCGCCTACATATGTTAGAAGCTTTGGTTTCTGTGGAGCCTATGCAAAATGTGTATTGAGTAACTACAAAAATGAACTTTTGATGGTCAAATAATATAATAATGACCAATGGGAAACCAGCGTGTATGGCAAGCTAAACAGACCTTCATGATGTTATGGTTTACTGTCTAAAGAGCAGAAGAAAAAGATAAACTTACAACGGCTGCCATGCAGCTTGATCAAATTGTCTCAAATGGAGAACTTTCTTGTTTTAACTGTTGGCATGAGAACTATGAAGCATTTTATATGGTTGGTATATGGACAGATTTAGAAAAAGGACGATGCAAGCATGTGCTCACTACACATTTGTGTGACTTTCCCTTTAAGTTATTCTAGGTTTAATTGTTTACAATTCCCTCTACATCTCAATCCATACCTAGTTTTTTGTCAACGTGCAATCTTTTATAATAAAATCATATATCTATTTTTTGAAGTACTTGTTTCCTGCTTTGTATACTAACATGAATTAAGACTCAGGCATAAAATTACTGTACGTTCTTAAAGGAAAAAAAAAACATATTTTCACCAAGTACCAAGAGTACAGTGCAAAAGCAATTAGGAGTCGGACCTGTAATGCCGCGTACACACGATCGGGATTTTGGTCGGAAAAAGATATGATGGCTTTTCCGAGGGCATTCTGCTCAAGTTTGCCTTGCATACACACGGTCACACAAAAGTTCGCTGAACTTTCAAGAACGCGGTGACGTACAACACTACGACGAGCAGAGAAAATGAAGTTCAATGCTTCCGAGCATGCGTCAAATTGTTTCTGAGCATGCGTAGGAATTTTGCGCGTCGAAATTGCTGCAGACGATCGCATTTTCGGATAGGAACTTTTTCCGACCGAAAAATTGAGAACATGCTCTCAATCTTTTGCTGGCTGGAATTCGGCCAGCGAAAGTCCGAGCATACACACAGTCGCATTTTCCGACCAAAAGCTCTCATCGGTCTTTTGCTGGCCGAATTTCTGATCGTGTGTATGCAGCATTGGTGAGTGCTACTCCTCCAAGTCTGGGTGTCACAGATTAGGGAATCTGCTCCCACTAAGGGGCATACTGGGCAACCAGGATTTGGTAGCAGCAGCAGACTAAGCAGTGGCGTTGGCCACGGAGGAGACACAGGTGGCCACAAGGAGTCTGGGATAGGCTTGTTTCCTGAGAACTCAACATGCCTACACAATAGTGTAGGTGAGAGCCCACCTTGCCTTTACCATCGCTCCTGATGGTGGAGATGGATTTGCTGCAGGCAATGTCCAGGTTGCGGCCCTCTGACTCACCAGCAGCTTCTGGAAACTGAGAGAAGGTTGATGGAATGTCCTTGATGGAGTTCTTAGCAGCATGGGAGTGCAGGACTCACTGGTTGGTGGGTAGCACAAGGAGGCAGGTATGCACAAATACACATTCATGAGGAAATCAGGGGGCTTCTGTTAGAACTGCACGATTCTGGCTAAAATGAGAATCACATTTTTTTTGCTTAGAAGATAGATCACAATTCTCTCACGATTCTTGCGGAGTAACATCATCTTTCACATTAAAACAAAAAAATTGGGCTAACTTTACTGTTTCATTTTTTTTTTTTATTCATTGAAGTGTATTTTTCTCAAAAAATTGTGTTTGAAAGACCGCTGGGCAAATACATTGTGACATAAAATATTGCAGCAATTGACATTTTATTCCCTTGGGTCTCTGCTAAAATATATATAATGTTTGGGGGTTCCAAGTAATTTTCTAGCAAAAAATATTGATTTGAAACAAGTGTCAGAAAAAGATTTAGACTTTAAGTGGTCAAACTTCCTGCATTTACACGTTGTTAAAAACTTGGCAGACTGCCTGGATTTTTTCTTTACACAGAAGTTTATCCCTTTGGTCTAAGAAGGAAGAGTTAATTACAATGTTTCATGTTAAAAACTTGGCAGACTGCCCGGATGTTTTCTTTTGACAGCTGAGTGATCAGATAAGTCTCTCCACTTGTTATATGAAAGAATTGGCAAACTCTGCAATAGAGATCGTCAGGGGGGTTGAATCGAGATCACAATTTTTTAACGATTAATTGTGCAGCTCTAGCTTCAGTAACCAAAACTGCAGTGTTTATCCTCATGACACGTCACAGGAAGCACCCTTATGGCTAACAGAGGACAGAATTAGAAATAGAGTTGAAAAACTTAACATCGGGTCACCGGGACCAGATGGCTTGCACCCAAGGGTCCTTTGGGAACTCAGACAAGTAATTGCCAGACCATTGTTCCTAATTTTTACTGACTGGAATGGAACTAGCTGATTCGAGAAATGCCAATGTAGCACCAATATTTAAAAAAGGGCCAAAATACATCCCTGGGAATTACAGACCAGTTAGCCTAACATCAATAGTATGCAATAGGGTTGTCCCGATACCGATACTAGTATCGGTATCGGCACCGATACCGAGCATTTGCCCAAGTACTTGTACTCGGGCAAATGCTCCCGATGCTTCCCCCGATACCTGGACTGTCAGCGGTGATCGGCGCGTGGGGGAGTTACAAGATTCTCCCCCAGCTGCTTTAGTGACATACAGCAGTGATCGCTCACAGCTGACTGTCACTGCATCCTCCTCCAGCCCCCCTCCGTTCTTCTGTGCCACTCCGCTGTCCCCCTCCGTTCCTCTCTCCTTATCTGTCCCTCTCAGCTGTCCCCTCCGTTCTGCTCTTATCTGTCCCCTCCATTCTGCTCTTATCTGTCCCCTCCGTTCTGCTCTTATCTGTCCCCTCCGTTCTGCTCTCCTTATCTGTCCCCTCCGTTCTCCCCCTCCGTTCCTCCGTCCCCCTCCTCCTTCCTTTGTGTATGGCTAGAGTCAGCTGACTCTGTCCATTCACATAACTGAAACATTGTAATCTTCTGTGATTACGATGTGTCAGTTTATGAATGGAGAGAAGCTGTTGTCTTCTCTCAATTCATTCTCAGTGCAGCTGACGCTGCAGAGAAAGGGACTGGGGAATCTCTATCCTCTATCCTCTGTCTCTTTCTCTGTCTCAAGGGGGAGATATCAGAGGTCTGTTAAGACCCCTGATATCTCACCAAAGCCCCCCAAAAGGGCTGATTAAAAAAAAAACAAAAAAAACAATAAAGAATAAAAAAAATATTATTGTAAAAAATAAAAATTGTAAAAAAAAAAAAATAACACACACATACAACGTTCACCCCCTCCCCCCCCCCCCCCCCCCCCAAAAAAGCAAGCACTGTTAAAAAAAAAAAAAAAAAAACACTGTCACGTGACATTAAAAAAAAAGTATTGGTAATCGGTATCGGCGAGTACTTGAAAAAAGTATCGGTACTTGTACTCGGTCCTAAAAAAGTGGTATCGGGACAACCCTAGTATGCAAGCTCTTGGAGGGGATTTTAGTAATGAAAACTGTGTCATTAGCAGTAATCAGCATAGATTCATGAACAATCGTTCTTGCTAAACCAATCTATTAACCTTCTATGAGGAGGTGACCTGCCATCTAGATAAAGGAAGGCCCGTAGACATGGTGTATCTGGATTTTGCAAAAACATTTGATACAGTTCCCCATAAACGTTTACTGTACAAAGTAAGGTCCATTGGCATGGACCATAGGATGAGTACGTGGATTGACACCTGGCTACAGGGGCGAGTTCAGAGGGTGGTGATAAATGGGAATACTCGGAATGGTCAGGGGTGGAAAGTGGGGTCCCCCAGGGTTCTGTCCTGGGACCAATCCTATTTAATTTATTCATAAGCGACCTGGAGGATGGGATAAACAGTTCAATCTCTGTATTTGCGGATGATGCTAAGCAGGGCAATTACTTCTTGCAAGTAGATCTGAAAAAATGGGGTGGGCAACTACATGGCATATGAGGCTTAATGTGGAAAAATTTAAAATAATGCATTTGGGTGGCAAAAATATGAATGCAATCTTCTCACTGGGGGGAGAACCTCTGGGGGAATCCAGGATGGAAAAGGACCTGGGGGTCCTAGTGGATGATAGGCTCAGCAATGGCATGCAATGCCAAGCTACTGCAAACAAAGCAAACAGAATATTGGCATGCATTATAAAGGGGATTAACTCAAGAGATAAAGCAATAATGCTCCCGCTCTACAAGACTCTGTTCCGGCCACACTTGGAGCATGCTGTCCAGTTTTGAGCACCAGTCCACAGGAAGCATGTGCTGGAACTGGAGAGAGTCCAGAGAAGGGTAACAAAGCTAATAAAGGGTCTGGAGGACATTAGTTATGAAGAAAGGTTACAAGCACTGAACTTATTCTCTCTGGAGAAGAGACGCTTGAGAGGGGATATGATTTCAATTTACAAATACCGTACTGGTGACCCCCACAATAGGGATAAAACTTTTCAGCAAAAGGGAGTTTAATAAGACACGTGGCCACTCATTAAAATTAGAACAAAAGAGGTTGAACCTTAAACTGTGTAGAGGGTTCTTTACTGTAAAAGCGACAAGGATGTGGAATCCTTGTCGTGAAAGGCGGTGGTGTCAGCAGGGAGCATCGATAGTTCAAAAACTATTAGATAAGCACCTGAATGACCACAACACACAGGGACATACAATGTAATACTGACATATAATCACACACATAGGTTGGACTTGATGGACTTGTGTCTTTTTTCAACCTCACATACTATGTATGTAACTATGTAACATGGGCACTGGGAATTGTAGAGCTGCACAGAATCACAGGGGACCCCGGAAGCAGGAACAGGCCAGTGATATGAACACTGAAGCACAATGTGAACAAGGAGTGCGCGGGTGATAGCAACAAGTGGCTGATAGAATTACACAGGTGTTGAACGGTAGGCAATGGCAGATAACGTCCCCTCTTTGATTCGCCGGAAGCCGGTGGCTCCGGTGCTGGAGTGTGGAACAGGTGAGTGTAATACTGGGCGCTGATGTACAGGGGATTACCAGACACTAATACAAATACAGTATGTGTTCAGGTGGGAATGATAGTATGTAAAAATATATTCAAGGGCTACATTAAATTTAATTATGTTGGGACATCACCATCTCATATAAACCGTGTTCTTCTGACATTGTACTTTTATATGGTATTGACAGCAGATCAGCAGGTAACCTCCTTCACTAGCTGTGGCCTACACTTACTCTTGCAGTTCTTCAGTCCTCTTCATTTTTCTAGATGGCTGCTTCTCCATAGGCCAAAATGGTAAAAAAAAAAAATATATATATATCAACTTGCATATCTAAAAGAAGATGTCTGTCCTATTACAGACTTTAGAGAAAATGATGTGTATGCACAAGTATGATGGCTTAGTGAAAAGGACTGGAGAATCACCAAAAGAGGTTGCTGGCTAATCTGAGTGAGATCTGCTTACTCAGCTAAGGCTCTTCATTTTTTCATGAGTCAAATGGTGGAAGCTCCAACTAGAAATAATGTTCTGCTGAACCCACTAATTACAAACAACAGCGAGATGATTACAGATGTGGAAGAGAGTGATCACAGAGTAATTACTATTTTCCATTAATTATAGGAAAAATAGACATGAGGGTGGGGGATGGACACTACATTTCAAACAAGACAACTTTACTAAGCTGTTCTGCATACTACATGACCTTAAATAGGGTCAAATTCTTGCAACAAAGCTCACCAATGAAAAGTGGGAGTGGTTTATAGACATATTAAAGAAGATTATTTGAAAGACATGAAACCCCTCATACATATCATACAAGAACTTAGACTAGAGGATCAACAATACCTGTTGGCAACAGCCGATGTATCTTCATTATACATGATAATTAACCAAGAAGAAGCGATAGATGCAACCAAGTGGGCCCTGGATAGGTCCAGCAATCTGGGAAGTAGACAGAAGTCATATTTGCTTGAATGTTTGGACTATGACCTACACCAGGGGTAGGCAACCTTGGCACTCTACAAATCCCATCATGCCTGTGATTGTCAGGGTCTTGCAATGCCTCATGGGAATTGTAGTTTCACCACAGCTGGAGGGACGAGGTTGCCTATCCCTGGCCTACACCATAATTATTTTTGGTACAACACACACTTCTAGAGGCAGATTTGGGGCATAGCAATGGGTGCCAAATATGGGCCCAGTATCGATAATCTGTTGTCCCAATGGGAGGAAGTTTATGCACAACTGCCCAAAGAGTTGATACTCAAAAGATACATTGATGACTTGATTGTCATCTGGGCAGGTGATGAGGACAGCTTAACAAGTTTTTTTCATAAACTAAATGGTAACCAGAAAAACATCAGAATGTCACTTGAGAACCATACAAAAACTAAATTTTTTGGATTTGAATATTGAGGTGGAGAATAACCTCATAACAACGAAAACCTTCTTTAACCACTAGACATCCGCGCTATGGCCGAATGACGGCCACAGCGCGGACCTACATTCCCGGGAGGCCGTCATATGACGGCCTCCCCTGTGCACGCTCCCTGCGCGCGCCCTGCAGGGCGCGCGCCGGGCGCGGTGTGATCACCGAGTCACTGAGACTCGGCTGATCACCGATCTGAGTAAGGGGCCGGTCCCGGCCCCTTACCATGTGATCAGCTGTCAGCCAATGACAGCTGATCACATGATGTAAACAGGAAGATCGGTAATCGGTTTTTTTTTTACTCGCGCTGACAGCGCGAGTAGAGAAAAAAGCCGATCACCGGCTCAGATGCCAGGGACATCGGTCCCAAAGAGGAAGCACAAAAAATTCCTCATAAGTGCCACCCAAAAGTGCCACCTAACAGTGCCACCTAGCAGTGCCCACAGTGCCACCTAGCAGTGCCCACAGTGCCACCTAGCAGTGCCCACAGTGCCACCTATCAATGCCAACAAGTGCCACCTATCAATGCTCACAAGTGCCACCTACCAATGCCCACCTGTAGTGCCAATCAGTGCCACCTGTCAGTGCTGCCCATCACTGCCACCCATCAGTGCCCATCACTGCCACCCATCAGTGCCCATCACTGCCACCTATCAGTGCCCATCACTGCCGCCTCATCAACGTACATCAATGAAGGAGAAAAATTACCCGTTAAAATTTTTTTATAACAAAATATAAAAAAAAAAAAATTTTTTTTAAAAAAAAATTCTGGTTTTTACATTTTTTTAACAAAAAGTAAAAACCGCAGAGGTGATCAAATACCACCAAAAGAAAGCTCTATTTGTGGGAAAAAAATGATAAAAAATTCATTTGGGTACAGCGTTGTATGACCGCGCAATTGTCATTCAAAATGCGTTAGCGCTGAAAGCTAAAAATTGGTCTGGATAGGAGGGGGGTTTAAGTGCCCGGTAAGCAAGTGGTTAAAAATGTTGACCAAATTAGTTATATTCCAGTAGACCGTTGCCATTTTTCCTCCTATCTCATAAACATCCCAAAGGATCAACTCATAAGACTACGAAGAAACTGTAGCAAGAATACGGATTTTGAAACACAAGCTAGAATGATTGGACAACGGTTCATTGAACGAGGATACAACGAAGAATTAATTGCAGAGAAAATTCAGGAAGTACAGTATCTAAGATAGAAGGAGCCGATTTGGTGAAAGATAAGGTGAAAGACGAGACAACCATGCAAAATCTCCCAATCATCTTGGATTTAAATTTACAACACAAGCAAGAGGAAAAACTATTCAAAAAACATTGGCTTGATTTTGAGAGCTGGCAACCAACTACAAAAGATCCTATCTGAGCAACCTAGATTTATCTATAGGAGGGCATCGAGACTACGAGACATAAAAGCCAAGAATGTCTCGGACCCCCCAAACAATCAGAGGAATTTTACATTCTTTCAGGGAAAATATTTTTTTTCCCTGCAGGAGGTGTTTTGCGTGTACCAACACCAATAGAAATGGTATAAAATGTACCAACTTTGCATCTACCTCTACTGGAAAGGAATACCCAATTAGAGACTTTATATTATGCAGGACAGAGGGTGTTAGGGACGTGCCGGTGCCCGTCGGGCAAACATGCGTGCGCGCGTGCGCACGCGGGGCTTGTCCAGGGCGTTACAACTGAATTCCCCACTGGGGGGCGCCGGCGAGCTCCCACATGTCCGCGCCCGTGCGCGCTAGCGCTGTTTGGCGCCAAGGGGTCTTTAAAAGAATGTCAGTTGCACCCATGAGGTGCTGTTCGTCTGCAGCTCTGCACCTGAGTTCCTGTATCCTGCCTGCTGTTGTTATCTGTTATTGACCCAGCTACGTTTGACCATTCTGCTATCTCCAATCCAACCCGGCTTGCCTGACTCTGCTTATCCTCTTGTGACCCGTTGCCGAACGCCTGCCTGCCTGACTACTCTGTGATTACCCTTCTGCCAATACCTGCCTGATCTCTTGCCAAACGGACTGCCTGACTCTGCTTTTGCCTGTGTCCTGTGACGCTGCTTCCCAGCCTGCTCATCCAGCTCCAGGTTCTGCTGCTGCTATACCACCTACCTGCCTGCCTACTGATCCACTTCAGCCTGCCAGCATCTGCAGCTCAGCCATCCCGGAAGGACTT
This sequence comes from Lithobates septentrionalis, assembly GCA_037952835.1. Taxonomy (NCBI): domain Eukaryota; kingdom Metazoa; phylum Chordata; class Amphibia; order Anura; family Ranidae; genus Lithobates; species Lithobates septentrionalis. The sequence continues at coordinate 1,257,374 of JBBDGP010000568.1, read as the reverse complement.
CTTCTCTGCTCCTGTGCCGGCCTCCGCAAGAACCTGCACCAGGCACACCTACCCACTGTGCTCAAGAGACCACTGTTCCCACTCCAGTGGCTCCTGAACCAGCGCTGTAAGAGAGGTCTTCTTCTACCAGTCGGGCTCAACTACCAGGTACCTAACAGAGGGAGTAGTCTATGTTCTCCAATGTCCATGCAAGATGCAATACGTAGAAAGAACAAAAAGACCCATGTGGAATCGATTTCTTAAACATGTTCAAAATATCCAGAAAGGCTTTACAAACATAGCATATCAATTATTTTGCACAACACCATGATAAGGATCCTATATTACTCATATTCTGGGCGACAGAAAAATATCAACCTCATTGGAGGGGTACAAATAAAATTAACCAGCTAAGTAAAATTTAATCAAAATTATTTTTGAGCTCAATACTCTCCAGCCAAAAGGACATAACATTTATTTTGACTTAAACTGCTTTATTTCAAATTAATAAGGCATATATGCCTATACATAGGAAACTATCCTTTTTCCAGATGGCAGTACCTTCTTTCTCCCACTAGATGGTGCTCATCATAGTAATCTCAAAGTCTCTCATACACACATTTGATAAAATACACATTTTTGCTAAAATTATCTTCCGGGTAAAATATATTGTTAAAAATGATCAGCCTTAGTAGGTTTATTTGAAGATTAATATTTTATTTTTAATATTTTTTATTTTTAACCTTAAATCTATACATGTGGAAAAAGACTGGTTAGTAACTATAAGTATAAATGAATGGATGGGAATATGAATCAAGATAAGAATCCTCAAAGTCTGTAATCTGTTTTTTGGCCACATTGTTTTTTTATTTGTTTTATAACACTTTTAATATTAGTAATTAATGCTGTGAACTGCTGATGAAAATCCAGGTGAATCACTATGGCAACGGATACACAAACCGCAGCTACATAAAGACAGCGTCCGCCACTGGGCTTCCTACCATGAGGAAGTCACCTGACAAGTGGCGCAATGCGTTTGGCGGAGTCAGTGACGTCACTTCCGGTGTCTCCGAAAACCGGAAGATGTGGTGAGGAGGCAATCTGCCGGAATTTTTGTTTGGATTTTACATGCTAATGACAAGAACTATTCTTGTAAGTGTTTCTAAACCATTAAAAAGAAAATGTTTTGAAAAGCATACTATGCTATGAGCACATCTTTTTATATATTCTGAGTACTTCCCAGCCAAGCTTTCCTTAACCAAAGGACAGAGCATACAGTAAGAGTAGGTCATCCATCCGGAGGCACACAAAGTTCTTTGAAGTGGACACTATTGTTTCTTTTCATATACATATTAAAGAAGAACTCCAACTTTTCCTCCCCAAAGCAACAGATGCAATGTCCATGTAAATGAATCATGACCCCACGGACATTTTATCTGTATCTTACCTTATTTAGCTATATACAGCAGGTTTCTGAGTCTGTGGTGTCACTCCTCCTCCTGGCTGAATTTCAAAGTTCTCTATTTTCCTTCCTTTTCCAGTCCTGACACTACATGTCCCATGATCCTTTGAGCCACTGTGGTTTCAGGTTGGGCTATATGAGTCACTTGTACCAGTTCTGGGAGTTGATGTGGGTGGGCCTTAGGGTTACTGTGGGTGTTTCTGGGCCTTCATGTGGGTATTGGAGGAGGAATGGAATTGTGTTATCCCTGCCCACACTCCATTCCTCTGTAAAGTGAAGAGGGAAGAAGCAGGAAGTGGAACTTTAGTCATAAAATGAAAGTGATTCTAAATGCTTTTTCTTTTTAAAAATAACAAACATGTCATACTTCCCTGGTCTGTGTAATGGTTTGTTCTACTTCCCTGCTCTGTGTAATGGTTTGTCATACTTCCCTGCTCTGTGTAATGGTTTGTCATACTTCCCTGCTCTGTGTAATGTTTTGTTCTACTTCCCTGTTCTGTGTAATGGTTTGTCATACTTCCCTGTTCTGTGTAATGGTTTGTCATACTTCCCTGTTCTGTGTAATGGTTTGTCATACTTCCCTGCTCTGTGTAATGGTTTGTTCTACTTCCCTGTTCTGTGTAATGGTTTGTTCTACTTCCCTGTTCTTTGTAATGGTTTTTCATTCCTTCCCTGCTCTGTGTAATGGTTTGTTCTACTTCCCTGTTCTGTGTAATGGTTTGTTCTACTTCCCTATTCTGTGTAATGGTTTGTCATACTTCCCTGCTTAGTGTAATGGTTTGTCATACTTCCCTGCTCTGTGTAATGGTTTGTTCTACTTCCCTGCTCTGTGTAATGGTTTGTTCTACTTCCCTGCTCTGTGTAATGGTTTGTCATACTTCCCTGTTCTGTGTAATGGTTTGTCATACTTCCCTGTTCTGTGTAATGGTTTGACATACTTCCCTGTTCTGTGTAATGGTTTGTTCTACTTCCCTGCTCTGTGTAATGATTTGTCATACTTCCCTGCTCTGTGTAATGGTTTGTTCTACTTCTCTGTTCTGTGTAATGGTTTGTCATACTTCCCTGTTCTGTGTAATGGTTTGTTCTACTTCGCTGCTCTGTGTAATGGTTTGTCATACTTCCCTGCTCTGTGTAATGGTTTGTTCTACTTCCCTGTTCTGTTTAATGGTTTGTCATACTTCCCTGCTTTGTGTAATGGTTTCTTATACTTCCCTTCTCTGTGTAATGGGGTGTTATAATTCCCTGACTTGCGGAAATGAAAAGTTGAAATCGCACAATTTCATTCCCGCTGTCAGTGCAAGCCTAGGCTGCATCAGCATGTTTCTGAATGCATGCCAACCCGCACAGAAAACACACGCTTTGCTGAGCGTTTCTAAAATGCGCGGAAATGCACGTCGCACTTTAATTACCATTTAGGCAATGGTAATTTAAGCAATTCCAAATTAGGCAATGTTACCATTCATTCATATCTGCCTGTTTCCAAACGCATGGCATCACGCAATAAAAAGCGTGCGCTTTGCCATGTGTTTCGAAAATGCACAGCAATGTATGTCATGCTTGCATTACCATTTATGCCCCGTACACACGGTCGGATTTTCCGATGGACAATGTCCGATCGGAGCGTGTTGTCGGAAATTCCGACCGTGTGTGGGCTCCATCGGACATTTTCCATCGGATTTTCCGACACACAAAGTTGGACAGCAGGAGATAAAATTTTTCGACAACAAAATCCGATCGCGTCAATTCCGCTGGCCTGTTCCGACGCACAAAGTGCCACGCATGCTCAGAAGAAATTCCGACACGGGACAGCTCGTTCTGGTAAACTTAGCGTTCGCAATGGATACAGCACTTTCGTCACGCTGCAATGTTCAAAATGGTTTAATACAGCGCACTCTCTTCTTCTTTATAATGTGACAAGAATATAGTAGTTTTGCTGCTCATATTCACACACACTTCTCACAAACTTATTTCGTTACTATTTATCGGGATTCCCTCAATATATTTTGATTTCTCACATCTGACAACAACATTTTTATTTTTTTTTTGGACTTTAATGTAGATTCTTTTTTTGTGTTTCTCTTTTTTTTATTATTTTTTTTTTGGTGATTTTGATTTGTATTCCCGAAAATGTTTGTGTGTTTTTTGTGACAAGTTCCCACAACACCATTGATATGTTGTTCTATTTAATCTGTAGGAGATTGTTTGGTGTTGTTGTCCCTTGTTAATTTCACATTTTATGTTTTTAGAAATGTACCTGAATCCTCACCAACAAACTGTCCTTTTTGGATGAAAACACACACAGGAGAGTAGAATTTACCCAAAAATTTTTTATTAAGGGCTCACAACTAAACAAAGAGGGAGGCAACGCTGGAGAAACTGCAGAAATTGGCGAAGCCTGGGACCCCCAGGGCACACATCAACTATTTAAAAGCAAAATTGGTGGCCTGAGGAGTCCATATCTTAGGGAGGGCAGTCTGGTCCAGAAGTCCCAGAGATCCGGAAAGCAGCAGATGACATCTGTGTCCCCAGGCTGTGGTCATACGAGAGACTGCATCTTCTGTCAGACCAGACTGAACCCAGGGCAATCACTCTTTGGTCTTCTTTCCACGCTTCCTTCCAGGCTGTGGTGGTGGAGTTGTGGCAGCAGGAGGAGGAGGAGGAGGAGGATCGTCCCTCTCCATGACATCCGTCTTGGGTGTCAGTTCCCCACTCTCCCCCTTACGAAGCACTTTATAAAGCAGGTCCTCACAGAGCCTGCGTTGGCCCTCCTGCATGTCCTGCAATTTTGTGGCAGCCATGCAGGCAAAGGCCTCTTCAGGACTGGGGAAGGCTCGGAGGGACGCCGAAGCCTCCTGGATCAGCCTGTATGCTGAATCCTGCACAGGACTGGGAGTGGCCTTCCTGGCCCTTTTATATGGCAGGCGGAGGGGAGGGACCTGAGACTCAGTCAGGCTGCGACTTGTCCCAGGCTTCTCCTGACTGCCACTTAGCCCCGCCTCCTCCTGGCTGCCACTAATCCCCGCCTCCTCCTGACTGCCACATTCCACAGCCTCCTCCTGGCTGAGGTCTTCCTGTGTATGAAAAAGGGACATAGTTTTAGTTTTTTATTCATCAATCACACACAATTTTCACCTCCTGACTGCTGCAAATTGAATGTTCACAAATATAACAGACTATCCTTCTGAGCCCAGCATTTTTCATTCTTGTCCCAATTTTGGGTGCCCACTACTGTCTATTGATATGTAAAACACTTTTTTTAATCAGCAATTAGTGATCAATAATAACATCTAGTAAACATCATTTCTTTATTGCCCAGAAATCAGTAGAAGAATGCTATACCTGACTCCAGCTGGGCTCCTCCACTTCTTCCTGGCTGGAAGGCCCAGGTTGGACATCGGAAGCCTCAGCTTGGGTGGAAGGAAGCATGGAAGGAAGAGTAGAGAGGGATTCCCTGACCTCAGTGTGGTCTGACAGAAATCGCAGTCTCTCATAGTACCACAGCCTGGGGACATAAACGTCATCTGCTGCAGCTCCGGACCTCTGGGAATCTGTGACCTTCTTGCGCTCCCTGAGATAAGTGCTCCTCAGGTTACCAATTTTAGCTTTCAAATAAGGGATGGTTGCTGTGGGGACCACCGGCGTCACCAACTCCAGCAGTTTCTCCAGCGCTGCCTGCCTCTTCTGTTTGTGGTTATAGTGGGGGTGTCTGACCTGCCACAGACAGGGCAGCTCCCTGTACTTGTCTATGAACAGGGGCAGGAAATTGTGGTCGTTGAACCCATCCATTTTCTCTGCAAGACACAACACAAGACAAACCCTAATGTCAGGCAAAACTCCCCTAATCTTGTTACAATATAGGCTTCCATTTCGAAGCAGTATAGGCCCAAGTTTAGATCCTACCTTCGTTAGCACGATCGGCGTCTCCGATGCTCCTTCCTCCGCTCACAGATCGTACGTAAGACGCGCGCGTTACGATTTATACACACTGCGCATGCGTATAACTCCGCCCGCCCCTGACGTTCTTTCTAGTCTATTCCCCGCCCCTTTTCGTTCGGCGCAGTGGAGGAAGAGCACATGGCGGATAGACAGCAGGATCGTGCTAATTACACCAACGAGGAGGAGGGGGAGGAAAGGCCGGAGCCTGAAACGTCCCGATCCAGAAGGAGATTGAAGGACTCAAATATGTCCTTTGGGGAGATGTTGGAGATGGTGGACATCCTGAAGAAGGCCGACTATGATGGAAAGTATGGGCCTTACCCCAACCACAATGTCCGAAAGGCCAAGATCATGGCGAAAGTGGTCAGGAGTCTGCACCGGAAATTCGGGGTACGACGATCGAAAGATCAGCTCAGGAAGCGGTGGTCGGACCTGAAATTACGAGAACATGAGCAGTACAGAAAGATCCGGAGAGTGCTGCAAAAAAGTAAGTAGTTGTGCTGTGTTCCTATTGTTCTTGTGTTTATTACGTTCGTGCTGCTCCATGTGCTTTTGGAACTGTTGTACAGTTTAAAATGGCAACTTTCATGTTCATGGGCACATTATTCGTTCGGATCACACATTGTTATTTCGGACGAAAAAATACCATTGTTTAGGCCATATGCATTTGGCCACCATTTTGACGCCCTATACTTGTCTTCAAAGAATTGGGTTGTGTAGATGGCTTTGTTACTAGAATGAAATGCAAACTAGATTCTGTGTAAGGAGAGGACACTCAGCAGCAGTTTTCACATCTGGACACTGGAGCACTAGTGTGGGACCCCAGAACACCCTTTTTATTAGGGGGGCCACACAGGTGCTCCAGTGTATACTATAGGGGGGGCTACATCTGTGAAGCTTGTACCAAACAGGTAAAGTATTGCAGCTTGACAAAGGACACTAAAAAAGCTACATCTTGGCACTCGGCTAAAATAGATCATTGTACCCCACTTCCAAACAATGTTTCATCTTTATAGTTTTGACATTAAATATCTGTGTGCTAATTATACCATTTTTGTTTTACATAGGGGAGAAAAGACTCGGAGGACACCCCTCATCCGATGAGACCAGAGACCCCCCCCCTCTGGAAGAAGGGGAAATCCCCCCAACAAAAGATGAGCAGGAGGATGAAGACGTGGTGGAAGTAGTTACCACAACAGGTGAGTGTCTGCAACCACAGGCTCAGATAAGAGATGGATTGCGGCATTTTTTGGAAACCTAATTTATTTTTGGGTTCCTCTCTTTTTAGGTGATCGTGAGGTTGTGGATCCAGATCCTTTCACATCTGAAAGTGCCCAGATCCTGATCGGGGAGATCATGGGGTGTAATTTACAATTGGAAAACATCAATCAAAACATCAATGATGTTATTCCAAAATATAAAAACATCATTGATGTTTTGGGGCGAGTTTAAAGCCCCTCCAAATCACTTTCTTCTTTTGTGTGCTACAATGTGCGAAATGTTTTTGTGATTTTTCCCAAAGCCAAATTTGGAGGATGCACACAGTGTGTCAACATGTGCTATCTGCCATCACGGGAGATCAATGGACGCGTTTTGGGGGTGCAACACCTTCCTCAATAATAAAGTAGCGGTGAGGAAGGGCTTTCTCCCCCAAAACACGTCCCTTGATCCCCCGTGATGGCAGATAGCACATGTTGACATTGTGAAATTTGTGTGCATCTTCCAAATTTGGCTTTTCCTGGGGTGATTTCCCCCCATCTGAACGCAATATCAAACACAGTTCCTAAATACTCATGTCTGATATTGCCTTCAAGTTCTACCAAATGTGAACTTTGTAAGATCAAGATTTGTGTCTTTCTTGTTGGTTTTACACATGCCTGTTTTCTATAAAATGCACATTTTGATTTTGGATAATGACACCACAAAAATTGTTATACAACAAACATGTCGGTTTGTCAGAAAAACCTTGGGTAAATGCACATGTGATTGTGCAGGTATTAAAAAGATTGTTCATCAAGAATGTGTGGATTATTGTCTCAACGCTACAACATTTTTGGGGTGATGTAATTGTTGTTTTATGAGAAAATGGGGGTTATTTCCTAAGGGGCAATCCACTTTGCACTACAAGTGCAGGTTCAGTGCAGTTGCAAGTGCACTTGTAGTGAAAAGTGTCTTTGCATTTAGTAAATAACAGCCAACAGTGCTTTGTAAGGTTACACAATCACAACATTTTATGCACTCCACACATTTCTGTCAGGGTCAGATAAAACAAACACAAGCAGTAAATGTCCACAAAGAAGAGCCTGGGGGGAGATGCTTGTCGAGAACTTGAGGTCCTGCAGGCTTCTCCCTGTGGCCAAATACCGCAAGGTAGCGACCAACCTCTGCTCCGGAGTGATGGCTTGACTCATGTAGGTATCCTGCCTGCTAATATAGGGGGTCAGCGAAGCCAACAAACGGTGAAACACGGGGTCCGTCACCCTGAGAAAGTTCCTGAAATCATCAGGATTATTCTCACGGATCTCACGGAGCAAAGGCATATGAGAGAACTGGTGACGCTGAAGCAACCAATTCTTGGTCCATGAACTCCTCCCCACCCTGTTCATGGACTGGACTTGTGTCAAGGTCAGGACCCCAACACCAAGCCCCCGCACAGCACGAACTGTACGAGGAGTACGCATACGAAACATGGCTAGAAAACGGTCGCCTGCTCAGAACGAAGTAACAGAACGCACTGAAGAACAGCAAGGCCTGTGAAGAGCGACCTGAAAAACAGCAACGAGCGGACAAGATCGCACAGAAAACTCCAATACGAACTGACTGCACGCACTGAAGAGCAGATACAAACCCACAAGCACAAACTGAACGGCAGAAAACGATCTGAAAGCCACGAGTCTGAAAAAGCGCGAATCGTCTCTCACCAAACTTTTACTAACACGAGATTAGCAAAAGGAGCCCAAAGGGTGCTGCGCTTGGTTCTGAACTGGCCTTTTCTAGTCTCGTCGTACGTGCTTGACGTCACCGCGTTCTTGGCGATCGGAAATTCCGACAACTTTGTGCGACTGTGTGTAGGCAAAACAAGTTTGAGCCAACATCCGTAGGAAAAAATCCTAGGATTTTGTTGTCGGAATGTCCGAACAAAGTCCGACCGTGTGTACGGGGCATTAGGCTGCATTCCCATTTATGCATTTCCTAATGCAACAAGCACAGAAAACAAGAATTTTTTTCAAAAATACACAGCAACGCATGCACAGCAACCTGCACAGAAACGGGCACTTTGCCACAAATTTGGAAAATTCACAGCAACGGGCATGACACTTGTGTTATCTTTTGTTTGCATCTGCGTGCTTTGGTGCACGTTTCGAAAATGTGTGGCAACGTGAAGCTCGCTTGCATTACAATTCGTTTGCATCTGCATGTTTCTGAGCACACGGCAACCTGCAATAAAAAATGCACGCTTTGCCATGCGTTTCAAAAACACGCAGTAATATATGTCACATCAGTGTTACCATTTAGGCTGTGTTCTCATTTACACGTTTCCAAACTCGCAGCCAGCAAATAAAACACACCCTTTGTCAAACGCTTTAAAAACAAATAGCAATGTGCGGCACATTTGCATTACCATTCTTTCACATCTGCACGTTTCTGCGCGTTTCCGAATGCACGGCAACCCACAAGAAAATATACCATGACACGCTTTTCAAAAACACACGTCATACTTGGTACAAAGCCACAACTAAACCCAGAATATCAGAGGATCTAAACTTGGATGGCTAAATACTAATGAGAAAAAATGGTCCTTTAATAAATATAAAGCCAAAGGGTCATTATTGGTATTCTAAAACTACAAGGAATGCAATAGGAAATGCAAGAGTGTGATCAAGGCAGACAAATTGCTAAGGTGAGTAAAAAAATCTAAAAAATTTTCAAATATATTAATTGTAAAAAAGGCGAGGTCAGAACATATTAGCCTCAAAAAAAGATGATCAGCGAAAGTTGGTCACAAGTGACAGGGAGAAAGCAACTGTACTAAATACAATCTTCTCCTCAGTTTATACGACTGAAAAGGAGAGGTATAAAAAAATAGGACAGTAATGTTAATAACGGTAAATTGAATGTACCCTTACACCCGAAAGAGACCAGGGTTAAGACCAATAAATCACCAGACCCAGATGGCTTGCACCCAAGAGTCCTCAAAGAACTTAGCCACGTTATAGCCTAACTGTTATTCCTTAAGTTCCTAAGGACAGCTTACTGAATGGAATAATACCAGCAGATTTGCAAAAAGCAAACATGGATTCAAAAAAGGGCCGAGATACAGACCTGGAAACTACAGACCAGTCAGCCTAGCATCAATAGTATGTAAACCATTGGAAGGCATGGCAAGGGACCATATCCAAGAATTTGCTGATGAAAATATTATCATTAGTAGTAATCAGCATGGATTTATGAAGGACTGATCTTGCCAGACCAACCTTTTAACATACTATGAAAAGGTAAGCTTTAATATGGATAGAAAAAGTTGTGTTTAACTTGTTCATAAATGATATAGAGGTCGGAATAAATATTTCATTTTCAGTGTTTGCTGGTGATACAATGACAAGCAGAACAATAATTTCACAACTGGATATAGCAACTTTACAATAAGACCTTGATAAAATAAAGGGGTGGGAAGCTATATGGCAGATAGGGTTTAATATTGAAAAATGTAAAGTAATGCACTTGTAACATAAAAATATGAATGGAGTTTACAAACTAGGGGAAGAACCTCTGGGAGGTTCAATGATGGAAAAGGCTCTGGGGGTTCTAGTAGATAACAGACTCAACAATAGCATGCAATGCCAAGTTGCTGCAAGCAAGGCATTAAAAAGGGTATTTACTCAAGAGATAAAACAATAATTTTACCACTTTACAAAACTCTGGTTCGGTCACATCTTGAGTATGCCATCTAGATCTGGCCACCAATTCTTAGGAAGGATGTACTTGAACTGGAAAGATCCCAGAGAAGGGCAACAAAGCTAATAAGGAAGCCGGAGGACCTCTGTTAAGAGGAACAACTACATGCTTTAAACTTATTCTCCCTGAAAAAGAGACACTTAGGTGGACATGATCACAATAAACAAAACCTTGAATGGTGACTTTAGCATTGAGATTAATCTATTTAATTTAGGGTCTCTGAAAAAGATGCTCAGCCACACAATGAGGTTGGTTGAGAAGCAGTTCAGTCTTAAAGAATATGTAAACACAACATTTCATGTTTCTGATATGTGCCTGCTGTACCATGTATTTGTATGAAAAAGTATCCAGTCCCTCTGCTTTCCTATTAAAAACTGACCACACTAGCGATGAGAGCACAGCATGGTCAGTTCTCTAACTTGCTGAAACTGAGCCTGCTCTCCTTTAATGATCAGACTTGTCCCGACACACACACCCCCTGCACAGCCATTCACTGGGAAGACCAGTGTGCTGCTGCTTCTCCTCCCCTAGATCTTATGCAGCTGAGAGCAGAGGGTATGTGATCACTTAATAAACAGGGCAAAAAAGGTATTTATAAAGTTTTTTTATATGTGCAGTATACACAAATGTTTTGCCTTTCATTTCTATTTTAAACTGAATAGGTTGTTTTACAAGATGAGGGTTTACAACTGACATTATACACTCAGGGGCTGCTACTGCCGCTGTATTTTCTCCCAGACCAGAAGCAGAGACTAGTAGGCAAGTATTTCTATGTTCTAATAGTTTAACGGCAGGTGCTCATAGCTTTTTGCGTGTGTATATAATTCCTTGCATCAGACTTATCTCTGTTCTATTGTTATTATCTCACATGCACAATGCCAGTTAGTTAGGCTTGTGCTACTGTACTGATCACCTTCCAGTATATTAGTAGGTAAACCTGTTTATTGCAATAGACTCTATATGTAGCTCCTTTTATTTTAGCTAATTCTGGTCTGGGATTCTATAGCTAGTTTTAGCTTAAGATTCCTTTCACACTGGGGCCACGGCCACATTAGCGCTAAAGAGCCACTAGTTTTAGCAGCACGCTTTTAACCCCAAAGAAGGGGTGTTGCGGCCGTGTTGCGTTGCTTCCGAATTGTTTTTTTTTATTTCAATGGGCAGGGTGTTTTGGGAGCGCTAAATACAGCGCTCCCAAACCGCCCCAAAGATGCTGCTTGCAGGACTTTTCCTAACGTCCCTCAAGCGCACCACCCTGGTGTGAAAAGTCACACAAAAATGAATGGGAGGCGCTTCACAGGCGCTATTTCTAGCGCTAAAACGCCTGAAAACCGCCTTAGTGTGAAAGGGGTCTTAGGCTCAATAACCAGCATTGGCCAGAGCCAGGTTAGGCACTGGTTGCATGACAGATTAGACGCTACTAGAGACTAAGCAAAGAGTAGTTAGGCTGACTCTGAGTTCCAGTGCCACACCATTCAGGTGAAAAGCTGCATTCCAGGCTGGATGGACAATGGCTGGTGGGTGTCATCATCACCGCAGATCTTGTCTGCAGGTCTCCAACACCAAAATGAGCACTGCATCGTGATCATCTTCCAGGGCCTCGGCAACTAAACTTTGCTTTCATTGTGAGGTATGCTTATTAATAACTATATATACCTTGCATAGGCGTGCGCACGGGGTGTGCCGGGTGTGCCTGGGCACACCCTAATCACCCCGTGCTGTGTCCAGAGATTTGCCCCAAAATGCTGCATCCAAGAGAGTGTGTGCCCCGCGCTGCCTGTGAAACAGTTTCACAGGCAGCAGAGCGTGAGAATTGCCAGAGCTGTTCAGTGTATGAAACTGTCAGATAATGACACTGCATGCAGGGAGAGACACCAGCTGTCAAAATGTCGGGGTGATGTCGGGGGTGGGCGGGACAGAACGGCCATCAAACACCAGCCAATGGGATGGGGTCTGGGAGGGCCGCTACATTTATGTCGCCCCGCCCCCTCTCTGAAGCAGCTCAAACATTGCCTTGTGTTTATAGCGCTTGGTCCCGCCCACTCCCGACATCGTGGCTGAGTTGTAAGTCATCACAACTCAGCCGCGATGTCGGGGGTGGGCGGGATGATTGGGCTGCTTCAGAGAGGGGGCGGAGCCAGAGAAATGTAGCGGCCTGCCCAGACCCATCCTATTGGCTGTTGTTTGGTTACTGTTCAGTCCCGCCCACCACCAGCATCACCGCTGACTTTTAACAGCTGATGTCTCTCCCTGCATGCAGTGTCATTATCTGACAGTTTCATACACTGAACAGCTCTGGCAATTCTCACGATCTCCTGAATGTGAAACTTCCCCTCTCTCCTATCTGATGCCAATCAGTGCCAACCAATGCTGCCTATCAGTGCCAACCAATGCTGCCAACCAGTGCAAACCAATGCTGCCAATCAGTGCCAACCAATGCTATCAGTGCCAACCAATGCTGCCAATCAGTGCCAACCAATGCTGCCAATCAGTGCCAACCAATGCTGCCTATCAGTGCCAACCAGTACTGCCTATCTGTGCCAGTGCTGCTTATCAGTGCCAACCAATTCTGCCTATCAGTGCCAACCATTGTAAACCAGTGCTGCCTATCAGTGCAAACCAGTGCCACCTATCAGTGCCAATCAATGTTGCCTATCAGTGCCAGTGCTGCTTATCAGTGCTAACCAATGTTGCCTATCAATGCCAACCAGTACTGCCTATCCGTGCCAGTGCTGCTTATCAGTGGCAACCAAGTCTGCCTATCAGTGCTAACCATTGCAAACCAGTGCTGCCTATCAGTGCAAACCAGTGCTGCTTATCAGTGCCAACCAATGCTGCCTATCAGTGCCAGTGCTGCTTATCAGTGCCAACCAATGCTGCCTATCAGTGCCAACCAGTACTGCCTATCTGTGCCAGTGCTGCTTATCAGTGCCAACCAATTCTGCCTATCAGTGCCAACCAGTGCTGCCTATCAGTGCAAACCAGTGCTGCCTATCAGTGCCAACCAATGCTGCCTATCAGTGCCAACCAATGCTGTAAATCAGTGCCAACCAATGCTGCCTATCAGTGCTGCATATCAGTGCCCATCGGTGCTGCCTATCAGTACCAATCAGTGCCCATAAGTGCTGCCCATCAGTGCTGCATATCAGTGCCCATGAGTGCTGCATATCAGTGCCCCTCAGTGCTGACAATTAGTGCCCATCAGTGCTGCCTATCAGTGCCACCTACCAGTGCCCATCAGTGCTGCCAGTCAGTGCCCATCAGTGCTGCCTATCAGTGCAGCCTATCAGTGCCCATCAGTGCTTCCAATCAGTGCTGCCTATCAGTGCCAATCAGTGTCCATCAGTGCTGCCAATCAGTGCTGCGAATCAGAGCCTATCAGTGCCCATAAGTGCTACCAATAAGAGCCCATCAGTGATGCATATAAGTGCCCATCAGTGCCACCTATCAGTGCCCATTAATGCCAATCAGTGCTGCCTATCAGTGCCACCTATCAGTGCACATCAGTGCTACCAATTAGTGCCCATCAACACTGCCAATCAGTGCAGCCTATTAGTGCCCATCAGTGCTGCCTATCAGTGCCCATCAGTGCTGCCTTAGCAGGGATGGTGGAAACCCCTCTACAGATTGCAATACAAATTACCTTCGAGTGCAACAACTTTTTAGTTGGGAGGTTCACACCATTATAGAACTTTGGATTTTTTATTTTTTAGATTGTTACACTTAATTGTATATGTTTTAGTTACAGTTATAATGTGAATTATTGCACTTGAAGTTAATTTCCCACCACCCCTGCTAAGTCCATGTCTTTATGGACCTTGCTTTGTGCACTGGTGCGCAGTCATGTTGGAAGGGGCCATCCCCAAACTGTTCCCTCAAAGTTGAGAGCATGAAATTGTCCAAAATGTCTTGGTATGCTGACGCCTTAAGAGTTCCCTTTACTGGAACTAAGGGGCCAAGCCCAACACCTGAAAAACAACTCCACACCATAATCCCCCCTCCACCAAATGATTTGGACCAGTGCACAAAGCAAGGTCCATAAAGACATAGATGAGCGAGTTTGGGGTGGAGGAACTTGACTGACCTGCAAAGAGTCCTGACCTCAACCCGATAGAACACCTTTGGGATGAATTCGAGCGGAGACTGCGAGCCAGGCCTTCTTGTCCAACATCAGCGCCTGACCTCACAAATGCCCTTCTGGAAGGATGATCAAACATTCCCATAGACACTCCTAAACCTTGTGGACAGCCTTCCTAGAAGAGCTGAAGCTTTTATAGCTGCAAAGGGTGGGCCAACTCAATACTGAACCCTATGGACTAAGACGGCATTAAAGTTCATGTGCATTTAACCACTTGCCGACCGCCTCACGCCTATATATGTGAGCAGAATGGCACGGGCAGGCAAAATCACGTACCTGATACGTGATGCCTTCCCGCGGGCGGGGGGTCCGATCGGACCCCCCCTGGTGCCAGCGGCGGTCGGCTTTGGTCTGGCAGCGATCAAAGATGAGGGGGAGGCCATCCGATCGTGGCCCCCCCCTCGCGATCGCTCCCAGCCAATGAGAAACATCCTCTGCCTCTGTATAGTACACAGAGGCAGAGGATGTGATATCTCTCCTCGGCTCGGGAGTTTCCGTTCCGGCCCGAGGAGAGACGACATGTAAGTAAGTGCACAACACACACACAACACAGTAGAACATGCCAGGCACACTAAACACCCCGATCCCCCCCCCCAATCCCCCCCCCCGTCACAAACTGACACCAAGCAGGTTTTTTTTTTTTTTTTTTTTTGATTGCTGCATAGTGTCAGTTTGTGACAGTTAGAAGTGGTAGGACAGTGAGTATTACCCCCCTGTAGGTCTAGGGTACCCCCCTAACCCCCCCTAATAAAGTTTTAACCCCTTGATCACCCCCTGTCACCAGTGTCACTAAGCGATCATTTTTCTGATCGCTGTATTAGTGTCGCTGGTGACGCTAGTTAGGGACGTAAATATTTAGGTTCGCCGTCAGCGTTTTATAGCGACAGGGACCCCCATATACTACCTAATAAATGTTTTAACCCCTTGATTGCCCCTAGTTAACCCTTTCACCACTGATCACCGTATAAGTGTTACGGGTGACGCTGGTTAGTTCGTTTATTTTTTATAGTGTCAGGGCACCCGCCGTTTATTACCGAATAAAGGTTTAGCCCCCTGATCGCCCGGCGGTGATATGCGTCGCCCCAGGCAGCGTCAGATTAGCGCCAGTACCGCTAACACCCACGCACGCAGCATACGCCTCCCTTAGTGGTATAGTATCTGAACTGATCAATATCTGATCCGATCAGATCTATACTAGCGTCCCCAGCAGTTTAGGGTTCCCAAAAACGCGGTGTTAGCGGGATCAGCCCAGATACCTGCTAGCACCTGCGTTTTGCCCCTCCGCCCGGCCCAGCCCAGCCCACCCAAGTTCAGTATCGATCGATCACTGACACTTACAAAACACTAAACGCATAACTGCAGCGTTCGCAGAGTCAGGCCTGATCCCTGCGATCGCTAACAGTTTTTTTGGTAGCGTTTTGGTGAACTGGCAAGCACCAGCCCCAGGCAGCGTCAGGTTAGCGCCAGTACCGCTAACACCCACGCACCGTACACCTCCCTTAGTGGTATAGTATCTGAACGGATCAATATCTGATCCGATCAGATCTATACTGGCGTCCCCAGCAGTTTAGGGTTCCCAAAAACGCAGTGTTAGCGGGATCAGCCCAGATACCTGCTAGCACCTGCGTTTTGCCCCTCTGCCCGGCCCAGCCCAGCCCACCCAAGTGCAGTATCGATCGATCACTGTCACTTACAAAACACTAAACGCATAACTGCAGCGTTCGCAGAGTCAGGCCTGATCCCTGCGATTGCTAACAGTTTTTTTGGTAGCGTTTTGGTGAACTGGCAAGCGCCAGCGGCCTAGTACACCCCGGTCGTAGTCAAACCAGCACTGCAGTAACACTTGGTGACGTGGCGAGTCCCATAAGTGCAGTTCAAGCTGGTGAGGTGGCAAGCACAAGTAGTGTCCCGCTGCCACCAAAAAGACAAACACAGGCCCATCGTGCCCATAATGCCCTTCCTGCTGCATTCGCCAATCCTAATTGGGAGCCCACCGCTTCTGCAGCGTCCATACTTCCCCCATTCACATCCCCAACCAAATGCAGTCGGCTGCATGAGAGGCATTTTTATGTCCTCCCGAGTACCCCTACCCAACGAACCCCCCCAAAAAAGATGTCGTGTCTGCAGCAAGCGCGGATATAGGCGTGACACCCGCTATTATTGTCCCTCCTGTCCTGACAATCCTGGTCTTTGTATTGGTGAATGTTTTGAACGCTACAGTTCACTAGTTGAGTATTAGCGTAGGGTACAGCATTGCACAGACTAGGACACACTTTCACAGTGTCTCCCAAGATGCCATCGCATTTTGAGAGACCCGAACCTGGAACCGGTTACCGTTATAAAAGTTACAAGTTTGCAAAAAAAACACAAAAAAAAAAATAGTTGTCATTTTATTGTTCTCTCTCTCTCTATTCTCTCTATTGTTCTGCTCTTTTTTACTGTGTTCTATTCTGCAATGTTTTATTGTTGTTATGTTTTATCATGTTTGCTTTTCAGGTATGCAATTTTTTATACTTTACTGTTTACTGTGCTTTATTGTTAACCATTTTTTGTCTTCAGGTACGCCATTCACGACTTTGAGTGGTTATACCAGAATGATGCCTGCAGGTTTAGGTATCATCTTGGTATCATTCTTTTTAGCCAGCGGTCGGCTTTCATGTAAAAGCAATCCTAGCAGCTAATTAGCCTCTAGACTGCTTTTACAAGCAGTGGGAGGGAATGTCCCCCCCCCCACCGTCTTCCGTGTTTTTCTCTGGCTCTCCTGTCTCAACAGGGAACCTGAGAAAGCAGCCGGTGATTCAGCCAGCTGACCATAGAGCTGATCAGAGACCAGAGTGGCTCCAAACATCTCTATGGCCTAAGAAACCGGAAGCTACGAGCATTTTATGACTTCGATTTCGCCGGATGTAAACAGCGCCATTGGGAAATTGGGGAAGCATTTTATCACACCGATCTTGGTGTGGTCAGATGCTTTGAGGGCAGAGGAAAGATCTAGGGTCTAATAGACCCCAATTTTTTCAAAAAAGAGTACCTGTCACTACCTATTGCTATCATAGGGGATATTTACATTCCCTGAGATAACAATAAAAATGATTTTAAAAAAAAAATGAAAGGAACAGTTTAAAAATAAGATAAAAAAGCAAAAAAATAATAAAGAAAAAAAAAAAAAAAAAAAAAAGCACCCCTGTCCCCCCTGCTCTCGCGCTAAGTCGAACGCAAGCGTCGGTCTGGCGTCAAATGTAAACAGCAATTGCACCATGCATGTGAGGTATCACCGCGAAGGTCAGATCGAGGGCAGTATTTTTAGCAGTAGACCTCCTCTGTAAATCTAAAGTGGTAACCTGTAAAGGCTTTTAAAGGCTTTTAGAAATGTATTAATTTTGTTGCCACTGCACGTTTGTGCGCAATTTTAAAGCATGTCATGTTTGGTATCCATGTACTCGGCTTAAGATCATCTTTTTTATTCCATCAAACATTTGGGCAATATAGTGTGTTTTAGTGCATTAAAATTTAAAAAAGTGTGTTTTTTCCACAAAAAATGCGTTTGAAAAATCGCTGCGCAAATACCGTGTGAAAAAAAAAAATGAAACACCCACCATTTTAATCTGTAGGGCATTTGCTTTAAAAAAATATATAATGTTTGGTGGTTCAAAGTAATTTTCTTGCAAAAAAAAATAACTTTTTCATGTAAAAAATAAGTGTCAGAAAGGGCTTTGTCTTCAAGTGGTTAGAAGATGATGATGTGTGACATAAGCTTCTAAATGTTGTGCATAAAATGCCAGGATAGTTCAAAACTAAAAAAAATGCCCTGCCATGCCCTGCCATTTTAGCACCTCAAGAAATGACATAGGCAGTCATAAATTAAAAGCTGTGTAAATTCCAGAAAATGTACCCTAGTTTGTAGACGCTATAACTTTTGCGCAAACCAATAAATATACGCTTATTGACATTTTTTTTTACCAAAGACATGTGGCCGAATACATTTTGGCCTAAATGTATGACTAAAATTTAGTTTATTGGATTTTTTTTATAACAAAAAGTAGAAAATATAATTTTTTTTCAAAATTTTCGGTCTTTTTCCGTTTATAGCGCAAAAAATAAAAACGGCAGAGGTGACCAAATACCATCAAAAGAAAGCTCTATTTGTGGGAAGAAAAGGACGCAAATTTCGTTTGGGTACAGCATTGCATGACCGCGCAATTAGCAGTTAAAGCGACGCAGTGCCGAATTGTAAAAAGTGCTCTGGTCAGGAAGGGGGTAAAATCCTCCGGGGCTGAAGTGGTTAAAGGCAGGCGTCACAATACTTTTGACAATATATATATATGTATGTGTGCTTGAGCTTTCGGGTGCACACCCTAATGCAATAGGCTGCGCACGCCTATGATACCTTGGTTACTGTACATGTGCACAATTTCACCAGGACTCTTGTTTGGCCCTTTGTTGATAATACCTGTTTGTACTTTGGATGTATGTACTATTATAAACCTTGTATTATTTCCATACTGGTGTGCATCTATATCCCAGATAGCAAGCAATTGTGCTGCAAGTTTGAAAATGACTTGCTAAGCTATTGCTAGACTTGCCGGGCTTCACAAGTTTTTTGCACAATTCTTGCAGCAAGTCTGCATTCCATGTCTCCAGATCAACTTTCTTTGCAAATATTCTGCAAGTCTGCTGCAAGTTCTGGTTCAGTTATGTTGTGCAATAGTCATCCCACCACAGGGGGTCACTGTGGCTGAATTTTCATGCTGTAGACTTGCAGAGCTCTTGCTGTAGACTCACCGCTGCAACTTTGCCCTTGCTAGAGACTTGCCACGCAAATTTGCTAAAAATTGGAAAAGTGCCTGCGTGGGTTTCCTCCGGGTACTCTGGTTTCCTCCCACACTCCAAAGACATGCTGGTAGGTAATTGGCTTCTGTTCAAAAAAAATTGGCCCTAGTATATGAATGTGAGTTGGGGACCTTGGATTGTGGGCTCCTTGAGGGTAGGGACCAATGTAGGTGTACAATGTATGTGTGGAGTGCTGCGTGAATTGGCAGCGCTATATGGGTACCTTAAAATAAAAATAGGGATGATTGTAGATACGCACCCACACTCACTCAGGTTGAACTGGATGGACTGGTGTCTTTATTCAACCTTACTAACTATGTAACTATGTAACTATGTGTCTAGAACTTCAAGTGCTCTGCAAGTGTACAACTTGCCAGTGAAAATGTGCATCAAGTTAACAAGACTTACAATTCAACACTGCCACAAATTTGTGGCAAGTTACAATGTCTTGAAAAAGTATTCATACCCCTTAAAATTTTCCAAATTTTGTCATGTTACCATGAAAAATGTAAATGTATTTTATTGAGATCTTATGTGATAGACCAACATGTTTTTGATCGTAATGCCGCGTACACACGAGCGGACTTTACGGCAGACTTGGTCCTGCGGACCAGAGTCCGTCGGATAATTTGATCGTGTGTGGGCTCCAGCGGACTTTTTTTTCCCCAAAAGTTTGACAGACCTAGAAATGAAACATGTTTCAAATCTTTCTGATGGACTCGAGTCCGGTCGAAAAGTCCGCTCGTCTGTATGCTAGTCCGACGGACAAAAACCGACGCTAGGGCAGCTATTGACTACTGGCTATGAACTTTCTTGTTTTAGTCCGGTCGTGCGTCATCATGTACGAATCCATTGGACTTTGGTTGATCGTGTGTAGGCAAGTCCGTTCATTCGGAAAGTCCGTCGGAAAGTCTGTCGAAAAGTCCGCCAGACCTAGTCCGTCGAAAAGTCCGCCCGTGTGTACGCGGCATAACATGACAAAATGTGGAAAATCTCAAGGGGTGCGAATACTTTTCAAGGAACTGTAAACACACACAAATCCCTGTTGTGAAAGGGGAGGAGAGACAGATCGTGTGATCTGGCTCCTCCTCTAGTCAGTCCCATCTCCTTACAGTTAGAAACACACCTAGGGAACACACTTAACCCCTTGATTGCCCCCTAGTGTTATCACCTTCCCTGCCAGTGACATTTATTCAGCAATCAGTGCATTTTTATAGCACTGATCGCTGTATAAATGTCAGTGGTCCCAAAAAAGTGTCATAAGTGTCCGATCTATCCGCCGCAATGTCGCAGTCCTGATAAAATTTGCAGATCGCCGCCATTACTAGTAAAAAAATAAATAAAAATGCCATAAATCTATTCCCTATTTTGTATACGCTATAACTTTTGCGCAAACCAATCAATGTACGCGTATTACGATTTTTTTTTTTACCAAAATTATTAAGAAGAATACATATTGGCCTAAACTGATCAAGAAATTCATTTTTTTACATTTTGTTTTTGGATATTATAGCAGAAAGTAAAAAATGTTGTTTTTTTCAAAATTGTCGCTCTTTTTTTGTATATAGCGCAAAAAATAAAAAACGCAGAGATGAGCAAATACCACCAAAAGAAAGCTCTATTTGTGGGGAAAAAAAGGACGTCAATTTAGTTTGGCTATAACGTCACACGACCGTGCAATTGTCAGTTAAAGCGACGCAGTGCCATATCGCAAAAAATGGCCTGGTCATTAAGGGGGCAAATCCTTCCGGGGCTGAAGTGGTTAAAGCGCCACTGAAGTTCTGCTGGAACAAACAGTGAACACGTAAGCTTTTATTGCAGGAGAGCAATGTCTTTTCTGCAATAAAATGCCCCTGGGTGCCTGCTCGCTATGTTCTCCGACATGGTAAACTGAGCTGCACATGGACAGCTCAGCTTACAGCGCCAGGCCAGTTTCTCTGTGCCAGAATGGCAGCCTGCTGCATATGCGCAGTGGTGATTTCTTCTTGCACCAGCGAATGAAGATGGCCTAAGACTGGCACATGGGAGAAGATGCTGGCATCAGTGAGGAGCCATTGGAAAGGTGAGTGTTAACCCCTTTAGTTCCTCTTTAACCCAATCACTAAAATCTCACAAAACCTTAACATGGTAATCTAATTTTAAATATAATTTTCAATGTTCTTAATATTTGCCTGGAGTTCTGCTTTAACCGCTTATGGACCGCCCCACATACACATACTGCGGCAGGGTGGCCCTTAAGTGCAAAATCACGTACCTGTATTTGATTCCTGTGATCGGCTCTGGGTCGCGTGCGCGCCACCGAAGCCCCGCTCCCGCTGTGATTGGACACAGCAGGAGCCAATCAGCGGGTCACCCGTAATCGTTCACAGGAGAGGCAGAACGGTTGTGTGCCTATGTAAACAAGGCAGACCACCGTTCTGCCAGAGAGGAAAATGGAGATCTTGTGTAGAAACACGGACCCCTGTTTTCTTTTAGTCAAAGCACATTCCCCATAGTTAGAAAGCACTAATAGGGAACACATTTAACCCTTTGATCGCCCCTGCTGTTAACCCCTTCCCTGCCAGTGTCATTTATACAGTGATCAATGCATTTTTTTTAGCACTGATCACTGTATTGGTGTCACTGGTCCCTAAAAAGTCTCACTTATTGTCAAATTTGTCCGTCGCAATGTCGCAGTCAAAACGCTGATCGCTGATTACCAATAAAAAATATAATAAAAGTAAAACGTTCCTATATCTATCCCATAGTTTGTAGACATGATAACTTTTACCAAAAATATGTAGCAGAATACATATTGGTCTAAACTGATGAAGACATTTTTCTTTCTCAAAATTGTCGTTTTTTTGTTTTTTGTTTATAGCCAAAAAATAAAAACCGCAGAGGTAATAAAATACCACCAAAAGAAAGCTCTATTTGTGGGGAAAAAAGGACATACATTTTGTTTGGGTAAAGCATCATCGACTGCGCAGTTGTCAGTTAAAATAACGCAGTGCCATCTCGCAAAAAATGGCCTGGTCAGAAAGGGGGTAAAACCTGAGCTGAAGTGGTTAATACATATACAGTATAAGCTTATAGTATACTGTAAAAAGTATGTTTTCACATGGGAATCATAATGCAATGCAGCCATTCAGTGTTTTGTTATTCGCAAAATGCATTGTTAACTAGCAAGATATAGTAAATGCAGGGTTTCGGAAGAAAGTAAGTGTCGGAAGTCAAGGATGGCTAACCATTTGCAAAGAACGCAATGTAAGTAAAGGTAAATATGTATTGAATAAATGTTAAGAGCAAAGTGAAAAAAAAAAAAAAAACATTTGAGATTTATCAAAATGGACAATTCGGCACACAATGGGCTATATTTTTTATTTGAATAAAATTATTATTTACACATGTATAAACTGTACACCCTTCTATTGGCTAGATGGCGCTATACCAACTTTTTTTTTTCAGTCCTAAAATGATGCTTCTGTCCACTAGGTGGCAATATAAGATTAGATTAGACACACAAACACTCCTATCCTATTTTAAGCACACTACAATTGTTAGACTACATTTTTATTATGACCTTTGCTTATTGCTTTACCCATGGATACACCCATGCTACGTCTTTGTTTCTATGGAAATGTGTGTTAAAAAAAAAACTGAATGAAGTAAAGCAATCATTCTACATATTATTAAAGTTGACCTGAAGCGAATAATTGCTATGTTATAGTGAATATGTAATAATGTTAATTATGCCTAAGCAGTATGCTTAGGGAACTTTCACATACACTTCTACAACCCCAATTCCAAAAAAGTTGGGACGCTGTGTAAAATCTACATAAAAACAGAATGCAATGATTTTCAAATCTCATAAACCCATATTTTATTCACAATAGAAAACATATCAAATATTTAAACTGACAAAATGTACTATTTAAAGCAGTGTTCCGCCTGGGGGGAAAAAAATGAAAAGTCTGCAGCTACAAATACTAGCTGCTGACTTTTAATATATAGACGCTTACCTGTCCAGGGAGCCTGCGATGTCGGCACCCCACCTGTTGTTGGGATCAGCTGTCGGGTGCTGCCATCGCCATTCGGCGTAAAGGGAAACCGGCTGTGAAGCCAAAAGGCTTCACAGCCAGTTCCCTGCTGCGCTTTCTAACTGGCCCGGCCGAGAGGGAAGGAGGAGGGGGGGCCGAAGTTCCAAGGGGTGGCGCCGCAGCGCTGTCTCCTGGAAGTGCAGAAGGGTACTTTTCAAAAACAAGTACCCATTCCCCCCTCCCACCTGAAATGTGGGAAGCAGATAAGAGGAAGTTCCACTTTTGGGTGGAACTCTGCTATAAGGAAGAAAAAGGTCATTTCTAAATTGATGGCAGCAACACATCTCAAAAAAGTTGGGACAGGACAACAAAAAGCTGGCAAAGTAAATGGTACTAACAAGGAAAAGCTGGAAGAACATTTTGCAACTAATTAGGTGGCAACAGATCAGTAACATGATTGATATAAAAAGAGCATCTTATGCCCCGTACACACGGTCGGACATTGATCGGACATTCCGACAATAAATCCATGGATTTTTTCAGATGGATGTTGGCTCAAACTTGTCTTGCATACACACGGTCGCACAAAGTTGTCGGAAAATCTGATCGTACTGAACGCGGTGACGTAAAAACAGGTACGTCGGGACTATAAATGGGGCAGTAGCCAATAGCTTTCATCTCTTAATTTATTCTGAGCATGCGTGGCACTTTTTGCGTCGGATTTGTGTACACACGATCGGAATTTCCGACAACGGATTTTGTTTTCGGAAAATTTTATAGCAAGCTCTCAAACTTTGTGTGTCGGAAATTCCTTTGGAAAATGTGTGATGGAGCCCACCCACGGTCGATATTTCCGACAACAAGGTCCTATCACACATTTTCCATCGGAAAATCCGACCGTGTGTACAGGGCATTAGAGTGTCTAAGAAGTAAAGACGGGCTGAGGTTCACCAATCTGTAAAAAGCTGTGTCTAAAAACTGTCAAACTATTTCAGAATGATGTTTCTGATCATATAATTGCAAGGTTTTTTTTTAAATATATCATCATCTACAGTACATAATATCATCAAAAGATTCAGAGAATCTGAAGAAGTCTCTGTGCGTAAGGGACAAGGCTGAAACACAATGTTGGATGCCAGTGATCTGTGATGGACATCACTGCATAGACTCAGGAATGCTTCCAAAAATCCCAGTCTGTGTTGCGCCATCCAAAAATGCAAGGTAAAGCTCTATCATGCAAAGAAGAAGCCAAATCTAAACATGATCCAGAAGTGCCGCCATCTTCTCTGGGCCAAAGATCAATTAAAATGGTCTGTTGCAAAGTGGAAAACTGTTCTGTTGTCAGATAAATCGAAAATTTGACAATCTTTTTGGCAATCATGGGTGCTGCATCCTCCGGAACGAAGAGGAGAGGGACCTTCTGGTCTGTTATCAGTTCAAAAGCCTGCATCTCTGATGGTATGGGGGTACATTAGTTCTAATGCCACGTACACACGAGCGGACTTGCCAACGGGCTAAACTCAGTCTGCATTTCTGACAGAAAGATTTAGAACATGTTCTATATCTGAGTCCATCGGAAATACCGACAAAAAAAGTCCTTTTTCTGTTGGGAAGTCCGGCCATGTGTACACGGCATTGTAGAATGGCCATCTTGCACGTTTGGAAAGGCACCATTAATGCTGAAAGATACTGAATATCCAGGTTTTAGAGCAGCAAGGCAAGAATGGGACAACACTCCTGTCCCCACAAATCCATCAACTGTTCTCCTCAGTTCCTAGACGTTTACAGATTGTTAAAAAAAGAGGGGATGCTATACCATGGCCCTGTCCCAAATATTTTGAGACGTGTTGCTGCCATCAATTTTAAAATTGCCTTAATTTTTCCTTAAAATTGTACATTTTCTCAGTTTAAACATTTATGTTTTCTATTTTCTATTGGGAATAAAATATGGGTTTATGAGATTTGCAAATCATTGAATTCTGTTTTTATGTAGATTTTACACTGCATCCCAACTTATTTGGAATTGGGATTGTATTATGTCCTGAGCTTTGAGCTTATTTGCTGAAAGAGCACCAAAGATGTAGCATGCAGGACTTTTAGTGCGCTTTCAGAAAATGCACCAAAAACATGTGACATATTGGAAGTCTATGAGAAACGTGAGTAACCTGCACAAAAACTGCAAGTACACTGTGCTGCGCCAGTAGGGTTGCCACCTGTACGTTTTTCTCCCGGACAATCCAGTTTTTGAATGATGTGTTCGGGTTTATTTTTGCCCCAGACCCGGACACACCATTGACACGGACTACACCGAGAGTGACATGTCTCCCCTCTCCCTGACAGCAGCTTGGTTCAGCAGAGCAGAGCGTCAGTGTATCAAAGCTCCTCCCCTCCTCCTCCTCCTTCGTTCTGTACAGACACGAGGAGCAGGGATGCGCTGATATCAGGTCTGTAGAAAGTTTTTATTATGCTCTGTAGATGGAGGAGGGAGGGGGAGAGAGCGGCTGGAAAGGTGGATAAGGTAGAAAATATGTGGAGTGATGAAGGGGTTAGGAGGATATATGCTGGGGGGGGCTTTGACAGGAGGAAGATATGCTAGAAGTGTGGATTGGATTTGAAATCTGACAACTCCTCCTAGCACTATCTCTCTTCCTTCCCAAAGCACCCCTCCAGCACATATCCTACCCCCCACCCACCCCTTGCACTGGCCCTCTTCTCTCACAAAGCGCCCCCCCCCCCCAGCACATATCTGCCCCCCCCAAGCACCCCCAGCACATATGGGTACAGGCTGCACATGATGGGCACAGTGGCTGTATGATGGGCACAGGCTGCATATGATGGGCACAGAGGCTGTATGATTGTATAATTCAGTTATTCCTTGGGGGTTTGTTATTTACAATGCAAGATGAATAAAATATATTTTTTATTTTAATGTTTGATATGTTCCCCAGGGTTTTGAAGTTTAGCAGGTGGGTCTTGTGGGTGGTATAGTAGCACAAAGGAGGATTTTATGTTTTTTCATATTTATTATCATTTTTCATTCCACCACTGCCTTTGTTTTTTTGTTAGTCCTTCTCCCTTCTCGACCCCCCTCCCCCCCCCCTTTTCCATCTCCTTTTCTTTCCCTTTCACTTTATTTCTTTTTCTTTTTACCTTTCTTGTGCCCTTTTTCGATATTGAAGGTTAGCTTCAGTGCTGAAAATTGAAGTAAACAGCTGAACGACCGCACTCCGAATAACACCTTTTATTCATGGCAAAATGAAGAAGAAGATCCAAAATCTCTTACATCATGGTGATGAAAGGTACAGACAGGCTAACGCTTTTCACATCAATATAGATGCTTAATCATAACTCAGTGCTGTTCCAACTAAAATTTACCAACAGTACAGTTTAAGAGGAGTCAGTCATAAGATCGACTCCTCTTGAACAGGAACAGCCATAGATAGATTGAAATTTAATTGAATTTTGAGCCATCTATATCAGTGGCGGCTGGTGCTAAACATTTTTGGGGAGCCGCACACCAACCCCCCTAGGTCCACACTCACCCCTTCAGCAGTCACGGCACCGCGGCTTCCCCGGCCTCTCCTCCCAGCTAACCCGGTCTTCTTTAGATCCGCCTCCTGTCCTGATTGGCCGGGAGGAGAAGTCGGAAACCAACAGCGAATATTGATTTGCTAGTATCACAACCTTTTTCAAGCCAAATAGAGCCTCAGGCTCTAATCATGTGCTTGAAAAAAAATGACAGACCTCTTAGAAAGGCATTAATCCACCGCCCTGCATGCAAACTAGGGGGGCCAGGCCCCTTATCGACCGGCCACCACTGATATATCTAGCTTTACCTGACACTGACATTTGCCATACGATACAATGTGATGTATTGTTTTGTGTCTATAGTTGTTCTACCACTAGATGGAGCTATGGCTCTCCTTGCTCAGAGCTAGTCTGTGATGGAACCAAGCTCTTTTAGGGTTCATTTTCATTTGCTTTGACTTCAACACACATTGAAGCGCCTACTGTTTCAACATGCTTTTTTGATGTGTTTTTGATGCTTCGGCGGTGATTCGATGATGATGTGACGATCCTTGGGCGGTGCTTCGATGATGATGTGATGATCCTTGGGCGGTGCTTCGATGATGATGCAATGATGCTTTGGCGGTGCTTCGATGATGCTGCGATGATGCTTTGGCGGTGCTGCGATGATGCTTTGGTGGTGCTTCGATGATGCTTTGGCGGTGCTTCGATGATGCTTTGGCAGGGCTTCGATGATGCTTCTTTCAGGGAGCACCTAGAGTTTAAAAGCATTCCTGGAACCTTGGTATTGAGCTTTTCCATCACACAGAATATTCTATATACTTTCTTTCTTCCTTTCTTTCAGTGGCGTCTCCAGCTTTCATATTTAGGGGGGGGCACATGGGGGGACAGGGACAAAAGTAGGGGGGCAACTATAAAATGCAATTATATTTATATATATATATATATATATATATATATATATATATATATATATATATATATATATATATATATATATATATATATATATATATATATATATATCCTGGGGCCCTTTACTACGACCCCACAACGGCCCTTTCACATCTTCTGCAGTGAGCTCCCTTCCTACTGTATTGGGGTCCCCCAGGGTGGCAGAAAACAAGAGATATATGTCACCAGCATACCAAGAAAATATAAGGATCCAAAGCAGTGGGAGAACTATCAGGGCTGCAAAGGTTGTCTTGCCACCGGGCCCTGGTGTTCTGCCACTGTGGGGTTCCCCAGCCTCCTCTTGCTGTCCTGC
Source organism: Lithobates septentrionalis (assembly GCA_037952835.1). Lineage (NCBI taxonomy): Eukaryota > Metazoa > Chordata > Amphibia > Anura > Ranidae > Lithobates > Lithobates septentrionalis. The sequence goes on along the minus strand of JBBDGP010000568.1, from coordinate 1,229,262 downwards.
CCCTGCTATTGACAGCGCTGGTCTGGCATCTCTTGGAATTTACAGGCTGGTTCTCCTGTCCTAAGGATGGGAGAAATCAGTCTGTTTTTTCAGTAACTGAGAGTCCTGGTGGAGTCCTTCCTGCAACTCCAGCTGTCAAAAATATGAATGCAATCTATACACTGGGGGGAGAACCTCTGGGGGAATCTAGGATAGAAAAGGACTTGGGGGTCCTAGTGGATGATAGGCTCAGCAATGGCATGCAATGCCAAGCTGCTGCTAATAAAGCAAACAGAATATTGGCATGCATTAAAAGGGGGATCAACTGCAGAGATAAAACGATAATTCTCCCGCTCTACAAGACTCTGGTCTGCCCGCACCTGAAGTATGCTGTCCAGTTCTGGGCACCAGTCCTCAGGAGGGACGTACTGGAAATGGAGCGAGTACAAAGAAGGGCAACAAAGCTAATAAAGGGTCTGGAGGATCTTAGTTATGAGGAAAGGTTGCGAGCACTGAACTTATTCTCTCTGGAGAAGAGACGCTTGAGAGGGGATATGATTTCAATTTACAAATACTGTACTGGTGACCCCACAATAGGGATAAAACTTTTTCGCAGAAGAGAGTTTAATAAGACTCGTGGCCACTCATTACAATTAGAAGAAAAGAGGTTTAACCTTAAACTACGTAGAGGGTTCTTTACTGTAAGAGCGGCAAGGATGTGGAATTCCCTTCCACAGGCGGTGGTCTCAGCGGGGAGCATTGATAGCTTCAAGAAACTATTAGATAATCACCTGAATGACCGCAATATACAGGGATATGTAATGTAATACTGACACATAATCACACACATAGGTTGGACTTGATGGACTTGTGTCTTTTTTCAACCTCACCTACTATGTAACTATGTAACTATGTAACTCGCTCTTCTCCCTACCAATGAGGATGCAGGGGAAGGAGCAGATCGCATTATGCAGTGTCAGCGAGCAGAGGGAGGGGGGAGGAATCACCCGCAGGAGCTGACTGGGGACTCTCTCCCTCTTAGACATTGATTTTTTGTAAAAAAAAAAATAATTTTTTTTTTGATGGGGGGGGGGGGGGGGGGGGGCGGGCACATGGTGGGGCACAGCATAATGTTGGGGGGGTCAGGGCCCCCTCTGGCCCCCCTAGGGATGCCATTGCTTTCTTTTAATTCCTATCCTTCTTGGATGTGATGTTTTATACCCCCCCTCCCCCGGACTAGCTATTTGGGTAATGATCTGACGAGTTTTTTTTTTTGACAGCTGAATTAACATTTTATATGTAAGTACTGCACTGCAATTGCAAGGCAATCATTTAGCATCAATGGGTTGTGCTTGGAGTCGCATACCTCCCAACTTTCTGAGATGGTAATGAGGGACACCTATCAGCAAAAGTATGCAGGCATAGGACACACCCCCTGCCACGCCCCCTTAAAGGAGAATTGTACAGAAAAAACAAGATTGGTTAAACCCACAAGTGCTTTTTTTATACCACTACTATTCCTTTATATTGGATTTTGGAATTTACAAATGCAGCAATTTAGAAATCAGATGAAAGGTTTAGTGCTGGAAAACACTTTTTGATAGATAAAAAGTGCATTTTATATACAGCTATATAGATCAGACCAAACTGAGGGACAAATGAGGAGGAATGAGGGACATTGTTCCAAATCAGGGACAGTCCTTCGAAATCACGGACAGTTGGGAGCTATGGGAATGGTACTGCCTGCTGAACATGACCGCAGGTATACTTTTAGCTGCAGCCGTGGCATATGTACATCCCTGAGCGACAACATGATCTTTTTTTGATGGGCAGTAAAACTGTAGCTCAGCCACCTGTTTTTAGTGCCCGTCAGTTACCGATGTGAACAAGGCCATGCTCAGGGCCGTCTTTAATATTGATTGGACCCTGGCCAAAACTTTTCTTGGGCCCCCCCCCCATGCAGTTTTGCTCTCCACCTGCTCTGAGACATACAATACATAGCAGCTAGGCTCAAAATCAGTTTACTGAATCAGATCAGGCAGCTATTGCGATTGGTTGCCAGAGATTACAGTGTATCATTACCGCTCACTGACTGGTTGCTAGAGTTTACAGCACACATTATGGCTCACTGATTAGTTGCTAGAGGTTACAGTACATGATTTCTGCTTGTTGATTGGTTGCTAGAGATTACTGTGGATATGACCTCAAGGGTGGCATGATATACATATCAATGCCGCTGGCCACCCCTATTTACATATGAATGCCGGTAATTTACATGTAAACACAGGGTCTGCAGGTGAGTCATCTGTACACAACAATAGGGCAGAGCTGGGCAGGATTAGTAGCAGCACTTCACACTGAGATATTGGGACACAGCACAGGATTAAAACCTCAAGGGACTAGGGAAATTAAACCAGGATAGTTGGCAAGTATGAGACAGCTGCTTTGGGCCCCAGAACAATGACAGGGCCCAGGGCAGCTGCCCCTTTTGCCCTGCCTTAAAAACGGCCCTGGCCATGCTGTACCTTTTTTTATTTTGCCTATGGTTGCACTTTAAAAAAATGTCAGGCATATAAAATTTTCAAGATCCTTCAATTCAGTCCTGTGCTTGGCGTGTCTGAGACTCTGGCTTTCTGTTTATTTTATATTCCCATTAGTCATTAGTTCTGTACCATGTGACCTGTCGGTAAGAGTGTCACCTTTCAGGATCTGGTATCTATTATGCACTCAGTAATACCCTGCGCTGAATATACTATGGACACCTGAGCGATTTCAGCTAACATTTAGACAATCGAATGTTTGCAGAGAAAGGGCAGCGTGACTCCATTTTAATGAGTTCAGACACATGCTGGGTGTTCTCTAAGAAGTGCTGCCGACATGGAGCGCCCAGGTGAACTAGCTACAAAGAATGAATAAATCACGCGTACGCTACATGTGTATAGATTGAAGTGGTCGTAACTGACAATTACTAAACATGTGTCGGGCGAGGAGAATTATTTGGATCTGTTCAAAGAACAGCTGCAAAGAGAATGTGAAAGCTGTTGACAAACTGATAGTGTTGGGCAGGAAGGTGTGCAACTGTGCTAAAGTCAAAACCGTTTTCTCAGTTACCTTTAATCAATTTAAAATGTATAGAAATAGGTGGCAGCTGGATTTAGCTTGCTGTTCAAAGGCCATTTAAATATTGCCTCCCCACTGCTCTAATAAATCTTTTTTTAAAACTTTTTCTAAGGGGTCACATGACTGCAAACCTCTGGGGAATGTGCCACTGTGTGTGGCTGCTGGGCCTGAATGATCTCAGAGCTGACAATAGGGTTGCCACCTCTTCTTCAAGTCAAACACGAACGCTTTAGCGGTGCGCAGCAATTTTTTTAATAGTATAAACTATACATATATTTTGCGATTAAATAACATTTCTAATCATATGAAGTTAATCAAAAGAGTCCACAAAGTTCCCTTTTCCATCTGAATCCTCAGAGTTTCCTCTTACATCTGAACTCGCAGAGTTCCCTTACACTGTAAGGGGGGACTCTGCAGACTCTGATGTAAGGGAGACATAAGGGATGCTCTGGGAACCCTGATTTAATGAGGAATGCTGAGAACTCTGCACAGAGAGGACTCTAATGTAAGGGGGAACACTGCGCGCCGCCCTCTGATGTAAAGGGGAACTATGATGTAAAGGTGTCTCTGGTAACCAGAGCCCCACTTACATCAGAGTTTTCTGTATTCCCCTTTATTCAGTGTTACACGGCTTTTCCTGTTTACACCATGATCAGCTGTGATTGGACACAGCTGAACACATGGTAAAGAGCCGATTAAACCCAATCACAAACATTTCATATAATTGTTTATATCTTATTGTAATTTCATTTTTAGATCTGCACCTTTCATTAATCTGTTCCCACCAGCTGTTCCAAGATAAACTGCAGGAGGTTTTTTACCTTCATGCATTCTATGCCCCCCCCCAATACTTACCCGAGCCCCATCGCAATCCAGCGGTGTGCACAAGAGCATTGGCTCCCTGGGGACCCTCACTCCTCATTGGCCAAGGCAGCAGCGCCACCTATCAGTGCCGCCTATCAGTGGCCATCAGTGCCACCCATAAGTACACATCAGTGCAGCCTTTCAATGCCCATCAGTGTCGCTTATTAGTGCCCATCAGTGCCACCCATTAGTGTCCATCAGTGCCACCTATCAGTGCCCAGTGCCGCCTATCAGTGCCCATCAGTGCCACCCATAAGTACCCATCAGTGCAGCCTTTCAATGTCCATCAGTGTCGCTTATCAATGCCCATTAGTGCCACCTATGAGTGTCCATCAGTGCTGCCTATCAGTGCCCATCAGTGCTGCATTTTAGTGCCCATCATCAGAGCCCACCAGTGCCACCTTGTTGGTGCCACCTCATCAGTGCCCATCAGTGAAGGAGAAAATTTACTTATTTACAAAATTATATAACAGAAACGAAGAAAAACTTTTTTTTCCCAAATTTTTTAATTTGGGAAAAAATAAAAACCCCAGTGGTGATAAAATACCACCAAAAGAAAGCTCTATTAGTGGGAACAAAATGATAAAAAATGTGTTTTGGTAGCATGACCGCACAATTGTCATTTAAAAAGCAATAGCGCTGAAAGCTGTAAATTGGCCTGGGCAGGAAGGGGGGGGGGAATGTGCCTGGTATTGAAGTGGTTAATCAGCATTCTGACTGCCAATGCAGCCCGAAACTTACAGTGTTGCAGCTGACATTTCCATTAATGATGGTGGCAGTCTAGTAAGTTTTGGTGTTCACATACAGGGATGCCTACATTAAAAATATGACACCAGGCACTGGGAATAGTTTCCCACTCTACAGCACCCTTCCTGCTCTTAGAGGGGCCACTCACTACAATCTGACTGTACAATCCCTGTACAGTTTCATTTACAGTTACAAAAACTCTGTAATATGAGGAGAACCCTATACATGCCAATCAACTTCTATCCAAATGCAAAGGCCCCTGTATTGCATTGTTGAAGGCAGTGGTGGCTGGTGTTTTTTCTTGGGGGGGCCACCACCCCCTCCCCCCCCGGCAGCACCTCAGCCCCCCCCGCTTGCTGTTTGCCGGCCGGTCCACCACTTACCCCATCTAGGCAGCGGGCAGCAGGCATTGGGCATCAGGCATCGGCTCCTGTGTCCTTTCCTCCATCGTCCGTGCGACTCCTCCCCTCCTTCTAGGGATAGGATCACCTGTCCTTTCAGCCAATCTGGTGATGGGTCTCAGGCCCGCGTCCTGTTTTGCCGGGAGGAGGATCAGTGTTACAATAGTAAATATTAATTCGCTATTGCAACACACCTAGGTGGGCTTGGAATGAATTCTCTGCGCCCTGAGCCCACCCTATTTTGAAGCTTATTAGAGCCTTGTAAAAAAAAAAACAACCCCCGTATTGGAATTCATGCATCCTGCAAGGGGCCTGACGCATGGATATGGGGGGCAGCAGCATGGATGGGGGGGTGGTGCCCGTGCGCCCTTAATGGACACCCCTGGTTGATGGTAGTGTAGCAAAGTCCCGGGGGCCCCTGAAGCTCAATGGTGACTCCAGAGTTAAGGACAGCTGACATCCTTCAGTGTAGAGTGGGTTACAAGGCATTGGTGGGTGTAATGCAAGATGAACAGGTGGGCGCCAGACACTTTTTTGAATGTAAAGAGATTTATTGTCTCTTAAACAGAACTGTGGGAGAGAGGGTTAGGGCCAGGACATCCTTAGGTAGATGCAATGTTAATTGGCAGACTCTGAGACTTCTATAGGTAGACAGCTATACAGGTGAAGGCCACTAGCCGGACACCACTTCTGTATAGGTAGGACCGCTGTCTCCTATGGCAACAATTTTGTAGCTGTTACTAACGGTAAGGTATTCAACTATCTGCAACACGAACAGTTCTCTTTTTCCCACACTCACTCACTGTGGGTCTTCACTCAACGAGCTCCCAGTCTCTCTCACTAGACTTCAGATCCACTAGCCACTAAATCCCCTGAGCTCTTTCAATGTAGCTCTCGGTATCTTCCTCAAGCGTCACCCCCGCTTCCCTGATGGGTCCCTGGCTTAGCACTCACAGATACTCCTCAAACTTCACCCCTGCTGACACGTTAGGTCCCTGGCTTGGCACTCCACAAGCATCACCTCTGCTGTCCTGCTGGGTTCCTGACTTGGCACGTGCTGATGCTTTCCCACTTCTTCACCGTCACCGGCTGGTGAGAAGTCTGCTCTGGTACTGGCCTCAGCTCACTCACTGTGGTCTCCGGTAGTAAGGTGGATGGTCCCTTTGTGGCGACAGCTTCCCCACTAACTCTGACCATGACTGGTTCCCCGGCTGGTGAAACCGTTACTTCTGGTTAGACTACAAGCCTGCAGTCCCAACCCTGCACTACTGGATAGGCCCTCAGATAGCCTAGCAGCCAGATGTCCCCGGGATAGGCCTTATGTTTCTGGCCTAGCACCCGGGGCAATACAACACATGTCCACCCAGACAGCCATCCAGGTGGCAGAGAACCCCCAATCACCTGACTCCACCCAAATAAATAGGTTCTCCCAGCAGGCCAAGGGACCCAAGAAAATCCCTGCTCATTGGCTGAGACACCCTATTCATTCCTAAACTGTCCTTGCAATGTGCTTGTCTTATCTAATGTCACCAGACACCCGGCCATCTAGTGACAGAAGAGAGAAGTGCAGCAATTCCAGAATTAGGGCGAAATCAATTGACCTCCTAACAATTGGCCAATGCAACTATCACTTGCCAAATAAATTTAATAGCAACCCTGCCTAAACATCAAGGTGCTACAGTAGATCTAAAGAAGATTGTATAATCTTGTATAGTGTATGGCCAGTATTAAGTATGCCCCAACTTGACAGGTACAGTTAGGCCTGCCATATACGGTTCGAATCTCAGCCAGTTCAGCAGGAACCGGATGAAATCTGAACCGTTAATGAGCAGCTGAATGTACCAATGTACCAATGATCCACTTGGGTACAATCAGCCTGCCCGATTCTCTTGCGATTATTGCTAGCGGATGCTATAGCCGCTAGCAATAATCACTGTCTTCTTCCGACTGGGTCGGCTTCCCCAAGACAATGACTTGGCAGGAGGGATTCCCACATCAACACTGTCTGTGTTAATGGGGGAATCAAGCAAATTTCTCGCGGTTGCAGGGAAGAGATTTGCTCCATGTATGGCCGGCTTAAGTCCTCTTGCACACTGATGTTTAACGCAACTTTTTAGACATACAGGCATTTTTTTTTTTTTACCGATGTAAATGCAGCTCATTTTTAATGTGTCTGCACATACTGGCACAAAAACATGTGCTGCATATAGATGAGTAAAAAAATAAAATACAACAATCTGCGTTTTGGGGCAGTATTTTACATGCGTATGACACATCCCAACAAAAGCTAGAATTTTTATGTGTGTATGCACAGATTCACGCATTTACTATAAAGCCCATCCTCCCTTTTTATGCAGGAATTTTCCGCCAGGAATCTAATGTTCATACATCAGTGCCATGTGCAAGTACCTCTATTCATGTCCAGGTTGTATTTATTGATGTTATTTCCCTTCTCATCCTACACTACAGCAATCAATACCTGGAATACCTTATGTAGTATTGACTGCTGTGATATAATATTATCACCAACATTGACCTATACCATTGGCAGCATCATAGAGATAAGTACGTTTGGCATTCTTGGCACATGCATTTAGCTCACACACATGACTTGGCAGCACACGCACATATGCTCGGGATAGATAACATGTTTACATAAATTTGTATTTAGCTACAGAATTACAGGTTTAAAGTGACCCGGCAGCAAAAGGCTCCTTATAAAGACTTACATACAGTATCTGCTAAAAGAACGGTGATTATATATTTTTTTCCAGCAGCTCTTTTGTTGAAATGCTGCCTCTTCGCTGCTCGCCAGCGGCTATAAGTACTCAACACATCTGGGTGTGTGGAATGACTGCTCCCTTGCCATATTGCCATGGTTTCTCCTGCCAGCTTGTATGTCACTACAGGATAGGGTTGCCACCTGTCCGGGATTCACCTGGACAGTCCGGGTTTCGAATCGTGTGCCCAGGTTTCAGACTGCCTGAAACCCGGACACAATATTCATAATGGACTGTGGCTCCCCAAGTAACCAAGAACCACAACCGCCGAGTGCAAAGGGGTGCACACGAGCCCCATCCTCATACATGGACAGGAGAGGAGAAAGGGCTTGATCTTGAACCTACCCCTCTGTCTGCCCACCACGCTCCAATCTCCAGCATTCTGTGCCTCAGCAAAGGGATGTGTGGTCTGGAAATTTGAAGCTCAGGATACATACAGATACATCATGTGTCGACACCTTTCATCCATGACAGGGGCCCCCGACACCTGAGCCTCCATCGAAATGATTAGAGAAAGTCCTAGACAGCCACACTAAAATTGATATATTGCCTTAATGATTAAGCACTGACTACAGTGTGAAACGCGTCAGTTTCCTGCATTTTTCTGCTGCGGAATGTATCTTTTATGACTTTTATTTAATAAAGGCAATATATCAATTTGAGTGTGGCTGTCCAGGACTTTCTCTAATCACTTCCTTGTACAAAGCATTGCCAGGACCTGTTGCTTCCAGCATGGAGGAGATGTTTGCTTTCGATCGGCTCTCCTAGAGCGGTGATAATTTTCTCTTTCTACCTGAGCTCCATCCTCGGGTGACTGAGCTCACAATCCAATGTCTGTGACTGAAGTCTCCTCACTTCTCTCTTCTGCCTCCAAGCGAGTGAGTACACTAAGGTAAGAGGGACTTAGATGTAAGGGGTGCCCTGTGGACTCTGATGTAAGGGGTGCTTTGGGAATCTTAATTTAAGGGGGAATGCTGGGAACTCAGATGTAAGTGAGATTTGGTGAGCAGAAACCACCTTTCATCAGAGTTCTCCTTCACATAAGAGTCCACAGCGTTCCCCCTTAAAAACATGTTTGCCATGCGCCACTAAAATGTTAGGGTTTGGCGTGAAGAAAAGGTGACAACCCTACTACAAGGCCTACAAGTCTGTGGGAGGAACTGTAGCATGCTGTGGGGGAAAAGGAGATTTGGAGGAGGCTGACAGCAATAGAAGGGACTTTTTTGAGTTTAGAATCCATACTTGAATATGACTTTATTTTAGAACCGGAGTCTGGTGTCACTTTAAAGGGGTTGTAAAGGTTCACTTTTTTTAATAAAAATAACAAACATGTTATACTAACCTGCTCTGTGCAAGCGTTTTGCATAGAGCAGACCCGATCCACCTCTTTTGGGGTGCCCCGTCAGCGCTCTTGACTCCTCCCCTTCATCTGGAGCCCCCACGGAGAGCTGAAAAACCTTGAGACTTTACAACCCTTTAAGCAATATGGAGCTAGATAGATGTAGATAGATTTATTATATAATATATTTATGTATATCTACATATACATAATAAACTCCAAAACTGAAATAAATACATGAATGTAGATTGATGGTACAGTGTATTATATGGTATATATACTATAAAGAACATACACATTTAGTGTATACATAGACATAATAAACTCCAAAACCGCAATGATACTGTAGGTAGATCAATAAGGCCAATTGTCCTACTCATAATTGCCTCTACACAAACGTAGCAGTGACATACATTATTGATTTGTATTACTCTTCTTGGATCATTTACGTTTACATGCATTTGTATTTTTCTCGTCTGTATGCTCAATCTATGTTGGTGGTTTCATGTTTACTACCCTGTCCTTTTGAAAAGACAGAACAATATTAGATAGGTAGATCAATAAGTAGATTAGATAGATACATCTATAATAGATAGATACATATATTTTGATATATAGATAGATTTATTATATATTTACCATAGATAACATTTACATTTATATATATACAATATACAAAATAAAACTCCAAAACTGAAATGACACAATGCAAATAGGAAAGAATAGTTCATTAATTTTCTGTTACAATCTGTAAAGTGATGATGCATTTATCATTTCTAAATGTAGGAGGATATAAAATGATTCATTCCTTGTCAACGCCGATATATCTATCTGAAATTTAGAACAATTTCTCACTTCCTGTCTTACATTTCTTTTTTGGGAAAAGTTAGTACTTTGGTACAATTCACATGTATGGATTTAATGAAGTGTTACTTGAAACCTTTGCTCATTGCATCTTTACTGCAGATTTCAGTAGGTGCATCTGCCATAGGGATTCAGGGTACTGCACAGTAAACACATTACAATGCACCACAACGAACCAGAGGGGGTTAGGCTAACCATCCACTGTAGAGTTATTCCTAGGCAGCGCTTGCATTAACATGCAGTAAATCAAAAGTGTACCTTAATGCATTCTTACAAATATCAAACAATAAAATGCCAATAGAAAAAATGCACGTATAGAATTGCAATTATAAATATATATATATATGTGTAGCGCTGGCCCTGACCCCTAGAAGCCTAATAGTGACCTCCAGAATCAGGGAGAGCTGACATCCTTCCTTGTAGAGTGGGTTACTAGGCATAGTGGACGTAATGCAAGATTGAATAATTTGGGCGCCAGTCACTTTCTGGATGCGAACAGAAGAGATTAAGGCTACTTTCACACTGAGGCGCTTTACAGGCGCTATATCGCTAAAAATAGTGCCTGCAAAGCGCCTCTCCTGTCACTTTAGTGTGAAAGCCCGAGTGCTTTCATACTGGAGCGGTGCGCTGGCAGAACGCTAAAAAAAGTCCTGCAAGTAGCATCTTTGAGGCGCGGTGTATACACTGCTCCTCAAAGCGCTCCTGCCCAGCTAGCAGCTGAAAAGTGGCGCTAAAACGACGGTAAAGCGCCGCTAAAAATAGTGGCGCTTTACTGCCGATGCCCCAGCGCCACAGTGTGAAAGTGCCCTTATTGTCTCTTAACAAGAACTGGGGAGAGAGGGTTAAGGCCAGGACACCCTTAGGCAGATGCAATGGTAATTGGCAGACTCTTTGACAAATTAATAGGCAGATAGCTATACAGGTTAAGGGCCTTCCAGCTGGATACGGCCAATGTATTTGTAGAACTGCTGTCTCCTATGGCAACTGAACTTGCAACAGTCAATAGAGATCCTTACATGTAACTCACAATAACTCGGTATAGATCTTCTCTTATATCTCACAGTGTCCCACTGTAGATATTCACTCACTGAGCTTCCAGTCTCTCAGTAGACTTCCAGATCCCAGTCGTCACTAGATCCTCTGAGCTCTTCCACAACTAACCCGCTGTATACTCCTCAAGCCTCACCCCTGCTAACCTGCTGGGTCCCTGGCTTGGCACTTGCTGAAGCTTTCCCACTTCTTCACCGTGCCCGGCTAGTGAAAAAGGCTTCTCTGGTACTTCGTTCAGGCTTCCATAAACTGGCCTCTGATAACAGGTGGGATGGTCCCTTAGTCACGACGGCTTCCCTTTTACCTCTGGCCTTGATCCGTGATTGCCGCTGGCAACCGGAATGATTGTTCCCGATAGCAACAATTTGGTTCCCCGTCCGGCTGAACCTCTGCAATTTGGTTGGACTCCCAAGCCTGAAGTCTCAACCCCGTACTGCTTCTCCTACACCTGAATAGGCCTCAGGCAGCCTAGAAGCCAGGTGCTCCCGGGATAGCCCTCAGGCTTCTGGCCTAGCAACCTGGAGCATTTTAACACACGTCCACCCAGACAGCCATCCAGGTGGCACCGAACAGTGACCACCTGACTCCGTCCCATCCACTCATAGACTGACTTCGCTATGCCCTTGTCAATCCAATGTCATCTGGAACAGTGCCACCCAGTGACAAAAGAGAGAAGTGCAGCAAACCCAGATTTAAGGAAAACTTAGGTCGATATTCTAACAATTTAGCCAGGACACTTACTACCAGGGGCGGATCCAGGGGGGGGCAACAGGGCAATTGCCCCCTCTGAGAAATTCATGATTGGCAGGCCAGTCAGTGAATGAGTGAGCGGGCGGGAGCCGGAGGACGAGTGTGCGGGTTAACGTAAACGAGCGGGCGGGCCAGTCAGCGGGGGTCGGCAGGTGAGAGAGAGCCTGAGCGGCAGGTCGGCGGATGAGTGAGGGGGGGTTGACAGGTGAGTCTGCGGGCGTTCAGGAGCAGCAGGACAGACATCGAGAGAGGGGGCGGTCCGGTCCGCAGGTGAGCGGAGAAACTGGCCAGTCCAGAGATGTTGCTTGTGACATCATCTGGGATGGACAAGAAGAGAGGAGGAGGAGGGGCCGCCGGGGGGAGCAGCAGCAGCGTGGCATGAGAGAGAACTTACTACAGAGGCTGCCTGCACTACTCTGCATATGAAGAAAACAAGTAAACGCTGTGCCCTTATTGTACCCTATGAGCCCTGAATGTGCCCTGATGTGCCCTGAATGTACCCCATGTGCCCTGATGTACCCTGATGTGCCCTGATGTACCCCATGTGCCTGATGTGCCCTGAATGTGCCCTGATGTGCCCTGAATTTATCCCATGTGCCCTGATTGTACCCCATGTGCCCTGAATGTGCCCTGAATGTGCCCTGATTTTATCCCATGTGCCCTGATTGTACCCCATGTGCCCTGAATGTGCCCTGATGTGCCTGATGTGCCTGATGTGCCCTGAATGTGCCCTGATGTACCCCATGTGCCCTGATGTACCCCATGTGCCCTGATGTGCCCTGAATGTGCCCTGATGTGCCCTGATGTACCCTGATGTACCCCATGTGCCCTGATGTGCCCTGATGTGCCCTGATGTGCCCTGAATGTGCCCTGAATGTGCCCTGATGTACCCCATGTGCCCTGATGTGCCCTGAATGTGCCCCATGTGCAAGTGACAATCAACAACATGTGGCAGGTGACGTAGCAAGTGACAATCAGCAACATGTGGCAGGTGACGTAGCAAGTGACAATCAGCATCTGGCGGCAGGCAAGTGACAATCCGCAGCTTGTGGCAGGGACGTGGCAAGTGATAAGCTGCATCTGAAGGCAGGTCGACGTAAAAAGTGACACACTCGGGGCTCCCACTGATTCTGCATTATGGTGAGTTGAACCATTTCATTTTATGTTAAATGTAATAATAGAAATAATGCGCTTCAATCATCCTGACACCATAACAACCATGGTGTCGTGATGATGAAAGCGCCAACACCAGCCATTACCCCGATAAATTGCCCACAAAAAAACATATTTTCTGGCAGTGCCCCTCCCGAGACTAGACTCTGGATCCGCCCCTGCTTACTACCTGGCAGACTAAATTTGTGAGCAACCCTGCCTAAGCACCAGGGTGCTACATAAAATAAATGTGGAAAAATCCTTAAAGTGAACTAGTGCAAATGTCTTTATAAATTGTGAAATCTTGAGTGCCAGGTTCCCAGGGTGCCCCCTATAGTGAATACTCCACCTCATGCTGAGTGATACACACCGCACTCACCAGATGTCAGTGACCCCCTAGCTTTACAACAAGAGAAGTAAGTCATTACCGCTTGTAGGTCATTTGAGAGACCTATCCTGATTTTCCTGGCACGGATCCTTTCTTCTCCTAAATACGGTCCTGGTATTGCTCCAATGAGATTAATGGACAGGCAATATGATAAAAATAAAAACGGAGAGAGGGAGCCTGTCATAGTATAAAATCTCTTGGTATGTTCATTAAAAGTGATTAAAAATCGCTACAACTTCCATTAGATATCATCCAAAATGGTCCGCTATTACAATCAAAAAGATGGATTCCGCCCATAGCCTGGCGTGTGTTCCACCTGTGGACAGGAAATGATGCACAGGAAAAATGACTTAGCGCATTTTGTCATCACACAGCAACATCTTCTGAAGATTTGAGATCACTGTTTGATCTTATTGGAGCAATACCGGGACCGTATTGAAAGCAGAAATGATTTATCATTACTGACAGAGGTTCAAACTTTGTTTTTATTTTGCCTAGATTAGAATAAGGAAGGGTTATAACCCCTGTGAAGTTGTTTTTTTTTGGCATCTGTGTCTCATTTGGGAGATTTCCCTTCACTTTCTGTACCATAGCCAAAACTGGAAGTGAGTGGAAATCCCTCCAAAGTAAAAGAATCTCTGGTTGTCACCAGGGTCACCAAAAGTGGTGTACCCATTAGATATTCCCTCTATTCTTATTCAGTGTTTCTCAACCTTTTTCCATCTTGGCACCCTTTAAAAGTATGATCTAAGACTAGGTTCACAATAATACAGGTGTGGGAATGCATGTAAATAAAGGAGCTACTGTACCCGTGGCAAACGTAGCACACAAAATAGCACTAATGTGAACCTAGCCTAAAGGAGATTGTACAATCAGGCTGTAACATATATAGTGGGTTTAAATCACATGCAGATATGCACTATATTTTACATTTTTCATTTTTTTTTTACTACAAAATGCATACCCTATTATTGCATGTAACCATTGTTCCCTTTATTCTGATCTCTCCTGGGTCCAGAATAGGCACAATTTTGGAAGTATGATATACATGATATACAGTAAGGTTGGATTTATACTACCACATTGCGATAATGGCATCCAAAAGCATTAACGCAACAGTACTGTGTTGCCATCCATTGCATTAGAAAAATAGGGTAAGGGCTTGGGGGTTCCCTGTCTCCTTCCTTAATTTAGGGTGGCACAGCTGACTCCACTTGCCCGACTTCATTTCAGTTCCAAAACCCCTATCTGGGTTTTGCTGGACCTGATAGATTGTTGTATTGTAGCATTGTCATCCCTGCTTTGGCTCCCATCTCCACGCAGACCAACCTCTTTAGATACTCCCCTGGCCCACTTTCTTCAAGTGTGGGAGTCCATCAAATACTCGAGTGGCCTCATTTCTCCTTATCTCCCCGCTCTTGAACCTGGTTCACTGCCCATTGTGCCCTCCAGGTCTTCCCCTGGTGGACCCAAAAAGGCTTTATCGATGTTTATTCTCTTCTTGATTCTAAGGGACTCAAGTCTTTCGACTATTTTTGAGAAAAATATGAGGCGGGGAATCTTTTGTTAAATCCAACTCAGACATTTTGTTCAATCACTTCTCATGCACAAACCCACTTCTTGCTCACGCTTACTTGGTTTAAAAGTAAATGCCGTGCCAACCCGCATTCATCTCATTTCTATACCCATCCCTCAACTCCTCTGCCCTTTCTCGAATGACAGCTTATATGGCAGGTTGGGAGCAGGAATTTGGTGTACTTATTCCAAAAGAAGACTAAAGGAAATGTGGTCGTCCACAGCTACATGCTTCCAGAATGTGCGAGGGCTTGAAACTTCTTATAAAGTCCTCATTCGCTGGTGTCTTACCTGGCTTGCATCTCCAAATTTTTTCCCGGACATTCCCCTCTTTCAGGTTCTATGAGCAGAAGGGCGCGATGACTCACATATGGTGGACCTGCCTGAAGGTCCACAGGCTGTGGATTAGGATGTATACACGGACTGACACAATTCTGCATTGTAATCTAACGAAAGACCAGATTGAGGCCCTGTTAAAAAAAACCCATACAGGCGGTGAGCAAAAAGCAGGCTAGACCAGTGTTTTTCATCTTTTCAGTCAAGCTACTCTTTAAAATTAGGCACCCCATTCTAACATTAAAGAAAATATATAAACAGTTTTACATAATGCAGCAACATTCACACATGAAAGACACCCAACATTAGAGGTGATTTATTCTTCCAAAGCAAACACATCTTTGCGCACTGGTACTGTCAGGGGCCAGTGCGACCAAAAATGTGTGGACTGCGAAAGAGTGAACCAAACGCGCATATACAGGTGTAAAATGCAATCATAACCGTGAACAAGCCAGGGTCATACACGGGAGATCAATCGGATAGAGCAGGGAGCAGGACGGGACAGGGAGAGGACAACAGGAGACAGAGGGCAGGCGGAAGGGATAAATCTGCAAGACAGGAGTCCAGGGATGCATGCAGGGTTCAGGAACACAGGATACAAGGTACAGGTTACAGGATACAGGCATACAGGTTTCAGGATAGCAAACGCAGGTCGGGGCACAAAGAAACAATACCAAGGCAATGTGTGTAAGCATCTGCTGGGTATATATACACCTCCTGCAATCAGTCTCAGGTGATGCCTGATTGCAGGAGATGATGTCGGCTCCAGACTGCCAGGAGACACCCACTGGTGGACACCGGAACTACGGTCCAAAGGTCTGGGAGAGACAGCGCCACCAGCAGGTGAAACTTCTCCGGACAGGTACTGACTAGTATTGCAATGTCTCTTCTCCATTTGTTTTCTTCCTCACTCAGCTGATGTGAGCCCAGTGCTGATGAAAGGTACAGGTGGAAGGGACAACAAGGATGCTCTGCAGGTGCCCAGCATCCTCCTCATCAACTGATGATGTGATTGGTTGTTAGGACACCAGCGGCTAGAAGGTTGTAATGGTGCACAATGAAAATCTGTGGCTTTGTGTAACTAAAAAACAGGCTTCATTTACCTGTTGGCTTGTATACAACTTTTGGGCAATTTTTAGGCACTTTGCCAAGGCATCCCTGAAGAAACCTGAAGGCACCCTGGTTGAAAAAGGCTGGGCTAGACTAATCACCTTTCCTTTCATTGTCACTAAGCAAACCATTGCTCACTCTTGGAAGACTCCCACTCTTAGCTTTCAGAAAGTCAAAACCCACCATGGTCAATGAAAACTATGAAAACGGCTATATTGAAAGACAAATATGAAAAATTCTTTTAAATCTGGTCTCCATGGATAGATTATTATCTACCAGACCAGAAAGCACTGCAGTTGTGACCTCCCCTCTCCCCTTAGAATTTGGATTGAGGGTTCAGGCGAATGTGGTGTTCCAAGGATCTTTCTCACCTTCCTTTATCTATTTTCCGTCTCCTCTTTTTCTCCCTCTTTCTTTCAGCCCCCCCCCCCTTTTTGTTTTTGTTTCTGACCTGTTTTATTCCTTAATTTTTTCGGTTACCCAACCATGAGAGTAACTGTGTCGGTACCTACCCCCTTTCTTTCTGTTATAGCGAGTCATACCTTGATATACCCCAGTGGTATGGGTCTCTCTGTGCCCCCTCCTGGCTGGACACCGAACCCTGATTTTCTCCAGGTCTGGCATGTTGTCCTTACTTGTACGACTCCTTTGGTTCTAGACTCATGGACCAGCGGTGTCTTATGTGTTGATGGGAATGTTTGGTACTGGTATTGGGGCAGTATGGCCCCTCATGCTGCATTCTGTGCGATTCCTCTATGTTCTTGTACTAAATTTTTGTAAACTTTCAATAAAAATGTATTGAACTAAGAAAACTAGGGTCACGTGTGATTTTAATTACATTGTTAGCCTAAAATTTTTGAATAGGCTGCCCTAATCAATGTTATTGCACTACACATATAGGAAAAGGGCCCAAAGGATATAGAATTAGATGACAAGTCAAGTTGTCCAGCAAAAGTGACAGGGACATATTTTGACACATAGTAGCGATGTAGGGGTCGTGGTTGGAACCATAGTGTGCAGCAGCAGACGAGGTATCCGACGCCCTCAGAAGTATGTCAGATGTGAAGACGAATTTACTCAAAGATATAACATTCCACAATGAACCCCGGGACAGGTAAGGAGAATAAAAAAGACTGGTGCATGCCAAACAAAGCACCAATTTCTATATGCCTGCTTCCCGCAGTAAAGTAATAAAAATGGTGCATCCCAATTCCCTAATTTATTGTTTGGTGGTGTAGCAGGTTTGAATGTGCCTAAAAATTTCAATCATTTTGGCGCAAATCTGAGGTAATCTTTTGCTGAGATCATCCTAAATCTTCTCCTCTCCTTTCTGCATTGCTACACGGGCATCCATACACATCCCCCTCTCCTCTCTTTGCTGCAGTGCTGATCGTCGCTGTATTTATGCCATTTTCATAATGCTGTATATCTTAGAAATGTTTTAAATTAGAACACCAACGCAAGTGCCTCATTATTTTGGCACATGCAACTGTACATTTATAGAAACTGCTGCCTAGGAAGTTACCTCACTTCAGCTTGCCAAGGGAAGAGACGGGCCATTACTTCTCCTCCCAGCTGAACAGGAAGTGGGTCCTGAGACACGATTGGCCGGGAGTCCTAAGACTCCCTGCCCAGTCAGGTCTCAGGACCCGCTTTTGGATTGGCCAGGAGGAGAAGCAGGAAGACATTAGCAAATATTAATTTGTTAATGTCCCACAACTGGGTGGGCTCAGGGCGTACTGCTCTGCCCACCCTTTTTTGAAGCCAATTAGAGCCGCAAGCTCTAATCATGTGCTTCTAAATAAAAAAAAAAACATTAAAATCCATGCGTCCGGTGCCCTGCATGGAGATTAGGGGCCGGGCACGTGGATTGGGTGGGAGGCGCCCCTAATGGAGCGGTCCCCACCGTTACTCACCTCCCAAAGTGTCTACTTTTGCAGGGTAGTTTAATTTACTTTTTTTTCAAAGATGACAGATAACGAGGACCTGTGATTTGCCCGCTATCTCCGGAACATGTGACTCATTCCATGTGATAACAATGGGCCCTTTAGCATTGTCACAGGGGTAGTCCACAGGCTCTGTAAGCTGCGACTCCTGCGATTTATAGCTTATGCAGGGCTTTCCTTTCCCTTCCGGAGGCTTGTTGCTTTGGCCTGCATGATAAAGTGGCCCTGTCGCTGCCAATGTAAACGGCACCCCAAACACAGATTGCAAATGCAGTACATTCGCGGGCACCAAATTACATAAGTACCATGCGATTTAGTGCAGTACCGTGCGTGGTGTTTTTTTAAAAAGTTTCTTTATGTTGTGGTGCGATTTCAGACTATCCAAATGAATGGGTGGCACAATCGCACCGCACAGGTATGCGTGCCGCATCCCATTGTGAACCAGCCCTCATGCAGCTGCACCCTGTGATATAGGAGGAGAAATGTTTACCTCTATGGCAGGCCCAATCTTCTATCACAGAGTTAGCAACACCGCTTCTACCTCACACTTCTGGGTGTGTCAGATAATATGTCCCACAATGGGCGCCATGATTCCTATATCATTAAGCCAGTGGTAAGAACCACGGCGCCTGTCGGGGGACGCGCTATAGACGCACAGGGAAGTGTCAGGTAACGGTGGTGCCAATAGCTCTTCAAATGAATGGAAAATGTACTCGCTGTCCGCTGGAGAGGTAAATATCCACCCTCTTGGGCTAGGTTGACACTTGCTTTATGGGGCCATTTTCGGGCAATATTGCCCAACAAATGCAACCCATTCAACTGAATGAGGCCATACCGCAACAGCGTGCAATTCTCTCAGTTGCAGCGAGGCAGAAAATGAAGGAATTAGTGTGCTCTACGTTTATTATTTTACTGTAAGGGGTGCTATTTAGGCAGGCATATAGAAAATGGAACCTTTTTTCCTCATGCGCCAGTCTTTGGTAATGCCCGGTCTTCACACCCGCTCCCCTTTGCGGGTGGCAGATAGGGGAGTATATACATGCCATGACCACCACAATGCTTTGAATTGCGGCAATAATGATCCTCTCTGTCGTGCTCAGCGGGCAATACTGCCTACCAAACAAAACCTATTCAACTACATGGGGCCACGCCACTATTGCCCGGCAACTGCATGTGATTCAGTGCAGTCTCAGTGTGGTGCTACGGGTTCTTAGGGGTTAAAACATAACAATGAGGTGACATAGAGCTTTCCCACTGCATGTCAAATGCCCTTTGAAAAGCAATCCACCGCTGTTCACTCTTCAGAGGGCGACATGTGTATAAAGGAACATTTATATTCCAGGGTGCAGCGAAAAAGATTAGATTAGAAAGGGTTTTAAGTGGTTAGTGAGAGCGTTTTCTTTACACCATGGACAGAAAAGGTGGATGTGTCTGCAGGTAATGTGGATAAAAATATAATGAAATAATATTGATAAATTGCTTTATTGTGAATTCTTTGGGTTTCCAGCAGCACAGCCTGTGATAACCCCACTGAGGTGCCTGAGCCCCCCTTCCAATATTCTCCTCAGCTGCAGACACGTCACGCGCCTGTATCTGAGCCCAAAACACACGCTCGCCTCGTCAATTGATCTTTCTTCCAATTGCGGGACCCCAGGTAGCTAGCTCCCACCAATCAAAACCGGCGCCTCCTGTTACCAGCCAATAGAATACGGCCAAAACATGCGTGACAGCCAATCCGCGCGCGCCTTCCATGAAATGCGTCACCTCTGCGCTGATTTCTGCGTAGAGCCTGTATTCCGAAAGATGAACAGTTGGCGGCAATTACGCAGCTTGCGTAAACGAAAGGCTTTCTGTATGCTGAGAGTGCGGGCGCTGTGCCGGTGGTAACGCTAATAGCGTAAGTCAGGTGAGGGGAGCTGTGTGCGGACGGCGGAGCGGAGACAAGGGACAGGTAAGTGACGGCGACTATCCCCTCACTGTGCTAATGAGAGTGCGTGATAGGAGGAGGTAGGTACACCCCATGTACGTGGCTGGTCTCTGGTATAATCACCCGGGGGGACTCAGTGTGTGCCCAGTGCTGAGGGGCCATAGACCAGGGAGGTGACTAGTAGTCCATACATACTCCATGTGTCCGTGCACTGACCGCATACTCCATGCGTCCGTGCACTGACCGCATACTCCATGCGTCCGTGCACTGACCGCATACTCCATGCGTCCGTGCACTGACCGCATACTCCATGCGTCCGTGCACTGACCGCATACTCCATGCGTCCGTGCACTGACCGCATACTCCATGCGTCCGTGCACTGACCGCATACTCCATGCGTCCGTGCACTGACCGCATACTCCATGCGTCCGTGCACTGACCGCATACTCCATGCGTCCGTGCACTGACCGCATACTCTGTGCACTGACCGCATACTCTGTGCACTGACCGCATACTCTGTGCACTGACTGCATACTCTGTGCACTGACTGCATACTCTGTGCACTGACCGCATACTCTGTGCACTGACCGCATACTCCATGTGTCCGCGCACTGACCGCATACTCTGTGCACTGACCGCATACTCTGTGCACTGACCGCATACTCTGTGCACTGACCGCATACTCTGTGCACTGACCGCATACTCTGTGCACTGACCGCATACTCTGTGCACTGACCGCATACTCTGTGCACTGACCGCATACTCCACGCGTCCGCGCACTGACCGCATACTCCACGCGTCCGCGCACTGACCGCATACTCCACGCGTCCGCGCACTGACCGCATACTCCACGCGTCCGCGCACTGACCGCATACTCCACGCGTCCGCGCACTGACCGCATACTCTGTGCACTGACCGCATACTCCACGTGTCCGTGCACTGACCGCATACTCCATGCAGTCTCCACACTACACAATATATACAGTACAATCTGCAACAACCACAAAGTTCTCTCCTGCACTGGAGGAAAGAAGACACTCGGGGACTCCGGTAATGTGTGCTGCAAACTCAGTATCTCTCAGCGTGATGACTTCATCGGCAGACAGAACCCCACCGTATACGTGTTGTCGTCTTATGGGACGTCATCAGAGGTCCCTCTGAGTGTCCTCTCTCTGTTTTCTTATTGCGCTGAGAGTTTTTCCGATGCGAGTATTTTTAATCTTCTCTTTATTTTAAAATAAAGTGCCCAGTGAGCACTATGTCAGTCTATTTGTGTTCTGTGATTCTATGCCTATTATGAGGATGTCCTGATGAAACTGTGGTCTGAGTGGGGAAAGGAGAGAGAGATCACACTGCCACTTTAACCCTTTATGGGGAACAAGCCTGAGAGACCTCGTATTATCTAGGAGGTCATTTGATGTGACAAGTGTGTTGCAGGATGAAAACTAACACTAATTTAAAGTGATTGTAACAGGATTTAAAAGAAAAAAATATGCAAAACCTGTTACTTACCATGCTATGTGTAATAGTTTGCACAGAGAATCCCCGATCCTCCCCTTCTGGGGTTCCCCACTGGCGCTGTTTACATTAGCATTTCCCCGTTCTTCCTCTCTGTGAGACGATCTCGGGTATCCTACCCACGGAGCTTGCGGCGGGTGCGTGCGCCGCTATGGCACGGCGACAAATTCAAAGGGACATACAGGTATGCCCATTTGCGCAGCCGTGCCATTCTGTCGACGTACATATACAGGCGGCGGTCGGAAACCAGTTAATGCATTTAGGTGAAAAAACTTCTGGCAGTGACCAGCCCCCTAGCCCCCACCCCCCAGTTTTACTTACCTGAGCCCTAGAACTTGACCCACGTGGACACACTCTCTCTTTCTGCCCGGGTTTCTCGGCTCTTGATTGGATAGATTGATAGCAGCGCAGCCATTGGCTCCCGCTGCTGTCAATCAAATACAATGACCTGCGGGGCGGGGCCGGGCCAAGTCCTGCATTCGGCCTCTATAAACGCTGAATGCTGGACACAGGAGCTCGCCTGCAAGGTAACCCCCCTGGGAGAGCGCTTCTCCTAGGGGGTTATCTGATGTGGGGAGGAGCCGCGAGAGCCGCCGGGGGACCCCAGAAGAGCAGGTTCTGGGACTCTCTGTGCAAAACGAGCTGCACAGTGGAGATAAGTATGATGTGTTTGTTATTAAAAACAAAAACAAAAAACCCTTAGTGTCACTTTAAAGCAGAGAATGGATTAAAGTGGTTGTAAGGGCAGAAGGTTTTTTTTTTCTATTTTTTTTTTTTTTAAACCTTTCTGCATTAGGGTAAAAAAAAACCCTTTGGCATGCAACTCCCTCCCCTCTGAGCCCTGAGCTCGATCTCGATCCAGCGATGTGCACGAGAGCAGAGGCGCTCTCGGCTGTCTCTCTCTTCATTGGCTCACAGACAGCAGCTGGAGCCATTGGCTTCTTCTGCTGTCCATCACAGCCAGTGAGGGGGCGGAGCTGAGCCACACTCTGAGTCATTGGACATACAGGGGTAGATTTACTAAAACTGACGCACGTAGAGTCTGTGCATAGTAGCCAATCGGCTTCTAATTTCAGCTTGTTCAATAAAACCTGGAAACTGATTGGTTTCTATGCAGAAGTGAGCCTGATTTTTGCACTCTCCAGCTTTAGTAAGTAAACCCCACAGAGTCTCGGGAGCAAACAAGCAGCTTGCTTTGGTGGGCACACACTGTCAGTGTATATGATTTGTAAATTACCCTCATTGGAGATTTATATATGCACATTTGATTTCATGCAGGAGAGAACTTTGTGGTTATTGCAGATTGCACTGTATATGTTTAGTGTGTGAGCTTTATTTGCTAGCTTAAATTTAGATGTGCACATAATGTGATAGCGCAGCTAAAGCCTAGTACACACCATTCATTTTTTTAATTTAACTGACAGCTCCGGTTGGTGCTGCTGTACTAATAATCTGATGTTAGTACAGTGATCTCCCCTGCTATATGCATGCATGTCTGACAGAAGTCGGCCTGGCTGCCATATACACGGGCCGAATGTTGGCCGGTTTTTATTGAACCGGCCAATGTTGCCCGACATTTGGCCCGTGTGTACTAGGCTTTACTCTGTGTACATACACTGACAGCATAATCCATGTGTCCATGCACTGACACCATGGGGGTTATTTAGTAAAGGCGAATCCACTTTGCACTACAAGTGCAAAATACAAGTGCAAAGTGCACTTGAAATTGCACTGAAAGTGCACTTGGAAGTGCAGTCGCTGTAGATCCGAGGGGGACATGCAAGGAAAATAAAAAACAGCATTATAGCTTGCACGTGATTGGATAATAAAATCAGCAGAGCTTCCCCTCATTTCAGATCTTCCCCTCAGATTTACAGCGACTGAACATCCAAGTGCACTTTCGGTGCAATTTCAAGTGCACGTTGCACTTGTAGTGCAAAGTGGATTTGCCTTTCGTAAATAACCCCCCATGTGGAAGATCAAGGGGCCATTTATTCCTCGCTGTATATCAGCCCTTTAGGCGGGTGCTAAGTCTGCGATTCCTCCTTTTGGTGTGCACATCTGCATAGACAAACTCTACATATTGTTAAGGCTTTACAGTTTTCCTGATGAAACAAGTGACAAACTTGTGAAATGCGTTGAAGATTTTCACGCCCTCACCCCAGGATATAGATATATGATATATTCGTAAGAAATGACAAAAATATCTGAGGAATATCTTTTTAAACTAATATGTACTTGTACTTTGGTGTAGCATATGGGTAACATCTGTGGTTGTTCACTTGTATACTATGTACAAAGTACTAAGATGTCTAAAGTGTTGATACCTATGCTCTATCCATATCGTGTAAACTATTTGTATAAGTGTTTTTAACTTGACTTGAAATTTTGTGTGAAAATAAAAATGATCTTCTATACAAATGTATAACAGCATATAATGTCTGCGTAAACTAGCCCCTGAAACATACTTTTTTTTTTTTTTCTTCGCAGGTCTATGTTGGGAACCATACACCTTCATTCACAGGTGAGTGTTTTGTCACCTGACTCCTGACCTCCAAAAACACTCAGGTAGAAGACTCCTCATGTCTGAGCGTTGTGTCGCTTGTCACATGATGCTTAAAAGTACAGGAGTCTTTTTGGGCCAGAATTGTGTGTCTTTTGCTACACAGACTTGAACTGGTCCCCCTTTAGAACAGTTTTTCATTTTTACACATACAGTATGGTACAATCTGCAGTTTTAGTTATAAAATTGATTTAAAACCCCCCAGAACCACTTTTGCTGGGCCAGAAGTCCAGCAACAGCAGAAAGAGGACCTGTTGTCATTCCTGCACAGAAGGTTTCTACAGGATCCAGCTGCCTGACAGACGTGGGACACCCTTCATTACAGGTAAGTGATGTGACTGCAGCTATAGCAGCTGAACCTCAGCTTTTACCATTGCCTACTACACCCACAGTTGGCTTTTGATATACTTTAACATACCAAAAGGGAGACGAAGAGAAGCTCATTGTTAAAGATCACATCCACTATATGTTTAGACTCTAGCCACCACCTTGAAGTGACTGCGTGTGACTCATTAGTGCCAGGTCTCACTAACATTAGTCACCCCGCTGTCTCTGGGTTTAAAGGAAACTCTATTTTTAGAGATTTCTCCCTGGTAAGTTTGTTTTGGTTGGTTGTTCTCAGCAACACTTATACCATAGCAGTACATGTCCTGTCTTCTGTTTTTTATGCCCATACAGTATCTCACAAAAGTGAGTACACCCCTCACATTTTTATAAAAATGTTATTATATCTTTTCATGTGACAACACTGAAGAAATGACACTTTGCTACAATGTAAAGTAGTGAGTGTACAGCTTGTACAACAGTGTAAATTTGCTGTCCCCTTAAAATAACTCAACACACAGCCATTACTGTCTAAACTGCTAGCAACAAAAGTCAGTACACCACTAAGTGAAAATGTCCAAATTGGGCCCAAAGTGTCAATATTTTGTGTGGTCACCATTATTTTCCAGTACTGCCTTAACCCTCTTGGGCATGGAGTTCACTAGAGCTTCACAGGTTGCCACTGGAGTCCTCTTCCACTCCTCCATAATGACATCACGGAGCTGGTGGATGTTAGAGACCTTGCGCTCCTCCACCTTCCGTTTGAGGATGCCCCACAGATGCTCAATAGGGTTTAGGTCTGGAGACATGCTTGACGAGTCCATTACTTTTACCCTCAGCTTCTTTAGCAAGGCAGTGGTCATCTTGGATGTGTGTTTGGGGTTGTTATCATGTTGGAATACTGCCCTGCAGCCCAGTCTCCAAAGGGAGGGGATCATACTCTGCTTCAGTATGTCACAGTACATGTTGGCATTCATGGTTCCCTCAATGAACTGTAGCTCCCCAGTGCCAGCAGCACTCATCCAGCCCCAGACCATGACACTCCCACCACCATGCTTGACTGTAGGCAAGACACACTTGTCTTTGTACTTCTCAACTGGTTGCCACCACACACGCTTGACACCATCTGAACCAAATAGGTTTATCTTGGTCTCATCAGACCACAGGACATGGTTCCAGTAATCCTTGTCCTTAGTCTGCTTGTCTATAGCAAACTGTTTGCGGGCTTTCTTCTGCATCATCTTTAGAAGAGGCTTCCTTCTGGGGCGACAGCCATGCAGACCAATTTGATGCAGTGTGCGGCGTATAGTCTGAGCACTGACAGGCTGATCCCCCACCCCTTCAACCTCTACAGCAATGCTGGCAGCACTCATACATCTATTTCCCAAATATAAAACAAAAGGGGAGCTGCGCTAACTAAATTGGTCTTATGAGATAATATTCCATATCCTCACAATGTAAGCGGATGGTATACCACAACAAGTGAAATTGTGATTACAAAAATGAATAAATAATCCCTAACTATAGATACAAAACAACAATATACTAGTGAATAAAACCTTCAGTGAAAAAGGACAATAATATCTCAAAAATGTGATGACAATATAAATAAATGTTAACACCTAAATTATAGTGAAAAAAACTAAACAACTGATGTGACTAAACAATCTAAAAGTCCATATGTTGTAATAGTGAACATAAATAATCATAAATCGCAAAATAGGATGAAAATGATTATAAACAAAGTCCATGCAAAGTGACTGGTGACTCTTCTATAGTGATGAAAACAGGACATCCCAAAAAATGTGACAGATAGAAAATGCCACCACCACAGCAAACGCTGCTGCTTACCGGAACACGGTGGTCCCTTATTACAGGGGACCACACTGAGCAGATGGCTATTACTCCAGCCCGGGATCTCTGTGGCACACAACGAACTCCTCAGCCTCAATAGCGATGGTCCACGTGTAAGTCAAATCGGGCCCGGTAATAAGGTCCCCATAAAACAACAAAGGCTCACATAGTGTAAAACCTTTCACATTTTTTTCAAATAATAAAGATGAATGGACACTTACAATTAAGCTGATAAGACAAATGTTAAAAAGATCGAGCCGGCCGGCCTCGAATAAAGCCGGTAGCTTCCGGAACTAAGCGTATTGCGGTGACGTCAGTGCGTCGCTCCTCCCTATGTGTTTCGTCATACAACAGGACATTGTCACGGGGCACAGGTGACTAATCTCTGGGTGATTAATATATATTGCAAGGGTTTTTAACAGACGTTCTTGCAGATTCCTACCTGTTTCTGCTCTGAAGTAAAAGCTGTTTGTCAATGTGCAGAGTGAATCTGAATGGGAGTGACTTTTTCATTATTAATCAGCTGATGCACAAACAGTGTTCTAATGAGGAAGCTTGCAGAGTCTGCATACCTTTGGAAGCTATTAACCCTTTGGGAATATCTCCCGAAAAATGAATTTTCTGTTGCAGAGAATTCCTAAAATCTGAATATGCAGAAAATCAGTGAGCCAATCACACAAGCAGGAAATGACATATCTGGGGAAGTTCTGTACACCAACTGTATACAGAATGCCTCCAGGTTGCCATATTGCATTTTACAGAAAATGACAGAGCTGCAGATTGAAAAGAAAAGGTAATTTTTAAATAACATTCAATTTATAATATGGCTTGTGTAGCAATTGTGTGTGTTTGCTATATTATTTTGTTTTTTTATTTGCTTTTTTTTTTCCTATGAAAGTTGAGTTATCCTTTAAGGGAGGCATGATTGGTTAAAGCCATGCTAAACTAGTTTAAAGATTGGTTATGCCTGTGGCTGGTAGTTGCTGTCTAGGGCAGTCAATCTCCACTAGGGTTCCTTCAGAGTTTGCTGGGGGTTCCTCCAACTGCAGCTGATTGACCTCCCATTTGGTGGTGCCTGCATAGCTTTGGGATCCAACACCACTCGACAGAGCCAGCAACATGGCACTTGAGATCTATTTTATTTGGAATTCCCCAATAAATTGGTTTTCCAAAAAGTGAAATGATTTTGATGGTTCTTCTATAGCAGGGATATGCAATTAGCGGACCTCCAGCTGTTGCAAAACTACAAGTCCCATCATGCCTCTGGGTGTTATGCTTGTGGCTGTCAGTCTTGCTATGCCTCATGGGATTTGTAGTTCTGCAACAGCTGGAGGTCCGCTAATTGCATATCCCTGTTCTATAGTAAAAATTTAGAGAAGGGCTGGCCTAGAGTACACAATGCTAAGTGAAGTCTGTATAGGAAATTGAGCAGCCCTCCTACCTAGCCAGGCCATGCATGTGCTGTAGAATCCTTATTTATTTCTAAGGGAAGACTATTCACTATTAGCTCTTATGACTTTAGGTAAGGAGGCCATGTGGCTCCCAGCAGGCGACACAGTGAAGATCTATGAGAAGGGGGAACAGTTAACTGTAGGATGTTTGGGGGTTGCTGGGGTTGTTTAAAGGATTGCTGTATTATAAGGACAGGTAGTCTTTAATGGACCAACCAGCACGTAACACTTGCAGCACTATTGATGGAGATGACACTGCGGTACGGACATGTAGGACTGTTCCCTCGGAGTGCTGTGTCACTGTCAGAAAGTCCTACTGTGCCCCGTAATGACATATCTCCTGAATCATCTGTCATCAGATCCCTCTGCAAGGCTCACTATCCTGAAACCAAATCTTCTCCCTGCCAGATCATTTGACGTGAGGTTGCGTTGGCTTTACTGGAATATGTCCCTGTTCTATGATTAATGTGGGTTGTGCCATTTTACTCAGGGTGAGAGTAGCCATAATAACGGATAATTTAATGTGCGAGAGATGCTGCTTAACTGCTTTGGAGGTAATAAAATTGATAAAAAGTTTTTAAGTTTTTAAATAGTATTGAAAAGTGGGGCATGTCTTCTCGAGTATCCCAGGACCTACTAAACTACAGGCACTAGGATTTGCTGATGCCAACCTTGCTTCCTCAAAGTGGTTCTAAAGTCACAAGGATTTTACCTTTTTAATGCATTACTTGTATTAAAGTAAAAAAAGGGGCCTTATGCCGCGTACACATGGTCGGACTTTTCGTCTACAGAAGTCAGACGGACGCCGACGGACTAAAGCCGGCTGACAATCTGATAATGTGTGGGCTTCCCCGGACTTTTCCAGCCGCAAATCTGACGGACTTTAGATTTGAAACATGCTTCAAATCTTTACGTCGTAACTCCGCCGGACCCAGAAATCCGCTCGTCTGTGTGCTAGTCCGACGGACAAAAACCCACGCTAGGGCAGCTATTGGCTACTGGCTATCAACTTCCTTATTTTAGTCCGGTGTACGTCATCACATACGAATCCGTCTGACTTTTGTGTGATCGTATGTAGGCAAGTCCGTTCGTAAG
Organism: Lithobates septentrionalis; assembly: GCA_037952835.1. Taxonomy (NCBI): domain Eukaryota; kingdom Metazoa; phylum Chordata; class Amphibia; order Anura; family Ranidae; genus Lithobates; species Lithobates septentrionalis. The sequence goes on along the minus strand of JBBDGP010000568.1, from coordinate 1,200,129 downwards.
AAAGTCCGACGCAAGTCCGACGCAAGTCCGACGCAAGTCCGACGCAAGTCCGACGCAAGTCCGACAAAAGTCCGACAAAAGTCCGACAAAAGTCCGACAAAAGTCCGACAAAAGTCCGACAAAAGTCCGACAAAAGTCCGACAAAAGTCAGACAGACGGGCTGTTGGACTTTTGTAGCTGAAAAGTCCGACCGTGTGTACGCGGCATTATAGCCAGACATGGCCAGCATTTTCAGAGTGTGGGTATTAATGGGAGCCTCAGTGTTTCTCATGTCTTGGGAGCATATTTCTCATTACCTCCTATATTGATATCGGATAAATCGCCCACCTAAGCAGGAAATCTTTTTATCTATTAACCCGTCCAATTCACTTTTAAACCTTTTTATGAATAAAAAAGGATTTATGCAGCTTTCATATTGTCATATATTAGGCCATATTTTTAGTTGTGTCTACTCAGCAAGCTGATTCAGCAGAAGTCCAGCCTTCCCTTCAGTCTTGCACAGTGGTACAGGCTCCATTCCTGTACTGAAATCACTTCTCTGATTTCACTGAACTTCTGATAGTGTGCATTAAAAGTTGCAGCAAGCCAGAAACAGCCTGCTTTTATTTCATGCATACTTTTAGCCTATGGTTACATGCATTAGAAGCTGCATCAAATCAAATCCCAAGAGCCCACCTTTATTTTCTGGATGGAGGAAATATTCTGCCAGCATCATCTACCCCTTTCCTCCCCAGCCTTACTATCCCTTGACTACCCTTCTCTTTCATTGTATTTCAGTTCTTTCAATCATGGAGGCTCTGCATCACACATGAGCCATACACCCTGTGCTCAAATACAGCCTGTCTATGAATGCCCACTCCTCCTCCACACTGATATCCACCTATCAAGGCATTTTGATATTTGTATAAATCCTCCCAAGCACCGTCCCATTACTTGAATCAGAGCTGAGGGGAGTACTGAGGCAGAGTGCTGCAATGTTTTCAGGTAGCTATGTACAGCACTCTGGCCCCTCCCACAAGCCTCAATCTGCCTGCATTGCTTGGAGAAACGGAGACCCAGTGATGACATCACTGTGTCTAAAATAGGGTGTGTAATAAAATGGAAGAGTTCAATCCAGAAAGGAAATGATGGGAATTCTCTCTAGTTGGTGAAAGGTCAGAACCTTGGTAAGGTGGTTATTGTTCTCTGTGACATCCTGTCCTGGTGACAGATGTTTCCCTCCGTTTTAAACTTCTATCACAGGAACTGATATGAAATCTCCCCAATAGGGCCACAGAAAGACGTATAAACCGGACAAGCATATTTTCTGTTCCCAAACCTCTTCAGAATTAAAAAAAAAAAAAAGAAAAAAGTTTTTGTCTGGAGTTAAGTTACAACAACTCTTCTGGTAAGGCCATCCACAAGATTTAGGAGTGTGTCTATAGGAATGTTTGAACATTCTTCCAGAAGCACATTTGTGAAGTTAAGCACTGATGTTGGACGAGAAGGTCTGGCACGCAGTCTCTAATTTATCCCAAAGGTGTTCTATCGAATTAAGGTCAGGACTCTGTGCAGGCCAGTCAAGTTCCTCCATCCCAAACTTGCTCAACCATGTTTTTATGGATCTTGCTTTTTGCACTGGTCCAAATCATTTGGTGGAGGGGCGATTATGGTGTGGGGTTGTTTTTCAGGGGTTGGGTTTGGCCCCTTAGTTCCAGGGAACTCTTAAGGCGTCAGCATGCCAAGACATTTTGGACAATTTCATGCTTTCAACTTTGTGGGAAGAGTTTTGGGATGGCTCCTTCCTACAAAGCAAGGTCCATAAAGACATGGATAAGCGAGTTTGGGGTGGAGGAACTTAACTGGCCTGCACGGACTCCTGACCTTAACCCGATAGAACACCTTTGCGATGAATTAGAGCGGAGACTGCGAGCCAGGCCTTCTCGTGCAACATCAGTTCCTGACCTCACAAATGCACTTCTGAAAGAATGATCAAACATTCCCATAGACACACTGCTAAACCTTGTGGACAGCCTTCCCAGAAGAGTTGAAGCTGTTATAGCTGCAAAGGGTGGGCCAACTCAATATTGAACCCTCCAGACTAAGACTGGGATGCCATTAAAGTTCACGTGTTTATAAAGGCAGGTGTCCCAATACTTTTGACAATATAGTGTGTTTTTATCATCTTTGTTGGTGGCACTTGGGAACTCCTTTAGAAAACCCTGTGTTGAAGTGATTGTAAACAATCACCTTGTAAAACAACCCATTCAGTTTATTATAGAAATGAAAGGGAAAACATTTGTGTAGAGAATATAGGTGATCCTATTTATAAGTGATCACATTCCCTCTGTTCTCAGCTGCATAAGAGCGGGGGGGGGGGGGGGGGAGAAACAACAGAACACTACCTTTGACACAGTTGACCACCTGCTCCTCCTACCTATCTCAGCGCACTTTCAGTGTCACCTACAACTCCATCTCCTCCGCTCCCCTTTCTCTTTCTGTTGGGGTACCCCAAGGCTCCGTCCTTGGGCCTTTCCTTTTCTCACTCTATACCTCTTCCCTGGACCAGTTGATAACCTCCCATGGCTTCCAATACCACCTCTATGCCGATGACACACAGGTCTATCTCTCCACTCCTCAACTCACCCCCTCGATCTCCTCACGGATCTCAAACTTGCTGAATGACATATCGGTATGGATGTCACACCACTTCCTCAAACTTAATCTTTCTAAAACTGAGCTTGTTATATTTCCTCCTTCACGGTCCCCCTCCTGTGACTTCACCATTAATATCAACAACACAACCATTTGTCCCTCCACGCATGCCAGGGTCCTGGGTGTAATCCTTGACTCTGACCTCTCCTTCAGCCCCCATATCCAATCACTGGCTAAATCCTGCCGCCTTAACCTCCGCAGCATCTCCAGAATTCGACCCTTCCTGACTAATGACACCACAAAGCAACTTATTCACTCCTTGATTATTTCCCGCCTCGGCTACAGCAACTCTCTCCTTAATGGCCTACCCTTAAGCAGGCTATCCCCCCTTCAGTCTATTATGAATGCTGCTGCTAGACTAATACAGCTCACTAATCGATCCGTGACTGCTGCTCCTCTCTGCCAATCCGTTCACTGGCTTCCCCTACCCCACCGTGTAAAATTCAAAATGCTAACCATAACATACAAGGCCATTCACAACATCGCCCCCATCTACATCACCAACCTCATCTGCAGATATCGCCCAAATCGCCCCCTCCGCTCCTCCCAGGACCTCCTGCTCTCTAGCTCCCTTGTTGCCTCCTCCCATGCTCGCCTTCAGGACTTCTCCAGAGCATCTCTCATCCTCTGGAATTCCCTGCCCCAGTATGTCCGATCAGCCCCTACCCTGTCCACCTTTAGGAGATGCCTGAAAACTCATTTATTCAGGGAAGCCTATCCCACACCCACATAACTGTCCCTGAGCCACCCCCATCAAATCATTCTTTGTAGCTATTACCTTTTGTACCAGCACCCCCTCCCTTTAGAATGTAAGCTCTACGAGCAGGGCCTTCCTGTACCCTTTGTATTGAACTGTACTGTAATTGTGTTGTCCCCCTTATACATTGTAAAGCGCTGCATAAACTGTTGGCGCTATATAAATCTCGTATAATAATAACACTAATCCTCCAAGTGAATGCTTGTGCTGGGGTTGTCAGGACAAGTTTGATCTTTGGAGGAAGAACTCACCACTGTGTACTCTCATGCCTAGTGTGGTCAGTCTTTAATAGGAAAGCAGAGGGACTGTCAGGAACACCAGGGATTTCACACAAAGGAAGTAATACAAAGGCAACAGGATACTTTTTCATACAAGTACATGGTGGAGCAGGCACTTATCAGGAATATGAAATGTTGGGTTTACATACTCTTTAACACTCTTTACGCTCACAAATCCTAAGTAAGTTCCAGGAAGACATCAGCATAGACCCAGCAAAGCCTAAACTAGTTACTGCACTGTGAATGCAGAGAGTGCTGAACTGGGCCACATGATAAATAGGCTGCAGGAAAGCATAAAGGAAAACATGTTTCACGTGTTTAAATTCACTGCAGATACTACTAAAGAGGGTGTAATTACTTTACAAACTGTTACACTCTGTGCTAAATTTCTTGCAGACCTGTCCTGAAATAGTCCCAAAATATGGAAAATAACAGAGATATGTGGCAGCCCGTCCATAAGGCCCCTAATCTACATTGCAGGGCGCTAGACGCATGGATTCCAATGAGGGGGGGGGGTTGAAGCATGTGATTAGAGCCAGAGGCTCTAATAGGCTTCAAAAAGGGTGGGTTTGGGGCGCAGAGCACTGCGCCCTGAGCCCACCCAGTTGTGTGAGAATAGCGAATTAATATTCGCTATTCTCACGCTAATTCTCCTCCCAGCCAATCAGGAAGTGGGTCCCGAGACCTGTTTCCCAATTGGCTGAAAGAAGAAACAATCCTTTTGGCCTGGGAAGAGGAGGGAGGAGACAGAGGACCGACCTGTCAGCCGCCACTGCTTTCCTCTTCTCTCTATTATTAAATATAGTCGCTCCGCTCCTCCCCCACTCCTGCTCATGTTGTGTTTCTGGTTCCTGAGCTCTTGAAGCGTACCTGCCCCCCCCCCGGGGCCCCTGAGAGACCTCAGGGCTCCTTGCAAAGTCCGCTCTCCGCAGACTCCCCCAAGCCCCGCATTGCAGACATCCCTGACGAGGAAGATGACAGGAGCCCACCTTGCTCCGCCGACACCCGCACCAGGAACTCCCCCAACGCCCTCTCCCCGGATTGGACGGAGACCCACCCGGCCTGCAGTTTGTTGACCTGATTTGTTATGTACTGCAGTTAAACAATACATCTTGGTCACCTCTCCACCCCAGCCTGACCTTGCAAGGCCTGAGTTCCTTTTGGGCCCATCAAGGACAGGCCAAGTATGCACAGTATGGCATGGCCACAATATTTTCAACCAATGGGCCATGTTGTAATAACAGATGGCAAAACTTTTTTTTATTTTATTTTGTATTCAGATAGTGCTCAGGGTTTAGAATTTTTTTTTTTTTTTGGTCAGTCTCTACTAGGGAGATTCACTCTTTCTAATTGTCCTGATCTTTAACTTTGCCACAAATGAAAGTGAGGGTAAATACTAAATTTTGAGTTGCCCCCAGAACAGGAAATGAGGGGAAATCTCCAAATGGGGACACTTAGTCCTATGACAGAGGTCTATATGGTGATTTCCCTCACTTTGGAAAGATATCCTCTCACTTCCTGGTGAGTCTACAGGGCAGGAAGTGAAGGGAAATCTCCCTAATAGGGACACAGGTGGTTTAAATAAGACTGCTCTAATCCCCCACTCTATCCAAAATGAAAAAAGATTTTGGCTTTAGGTATACATAGTTAGGTTTAAAAAAGTCAGTCTAGTTCAACCAATATACTTTAAAGAGGAATTTCATCCCACCCCCTTATTTATTTTCCCCCTTTTTTACCTTTGGCTGAGTTAGGAAAAAAAACATGCCCAACGTTCCAGTGGTGTTTTGTAGGGTCCTGCACCACAATAATTTTCTCTAAAGTCTTTCAGGGGGCATGTTGTCTCTTCTGAACTCCTATAGCCAGCCCCCTGAAGACATCATCAGGGATTGGCTGTGCAAAAACCAGGAGGAGACACCCAACTCCCTGATGATGCACTGTAGAGTCCCCCGAGTCCTCCTGGGGTATATGACTAGGAGGCTGTGGGAAATCAAAACGCCATTCTCACCAAGGATAGTAAGTGCAGGGTGGTTTCCTCCAAAAGGGTATTTAAAAAAAGAATTACAAATAAAAACTATTTAAAGCGGTTGTATACCCGCTGTCATTTTTTTTTTTTTTTTTTTTTTTTACACCTGCAAGGGAAAAGGCATAATGAGCTAGTATGCACCGCATACTAGCTCATTATGAGATACTTACCTTAGAACGAGGCGCCGGCATCTCACCTGGTCCACGCCGAGGGAGCCGACATCTCCCCTTGGCGTGTCTTCCGGGTATCGCGGCTCCGGCGCTGTGAGTGGCCGGAGCCGCGATGTCGTCACTCCCGCGCATGCGCGCGGGAGATTTCTGCCCAGCAAGCTCCGGAGTTTGCCGGGCTGTCAGCCGAGAGTCCCCTGTGCGCATGCGCCGCTGACTGCGAGGGGGACGGCTCATTGCGAGGGGAATATCTCCTAAACCTTACAGGTTTAGGAGATATTTTTTTTACCTACAGGTAAGCCTTATTATAGGCTTACCTGTAGGTAAAAGTTACAAATAAAGGTATACAACCGCTTTAATTTTTTTTTTTTTTTAAATTTCTTTTTATTGCAATTTTTAAACAAACAGTACATAAACACTTGGTTGCATACAGGTCATCTATACCACGACAGTATTATAAATGTGGCTATCAGTGAGATTACCCAGACATATCACATGTTGACATTCATTAATCAGTCCTCCTCCGGGAGTGTTGTACATTTGAGTCTAATAGCTGCTAGGGGCCTAAAATAGTCATTGTGAAGACTACATTAGGAGCATCTTTATTTATTCAGCAAAACCTGGGTCCTGTTCGAGCAATGTATCACTGTGCAATTTGCATTGTTTTCAACCATTTACTCCAGACCTTGTCAAATTTCAAGGGGCAACCTCTATTTGCATATGTGTCTTTGTACAGTGGAAGGCTACTGTTGACCAGGTCCTTCCACTGTTTACCGGAAGGGGGGTTAGGTTTTTTCCACTGCATTGCAATATTTTTTCTAGCATAGAATAACAGAAGCCCAATCATAGTGCGTTTGGCTATTTGTGGGACAACATTTTCTATTAATCCTAGTATACATATTTCCATTGACATTGGTAAGTTAGTGGAGGCGACCTTATTCGTTAAACTAAGCACCTCCTTCCAGTACTGCTGAGCCCCCGGACAGTGCCAGAAGATGTGTGAAAAGTCTCCTGGTGAGATTCCACATCTCCAACAATCAGAGGTAATGTTAGGGTTCATCATATGTAGCCTGTGTGGGGTAAAGTACGCCCGATGTACCATTTTGAATTGTACTAATTTGTCTCGCATGGAAACCAGTGATCTGAAAGGGAAATCCCAGACGTCATCCCAGTCATCATTGTCTAGCACCGGAATGTCACGCTGCCAACGGGACCAGAGTTTGTCCAGGGGTGGTAAAGATACAAAGATCAGATGCGCGTAAATGCGTGAGGTAGGTTTCTCAGCGCAACCCGACCTAAGCATCTTCTCCAGCTCGGATTGGATCAGGATACAAGAAGAGTGTGGGAATTGGGCCGAGAATGCATGTGCTAGTTGGAAATAACGGAACTGATAGTGTTTCGGTAAATTATATAGTGAGGAGAGCTGGGGGAATGTGAGCAGAGAAGACTGTGATACAATTTGTGAGACCAATTTAATTCCATATTTGGTCCATGCCCGTGGGTCTGTGAGTTTGTTAAAATGTGACAGATATGGGTTTAGCCATAAAGGGGCATTAGGAGATATTTCTGATTGTTTGTGTTTACCAATAATTAGACCCATGCGCCAAGCTCGCAGGGTAGTAAGCATGGAGGGGGTTAGAGGGTGTGTGGCGCGTGGGCCTCTGTATATCAGAAATTGGAGGGTTTCCCAAGAGCCTACTACCGTAGCTTCCAATGTTGATGCTGCGTTAGTTTTATCAGGGTTTAACCACCATACCACTGTTACTAGCTGAGTGGCGAGAAAATATTTGTGGCAGTCTGGGAATGCCATGCCACCCTGAGACGTTGGCCTCATTAAGGTTGACAGTTTGTATCTAGGCGGGGCGGGGCCCCACAAAAAATCTGAGAATTTTTGATTCAGTTTGGTGAAAAATGATTTGGGAATCCACTGCGGAGAGTGGCGGAAAAGGTAAGTGAATTTGGGAATGATTTTCATCTTGAGGAGATTGACTCTACCCCAGACTGATAGGGGCAGATTACTCCATGCTTTAAGTTTAACTTTCATGTCTACCACCACTGGGTCAAGGTTTTGTTTGAGGAAGTCCTGGGCCTGGGCAGAGACCTGTACTCCCAGGTATTTGAACGTATCAACCCATTGTAACGGGGTGTCAGGGGGGGAAGTGGTTTTAGCTGCCTGATCTATTGGGAATAAAGTCGATTTGGACCAGTTGACCCGGAGGCCTGTAACTTCCGAGAACGTGTTTTAGGACTGACAAAGCACCCTGTAATGAAGGGCCGGCATCACCCAGAAAAAGGACCATGTCATCTGCGTACAGGGCTACCCTCTCCTCCAGCAGGCCAATACGGAGCCCCTTAATATGGGGCGAAGTGCGTAGGGCCTCTGCGATTGGTTCAATAGCGATAGCGAATAGGGCCGGGGAGAGAGGGCAGCCCTGCCTAGTTCCTCTGGACAACTTAAAGGGAGATGACAACCTAGAACCCAAGCGTATTGATGAAGTGGGACATTTGTATATGATTTGTAACCATGAAATAAATTTTAGTGGGAAGCCCATTCTACGCAGTGTCTCCCATAAGAAGGGCCATTCAACTGTGTCAAAGGCCTTTTCTATATCCAGTAAGGCTATGGCCCTTGTCCCGGAATTAAGATGTTGAGCGTGAATATTAGTGAAGAGTCTTCTAAGGTTAACATCCGTGGACCTCTTGGGCATGAAACCTGTCTGATCGGGGTCTATCACTGAGTGTAGTAAGGGGTACAGGCGGGAAGCTAGTAATTTGGTTAGAATTTTAAGATCGTTGTTTAATAAGGCAATTGGTCTATATGATGTGCATTGTTCTGGGTCCTTGGGGGCTTTATGTATTAAGGTCAGGTAGGCCTGGTGCATAGATGGAGGCAGGTCGCCCCTGGACAAGCAAACAGTGTATAGTTGGGCTAATATGGGCGCCAAGAATTCACTGTGAGTGCGGTAAAAATCTATTGGTAATCCATCCGGTCCCGGAGCCTTGCCGGTGGGAAAGGATCGGATGACATTTAGAACCTCCAATGCCGTGAATGGTTGGACTAGCGATTCCCTCTCCCTGTCCGATAGCCAACCCAGTGCCAGGGGATCCAACAGACCCTGCAAAGTTTCAGGCTGAAAATCGGAGGGGAGAGTGGAGGTGTATAGCTTGTCATAAAAGGCCTTGAACATATCTAGTATTCCAGATTGGGATGTCACTGTGTCGCCATCTGTGGAGCGCAGACTAGAAACCACTGTGAGGGGGTGTTCATGTTGTGCCAGCATGGCCAAGAAGCGCCCATTTTTGTCCCCTTGCTCAAAAAAACGTTGTCTCCCTTTGTATATGTCAAGCCTAGTGACCTCTGACAGATGTAGATTTAGAGAGTGTTGAGCAGCATTAAGCGAGTCAAATTGGGTCGGTGTGGGGTCTGCGCTGTATATCGCGGCCTGGTCTACTACTGACTGCTGTAGTGCCTGAGTTTGTTGGCCCTGCTGTTTCTTGATACTAGCTATTATGGATATGTATTGTCCTCTCGTATAGGCCTTAAAAGCGTCCCACACCACTTGCGGGGATGAAGATTTCTCATTGTGTTCCCAAAATTCTGACAGTTTGGGTGGAATGATGTCTGCTACCTCAGGGTGGGAAATCCACTGGGCTCCCAGTCTCCATAGAGCCGCATCCCGGTATGTAGGAGAACGAAGCTCTATAACCAACGGGCAATGGTCTGATAACCCACTAGGTAAGTATGTAGCCTCCACTACATCTGCCAACAATGAGGGGTTGGAGAAGGCAAGATCAATTCTTGAGGCAGTTTTATAGGAAGCTGAAAAACATGAATAGGCCCGGACAGCGGGGTGTCTCCATCTCCATATCTCTTCTAGTCCCATGGCTTGGGCCCAGGTAGATAAATCGGTATTGTGATTTTTAGGAGGGGCAGGCCTGTCCAGATCTGGGGAGATGATGGCATTAAAGTCTCCAGTTATTAATAGTTTCCCAGGGCAAAAGGGAGCCGCTTTCTCTAGGGTCTTATATAATATATCTGATGAAAAGGGTGGGGGCACATATATATTAATGATAATATATCTTTGAGACCAGTGTGTAAGTACCACCATAGCAAATTTTCCCTGGGGGTCCGTACAAACCTCCTCAATTATACATGGAAATTTCTTAGATATTAAAATTGAAACCCCCCTGGCATATGAGGAGTAAGTGGCGTGTATGGACCTCTGTATCCAGGGTTTTTTCAGGGTCAGAATTTTGCTGCCTGTGAGGTGAGTTTCTTGGAGAAGAATAAGATGGGGGGAGTGTAGTTTCAGGTAACTGGTCAACAGTGCTCGTTTAAATTTGGAATTCAGACCCCTGACATTCCAGGAGAGGACAGTAAACGTCTCAGTTAGGGAGGTAACCATGTGAATTTAGAAAACTGTATCAAAGTGGGTGAGTATATATGGCATGTTAAGGGGCAACTCACAGACAGCAGAATCACTGAGCCATACCATCGTGTAACAGTAGCGATTAACCATTGCAGCAACCTAGTACAACCTATAATCAAAAATAACAAATTTAAACACAATAAACCCAAGCACTGAGTGCTTATCCTACTAGTTCCCATCTCCTCGCCGAAAAGGAAAAAACAAAAAACAAAAAGGAAAACCCGGGGAGGAGAGATGGGAAAAGTTTTACCCAAAAACCAAACTAGCAACTGAAGATAAGCCCCTATATGGGGATATCACGTTGTTAACCCACTCCACCCCTTACTGGGGACCAGTCTGTGTCCTTTTGCTATATGGAGTGGGGTCCCTATGAGTGATTGTTGATACCTTAATCACCTGCTTATGAGAAAGGGGATCGCCCCCAAGTGGGGAGCAAAGTGGGGGGGATAGCAGGGGTGGTGAAGCTGTTGTATCTTAGGGCTCCTGTAGACTTTAACAGTGTCGTGCTCTCAACCAGGGGTGAGCCGTCCTGCTCTCTATATAGTGCTCATAGTCTCAAGCGGGGTGCTCCTTAAAGCCTTGAAACTGTATGGAAGAAGGCAAATGGGGCAGAAGAATATAAAAATATAAAAATATAAAAAATATAAAGAATAGAAACAAAATTGAGGGGGCTGCTGGCAGTAATTTTATACTCCGATTCTGTGTCAGCATATGTTAATTGGAAAGGATAAATTTGCCATGCAGCAAATAGTGTGACACAGACAAAAAAGAAAAATATGTGAATGGGAGTATGACAAGTAGAAGAAAAGGGGGAAGAAACAAAATAAAAAGCTTGAGCCTGTAGAGGTGAAAAAACTTCCCCAAAGTTTCAGTACCTGTATATACAAAGCTGCAAATTAGCCACGACTGTCCAGCCAGGAAAGTGCTGCCTCAGGATCCAGGAAAAAATGTGCCCGTTCCCCGTCTGTTACAGGAAGCTTGCTAGGGTACAATAGACTGAATTTCAAACCCTTTTCTCTTAGGCGACGTCTTGCTTCTGTAAAAGATCTTCGTCTTTGCTGTATCTCCGGGGAATAGTCGGGAAAAAGCATTATTTTGGCGTTGTTGAAGCGTAATTCTTGTTGTTCTCTGGCTGCTGCAAGTAGCTTGTCACGGTCTCTGTAGTTCAGAAGTCTGAGGAGAAAGGGTCTCGGGGGAGCTCCAGGAACCGGGGGAGTGGGGGGGACCCTGTGTGCCCTCTCCACAATATATGTAGGAGGCATGGCAGGAATGTTCAACAGGGACAGAAGGAAGGATTCTGCAAACTCTGCTGGCTTGGAGCCCTCTGCACGCTCAGGGAGGCCTATGACCCGGATATTATTCCTCCTCAGTCTATTTTCTGTATCAATGGATTTCTCTTGCAGGGCTTTTACCTGTAACTGCAATGCCCGAAGGTCCCGGGAGTCAGCTCTGGTGTCATCCTCAAGCTGAGAGATGCGGCCTTCCGCCTCCGCAAACCGGGACCTAAATTTGTCCATATCATGTCTTATCAGGCTGACGTCGGTCACCAGGTGATCTATTTTGACCATGACCGAGTCATTTCCAGATTTTATGGCCGCCAGTAGTTCCGCATGAGATGCTGCTTGGGCTGCTGATAACTCAGACAGGGTTTGAGTCTGAGGCTGTGTCTGTGTGCCGGCCGACATGTTAGGAGTATGGGGCCTCGTGGGCAAGATGGCGGCTGAAGAGGAGCGTGTATAGGCCGCAGAAGACGAACGGGTCTTACCCGGTGACGGCGGAGCGGTCCGCTTAGTGCCGTGAGTCTTCTTGGACCCCAGGATGCCGGATAGGAGCGAAAAAGTGGGTTCTTAGAGCAAGGATTAGCTGACAGGATCAGTGTGAGAGCGGAGCTCAGCCTCAGCACGTCTTCTCCTCTTCACATCCGGCCACGCCCCGGAAAAGTTAACCGCTTTAATTTTTAGAGAGGAGGAGTGGAATGACAGAGAGTTTTTGGGGAAGGTGAACGACTGCTTTAAGTGTTTCTAGCTGTCATGCTTGGACCACAGTGAGCATAGAAGTGAGAATTCAGCAGATTTGACTAGAGTGCAGATTTTGTTTTTAGACTCGGGATATCACTTGTCTTTGACATGGTGTACAATGTAAATTTATGGTTGGTCACAAGGCAGCTCAGGGCAGGGCCACACTCGCTCCCTGTAATCCTTCACAAACTTTGATGTTTTATGAGGCCAACTGAAACACTTCTTATTTTCTGCTGTCTGGATCCATGAATAGCATCTAGTTATCGAGTAAACGGCTCTGAGAAAATAATCTGTACTGAGACCTTTCCACAGACAACAGCTGTGCTTACGTAGAGCTCTGGGCAAGTCCATAGAATAGCTGCATATATTATATGTATGATGAACCATTGGAAGGAAACCCAGAGAAATATGGAGGATGCCATTGCTGACCTCCTCTTTTAAAAATGCTACTTCCCTGGCTGTCATGCTGATACTTTGGCTTCAGTACTTTCTGTGTCACATGTTTATCCACATTCCTTTGCTGTTTGGTTCTTACAGAACTGTGATCCTGAAGTTCTAAGGCCAGATGCAACCAGACAGTTAGACAGCTTTTGATTTAAACAAATAAAAAAGATCCAAAGGTTTAAAATAGATCTGTTGCACCCACTACTGCTAGAAATGTAGATCCTTTTTTGTAAGAGTAGGTAAATTTATGCAGGCTTGGCTGGCAGCAAGTCTGTTTTGTCCTGGGTTGGCAGAAATCCAGGGAGAGCTGGCTGACTCACAGGTAGCATCACTGAGACCCCCCCCCCCCCCCTATTTTTAGAATGTACTAGAACCTTCTGGAAAGGGGGAGGGGAGGTAAAATGGAGCTACCTGGAGTATTCTGAGGGCCCTGACATCCCCAACTTGGATTGGCAGGGGGCAGGCCTCCTCAAATACTCAGGGTCAGCCTAGCTGCTGAGGAGTTGTTGGGTGAAAGCTAGAAATAGAGTGTTAGGCTGTCATGGCCCATGAAGGGGGGACCTTGGGCCTGGGCTCGTGTGTGGACGGGGCCTTCCTAAAACCACGAGGGGTCCTGGCCAGGAGGCACTGGGAGCAAAGAGGACAGCTCTGCCAGGCAAGTCTCTAGGAGGAAAACGGAACAGCTGTGAGGACTGGGAGGCACGCCTGAGAGGACTGGGATGGGTGCAGAGTCAGTCAGGAGGACTGTGGTGCCACAGGCAGTGGAAAGAGGCAGTTGCAGCCAGGAGATGGTACTGGGATCTGTAGCCACATGTGGGACAGCTAGCACTAGAACTACCATATTTTGCTACACCATAGGGGCCCGCTGTACCTGCCTGCAAAGGGCATTTGCTTTGGGCCTGCCTGAGCCAGAATCTGGCCTCAACAACCGTGCTAGCTGGTCCTGGGAGTGATAGTCTGCAATCAATCAAGTGTATTTGCTGGAGGTGAAGTGAATAGGTTGTATGTACTGGTGATGTATAGAGTTTTCAGTCCCTAATTTCCTATCTTCAATCAAGTGGACATCCCATATGTACCCTATCTCCATCCAAGTTATGTCTCCTAAATAAAAAAACAAAAAAAAAACCAAAGTACAAGGACTGATTCTTCAGTAAAGTGTCTGGAAATTCGTGTGCCTGGCTGTGCAGAAAGGGAGACGGGCAACAATCACCAACCAGCAGCCTCTATGGGGTTACCGCTACATAGCTAAGGACTTTTTTTTTTTTTTGCTTAGAACCCCTGTCAGAGAGCATGAATAAGTCTTAAAGAGAAAGTGAGGGGAAATCCCTGGTGCTACAGGAACAGATTTCCCTATTTTTAGCAGCGCTTTGCCGTCGTTTCAGCAGCATCTTTGAGGCGCTTTAGGAGCGGTGTATACACTGCTCCTAAAGTGCCCCTGCCCATTGAAATGCATCGGCACTATGCGGGCGCTTTTAATCCTTTTTTTCAGCCGCTTGCGGGAGTTAAAAGCGCCCCACTAGTGGCCGAAAAAAGATTAAAAACTCCAGCAAAGTGAGGATGCATTTCAATGGGCAGGGGCACTTTAGGAGCAATGTATACGCCGCTCCTAAAGCGCCTCAAAGATGCTGCGTGCAGGACTTTTTTGAGCGTTCTGCCAGCACACTGCTCCAGTGTGAAAGCACTCGGGCTTTCACACTGGAGAGAAGAGGCACTTTGCAGGCGCTATTTTTAGCGCTATAGCGCCTGTAAAGTGCCTCATTGTGAAAGGCGTCTTAAACCCCTTTCACACTGGGGCGCTTTGCAGGCACTACAGCGCTAAAAATAGCACCTGCAAAGCGCCCTGAAAGAGCCGCTGTGGTGTCTCCAGTGTGAAAGCCCGAGGGCTTTCACACTGGAGCGGTGCGCTTGCAGGACGTTAAAACTCCTGCAAGCAGCATCTTTGGAGAGCTCAGCGAAGCTGGCCCCCCTACAATCAGCACAAATAAAAACTCAAGTGTGTTTCTTTAGTGCTACGTTTGTGCTGTTTTGTGCCGTAAAAATTTTCATTTGTGCTGCTTTTATTTTTAAGATATTAGCAATTGTTTTTTCCAGACTATGACATCACCTAGCCCCCCTACAACGCCCAAATGACACGAAACTGGTCTCGTTGGTTAGTGCTACGTTTGTGCTGTTTTGTGCTGCTAAAAATTCCGTTCTATCTTTTATCGTTTTTGCGTTATTAATGATTTATTAAAGGTCACCAAAGGTCACTCAGCCCCCCTACAACGCCCAAATGACACGAAACTGCTCTCGTTGGTTAGTGCTACGTTTGTGCTGTTTTGTGCTGATAAAAATTCCGTTCTATCTTTTATCGTTTTCGCGTTAATAATGATTTATTAAAGGTCACCAAAGGTACATTTGTGCTGCTTTTATTTTTAAGATATTAGCAATTGTTTTTTCCAGACTATGACATCATCTAGCCCCCCTACAATGCCCAAATGACACGAAACTGGTCTCGTTGATTAGTGCTACGTTTGTGCTGGTTTGTGCTGCTAAAATTTTTATTTGTGCTGTTATGGTTTTTAAGTTATAACAGTTTTTTTTTTTCAAACCCCACTCAATTTGCCCACCCTACAATAAGCACAAATAAAAACTCAAGTGTGTTTCTTTAGTGCTACATTTGTGCTTTTTAAATTTATGTTCTATCTTTTATCGTTTTTGCGTTATTATTGATTTTTTTTAAAGGTCACCAAAGGTCACTCAGCCCCCCTACAACACCCAAATGACACAAAACTGGCCTCGTTGGTTAGTGCCTCATTTGTGCTGGTTTGTGCTGCTAAAATTTGTATTTGTGCTGTTATGGTTTTTTAGTTATAACAGCTTGTTTTTTATATTTGTGCTTTTTTTGTGTCATAATAGTTAAAATTTGTGCTGCTTTTATTTTTAAGATAATAGCAATTTGTTTTTTCCAGATGATGACATCACCCCGCTCTCCTGTCATGTACCTGGTTAGTGAGCTCCTGGTTAGAAAGCAGCCATAGGAGCACAGTGAGGTATGAGTGCCTGTGATCAGTCCAGTAGACTGTGTGGTGGCAGCAGTCAGCAGGTGGATGTGGCGGCAGAACCAGCCGGTGGCAGATGAGCTGGCACTGAGCTTGGCTGGTGGCAGACTGTGGGTAAGCAGCTGGAAGCAGGAGACCGATGAGACCTTGCTGGGCTGAAGAGCTGTAGCAGGCTGGATGAGCAGCATGCAGGGTCAGATGAGCCGGGTCCATAATGGTCAGGCAGATCAGGCATAGACGGCACACAACAGGATAGTCGGGTCACAAGCCAAGTCAGCAACAGGAGGTAGATCAGGCAAGAAGAGAAGGCAGAAGCAGAATCCAGAGACAAGCCAAGGTCAGGGCAGGTAGCAGTCAAACGGAGGTCAGGAGCAAGCTGGGTTAGGATCAGAGGTCAAACACAGGAATCAGGAATGAACACATAGAAGCAGCACAGCAAATTGCAGCCTGTTTAAATAGTCTGTCTGGTGCTCACGCTCATCTGCCCAGCCAGTTGCCAGTCTGCGCATGCGCATATGTATGTACAGGGAGACATCATTTGTGCTATGGGAAAGCCTTCCCTGACACCCCCTACAACGGCCAAACAAAATCAAAACGGGCTGGTTGGTTAGTGCCACGTTTGTGTTGGTTTGTGCCTATTTACTTTCCATTCTATCTCCCTTTTGTTTTTTAGTTATTGTTGATTTAATAAAGGTCACCAAAGGTTACCCAGCCCCCCTACAAGAGACAAAAGGCATGCAACTGGGCTGGTTGGTGCCTCCTTTGTGCTGGTTTGTGATGTTTAAATATCAGTTCTACTGCATTTTGTTTTTCAGCTATTTACTATTTATTAAAGGTCACCAAAGGTCACTCAGCCCCCCTCTCACCTACACATGAAACTGGGTTGGTTGGTTAGTGCTGCATTTGTGCTGTTACAATTATTATGTGTGCTGCTTTGATTGTTTAATTGCAAAAGTTTGTTTTTATTAGATCAAACCCGACCCACCCATCAAACCCCACCCCCTTGGCATCCCATGTTATTAGATACTATAACAATTACACCATTCATTTGTGCTGCATTTGTGATAACTTGTGAAAAAAATAACATTTGTGCTGGTTTGGTTTTGGAGATCTTGTACATTATATTTCATCAAATCCCCTCCACATGTGAGAATCACATGCTAATCATTTCTCTTTCACACAGACACCACTTCTTCAGCAGTCTAAAACTATTCTTTCACATACAAAATGAGAGTGCATGTGAAAAAAAATAAAAATGATTTTCATGTATGCTTGCATAAATATAATGGAGAATTCCAAGTTGTACTTATCTATTGGTTTGCTGGATAAAATATATAGAGGGCAACGAACATAATTTGTGTCTTGTTGTTTAACAATGCATGGAAACAGGTGAAAGAGGAGTGCAAGTTACACAAACACTTTTCACTAGTCAGTACATTTTTTTCTAAACTGTAAAATCCATATTGTAATAATAGCAAAAATGTTTACATTGTTCCTTGCTAGGCCCTATACCCAGCCTGTAGTTTATTTTGTAATGCTCCTCCTCTGTACCTGACTCTGTAAACACTGCACACAGTACCCTGGGGGAAGGCACTAATACAGCTTAAGCAACCTCATGCTTGATGTTTTGACTGCTACCTG
The DNA here is from genome assembly GCA_037952835.1 of Lithobates septentrionalis. Lineage (NCBI taxonomy): Eukaryota > Metazoa > Chordata > Amphibia > Anura > Ranidae > Lithobates > Lithobates septentrionalis. The sequence continues at coordinate 1,182,636 of JBBDGP010000568.1, read as the reverse complement.
AGAGATTACAGGGTAAATTGAAGTTTAACCCACTTATTTTTACAGTTTATGCAACCTCATGTTTGATGTTTTGACTGCTACCTGAGGGCAAATCAAGTAAATGGAAGTATAGCCCACTTATTTTTACTTTTGTTTTGTTTGATAGTGATGCATCCATGTGTATACACTGTGGATCTGATAACGGCAGATGTCAGCGGACATGTCACCGCTGAAATCCGTTGCTCCATAGAGGTGAATGGAGTGTCCGATCAGGTACGCCTGAAAAACGAACATTTGGACCTGATTGGACAGCATGTGTGAAAGGGGCCTAAAACTAAATTTTGTTATGTTTTTTTGTTATGTGCAGACACATGAACATGGTTACAATGTAACACAAATAAAAGGTCTAAAAGTAACCAATTATAGCATGTAATATATCAATATACTGTACATAAAGTTACAGTTACATAAGTGACATAGGGAATAACAAAAGTTGCTTATATTTACATACAAATTGTACAAAAACATGGTGGAAAACTATAGTATATACTGTATAAAAAAATAACTTAATATATCAAAACCTGAGAGAATGGATGTTTCACGTCCTTATGCTTTTATAGGGGGTGGCTGGGTTTTGATGCGTGGGTGGGGTTTGATCAAATAAAAACAAACTTTTACAATTAAGAAATCAAAGCAGCACACATAATAATTTTAACAGCACAAACGCAGCACTAACCAACCAACCCAGTTTCATGTGTAGGTAGGGGGGGAGGGGGGCTGAGTGACCTTTGGTGACCTTTAATAAATAGTAAATAGCTGAAAAACAAAATGCAGTAGAACTGATATTTAAACAGCACAAACCAGCACAAAGGAGGCACCAACCAGCCCAGTTTCATGCCTTTTGTCTCTTGTAGGGGGGCTGGGTAACCTTTGGTGACCTTTATTAAATCAACAATAACTAAAAAACAAAAGGAGATAGAATGGAAAGTAAATAGGCACAAACCAACACAAATGTGGCACTAACCAACGAGCCCGTTTTGATTTTGTTTGGCTGTTGTAGGGGGTGTCAGGGAAGGCTTTCCCATAGCACAAATGATGTCTCCCTGTACATACATATGCGCATGCGCAGACTGGCAACTGGCTGGGCAGATGAGCGTGAGCCTGTCACCAATGCTGGCACCAGACAGACTATTTAAACAGGCTGCAATTTGGTGTGCTGCTTCTGTGTGTTCATTTCTGATTCCTGTGTTTGACCTCTGATCCTAACCCAGCTTGCTCCTGACCTCCGTTTGACTGCTACCTGCCCTGACCTTGGCTTGTCTCTGGATTCTGCTTCTGCCTTCTCTTCTTGCCTGATCTACCTCCTGTTGCTGACTTGGCTTGTGACCCGACTATCCTGTTGTGTGCCGTCTATGCCTGATCTGCCTGACCATTATGGACCCGGCTCATCTGACCCTGCATCCTGCTCATCCAGCCTGCTACAGCTCTTCAGTCCAGCAAGGTCTTATCTCTCTGCTGCTTACCCACAGTCTGCCACCAGCCAAGCTCAGTGCCAGCTCATCTGCCACCGGCTGGTTCTGCCGCCACATCCACCTGCTGACTGCTGCCACCACACAGTCTACTGGACTGATCACAGGCACTCATACCTCACTGTGCTCCTATGGCTGCTTTCTAACCAGGAGCTCACTAACCAGGTACATGACAGGAGAGCGGGGTGATGTCATCATCTGGAAAAAACAAATTGCTATTATCTTAAAAATAAAAGCAGCACAAATTTTAACTATTATGACACAAAAAAAGCACAAATATAAAAACAAGCTGTTATAACTAAAAAACCATAACAGCACAAATACAAATTTTAGCAGCACAAATGAGGCACTAACCAACGAGACCAGTTTTGTTTCATTTGGGTGTTGTAGGGGGGCTGAGTGACCTTTGGTGACCTTTAAAAAAATCATTAATAACGCAAAAACGATAAACGATAGAACATAAATTTAAAAAGCACAAAACCGCACAAATGTAGCACTAAAGAAACACACTTGGGTTTTTATTTGTGCTGATTGCAGGGTGGGCAAATTGAGTGGGGTTTGAAAAAAAAAAACTGTTATAACTTAAAAACCATAACAGCACAAATAAAAATTTTAGCAGCACAAACCAGCACAAACGTAGCACTAACCAACAAGACCAGTTTTGTGTCATTTGGGCATTGTAGGGGGGCTAGGTGATGTCATAGTCTGGAAAAAACAATTGCTAATATCTTAAAAATAAAAGCAGCACAAATGTAAATTTTTACGGCACAAAACAGCACAAACGTAGCACTAAAGAAACACACTTGAGTTTTTATTTGTGCTGATTGTAGGGTGGGCAAAGTGAGTGGGGTTTGAAAAAAAAAAAAAACTGTTATAACTTAAAAACCATAACAGCACAAATAAAAATTTTAGCAGCACAAACGTAGCACTAACCAACGAGACCAGTTCCGTGTCATTTGGGCGTTGTAGGGGGGCTGACTGACCTTTGGCGACCTTTAATAAATCATTAATAACGCGAAAACGATAAGTGATAGAACAGAATTTTTAGCAGCACAAATGTAGCACTAACCAACGAGACCAGTTTTGTGTCATTTGGGCATTGTAGGGGGGCTGAGTGACCTTTGGTGACCTTTAATAAATCATTAATAACGCAAAAACGATAAGTGATAGAACGGAAATGTTAGCAGCACAAAACAGCACAAACGTAGCACTAACCAACGAGACCAGTTTTGTGTCATTTGGGCGTTGTAGGGGGGCTAGGTGATGTCATAGTCTGGAAAAAACAATTGCTAATATCTTAAAAATAAAAGCAGCACAAATGAAAATTTTTACGGCACAAAACAGCACAAACGTAGCACTAAAGAAACACACTTGAGTTTTTATTTGTGCTGATTGTAGGGGGGCCAGCTTCGCTGAGCTTCTTTGGAGCGGTATATACCGCTCCTGCCCATTGAAATCAATGGGGCAGCGCCACTATACCACCAGCAGCGGCGCTTTACGGGCGGTTTTAACCCTTTTTCGGCCGCTAGCGGCCGAATAGCGCCGCTAAAAATAGCACTGTTTTACCGCCGGTGCCCGCACCGCCCCAGTGTAAAAGGGGCCTTAAGGCAAACTTGTTGATTTGCCCTGCATGGAAATATTACAGGTTCTCTTTATTGTGTAAATTCACTTTTTCATCTCAAAAATAAAAATTAAAAAGATTAGTGCTGCTTTCTTTTATTTAGATGTGGCTTATTACCAGCATGTCCAGTCCTTTTATATTTTAAAGCAGAGTTCCACCCATTTAAAAGTCAGCAGCTACAAAGAGTGTAGCTTCTGACTGTTAATAAACAGACACTCGCCTGTCCCATGGTCCAGCGACGCGGCTGCCCGAAGCCTCGCTTTTCTCCCTCTGCTCTCTGCGGCACTGGCATTGCAAGTGTGGGCCCCCCGCTGTGGCTTTATGAATGGCCGGGCAATCTTCTGGGACCTGTGACGTGTTCCAGAAGATTGCAGGAAGGGAGGGGGGGAAAGTGAACTTCCGGCGCCAGGGGAGGAAGTGGGAGCTGGGTACCTGTGCAAACTAGGTACCTGCTCCCCAAACCCCCCCCAAAAAAAAAATGAAATGCCAAATGTCAGGGGGTCATGAGTACTTTTAGAAGTGTTTTAAAAAATAGTCAAAAATGAAAAACTCCTGTAAACGAAACGCGGCTAAACACTAGTTACCGCTTTTACACGCATTTAGCAGCTGTTACAGGCATTTTGGCATTTCAAATGCTTCTGAACGTCGGTCCTGAATGCATTTTTTTGCTTTCCAAAAAATGCTTCTAAACTCAGCTGCCTAGAAACGATTATAAACGACCCTGTGTACGTGTACTGATAAGATAACATAGAGGAGAGTTCAGGGGCAGCTGAAAAAAATGCCCAAATGCTCCTAAACATCAGTTTACCAGCAGCAGTGTACATGAAGCCTAAGTGACATAATCTGTTTCCTCAAATGTTCTCCATTATCATAAAAAGGGGTTCATTTAGAAAATCATGTTCGTCAGCATGCAGTGCATCCTTTTTATGGTAGAAATATCATGTTTTGCCATTACTGATATTTTAGAAATTTGCTTGTCTCCTGTTGGTCATTTCATCCTTTTGTGCCACAAAAAAACTTTGACGCTAGCTTGGAGCATGCATCCAGCCGAGGAATTCAGATCACCTAACCTGCGTGCTTGTGGCCAGTGCAATGTTTTAGAGCCCTTTCACACTGGGGCAGTTTGCAGGCGCTATTGCGCTAATAATAGTGCCTGCAAACTGACCCAAAAGTGCCGCTGCCTTCATTCCAGTGTGAAAGCCCCGAGGGCTTTCACACTGGAGCGGTACGCTAGCAGGACGGGAAAAAAAGTCCTGCAAGCAGCATCTTCGGAGCGGTGAAGGAGCGGAGTGTATACCGCTCCTTCACCACTCCTGCCCATTGAAATCAATGGGACAGCGCAGCTATACCGCCGGCAAAGCGCCTCTGCAGAGACGCTTTGCGGTGGTATTTAACCCTTTCTCGGCCGCTAGCGGGGGGTAAAACCGCCCCGCTAGCGGCCGAATACCGACGGTAAAACGCCGCTAATAATAGCGGCGTTTTACCGCCGACGCCGCCCCAGTGTGAAAGGGCCCTTAATCCAGCCATAGATGGGTCTCAGTTCAGCAAGGGACTGGCTGAATTTCCATCCATCTATGGTCAGGCTGGTTGTACAGAAGTCAGTCTTCTGTACAAGCAGGCTGTTGGAAAATGTTTGCTTTATCACTGCCACAAGCAATAGCTGGCAGTGCTGATGAGTGTATTCTGACAGCGGGGACGTTTTTGGCAGAATACAATAGGTCCACTGGAGGAATTCCACCTTTGTGTGCTAGTGGGGAATCAATTCATTTTATTTCATTCAACCTGCTGGTTGAATGAAAAACAATGAATCATGTATAGCCTGCCTTAGATAGTTATACATACTTATGCCGCGTACACACGGTCGGACTTTCTATCCTACTTGGTCCGGCACACTTTCCGACGGACTTTGTCCGCCAGGTGCGCCGGACTTTAAAACGGACGGACTTGCCCACACACGACCGGACTTTCCGGCGGGCTAAGTCCGCCCGTCTTTCCGACGGACTTTCGCCGGAGTTCCGGCGGACTTTCAGAATGAACGGACTTGCCCACACACGGACAAGTCTGTTCATTTTGAACGTGACTCAGGTGCGACGGGACTAGCAAAGGATGTCAATCTTGCCGCTTTTATCGGCGAGATTGACACCTTGCGAGCCCCGTCGCAGGTCATACCAGGCCCTTAGGTCTGGTATGGATTATAAAGGGAACCCCGCTACCCCGAAAAAACGGCGTGGGGTCCCCCTAAAATCCATACCAGACCCCGATCCGAGTACGCAGCCTGGCCGGTCAGGAAAGGGGGTGGGGACGAGCGAGCGCCCCCCCCCCCTCCTGAACCATACCAGACCGCATGCCCTCAACATGGGGGGTCAGTGCTTTGGGAGAGGGGGGCGCCCTGCGGGGCCCCCCCACCCCAAAGCACCTTGTCCCCATGTTGATGAGGACAAGGGCCTCTTCCCGACAACCCTGGCCGTTGGTTGTCGGGGTCTGCGGGCGGGGGGCTTATCGGAATCTGGGAGCCCCTTTTTAATAAGGGGGCCCCCAGATCCCGGCCCCCCACCCTATGTGAATGAGTAAGGGGTACATGGTACCCCTACCCATTCACCTAGGGAAAAAGTGTAAGTAATAAAACACACTACACAGGTTTTTAAAATATTTTATTAAACAGCTCCGGGGGGGGGATCTTCCTCCGGCTTCGGGGGTCTTCTTCCGGCTTCGGGGGTCCCTCCGCTTCATCTTCTCCCGGCGTCCGGTTGGTTCTTCTCCGCTCTCTTCTCCCGGTGTTCCAAGTTCTTCGGCCGGCTCCTCTGCTGTCTTCAGGTAGCTCTCTTGCCAGCAGAGGTCCGGACTTCTGGGCTTCTTGTCTTCTTGTCTTCTCTTCCCCAGATGTTGACACGACGCTCTCTCCTGCTGGACTGCTCTCCGAGGGCTGCGTTGTGACTTATATAGGCGGAGACCCCGCCCCCTTTTGATGTCACAGTCCCTGGGCATGCTGGGACTGTGACGTTTTAGGGGGCGTGGTCACTGGGTGATGTTGACCACGCCCCCTAAAACGTCACAGTCCCAGCATGCCCAGGGACTGTGACATCAAAAGGGGGCGGGGTCTCCGCCTATATAAGTCACAACGCAGCCCTCGGAGAGCAGTCCAGCAGGAGAGAGCGTCGTGTCAACATCTGGGGAAGAGAAGACAAGAAGACAAGAAGCCCAGAAGTCCGGACCTCTGCTGGCAAGAGAGCTACCTGAAGACAGCAGAGGAGCCGGCCGAAGAACTGGAACACCGGGAGAAGAGAGCGGAGAAGAACCAACCGGACGCAGGGAGAAGATGAAGCGGAGGGACCCCCGAAGCCGGAAGAAGACCCCCGAAGCCGGAGGAAGATCCCCCCCCCCCGGAGCTGTTTAATAAAATATTTTAAAAACCTGTGTAGTGTGTTTTATTACTTACACTTTTTCCCTAGGTGAATGGGTAGGAGTACCATGTACCCCTTACTCATTCACATAGGGTGGGGGGCCGGGATCTGGGGGCCCCCTTATTAAAAGGGGCTCCCAGATTCCGATAAGCCCCCCGCCCGCAGACCCCGACAACCAACGGCCAGGGTTGTCGGGAAGAGGCCCTTGTCCTCATCAACATGGGGACAAGGTGCTTTGGGGTGGGGGGGCCCCCCCCTCCCCCAAAGCACCCACCCCCCCATGTTGAGGGCATGCGGTCAGGTACGGTTCAGGAGGGGGGGGGCGCTCGCTCGTCCCCACCCCCTTTCCTGACCGGCCAGGCTGCGTGCTCGGATCGGGGTCTGGTATGGATTTTAGGGGGACCCCACGCCGTTTTTTCGGCGTAGCGGGGTTCCCTTTATAATCCATACCAGACCTAAGGGCCTGGTATGCACCGCGCTCGCCGCAATAGGAAGATTTGTTTTTCCTATTGCAGCGAGCGCGAGATGCAATACCCTGCCCTCGTGCCGTATTTGGTCCGTCGGACCAGCCTACACACGAGCGGGCTTTCCGTCGGACCAGCACACACACGAGCGGACTTTCCGCCCGAAACTGAGTCCGACGGAAAGATTTAAAACTTTTTTTCAAATCTAGGTCCGGCGGGCTTTTGGGAAGAAGTCCGCCGGAAAAGTCCGCCGCCGCCCACACACGGGCGGATTGTCCGGCACACTCTGGTCCGCCGGACCAAGTATGCCGGAAAGTCCACCCGTGTGTACGCGGCATTAGATTTAAAATCTATACGTGTGTGGCTAAATCACTCAACTCCATGATAAACAATGTAAATAAAAGAATCTTCGCTGACAGCTATTGTAATCAAACAGCCGCTGCTCCAGTGACTGTCACATTACCCGAACAGTAACTGCATCTGATTGGATGTAGTCAGTGTTTGGCCGAGAATCTGCCATCTGGCTCCTTTTAATTTTCTGATTTAAAGAGGAAGTAAAGTTGATATGTAATCAACTGGCTGACAGGCAGGGTATTTATGACAGAAGAGGCCCTATCGGTCTCTCCTGCCATAAATGCATACCTTTGCCTGTCAGCTGTCATGTTCACTGAGCCACGCATGTGCAGCTCAACGAACATTTATGGCCTTGATATGCCCTTGATCCATGCCACAGTGATGTGATTCCCATGCGGGAGTGGTGTCATCACGGCCTGGCCTATCAAGTGACCGAAGGCACGCGACCCAGAAGGAAAACTGGGCAAAGATGGAAGCACCGGGTGCCCACTAGATCGGTCCCAGCGCTGGACTGGAGGATACAATATGACAGGTAAGTCTGCCATAATGTACTAATATGCTGTGCAAACTAGTACATTATGGCATAACCCACCTGGGAGCCTTAAAAGGAAAACATAATTGCTGACTTTACTTCCTCTTTAAGATGTGTGTGGCTAGCATAAATGGATAGTGAAGTATATAAACTCTGAAGTAAAATGAACATGACCACCAGGTAACTATCAGCACCTAAAGAAGTTGACACTAGCCGGACCTGTGTTTCTGACATCACAGATTTGCTGTGTGCTCCACTGTGCATACCACGTAGATGTGACCCAATTGGGATGATTCCTGCAGACAATTTTGTTCTGTACACGTGTGTTTGCAAGTCACACCTATGACAACCAGTGAAATCTGAGAAAAACCTTGAAAAGGGAAGTAAATTTAACTTAATTGTTCCCTTTGTCAGTGACATACAGTGTGGCCTAATCCTAGCTGAGATCAGCACAAATCATACTTTCTACTGAAAACTGAGGAAGGTTCCAGAGATTGTAGATAGCTCAGAGAGGACCTTTGTCCTATTACATGTACATGTAGGTGGCTTCAGAAGACCTCTATGAGTCTTTGCTCTACTAAGCTTTGTTATGGCTTTGTTTGATTAATGAGCGCTCTAGTACAAGGTCTGCTGATAATGTGAAGGCTTGGGTCCTCTCCTGAGCATTTTGACTTTCTCACCAAGGACGGACACATAAACTAAAATAAGTCAGCCCACCCCACCCTGTATAATTCACTAAAGCTCATCTTAATCCTAGTCAAGCCCATGCTTTGCTTCCTTGTTTAGCTGCTGGCCAAATTAAATTCTAAAAGTCACTGAGATACACTGACATGTATATTCCCACACACTAGGTAGCTTTAGTCTATTTTGTTGAGATGTTTTATAATATCAGACAGCTGATAGTTGTAAAATCTAAACATATGACAAATCCAATTTGTCTTCAAGTGTATGTAGAGCCAAAACTATTAAAGTAGAAGCAAGGCAAACTTTTTATTTTATTTTTATTTTGGATGATAGAGTAAGACAGGGTTAAACCCTATCAGTTTTTTTTCCCATTGGGGAGATTTCCCTTTACTTCCTGTCCTGTAGACAAAACAGGAACTGAGAGAAAATCCTTCCAAAGTGAGGAAATCCTTGGTTGTCACCAGAACTAGCGCCCCCATTGAAACATTTTTCCTCTGTTACTGTTCTAGTGACAACCCAAAATTTAGGATTTTCTTTCACTTTCGGTGGTAACGGTAAACCGGACAAATGGAGAGGGTGATTCACCCTAACGTGGGTACAGACCACAATAAAATTGACAGATGTTCTAATCCCTCTCCACTCTGTCCAAAAGTAAAGCAAAAAAGTTTTTTGCCTTTTAGTTATACTTTAATAACTAAAACAAGATGGGTGAGGGTTAAAACCCCTTTTGTATTACTATTGTTGTCTGTGTACCATTGGGAAGATGTACTTTTCTGCACTAGAGATGCAACCAACCAGAAATTAGAAGAAATCTAGAGGGAGGGAAACACCTTCTTAGACAGACAACAAAAGTTTGGTCCGATTAATGTTGAGGCACCCAATGCAATTGGCACCACATCCCAAAAAGAGTAAATCGGAATAAAGGAGAGCAAGGGATTTTAACGGTGCAAATGAGTCCAAAGAGAAAATTTATATAAATTGTTTTATAATTTTATATAAATTCAATATTAAAACAGATGTTCGCAGTGTTTCACAGTTATGGTGGTCACAACAAGCAGGTTAACTTGGAAAAGTAATGTCGCACATTAACCCGACATGTTTCGCTGAAATGCTTCTTCAGGGGTTGTGCGAACTGAAACACGAATATCAAGAAGAACTATACATAAATGGAATTTAAAGAAAAAATGAATAAACAACAATATAACACATGTTTGTAAGCAAATATATTATAAGGAGAACACAGTATACACTGGACACTACAAACATGATGTTTACCCCGCGGCAACATCCACCCATGGTCAACCACTGCCTGAACCTGCAACTAGCACAATCTCCCGGGGGAAAGGACCTCGGTGCAGTCACAGAAGACAGAAGGATCAAACTAAAGAAATGATGCAGATTAGGGGATAAGGATTTATAGAGAAAAATGTTGCCGTGGGGTAAGCATCATGTTTGTAGTGTCCAGCATATACTGTGTTCTCCTTATAATATATTTGCTTACAAACGTGTTATATTGTTCTTTATTCATTTTTTTTCTTTGATTCCATATATGTATAGTGCTTCTTGATATTCGTGTTTCAGTTCGCACATCCCCTGAAGAAGCATTTCAGCAAAACATGTCGGGTTAATGTGCTACATTACTTTTCCAAGTTAACCTGCTTGTTGTGACCACCATACCTGTGAAACGCTGCGAACATCTGTTTTTGTGCTTTTAGCCTTGAATTTATTAAAAATTCTAAAACAATTTATATAATTTTCTCTTTGGACTCATTTGCACCGTTAAAATCCCTTGCTTTGGAACCGATTGGTGGTGCGACTGCTTCTCACACTTCAGCCCCTGTATACGTGACTGAAGATGCATTTTCCTCTGCCCTGCAATGCTTAGAAGGAAGATTAGTAGCTTTAATTGCATCCTCCATCCAAGGTGATAGGAAGCGTGCTAGATCCCTCTCTCCCACTCCAGACCCTTTATCAAGGGAATAATGGGGACAAGATGAGTTATTACACTCAGATGATCGAGAGGAAAAACAAGCTGATTATTCCTCTGCTGAGGAAACAACAGCTGATGAATCAGCTTTACATTCTGAGCTACAAACCCTTACAGAAATGGTTCGTTCCACCTTCATGCTACCCCTAACAGAGTTAGCTGAAGGTCCGGTTTCCTCTTTGGGTTCTTTGAAACCTATACAACCATTGCATGTGTTTCCAGTCCATGCATTACTAGAAAAGCTTATTTACGCTGAATGGGATCACCCGAATAAGCATTTTCTCCCTCCAAAGAGATTCTTAGTTCTCTATCCCATGGAGGAAAAATTCACAAAAAGGTGGAAAGTTCCAGCAGTTAATGCTGCGATTTCCAGCGTGAATAAAAGTCTAACTTGTCCAGTAGACAATGCACAAATGCTTAAAGATCCAACAGATAAAAAGTTGGAATTCCTGTTAAGATCCTCTTTTTCTTTAGCAGGGACCGTTTCTCAGCCTGCAGTTGCAGCCATAGGTATCTGTCAGTCCTTAAAGAACCAGTTCACAGATCCTCATAAAGAGCTCCCTGCACAACAGGCCCGTCAATTGGCCCAATTACCAAAAGCATTATTTTTTGCCATAGATGCTATGAAGGATTCTATTCACCAGGCCTTGCGCTTGTACTAGTACACATGCATAGGACCCTTTGGTTAAAGGATTGGTCTGCCGAAGCACCGTTTGAAAAGCTTCTGACTAGTTTCCCTTTTCATGGGGAGCGACTATTTTTATTTGGATAAATATATCCAGACGATTTCTAGTGGAAAGAGTACTCTTTTTCCAGTCAAAAGAAAGTATAAACGTCCCTCATTTAAACGGACTTTCTCCTGCACCAGGGGCATCCGCCTCTAGGCAGTGGTGAGGGCCTCCGCCGTCAGACTCTAGAGGAAAACCTCAGGGTTAGACCTAGGCACAAAAGAAGACCTGGGACCACAAATCTGCAAAGCAGAATACTAAAGCCTCATCATGAAGAGGCGTCCCCCCTCACCAGAGTGGGGGGAAGACTTCTGAAATACTCAGAAGTATGGCAAAGGGAAATTCAGGACAGATGGGTAATCTCCACAGTATCTCTGGGATACAAACTAGAATTTCGGGATTTTCCACTGTCTCGTTTCCTGAGATCAAACGTTCCCAAGGATCCAGAGAAAAAGCAATCTCTGTTTCAAGCATTAGACCGATTATTGGCTCAGGGGGTAATCGTACAGATTCCCAAAGAAGAGCAAGGTTTGGGGTTCTATTCAAACCTGTTTACGGTACCAAAACCAAATGGGGATGTCAGACCCATTCTAGATCTAAGGAATCTAAATCAGTTCCTGAAGATCCGCTCCTTTCGCATGGAGTCAATCAAGTCAGTAGTTTCCATCCTACGAGGAAAAGAACTTATGTCATCCATCGACATCAGAGATGCATATCTGCATGTCCCTATATTTCCTGCTCACCAGAAATTTCTGCGATTCGAAGTAGAACAACAACACTTTCAGTTTGTAGCCTTGCCCTTCGGGCTAGCTACAGCACCATGGGTGTTTACAAAAGTACTGGCCCCATCTCTAGCCAGGCTGAGGGCACAGGGCATAACAGTCTTGGCGTACCTAGACAATCTATTGTTAAAGTGGTTGTAAACCCACTTTTTGGACTTCTACCTATAGGTAAGCCTAGAATAAGGCTTACCTATAGGTAGTAGAAATATCTCCTAAACGTGCGCCGTTTAGGAGATATTTCACTTGTAGTCCGCCGAAAATTCCAACGGCGCATGCGTGGGGAAGAAACAAAACTAAGTGCCGTTTCTTCCCTAGCCTGTGCCGTTAATCGTGGCTCCCATGTGCATGCGTGGGAGTGATGTCACGCGGCTCAGACGAATCACAGAGTCGGAGTCCGCGGCTCGGAAGGAAGAGGGACCAGAAGATTGACGCTGCCTACACAGGGGACATTGCTGGATTCTTTTGCAGGTAAGTGGCACATAATAGGCTGGTATACGATGCATACTAGCCCATTATGCTTTTCATTTGCAGGCTTTGCAGCGAGCAAAAGAGGAAGTAAAACCCATCAGGGTTTACTTCCTCTTTAATAGACCAGTCAGTGGCTCGCTTGGAGCAGAGTGTACACATTACAACCAGTTACCTGGAAAGTCTGGCTTGGATTCTCAACCTAGAAAAATCTTCCTTAAAACCACTAGATCAGCTCCATGCAAGAGCTGGTACGGATGGTCAGGCCAAAAAGAAATCCCTCAATTCGCCTTTGCATGAGGTTGTTAGGAAAGATGGTAGCTTAATTCAAAGCAGTTCCCTATGCACAGTTCTATTCGAGACTATTGCAAAACAGTATCCTGTCTGCTTGGAACAAAATGACGCAAGCTTTGGACTTACCAATGCGACTATCCCCAAGTGTGTCCCTTAGCCTCAGCTGGTGGTTACTAACCCAGAATCTGCTGTAAGGAAAATCCTTCAGACCAATTATCTGGAAAGTGGTAACGACAGATGCCAGCCTCTCAGGCTGGGGAGCAGTACTAGAGAAAACAACTGTCCAGGGACAGTGGTCAAGATCCGAAAAGAACCCTGCCCATCAACATCCTAGAGATTCGGGCAGCGTGTCTAGCTTTGAAAACCTGGACCTCCAGGTTAAAGAATTGTACTGTCAGGATCCAATCCAACAATGCCACGGCTGTGGCCTATATCAATCACCAAGGGGGCACCAAGAGTCTCTCAGCTCAGAGAGAGGTGAACCATGTTCTAACTTGGGCAGAAAAGAATGTCCCATGGCTATCGGCAGTTTTCATCCCGGGAGTAGAGAATTGGCAGGTGGACTACTTAAGTCGCCAGCAGTTATTCCCAGGGGAATGGTCTCTTCACCCTGACATTTTTCGGGCCGTTTGCCAAAGATGGGGGACTACGGACGTAGATCTTCTAGCGTCCAGATTTAACATGAAGTTGGTCAACTTTGTGTCCAGGACAAGGGATCAATTCGCATACGGGACAAATGCGTTGGTGACACCGTGGGATCAGTTCTCACTGATCTATGCATTCCCACCTATTCAGTTGCTACCATGACTTCTTTGCAGGATCAAGCTGGAAAGAAAGCCGGTAATTCTGGTAGCACCAGCATGGCCCAGAAGGTCATGGTAAGCAGAGATCATGAAGATGGCAGTGGAGGGTCCATGGCTCCTCCCACTAAGGCCAGACCTGCTTTCACAGGGGCCGATAATCCAACCTACTTTATGAACACTAAATTTAATGGCCTGGCCATTGAAACCCACATTCTGAAGAAACGTGGGCTTTCCGGGTCAGTTATTTCAACTTTGATTAATGCAAGGAAGCCAGCTTCCAGAACTATATATTATAGAGTTTGGAAGGCTTATGTCGCCTGGTGTGAATCCAAGGGCTGGCACCCTCAGAGATATATCATAGGCAGAATTCTTGCCTTTCTGCAGTTAGGCGTAGAGATGAAGTTGGCCCTGAGTACTATTAAGGGCCAAGTCTCTGTCAGAAACTATGGATCAGACCAAGACAGAAGTACAGGTAATCACACTTGTTTAATAATAATAAAAAGGTAAACAGAGTAAGCGTAGTCAATACATAGCCAGAGTTCAGTAACCAGAACGGGTAGTCAGCCAATGTCGGAGAGCCAGAGATCAACGTAGTAGTACAGCAAGCAGGATCAGGAGCCAGAAGGGACGTCAGCTGAGCAAGTCTTTAACAGGAATGCAGGAGAAAGTTTAGGAGATGTGACCAAAGGCGAAGGTAGAGATGAAGTGAGCTGGACGGCTTTAACTAGCCAGGACTGACGAGCAGATCATCAACAGCTGAGTCACTGTGGAGAGAAAGGAGCTGGCAATTAGCCGACAGCTGAGTGCCCAGCCCTGACAGTCTTAGCCTTATCAATTTTATTTCAAAGACCGTTTGCTACGCATTCTTTGGTCCGGGGTTTTATGCAAGGGGTGATGCGGATTAATCCGCCAGTTAAAGCACCCTTGAGCCCGTGGGACTTAAATTTAGTTTTGTCTGTGTTACAAAAACAGCCATTTGAACCGATACAGCATATTCCCTTAGTCCTTCTGACAAGGAAGCTGGTATTTTTTGGTTGCTATATCCTCAGCAAGGAGGGTTTCAGAATTGGCTGCTCTTTCTTGTAAGAGTGGTGTTATGCCCTCGTCCAGGCTTTTTGCCAAAAGTAGTTTCAGCTTTTCACCTGAACCAAGATATTGTCCTGCCATCGTTTTTTCCAAAACCATGTTCCAGGGAAGAAAAGTCACTACATTGTCTTGATGTGGTGAGAGCAGTGAAAATCTATTTAAAGGCAACTGCTCAGATTCATAAGACTGATGTCTTATTTATTCTGCCAGAAGGTCCTAAGAAAGGACAGGCAGCGTAGAAATCCACTTTCTCTAAGTGGATTCGGCAGGTTATTATTCAAACTTATGATTTAAAGGGTAAGATTACCCCTTTTCAAGTCAAGGTGCACTCTACCAGGGTGGTTAGTGCGTCATCAGGCCTCCATGGCTCAGTTCTGCAAGGCCGCAACTTGGTCTTCAGTGCATACATTCCGAAAATTGTATTTATTGGATGTAAGGAGGAATGAGGATATCGCCTTTAGGTGCAGTGTGCTGCAGGCAGCAGTATAAGTCCTCAGGTCTGGGGGTACCCTCCGGGTTGTGTCTCCTTTCCCTTAAGTAGCATTGCTATGGGACGTCCCATTAAGTAATTACTTAAGGCTCTGTGTCCCATGATGTACGATAAAGAAATTTGGTTTTTTATAACAGCTTACCTGTAAAATCCTTTTCTTGGAGTACATCATGGGACACAGAGGTCCCTCCCCTCTTTTTTTGGGGGTTTAAGCATATTGCTTGGCTACAAAAACTGAGGTACTCCTGGAAGGAGGAGGGGTTATATAGGGGAGTCAACTTCCTGTATTTGGGTATACCAGTGTCCATCACTTGAAAGTGGCCCAAAACCCATTAGGTAATTACTTAAGGCTCTGTGTCCCATGATGTTCACATGATGAAAAGGATTTTACAAGTAAGCTGTTATTAAAATCCTATTTATCTCTACTTGATGATGACTGTCTTCACTATGTTCCATGGTATATCTAATGCCTTGGAAATTCTTTTGTACCCTTCTCCTGACTGGTACCTTTTAACTATGAGATCCCTCTGAGGCTTTGAAAACTCTCTGTGGACCATGGCATTTGCTGTAGGATGCGACTAAGAACATGTCAGGAAAGACCTACTAGAACAGCTGAACTTTATTTTGGGTTAATCAGAGGCACTTTAAATGATGACAGGTGTGTACTGACTCCTATTTAACATGAGTTTGAATGTGATTGCGTAATTCTGAACACAGCTACATCCCCAGTTATAAGAGGGTGTGCACACTTATGCAACCACATTATTTTATTTTTTTTATTTTTACTCCCCCCGGCCCCCTAAAAGATTTCACTTTGCTTTTCAACTGAGTGGACATTGAAGGTGGAAAAAGTTCTGAAATGATTTATCTTTGTCTCATTTTTTTTACATCACAGAAACCTGACATTTTAACAGGGGTGTGTAGACTTTTTATATCCACTGTAGGTATATAAACAATGTGTTTAGCTGTTTGCCTGGTGTTTCCCTCTGAAAAATCAATTAAGTTAAATAACACATAACTGGACTTTTTGTTGGACATGACCCTCCTACCACACTCTCTAAAAGGTATCAGAGGTCCTGAAATACTTCACTCCAGACAGAGCTTCTCTGCTAATTGGTATGCATACCTTTTTTTTTTTTTATGGGTCTTTTGGTCATGTGACATTAAAGTGTTAATAAACCCACAACAGTAAAATCAGTCTGTATATGCAGTAAAGCATGCTTTTTGTACTCACTGTGGAACTTAAGGGGTTAATCCTCCGCATTGTGCAAAAAGGCTGTCTTGATCCTCCAATTTTTCTTCCAAAGTCCCCAGTCCATCTCCTGATAGTACAGAGCCTTGGGGGCACTCTGGACATGCTCAGTTTGATGTGTATTGCTAGAGAGTAAAATTGTTGGACATAGCGGGACTTTAAATGAGGTCATGGACAAGGTGAAGGAAACTAAAATAAATGTACATGTTTATTGGAAAAATGAGATGCATAAAAACCCAGTCACAAAAGAAATCACATAAAGAAAGACATTATAGTGAACATCATTTCATAGTGAATTGCAAACACATATGTATGCACATATGCAATAAACGACAAGAAAGTATCAAACTTGGCGTCACATTGTCGTCTTATTTGATGGATAATACATACAAACATTTCATATATATACATGTAAAATACAGCAGCACCGGTAGAGGGAATACAGATAAAAGCAGTAAACATGTTGATGAAGTCCCAAAATCCCCCCTCTTTTCTCATTGCTAGAGAGTAGGGATGGGCTCATGCGTGTTCAGATCCTAGTCCAAACCCACATGAGCTATCGCGCCAGGAAGCCGTCACTGCACACCGCCAATCATGAGCAGCCTAGTCAGGGCGTGTGTATGTGCAGCTGCAAGCCGGGAAATGCCTCACTGCCTATGATTGGCGGTGTGCAATGACGGCTTCCTGGCACGATAGCTCAGGTGGGTTAGAACTAGGAGTGTTTTTTTTTTTTTTTTTTTTGGGAGGGTGCATGTGATCAGCACAAAGCCAATCGGCACTGTCCAGACAGAGGGTCAGGGGTCATGCAGCCTAAAAGGACAGTCAGAGGAGAATGAAAACTCCTACAAGCTTTAACAAGTGCTCGGCTGGACACTGATAGAAGTCATAAGACTGCTATATTCTGCTGATGAGAAAAAATATTTAGCAGTTTATATTTACTAAAATAATTGAGCAGGTCCCTCTGATTCCTCCTGTATTGAATTGTATTGTAACTGTAACTGCCCTGATGTTGCCCTGCCCTGATGTTGTAATGCTCTGCGTAAACTGTTGGCGCTATATAAATCCTGCATAATAATAATAATTGCATTTCCATGTTCTGTATAATGTGGGAGGCCAGATATAGTAAATGCAGGGTCCTGGGTTTAGTAACGCTTTAAAGGTCCTGTTCGGTCCTCCTGTGGTGGATTGGTACTGAATGCTGCATAGACTGCCATTCCTATAAGTCCAGGGTTGACTTATTGATGCACAACCCCCCGGAGGTGTACCCTTAATGCTATGGACTTACAGGGAAAGGGTTGAATGATCTCAGTGGACGTCACTTAACCCATAAGAGGACTGACACTGAATTGCAGAGCAGTGAGCTGGGGGGACATTGTCAGAAGTAGGGCGTGTATTGCTTTTTTTTTAGTTGAGCTTTACCTTTCTACCTTTCAGGGAACTGGCAAGATAGCAGGAGACATAAGGGGTCATATTTGACATTGTGTCCGCCTTAATGCCGAGCCTGAGGGCAGGTATTGCAAGCAGTGAGAGGCTTCCTCTGTTTTTTCTTATCAGAGCGTAGCAGTAGGAGAGGTCCGAAGAAGGGATACAATTTATTCATTTTAAGATATACTGTACAATAGACAAAGTAATGATCTTGATGTGAACATTTCTTTTAGTTTATTTTACTGTATTAAAAGCTTTGTTTCTTTTGTATAGTTAATAATGAGATATGTACATGGGGGCAGTCCAATTTGCCCATTACATATGCACACTCTGATTCCTGCTTAAGCTGCCCATACACTAGTAGAATTTAAAGGGATTGCAAAGTGTCAAAGTTTTTTTCATGCATATGTATTAAACATTCTTTACAATCAAATCCACTGACACAGGAGCGGGGAGGCGGGGCCAAGTCCCGCTGTCTGTGTTAATGGACACAGTAGCAGGACTCGGGAGCGCGCCCGCATGGGTGCCCCCAGGGAAAGTAGGGGACCCCAAGAGAGGAGGATACGGGCTGCTCTGTACAAAACCCTTGCACCGAACAGGTAAGTATAACATGTTTGTTATTTTTATTTTAAAAAATCTGAACCTTTACAACCACTTTCATTTGAAATTTTTGGTTGTAAGAACATTCCTTTTTGTTTTTCTAATTCATGGTGAGGTCAAATTGACGTTCATTTTCAACTGCAGCGATGAGGAAATTTTCAAGGCATTGATTTCTAACTGTGGTTTTTGTTCGGTACCTTTATTCCAAAATCGAATGTGAAGAACAAACAAAACTTTGAAGAACTTTCGAACGACATTTGTCAGGGCATTGAAATGCACTGAAAATTCTCGTATGAAAATGCGTACAAGTTTCCAAAAAAGTGGTTGTTAGAAAAAACTACTAGTGTATGGCCAACTAGTAATACAGTGTTGTGCCTTGCTAAGCCTGTTATCTCTCTCACTGCAAGTCCTAGAGACAAGGGCTCTCTGGTAGAAACAAATACTGCTTTACTGCTACAGGGGGCAGCACCTGTGCTGTACTTCCAGTTAGGAGGTGTGCTCCCGCTGCGTTTATTTTTTTTTTTTTTTAAATTCTTTATTTTCTGACAGTCATATATCACATGCCACATGAAACATTTCTTTTAAACATCATATCAGCATATACATCTTCTTTTTATCATAGTATAGCTATTTCGCTCATTTCCTTACCAAATGGTTCTAAATCTCTTCTGTTCCAAGGGCAAGCATATAATTCCCCCTTTTTCGTTTCCCCTAGCCCCTATACCCCCCCCCCCCCACCCCACCAGTACAAAAAAAAAAAAAAAGTTTTTTACCCCACCCCCCCAAGGGGGGAGGGGGGGGGACCCCTCTCCTCAGGTCCATTCGATCTTACCTAGCCCCCTTCTCCTGTTCTCTAATTCTATACTCTACTAAGGGGGACCAAGTCCTCCGATATTTCTCATCTTGTTCTTTCAGCATCATAGTCAAGTTTTCCATTTGTTGAATTTCTGTAATTCTAGCCCACCACTGGAATTTAGTCGGAGGGACTGTACTCTTCCACAGGGCCGGGATACAAGCCCTTGCGGCAGTGAGAAGGTGTTTAAGCAGAGAATTCCTATATTTTTCCACCGATAGGGGAACGTCATTTAGTAAGAATGCAGCCGGGTTGCTCCCAAGAGACACACCTGTAATGTCCTTAATCGTTTCCTCAACTATTTCCCAGAAGCCCTTAATTTCCTCACATTCCCAGAATATATGTATCATCGTTCCCACCCCCCTCTTACAACGCCAACATCTATCTGATACCTGTGGATAAATTTTTTGAAGAGCTGATGGTGTTCTATACCATCTAGTAAGGATTTTGTATCCTCCCTCTTGATATCTGCTGGCAATTGATGTTTTATGTACTGATTTTAGCATTTTCGTCTTCTGTTTTTGAGTAAACGTTACTCCTAGCTCTCTCTCCCAGGCTTGCATAAAATTGAGCTCCTGTGGTGCTTCCAGGCTTGTTAATGTTTCATAAAAATGTGATAAGGAATGCCTCACATTTTCGCCATTTAAGCAGATCCGTTCAAAACTAGTTAGCTCCCGTATTACAGAAAATGTTTTGTTTTTTGAGCGGATATACGCTCCTAACTGCATAGACCTGAAATAATCCAGGTCTTCTGTCACCTCTCCCTCTATCTCGCCTCTTGTCATCAGGCGGCGGTCCCTAGAAAAGTCTATCAGCCTACTTTTCCCTTTATGTTTTATTACCTCATACCTCCGATCGATTAGGCCTGGTAAGAAGTCCGGGGCGCCCAATACCGGGGTCATTGGACTCGGAATTGGTGAAAGATTTGTTTTTTTGAAGATCATGTAAATGGAGCGGATAGTTGCCCCTGTTAACGGGTGTTTTTTCACTATGGTGGGTAATTCTGATTTTTTTATCCATGCTATTCCTTCCAATGGAATTTTAGTCGTCGCCTGTTCTAACTGTATGTGTGGTTTCCTTACCGAGGCACACCATTCCACCACTCTCGCTAAGGGCTTCCCTGTAACGTACTGGGTCTGGGAAACCAATACCTCCTTTCCCTTTTGGGAGTGCTAAAATGTTTCTCCTTACCCTTGCTGGTTTACCTGCCCAGATAAACCTTAGGAACCCTGATCTAAGGTCCTTTAAAAAGTTTGATGGGATCTTTATTGGTAGTGTTTGAAACAAATAGAGAATTCTGGGCATCACGTTCATCTTTATAATGTTTGTCCTTCCAAACCAAGTGAAGATTTCCCTGTCCCATCTCCTAAAATCTTGTTTGATTTGTCTTAACAGCGGGGCATAGTTTAGTTCTAACATTCTACTAAGCTTCTTTGGGATTTTAGTCCCCAGGTAACTTATGTGGGAATCTGTCCACCTAAAATTGAATTGTGCTTTTATCCGGTATATTTCAGTTGTATCCATCTCCAGCCCCATAGCTTCGGACTTAATATAGTTTACCTTATAATTTGCTAACTCTCCATAATTATTTATCTCACATAGAAGGGAAGGGAGGGATATAGTTGGAGAGGTTATGAAGAAGATCAGGTCATCAGCATATGCTGCTAACTTGTGTTCTTCTCTCTCCGTCTTGATACCCCTAATATTACAATCAGCGCGTATTTTCCTTAGGAAAGGTTCCAGTGTGAGAATAAAAATAATTGGTGAGAGGGGGCACCCCTGCCGCGTTCCATTTTGTATCTCAAAAGGATCCGATAGTCTGTCATTAACCTTAACCCTCGCGCTTGGAATTGAGTAAAGGTTTGAGAACCAGCTCAACATTCCTTCACCCAGTCCGATATGTTGTAAAGTTGTTTCAAGAAAAATCCAATCAACCCTATCAAAAGCTTTTTCTGCGTCCGCTGAGAACAATATAAGGGGTTCCTGTCTGCTCTGTGCAGTGTATATTGCATTGATTACTCTCTGCGTATTTTCCCTCCCTTCCCTTCCTGCCGTAAATCCCACCTGGTCTGGGTGAATCAGTGCCGGGATATGCTCTTCTAATCTTAACGCCAGGATCTTAGAGAAGATTTTTAAGTCCACATTCAGCAACGCAATTGGCCGATAACTAGAACATTGGGATGGATCCTTTCCTTCCTTCGGAATTACTGCTATATGTGCCATCAAAGTCTCTCTAGGTATCCTCCGTCCTTCCCGTAGGGAATTAAAAGCCGCTGTGAATCTCGGGGCCAATTTCTCAGCAAAAAGTTTATAGTACATCAGGGTGTACCCATCTGGGCCCGGGGCTTTCCCTACTTTTAGAAGGTTTATTGCTTTCTTAAATTCTTCTATTGAGATTGGTACATCTAGATCTCTTGCTACCTCCTCCGTTAACCTTGGCATTTCTGAGTTACACAGATATTCTTTTGCCCTCTCTTGTTTGTTTCTGCACCTATGTGGGAGCTGGTGACCATCCAACTGGTATAGACCCTCATAATATTTCCTAAAAATCTGTGCCATCTCCTGTGATGATTTCGCCACCTCCCCCTTCTGTGTTTTAATACCCGTCAAATGGGGTGGTGTTGTGGCATCCTTGAGGGCCTTTGCCAGCATCCTACTTGGTTTATTCCCAAATTCGTATAATGTCCGCCTACCCCGTTTCAATTTTGCTTTGGCCTGTTCGATGAGGAGCGAGTTCAGGTCCCCTCTGAGGCCACCTAGTTTCTCCTCTAGTGACTGTGTTTGAGATTTTTTGTGCTTTAATTCTACTTCCCTAATTTTTTCAAGCAAGTCCTCGATCTGTGCATTAAACTTTTTTTTCCTATGCGCCCCGAGTGATATCAAAACTCCCCTCATCACACATTTGTGTGTTTCCCAGACACAAAATGGGGTGACTTCATTCGACTCATTTGTCAGGAAGAAGGAATCTAATTCCTGATTAAGTTTTTGCTCATACTCCTTGTCTTTTAATAGTGTTTCATTAATCTTCCAATGCCATTCCCGGCGTTCCTCCTCCCCTAAGTCCAACGTACAGTCTGTCGGAGCGTGGTCTGACAGGGTAAATGATCCTATTTCCGCACTCACCAGTGATGATATGACTGTCTGTGATATCATAACATAGTCAATACGAGTATATGTTTTGTGTTTTGACGAGAAAAACGTATAGTCCCTGTCTTGGACATGGAGTGACCTCCATGTGTCTATTACTTGCAAATTACTTAATAATTTCTTAACTCTTCGTATTTTTGTCAGTGAAAGATATGAAGCTCCCCTGGACGTGTCCAGGAGCGGATCTAATACTAAATTTAGGTCGCCTCCTATCACTAGAATACCCTCCTTATGTTGATATATCATTTGTAGGCAAGTTTCAAGGTAGCTGACCTGTTCTTCATTTGGGAGGTATAGGTTCACCAATGTGATCCTCTGTACTCCAATTTGTCCTTTTACGATTAAAAGGCTCCCGCTGCGTTTACACACAGCAGGAACTGCTTGGCGGGTACCGCGGACTCCGTCTGCTGGCACCCACCAGTCATGAGGAAAAGACACAGAACTGCGATCTGCCTATGTAAACAAGGCAGATCTCCATTCTGACAGGAGGGAAGGGATGAAATTTGTGTCCCTGCAAAGCAGGGAATAAATTCTATCTCTTCCCCTAGTAAAAGCACCTCACGCAGTACAGTAAAACACTGGCTAGGCACACGGTTAACCCTTTGATTGCCCCTGATGTCAATCCCTACCTAGCTAGTGTCATTAGTACAGTGACAGTGCATGTTTTTAGCACTAATCACTGTATTAGTGTCACTGATTCCCACAAAGCTTTAGAATGTCTGCTGCAATATTGCAGTCCCGCTATAAGTCACTGATCGCCGACATTACAAGGAAAAATAAATAAATAAAAATATCCTATAGTTTGTAGACACTTATTGGGATTTTTTTTTTTTTTTACGATAAATATTTAGCAGAATACATATTGGTCTAAATTGATAAAGAAATTCCATTTTTTTAAATTATTGAATATGTTTTATAGCAGAAAGTCAAAAATCCTTTTTTTTTTTTTTTTTTCTTTTTTTTTTTAATTGTCGGTCTTTTTTTATTTATAGAGCAAAAAATTAAAAACACAGAGGTGATCAAATAACACCAAAAGAAAGCTCTATTTGTGGCAAAAAGGACATTAATTTTATTTGTGTACAGCGTTGCTTGACCACGCGATTGTAAATTAAAGCAATGCCATATCACAAAAAAAAAAAGCCTGGTCATGAACGGCGGTAAATCTTCCAGAGGTCCAAGTGGATAAACACGCACACTAGCCCCAGACCATGTGATCAAAGCTGTAGGTCACTTAGTGCAGTGGTTCTCAACCTCAAGTCCTCAAGTACCCCCGACAGGCCATGTTTTGGAAATTTCTCTTAGATAAAATAGCTGTCCAAAATACCAAGCCATTGATTCTAATTTAAAACACCTGTGCTAGATAAAGGAGAACCTGCAAACATGGCATGTTGGGGGTACTTGAGGACTGAGGTTGAGAACCATTGACTTGGGGGAGTTCAGGGAAAATCCTGATTGGTCTGCCAGATATCCAGTGTGCTTCTAACTTCCTATTTGAGCTGACAACACTGCCTCTGCTGCATTGAAATTCCAAGAAGTCCCTCAGACCTGCCTGAGTTACATAGTTAGTCTGGCTAAAAAAAAAAAAAGGATGTTATCTCCTGGTAGACTACAGAACACTGCTCCATCTTCTCATCTCCATAAAAAAGCGGAGCAGTTCTGTAGTCCAGCAGGAAAGAACTGAGCAGGGCTGACAACACTGCTTGGGATTTCAGTGCAGGGTTGTCGGCATACTGCAGGAAGTTCCGAGATTTCTGTCAGGATCAGCAAGAAGCCGAATGGATTTCTGACAGGATCAACAGGTATTTTTCTGTACTAGCAGCATTTTTAAACACTCAATTATGAATTGATTTACATTTTGTATTTGGTAAAAGGCTATTCTGGGTTGTAGTATAAACGAGGTGATGTCAGCACATACATGAGTAGAGATTTCATGTTGGGATAAATACAGCTCTGTTTGTTTTATGTAGGCAGGTATACTGTGATGCATGCATCTATACATAGAACAAGTGTTTATATAAATAATTGTATTGGAGAACAGATTACTGAACGTCTGTGCATTTAGTCATGTTGTACATGTGTAGTAAGACAGGCAGGCATCCTGCTGAGAATGACAGGCGGCGAGACATCTGCCTGCCCTCAAACCCGCCAAAATCTTGTACGTGAATCTTACCGCTATGTTGTCACGTGTTTTATGCCATAGAAGGCAGGAAGGGTTGAAGCAAGTGAGCCGGGACAGTTTGGTGAACTTTTTCACAGCACATTTATCTCAGTTGATGCACAAATGGATCATGACATATGGTCACCCTTAGGGCTCATCCACACCACATATATTGGGCTGCGTGGCTCAATGCATTCCCAGTGCAATAACAAGCTGCATTCCATTGCTTCCAACAGGCACAGCTCACACTAATGTACTTTCCTGAACATGCTGAATTTAGGAAAATAAAAAAAAATATTTTGACTACTGGGCAACATTACAATATAACGTTTATTGAAAAAAAGAATATCAACGCACTTATGTGATGAATGCAATGCATGTGGTGTGAATCCTGACTAAGGCCCCTTTCACACTTACACGACTTGTCCCACGATTTTGTACTGCAAAATCGTATGACAAGTCATTCTCCATGATTTTCAATGACTACCATTCATATTGGCACGACTTTAAAGTCGTGCCGACTTGAAAGTAGTCCCTGCACTACTTTGGTCCAACTTCTATGCGAGTTGTACTCCATAGACCTCAATGTTAAACCCTGAAGTAGCATGCAAGTCGTGCCTGAAAAATATATAGACACGACTTCAGCACGACTTTGTAAGCACAAGCCTGGCTCGCTGATCGGGAAAGGAAAACTTTTTTTTCCTTTCCCGATGAGCGACAGGCAGTGCTGACAGCTGTCTGGTATGAATCCCGAGGGGGAACTCCACGCCAAGTTTTAAATGAAAAAACTTGCGTGGGTTCCCCCCCAGGGGCATACCAGGCTCTTAGGTCTGGTATGGATCTAAGGGGAACCCCCTACCCCCGACGGCGTGGGGTCCCCCCCAAAATCCATACCAGACCCTTATCCGAGCATGCAGCCCGGCCGGTCAGGAATGGGGGTGGGGACGAGCTAGCGCCCCCCCTCCTGGACCGTACCAGGCCGCATACCCTCAACATGGGGGGTGGGTGCTTTGGGGCATGGGGGGGCGCCCTGCGGCCCCCCCACCCCAAAGTACCTTGTCCCCATGTTGATGAGGACAAGGGCCTCTTCCCGACAACCCTGGCTGTTGGTTGTCGGGGTCTGCGGGCGGGGGGCTTATCGGAATCTGGGAGCCCCCTTTAATAAGGGGGCCCCCAGATCCCGGCCCCCCACCCTATGTGAATAAGTATGGGGTACCCCTACCCATTCACCTAGGGAAAAAAGCGTCAATAAAAAATACAGTACACAGGTATTTAAAATAATTTATTAGGCAGCTCCGGGGTCTTCTTCCGACTTCGGGGGTCCTCTTCCGACTTCGGGGGTCTCTCCGGCGTCTTCTCCCGGTGTCCTCATCTTCTGCCGGCTCCACCGCTATCTTCTGGCGCTCTTTTGCCAGCGGTGGTCCGGACCTCTGGATCGTCTTCTTCCCTCTTCTCTTCCAGAGATGTTGATACGACGCTCTCTCCAGCCAGAATGGTCTCTGTGCGCTCCGCAACCGACTTATATAGGCGGTGACCCCGCCCCTTTATGCCGTCACAGTCCCTGGGCATGCTGGGACTGTGACGTTTTAGGAGGCGTGGTCACCGGGTGATGACCACGCCCCCCTATGACGGCACAGTCCCAGCATGCCCCGGGACAGTGATCTCATAAGGGGGCGGGGTCACCGCCTATATAAGTCTGTTGCGGAGCGTTCAGAGACCATTCCAGCTGGAGAGAGCGTCGTGTCAACATCTCTGGAAGAAAAGAAGAAGGCAGAAGACAGAAGTCCGGACCACCGCTAGCAATTGAGCTGCAGAAGAAAGCGGAGGAGCCGGCAGAAGATCAGGACACCGGGAGGAGACGCCGGAGAGACCCCCGAAGTCGGAAGAAGACCCCGGAGCTGCCTAATAAATTATTTTAAATACCTGTGTACTGTATTTTTTATTGACGCTTTTTTCCCTAGGTGAATGGGTAGGGGTACCATGTACCCCATACTTATTCACATAGGGTGGGGGGCCGGGATCTGGGGGCCCCTTTATTAAAGGGGGCTCCCAGATTCCGATAAGCCCCCCGCCCGCAGACCCCGACAACCAACGGCCAGGGTTGTCGGGAAGAGGCCCTTGTCCTCATCAACATGGGGACAAGGTGCTTTGGGGTGGGGGGGGCCGCAGGGCGCCCCCCCATGCCCCAAAGCACCCACCCCCCCTGTTGAGGGTATGCGGCCTGGTACGGTCCAGGAGGGGGGGGGGGCGCTAGCTCGTCCCCACCCCCATTCCTGACCGGCCGGGCTGCATGCTCGGATAAGGGTCTGGTATGGATTTTGGGGGGACCCCCACGCCGATTTTTCGGCATAGGGGGTTCCCCTTACAACCCATACCAGACCTAAGGGCCTGGTATGCTCCTGGGGGGGAACCCACGCCAGTTTTTTTTATTTAAAACTTGGCGTGGAGTTCCCCCTTATGATTCATACCAACTACTGTATGTTTTCATTTGTTAATGCCAAAAACGTGGCAAAGTAGTACTGCTCCCAAATCGCGGTAAAATCGCGGCAAATCGTGGTAAAATCGCGGCCGCGAAATCGCGGTAAAATCGTGCGACTTTGAAGTCGTATAAGTGTGAAAGGAGCCTTACTGTGATTTTCCAATAACAAAACAACAAGCCATTTAATTGGCTCTCTTGTGTCCTATCATTAAAATTAACAGGAAATTAAACGTCTGCTTAAACTGGACATTAAAGTAGTATTAACCCCCCGAATCAAAAATGTAATATTTTGCAGCTAATCAGTCAGGTATGGTGGCCGCTTAGTGTGTGGTTTTGTTTTTGTTTGTTTTTTTTTTTTTTTAAGGCTTTTTTCCCTCTGTTACACCTCCTGTATTGGTGAGACACCACTCTGGATGAATGAAAACAGGAGGCACAGCATTATCAGTCTGGGGAAGAGAGTGTTAGATGTACTAGCAGATTTAGCTTAATGCTGAACTCCAGCTAATACTTTATAATCCGTTACAGCAAAGTGATTTATTTATTTATTTATTTTCCTTTTTGGGATAAAGGTTTTACACAAATAAAAGCTGATCATAGGTAAGCACCCCTGTCGGTGTTAAATTGTTTATCTCATCCTTGTAACTGCAAGAGAGCTTTTCTGTTGAATAACTACAGATTTACTGGCTGGATCACCAGATGAAAATATAAAGCCTAAAAAGGAAACTAATGCAGCCATCACATCTAAGAATTGGTAATCTGCAATATAATAAATGTTTGCTTGCTTTTGGGTTTAAAGGGATTGTAAAGTCTCTTTTTTTTTTCCTTTAAAAACAAACATGTTATACTTACCTGCCTTGTTACAGTTTTGCACAGAGCAGCCCAGATCCTCCTCTTCTCGGGTCCCTCTTTGCTGCTGCTGGCCCTTCCCTCCTGTTCAGTGCCCCCACAGCAAGCAGCTTGCTATGGGGGCACTCAAGCTGAGCTCCCTGTGTCCATTCAGACATGGAGCCCAGCCTCCTCTTTTTCCTCTTTCTCCTGATTGGCTAACTGACTTTGACAGCAGCGGCAGCCAATGTCTCAGCCAATCAGGAGGAGAGTCCCGGATGGCCAAGGTACTCATGGATATCGGTGGAGAGAGATGGGCTCAGGTAAATATTAGGGTGGCCGAGTAGGGCTGCTACACACAGAAGGCTTTTTATCATTACAACCACTTTAATACTGCTTTAACCACTTCAGCCCCGGAAGGATTTACCCCCTTCCTGACCAGAGCACTTTTTACAATTCGGCACTGCGTCGCTTTAACTGCTAATTGCGCGGTCATGCAATGCTGTACCCAAACGAAATTTGCGTCCTTTTCTTCCCACAAATAGAGCTTTCTTTTGATGGCATTTGATCACCTCTGCCGTTTTTATTTTTTGCGCTATAAATGGAAAAAGACCGAAAATTTTGAAAAAAAAAAAGATATTTTCTACTTTTTTGTTATAAAAAAAAAAATCCAATAAACTCAATTTTAGGCATACATTTACGCCAAAATGTATTCGGCTACATGTCTTTGGTAACAAAAAAGTCAATAAGCGTATATTTATTGGTTTGCGCAAAAGTTATAGCGTCTACAAGCTAGGGTACATTTTCTGGAATTTACACAGTTTTAGTTTATGACTGCCTATGTCATTTCTTGAGGTGCTAAAATGGCAGGGCAGTACAACCCCCCCCCCCCCCCCAAATGACACCATTTTGGAAAGTAGACACCCCAAGGAAATTGCTGAGAGGCATGTTGAACCCATTGAATATTTTTTTTTTTTTGTCCCAAGTGATTGAATAATGACAAAAAAAAAATATTTACAAAAAGTTGTCACTAAATGATATATTGCTCACACAGGCCATGGGCATATGTGGAATTGCACCCCAAAATACATTCTGCTGCTTCTCCTGAGTATGGGGATACCACATGTGTGGGACTTTTTGGGAGCCTAGCCGCGTACGGGGCCCCGAAAACCAATCACTGCCTTCAGGATTTCTAAGGGTGTAAATTTTTGATTTCACTCTTCACTGCCTATCACAGTTTCGGAGGCCATGGAATGCCCGGGTGGCACAAAACCCCCCCCCCAAATGACCCCATTTTGGAAAGTAGACACCCCAAGCTATTTGCTGAGAGGCATGGTGAGTATTTTGCAGCTCTCATTTGTTTTTGAAAATTAAGAAAGACAAGAAAAAACATTTTTCTTTTTTCAATTTTCAAAACTTTGTGACAAAAAGTGAGGTCTGCAAAATACTCAACATGCCTCTCAGCAAATAGCTTGGGGTGTCTACTTTCCAAAATGGGGTCATTTGGGGGGGTTTTGTGCCACCTGGGCATTCCATGGCCTCCGAAACTGTGATAGGCAGTGAAGAGTGAAATCAAAAATGTACGCCTTTAGAAAGCCTGAAGGCAGTGCTTGGTTTTCGGGGTCCCGTACGCGTACCTGAAGACAAAAAAATGGTTAACAATGAAACACAGTAAACGGTAAAGTATAAAAAATTGCATACCTGAAAAGCAAACATGATAAAACATAATAACAATAAAACATTGCAGAATAGAATACAGTAAAAAAGAGCAGAACAATAGAGAGAGAATAGAGAGAGAGAGAGAACAATAAAACGACAACTATTTTTTTTTTAATTTTATTTTATTTAATTAATTTTTTTTACACTTTTTTTTTGTAACTAACTTTTATAACTGTAACCGGTTCCAAATTCAGGTCTCTCAAAATGTGATGGCATCTTGGGAGACCCTGTGAAAGTGTGCCTAGTCTGTGCAATGCTGTACCCTACGCTAATACTCAACTAGTGAATGGTAGCGTTCAAAACATTCACCAATGCAAAGACCAGGATTGTCAGGACAGGAGGGGCAATAGCGGGTGTCACGCCTATATCCGCGCTTGCTGCAGACACAACATTTTTTTTGGGGGGGTTCGTTGGGTAGGGGTACTCGGGAGGACATAAAGAAAATGCCTCTCATGCAGCCGACTGCATTTGGTTGGGGATGTGAATGGGGGAATTACGGGCGCTGCAGAAGTGGTGGTTCCCAATTAGGATTGGCGAATGCAGCAGGAAGGGCATTATGGCGCACGACGGGCCTGTTTGTCTTCTTCTTGGTGGCAGCGGGACACTACTTGTGCTTGCCACCTCACCAGCTTGAACTGCACTTATGGGACTCGCCACGTCACCAAGTGTTACTGCAGTGCTGGTTTGACTAAGACTGGGGTGTACTAGGCCACTGGTGCTTGCCAGTTCACCAAAACGCTACCAAAAAAACTGTTAGCGATCGCAGGGATCAGGCCTGACTCTGTGAACGCTGCAGTTATGCGTTTAGAGTTTTGTGAGTGACAGTGATCGATCGATACTGCACTTGGGTGGGCGGAGGGGCAAAACGCAGGTGCTAGCAGGTATCTGGGCTGATCCCGCTAACACTGCGTTTTTGGGAACCCTAAACTGCTGGGGACGCCAGTATAGACCTGATCGGATCAGATATTGATCCGTTCAGATACTATACCACTAAGGGAGGCGTATGCTGCATGCGTGGGTTTTAGCGGTACTGGCGCTAATCTGATGCTGCCTGGGGTGACGCATATCACCGCCGGGCGATCAGGGGGCTAAACCTTTATTCGGTAATAAACGGCGGGTGCCCTGACACTATAAAAAATAAACGAACTAACCAGCGTCACCCGTAACGGTTATACGGTGATCAGCGGTGAAAGGGTTAACTAGGGGGCAATCAAGGGGTTAAAACATTTATTAGATAGTATATGGGGGTCCCTGTCGCTATAAAACGCTGACGGCGAACCTAAATATTTACCTCTCTAGCTAGCGTCACCAGTGACACTAATACAGCGATCAGAAAAATGATCGCTTAGTGACACTGGCGACAGGGGGTGATCAAGGGGTTAAAACTTTATTAGGGGGGTTAGGGGGGTATCCTAGACCTACAGGGGGCTAATACTAACTGCCCTACCACACTAACTGTCACAAACTGACACCATGCAGTAATCAGAAAAAAAAACTGGTGTCAGTGTGACGGGGGTGGGGGGGGGATTAGGGGGTGATTGGGGGGGGGGGGGCGGGGATCGAGGGGTAAAGGGGGGTGTTTTGTGTGCCTGGCATGTTCTACTGTGTGTGTGTGTGTGTGTGTGTGTGTGTGTTGTGCACTCACATTACAGTCTTCTCTCCTCGGCGCTGGAACGGAAAATACCGAGCCGAGGAGAGATGACATAATTTCCTTTGCTGTTGTTTAGCATACAGCAGCAG
Source organism: Lithobates septentrionalis (assembly GCA_037952835.1). Taxonomy (NCBI): domain Eukaryota; kingdom Metazoa; phylum Chordata; class Amphibia; order Anura; family Ranidae; genus Lithobates; species Lithobates septentrionalis. The sequence goes on along the minus strand of JBBDGP010000568.1, from coordinate 1,151,239 downwards.
AGGAATTATCTCATTGGCCGGCAGCGATTGCGAGGGGGGGGCCACGAATGGATGGTCTCCTCCGATCGCCGCTGGACAAACGCCGACTGCCTCGGCACCGGGCAGGGGTCCGGTCGGACCCCCCACCCGCAGGAGGCAGATCACGTACAAGTACGTGATTCTGCCTGCTTGTGCCATTCTGCTGACTTATATCAGCGTGAGGCGGTCGGCAAGTGGTTAAACTTATCTATACGGACACATACTTAAAAATTCATGATTGTACACAGTTTCATTAGTGGACACTGCTATCTGCCTCAGATTGGAGTTTTTGGCAGTGTTTGAGTTCCCCAGACTATTTTGCTGTGTAAAATCCCTCTGGAATAAAAGTATTTGTAAACCCTCACCTTGTAAAACAACCCATTCCGTTTAAAAAAGAAATGAAAGGCAAAACATTTGTGCATAGATATATATAAAAAAAAAAAAAGAATCCTCTTCCTCCTCTTCCTCTTCCTTCCCACATAGGAGCTATTTATAATTATACAGGATTTATATAGCACCAACAGTTTGTGCAGCGCTTTACAACTTGAGGGCAGAGAGTACAGGAGGAATCAGAGGGCCCTTCTCGTTAGAGGGCCCTTCTCTATGCAGCTAGAGGAGGAGAAACAGCAGAACACTGATCTTCCCAGTGAATGGCTGTGCAGGGGAGGGGGTGTCAGGACAAGTCAGATAATTAGAGGATAACAGGCTGAGTTCTCAGCCCAGTGTGTGGTCAGTTTTTAGTTTAAATACATTTTTATTAGTACAAAAGAAAACACCAGGAACACCATGGATTTTACACACAGAGTAAAATTATACTTTCTCATACAAGTACTTGGTACAGCAGGCACATAACAGGAATATAAAATGTTGGGTTTACATACTCTTTAAATTATGCACTCATCAGTATATTTGTATTGCTCTTTCAATGTCCTAGATTCATTACATGCAGAGAGGTGTAGAACTGTGAAGAGTGCAAATGTAAATCAACAGCATGACAATGTTAATATCCCTCCCTGAAGAAAGGATGGTGTGCTAAGGATTTCTATTTGTTTCACAATTGTGTCATCACTGCAGCACCCTGATCACAAAAGAAGCTCTATGGAATGCATACTGCTCTACCCCTGGAGGAACAGCAACATTTTCATTTCACACAGCTTCTCTACAAAATTATTGATTTATGTTTCAACAGCTGGAAACTGTGGCCGCTTTCTCCACAAATATAACATAACATAACATTTTGCTGCATTTCTTTAGTTCAATATAAATACGTTTCCTGGCTGCTGCGGGTATCAGTTTCTAAGTTACTGACCCAAAACAAGCCTGCAGCAGGTAGTCAGAGCAACGTCAGAACTTCCTGATCTGTGTGTTGATTCTGGTCACTGACTCAGAAAGTTCTGGATTAGCATGACAGCCGTGTAACTACTATTTTCAGAAGGAGGTCAGCGATGTTATCCCTACACATTTCTCTTAAGACAGCAGCACTTACAAGAAGGGCTGGGTATATATATATATATATATATATATATATATATATATATATATATATATATATATATATATATATATATATATATATATATACACACAGTGCTACTTATGACCAGCAGAGGGGGCTTGGTGCTCTGAAATAAGATGGCTCTAACGTGTGTGTATTACAGGCAATGTGTCAAATTAGTCATTCTATAGATTGCCTGTAACTAGGGTTGCCACCTCATCCCTTTAAACCTGAACAGACATGAATTACACAGGTTCTGTGACTGATAAGGTGGTAATTAAACTCACTTGGTGCCTTAACTGCATTAAATTAGCCTCAGAACCTGTGTAATTCATATGAGTTAGGGTTTAAAGCAATGAGGAGGCAACCCTACCTGTAACCTATAAATATGGATTCAAATTGTATTGTTATTGTACTGTCTGCCCTTATTTTGTAAAGCGCTATAGTACTGTTGGTACTATATAAATTACGTCTAATAATAATAATAATACACCGATATATAGATACTAGAGGTGCTCTCTGATCTTATGAAGACAAAATGACTAATGATTATTTAGTGCATGACCCCCTTAGAAGTTATGATATGAGTGGTGCTGTGGTTGCAACATTGATACATATCCATCCTTTACCTTTCAGTGAATGCAGATTTTGTAACAAGCAAAATTTATTCTGATTGGTCATATAGTTCAGCAGCTGCCCTCCACTATCGCAGGCCCTGTGTCTAATGATTCATTACTGCTCAGCCACCTGATTTATAGGGATGATTTCTGGTCATGCAGGAGACTGATGGAAGAATCTCCCCTGTAACAGAATCCTAATATTACAATTGATATTTCCTGTTTTTTCTGATAATGGTGAGCGTTGTTCTTCTAATACAGGGCTAGACAAATCCCAGGAGCCATATAGACAATAAACCTAAAAGTATTAAACTGGCTCCTACATATTTGCTCTTAGGAGGTAATAAAAGAAGATAAACTAACTAGAATTGTGTAAGTTATGCCCTTATACACACTCAACGTTATAAAAACGCCAGTAGCTTTAGCTGTAGAGTGCTGCGTTAAAAATGCTAATTTTGCAGCATTTTTGCATTAGCGAAACTATACCCCCCACAAAAGCTTATGACTCAAAAACGCGCATAAACACCAAATAGCTACGTTTTCATCGTTTTTTATTTAGCATTTTTCAGAGTTAGAGCATTGGAGTTTTTTCCAGACAGAAAATGCCCCCGCCAAAAATGCTGATAAAAGCCTATGGGGTTGATTTACTAAAGGCAAATCCACTTTGCACTACAAGTGGACTGCATGTGCACATGGAAATGCATTTACTGTAGATCTGAGGGGAAGATCTGAAATGAGGGGAAGCTCTGCTGATATCTATCATGTACCAACAAAAAGGCTGTTTTATATTTTCCTTGCATGCCCCCCTAAGATTTACAGTGAGTGCACTTGTAGTGCAAAGTGGATTTGCCTTTATTAAATAAACCCCACTGTGTGCATGGACACATAGCATACCATACTGGGGAGTTTGCTGGCTGAAGAAAAAAAAAGGCCTGAAGCCAAAAACAGCAGCTGTAAAAACGTCCAGTGTGCCTTAAGGCCCCTTTCACACTGGGGCGGGGGCGGCATTGGCGGTAAAACTGTGCTATTTTTAGCGTTGTTTTAGCGGCAGTATTTGGCCGCTAGCAGGGGGGGGTTTAGCCCTCCTGCTAGTGGCCGAGAAAGGGTTAAAACCACCGAAAAGCGCTACTGCAGCAGCGCTTTGCCGGCGGTATAGCCGTGCTGCCCCATTGATTTTAATGGGCAGTAGCGGTGTATACACCACTCCTTCACCGCTCCAAAGATGCTGCTAGCAGGATTTTTTTACCGTCCTGCCAGCGCACCGCTCCAGTGTGAAAGCCCTCGGGGCTTTCACATTTGGAGACACAGCAGCGGCTCTTTTAGGGTACTTTTGCAGGTGCTATTTTTAGAGCCCTTTCACACTGGGGGCGGGGGGCGGCGTCGGCGGTAAAACGCCGCTATTATTATAAACCGCTAGCGGTATGCGGCCGCTAGCGGTTTTACCCCCTGCTAGCGGCCGATAAAGGGTTAAATACCACCGCAAAGCGCCTCTGCAGAGGCGCTTTGCCGGCGGTATAGCCGCACCTTCCAATTGATTTCATTGGGCAGGAGCGGTATACACTCCGCTCCTTCACCGCTCCGAAGATACTGCTGGCAGGACTTTTTTTTACCGTCCTGCCAGCGCATCGCTCCAGTGTGAAACCCCTCGGGGCTTTCACACTGGAATGAAAGCAGCAGCACTTTCGGGTCGGTTTGAAGGCGCTATTATTAGCGCAATAGCGCCTGCAAAGCGCCCCAGTGTGAGAGGGGTCTAAGTGAGTAAACCATAAGACCATAAAGTTACATAGTAGGTGAGGTTGAAAAAAAGACACAAGTCCATCAAGTCCAACCTATGTGTGTTTTTATTATATGATTATAAGTAAAAAAAAAAATGTAATTTACATGAAGTGCTCAGAACTTAAAACATTATGTAATTAAATACAAACCAACAGCAGCACCGATATTAAAACACTAAAAATATCCCAAATAAAATGCTAAATGCAGTTTATACACAATTGCCATATTTTCATGTTTTATAAAGTACCCTTATCACTTGGTTATACTTGTGTAGCAGCTCAGTGCTGCTGATCTCCTGCAGTCTCTTGGCAGCAGCAGCTGCATGTCACTGATTGAGGACTGGCTTCCTCGTGGTGGCCACAGAACATGTCTGCGCATTGTGTGCCAGCATAGCCACTCATCATCTCCACCAAGCAGCTCATGTAAAAGGAGGACAACCAAGGAAGAAAATTTGGAAAAAGACAGTGTTGTCAGCCCAAAAAAGAAGGAGCTTCATATGCCCCCTCAGGGAAGATGAAGATCACCTGATCCTGGCTATAATTTTATTTCTATTTTAATTTTGTGAATTGAAAGCACAGCCACCTATAGACATTAATTTGCCTGTGTCAGTCCTAAAGAAAAGTCAAACAGTCACCATTATGAGGTCCATTCTAAACATAATTCGGGCTTTGCAGACATAAAGCTTGGTGTTGATTCTGGCTGGAGCTGGACTCGGCTCTGTACAGTACATAACATCAGATCACTGTCAGGATAGGGCTAATGCTTTCTCTTCCAGCAAATTGTTTTTCTTTCTCTGGCTCTTTCTCAGACAGTGATGTGTTTGTTTTGTTGCAGTGCTGGTGATGATCAGGGCGATGATGTGCCTATGAGAAGAGTGCTGGATACAGAGAGAAGACTCGCTCCTCTCCTCCCCCTCCACCTCCCACAGAGCCGGTAGAGGAGGAGTCTTTAGCAGCCCAGTGCTGAGTTCAGATTCCTGCTACTCACTGGCTAAACCTCCACAGCCTGAGGAGGAAGAAGCAGAGAGCTTTCCCAGGCTGAACAAGATCACAGGTCCTATTGCTCCTGCTTGGAGGTAAGAAATCTACATACAGACTTTGTACCCTCTGCCTTCAGGAATCACTAGGAAGCAATCACTATCCCTCCAAGAGAGTGACAGCCGAGAAGAGAAAGCCAGGGACCCGTCCTCTGCTGGTTTGGAGCTTGCGGGTTCTCTCCTCCTACCCCTGGAGATGCTCCAAAGACTATTCCTCTCTTTGGTAAATTCTTGGGGCATCCATTCCCAAAGGAGGGCCGGACACCCCAATCGCAGGTACATAGTTGATGGCCGATAAAACACTTGAATTTTGAAGGCTGAGTTTTCTTTGAAACAAGAGAGAAAGTTCCCCCGTACTCTCCTCCTCCTCCTCTGCAATTCCTAAAATCCCATCTGCTTTCTCTTATCCCAAAACATTTGGAGAAATTCCTGCCTTGTGGGATCACTCATGGCTTTCTTGACCAAGAAAAAGAAGTTTAAGTTCCAGACCATCTTTACCCTGGAAGAGCTGACAGCCGTCCCCTTTGTCAACGGGGTTCTCTTTTGTAAGGTCAGGCTGTTGGATGGAGGAGATTTTGTCAGCCAGTCTAGCAGGTAAGTGAGAGAATATCGAATGTATTTGTAAACCCTGTTCCTGGAGCACTGTATAATATTGCCACAAAAGCAGGCTGTTTCCCATAGCAACCACTCTAGTTCCATGTTGCATTTAAAAGGCAAATCTGGTTGCCATGGCCAACCGCTCTGACTTTGCTGTCGTTTTCTCTGTTACTGTTTCTAAGTCAGTGCATTGGCAGCTCCATCTGAATAGCTGGCCTGTTTGCTCACAGCACAATGTGAATAGTATCAATTGGGCCTTTTGTGTACATATTTAGCATTTTTATTGCTCTATTTTCCATTGTAAGCTAAAAATAAATATAGGCTTGGTAAACTAATTGAAGTTGCAGTATAGGAGTGCACATGATGTGCAGACTCTAATACTGTACCTGACAGCTCAGGGTCTCGTTGACTTGCTAATGTATGTGCTCTGTGGGAGTCAACGTTGTCATTTCAGTCTAAAGTTCGGGAAGATTTTTTTTAGTGTACTGTGGACAGAAGATTATGATTACTCCAAATAGACCTTAACAATTGGACTGGAAATAAGTAATATGTGTGTCCACAATGCAACCTCAGCAGACAGACACCCCTTACCTGACCAATTTTTTTTTGGGGGGGGGATGTCCAAAATGTAATCTTCCCAGATGATTAACGTTTTACCAAAACTAAGTTCATAAACATGCCATGTTTGGCCAAAGTAGAATGGAAAGGCTAGATTGCTCTGCAGAAAAATGTTTCAATCTATCTTCCCAATGCCATTTCATGCCTACGGCCAGCCTACAAATGATTTGACATTATAAAACGTGTATATGACATTAGAAGGCAGTTGGGTGTACAGTAACATTCTTACCACTATAACCATCTGATTATCCATAAACATACTTGCTCAGATTGCGCAGGTCTGAATGTTTGTTGTGGAGACAGACCTGCTCCAGGTTACCTTGGGGTAAAATAATTAATTATTACAGCATGAACTATCACTATCTTCCCCGCCCCCCCTTCTCGAGAAGCGATGGCCAGGAGTGACTGGCACTTCCCACAGGCATGACGTTGTGGCCCGATCCGACAACGATCGCCTAGTTTTGTGGGTAGCTGAAGAAAATCATTGTAGAGCTCTGTGGTTTTCTTAACTCCATCTGTCACACTACGGACAACTTGATGTCTTAACCCATACCTCCCGAATACTAATTGCCCTCACTTTACCCAGGCACACGCGCCTGAATACACATACATCATTGCGTCCTAATTATCTTGCTGCTTTGTAAGCCAGTAAGCATTCAAAGTATGTCTATTGCCCAAAACGCATTAGTGATGCTGCCAGCTCAAGCATCCTTACTGACAGGCAGTACAGGTTTGAGGAGCAGCAATTACAGGCAATGGAAATCTCCTGGTTGCTAAAAAATATCTGTAAGGGCCCATTCACACGTCTAAAAGCACATGTCAAACACATGTTTTGAGGCACGTTTTTATGCATGTTGACATACAATGTAAAGTACTTAGCAATGAATGTTAAGAGTGCATGTCAGCACAGACTTTTTTGGGTTTTCATTCATTTGAATGGAAAACATCTGGACCTAAAACAGAAAAAGGTGAGTGCGGCCTTGAAAGGCATTGATGGGTTTTTTTTTTCTTCCGGACATAATAAATAACACTCTCCTTTTTATGTTGTACATGCTTCTCCACAAGTAGCCTCAAATGCAGATCCATTTGTAATGATCAGAGAAATCCACTCACTGGAGGACATCTTAATGAAGCCTACGTGTTCCATTTATGATATTCATCACAGCGTGAATGACATTCTGCTGCTGCAGTTCCTAATGGAAATCTTTTCATAGAGAAACCTAGAGGCTGTCAGGACTACTTTCCAGGATGTCATGTTTACCCTCTTGCTTTAGTACATTGTGTCCCTTACCTAGAGCAGGTATACAAATATGGACGTCTAATGGGCATGAATACTTATTCTTATTCCAGACTTAACTTAAACCTTTTTGAACCCTATTGGTCAGTGTACTAACTAGACAACTAATAAAAACAGATTAGGAATGGCATCACCCAAGTGATTCTCAGAAAAGTTTTGCACGTTCAGTATGGCAGTGCAAAGACCAATGAGGATGTGGAAAAATATGTATTAACCAATCAAACTAGGTAAGCTTGAGAGAAACTATTTTTTTTGTAAACATCAGATGTTATACAAGCTATTTTAAAGACTATCCTAAGTCCAAATGGCTGCTGGTTACTGCAAAAATCACAATGCTCTGATCCTGGATCCTTGATGCAGCGCTACACTTACAGCAATTGTGGAACAGGGTGCAATATGAATCAAGCACCGACTAGCAGCAAACAGTTGTTATGATGAGCGAGACCTTCCAGAGGTCTTAGAGGAACATACAAACATCACTACCGGCTTACGCGTTTCGAAGGGCACTGCTGAGCTCTGATGAAGAAGGGACGTGCCCTTCGAAACGCGTAAGCCGGTAGTGATGTTTGTATGTTCCTCTAAGACCGCTGGAAGGTCTCGCTCATAATAACAACTGTTTGCTGCTAGTCGGTGCTTGATTCATATTGCACCCTGTTCCACAACTGCTTGTGAGTAATTTCTTTTATCATTTTATTTAATAAATATTTTACAAAAGATAATGCACATGGCCGGTGCGCCCCTTTCTCTTTTTATTTCTTTGTCTGCTAGGATTCCCCATCCTTGAGGGCAGCAAGGCCTGTGTCGTTTTACCTTCTGTCTGGTTGCCCACTTGTGCGCAGGAGTCATTTGTTTTTCTACACTTACAGCATTGTGCAGATGAAAAGCAGCGGCTGGAACATGAAGGGACCCCAACATTGCCTTTATTTCTTCTCCGCTTGTCTGTTCACAAAAAGCCTTGTATTATTTCCACAAGATGCAAGGTGTTATGTGAATAGTCAAAGGGAGAGGAGGGGCATATGAATGACAAGATCTCCCCTTGTCTATTCACAGAGTACCTTGCAAAAGATTGTGAATGTGCAATGGGAGAGGAAAGGGAGGATGAACAACAGAACCCTTCACTGTCACAGCTGCAGCTCACCGTGCTGGAAACATAGCGCTGTATGTAGTATTCAGCATCAGAGCAGCTGTGATTTTTGCAGTAACCAGTAACTATTTGGACCTATGATAGTCTTAACATTGGATTCATTTATTTAACTGTAAGGGAGCTGACAGTGTACGGACATCTGATTGGTTGCTATGGTAACCACAGTGTGTACATGATCCTTCTCCTTGCATCGACTTATTAAATAGGCCTGTTTCAGGTCACTGAACCATGTGTGAACGCTCTGAGTAGTGTAAATGGGCAAATCATTTTACATGTAATCTGGTGGAGTGTCTATTGAGGTCCTAGTATTGGGTTTGTACCCACACGTGTTTTTGGTGTGCCAAAAAACTTTTGCTGTGAATTGTATTTTTACTTAGCGAGGCAAAGAAGGTAGGGTTGTAGCTGGCCTTAGAAACGACATGCGTCTATATAGACGTACACTAGTCTCCAGGAGAGGATGAACTTTGCTTGCCTTTTGGATGCTTTCCCCCGTGGACAGTAGAACTCTATGCTATATTGTATCACTGCAATTACAGAGGTCCATACACTGCCACACAGCAGAGCCACCCCGCACATTAAGACATATCTGCCTCATTCACAACAAAATGCCGCATACACACGATCGGAAATTCGGCCAGCAAAAGACCGATGTGAGCTTTCGGTCGGAAAATGCGACCGTGTGTATGCTCCATCGGACTTTTGCTGGCCGAATTCCAGCCAGCAAAAGATTGAGAGCATGTTCTCAATTTTTCGGTCGGAAAAAGTTCCTATCCAAAAATGCAATAATCTGTAGCAATTCCGACGCAAAAAAAATTCCTACGCATGCTCAGAAACAATTGGACGCATGCTCGGAAGCATTGAACCTAATTTTCTCGGCTCGTCGTAGTGTTGTATGTCACCACGTTCTTGGCGGTCGAAAGTTCAGAGAACTTTTGTGTGACCGTGTGTATGCAAGGCAAGCTTGAGCGGAATTCCGTTGGAAAAACCATCATATCTTTTTCCAACCAAAATTCTGATCGTGTGTACGCGGCATAACACAGCATTTGAGGTGGGTTACGCTGCTTTGCATAAAAATGCAGAGATGCTGCATTTTTTTCGCACCTTATATTAGTGCATCTAACTGCATTGCTACTCCGCTGTGGGCCATAAAGATGAACAAAATTTAATTTTGTGACATTTTAGTAAAGTGAAAAGTAAACAGAGTTGCATTGTAACAACGCACCACATTGACACTACACAATGGATACCACTCAGACTGGCATGAATGAGCCATTTGCATATGGAAAGACAGGGAATGGGTAAACCCTCTGCCAGGTTTGTAGGCTGCCGGTGTTTTCACTGGGAAGGAGATTCAAATTCTTTATTTCTCAGAAGATGGTGAAAAAACTAAAATTTTACAGCAATCGGGTGGGACATTCTCCATTGAGGGCACCTGTTCTGATGGCAGCCAAGAAGGGGATCTTTCCGTACTTTCAGTTGTGTCTCAGAGACAGGAAATGAAAGAGAATCTCTGCAATGGGAACCCGAGGAGGATCCATTCCCTTCAGTTTAGAGGTTTCAAAAAAACTCCTACCATTGTCTCCATCTCAGTGCCCCATACCTTTTTTTTGCTTTGGCAAACCTTTCCGATCCTTGCTTTGAGTGGGCAATTTCAAATTTGTGCTGGTTGTCAGACACAACAACTTGCCAAAACCTCCACCCCAGATTACTGCCTAGTTTCATTAGTTAACCTGTGAAACTTCTACAGCAACTTTATCTCCAAAGCTGGGTAAACACAAGTTTTTTGGGGTTTTTTTTCTTGTTCTTTTTTCCAGATTTTTTTTCATCCATGCAAGCAAAGTAGATGCAGGGATCTCCCCAGCTGTGCTATTGTATTTTGACAGTGGAGACTCCTCCCCCTATCGGAATACACAGATCAGCACTGCAGCCATTGATAGCAGCAGCTGGTTTTGAATGCTGGTTTTCCAGCAGGGCTACACACAGACCAAAATTTGGCCGGTTCCTGCAGAACCAGCCGAATCTTGATACATGTATACCTAGTTTAAAGCTGGTCCAAACAAGAGAAGTCGCTCAATTCCACAACAATACTAAACAGCGCAGATGGACAAATCTCCTGCCAGACATTGTATTTTGAAAGCCAGCCCCCCCCCCCCCGTAGCTGTCAGAATACCTAAACAGTGACTGCAGCTGATTGGATGTGACTGTTGTGTGGCTGAAAATTTTCCACCCATCTCCTTCGATCTTCAGATCTGAGGGATGCAGGCAGGACCACCCACAGCTTGAATTTCGGACAAATCGTTTAGGAATGCTGACGGTGTACAACAGTGCAAATAATTATTCACAAAATGAGAGCGTGTCTCTTTGCAGTGCTGTGTGATTGGGAAATGCAGAAGCAATTGAATTTAATTGTATGTTGCCAGCATTGTTAAATTACCACCTGTCATAAGGTAAAGGGAATGCGATTTATAGCTGGTTGTCAGTTGGCAAAGTTTTTTAGATGAGCACACAGAAGAGGAGCCAGGCCCCCGGTTTATATTCTGTCTCCTCAGCAAGGGAGGACAAATAATTATTTCACCCCGTGTCATAAATCTGAAATCTCTCTGATTTCTTCTGGTAACTGTGCTGTAATACTGTACATTTCCATGCAGGCGTGTGTAGGTTTCCGTGACGAAGCACTTCACAGGTAAAAGGTATGCTGTGGGCTGTCTGTGTTTGCACAGCCGAGGATGGTACCTGCTGGTCCCAACCTGCCCTTTGCACTGCTATTTCTTCATTCCCCGCCTGCATAAGGCTCTGCAAAGTTGGTGGAAACACTGATATGTTCTACAACCTTCCATTGGTGTCTGAACATTGGTTTATCTCTCTCCCTTTGTTTAATTGGGTTAAAGTATATGTAAACTCAAGAGTTTTTTTTTTTTTTGTGATCTTTCCAATAACACTCTTCCTGTCCTAGGGTGACAACGATCATTTGCCATACTGTATGAATAGAGGAGCAGCATTGTCACCCTAGGACAGGAAGTGTTGCGACTACAAATCATCTCGCTCCTTCTTTCTTTCCCTTATACACGGGGGGGATGTGTACTATAGTCCTGATAACACTGCTGAGAACACAAGACTGAATTGCAATTCTAGGAGGATTTACAGGTATTTTTTTATTGCGTCCCTTTTCACCGGTTCTGGTGCGAATCGGGTCTGAATTTTTGCCTGAATTCGCACCTGAAAGACGCACAGGACCCTTTCTGAATGAGAACCGGCTCCATTAAAAAGTCAATCACATTATCCTCCCCTGCGAATTGGGTGCAGAGAAACCCACATCCAATTCGCATATGTCTGGAGTCTGGACCCGGCCTCAATGTTAAGATTTTCATACACTTTAACATTTTGCACGGTATTTCGTGTCTATTATTATTAAAGCATTAACAACAAAAATGTATTATTTTGTAGCAAAACAAAATCCTTCGATGTGGTGGCTGCATACAGCAGCTATTGAGGGGAACTGTCCTTCAAGCATAATAGATAGCGGCACTCTCCTCCTATTTCTCCCCACCTTTCTCTATAGACATGAAAGCTTGGCCAAGTGCTTATGTCTGTGGAACTGACAACTACAAGCTGCCTTCCTATATACTATGTTATGTCTGTGGGCAAACTTTGTGCCTTTCGTGGCCCAATTTTATATGTGTGTGTGTGTGTGTGTGTATGTATAGATCTATGTATGTGTATATGTGTGTGTGTAATATATATATAAATAAATAAAATATGTATATCTATCTATCTATCTATCTATCTATCTATCTATCTATCTATATCTCTATCTCACAAAAGTGAGTACGCCCCTCACATTTTTGTAAATATTTTTATATCTTTTCATGGCAACCTGTGAAGCTCTGGTGAACTCCATGCCCAAGAGGGTTAAGGCAGTGCTGGAAAATAATGGTGGCTACACAAAATATTGACACTTTGGGCCCAATTTGGACATTTTCACTTAGGGGTGTACTCACTTTTGTTGCCAGCGGTTTAGACATTAATGACTATGTGTTGAGTTATTTTGAGGGGACAGCAAATTTACACTGTTATACAAGCTGTACACTCACTACTTTACATTGTAGCAAAGTGTCATTTCTTCAGTGTTGTCACATGAAAAGATAGAATAAAATATTTACAAAAATATGAGGGGTGTACTCACTTTTGTGAGATACTGTGTGTATATATATCGGCGTATAACATGCTATTCTTCCCCCTGAAAATAGAGGGCAAATCAAATGAACGGGGATCTCGGCAGTTACTATAATTCAAAGTTCCGCCTCCTATCCCGGCATTGGGCCAGTGTTCTGTCTTTCATAGGAGCCGGTCCAGGAGGCGGGACTTCGTAATACAGTGGCCGCCGAGTAAACAGGAGATCCCCGTTCTCAGGCTGCATTGATAGGCACTGAACCTTAATTTGCTTCAAAGTTTTTTTTAAGTTTTTTTTTTTTTTTTTTTTTATAACTCTAATTATATCTCGTTGTTGCTCCATCTAGCTAACCCTCCTGTTTTGAATATCTCTCTCTCCACCTTTCTTTTTGTGTTTTTGTGTAGCTCTCTCTCCCCCTCTCCCGTTGTTGGTATAGCTCTCTCTCCCTCTCTTATTGAGTTTTTTGTGTGGCTTTCTCTCTTTCTCTACCTTTTTGTGGTTTTGTGTCCTCTCCCTTCCTCTACCTTTTTGTGGTTGTATGGTTCTCTCCCCCTCTTTCTTTGTGTTTGTTTGGCTCTATGTCCCACTCTCCCTTTGTGGTTGGCTCTCTTTACCCTTCTTCTCCTGTTTGGGGTTGTGTGTCCCCCTTTGTGTTTATGTGACTCTGTCCTCGTCTTGTTTTGTGATTGTCTGTCTGTCTCTCTCTCTCTCTCTCTCTCTCATTTTGTGTAGCTGTCTCTCTTACTCCTCCTCTCTGTGTCTTTTATCACTTGTTCTCCTCTGTTGCATTTCCTCAGGACACAGCAGCACATCGGTTCATCAGTGTATATCTGGCAGTGTCTGCTAACAGCACATTGCTCCAGCGGTGTGCTGCTCAGTGGAGCCTGACCTGACAGTTAGCCGCACACTGTGCGATGTTGCAGCACATGACCTGGAATGTAACTCTCATACTCTTGTGTTCCTTAAATGATTGATAGAACTGTCACTCTACATTCACGATAATTCTTTATCTCCCCAAACACTTTAAAATCCATTTACTGCATAAAGCCACTTCAGTCTAAATTTTGCTCTCTATAATTCATCACTTTGTGTGTTCCTACTAGGCAGGGCATTGTAACTGCATGCACCATTTCGTTAGTAAAATACACTAAAAGGTTGCATAACTTGGGATCACACTTTCTGGTGGCACAAGCTGTACCCAGCTCTATAATAAATATGATGCCTGTGTGTTGGTTAAAGGGCCAGTTTACATATGATATCCCCAATACATTTCTCTTCCTTTCTTTTAACATAATTAGCAAAGGGATTTGTTGGCAGGACAGGATGGCTGCACTTTGGCAGTGGTTTCATTGTAGACACATTGATGTTTTTGACAGACCTGATGTAATGTGACAGTTAGTAGATTTCTTTATTTGGACTGCTGGACGAGAAGTCAGCTGTGTATTGGAAAATTTTGCTGCCTACTTTACCAGCTTTATTTTAAATAAATGTGTTTTTAGATGTTCCTGAAACCTTAACAAATGTATCTATTCTTAATATCGCTACTACATAAATTAACATGAACTTTACATTTAGCGAACCTCTCATAAATAAATAGACTCGCCGTGAGCTGCAGCACAGCTGTGGTTTCACCACGCAGTGTAATATCTGCACCATGATAGAAACAAGGCCAAGGATAAATCCGAGGAAAAAATCCAAGCTTACTTACCGACCAGTCCGCTGACAAATTAACCTGTCTAATAGTATGCGTTTAAAAACGGGGGTTTAGTCTGCACACATTTGCAAATACATACGTAAGCTACAGAGCCCCGCCAAGGCACCCTGGTATCTGTAGTCCTATCACTAACTGATGAGTGACTCCACAGTGGTAGTACATGCATTCTGATGGATAGGTGGAGGGCAGATGGACTGAAGGGAGCCCACCCCTTCTTAAAGGTACAGGGGCACACTGAACACCCAGCACATAGCACAATGGCTGCAAAGGTGTCAGTGCGTTGCATTACCAATATAACAGTAATACAAAAAGGGGTCCACTGCTCCGGCCTATAACTGGCCATTGCAGCATTGGAAGGCAACATATGATAGAAACAAGGCCAAAGATAAATCCAAGGAAAAAATCAGAGCTTACTTACGACCCCTGTTTTTTAGCAAATATTGTTAGAGAGGTTGATTCGGTTGTCCGTGGGCTGGTCAGTAAGTAAGCTTGGATTTTTTCCTTGGATTTATCCTTGGCCTTGTTTATATCAAATGTTGCCTTCCAATGCTGCTTACTGCAATGGCCAGTTACAGGTGGGGGCAGTGGACCCCTTTTTTGAATATCTGCACCATACATGATCTGTGGGGGTGATTAATGTTGCAGGTGCCAGTTAGAGCTCCGACTTCAAAGACAGAAGTCATAAGTTTGTATAATGAGCACCCCTGTGGCACTTCAATAGATGAAAAAGATAGCACAGCCTCCTCTTTGATGTTGTGTGTTTTTGTTTTTTTCATAGAGTGGGGAAGGCGTAGAACCTCCTTCGTGTCCTGGCCCCACTGGAGAGATTTTCTCTCACTTCCTGTTCTGACAAAGCCTAAGGTGTAACACAGTGGTCATCAACTCCTGTCCTCAGGGCCCACTAACAGGCCAGGTTTTATCTATTACCTTGGGGAGATGCAGACTAGAATACTGCAATCACTGAGCAGCAAATGATATCACATGTGATGTATTTCAGTTATCTTGCAAACCTGGCCTGTTAGTGGGTCCTGAGGACAGGGTTGATGACCACTGCTGTAATGCATTGGGTGACATGTACCTCCTTAAAAAAATATGTCATAGACCTTGATTTAATGACTGGTGTGGGAAGCATTTACATGACTCATTATAGGGGTAATACTTTTGGACTACTGGAATATAGAACATTTTACTGGTTGTTTAGACCTTTGCTTGTGTTGTGCAGGATAGATTTATGATAAATATATATATATATACTTGTCCCTTGTTTCACTCCCAACCCCTTCCAATTATTTGTAAGAGTGTAGCCAATGAGCTCTAGGGTTACCACTGTTTAGAGCTTCAGCTTGCTGCTTTTCAGTCGGAGCTGACCCCTAAGCCATTGCCCCCATTGGAAATTGGCAGATTTCCAAAGACAAGTTGTGCTTCTGAAAAAATGCTTGAAAGCTGAAATTGCTCAGTTAAAACCAGTGTAGTACATCCCTGCTGATCAGTGTCATAGGGGAAGTGTAAAGGTTTTCTGCTTGCTCTGTGAAGTCTAATAACGTAGATCCCAAGACTGTATAGCATAGTTCTGTTTAGTATCACCAGAGACCATCTCATCTCTCTTCCTTTGTGGTTACTTATACATACATACATACATACATACATGTCTGGGTAGTATAAATTAACCCGGGTCACCGCTTCTTTCAGTTAGAATTTACTCTTCCACCCTATTTACATTTTGACAAATATCTGTGTCGCAAGGATGTTGGGTAGTAAATTTTCAAACGGTGAAACGGCTTTGAGATAAAGTTCCATTTACACAGTTATCGGAGCCGGACGCGGGGTAGGTCAGAAAATTCATGATGCAAGACATCTGTTAGAGCATGGGAAATAAGCTGTACATATCCAGTACTTTGTCAGCAATCCATGAGAAGAGGCTTCATACAATCTGGTTGCATTGAGCAATGCCTCCTCAGGCCCCTGTAAAAGTCTATGCTAACAAAACTCTGCAGTTACCTGGTTTTAAAATATAGTATTTTCAACACAATTTAGGTGCAAATAGCAGATCTTCATCCAATTGACCTGGTTTGGAAATGGCAGAAAATATCACCCTAGTTGTTGCCATTGAACACTTTTCGACTAAATCAATTGCTTTTTTTTTTTCTTCTTTTGGACTCCTCGTTGACACAAGGAAAGGAAATAACATTTTCTGCTTTTGTCAATTGGTTGCAAGACAAAGTGTGCGCATCATTGTATTTAAGAATGACTGTTATTACAGAGACCTCTTCCTCCTATGTTCACATTAATGTTCGACATAAACGATTGATGGATCATACAGTTGACCGTTCTACCAATCTGTCAATTAAAACAAATCAAATTAAAAAAGTATCAGTTCAATGCAGGGATATATTATGCAGTCTATGTAGATTCCATAGCCTTCCTCTGGATAACCTATGGGTATAGGATAGTGTTATGTGGAGGTTCTCTATTTGTGTTTTTGTTTTGTTTGTTTTTTTTTTTTTTATTGGTTGAACTAGATGGACTAGTGTCATTTTGTTTTGTTTTTTTCAGCCTAACTATGTAACTATTATTTCAAGTTTTTTTTTGCCACCAAATTAGTTAAAGCGTCTATTAAATTGATACTAAAGTCTTGTTTTTTTTTTTTTTCCGTTAAAAATAACAAACCTGTTATTCTTACCTGCCCTGTGCAGTGGTTTTGCTCAGAGCAGCCCAGATCCTCCTCTTCTCGGGTCCCTCTTGGCTGTTCCTGGCCCCTCCCCCCTGGTGAGTGCCCCCACAGCAAGCAGCTTGCTATGGAGGAACCCGAGCCACAGCTCCCAGTGTCCATTCAGACACAGAGCCGTTGCCTGGCCCCGCTTCCTCTCTCTCTCTCTCTCTCTCTCTCTCTCTCTCTCTCTCTCTCCTCATTGGCTCACTGACTTGTGAGCCAATGGCGCTTTGCTGCTGTCTCAGCCAATAAGGGAGAGTCACGGACAGCCGAGTCTCTCGTGCAACATCGCTGGATTGAGATGGGGTTCAGGTAAGTATTAGGGGCACTGCTGAACATAGAATGCATTAAGATAAAAAAACCTTCTGCCTTTTACAGTTGTTTTTGTGAAAGATACAAGGATTGTTGTGTGATCAGTATAGGTTTGAGATGAACTGTCTTTTCTATCAATTAACCACCTCCAAAGTGTGACCACGTTACATGACACAGCCTAGCAAGAGAGTATTGGACACCTAGCAAGAGTAAAAGATATACTTTTCAGTAATAGTCAAATTTTGCACAGAGCTTTGCAGGGGTACCAGTGGAGGGGTGGAATGGGGGCCACATGTTTGGGTACCTGAGCATGCCTAGTGTACAACAGAGGGGGGGGTGTTTTACAAGGCAGTG
This sequence comes from Lithobates septentrionalis, assembly GCA_037952835.1. Taxonomy (NCBI): domain Eukaryota; kingdom Metazoa; phylum Chordata; class Amphibia; order Anura; family Ranidae; genus Lithobates; species Lithobates septentrionalis. The sequence goes on along the minus strand of JBBDGP010000568.1, from coordinate 1,133,380 downwards.
CCATGATTCAGCCCATCATATGTCACATATTTTGTGAGTGGACAATCTTTTACTAGATTTTATTTGCACTCTACAATCTAGCAGCGGTGAATGTAGCATATAATCATGTGCTTGATTTTATCTTGCTAGGCTAGAGTTCAGATGAACTGCATATTTCAGATAAAGTACATATTTTTCATACCATGATGTGTTGATGTTCCTCTTTCCAGGCACTCGGAGAGAGGTTAACTCTTCCTATACATTTAGGTAAATATTTTTGTCAGTCAGTTGCTAGGTCTTCACAATGCACACAGTTCACAAGGTGTCTTGCCAACCGGACAAGACCACACAATAGGCTGTGTGCTCTGCTCTCTAGGGCTCACATGCCAGCAACGAATACCTGACATTCCTCCTGAATTTGTTTTTCTCACTCACCTTGAAATAGTTTGTTGTAAGGTACATCAGGTCCTTGGAAAAAAATGAAATCAGATAGGTTTGTTTTTTAAACCTTGATGTTCCTTGCATTGCGCTGAAGGGCGTAGAACGAAGATTGGGTTCAGCTCTTTATGTAATTCCACTGTATTCACAGCAACCATTGTGTTCTTCTGTGCTTTATGCCACAGTGTCTGAATTCATTGTTACGTCAGCATTGTCATGTCTTTTGTAAAATATGACCCTTAATAAAAGTTCTTTATGCTGTTCATAAATGTTTAGTACTGGAATAAGCACCACAATAGTTAGAGCATGGTCAGCACTCTTGTAGCACTGTGTTCTTATGATTCAGTTCTGGAGATGCTGTATATTTTCTGTTTGTTTTCAGGGTTTCCAGTAGAGCTGCACGATTCTGGCCAAAATGAGAATCACCATTTTTTTGTTTAGAATAAAAAAGATCACGATTCTCTCATGATTCTCACGCCGTAAAATCTTTCACATTATACAAAAAAAAATGGGCTAACTTTACTGGTTTGTTTTTTTTTTTCCAAAAAAAAAATGCATTTGAAAGGCCGCTGCGCAAATACAGTATGACATAAAATATTGCAATAACCACCATTTTATTCTCTAGGGTGTCTACTAAAAAAATATATATATAATGTTTGGGGGTTCTAAGTAATTTTCTAGCAAAAAAAATGATTTTAACTCGAAACCAACAAATGTCAGAAAAAGGTTTAGGGTCCTTTCACACGGGACGGATCCGAGATGATCCGCCCCGTGAACATCCGCTTGCTCAGCGGGGATCGCTCCGTGGATCCCCGCTGAAGAGGCAGATGACAGGTCTGTCGCTGCACACTGTGCAGCGACGGACCTGTCACAGTGCCGCTCTCCCCTATGGGGGATCGGATGATGACGGACAGTAGAGTCCGTCGTCATCCGATCCGAGAACGGATGGAAAAGTAGGTTTTTCCTCCGTTACACTTTTTCGGATCGGAGCGGGTCGGATGTCAGCGGACATGTCACCGCTGACATCCGACGCTCCATAGAGGTCTATGGAGGGTCCGTTTAGGTCCTCCTAAAAAACTGACAGGCGGACCTGAACGGATCGTTCGTCTGAAAGAGGCCTTAGTGTTTAAGTGGTTAAACTTTTTTCCCTTACACACAAAGTCTATTCCATTGACAAAATGTTACAATGTTTATATTTAAGTTCAGCCACTAAAGAATGTTTTGATTCTTGGCCCACTACCCAGTTTTTCTCTTCCTTTCTTTTGACATCTGTGGCTTCAGAAGAGCAGAGAGAATTCTTTGCATAGAAAGAATCAGGAAACACTTTAGTCAAGATTGCGATAACGATTCTTGGCGATTAATCGTGTAGCTCTAGTTTCCAGCGGATGCTCCATTTTGCTCCCACAATCCAAAAGGTTCTTGAGGAAGCTTGGGCATCAAGCTAGTAATCCAGCAACATAAAAACGGGCAACTGCTGCAGAATCGGCTATAGCCGGCCATAAATGGTTTCTAATCTCGACCGATTCAGCAGGGACCATCCGTGATTTGAACCATCTATGAGCAGGCTGAATGTACCCAAATTGATCCATCAATCGACTTTGGTACAACCAGCAAGTGGCTATAGCCACTAGCAATAATCACTGTGTTCTCCCGGCAGGGACGGCTCCACCTTCGGAAGAACACGATAGCTCTGCGGGAGGGATTCCCCCCCCATCAACATTAACTGTGTTGATGGGGGAATCGAGTGATTTTTCTTTTCCTGCAATCCGTGATTGCAGGAAAGAAAATTGCACCATCTATAGTCTGCTTAAGACTTAATTCATAAGGCAAACTCTTGTAAAAATATAAGTAAAACCTGCTGTGTGCTAGGCGCCCTCTAGAGCACCCCTGACCTGCATTTCTGTCACTTTGATCCCTGCCACCACTTAAAGTGGAAGTAAACCCTCCTATCGTTTTTTTAGCCAAGGAAGCTGCCATCTTGGCCTCGGTTTAATCTTCAACTGCCATGATGCTGCACATGTGATCAGTTATGACACCAGCCATTGGATGGTTTGACAGTTTGGTTGAGAGCACAACCAATGTGACAGTTGGCATTTCTGGCATGCCGGGAATGTAACTGTTTTTTGAAACAATTAAATTGATGGGTTTACTTCCGCTTTAATAAAATCCTGGTACTTCTGAGTGTGGGGGAGCCTGTGACTAACCCCTTACCTCTTGGTGATGCAGTGTCTGATTGGCTAATCTCCAAACCCCCATGACTGTCTTGAGGTGTTGGGATGCTGAAATATATGTGTTCAGTGCTACATTGGAAGAAAAGCCTCTGGGAAGGTGGGGTTAGAACTATGAAATGTTAGCAAAAACCAACTGACATGACATTGTGAAGTTCTGGATTGAACAACCACAACACCTATCTGTGAGAACCAGAGCTGGCTAAATTGAAGATTGTCAGGATTAGATGGATCCACATTGTTTGGCAGAGAACAGCCTGGGCTGGGGACACTGCTGGAATAGTGGGTGATCGTAACAGATGGAAAAGGGTTTCTGAAAGGCTGGAGAGTTTGCAGCGTTTGTTTGTGGTGTATGGAAGTATGATTAGCTCATGGTAGCACTAGGAGGAAAGCAGACACACATTTATAAAGATGCCCGTGTCCTGGGACTCCTCATTTCCTTTTGTCTGGAACATTTCTGTAATCTTTTAATGACATCTGATAAACAAATCGATACGCCATCCGTACAGCTCAGGCTGCAGTTCCTTAAAGTGTATTAATGATGTTATACCTGTAATTCTCTCCTGTACAATCCTGATTCTGGCTGGAGAATGAATTAGCTGTGCTCTTCTAATGCTCTTATCTCCCATCACAGATCCCCGCTGTAGTCCAGACGTCTAGTCATCTATACTTACAGCATGTACTTCCAGATAATAGAATTCACCAAAAATGATTTCAGTGTTGGGTCAGTGCTGGGGGATGGAACTACTCACCTTCTACACAATGTTATGTAATTTGTCAGCTATCGGTTCGATATTAACTTTGATTTTCTATAATGTGAAGTGAAAAAATTTAAACTGGAATTCCAATACAACCAACTGACTGTTTCTCGAAAAGTGCTCATCTGCTATCAGAGACCTGCCCATACACACTGATTAATAGAAGCAGATGCATGATTTGGTTGCTGCATTCACCACCAAAAAGTGTAGCTAACCTTTACCTAAACTATCACTGTGGTGAGAAAACCTGCCAACAACCCCTAATATCTCTAATTCCAGCATGACCACCGTTTTCTGCAAGTATGGCTAACAAGCCCCTAAACTCAGGAAAGAAAGCTGAATTACAGGTATGATTATATTTTTTCAGCTTGGATCAATGTAACTGTGTATATACTATACCCGGCCAATGACCCGAACATCTGGAAATCACTGAAGTAGACGCCCCTACTCCAGTGATCTCTTGCCAAGCAGCTGCCCTGCTGCATTATGAATGCAGGATGCCACCTGCTCAGCACCTGACACGCTCTCCACCTTGTCCAATCAGAGAGAGCTTGCATTGGATCAGAAAATGCAAAGTGCTCTCTGAATGGCTCCCTTGCTGAACAGCCGACCTCCTGTGTTCAGAATGCATCAGGCTGGCTGCTTAGCACAGAACCTGAAAGAAAGTGGCGATCACTGGAATAGCGGTGTGATTTTTACACCATCTCTGCACTTTGGCCAAGTATGGTATATACATACATTGGTCCAAGCTGGGCCAGTGTAACTATATAAAATATCCATATCTGCAATTAGTAACTGTTGACCAGTTTTTGAAGACAAGGTTGGACCCATTTCCTCCTGACTCCAGTGCCTTGCTGTGGGGTCAGTAAAGACCATCTTTAACAGCACTTTGCAAATAATGGAGTTTGTACACAGCCAGTGTACAAAGTAAACAAAAGTCACAGTCACACAGAAAACTACTTAAATATATTTAATGTAAAGAATATCTAATCAAAGCTTCTTAGCATAATGTCTGCATTACCTATTATTTTTCGATGCATAATGTGTATATAACACATCAGGTTTCTTTAGTACAAGGAATAATAATCGTGGTTATCTATGGTAAACCACAAAGAAATGCGTTTTCATAATCTACAGTAAACAGAAATCCAACTCAACTGCAGGTTTCATACCACCGCTGGCCATTGCCGTGCCAAATTAATTCCAGATGTATATATTGGTAGCAGTAGCTATAGAGAAGACTTGCACAGTTGGGATGTGTTTTTTCTTGGACTAACCTAGTGACATCCTATTATTATTTATTTATTTTTTATAAATTTATTTTATTGCATTTTCAAGACAAACAATACATATACAACTTAAAAAACTAAAAGAAAAAGAAAAAGAAAAAAACTGTGGTGCCTATACAAAGTATACTACACATCACATGGCAAGATATTATAATTTGTGTTATTTATCTTATGATGAGTTAACCTATGGCTCGCTTCCTCTTGTATCTATTTAGAGGTCACTTGAGACGTCAAGTCCTCTCTCCAATCGTAGCCAATAAATTCTCACTACTCCCCCCCCCCCCCCCCTCCCGCACTATTATTATTTTTATTATTATTATTCTGCAGAATTTATATAGCGCCAAACGTTTGCGCAGCGCTTAACAAAATGATGGCAGACATTACGGTTACAACACAATTTGGTACAAGAGGAATCTGAGGGCCCTGCTCGTTAGTATCCAGTCTAAATTGTCTACCATTCATCCTGCACACAGTGAACAAGGTGTCATAACCCACTAGGAAATTGTCCATAATATTTATCTGTCCCTGTGGCCTTCCTCTCCGGATTCCTGTTGTTTAGGAAGTTTCTAGTTTATCATGAAAAATCCTTCCTTTTGCTCTGCCCTAGGTCCTGGGCCTTGCCTGCTGCAGCTCATTTCAGGAATGCAGTGATCCTATCAGCTCAGTTCCCCTATTAACCCCTAACATTCCTTGAATCTGACAGCTTTTTCCTATCAGCAGTTGCTTGTGTGATAGCTGTGTCTGAAATAACAAACATTGACAGTGCAGTTGGAAAACTGAAGCTACTGCATACCATTGCTGATTTGAAAAGGAGCTAATGTATGGAAAGTGGAGGCAACGTATACAATAGAAATGTGTGTTTAGCTCTGCTGCATGTACCTTTTTAGCATGTGTTGGAATTTATCATAGAATTGATTGACCCACTAAAAATTGTGGCTTAGCTAAGGGGCTATTAAAGCCATCAGTTAGCACAGTGATGGCGAACCTTGGCACCCCAGATGTTTTGGAACTACATTTCCCATGATGCTTGACTACACTGCAGAGTACATGAGCATTATAAGAAATGTAGTTCCAAAACATCTGGGGTGCCAAGGTTCACCATCACTGAGTTAGCACTTAGGAATGCATTTTTTTTTTTTTTTAAACGACTGATAGGGTAACTTTAAAGGAATCTTGTACTGAGGCAGCCAATCCTTTTACCAATTCTTTGGCTGTCATGTTGGTCCAATGACTTTGGTAGATCTTAAAGAGGGAGTCCACCTAAAAAAAAAAAATATTAAAAGCCAGCAGCTACAAATACTGCAGCTGCTGACTTTTAATAAATGGCCACTTACCTGTCCCAGGGTCCAGCGATGTTGGCAGCCGACGCCGATAACCCGCTCGATTATCGGTAGCTGCCGCCACCATCCTAGGTAAGGGAATCAGCAAGTGAAGCGTTGCGGCTTCACTTCCCGGTTCCCTACTGCGCATGGGCGAGTCGCGCTGCGCATCGTAACTGGTCCCCGCTATCTCCTGGGAGCTGTGTGTTTCCCAGGAGACAGCGCGGCGGGACAGGAAGAGGCATAGACTCCCGTGGGAGTCTATGCCGGAAGTGGGTGCAAGTACCTGTCTTAGACAGGCATCTGCACCCCCCTCCCCCCCTGAAAGGTGCCAAATGTGACACCGGAGGGGGGGAGGGTTCCGAAAAGCGGAAGTTCCATTTTTGTGTGGAACTCCGCTTTAAAGAAGGAACTTAACACTGAAAGCTGCACCCAAAAAGACAGTCAGAGGGCAAATGTTTGATCACCAGTATTGGCTGTGGTCTCCCTACATTTGATCATTTCCCCTCTACTGACTTACCTTGCCTTATTCTGCACTTTTTGTGTGGAAGCGGCCATCTTGGTAGAGGCAGGGCTTTGCTTCCTCATGAAAGAGCCAGTAGGGAGAAAAGTTAGCAGCGTGGTAGTGACATCACCACATTTTACTCAAAATCTCCCGAGAGTGACAGTCAGAGGCAGTAGTGCCTTATATCTCACACTGCAGATACACCACTATGAGGCTGGAGGTACTGGACTTCCTAAGCACACATACATGCCAGGAACTGTATTATTTTTTAGGAGGAGTTCCAGACAAAGAGAATACTGCTCAGACGCAAATAACATCTTCACTTTTTGATTGCGGTCCACTTTAACGCGCTGATTTACAATGAGTGTGCAGATTCAGAGTCCTTCCTTTACTTGACTTTCCTGATGTGGATGATTGTTTCTGGTCAGTGTCTTAAAACCATATCTTTTTTGTAAAGTTTCTCATCAAATACCTCCGTTAGTCTTGCAAATCACAGTCACCTGCAGGTAACTTGGTCCCTGCAAAGACTTGTCTCACCAGGTTGTGGTTTAGGTTGTCACAACAGGCCATCTGGCACCACATTTTTCATTTGGCAGAGGTTTCTCAGCACATGGCCTCAGATAGCTCCTAGCAAGAGGAATCCTTCCAATGTCAGCATTAACCCATACACTTGTGGGCGTGGGAGCTAGCTTGCGGTTGATGTGAAAATTCCTATCGCCAATAATGAACAACCTAAGTGTGTGAGCAAAGATAAATTCCTGATGGCCACAAGCCCGCTGGGTTTAATAGGAGGATGTGGTGGTGATTTTACTGTTCATTAAATATCTGGCACAGCAGAAAAAAAAAATTTGGGGAACTATTGTGTCGGCAGAGCTTGTCTCAAGCAACAGCATGTGTTCTGCAGTTCAGTCACCTTTTATGTCAGTGTCTGGTGTGGTTACAATGTCTGGTCCTTGTATGGAAGTCTATAATAAATGTTTCATAAATAGCATGCCTTTTTCATACTGTCTTAGACCGATTTCACAAGGGCTTCAGCTTGTATAAGGGCAGTATGAACAGCAATCTTTGGCAAAGCATTTGCAGATTTGTTGAAGCTTTTAAAGTACCATGCAGCTCCAGTTTGTAAATGTTGTTGAACGCAGAACCTAATGGGGGTGCTGATTGCCACTTTAAGCAAGCTGCTAACAGGCTTTCAACAAGTGCTGAAGTCTGCTGGCTGTTTGTTTAAAGTGGCAATGAACACTCCCATTTGAATCTGTGTTCAACATTTACAAACTGGAGCTTCATAGTGCTTTAAAAGAATTCATGTTCAATTCACATGCTGTACAATGCAGTGTGATTTGAGCCCATTCATTTTAAATGAGCTCCGACCGCAACAAAAAAGTGCAGGCACCTTTTTTGTTGCCTCAACGCAACCGCATCGCATGGTCATTTTGTACTATGCGATCCGGTGTGGGCAAAGGATGCGAATAAGCTTTGCTGGTAAAATGGAAAATATTTGAACTGTTTATGGGTGTCATCCAGTAGTGACACGGAACTCAATGGAAGGAACCACCGACTGCTGCAGGGAACACAGAATATCAACTCATTCTGGAGTGTCAGAAGAGAACTTAGGTGGGCAGCAGGATAGGTATCTGTTCACTTTCTTCTTTGCAGACACAGTGTTCAAAGGCAGGTTTAGCTATATGTCGGGTTCACTTTAACAGAGGATGCAGTCATATTTCGCTAAATCAGTGTTTCCACTCGTTTACGAGGACCTGTTGGCATCCTTGAGGCTCGGAACAGGTTTTGTCCTACTGATGATACTGGTAGCTAAAGCACATTTGTTACAATTCTGAGCACACAATGTAATAACTGATTAGCAGAGCTGCAGGGAAAACTCTATCACACTGGACCCCATTTATGCTAAATTCAGTGTTGAAATATTGTCTCTAAACTGCAGATGCCTCAAGTCAAGGATTGGGAGGCATGAATGAAAGCAAAATACTGTAAGGGTAACATGAGGGGAAGGTACTGCAGAAAGAAGGCATCCCCATCACTTTAGGTGTACATTCTCACAGCTGACATATGATAAAACAATTATGAGCTAGTTTTATAAGCCAAGGACCCAGGAATGCCTCTGACACAGCTCCCTACACATAGGGGAAGGCATGCTCCAAATTAAAGGTACGCAGTCAACTTTAAACTGAAAATGTAAAGCCTGAGGTGCTTAAAGGGAACACAGACTACCTGCCCAGTAGTTGGGGTTTTCACCCAGTCATTTCTGTAAACACCAATCCTCCCCATTTTCTTTTTGTTAGTATTGTGTTTGGGGACTTGAAACCCCCTCCTTGTTACACAGGATAGACATCCACAAACACACAGACTGTCAGGTCACATACAAAAATGTTACCTTAGTATGGTCAAAGTACCTATTTTTTGGTTGCAGCTCTGCTTACTTTGCATGAATAAGTTCCTCATATTTCACAACCTACAGTAATATTTGTATCAATATCATTAGAAAGCAGTTCTTAAGCTTCAAATGACTTTGCCCAGGCTGTGATGATGTCATAAGTCTGCTGCAGGCAGGAGGAAGCATTTCTCCAACATTGTAACAAATTACAAGGTAAGGTTCTGCATCAGGGAGCTGAAATGTGCTTGATATCTGTGTGAACGCAGCCTAAAAATGTACTGACACTACGATTTAAATTAATGTAATTTCTGAGCCAGTATCTCAGGCCAGGAAGTAGACAGTGACAGTGGATGATGGGCAAACAAAGATGGTTCAGTCCTTCTGGATAGCAAAGCAGATGAAGGCTTTGTTAATGGGGGGAATGTTGTGACTAAGGATGAGCTCCGAAGTGTTTGCACACCCCACGTGCAGAGCCCGCCAGGGAGTCGACGCGGTGCTACGCTAATCACAGGCAGTGAGACATTTCCCGATGCGCGGCTGCAGAGATCGGGAAAGGTCTCGCTGCCTGTGATTAGCGCAGTGCCAACTTCCTGGCGGGATCTGCACGTGGGGTGTGCGAACACGCCGGAGCTCATCCTTACTTGTGAGCTCTGTTGGAGGTCATACATACTTGGAAGTGTTACATTGGCAGTAATTGGTATGCATCCATTAACCATGAAAACATATATCTGAGCTTAGGTCCACTTTGGATAGATCACTAGAATGTCATATTGCAATCGCTGTAGTAGACATGGCAGTCTTCGGGTCCAGTGCAGCTTCCCCCTGTGGTTACTATGCAGGAATGAAGAAGCTTGGGATTAGACCTGGAATACTACTAATACAGAGATTGCAGCTTTAACAGGGATTGGTCAGGTATGAGATATGCATACTTACATTAAAAACATGAAACTGTGCTATAAAAGTTATACCTAAACTTCAGCTTTAAGGTTGGGATGGGCGGCCTTCAGTTGTTCAGTAACATCTGTATTTGTCAAAGGTTACCCATCCCATAGCAAGAATGCTTTACAGCTAATATAAATCCACCTGGAATTTACAATATCACACTTAATCATAAAATAGACAAAGCCATGGAAACATTGGAAAGGCGAGTTGGCTGGGAGCACAGCAAGTTCATTACTGTATAAAAGGTTGGTCATCAGCTGCGGGTAAATGGAAAATGAACTCAGAATCTCCATTGTTGCCTCCATATTACACCCACATTGTACATTATTTCTAAGCAGCATGGATTTGTGTGAAAGTACATGGATAGTTCAGAATACAGCTTCCTTCATGGGGGCACATTGAGGGTTTTCAGGGATAAGATAAAGCAGATTGTCAGTGTGCTTCCAGCTCAGAGAAATCCAGTAACCAGCAACTACTGGTTGCTGATTACTGGAAACTATGTTTTTCATTGCCTGACATCTTAAGGTAATAAGACCTGTCTGTGTCATTAAATCCAGAGAGGGCCAATGATTAAACAAAGTTGCATCACGTACTGAGTGAAGCAAAAAGCACAGCTTTCAGAGCAGCAGTCATCACATGAACTGTAATGACAATGCTATGTTTTGAGTGACGGCTGCCATCTAGCTGATTGGGAGCTGGTAGGGGGCACTGAGAAACGGCAAGGAAAGGCTTTAGGTTGTCATTGGGACTGGATGTGGAAACATCTTTTTAATGGGGACATACCAAGAAAAAACATTCTGGCGGCATTTCTATTTCTTCCTACTCCATTCAAAACAAACATAAAATTGTGGGTAACGCTACACTTCAGGCAGGGTTCCTCAACCTTTTTACCTTGGAGGAACCCTTGGCAAAACATTTGAGATCTTGGGGAACCCCTGAAATAATGTTAATTTGTACAGCTCAACATGCTCAACATGTACAACGTTGAATGTGGTGTGATCAATAAGCTGTTAATAGAAGAGCAGTTATTTTTAGAAATGGCATTAAATAATGGAATCAATATTAAAACAAACCTATAAAATGTGAAACTTGTGCTTGCTTTTTTTTTCTGCAGAGATGCTCAATTCTGGATGCAACTTGAGATACACTGTGTAAGGGGGGCAGCAGGACAGAGTACAGGGGTTTAGGAGGGCACACTGCATGGGGAAAGCAGGGCACAATACATGAGAGTAGAGCATGTTACATAGGAACAGGGCACATTATGGGGGGGCACAGCAGGGTACATTATGGGGCACACAGCAGGGCACATTACATGGGAACAGGGCACATTATGGTGCACACAGCAGGGCACATTACTTGGGAACAGGGCACATTATGGGGCACACAGCAGGGCACATTACACGAGAGCAGAGTACATAACATGGCATATTGTGGGGCACATTACATGGGAACAGGGCACATTACATGAGAGCAGAGCACGTAACATGGCATATTGTGGGGCACATTACATGGGAACAGGGCACATTACATGAGAGCAGAGCACATAACATGGCATATTGTGGGGCACATTACATGGGGACAGGGCACATTATGGGGCACACAGCAGGGCACATTACATGGAAAAAGGGTACATTATGGGGCACACAACAAGGCACATTACATGGAAACAGGGCACATTATGGGGCACACAGCAGGGCACATTATATGGGAACAAGGCACATTAGGGGGCACACAGCAGGCCACAATATATGGGAACAAGGCACATCACATGGAAACAAGGCACACAGCAGGGCACATTACATGGAAACGGCACATTATGGGGCACACAGCAAGGCACATTACATGGAAACAGGGCACACAGCAGGGCACATTACATGGGGCAGAGTAACATGGCTGTGATCAGTCCTCTTTTGGCATGCTGTTGCCTGGTTTCCCCTCTTCCATACCTCCCAACATTTTGAGATTGGAATGAGGGACACCTACTAGAAAACATAGGCATAGGACACGCCCCATGCCACACCCCCTTAAAGGAGAATTAACCAAAAAAAAGGTTCATTAAATCCACAAGTGCTTTTTTTTACCATTACTATTCCTTTATATTGGCTTTTAAAATTTACAAATGCAGCAATTTAAAATTTGGATGAAAGGTTTAGCGCTGGGAAACACTTTTTGAAAGATAAAAAGTGCATTTTATATACAACTATATAGATCAGACCAAAATGAGGGGGAAAGAGGGACATTGCTCCAAATCCGGGACAGTCCCTCAAAATCAGGGACAGTTGGGAGGTATGCCCTCTTCCCCTCCTGGCAATCCTAGGTGATGTCACATACAAGTACCTGGGACAGACAGGGACGGAGAAGCACTATCACAGCTGCTTCCTGGCATAGCTCTGCATGTGATGACAAAGGGGATGCAAGGTACCTGCGGGTTCTGTGGAACCCCAGTTGAAAGAAAGGTTTAAGGAGTACCTAATCCCCAAAGTAAAAATATAAGAGTGCAGTTCACAGGTCCTTAAATGAGGTACCTCTCTCCTCTCTAGGAAGAAGCAGATTAGTGATATTACCAAATCTCCCTCCAAATCTTGTGAGACTGGCAAATACAGGCAGCAGTACCTTAGATGATCTCACATTGCAGACATACAGCTATGAGGCTGCAGCCTCAGGAGTGTCTGGGCACCCTCACCTATCAGGAGGTGTACTGCTATTTTTTAGTAGAAATTTAGTAAAAGAGGTATGTTTATAGTGTACAGTTAGTCACTAATAATATTTCTAGACATTCCCTATATTCTATTCTTCTATTGAGTTTGGGTTTACTTTAATATTGTTATAATGTATATCAGTGTCCAGACCTCGAATATGAAGGACATCTCTCCATCAAGATCAATAGATCTCTCTATCTATGTCCCTTTGAGAGATCGCAAACCACTGCAGTATTTACAGAAAACTGAGAGACCGATATTATTAGGCAGACTCGCCCTTTAACAAAGAACCTACATTCTATAGATAACAGCTCCACCTTTTTTTCACTTTACACAATTCAGACCGCCATGAATTGAAAACCCATTTCTACATTGCTGTGAAAACAGGAACCATCAGAGCTCCTTCTATAGACAGGTACTCAAGGAGACCTTTGTTCCAAAAACGGAACTTGAGCCTGTTTATAGAAAGAGCGCTTTGTCCGTACCATGCAGTGTGCAGGGAACCCAAGAATCCAGGCCGCCCTTTCAGTTCTCGTACATGGGAAAGGTACGGCTCGTGAATAGACAAACGCGATAACCATTCATGTCATGTCTGCAAGCATAACAGCAAGAGAAGTGACTAAACAAACAGGCATAGGCCTGGCCGGGAGCGTGGTGGGCGCTCTCACCCCCTCTCTCGGTCTGGGCAAAGGAGAGTAATAACACTAAATGTTTGCTACATTCCTCTATTGTGTCCAAAATATCGAGTGAAATTTGACGCCAGCGTTGGGGGGCTTGTAGGGGAAATTTTAGGCAGCAGGCAAAGCAGAACATCTGAATGCAATTAAAACAAGCCAGCCCTACACCTTGTAAGAGAGCGATCCCTGCCCAAATCTCTCTCTATGAACATTAACTGGCAACTCTCCGGTCTCATTTAAAAGCAGGATATTGTTTTAAAGGAAGCCGCACTGAGAAAAGTATTTAGGTTGCCATTGCTGACCCCTGGTTCTAAAAATGTTAGTTGCCTGGCTGTCATACAGATGGAATCCCTTCTGTATTTCTAGAGCCACTGAGCTAGAACAAGTATACAGGTCAGGAGTTCAGGGTTCAGCAGATGCATGCTTGTTCTGGGTCACTGACTTAGGAAGTACTGAAGCCGCTTGATTAGCATAATAGCTGAGATCCTTTTAAAGTGGCCCTAAACTCAGAAAGTGAAGATTTGCTATGGTATAGGGAACATTTAGTAATGTTATTGTGCCTAAGCAGTACTCTGAAAAATATACCTTTTTTATCTGGAATGCCTCCTGAAATTTAGCATTGCACTTTGTGCCATTACATCTGCAATGTGAGCTCTAATGCCGCGTCCACACAAGCGGACTTTTCGACCGGACTGGTCCAACGGACCAATCCGGCGGACAATTCGACCGTGTGTGGGCTTCACCGGACCTGCAGCTGACTTTTTCGGTCGAAAATCTGACGGACTTTAGATTTGGAACATGTTTCAAATCTTTACATCGGAACTCCGCCGGACCCAGTTCCTATCGAAAAGTCAGCTCGTCTGTATGCTAGTCTGGCGGACAAAAACCGACACTAGGGCAGCTATTGGCTACTGGCTATCAACTTCCTTATTTTAGTCCGGTCGTATGTCATCATGTACGAATCCGTCGGACTTTGGTGTGATCATGTGTAGGCAAGTCCGTTTGTTCGGAAAGTCCACCGAAAGTCCATCGGATAGACCGTCGGAACCAGTCCGATCGAAAAGTTCGCTCGTGTGTACGCGGCATAAGGCATTGCTGCCTCAGATTGATAGTCACACAAGATTTGGTGATGTCACTACTAAAAAACTCTGATAAAATCCTCATGATTTTCTTTAAGCTGTTCTGTTGCCACTAATATGGCAATCCCGCATCCCGTGTCACTGGATTTGATTGACAGCCGTGGGAACCAATGGCTCCTGCTGCTATCTGTCCAATGAGGACCCGAGACGGCGGCTGGAGCTGCTGGGCTTGTTCTCATTGCTGGAACGATTGGGTTCAGTTAAGAAAAAGGGGGGCTCTGGGGGGCAGCTGCACCACAGAAAGTTTTTCACCTTAATGCATTAAGCTGAAAAACTTTGAGACTTTACAAATCCTTTAAAGTGATTGTAAAGGCTTGTTTTTTGTTTTTTTTAAAATAACAAACATGTTATACTTACCTCCACTGTGCAGCTAGTTTTGCACAGAGTGGCCCCGAAACTCGTCTGCTGGGGTCCCCCGGCGGCTCTTGCGGCTCCTCCCTGCACCCGATAACCCCCTAGCGCTCTCCCGGGGGGGGGGGGGGGTACCTTGCGGGCGCGCTCCCGAGTCCAGAATTTGCATCCATAGACACGAATGCCGAACTCTGCCCTGCCCCCGGCGCCTGTGTCATTGGATTTGATTGACAGTAGCGGGAATGGCTGCGCTGCTATCAATCTAGCCAATCAAGAGCCGGGACCCAGTGGAGAGAGGGAGAGCGCGTCTCCGCCGACAAATACAGGGCTCAGGTAAGTAAAACGGGGGGCTGGGGGGCCGGTCACTGCCAGGTGTTTTTCCATTTTAATGCATAGGATGCATTAAGGTAAAAAAACACAAAGATTTACAACCCCTTTAACCACTTGCCGACCGCCGCACGACGATGTACGTCAACAGAGCGGCACGGGCAGGCAAAAGGGCTTACCTGTACGTCCCTGCCTGCCCGCGGGTGGGGGGGCCGATCGGACCCCCCCCCCGGTGCCTGCAGCGGTCGGCAAATGTCCCCCGGCGATCGGTGGTGAGGGGGAGGCCATCCATTCGTGGCCCCCCCCTCGCGATCGCTCCCAGCCAATGGGATCATTTCCCTGCCTCTGTATAGTACACAGAGGCAGAGGAAATGATGTCATCTCTCCTCGGCTCGGTATTTTCCGTTCCGGGCCGAGGAGAGAAGACTGTAATGTGAGTGCACAACACACACACACACAGTAGAACATGCCAGGCACACATTACACCCCAATCCCCCCCCCCGATCGCCCCCCGATCCCCCCCCAATCACCCCCCCCCTGTCACAAACTGACACCAAGCAGGTTTTTTTTTTTTTTTCTGATTACTGTATTGGTGTCAGTTTGTGACAGTTAGTGTGTTAGGGCAGTGAATGTTAGGCCCCCTTTAGGTCTAGGATACCCTCCTAACCCCCCCTAATAAAGTTTTAACCCCTTGATCACCCCCCGTCACCAGTGTTGCTAAGCGATCATTTTTCTGATCGCTGTATTAGTGTCGCTGGTGACGCTAGTTAGCGACATAAATATTTAGGTTCGCCGTCAGCGTTTTATAGCGACAGGGACCCCCATATACTATCTAATAAATGTTTTAACCCCTTGATTGCCCCCTAGTTAACCCTTTCACCACTGATCACCGTATAACCGTTACGGGTGACGCTGGTTAGTTCGTTTATTTTTTATAGTGTCAGGGCACCCGCCGTTTATTACCGAATAAAGGTTTAGCCCCCTGATCGCCCGGCGGTGATATGCGTCGCCCCAGGCAGCGTCAGATTAGCGCCAGTACCGCTAACACCCACGCACGCAGCATACGCCTCCCTTAGTGGTATAGTATCTGTACGGATCAATATCTGATCCAATCAGATCTATACTAGCGTCCCCAGCAGTTTAGGGTTCCCGAAAACGCAGTGTTAGCGGGATCAGCCCAGATACCCGCTAGCACCTGCGTTTTGCCCCTCCGCCCGGCCCAGCCCAGCCCACCCAAGTGCAGTATCGATCGATCACTGTCACTTACAAAACACTAAACGCATAACTGCAGCGTTCGCATAGTCAGGCCTGATCCCTGCGATCGCTAACAGTTTTTTTGGTAGCGTTTTGGTGAACTGGCAAGCACCAGCCCCAGGCAGCGTCAGGTTAGTGCCAGTAGCGCTAACACCCACGCACGCACCGTACACCTCCCTTAGTGGTATAGTATCTGAACGGATCAATATCTGATCCGATCAGATCTATACTAGCGTCCCCAGCAGTTTAGGGTTCCCAAACACGCAGTGTTAGCGGGATCAGCCCAGATACCTGCTAGCACCTGCGTTTTTCCCGTCCGCCCGGCCCAGCCCACCCAAGTGCAGTATCAATCGATCACTGTCACTTACAAAACACTAAACGCATAACTGCAGCGTTCGCAGAGTCAGGCCTGATCCCTGCGATCGCTAACAGTTTTTTTGGTAGCGTTTTGGTGAACTGGCAAGCACCAGCCCCAGGCAGCGTCAGATTAGCGCCAGTACCGCTAACACCCACGCACGCAGCATACGCCTCCCTTAGTGGTATAGTATCTGATCGGATCAATATCTGATCTGATCAGATCTATACTAGCGTCCCCAGCAGTTTAGGGTTCCCACAAACGCAGTGTTAGCGGGATCAGCCCAGATACCTGCTAGCACCTGCGTTTTGCCCCTCCGCCCGGCCCAGCCCAGCCCACCCCACCCAAGTGCAGTATCGATCGATCACTGACACTTACAAAACACTAAACGCATAACTGCAGCGTTCACAGAGTCAGGCCTGATCCCTGAGATCGCTAACAGTTTTTTTGGTAGTGTTTTGGTGAACTGGCAAGCGCCAGCGGCGTAGTACACCCCGGTCGTAGTCAAACCAGCACTGCAGTAACACTTGGTGACGTGGCGAGTCCCATAAGTGCAGTTCAAGCTGGTGAGGTGGCAAGCACAAGTAGTGTTCCGCTGCCACCAAAAAGACAAACACAGGCCCGTCGTGCCCATAGTGCCCTTCCTGCTGCATTCGCCAATCCTAATTGGGAACCCACCGCTTCTGCAGCGCCCGTACTTCCCCCATTCACATCCCCAACCAAATGCAGTCGGCTGCATGAGAGGCATTTTCTTTATGTCCTCCCGAGTACCCCTACCCAGCGAACCCCCCCAAAAAAGATGTTGTGTCTGCAGCAAGCGCGGATATAGACGTGACACCCGCTATTATTGTCCCTCCTGTCCTGACAATCCTGGTCTTTGCATTGGTGAATATTTTGAACACTACCATGCACTAGTTGACTATTAGCGTAGGGTACAGCACTGCACAGACTAGGCACACTTTCACAGGGTCTCCCAAGATGCCATCGCATTTTGAGAGACCCGAACCTGGAACCGGTTACAGTTATAAAAGTTAGTTACAAAAAAAAAAAAAAAACACATACAAAAATATAAAATAAAAAAAAAAATAGTTGTCGTTTTATTGTTCTTTCTCTCTCTATTCTCTCTCTCTATTGTTCTGCTCTTTTTTACTGTATTCTATTCTGCAATGTTTTATTGTTATTATGTTTTATCATGTTTGTTTTTCAGGTATGCAATTTTTTATACTTTACCGTTTACTGTGCTTTATTGTTAACCATTTTCTTGTCTTCAGGTACGCCATTCACGACTTTGAGTGGTTATACCAGAATGATGCCTGCAGGTTTAGGTATCATCTTGGTATCATTCTTTTCAGCCAGCGGTCGGCTTTCATGTAAAAGCAATCCTAGCGGCTAATTAGCCTCTAGACTGCTTTTACAAGCAGTGGGAGGGAATGCCCCCCCCCCCCAACGTCTTCCGTGTTTTTCTCTGGCTCTCCTGTCTCAACAGGGAACCTGAAAATGCAGCCGGTGATTCAGCCAGCTGACCATAGAGCTGATCAGAGACCAGAGTGGCTCCAAACATCTCTATGGCCTAAGAAACCGGAAGCTACGAGCATTTTATGACTTCGATTTCGCCGGATGTAAACAGCGCCATTGGGAAATTGGGAAAGCATTTTATCACACCGATCTTGGTGTGGTCAGATGCTTTGAGGGCAGAGGAGAAATCTAGGGTCTAATAGACCCCAATTTTTGCAAAAAAGAGTACCTGTCACTACCTATTGCTATGATAGGGGATATTTACATTCCCTGAGATAACAATAAAAATGATTTAAAAAAAAAAATGAAAGGAACAGTTTAAAAATAAGATAAAAAAATAATAATAATAAAGAAAAAAAAAAAAAAGCACCCCTGTCCCCCCTCCTCTCGCGCTAAGGCGAACGCAAGCGTCGGTCTGGCGTCAAATGTAAACAGCAATTGCACCATGCATGTGAGGTATCGCCGCGAAGGTCAGATTGAGGGCAGTAATTTTAGCAGTAGACCTCCTCTGTAAATCTAAAGTGGTAACCTGTAAAGGCTTTTAAAGGCTTTTAAAAATGTATTTAGTTTGTCGCCACTGCACGTTTGCGCAATTTTAAAGCATGTCACGTTTGGTATCCATGTACTCGGCCTAAGATCATCTTTTTTATTTCATCAAACATTTGGGCAATATAGTGTGTTTTTAGTGCATTAAAATGTAAAAAAATGTGTTTTTTCCCCAAAAAATGCGTTTGAAAAATCGCTGCACAAATACTGTGTGAAAAAAAAAATGAAACACCCACCATTTTAATCTGTAGGGCATTTGCTTTAAAAAAAATATATATAATGTTTGGGGGTTCAAAGTAATTTTCTTGCAAAAAAAATTTATTTTTTTATGTAAACAATAAGTGTCAGAAAGGGCTTTGTCTTCAAGTGGTTAGAAGAGTGGGTGATGTGTGACATAAGCTTCTAAATGTTGTGCATAAAATTCCAGGACAGTTCAAAACCCCTCCAAATGACCCCATTTTGGAAAGTAGACACCCCAAGCTATTTGCTGAGAGTCATGTTGAGTCCATGGAATAATTTATATTGTGACACAAGTTGCGGGAAAGAGACGATTTTTTATTTTTTTTATTTTTTTTGCGCAAAGTTGTCACTAAATGTTATATTGCTCAAACATGCCATGGAAATATGTGAAATTACACCCCAAAATACATTCTGTTGCTTCTCCTGAGTACGGGGATACCACATGTGTGAGACTTTTTGGGAGCCTAGCCGCGTACGGGACCCCGAAAACCAAGCACCGCCTTCAGGCTTTCTAAGGCCGTAAATTTTTGATTTCACTCTTCACTGCCTATCACAGTTTCGGAGGCCATGGAATGCCCAGGTGGCAAAAAAAACCCCCAAATGACCCCATTTTGGAAAGTAGACACCCCAAGCTATTTGATGAGAGGTATAGTGAGTATTTTGCAGACCTCACTTTTTGTCACAAAGTTTTGAAAATTGAAAAAAGAAAAAAAAATTTTTTTTTTTCTCGTCTTTCTTTATTTTCAAAAACAAATGAGAGCTGCAAAATACTCACCATGCCTCTCAGCAAATAGCTTGGGGTGTCTACTTTCCAAAATGGGGTCATTTGGGGGGGGTTTGTGCCACCTGGGCATTCCATGGCCTCCGAAACTGTGATAGGCAGTGAGGAGTAAAATCAAAAATGTACGCCCTTAGAAATCCTGAAGGCAGTGATTGGTTTTCGGGGTCCCGTACGCGGCTAGGCTCCCAAAAAGTCCCACACATGTGGTATCCCCGTACTCAGGAGAAGCAGCTAAATGTATTTTGGGGTGCAATTCCACATATGCCCATGGCCTGTGTGAGCAATATATCATTTAGTGACAACTTTTTGTAATTTTTTTTTTTTTTTTGTCATTATTCAATCACTTGGGACAAAAAAAAATGAATATTCAATGGGCTCAACATGCCTCTCAGCAAATTCCTTGGGGTGTCTACTTTCCAAAATGGGGTCATTTGTGGGGGTTTTGTACTGCCCAGCCATTTTAGCACCTCAAGAAACGACATAGGCAGTCATAAATTAAAGGCTGTGTAAATTCCAGAAAATGTACCCTAGTTTGTAGGCGCTATAACTTTTGCGCAAACCAATAAATATACACTTATTGACATTTTTTTTACCAAAGACATGTGGCCGAATACATTTTGGCCTAAATGTATGACTAAAATTGAGTTTATTGGATTTTTTTTAGAACAAAAAGTAGAAAATATCATTTTTTTTCAAAATTTTCGGTCTTTTTCCGTGTATAGCGCAAAAAATAAAAACGGCAGAGGTGATCAAATACCATCAAAAGAAAGCTCTATTTGTGGGAAGAAAAGGACGCAAATTCCGTTTGGGTACACCATTGCATGACCGCGCAATTAGCAGTTAAAGCGACGCAGTGCCGAATTGTAAAAAGTGCTCTGGTCAGGAAGGGGGTAAATCCTTCCGGGGCTGAAGTGGTTAAGTGATTTGGTAACCGGATGTGGGCCACAATGAAATTAGTTGTTCAGAATTACCTTTTTTTTTTTAATGGCACAATGCAGATTTTAAACAGCAGTCAGGATCATCATTTTCCATGGCACCAATACCTGTTCTATGTTTACCAACTGTTTAATCACAAGCACAAAAATTTTATTTTTTATTAATCAGATCACCATTAATCCCACTCTCATGTTCAGGTATGACCAGCAAAAAAAGCTCAAAACCAGTGCTGCAGCCTTCACTATATCGGGGTCTTTGAAGCCATCCCTTGAATTGCCAAAGCAAGGACTGTGGGCAATCTAAACAAAAGACAGACCAGGAAGTGCGTGCCCCAATAGTGCAAGAAACTTCTTTATTAAGCAACCGTAAGAATCCCACCTTCAGAACCCCTGTATGGATGCCACAAGATCCACTCAGGTAGAGGGTCCTTTACCCTTTTCTGTGTGTTAGGAAAGAATAAGAAGAGAGGTGAGCCGGCCACAATAGCTGCTTGTGTATGACAGCTGGTGGGATTATGGAGAACCTGCAACCATTCAGTAGAGTGGTGTGCACCCGAAGGAGCCTGTGTGGTTTGCCATAGGTTCAAGGTCGCGGGCCACATCAGACAGCTCTGTGGGCTAGGGGTTGAGCATGCCTGGTGTAAAGAAGAACCAAGCTATTGACATATTTTATGGTAGATTTAGATGTGTATCTAAATCTTCCTTTTCTCTGAAGTCTGATCTGCATTTTGAGGGAGCTTTCGGCACTTCCCCATTTGCTTGAATATGGAGCGTTCAGTGGGATGGCTGCCTGCTGATGGCTACATACATGTCAGATAAACTTTGCTGTGAACACGAAGTGTGTAAACACTCCCATCCGCTGCCTATTGTATGGTTGGTCGGCTCGACTGCACATCTAAATGAAGCCTTGAAGTCACATTGGTAATTGGTAAAAGATTTATACATAATGATTTCAACAGTCTGGTGAAGGGAGTATGATGATCTTTAGGATCCGTTTCCCACTAGAGCCTTTTTTCTTTTTTTTTTTTTTTTATATTGGTTACAGCTAGGGTGGCAAAGCTGAAGTTGATGCCACAGTTAGGTACTACAGCTCCTAAACTTGAGTTTTTAGGAGCTTTTGGCATTTTTTTTTTTTTGCCAAAGCTCATAAGCTCAACTCCATAAAAGCCTGTGTGTCCATGTATATATAGACTTTTAGGATCATTTAGGAGCTGCTGTGCTTAGGGGAGGTCCAAGGTGAAAGAATCGCGTTTAGGATAGGAACTTTTTAAATGGCAGCCGGCAGTCATAATAGGCTATGAAGCCTTATAGCACCCCAATAATGGGAGTGTGCTTCAGGCTCACAGAGCTGAATTTGAATGGAATGGAAAAAAGGGGGAACTCACAGGTACCTTCCAAATTGGTATGCTAATAAACTAAGAAAGGTATTACAGGTTCCCTTTTAGTAAGACCATATACTGTAGGTATATATTAGGGAAACCTGGAGGCTGACATTTGCTTATTTCTTTTTTTTCTTCTAAAATGTCCTTCGCAATCTAATGGTTTAATTTTTTCAAGTCACTGGCCTGGAACAAGTACACCATTCAGGTGTGCTGACTTCATTTGCTGCATGCTTATTCCATCTCAGTCTCTTCCTGCACAGATCTCCATTAAATATAGGTGTCTGTTTATCACGCAGTGGAAAATATCCACTGCTGAGTTCTTTGGCATTCTCAGCGGAGATCTTTCTCCTCTGAGTGCCTGTTTATGAAGCAGTGTAGATCGCTTCTCCTGTTACTGTAATCTCGTGAGACATAGCAAGTTTACAGTGCCAGAAATTCACTGAAACACTCGGTGTCCATGTGTGTATGTATACAGTATCTCACAAAAGTGAGTACACCCCTCACATTTTTGTAAATATTTAATTATATCTTTTCATGTGACAACACTGAAGAAATGACACTTTGCTACAATGTAAAGTAGTGAGTGTACAGCTTGTATAACAGTGTAAATTTGCTGTCACCTCAAAATAACTCGACACACAGCCATTGATGTCTAAGCCACTGGCAACAAACGTGAGTACACCCCCTAAGTGAAAATGTCCAAATTGAGCTCAATTAGCCATTTTCCCTTCCCGGTGTCACATGAGTTGTTGGTGTTACAAGGTCTCAGGTGTGAATGGGGAACAGGTGTGTTAAATTTGGTGTTATCGCTCTCACTCTCTCATACTGGTCACTGGAGGTTCAACATGGCCCCTTTATTGCAAAAAACTCTCTGAGGATCTGGAAAAAAGAATTGCTGCTCTACATAAAGATGGCCTAGACTATAAGAAGATTGCCAAGACCCTGAAACGGAGCTGCAGAACGGTGGCCAAGACCATACAGCGGTTTAACAGGACAGGTTCCACTCAGAACAGGCTTCTCAATGGTTGACTAAAGAAGTTGAGTGCACATGCTCAGCATCATATCCAGAGGTTGTCTTTGGGAAATAGACGTATGAGTGCTGCCAGTATTGCTGCAGAGGTTGAAGGGGTGGGGGGTCAGCCTGTCAGTGCTCAGACCATACGCCACACACTGCATCAAATTGGTCTGCATGGCTGTCATCCCAGAAGGAAGCCTCTTCTAAAGATGATGCACAAGAAAGCCTGCAAACAGTTTGTTGAAGACAAGCAGACTAAGGACATGGATTACTGGAACCATGTCCTATGGTCTGATGAGACCAAGATAAACATATCTGGTTCAGATGGTGTCAAGCGTGTGTGGCGGCAACCGGGTGAGGAGTACAAAGACAAGTGTGTCTTGCTTACAGTCAAGCATGGTGGTGGGAGTGTCATGGTCTGGGGCTGCATGAGTGCTGCCGGCACTGGGGAGCTACAGTTCATTGAGGGAACCATGAATGACAACATGTACTGTGACAGACTGAAGCAGAGTATGATCCCCTCCCTTCGGAGACTGGGCCGCGGGGCAGTATTCCAACATAACGACCCTAAACACACCTCCAAGATGTCCACTGCCTTGCTAAAGAAGCTGAGGGTAAAGGTGATGGACTGGCCAAGCATGTCTCCAGACCTAAACCCTATTGAGCATCTGTGGGGCATCCTCAAATGGAAGGTGGAGGAGCGCAAGGTCTCCAACATCCACCAGCTCCGTGATGTCATTATGGAGGAGTGGGAGAGGACTCCAGTGGCAACCTGTGAAGCTCTGGTGAACTCCATGCCCAAGAGGGTTAAGGCAGAGCTGGAAAATAAAAGTGGCCACACAAGATAATGACACTTTGGGCCCAATTTGGACATTTTCACTTAGGGGTGTACTCACTTTTGTTGCCAGCGGTTTAGACATTAATGACTGTGTGTTGAGTTATTTTGAGGGGACAGCAAATTTACACTGTTATACAAGCTGTACACTCACTACTTTACATTGTAGCAAAGTGTCATTTCTTCAGTGTTGTCACATGAAAAGATATAATAAAATATTTACAAAAATGTGAGGTGTGTACTCTCTTTTGTGAGATATATATATATACATACACATGGCAGGGGGGACATGTTTACTGTCTTGGGGGGTCTGATGGAGGAAGAAGGAAGTCAATAATCTTCCTTCTTCCCTCCTCAGTTCTCCAGGGATTCTGTCTTCTCTCCCAGATTCTCTACCTTTGGGCTGGAGAATCTGGGAGGGAGAATTCTGACACAGATGGCCAGTGAAGTGCTGAGTTTGCAGCTTCATAAACTGCCCCTTTCTGTATCAGTCAATGACAGATTCTCTGTGTGTGGAGATCATTAGTGGAGAACATGTTCTCCCCTGATTATCTCTGTTTTTTAAACCGATAATGATCTGAGATGAGCTGCGATCATCAGCTCATCTTGGTTTTATAAACGGACACAATGTATAGCCGTGCTATTCTGTAAAAGAATAACAAATTGCATAGGGCCATTTCACACGGGTACCTTCTGTTTTGATCAGCAGGGCATCTGTCTGCTGATCCCCTGCTGATCAGAGCAGAGCGGTCAGGTGTGACAGGCCCGTGTCTGCTCAGTTTATGCAGAGCGGACACGGATACAGCCTGCTGTGTTTTGTGGGCTGTCTGGTGTAAACTGA
Source organism: Lithobates septentrionalis (assembly GCA_037952835.1). Lineage (NCBI taxonomy): Eukaryota > Metazoa > Chordata > Amphibia > Anura > Ranidae > Lithobates > Lithobates septentrionalis. The sequence goes on along the minus strand of JBBDGP010000568.1, from coordinate 1,108,638 downwards.
CTCCGTTGTCCGTTTTTACACTCGACTACCTCCGATCCGCCTACACAGAGGAAGAGGACAGATCCCCATCTGTACTGACAGATGGACCTCATTGGAATGGTTGTGTGAAAAGGGCCTATGGTGGTCTAGGTTGTACCATCTGAGCACCTGAGTAGAATTGCACAGTTGTCCCTGTGTATGGTCACTCCTCAGCATGACATCGCTTATCAGACCAGGAAAGAAAAATCTGCTTCCCCTGATACGATAGGAACTCTTTATCTGCTCTCCTGATTTCCAGTAATTTCACAGATTTTGTGACTGTATCATGTACTGGACTGTAAAATAGCTACCTCCCCCCTGTTCGGTAAAGCAGTGTAGTGATGTAATCTGCTCCTTATTTTTATATCTGCACGTGTTTTAATTAGACCAGAGATCTTTAATTAAACAAGTCCACATGTGAAAATCCCTCAAACCCTCCCTTTATAGAGCGTGGGACTTATACATTGTTATTTACAGCTATTTTGGTTCCAGTCGCTCAAAAAAGGTTAAATCACAGTGCAACCCCAACATCGTATCGCCATGGAAACCAGAAATGATTGCTGCTTTAACCCATTCCGAAGCCGTCACAGGGCATAGTAGCATAGCGCAGTAGCCCGTACTCGAGAAGCAGCATGCTGGAATAGGTTAAGCTGGTCCAATCCTGTGCTTTTGCTATTGTATTACAGCTCGCTAATCCCTAGTTCTTGAAATGTAAGAACATTCAGCATTCCTCTGTGCCCATCTGTCACCTCTTAGTGATTACAGCCGTGCCCCCTCGGGCTCGAGTCCTGATGCAAAGTATAGAACGTGTACTGTGGTGACAAGCTCCTGCTATGGTGACATGCAGCGCAAGTACAATTTTCTTAACCACGTTGTGACAATGCAATAGACATGTCGAATGTTCGGATCTTATTGTGAAACACACCGGGCATTGAACTTACTCAGATGGAGCTGGAAAGGCCCCAGGGTCTCAGGTAAACACAGGCAAACGCCAGTTTTCAGGCAACAGGTTAAGTGACAATTCCTCCCGCTGTATCAACATTACCTTGGCCTTAGTAATCCCAGCCCTGACCTGGTCTTTTTGGCGTGGTATAATAACCTGTCATTCTGTCCATGCCTTTGCCATTAGTCACCTGCTGCTGTATTCCCCTCACGTTGTCTCCTTGGGGCTGTGTGACAATGGAAAATGATAGTGTTACTACTTGACTTAATGCTTCTTTAAGTCCTTTGATTATATTGCTGCCTTAGGCTGACCCTCGTATGAGAATTAGAAAGGGACAATTGTATTGCGTTACTGCAGGCAGAGCCTTTTTTAAATTCTACAGAGCATCTAATATTCATTCGACATCCGAATACTGCGGATCCTGAATTGCGCTTGGCTTCCAAGGAGGTATTTTTAACCCTAGAATGCCTAGCTGATTGCAAATTACATTATTCAGGATCTATTTTCAGATGCCACTCAGTGCTGACTTTTTTTGTCGCTCCAAAACTCTTGCTGCCAATTATAAATCTACTATCTGTTGGCCAAGAACAACATCCTATCGGGATTAACATTGGTCCATGTACATAATTAGAACATGTTAGAGGTTAAGTCCCCACCACCACTGGAGGCTGCCTTTCCTGACCTCTGAAAGTGATGGAGGAGGTCGTCATGTACTGTTATCTGTTATCAAAACTGTTTACAAGAACCTACCGAAAGGCAGCAACTGGTGTTGAGGGTTCCCCTAAGTTTTTTTTTTAAGGGTGTTTTTATTCTTGGCTAAAAGAAAAAGATCTTTTCCCAATCTCTGATTTCAGAGTGTAGCTGTGTGTCGTCAGTCTCACTTTTTCAACATGCCAAAATATTACAGCTGTGCCAAGAGGTACCAGAGGATATGAAACTTGGTGGGAGATATGATCACAAATGCAGTCTATAGTATGGGCCCAATATGGATTGTTTTTATGTCCTTTGGGAAAGAAAATGGCAATCAACCAAGAACATATCCAAGAAATCAATTGTTCCCCACCCAAGACTGGTCAGTGAGGGGGTTTGGCACAAATCAGAGTGCTAAAGACACCCAGGGGTTTTCTGACTCTACTGTAATTAGTCTGACTGAGCAACACTACTACATTGTCTGTGGACATACAACCCGCACTGATGTGTTCTCCACTGCAGCCAAAAACTTTTGTTTTTGTTTTTTTAGAGGAGGGAAGGATCAATTGTTCTTAGTGCTGTCTGTCACTCATGGAAAAAATGTATCATCACTTCCTGTTCCCAGTGACAGGAGATCACATGAACAGGAAGTGATGGGATATCACTCTGATGGGGGCCATAGGGGTGGTTTACTAAAGGAGTTAGATAATGTTCACTTTGCAAAGTGAATGTTTACTTTATCTTAGTGAATGAGGTGAACCCAAGTGAAAAATCACTTTGCAAAGCATACATAATCGATGGAGGTTCCTACTCTTTATAAACAAAAAAAAGAGCTTTGGCTGGAATTGCGCTTTAGCAATATCTGCTGGTTCATAGGATCAAATTAAAAATCATCTAAACTGTATGTTTGTTTATTTGTCCACTCCATCAATGATGTCGGAGTACTAATTAGATACCACCTGCCAGTTTTCCAGGACCAGGCGTTAGTGACAACATTGAGGAATGGAATGGCTGCCTTTGCTGTGCGTAGGCATTTTGTGTGTTGTGTATGTGACTGAATGTTTATAAACCTGTTTGGGTCATTCCTATTTATTTATACCGTGACGTGTATGGAGCACAGTTACCAAGATGTAGATACTGAACCACTCTCATTGTTCTCTATGGAACTTACAGTTTGTAAAGGAACCTGAAGAAAATCCGTGATAGGCCATTGCTGACTTGTGCAAGCTCTAGGACTGTCATACCCATCCTTTTGTTTTCCTTTATTCTCCACTTAGTAAGTCATTGGTGCACCACTGGCATACATGCAGTCAGGTGTCAGGGCATCTGACCTGCATACTCATTCCAATTCAGTGACTATCTAAGTAGACAATCAAGGAAAGGAATGGCATCCCAGAGGCTTTCAGTTGTCAGGATAAAAACATGCCATTGATGGTGGCAGCACTGTCATCCATTCTTCACTGCTTGGTGAATAACCAGCTTGGAACAAGCAATGGCCTAATAGATGCCATAATATCAGGGTGTTTGGTATGTTCTTGCTTATTCGTGGTCTGTTATATGGTATTAATTGAAGCCAAAGAGGGCTAGGCAGTTGGCAGTTTAGGTCAGCAGTGGTAGGCCCCATATTTCACGAATGACAGCTTTATTTTAAAAAGAAGTCAATGTCCATATTTCTGCAATAGGTGCCCTCCTAATAGACTCTGTCGCTTGCCCCCAACCTCTTCTGGACTAGCCTGCTGCCAACCTTCTTGTATTTGCCATACCAGTACTCCCCCACTGATCATTGCCCAGCAGTTCTAGGAATAGAGCAACATGGTATCTCCTTCACTGTGACCATGCTGGGGCCACCAATTGCATTGCCCATACAGTGACATCACTGAGGGAGTGGCGTTATTGCTCCCTTGAATCACTGTCACCGTTGACCTTAGTGACGGATCCAGCAGAAGAAGGGTTGGTGAGGAAGCCCAGTTAAGGTCATTATGAGGGGTTGGGAGTGATCCTTTGCAGATACACTGTCACTTTTCCCAGCTGGCTCCCTCTACAGCAATTTTACAATCACTAGGGCAAGTTTGAGCAGAATCCATTGGGCTTACCAGTATGCTTTTGGATCGTGGGATGTAACCTGAACTCCCTGAGGAAACTTGCATGAGCACAGCGTAGATACGGTAATGCACTGGCTGAGAACTGAACTTGGGGCATCACAGCTTCAAACCACGGAGACAGCATGTCACAAGATTAGATGTACGATAACTGTAAAGTATACATAGGATCCATCCTATAAGCCTATTATCTGTGACAGAACGGGCACCTGCTGCGTGCTTTCCCATGGCCATCTGCCTTGTTCTGCGTGCAGGTGTTCTGATCCAATCCCAGGCAGCTGCCCCGCAGGTCCATTGCATTACACAGAAGGAACTGTGGCATCCTTGTTATTGTCCTTTTGTGTCCTCAGGCCCTAGGCAGGGGGAGGAGATTGCGGCCATTGTTATGGCAGAGTTTGGAGAAATTCCATCCCTGCCTCTCCATAATGTGTCTTTGTTTTCACAAACAGGCCAAGTGGTAACCCCTGTGTGGGCAGGGGAGGAGATGAAACCTCCAACACAGGCTGTTCAGTTGCAGAGATTTCTACTGAAAACTGCTATTGTTGTGGAAAGTGTCATTTCTAATCCCTTGTAGGCAGTGGGCGCACATTTTCCATTTCATTGAATAACAAGTACCTGCAGCTCAGTTGTGAATAGACATCCAGGGAGTGCACAAGTAACTAGTGATTATCACTAAAATTGGAAATTAAACAATATTTTTTGGTAAAACACAAATGTCAGCCATAATACAACTGTAAGCTCTTTGCTCTATGTTTTTTGTTTCTGGATGCAGTGTTTGTAGGTAAGAACATTCCATGAATTATGGCCTTTTATCAGTTACCAATGCCTGATTGAAATATCCTATACCTGTAGGTTCCTGGTAGCATACAAGTCATTTACATGCCGTATCATCATTTTAGGCAGTAGGAAACCCTTATCCAGTATAAGAACATTTGCCTTGAAGTCCAAATTCAGAATAGTAAAATTTAAATATAAAATTGGCTTAATATCTATATAAGTAAAAATGTGCAACGTTCTCTGCAATATTCGTCTCCAGTATAGTTTCTCACTGACAATCTGCTCCATCCTACGCCAATGGTTTTCTTCCTGGTTGAGGATACAATGCGTCATGCAACCTCTTTCTGTGAGCCCAGGCTGTCATGGACACGCCCCCAGGGGGGGACGCCTCATCACACAACCTGGGGTTGTCACAACTTGAGCACTGTTCTCTGCAGCAGACAGGACCTCCCACTGTGGACACTAGTCATGTGACCAGCTGGAAAATGCATGGAAATTAGGTATGTTTACTCTATAAATTTAGCCTAGTAAAAGATACAGCTGTTTCAAGCATCATTTGTGGCAGTTAAAGTGGTTCTAACGCCAATACCAAAAGCTGAATATATTGCAGCTTACCAGTCCTTAGATGCTGTGACTCCAGCTAACCTGTTTAAAGCAGTTACAGAATTTTTTTTATTATTTTTTTTTTTTTTTGGTATTAAGGTTTTTTAGGCTTCATGTACACTGCTGCTGGTAAACGGATGTTTAGGAGCAGTTGGGCATTTTTTTCAGCTGTCCCTGAACTCTCCTCTAGGTTATCTTATCAGTACATGTACACAGGGTCATTTATAGTCGTTTCTAGGCAGTTGAGTTTAGAAGCATTTTTTTGAAAGCAAAAAAAATGTGTTCAGGATTGATGTTCAGAGGCATTTCAAACGCCTGTAACAGCTTGTAAACGCGTGTAAAAGCGATATCTTGCGTTTAGCCGCGTTTCGTTTACAGGCGGTTTTTTAATTTTTGACTATTTAAAAAAAAAAACACTTTTAAACGCGGCAAAACAGACGTTTTTAAGCGTCAGTTATTATCTGTCAAATTAAATCAGTCAGGAGAGGTTGTAAAACATCCCGTGTACATTAAGCCTAATTGCTGCATCTGCAGGACATCTTGGTCTATGGTAAAATAATAGACTTGCTGGCTGGATCACCAGGTGAAAATAAAGGAAATCCTATAAGATAATGCAACCATCACATCTAAGAATTGGTAAGCTACAGTATAATAGTGTATAATACCAGGTAAAGACACGTAGAAGTGTTTAAAACATTTATTTGCAATTGGCATAAGTTTCATTTTCAGTGGAGAAAAAGGAATGAAGTTTTCATTGCATGTTCCTTGTTATCCATTAGCTGCTTTGGGAAGAAGATAGCAGCAGGTCCCAGTAGCACATGACCTGGCGGTTATGGAGGATATCTGCTGGAATATGCCCACTTTTGCTGTGAGAAGACTCCAGTGTAAGTGAGAATAGTGACTTGTTCTAACATATCCTGTCCTTTCGAGTTTGGACTTTGACCTTTTCTGATCCCTGAAGAATTTTAGGAATGTGCTCATGGGAAACTTGTTGCTACCAGCAGGCCCAGGAATCTGGTTAGTCCACCTCGAGGTTATATCCCAGGAGCTGCCTCTGTGTCTATTATCACTCCCATAAGCAACCAGTCCGGTTATCTGTTAGTAGATGTGTACCCTTGTAAAGCTCTTCCATTGACAGTGTTCCTTATCTTTTACCCACCCTGTAAGTACATGGACCTTGACTTAAGTCATTTGTCTACAAATTGGCACTGAAAATGAAAGTATGCAAGCTCAGTAGTGGAATACATTATCACACTATTCTGGTCCACAATTATTTCACATCGACCTTCAAGCTTCATGAGGCAAAATCAATTGAAGTCACCCATCTGTACGGGGGCTTTTATTAATAAAATGCTGAATTCAGCTGCTTGGAGAACTCCAAATCTAAAAGAAAAACAGATGCCAGAAACTGCCTAACTTGTTTTTACATTTTGCTGTTTGTGTAATCTCTCTTTATATCTCATTGCCACCAGAGTTGCTACATGAGTGGTGAGGCTGCCAGAAGATGTATTTGTCTGTACCTGTATTAGAATTAATATTGGTATTGTTTAGTTGCCAAGGCACAATACCACTCCAGATATTTTCTCCTGGTTGATACGGCAGCATAGCAATAATCTCTACAAACAATTGTTTTGTCCAAAGCAATCCACCAAGCTTCATAAAGTTCTAAGTGCAGTCTTCTGACCTTACTTGGAGACATTTCTTCAGTTACTTTCTGGTTTCTAGGCCTAGGCAAACGATGTCATAGAGGAGGAGGGGCTTTCTCTGCTAAGCACATCCCCCTGCCTACATGCCTGAGCTAAGGGCAAATAGATTTCAGGATGTAAATGCTTCATGCATCATCTGCCCTTACTCAAGATGGCCATGGCCAGAGATTCTAGGAGGTGTTTTGCAAAGTGATTTCTCAGCAAAATAAAGCATGGGGACATTGGATGGGTGGGGGAGTTTGCTTTGAATATTTAAAACTAAATTGAATAGCATGTTTGTTTTGTGGTGCTCAGATGCAGTGTAGTTCCACTTTACTAAAAACCTTGCTTGATGTTTTTAGATCAGACTTTCTCAGGTGTGTATGTTGCCTGGCCAAATTATTTGGATTAAAATAGAAAATCCTTAATATTTTTTTTTTGGACTATTTTTTAGGATCATGTCAGTGGTGATATCATGTAGTCCCCTGCCTCCCGTAGAAGCTAATGGGTTTATGGAGTCCCCCTCAGGCTTTCCTGCCTTGTTCTGCCATGTCCTTATGATGTGCCATAAGCATCTATCCATCAGGCATGGCACATTGGCATTGCTTTGAAGTAGAAGGGGTGCAGGATACTGGGCAGCCCTGGTTCCATATGTAGCAATACAGCCTAAGTCGTTAAAATTAATACAGCTGATGGGCTGAGAAAGTCTAGGAAACTGTCTGTAAGCAAATAATATTGTATTCATCACTTAAGAGTAATATGATGAGAATGTAGATGCCGGTCTAGTGAGTAGTAGCTCAGTGACATTGACAGTGGAATCTGGCTTTGCTGACAGAAATAGAAACCTATTACTACTTGTCCTTTTTCTGTTAATTAGATACCGTATGTGTGTTTTGTGCCATTATTAGTTTTTTTATAGGTATGTCATTACATTTTAAAGTGATTGTAAAGTCTGTTTTTTTTTTTAAATATATATAAAAAAACAACATGTTGTTATACTTACCTGCCCTGTGTAGTGGATTTGCACAGAACAGCCCCACCTCCCCTCCCTCCTGTTGAGAGCCCCCACAGCAAGCAGCTTGCTATGGGGGCGCCTGAGCCGAGTCACAGCTCCCTGCATCCATTTAGACACGGAGCTGTGGCCCGCCCCCTCTCTCTCCTGATTGGCTGACTGACTTTGGCAGCAGCGGGAGCCAATGGCGCTGCTGCTGTGTCTTAGCCAATCAGGAAGGAGAGTCTCGGACGGCTGAGACACTCGTGGACATGCTGGACAGAGATGGGCTCAGGTAAGTATTAGGGGGTGCTGGGGTGGCTGCTGCACACAGAAGGCTTTTTATCTGAATGCATAGAATGCATTTAGATACAAAAAACCTTTTGCCTTTACAACTCCTTTAAGGATGTAGTAAATGTGGCAGGGGCTTTGCAGCATAAATGACAGCGGAGTACAGTGTTTGGATAAACCCCTCAAGTGCCAGCACACATGGACAGTTCAAAGTGAGTGGCAGTCATGACATAGGTCATAGTTGTGTAATGTCTGATATACTCACACAGTTTTTGTTTTTTCATTCATCCAGCGGGTTGCGTGAAAAAAAAAAAAAAAACGACAGATCTCTACAGCAACACAAATGATGGTGATGCCGGGATCTCTCCTGCTGTGCTATTGTATTTTTTATGATCCCCTTACAGATTTTCTGTAAAGGTGAACTTATGGCTTGGAAAAAATGCTGTTCCTTGAGGAGTTTAGCAGGTTTGTTTTAATGCCTCTAGAAGCAGCTAATGTTCTCCTATGTGTCCATGCATATTGGGCAGTCTAGAGGCGTTTTTTGTTTTCTCTTGTTTTTTGCTGTGCAGATGCTGTCAGTTACTCTTCTCCCCCTGCCCATTGAGTTCCAGACAGTATTATGCAAAACCTTACTTCACTGTCTATTGAGCTGTGGTCCACATTGCAAAATCCACACTTCTCTTGTTGCCCATTATTGATATATGCTCAGCCCTCCCCTCTGCTTTTTCCTATTTATCAAGACTTGATCAATGCTGCAGATCCTCCCTCCATCTCTGTTGCCTGCCATTGAACCTCAGTATTGCACATCTTAATACCCCAGTTCCCCCTGTTGTGCAACCAGTATTGCACAGCCTCACTCCTCTCTGTTACCCCATATTGGTCAGTATTGCACCTCTCTACTCCTTCCCCGTTGCCTCTTGTTGGTCAGTGCTCAGCATTGCACAGTTGTACTGAATAGGAACACACACTGCAGTAATTGAAGCTGATAATTGTGCTTGCGAGTCCCCAGGCTAGAGAAGGAGTCTGTGTGCCTAATGTAAACGTGTGTTTACAGTTCAGCGTGTTCCCAGCTGCCGCTTACATCAGTTTGTTATCTTCTCTCATGATCTGGGCCAGATGCGTTCTCCCCAGTGTCTGATAAGGCAGTCCGATCGACAAGAGGAACCAGATCTTTACTAGTTATGTTTTGGCTGTTAGTAATTTGCCAGATATGGAAAGAGCCATGGACCGTTCCTGTATTTCCATTGTTTCCATCACTATTAATGAGCTGGTGTTGTGTATGGTACACTATATTCGATGTCATAGTGTGGTAGAATCCACCTTTCCACCTTTTCACTCTGGCTGTGAGGAAACCTCAGCTATTAAAGGGAATCTGTTGAATTAAGAGACGTACTGGGGGTTATTTACGAAAGGCAAATCACTTTGCACCACAAGTGCACTTGGAAGTAAAGTCACTGTAGATCTGAGGGGGACATGCAAGGAAAATAAAAAACAGCATTTTAGCTTGCACATGATTGGATGATAAAATCAGCAGAGCTTCCACTCATTTCAGATCTTCCCCTCAGATTTACAGCGATTGCACTTCCAAGTGCACTTGTAGTGCAAAGTGGATTTACCTTTTGTAAATAACCCCCTATAGTTTGATGATGGGGTAAAGTCAAGGGTTACAGTTGAGTGTTTAGAGGGTTAAGAAAAGGTTTTAAGGTAAGGTGAGGTAACATCACTTCTGCCCACAAGACTGAAGAACATACACGGACATGGTTCTGTTGTGTTCACTTTATTGCATATGGCCCTGGAGGTGGCAATCACATTTCTTTCTCCTTACTCTTCTCCTCTATTTCTTCTGTCTTTTATCTCCCCCTTTGTATCCCCCTCCCTCGCCCTTTTCCACCCATCTCTTAAGCTGGCCATACACAATTCCACCAAACATGTGACTATACACATTTGTATAAAGTATAGATCATAGCATGCAATAGACAGAGGGGTATCCATTATGAACAGTACCTGGTGCAACATGACTTGACTTTATGGGGTTGACTAAAGACAAATAGGCTGTTCACTTTGCAAGGAAATTTTCCTCAGCGCTTAGACCCCTTTTACACTGGAGGCATTTTCAGGCGCTAAAGGGCTAAAAATAGTGCCTGTAAAGCACCTGAAACCCCCCCCCCCCCCCCCTCAGCCCCAGTTTGCGAGCCCAAGTGCTTTCACACTGGGGCGGTGCGCTTGCGGGACGTTAGAAAAAGTTCTGCAAGCAGCATCTTTGGAGCGGTTTAGGAGAACCTCCACAGTCCCTGCCCATTGAAATCAATGGGCACCGCTGCCGAATCGCCTGCAAAGCGATTCGACAGCAACGCCTTTCAGGCGCATTTAACCCTTTCTTCAGCCACTAGCGGGGGTTAAAACTAGCACCACTTTACCACTAACGTGGCCACGCAGTGTGTGTAAAAGGGGTCTTAGTGAATGTGGGGAAATTCACTTTGCAAAAATGCCCAATCACATGCAAGGAGAAAAAAAATCTGCATTTTTGCTTGTACAAGTTTGGATGCTAGAAATCAGCAGAGCCCCCCTTTTATTTACTATGCTTTGGGGAAAATTCCCTTGCAAAATGCAACTTTCTTTGCAAAGTGAACAGTCTATTTGTCTTTGGTAAATCAAGCTCTGCATTTACTGTAAATCTGACCGATTATAATGACAGAAATGTTTAAGAATTTGAAAAGAATTGTTAAGTATTAAATATATTTAAAAGCATTTTGCACAAATATCTAAATTTGGCTTGATTTCAGTGTTTTGTAATCTTTTATGTAAAGCTATTCCCAAGTTGAGAGATGTTCTGCATTCACATGTGCTGAGAGGAGAGAGCAGAGGGATGACCTCATCGGTCTGTTGGTGCTCCTTCACTGTCCAATCATAGGCTGGGGAGAGGGGGTAATCATCCTGTGTTCTGGGTTAATGGAGATGGAATAATCCTGAGAGGTAAGTTAGGAGATCACTGCCTGCTCCATTCGATGCCTAGGCTCCTGTACAGCAGACCACAGCATCATTGCAGGATGTGCCATATAAATGGCAATGCACGCAGAGTGGTTGTCAGTCATTGCAGCCTCTCTCTGATGAGGCCAACAAGTTTCATAAAAGAAAACTTTGAAATAACCTAAAGGCAGGCAAACTTCAATAAAGGACTCAATTAAAATGATGCTAGTTGGGCTTTAAGACTATGCAGCCATTGACTTGCTGATACTTAAAGTATGGGTGGGGAGGTCTGCACCTGTCCTGCTCTACCCAGAAGATCCAGGACTCCGTGGTCGCCTCTCTGAAGTCTATACTCTTCTATACTCCATGCACTCACAGCACTGGCTTTAAGAACTAATCATAATGACCTCTCTGTTTTCAGTGCTGCCAATTACATAGCAGGCCTATATTTTACCTGAAATTGCAAATCACTTGAGGATTTCAGTGAGGGTTACAGTTTCATGATGGGGGTAAAGGCAATTACTGAGGAACCGAAAGCATTGTGACATACAGAGGGCTTCATCATTTCATCCCCCCCCCCCCCTTCCTTTCTGTCTGATCTTAGCTTCTGGGCTCATTCAGATGGGACACATTAGTTTTATCTCAGCTCTGTGCATTCAGCTGTGAACCATAGGAAGTCCTGCCTGCATGTGACAGTTCGGGTTCCTGTCAGCTGCAATCACACTTCACTGAGTTGCTGCACTGCCACTGTGTCCATCAGAATAATTGCTGCAAATGTTTTACCCGGACTCTATGCGATTTTCTGCTAAGATCGCAGTCCAGAAACACTGCTAATTCATCAGATCCACATATGCAACACTTATACCAACTGTGTTTTAACTGACAGCTAGTAGAAAAAGGGATGCTATATCTGCTTTATTTTTTGTTTTGGATAGACACGGGTGTGCTGATTTGTATTCTTGCCGGTAACACAATTCACCTATAGCAGGTGCACTACTAAGCTACACATACAGCATGTCTCTACATATATAACTATTTTTTTCACATCTTATTACACCTGTGAAATAGATCTGATACTGCATCTGTCCCCAGCCAGCTCTGCACTGAGAACTGAGCGAGCAATGACTGCTGATCGCTCCCTTCTCCCCTCCCCCCTGAGCAGAGGTCTGTGACTGTCACCGGCCCTCAGTTCTGCCCCTCCAGCGCTTACTGGAATGCTGGGCTGGGGAGAGGAGTAAGAACGTGGCTCTGAGAGGCTGAGCCAGCTGCCAGTCCAGGCATCTGGGTGGATCCCGACTATAAAGTCGGGATCTTTTCCCAGTTTGGACCAGCTTAGTGCCTGCTATCGGCTGAAAACAGGTCACAGGAGTGCAGAACAAACTGCACTCCTGTGATCCATACAAGTCGAGCCAAAAAAACTTGGGCCATATTCTTTAACGTAAGCTCTCACCAGCAGTTTTCATAACCTCTTGCCTTGAATTGTAACAGTACTGTCTCTGTATTTTGTAAAGTGCTGCACAAACTGTTGTCATCCTGTATAATGATAATAATCTAAACCCAGGAACAAACCGAATGCAGCCACCACACAGGCAAGGGATAGTAAGCTGCAATACATTACTCTTGTTCTTGGGTTTACATATTCTTCAATATAATAAGTCTCAAAAAAATAAAAATAAATATTTGGTTTGATTTACTGGAACATATATCACAGTGCATGATTGTTCATTTTCGACAGAATTTGTACAGAATAGTTTCTAAAAGGAAAACCACATAAGGTGTTGAGTAGGGCCCCTGGTAGCTAGAGGAAGCTGTACCTCCCCAGGATATTGTCACAGATCTGTGGCTTAAGTCGTTTCCTTTCCAAATGAGCTGCACGCTACACCGAGCCTCAGCTACTGCAGGACTGCGGCATGCATTGTCAGCAGGGCTATATCATATTTTGAACATAAACTTTTTGATAATAAGATAAATCGATGAATAGCGATTAAAAAAAAAAATCAGGCTTATTTAGTAAAGCACAGGATCTCTGAGTTTCAAAAAAACATTGCAAGGATACTTAAAATGTCATAATAATAGTGACAGAGAATTAACAGCAATATTTGTGACATTAAAGTGCCTCCAATTGCATCATAATATTGACTGTAATATCATGTTCCTTTCTGCACAGATTCTCTTTAGGCTAACCAAAATATGTAGTGCAGTGCTACCCTGACTAAACTCAATTCACATAAAAAGCTTTCAATAATCAGGTGATATAAAAATAATGGTGAAAATGCATTGTATGTGTAGCGGTCACAGCTGCTCTTTCTGTGTTTAAATGACAGGGTACAGTTTCAGGTAAATTTAGTCAGGTCTGTATTCCTATTTCAGGCCTGGTTGTTTATTCTGGGGACTGGGAGTGTCAGTGTAGTGGAGGGTGTGGCCACCTGTGCTTGGACCCAGAGATGCCTCCTCTTGCTTTCAGTGGAAATGGTTCTGGAAGAGAGGTTGGACTTGGGATCTGAGTGGCAGGCAGCTCATGTGTGGTGTTCTGGCCAATCATTAATTTGTTTGGCAGGAGGCGGGACTCCCATATAAGCTGGGGACACATGAGAGGAAGAGAGACAAAGCCCCCCTTCGGGGAGGGAGAGAAGGTGAGTCCCCCCCTTCGGGGAGGGGGGACCAGGCCACACAGAGGAGAGGAGTAAGAGACACCGCACAGCATGTAGTCGCTGGTGTCGCTGGACGCCCCCTGCAGGGAGGGGAGCGTGCCAGACCAGAGAGGAGGGGTGGAGGAGCCATCAGGAAGAAGTAGGAACTAAGAGGAAGAAGAAGAAGTGACCGACTGTTTGTGAGTGGCACATGGACTGTTGATCAAGTGAGTGGAAGCCCAGGGGAGCGATACTTTCAGAGGCTGAGGATGTTGGTACGCAAGTCAGTGATGCAGGCACTAATGGTCTGTGACTTCAAGGTTCAACATGCCCAGGGATTCCAATCAGTCAGGTGGGAGGAATTATTTAGAGTAATGTCCTTTTTTGCTCAGCTTGGAAGTACTGTACAAATGGGAAGTAGTAGTCAAAAGGTGGAGGTAGAGCTCCGAGCATAAATAGAGATACAGTTTGTTCTTAAAAGGTCTACGGGTGAAGAAGTTATTCAGAGTGACTCTTTGCTACAACAGCCTATGTATTCTCTAAAGTAAATCTACCAAAGCCTGTATGCAAAGAGTTATTCAGAGTGGCTCTTTGCTATTCACTTTAATTATTCTCAAAGACTATACTACTCCAGTTTTCCCATGAGAAGTTATTCATAGTGACTTTTCATTATCCACATTGCTCTAAGTATTTGCATGGAAAGTCAAAGGAAAGATTATGAATCTGTGAAAAGAGCATCTCAGAAAACCTTTTCCCTGTCCCAGTTCAAGTTTTATGCAAATAAAAGCAAGAGAAAAGTATGACATGGACTGTTTCTATTTCTATGGGCTGCGATGTGCTAGGTGGTGAATGTGATTTACGGATAGAACAAACAAACAGCAGCTCCTTCGGGGGTAGTGCACTACATATACAAGCATGTTATGAGAGGCTTCCCTTAAAACGAAACCCTCCAGCGGTGCGCTGTCACCCCTGACAGGGCTTCCATCTTCACCCGGTCTTTCCTCCGAGTTTGTGGGCTCCTGCCATTTAAATGGCTGTGTCGCAATGACGTCGCTCCAACGCATGCAAATGGGAGTCACGACAAGAGCACAGGGCTCTGAAGAGACAAGCATGTGTATGCCATTTCTGTGCGCTGTAGAAATAGAGAATATCTCCTAAACAGTGCACATTTAGGAGATATTCCTTGTACCTACAAGTAGGCTTTTCTTATAGGTTTACCTGTAGTTACAAGTAACCATGCAGTGTTTTACTACCACTTTAAATTGCACACTGTGAAGTGCAGCCTAATCACCAGTGTCAATCCAAACTGCTCACCTTCATAATATGACCTCTACAATGATATGAGGTCTAACACGCTTGTATCCCAACAGGGAAAAAATACTCCTCAGTCATCCAGATCAGGAGTTGTTTTTAGGTATCCCAGGATTC
The DNA here is from genome assembly GCA_037952835.1 of Lithobates septentrionalis. Lineage (NCBI taxonomy): Eukaryota > Metazoa > Chordata > Amphibia > Anura > Ranidae > Lithobates > Lithobates septentrionalis. Next base: position 1,093,516 of record JBBDGP010000568.1, on the reverse strand, counting down.
CTCTGCATAATACTCATCACCACATATACATCCATATAAAAGAGAAAAAAAACTCTCATAGTGCTTTCTGTATGCTTTATTCAACAATAAGGGTTAACAGCACTCGCAAGCAAAGTAGTAAAAGCACATGTTTACCCAATCCAATATATGTGAACATACAGATGACACCAATGGTACAAATAACCAATACTCTAAGGGATCCAGAGCATCCATTAGCATGTTAGTGAGCGGAGTCAAATCTCTGAAAGCTATTTTCTCAGCAGGAGCCCAGCTTCCCTTCTCAGCACTCAGAGTTACATTCAAAATGCTGGGTTATATGTACTTCTGGTACTTACAACTGTGTCATGCGGCCCGAGCCCAGTTCCCAGTCTCCCCGAATCTTGCTATGGATCCCATTGAAGAACTTCTAGCTGAGGAATCATTATCTAAACCGCTGTCTGCTCTTTACCTGGCCTTGCTGAGCGTAGACTACCTTAAGCTGGAAAGTCTATGAGATCTATGGAAAGCTGACTTTCCCGACCTGGATAGGGAGGACTGTTTGGAAGATGGTACCAAATTGTTAATTTCCTCACAAGACATGTTTATTCAGGTAAAGCTCTTACACAAGGTTTACTATACCCCCCAGAGACTGCGCAGAATCTACCCTCAGAGGTCACAGGAATGCCCTAGATGTGGTGAAAGTGTTGGCACGTATTTACAGTACATATGTTTTGGAGTTGTCCGAGGATAGCTCGGTTTTGGAGAGAAGTGGTTGAACTTATTAACCATCTGACACTCCCAATATCTCCGGAACTTGCATTGTTGGGAATTCAGGATGATCAGCAAACTGTTGATAGCTGATTTGTTATACTTTGCCAAGAGGGAAATCATTCTCAAGTGGAATGCCCGTTCCTCTCCCTCCGTACGTTCTTGGGGAAAAAATCTGTTAATGCTGTTCTTCCTATGTACAAATTGACTTACATTAATAGGCATTGCCCTAGAAAGTTTGACAAGGTGTGGCAGCCATGGACGGCTTAGGCCAGGGGTCTCAAACAGGCGGCCCTCCAGCTGTTTTAAAACTACAATTCCCATGAGGCCTTGCAAGGTTGACAGTTACAAGCATAACTCCCACAGGCAGAGGCATGATGGGACTTGTAGTTTTGCAACAGCTGGAGGGCCGCCAGTTTGAGACCCCTGGCTTAGGCGGAGGGGCTTCTCTCATCGAATCCTTGATCCCACTGCTGGTTGGCTGCAACACCGCTCTTGTCCGCTCTATTTGGTGCAATGACCTGGGTACAGGGTACACCTGGTTTCCCTTATGAGTTGGTGCCTTTAGTTCTCTATATGACTTTTTCCATAAGCTGGACTTTGAGTCCTTAATAATGTCCGTGTGTGATGTATTTTTTGATTATGTACATGCTACTGGATTTGTACAATGCCATCGTTTCAATAAAAAAGGAACATTCTGTTTGTTAAAGTGATTGTAAATGCTATTTTTTTTTTAATTATTATTAAAATAACAAAATTTTTTACTTGCCTGCTCTGTGCAATAGTTTTGTACAGAGCGACCCTAATCCTTCTTCTCTTCTTGAGTCCTCCGCTGGCGCTTCTAGTTCCTCCCCCCTGCCAAGTGCACCCATAGCAAGCTGCTTGCTATTGGGGCATGCATGCAGCCTTGCTCCAATGCCCCGCTCTAAATTGACACACAGTGTGGCTTGGCCCCACCCCCTCTCCCTCCTCACTACCAGTGATTGACAGCAGCATGAGCCAGTGAGGAAGGAGAGAGCCACTGCTCTCATGCACATCACTAGATTGAGATTGGGCTCAGGTAAGTATAAGTGAGGGCCTTGGGTGGGGGGGGGAGCTGCACGCAGAAGTTTTTTTTTTGTTTTTTTTTTTTTTTACCCTAATGCCAGGAATGCATTAGAGTAAAAAACCTTCTGCCTTTAGAAAAGCTTTAAAATTCCCCTCTATTCTGCCCCTTTATGTGTAGAACTTCTGAAATTATTGTCTATATAAAAAATGTTTATTCCCTGCTGTATTAACATTTGTTATTTGAGAAGTATAAGCAATTTTCAGGGTTGATGAGACTAAACCTGCCCCCTTGTTTCCTCACAATCAGGGAGGAAGTACAGGAAAACTGTGTTCGCTGGGCGAAGAAACTGAACTTTGTCTGTAAAATGAGTGCCAACCCTGCCACTGGTGTGCTGGACCCCTGCATCTGTAGAGTCTCCGTCCGGAAGGTGAGCAGATGACAACTGTGACACACTGCTGGGGGGGGCATGCCAGAAGAGGCCATTATGTCTGCTAAGCCGTATAATCTCAGCGTATGGTCCAAGGATTTAGTATGATGCTGAGACCAAGTAATTGTTCACTGAGGGGTTATACAACTAAAATGGCAAGATGACATCATGGACAGGGAGGGAGCTGTGCCAGCAAGTCTGTGGGATCTCACTTCAATTGTATTATATCCCTGGTTCAGAGTGTGGCCGTGTTACTTGTTCCTTGGGAACACGGACTGCAAAGTGCTGGTTCAGCCCTTCACTGGCACTTGGTGGATTAATAGAAAGTGCAGTTTAATGTGCGCCTGTCTCCTGTACTGAGGCCAGGCAGACATTTTGAGGGTACACCTCTCGCTTTCTTTGGTGGCTATTGGACAAGAAGTGAAGGAAAATCTCCCAATTGGGATGCAGATAACAAAAAACCTAGCAGAGGTTATAACCCTCCCTTACTCTATCCAAAAAAAAAGTTTTGCCCTCAGTCCTACTTTAAAGCGGAGTTCCACCCAAAAGTGGAACTTCCTCTCATCTGATTCCTCCCCCCTCCGGTGCCACAATTGGCACCTTTCAGGGGGGAGGGGGGTGCAGATACCTGTGTTAGACAGGTATCTGCACCCACTTCCGAGAATAGACTCCCGCGGGAGTCACGCCCCCTCCCGCACCACTCCGCTGTCTCCTGGGAAACACAGGTCCCAGGAGATAGCGGGGACCACTTAGGACGCGCAGCGCGACTCAGGGAACCGGGAAGTGAAGCCGCAAAGCTTCACTTCCTTATTCCCTCACCGAGAATGGCAGCAGCCGAGAGCCGAGCTATTGCTCGGCTTCGGCTGCCGACATCGCTGGACTCCAGGACAGGTAAGTGTCTGTTTAATAAAAGTCAGCAGCTGCAGTATTTGTAGCTGCTGGCTTTTAAAAAAATGTTTTCAGGTGGACTCCCTCTTTATTGTTTCTGTGCAGGCAAACCTTAATTTATTTATTTTTGGTTTGGATAGAGAAGAGTAGGGTTAGAACTACTAGCGGGTTTTTATTGCTGTGTGTGTGTCTCCTCTCCGAAAAGACCCCCCCCCCCCCCTGTTTATCCTGATTTATTGTCACCAAGACAGAAGTGGATGGGAAAATCCAAACTTTTAGGCCTCATGCACACTGGATGTTAAAATAACGTTATAAAAGCGCCAGTAGTATTGCATTGAGTTGTTCAACGTTTTTGCAATAGCATTTTTTTAGCGTTTTTTTTTTAATGGATCAAAAACGTTAAACGCTGGTGAGCCGCGTTTTTGATCGTTTATCGGAGTTTATTGACATTGGAGTGTTTTTACAGCTGAAAAACTCCTCTCAGAACCCACTAGTTTTGGGTTTTTTTTACAGCCAAAGAACGCCCCAGCCAAAAACAGTTGATAACAGCCTATGTGTGCATGGACACCTAGGATATCCTACTGAGGAGTTTATTGACTGTAGAAAAAAATGTCTGAAGCGAAAAACTGCAGCTGTAAAAACGTCCAGTGTGCATGAGGCCTTATGCCCCGTACACACGGTCGGACTTTGTTCAGACATTCCGACAACAAAATCCATGGATTTTTTCCGACGGATGTTGGTTCAAACTTGTCTTGCATACACACGGTCACACAAAGTTGTCGGAAAATCCGATCGTTCTAAACGCGGTGACGTAAAACACGTACGCCGGGACTATAAACGGGGCAGTGGCCAATAGCTTTCATCCCTTTATTTATTCTGAGCATGCGTGGCTCTTTGTCCGTCGGATTTGTGTACACACGATCGGAATTTCCGACAACGGATTTTGTTGTCGGAAAATTTTATATCCTGCTCTCAAACTTTGTGTGTCGGAAAATCCGATGGGAAAATGTGTGATGGAGCCTACACACGGTCGGAATTTCCGACAACAAGGTCCTATCACACATTTTCCGTCGGAAAATCTGACCGCGTGTACGGGCCATAACAGTTGTCACCAGAAGAAGAGGTGAGAGGAAATTTTTCATAGAAGACAATTGTTACAGTGATGATTGTCTAATAAGGGAGTTCTTCTGACTTTGGGGAAATTTCTTCCTTTCCAGTTGATTCTCCAGAGCAGGGAAATAGTGGTACACAGACAGGAGAAAATAACCTAATGGGTTTCATCCCCTTCCTGTTTTTTCCACACCCCAAAAAAAATGGGGGGGAAGAAGGAAAAAAAAGATTTTGACTATACATTCACTTTAAAAGTGGTTCTAAAGATAAAATGTTTTTTACCTTAATGCATTCCTGTTTACTAAAGTGTTACTAAAGTCAGGTTTTTTTTTTATTATTAAATTTAACGAAAATGTTATACTTACCTGTTTGTTGCAGTGGTATTGCACAGAGTAGCCCTGATCCTCCTCTTCTCGGGTCCCCGACGGCGATCTTGGCCCCTCCTCTTCTTTTTATGACCACCATAGCTAGCCACTTGCTATGGGGAGAAATGTTGTCTGCACGCTCCCAACCTGCGTGTCTATGGAGCCGCGCTCTATAGACTTACACAGCGGGACTTAGGCCCGCCCCCCACTTCCTCTTCACTGAAATTGATTGACAGCAGCAAGAACCAGTGGCTCCTGCTGCTTCTCGAATGCTGCGTGAAGCGGAAGTAAGGGGAGAATAGATGCAGCTGTGCACAGCACTGATCTCTTCTCCCCTCTCTAACTCTTCACACAGGGGAAGGGTGGTGCAGGGAAATTGAAAACATTTTTCACCTTAATGCAAAAAGGTAAAAAATGTTCCTACGTTTAGTAACACTTTATGGTAAAAAATGTTTTGCCATTTGCCATCCCCCCCCCCCCCCCCAAATACTTACCCGAGTCCTGTATTAATTCAGCACTGTGCCAATCTGCTGATCTTCTCTCCCCGCTCTTACAAGCTTGGCTGAGAGCATTAGGAACCATTGGCTCCCACTGCCATCAGTCAAATCCTGGGTGCAGAGTGTGGCATGGGGGTTGAGCTGCACTGTGTGTGTCACCAGACACATAGTCCTGCTTGAGATCCAACACACAATTCTGTCCCCATAGCATGCAGCTTGTTATTGGGGCAGACACAGAAGAGGAAAAGCCAAGATCACTGGTGGGGGACCCCAGAGGAGGAGGTTCAGGGCTGCTCTGTGCAATAGCATTGAACAGAGCAGGTGAGTATACCATGTTTATTTTAATTTTTAAAAAAATATTTGTCTTTACAAACACTTTAAATCAACAGCAGTCGTCTCCTGATTACTTAGTGGTGGCAGCATGATTTGTTTTTTTTTTTTAAATCCGGTAGTTTTTATTAAACAGATTTTCTTTTAACAGGATCAACTTATACAAATACACACTTCAGAATGAGTTTGAAGCATCACATAGGGCAGCATTATTTTAAATATAATGTAAATATCTACAATCTTTCTACCTGCTTGGCAGATTATATTTACATCTCAACAATTAATATGTACATATACTATAATACCGCTTAAATGGCTTTGAAGTGTTTGTGCTGATTTCCAGGTTACTCTTTCCCTCATTAAACCTGTACTAAGAAAATATGTAGGCTGACATCTGGCTGTCACACTGATCACTTCAATACTTCTTACTGACAGAACAAGTATGCAGATCAGGAGCTCAGACTTCACTCTGACATTTCTGGGTTGCATGTTTGTTCCAAGTAAGTGATTCAGAAAATACTGAAGCCGTTGGATCAGCATGACAAGCAGCTCACTAAAGAAAGTCTGCAGTGGCTGCTCCATAACATCTCTCACTACAGGTTTTCTTTAAAGTGAACCTTTTATGTAATCATGTTTGAGAAAAGGAATCTTCCTATCTCCATAGCACTGGGAGAGGTGTTCTGTAGTCTGCACAGAGGACTGGGAACAATGCTAACAGCAGAGATAGAGAACATAGGAAGACCAACAGGTATTTTTTTTTTTTTATTAACATATCACACTAAAAGGTATATTTTAACAAATTGAATTAGGGCAAATAAGAGAAGTTCAGTCATACACTTTAATTTTTCCACTATCAGGAGTCTGGCCATATTGTTTCCCCTGGTGAGGTTAAGAGCAGAATTGACACCTTTGTATCATAGAAGTTGTGCCATACTCTGATAATTGAGTGAGGACTATTAATGGAGTATTGTGTCTGCAGACTATATGTGGGGCTTGCTGTGTGTTCAGTGATGTGGGTGAGATGAGTGTAGGAGGCATTGTAGAAGATGCTGTGCGTGTGAGATGTAGGCTGAGCCTGTGTGATGCAGGATGTGAGATGTGGGCCGCAGTGCGCACACATAATACTACACGTCGTCTTAACCCTTTAATCACCACAGCGATCTCTGATAATTGTTGGGGATGAAGAGATTATAGGGGGGGGGGCTGACTGAACAGATCTCTGTCACTAATGGTTCCTGCTTGTTTGCTCGATGGCGTCAGAATGGAAATAATAATCTTTTCCTGTTACAGGAACTGAAGGGTGGAAAAGCGTTTTCAAAGGTAAGACAGGAGAAATAAATCTTTCATTAGACTCTAGTGTTTTTTTTTCCCTTCATCCTGACAGTACGTAAACATTTTGGGCTTTATGCAAAACTTATCCAGGTCAAGCCAATGGGTTAAATTTAATGCTCCCTCCCCAGCAGCCTATAGGCTGATGACACAGGGGCGACTCTGCCGCTAGGAATCCTGCTGCTGATAGTTTGTCAGAAACCGCAACGGCAGGATTGCTAAGAGGTTGCCTGTTTGTCCCTATGTAATCGCTCCCATCAAATTCAGCAGCGTTTTAGTCAGTGACAGAGCGGCATCTCACTGTGTGTGACTATAAAGGGAGCGATTCCATAGGACACACAGGCAGCCTTTTTCAGATGGCGATTTGTCACTAGCTCGTGTGTCATTAGCCATACTCGCTTTTACTTTACCCCACCTCAACTCCATTCATCCACCAGAATTGAGGAAGCCCTGTGTAAACTACGTATTACTTCAGTGACATGAATGCACCCACAATGCCCCTGGTCAGCAGAGATCATGTGATCTCCGATACCTAGGCTTTAGATCACAAGAGAGAACTTGGGGATGTCAGGCATTATATTTATGGGTAAACAGGGCTATTTTTTTTTTTTTTTAATGTTTATACTCATAATAATGTGATTTGGAAATGTTGCCCAGGCTGAATCCTGCGGAATGTTATGGGTCCAGTTCAGGAGATGCTTTGCATATAAACACAGCAGCCTGGAAACTCAGGAAGGTATTGATTCATACCTGTGTATTAGCTTACAGATTTTCAGGTAGGGAGTCAGAGCTTTTTTGGAAATGTGACTTGCGTTTACAAAGGGCAGAAGAGCCGTAAAGAATCTACTATGCATCACATGACAGACAGACCGGACATCAGTCCAGTATTATCACACTATCATTGGGAGAGTGTGAGAAGAGCCTGGTCAGCACACTGCGGAGGAAGCCGCCATAAGGACACTGTGGGCTGAGCATCCTCCCATTTTAGGCCCCTTCCTCTCTGGGTTTCCTGACACTGTGATGGGATGTAGAGACCCCCCTGCCAACACCACAATGTGACGCAGGCAAACACTGCGATAAAAGTACTTATTTGTTTCCTTTCTATTAAGATGCGTAACTTGTGGCACTGGCAGGGAGCGAACAGGGGGAAATAGTTGTGGCGCTGTCCTTTTCCTATCTTTATAACAATACGTAGTGTGCATACATTGCAATCATTTTCCAATCATTCCTTACTCTTTGCTTGTATGCCTCCATCTTGTCTCTCTCTCTCTCTCTCTCTCTCATCGTTATTGTTTCCTTTGCAGCTGGGCTTTGCTGACCTGAATCTGGCTGAGTTTGCGGGTTCTGGATCCACAGTACGCTGCTGCCTTCTGGAAGGATATGACACACGAAATACCAGACAGGACAACTCTATCCTAAAGGTATCGTATGCTACTTTTGAGTCATTATCATTCACTCTAGCCTTCTTCCTGTTTTACTTGCCTACTGATCTTCACTTTTATCCAGCTTCTGTCAAATTATATTAGAGACAACAATTTTGTAGGTTATGGTATTTTCTTAAAGGTTTAGAGCCGGTTCACACAGGGGCGACTTGTCAGGCGAAATAGCCGCCTGACAAGTCGCCTCCTGTTCTGTACAATGGAACCGTTCTAATAGGAGCGACGCAAGTCGCTCCGACTTAGAAAAAGGTTCCTGTACTACTTTGGGGGCGACTTGCATAGACTTCTATACAGAAGTCGTTTTGCAAGTCGCCGCGGAAGTCGTTTGCAGGTCGCCTCGCTGAGGGAACCGGGGCTAAGTTCACCTTTAGAAACATGTTGCATTTTACACCCGTATCTAGGATGTAACATGTTCCTAAGCACCCACTTCCCACCCCCCACAGCCCTCTCTTTTTGACAGCATGCAGGAGTCCTCTCCCCTGCAGCCACTGTCACATTTAAAATGGGTGCAGCTGTGTGTGGCTCTCCCTGCACAGCCACATCATTCATTCACAGAGATCTGTGAATGAATAAACTACAAGTCTCATCTTCCACCGCAGCAGACAGACATGTAGTTATCAAGGGACCACAAGTGCGGTAACCAGTGCCCTCGTAGTTCAGTATAGAGGAAGTTTTTGCAGGAGCCTAACATTGCACTCATGATCCACTGATCACAGGTGCAATGCTTTGGAGGCTCATGTTACTGTATTCTTTTTTTTTTTTTTTTTTATGAAAGCTGAACTTAACCCTTAGGGCCCATTCACACTAGAATGCAGTGCGGGAAACCCACGTTCCTCTGGAGTTTCCCACACTACATTCCAATCTCACTGACCTTGCGATCTGAAGCGGGTGTCAGTGCAAAGTTAACAATGCCCCAATTGCTGTGTGCTTGCCCGCACTGAATTGCATGGTACAAAAGTACATGCACTACTCAAAATTAATGGGACAGAAATCGCACTGCACAGAACTGCATGTGAATTATACAGGAACCACACTGCGTTCCTGTGCCATTCCTCTTCCAATGCAGTTCCTGGTGTGAATGGGCCCTTAGGCTTTTTTTAATTCTCTGTTTTTAGCAGTTAGTTGGCAGAACCAGTTCTTGGACCTTATTATTTTCTAATGAGTGTTTACTAGGTATCGGTGGACACAGAGCTAGTTAGGCTAAAGTTGAATTATTAGCCCAGTAGTGCCAGCATAAATTGCTACTGGTTAGCCAATAAAGTTGGTGATATCCTGTTATATTTTTTTTCCATTCAGCCCACAGGCTGAATAAAAAAAAAATCTTAACAAATTCCTACATCCACACTATGCAGTGCAGATGGACAAATCATCCGCTGCAGCTGTTGTATTTTGACAGTTGGCACAAGTGCCTGTCACAATACCTGAAGAGCGGCTGCATCTGATTGGATCGTTTGGCCTACAATTTTCCATAATTTTTTTTAATCTAAGGATGTCAGGCAGTGGTGACAAGGCCACTCATGGAGCAAATTCACAAAGTGCATGACCACCTTAAAGTGGTTGTAAAGCAACTATTGTACTATCATGCCATCCCCTCTGTTAAATAAGGACACGTGTCGCACAGTATGGCTCGGTTGACACTAGGGGCGGCACGACTTGCAGGTCGCCTCACCGAGGCGACCTGCACACGACATCCACGGCGACTTGCAAAACGACTTCTGTATAGAAGTCTATGCAAGTCGCCTCAAGTCGCCCCAAAAGAAGTACAGGAACCTTTTTCTAAGTCGGAGCGACTTGCGTCGCTCCTATTAGAACGGTTCCATTGTACAGAACGGGAGGCGACTTGTCAGGCGACTAGGTCGCCTGACAAGTCGCCCCTGTGTGAACCGGCACTATGTGTTCTATAAAAAAGATGCTTATTTCTACCTTCTTTCTGATCATCTTCTGGCACGTGACTCCTCGGCTCTCTGGCATGATAGTACGATAGTTTTATAGCAGCAGGAGTGGCACTGTCACAAGATGGCAGGGATGGGGGAGAGTAGGACAGGAGAGTTGCGGATGATTGAGGCACGTAAACTGACCATGATGTCAGGGCACAGCAGCCATGATAAACCGTGGTCAGTTTACAAAGGGGAGGGCAGAACCAGGCAGGGTCAGACAGGTATTTCAGGTGATACAGCGAGCAAATTACACAGCACAAGCACTGTGCTGTATAACATGCTTTAAGGGAACAGAATCCTTTTTTATTTTTTTTGGGTAACAAACACTTTAAGAATAGCAAATGGTCACTAAACAGATGGAAGAAATGACTCCCTATCTTGTGAACTACTCAGGTAGCAGGAACTGACAATAATACTTAATGATGATTGCTCTGTGCTTCAATTGATCACTACTACATGATACGTGTGTTGTGTAATTCATAGGGAGCCATTTGTTCACCTGTTTTATCAAGCAATTGCTGCTCTTAGTGGTTAAAGCGGTAGTAAACCCGCTGGCGGTTTTTTTTTTTCCCCCTACACCTGTAAGGGAAAAGGCATAATGAGCTAGTATGCACCGCATACTAGCTCATTATGAGATACTCACCTTAGAACGAGGCGCCGGCATCTCACCCTGTCCACGCCGAGGGAGCTGACATTTCACCTCGGTGTGCCTTCCGGGTATCGCGGCTCCGGCGCTGTGAGTGGCCGGAGCCGCGATGTCGCCACTCCCGCGCGTGCGCGCGGGAGACTTTTTTTCCGGCAAAGTCCAGCGGCTGCCGGGCTTTCAGCCGAGAATCCCCTGTGCGCATGCGCCGCTGCAGTCAGCGGCTCATTGCGAGGGGAATATCTCCTAAATCGAACAGGTTTAGGAGATAATTTTTTACCTACAGGTAAGCCTTATTATAGGCTTACCTGTAGGTAAAAGTTTAAAAAAAAGGTATACAACCGCTTTAAGTGATATCCATTTTAGTAATCCAACTAAGCTATCTATTTTCTGGCTTGTTTACACCACAATTTCAGCCTTCCAGATGCATTTTTGCATACACATTTACACACGTTTTAAGAAAATCTTTATTTTTATTAGGACAATGTGCATTTCGGTGAATTTACACACATTTTCTCCTGGATGTAAAAAGTGCAGCAGGTCGAAAGCACTGGTTGCCATTTTAAAAGCGCCCTGGAAAGCATCTGGTGTGAACCAGCCCTTAGTTATAGATTTTTGAACTTATTATTATCTGTACCTGCCTGTGCTACTGCTACACGTGTTTTAAATTTTTTCAAAATCAGTGCATTTACTAACAGAGACTTTTGCTATAGTAAAGAGACCTTGTCACCAACTTAACAAATTGCAGGTTAAAGTCCAGAAGATTCAAATATTTTAAATGGTTAATTGCTGTGTTTTTCCTTGCAAGAAACACATTTTTATTTACTTGCAATGAGCTTTTTTTTTTGTATAATCTTTAATTTAACATTTTAGTATTTTAGACAGTATAAATTGTAAAAAGAAAAAATTAGAACAGAAAAAACTGTCATCATTCACAATTCAAGAAAATATCAATAATGATCATGAGCTATGTCAGCACTACAAAGCCTATGAAGGTTCCCCTATGTGCCGGACAATCGGTTCCAGTACACATAACCCCTCTCCCAGCAGGAACAGGGTAGGGGAACCCTACCAACTTGAACCCAATCTGTAACCGACTTAGAACTCTCCAAATGCACAGAAGAATACTGATGACCAAAAATATTACATATTTAACTATTTAATCTATCATCACTCATCAATAAGTCGATTGATGTTCACACCCGGTTTGTTAGCTGATTAGATACTGCATCCGAAAGGTTATCTATTACCTGTGGGATTTTGGTTCACCAGGACCATTTGTTTAAATTTGGGGTCAGCCAAGGCAAGCAAGGCAATGTCTAAGCTAGAAGAGACAGAAGGCGTTCCAGAGACATGGTCTCTCCTGCAATGAGCTTTTAAACTTGCTATAAAATGTTACTACACCAGGAAGAATCCGTTCCCTAGCATGACCTCTTCCCTTCTTCCATGTCATAGCCTTCTCTTATTCTGGGAGTGTCCTGGCCAAGTTCCTCTGCCCCTCCTCCATCACCCTGCATAACCTTTAATGTAGCTGCCATGGGAGAATTAAGGGGAATACACTAGAATATTCTTGAGTGACAGTTCTGAGTCTGCTGGAGCTGCTGACATCACAAACAAGATAGCAGCGCCCAGCAAATGACTCAGGGCTTTTGGATGTTTACAAAATAAAGGCTTTTACAGGTAAGCTAAATGCATAAATACAATAAATTCACATATAATCTTATGACAAGATTTTTATTGAAATAAATAGTATTACAGGGTCTCTTAATAATGGCATGTCCCTGGAATGTTGTGATTGCAGACTGATTATATTTGTCAAATATTGCTGTTAGTGTAATCAATTGTGTAATTATTATCCTTTTATCCTATACAGGTAACCATTGGAATGTCCCTCTTGTCTGGAGACCCCTGCTTCAAAACGTAAGTTGGGTCACAGTGACAGCTGCAGTAATAAATCAATAGTTCTCTTTGATTGCTAGAACTACTATAATATAAGGCCCATTTCACACGGGACGGAGTTCGCTTGTTCAGCATGGGATCTGACTGCTAATCCCTGCTGAGTGGGTGGATGACTGGTCCACGTTGGGTCCGCCTATGCAAACTAGACACAGCCGTTCTCCTCTATGGGCGGTCGGACGTAAACAGACTGCTGTCTGTTTTTATCGGATTGGATGTAAGCAGGTGTAATTGGACACGTGTCTGTTTACACCTGCTGCTCCATAGAGAAGAATAGAGGGTCTGCCTGAAAAACGGACAGGACCCGATCGGACTGCTTTGTGAAATGGGCCTTAATCTTTTTCAAATGATTGTTTACTGAATCACTTCTGTTTTTTAAAGCCAGTCACGTCACAATGGCGAACTCAGTTGTGTATTAGAGTATTAGGAACAGGTGTTTGTTAAGGCTGAAGTGGACATGTAGAAACTGTCTGGCGGCCTAGAAAACTGCCATCCAATTGTCAATCTCTCCTCTGCTAGCCCTGCTCAAAAATGAAGCTTTGAACAGGAGAATCTGGATGCCGCACACCAGATAAAGTTGAAAAATTTGTCTTTATTATAAAAATTGGATCATCAAAAATACAAGACAATCAGGCAGGATGTACAGGCTCAACTGACGCGTTTCGCACTCGTGATTGAGTGCTTACTCATAGCTCAGTTTAAAGCTTTGCTCTACTTTGCATTTAGCCAGCACCTGGAACTCTTCACCTCTGAAGGATTCACATCAATTACACACCTGGGTTCAGATCTACCTGAGCGGTGAAACACTCTTTGTTTCGCCTGCTCAAAAATGACCTGCACTAAATTCAGTTATTATTTAGTGATAATTGGTGCAACATTTCAGAGAGATAATTGGAATAAACTGTTTCTGCAGTATATCATGCAGTGTACATAACGTTTTTGTCTTTCTTATTGTAGACCTCCATCCACCGCCAAATCTGTCTCTGCTCCTGGGCAGGATTCCTCACTGCAGATGACCTGTAAGGGTGAGGGGACAGTCCGTTCTGCAAGCGGCACAATGCGTCAGAACAAGAGCCGGCAAGCTTTGCTCAGTTCAGGTACAATAGCACAGTAGCCATTTTGTCAAAACGTTTGCATTAAAGTAGGCATGTCAAGCACAAACGATGCTTTATGCCTCATTGGATGAAATCTATCTTCAGGGGCAACATATTGAAAACTGAGGGCCACCCTTATACAGCCTGATCGAAGTCCACCTCAGCTTGTGTTTGGACAATGGAGGAACTGCAGCACATTGATAAAGTACTTCCTGTGCTCTCCCCTCCTGTTACAATATTTGAATAAACCGCATAGAAAGCAGTTAGGTCCTGATTGGCTCAGACTACTTCCCTTTTCACTTCCAGCTGCTGCTACAAAGAGAACCTTATGAAAGCAGATTCATGGACTCATACTAGTAAACCTGTGTATTCATACTAGTTTACTACTGTAAAATACATTTCATTTATAAATGGAATAAATAGAGTTATTATACCTAGCTTGAATTCTGATTTAGGTTAAAGCTTACCTGTACCTTCCACAAAATAATTTTGCAAGCGGAGACCTCTTCCTTTTTTTTCCTAAAATATTAGTAAACTTTTTAATTTGGTTTATTTTGCTGGCTTCAAGGTTCCAAGTGCCAGGAAGCTTTGTGTTTTATGTCTGTAAAACAAGCATTGTCCTTAGTAATAAAAAAAAGAAAAAAAGTTTTATAACCTTTGTCCAAAGTTTTTCTAATTCTGGACCCTTTTGTGACCAGTGCTGAAGGGGCTTTAGGGGAAGGGAATATAGGCAGAGCCCTCCAATTATCGGCTTCACCAGGATCACGTTCCCCTGCTCTGGCAGACCTGATCACTTTATTGGCACTAAAGAAAAATATACCCACTAGAAGATTAAGTATTTCAGATCTGCTGTTTTATCGTTTGGTGCTGACTGTAACCAACAAAACAATCCTGGGGGTATAAGTGTGTTTTACCAGACACCCCTTGGGAACATGCACATGGCTACTATAAAGGAGCGCTATCATCAGCCAGAAGGTAGTTTTACTAGCAGCAGAGAATGTTTGGATCTGCATTGTTTCCCATGAGAACAGGCAGCGATGGATGGAAGCCAAATCCAACAGTTGTGTTCTAACTACAAGGATAAACTATACCCAATCCTCAGCTAAGTCTCTCTTCTTCCTTTATATCATAGGGGTCTTTGAAGAAGCTGACCAGAATCTCTCAAGCCCTGAGGAGACGTCCCATTCAGGTCACTCTCGGAACTCCAGCCAGGCCAGCCAGCAGTCCAAAGTCTCTGGTAAACAATACTTGTTATATTTTTTTGACTAAAAAAAAAAAAAAAAACTCTAACGATTTTATATTCTTTTTCCTGAACATACTAATATCTATATATACTGTGTGTGTGTGTGTGTGTGTGTGTGTGTAATGTCACATGGCTGTTGGGTGCTGGCTTTGATACCTCATGGCTGTACTGTGTTACAGACTGTAACATAGTACAGCCATAACAGAGTCAGTACACAACAGCCATGTGACACTGTGACAAGCCACACAGCACCAGCTATGCTGTGTGATTATCGCCAACCACTCCCCTTTAACCCCTTTACACCCCAGTAACCCGTATGTGCAGGGGCAAAAAGCTGGGCTTGAATTCCCACACACTGCACATATGTGGCGCTTGGCAAGCCTTGGTAATGTGCTGGGAGAGTGCCACCTGTGTGCTCCTAGCACAAAGACTGAGCTACTAAAAACAGGCCCCATGATTTCTAACAGAAGCCCTGTTCATGAGAACACCAATGCCTGCCTTCCACTCATCCTGGCACACAGATTGTCTGATGCAGCAGAAATGCCGGACGTTGAACTTGCGTCTGCAAGATGCAAAAATCGTTTGAACAAGTGCTTTAAAGACAAAGAATAGGGCACCAAAGGCTTTATGCTTTTAGGCTCCAGTCTTGCTAGCAGTATTATAGCACTGTGAATAACCCAGTCTGCTCTCAAATGACCAGTATCTTTTACCTGTACAGGTCAAAGCTCTGAACACTCCCGCTGCTCCAGTATGTCAGACCTGACTCACAGACGCAACACATCAACCAGCAGCAGCGCCTCCGGGGGAATCTGCATTACGGCAGACTTACCTGAAGGGGACAAGGAAACCAAACCAGAGAAGCCTCTAAGGCCAATCAGACCACCCCTCCTAGACAGACAGTCCAGGTAATGATCATACAGTATAACAAGAAGCTAATTTATGATTTGATGCGTCTTACTAGTTTTCTGTTGTTTTCCATGTTAAGATAGTCTTTACAGATGGTCCTATTCAATACCAGCAGAAACAAAAAGTCGTCTGTTTAGAAATGTCAAGTTAGTGATGGGGCCGTGAGTTTGTCTGCAGTCTGAGCATGGAATATGTGATGTGACTCAGCTGGGACTTAGTCAGTGTGGAGTGTTGGCTCTGGTGTCTGTGCATTCTGTAGCCAGCGCCTGTGACACACTCAGCTCGTGATCTTCCCACTTGGCTTCTGCCATGGATTTTATTGTTAATCTACTCTTGTGCCGAGAATCCCCTTTTTCCTAATTGTTTTGACTGTACTGCTCCCTGTTGAGGGGCCTCTTTATTCCATTTGGCTAATCCAGGGAATGGAACAAAGTTGTCATAAAAGCTTCCTTATTTTTATTTTTTGTTATAAATTTAGGGAGAACACCAGCTGAAAAGTTAGTGTATCTAAAGTGAAACCTAAGTTTAGCTTTAGCTTGAGTAGCGATTGGTCAAGTTTCCCATTTCCTGTTCTGGAAAGATAACAGAAAGTGAGGGGTAATCCTCTGTTAGGCTGACCATACACTGCTAGTTTTTTTTTTTTTTTTTTTTTTTTCATTCAGCCACCGGCAGATTCCTCTATCCACACAAGTAAGGTGTTTGGAGAAATTCCACCCACCAGGACATTGTATCCTGAAAGCAGGAACCTCCGTTATCAGAATACACTGATCAGCAGCTGCAACAGCTGTCCAACAAAAGTTTTCCAATTTGTCCCTTCGGCAGAAGTCTATTAAATGATTGACTTCTATTAAACAGGGGAGCCCACACCCTTCATCCGGTCCCTGCTGCACCGGTTGCATTTTGATCGGTGTATGACCAGCATTAAGCAGTTGTTGTCAGAACAGGTGTTCCCATTGAAAGATTGGCCATCACTGTGAGTGACAGTTGTCACAAGGACAAATTGAGAGGGTGAAGTTTCCTAGTGTAGAGCGAGACAGCAATAAAACTTGACAAGAGGTTCTAACCCCTCACTATTCTATCCATATAGATAGAATTCAAAGCTGGAGCACAAATAGAAACTGCTTTACCTGCCGGTTGTGTGTGCTATGTTGCTGCACAGTGTAATGGGGATGACAACACTTTCCAGCTTCCTACAGTCTTTTGGAATGTCCGGTGATCACACCCACCATGACCCCTTCCCTATGCATAAACCACACATGTAATATTTAGTGTACTCCTGCATGCTGCGCCACACTGAAGGTGACTGTAACTTGAAACAATGTTTGTAGGTTTCTGCAATGATCCAGAACCCCAACTTGTTTGTGGTGCAACCACAATCACTTCCACTTGTTACGATGCCCAAAGCTGATCTCAGAAGTGACATTGATCCTGTAGGGTCAAGCCGCAGCATGATATAGAATTTCTGTGTAGTAGAGCTCTTAGGGGGACAGTCAGATATATAATTCTCACTCAAACTCTTCTAGCACCAGCCACAGTTTTATCTGCAGTTTAGATGTAGTTAAAGTGCAACTGAAGAATGTTAGAAGATTTGTACACCTCTGTTGTAGAAAGGGGAACAAATCGGCAGTCCAAAACAGGTTCCAGCATGTTATGTAAATGTTTTAGGGCCTCTGTCGATGGGCAAATGCAGATTTCTTATGACACCAGTTTGAGATCATTTAGAATAATTGGTGGGTGCATTTGACCAACATTTGATATGCTTCAGTGCTTTGTAAGTGTTGCATTAGACTTTGTCTTTTAACATAAGAGAAGCAGTTCTAATGCAAACAAATGTCCTTCAGCATGTAAAGGCCCTTCCTTTGGAGGTGAACCAACACATGACCCAATCATTTGAAATGATGGTCTGATTTCAGCATTCCTTGCTGTATATGGAAGCTTGTACTAATGCCTGCTGAGTATAATTCTCGGCCTTACTTGTGTTGTGTTCCCCACACAGGAGAAAGAAGGACTCTGTGGAGAGTCATCCCACGTGGGTGGATGATACCAGAATTGATGCTGATGCCATTGTGGAGAAGATCATGCAGAGTCAGGACTTCACAGACGTCAGTAACAATGAAGGTAAGTGTGAGGAATGTATATTAGGGAGTTGTACAAGTGTGCACTAGTCTGTGAACTCCAGGAATGTAGCTTATAAGACTCTACTCCCACCGCCATCCTCTGCCTCGGCCTGCTTGTTCCCCCTTGCTGGGGATGGCTGCATGCAGTATAATCAATAGATGTGTTTAGTTTTACATGAAATCACCAGTAATATGAACTTTACATAGTATAGGTAATTTTCCTGGCATGTATACACATGCCGAGCAGCCTGTCATTCATGCTGCATATTTAAGAGGAGACCAAGTCTATGTCTAGGACTGGTAAAATTTTGGGGACTGCTGATTTTTTTGATGTAAGCATATCCCCTAGAACTACACCCACCTCCCAAGAGCCCTTTTCCCACACAAAGTGTATGGACAGGCTCTTAGGAGTCAACACAGCAGGATTGTTTTACCAGGAAATAAATCTGTATGTATGTGGAGAGAGCCTGAGGCAGTAGGATAGGTGGAGTTCTGTAGTCCAGCTAGCAGGGCGTACAACGCTTCATGGGATTTCAGTGCGACACAGGTACTGTGTTGTCACCTCAAAGGTGAGGAACATGCTGGATTTCTTGCAGATCAACAGCTATTTTTCTATACTTGCAGCTTTCAAGTTCACTGAAGGGATCTATGGAATTTGGCTTCTTATTGAATGCTTCAGTTTGCATTGTGGTATAGCATACACACAAAGTATATGCAAACCATTGCTTAGGATTGGCTGTAATTAGTTCAGTGTCTCTCACTTATAGTAAACCTTATTGAGGTCGTATGCAAGATAAAAGCAGCTTGAGAGATGTTAAAGGATAAATTACGCCTTTACACCCATATTTAGTGTTTAACATGTTTCAGATACACCAGCCCCCGATTCCCCTGTTTGGATCGTCTCCCCCCCGCTAGCTGTTACAATCTTCAAAAGCCGTGTGAGGCTCCATCCATGTCATCCATTCATTGTGTTCTGTGAATGGGAAAACTATAAGGTCTGGCAGCCTTTGTGGCTGTCAGCTTGTAGTTCTCAATTAGCTACCACGTCGCTGTTGAACGCTGTGATCGTTCTTTAAGTCTTCCTGTCACAGTGTAACTGCCTGGCCATATCGAAGGTACAGCCAGACAGATACACAGACAGTCTGCAGGACTGTGGCATTACACCCATGATCTGCTGATCGTGGGTGCAATGGTTTACAGGTACCGGCAAAAAAAGTGCATTTATTATTTGTTTTTGTAAAGGTGAACTTATCCTTTCAAAAATGAGTTTTTATTATAAAGCGCTTGTTTGGATATACTTCGTACCTATTATTTATTTATTTTTTTTTATCCACCTCTCCTCCAGGTGGTTATGTCTGTAGCAGCTATGGACATCGGACTTGTTAAAGGGGTTGTAAAAGCTATATATTAAGATTAAAAACCTTTTGTGTGTAGCAATCTCCCTCAGTACCCCCTAATTACTTACCTGAGCCCCCTCTCTCTCCAGCCATGTCCACAAATGTATAAGCCGTCCGGGACACTCCTCCTGATTGACTGAAACACAGCATCAGCTCCATTGGCTCCCGCAGTTGTCAATAAAATTTAGTCAGCCAATCAGGGAGAGAGGGGGTGGGGCCATGTTGGGGCTTCATGTCTGAATGGACACGGGGAGCTATGACTCGGCTCGGGTGCCCCCATAGGAAGCTGCTGACTGTGGGGGCATTGGTTACACATTAGATAAAATAGGATCAGTAATAGCTCAGCCCATCTTTTTTTCAGCTACAGGCAAAAGCTTTACTAGAAGGGACTGTGGCTGCAGAATAGTGCTTTTATTTAAAGGAGAACTCCATACAAAAAAACGAGTCCTCTTTATAGTGGAAAAACAGTTTACTTGTGAACTGTTTGGGGGGGGGAGCCTCATTTTGTGCTATGCTGTCGGCTTTGGACTATTAAACCATAACACATATGCTGTTTGAGCCAACACTGATTAATCGCCCACCTCTTTATTAGAGAACTTTTTTTAATTGCGGTAAAGTGAGTTAAAACTGCACTACTATAGGACACTGTCCGCCCCCGTTCAGATCAGCGTGATTTAACAGGTCAAATCGCATATCAAATCAGAGCCTATTGCCGGTAATAGACGCGTCCCAATCGGGGTGACGCCGACTTTGTGGCGCCGCACTAGTTTCCAAAAGTAGTTCCTGCACTACTTTTGGTGACTTCGGGGGGTGATTTCAATAGACCTCTGTGCATGAACCCACACAGATATCTTTCAACTCACCCCCGAAGTCGCACTGAAATGCTTCTTTGAAATCGTGCAAGTTCAGATATACTCGCACGATTTCAAAGCCGTGTTCAGTGTGAACGAGAGCTGAAAGAGAAAAGAAGCATGTGCACACCACCTGATATTGTAAATCTACTGAGAATTTTTATCCTGACGTTTGTTCTCCTTTTAAATGCATGTAACCTGTCACAACAGAAATTGTCAGAGCAAATATTTCTAGATAATGTATGAGGAGTGAAAAGAAGGCCTGCATTGCCATTTTCCACACCTAATTTCCTGAACATTCCCCAGGTTGTTCACAGACGCACACATTGTGCATTTTTCTCATTATTATGAGCTGTTAGCGATGACGATGATGCATAGACGTCACCTCGGCTCACTCTCTCCCCTGTCTCCTTATTCAGACAGTCACCTGAGGCTGTTTGTCAGCAGAGACGGATCAACCACACTCAGTGGAATCCAAATGGCTAACCGGTAAGTGGAACGTTCCTTCTATTCTATAATTTGTATCTCCTGCCTTGTCATTAATATCCTGTTCCATGCTGTAGTTATCACTGGGACCTTGCAGAACTGACTTCCTGTGTATTGTTTGTGATTGATTTTTGTGGAAAAAAAAATATAAGGCGTACCAGCAGATCATAGGAAATGTGTAGTGGTTATATAGTGTATATTTTTTTTGCTCTTAGTCGGGAAAGGGAAAATTATATTTTCTTTTACATAGCGTCAAAACTAGGCTGTATTTTGTGTCTGTATGACCATAGTAGGGACATTAACAGCTTTTCTAGAGTAGGCTCTGATCTGCTGGTTCTGTGTAAAGTAGGGGTGCACCGAATGGAAATTTTGGTACCGAAAATGAAGGATGCATGAGGCCGAAAACTGATACCAAAAATTACAGTTTTTAAAAAATATTTATATTTTTATATACAATTGTATTATATTCAACTTTTTAATTAATATGAATTTATTGTTGGCCATTATTGGCACCTTTAATGCAAGGAAGGTCAAGAAAAATGCAGTCTGAAGTCTCTGACCATCTCTTGTATCATGTCCACAGCCTCTAACTATCTCTTGTATCGTGTCTGCAATCTCCTACTTAAACACATTGCTAATAGTATTAGCAAAATTTCCATTCTGTGCACCTCTAGCAGAACATGATACAGGAGACAGTCAGAGACTGCAAACGTGATACAAAAGATGAATGCAGCTTCACCAGTGCCTGTCAGATGCAGCCTACCAGTCAGATTCAGCAGCCTGTCTGTGCCCTTCATGCAGCCTCACCAGTGCCTGTGCCCATCAGATGCAGCAGCCTGCCTGCGCCCATCAGATGCAGCAGCCTGCCTGCGCCCATCAGATGCAGCAGCCTGCCTGCGCCCATCAGATGCAGCAGCCTGCCTGCGCCCATCAGATGCAGCAGCCCGCCAGTGCCCATCATGTACATTCTACCAGTGCCCATGAAATGCCGCATGCCAGTGCCCATTCTGTACAGCCTACCAGTGCCTGGTAATGCAATGTCACGCTGTGTGTCAGAGCTGGATCTGAATCTCTGTGCAGCCACTGTAACGATGTCCCGCCTCCTATGACACACGGCACAATAATTCCTAGCATTGGATCAGTGTGCCATCTATCACAAGAGGTGGTCTAGGAGGCGGGACATCGTTACAGTGGCTGCACAGAGATTCAGATCTCTGAGACACAGCGTGAGATTGCGCTATTAGGCACTGGGGAGGCTGCATCTCATGACACTTGTGAGAACAGCAGGAGGGAGGGGGGAGATTGACAGGGGCGCACGGGGATAATACACGTGCGGCACCCGGTGGGACGGCCCTGCCCTTTTTCAGCGCCATTTTCGGCGGCTGAAATTTCGGTGCACCACTAGTGTAAAGCTCTAGAGAATATGTTAGCACTGTGTACATTGGTAGAATACATAAAGGATAGGCTTCCCTACACATGTTAGAGTGCACAAATGTTCATTCAAAAACACGAGCTGCCATGTTTTTGGTTAGAAGACCAAGAACCTGCTAGCATTTCTTTTCCCTCTATGGGAGAAATTGATGACACATCAGAGACCCTGTGAAAAGTCAAGCAGAATGCACACAAAGGCGATAAAGCTGGACAAATCTGTAAATGTTCTATATGTATGAGACCTACAACAGAGATTTACTTGTGTTGTCCTTATATGAAGAGTCTTCCCATGGTTTTATGAACTTGTGAGGACCAAATAGGTAAAGGCTGTAATAAGGCAAACGTAACAATACCAACCCCCATTACTGATCAACAGATTAAAAATATACAGGATTGCAAAATTTTGGGACTGGGTTGAGTATAGTATAGTTATGTGCCCCAGATCCAGAGGCCTTCAGCTAAAAGCTCTGGTTCTGGCTTTCCATTGCACTCATTTTTGTAGCTGGCCAGTTGGCACATAAATCCCCTTTGAAATTTGCAAGGCCGGTGACCAATTCTGAATGGCTGATGAGCGCTGATAGCATAAGTGTGTCTTGCACAGCTCTGTATTTTTTGGGACAGAAGGAGGTGTGCATTCTTACAGTTTTCTTTCTCTCACGACACTTATTACCCCTTCACTCTAGTGGCAGTACACCTTTTAAAAGGCATATTCATGCAGTTAACCACATGCTTTTTAATTGCAGGAAAACACACCCTTATTGCATGTCCTTGCTCTTTGAACACCATAAACAATAACGGCTGTAATAAGCTGGTTGTTAGATCTGAACACAAGGTTCCAAAATGAATGGGATATGTACGAGTACATAGTATATACAGGCACACCATTCTCCGGTGTCTTGTAACCCAAACTAGCTGTGCAGGAATATGATCCCCTGTGTAACCGAAGAAGCAAAGCGAAGAGGCTTCTGATATATTGTGAAAGTTTTTCTCTGAAACACATTTTGACCCATTGTGGCCACAGCATACAGTTCACCTCCACCCTTGTGTGCTTTCCAGAGATCTGCATTGTATCACCTCTTACATTCCTCTGAGCGCTCTGCATAACATGGGAACACTCTGCTTTGTGTTACTTCCCTCAGATCTCAATGCCGACAAGCAACACTTTTAGTATGTTGAAGTGTTATACACAAAATGAAGAGACAAATATGCATATACTAAGTTTTGAAGAACTGCAGAGTGTAGCTGTCTTTCCATCTGATGCTATCCTGTGGTGACCTGTTATCCTGAGTAGTATGACAACCTAAATTCAGAAAGCTTAAAGTAGAAGCAACGCTTTTTTTTTTTTTTTTTGACAGAATAAGGGAGGGTTCTAATCCTTGTCAGTAGTATTTCTTTTTTTGTCATCTCTGTCCCATTAGGGATGTTTTCCTTCACTTCTCAACCTAAAGCCACAACAGGGAGTGAGAGGAAATTCCTCGTAGTCCCCGGCACCAGTGCCCCCACTGGAAAATTTCAATTCTGATTCTGTTACAGTGATTTTCCCACTAATGGGGTCACAGAGAGCAATAAATACCTGACAAGAACAAAAAATGTGTATTTAGTAACATGGTTCCAGACATGTTGTCCTATGTGAAGCTCAGGATTACACAGGCATTTGCAGATTACAGTCTCCACATTCTCTGAAAACACACTATTAAAAAGAAGATTTTGAAGAACCGTTTTTCTATTGCAGGCAATTTTTCTCTGAGCAATATTATGCCAAATAGAAACCTTCCAGGAATGCTACAAATGTACGTGGTTCCAAAACATTCAGTTTAAATCAGCTACATAAATTCTGGGTGCAACAAAGCAAAAGTAATATGTAAATAAATTACTGCGCTACCAATGTGAGAAAAAGCTGCTAACACAACAATGAGACTAATTGTATAAAGATGTAGATAAAAATGTGTAATGTTAATGAAGCATATAAGCCCCAGGTATAAACCTAGGGAACAGTGAACATACACCCCTAAGGTTGTACAAACATTAACAGGGTGATAAAGCCAAAAAGTAGAATTACACGTGAAAAAAGATAAATTTGAACAAACTCAATCAGAAAATAAGTTCAAATCCAAAAAAACAACATAAATCAGATGTTACCATAATAGCCGACTGAACTGAATATAGGCATATAAGATAATATACAAAGTGCACGTGTATATCCATAAATATTCAAATAAACAGAAATATAATGTGACAAAGTGATAAGTCCATTAAAAATGGATTTCAAGATATACTCCACAGAGAGAATTCTTAGTAAGAGAAAGGTGTTGGTCTATTCCAAAGAATACAGATGATGGTATTCAAAATCAGAAGACACCTAGGACTGTGTTTCTGCCACCCAGGTGAAGGGTAGGTACTCTTACCATGAGTTGTGGACCCACATGCCAGCAGCGGTGAGCCATACAGGCATGGATGGAAACTTGGATTGCAGGTTACAATGTCCTTAAATGCAGCAGCCAGAAGGGTGCAGGAAACAGGAACTCAACCAAGATCTCCTAGTATTGTGCAATGTCCACAAATATCTCATCCATCAATGATGGGAATGGTGATCATAAAAAGAAAAAAGAGAAGGCTTCCACATAGTACAGATCAAAAATGTAGGAATTTATTGTAAACAAGTACAAACTTCATATCAGATGCGTACAATAAAAAAGTGCTCACATAAAATATGTAAATTAAGCTCAGTGTGTAGAGCTTTAGCAAGCATTAATTCGACGCGTTTCGTACTTCAGGACACAACGCATTGATTAATGCTTGCTAAAGATCTACACACTGCGCTTATTTTACGTGATCACTATTTTATTGTGCGCATCTGATATGATGTTTGTACTTTTTTTAAAATAAATTCCTACATTTTTGATCTGTGCTATGTGGAAGCCTTCTCACTGTTTTCTTTCTATGATCATCAGTCCCATCATTGATGGATGAGATATTTGTGGACATTGCACAATACTAGGAGATCTCGGTTGAGTTCCTGTTTCCTGCACCCTTCTGGCTGCTGCATAGTTGCTGGTGTGTGCTTTCATCTTGTCCATCCAAGGAGATCGTAACCTGCAATCCAAGTTTCCATCCATGCCTGTATGACTTAACGCCGCTGGCTTGTGGGTCCACAACTCATGGTAAGAGTACCTACCCCTCACTTTGGAGGCGGAAACACAGTCCTGGGTGTCTTCTGATTTTGAATATTGGAATACCATCATTTGTATTCTTTGGAATATACCAACACCTTTCTCTTACTAAAAATTCGCTCTGTTGAGTATATCTTGAAATCCATTTTTAATGGACGTATCACTTTGTCACATTCTATTTCTGTTTACTTGAATATTTACGGATATACATGTGCACTTTATATATTATCTTATATGTCTGTGTTCAGTTGGCTATTATGGTAACATCTGATTTATGTTGTTTTTTTGGATTTGAACGTATTTTCTGATTGAGTTTGTTCAAATTTTTATTTTTTCACGTGTAATTCTACTTTTTGGCTTTATCACCCTGTTAATGTTTGCACAACCTTAGGGGTGTATGTTCACTGTTTACTAGGTTCATACCTGGGGCTTATATGCTTCATTAGCGCTACACATTTTTTATCCACATCAAAACAAAAGGACACAGCTTGAGAAGAAAAGTCTTCCCCCTGCCAGAAGCTGTAGTGTAGAGCCCTTGCTCTTTGTGTAGAAGCAGTGGTCTCTCTGAAGAAGTTCAAAATGCCTTCTACTGGGTCAGACCTATAGCTCTGCAAGCATGCTCCTCACTAATTGGAGAGCTCTGTCTCAGTAGGGGATGTGTTAGACCTCTGCAAAGATATCACTGCTTCTCCACAGAGCGTAAGGCTTGGTTCACACCTATGCAGCTTGCTTTTGATCGGTTTCTGCAGTGCTTTTTGTGGTGTGTTTTTGCGCACGCAATTTTGACTCTTTTTAAATGCTTTTTGCATTTTGTATGATTTTTTTTTTTTTTTTAGACAGATTAAAACCCGCAAATTGCAGCAAAAACACACTACATGCTTTTCTACAGCTTCTCCATTGAAGTCTATAGAACCAAAAAAAGCACAATTTTGCATTTAAAAAAAAGTCCCTGACCCTTTCTAAAAACGCAGCGGCTGAAAAAAAACATAGATGTGAACGTGTTCCATAGGAAACCATGTTAAATGGACTGTAGTGCGTTTCTGCAAAAAGCATGAAAAAACACATAGGTGTGAACCAGGCCTTAGCAAGCTGGCAGAGGGCAGGATATTCTGCACAGGTGGTGGGTACTTTAGAATTAAAGTGAACCGTAAGTCTTTGCACACATTTGTTTTGATGCACCTGGAATGTATTTAGCTTATTTAAACTGAAGGTTCAGTTGGGCTTTGAGCCAGCAGTTTTGGAACTACAAGTCCCAGCAGGCAGTGTGTTGACCCGCAGGGCCTCTAGCTCCGCAGCAGCTGGGGAGACTTTAAATTGGTAGATGGATTTTAAGTAAAGCTTTAAATGAACTCCATTCTGGAAATACAAGTCTACAGTTTACAAGCCTGTGCATGTTATGACATTACATAATTCTCAGTAATGATTTTCTTTTTCTTTTTTCCAGAGTCTCTGCTGGGGTGTTTGAGCCCGTTGTGATTGAGATTCATTAAATCCAAGAGAGGCTGCATGTCCAGTCGGATCTCCCAGGCTCCAAGCCAAGCTCTGCATTCCAAGTTGAAAAGCTGGGACCTTCCCCTTACGAGGGGTGGGTGAGACACTTAGGGCTGGAAGCCCTCATCGGACTCTCTCCTGGCCCCCCTCTTCTATTTCTGTTCCATCCTGGCACTTGTCCAGTTGTCGTGTGCACATATCCAGCGTGTTTGAGCTCCTCAATGTGTGACAGTGTTTTCGTCTGCTTCTAATCAGAGAGGATCGAACAAGGCATTCGGCCAGAAGAGCCCAGACTCTCGGCAATTCCAGCTTCTGCTCACAGCTCTTTGGTAGAACAGACCAATTGTTCCAGTAAGAGAAAGGCAGAGACAAAGCATTGTCTTACTGAGTGACAACTGCAGCTATTTTTCTTTTCTGTTCCCTCATTACCTGTCTTTTCCAGCCTTTGCATGCTCAGTACGCCATCTTGGCTCTGTAAGGCTCTCACCTTGAGCAGTTTGGCTCTCTACATCTGACGTGAGGTTGCAGTTCAGCAAAGTACAGTAAATGCCCAAATGTAACATCACTGTGATGGCTAACATTTGTGTCATTTTCAGATCCCTCACATCTTAAACTTATGGAAGCTGTGTTATGATTGGTTGCTACAGACTGCAACACATGTATACTAACTGATGTTGCTGCAACTATTTAGAAAGAAATGCCGCACATATATGAGGGAGGGGTATTGATGACTCCATGCAGATACTTTGTTTTTCTAGTAAAGTCGACTGTTGCAACTTGTACAGGTCACCTATCGACAACCCTTTCCACAATGCAGTCCGCAGAACTATACCTGTGCGGTTTTATAATCGTTTCTCTCAGTTTTTGCCCTCGTTCACACTCAAGGCAGGTTTTGAAATTGTGCGAGTTCAGCTGAACGCACACGATTTCAAACCCGCATTTCAGTGCAAGTTTGGGGACAATTTGAAAGACATCTGTGCGGTTGCATGCACACAAGTCTATTAAAAGAGCCCCTGAAGTTGCCAAAATTAGTACAGGAACTACTTTTGGAAATCGGTGCGGCGCCGCAAAGTTGGTGTTGCACCGATTGGGACAGTGCCGTTGCAATAGGCTGCGATTTGACATGTCAAATCGCTCTGATGTGAACGGGGGCTTTAGGTGATTTAAAACACCTGGCAGGCATCTGATGTAACCAATCGCAACACTATAAAAAATACAAATTCTGTCACTGCACCCATGAACACATTTTGTCGCTGGATGACTTACACCTGTTGTAAGAGTTAATCGAGCTGGAAGGCAGATAAATCTGCAGCTGTTGACACCAATTATGATATATTATGATATACTGAATTGCAGCCTGATAGAAGATGTAGTTTGCCTAGTATACTAATGGATAACTTGCCTTTTTTACTCGATTTGTTCCTCCTTCTCACACGGTACCATTCTTGTTTCCTGTAATGTAAAAGATACGTGACTTTTGGGTTATTCTCCAAGCTTCCCTAAAGAAAGAAGTCAGTGCAGAACAGAGGCTTGTCCCTATACAAAGTCATGAAAGCAGCTGGACTGTTCCAAAAGTGCCCCCTGGCTGGGGCCATAAGATGCAGCAGGACTGTAGACACCCGCTGGAAGGGGTCATGTCACACAGCAGGTCTGTATTGAACCCTTAAGGACTCCGCAGGTAGGAGTCACAAAGCACAGCTGAGCTGTGAATATCCTTAAGGAAGTACATGTTACACAGCAGGACTGTGACATAATGTTTTAGGGAAGCACCTCATGGGAGGCACAGCTGGATGGTGCGTCCCAGAAGCGTGGCCCTCAGATGTCTGGTCAGATAGTGAGGGTCCACTGTTTTTTGTCTGTACTGGAGTCTTTCTTTAAGACATTCCATAACACGAGAAGCCCAAGAGACGGTTGTCACCAGGGGTTAGCTGTGCTGGCCACAGCTCCTGTCTCTGCGCCTGGATCCAGCCCTGTTCAGTCCCGGCTCCAACGCACTCACTGTCGCACGGCAAAGTCTGCACAACAATTTCAGAAAGCCAGCAGGCTGGTGTTTTCATTTCATTCCTGTGTCTAATCTAGATTGTCAATGTGAATTCCTTTTTTTTTGGTGGAGTCACCTGGTGCTCAGGGCTGTTTGTTTTATTTTATTTTTTTGTATATGGAGAGCTGCAGGGGCTCTTCTGGTGCAGGCTGTGTACACAACAGTTCTTGCTTTCATGGTGGTTGTGCGTCCAACAGCTGTACTCAGCTGTACTCCGCTAATACTGTAACCTTAAGGAATAATAGGTACCCATCATGGTGGACTTTTCAGCAGCAGTTACATTGCTATATTACTGTATATTCATGCTTAAGGCTCAACTCCAGCCAAAACCTTTTTTTGTTGTTTTGGGTAGATAAGGAAGAGCCACTGTCAAGTTTTCTTTTTTTTTTTTTTTTTTATTATTGCTGTCTCTGTCACCATATACAGATTCCCCTCATTCCTGTGTCCCCGTGACACAGTGTCACAAGTGCAGGGAGGGATGGAAATTCTCTCACAGTTGAGATGTAACAAAAATGCTTATTTTTTTTTTGTCTTTGTTGCCTAGTTACACCAGTTCCCATTTATTACTTGTTCCAGTGTCACAGGGATAGGAAATGAAGGAAATCATCATAATGGTGTCAGGCAGCAATGAAAAAAAGCCATAGAGTACTTTTAACCATTTTCTCATTTAACAAAACTGAAAAGATTGTGGCAGGATTTGGTCTTTAATCTAACTTGTGAGTATACAAGAAGAAGTAAATCTTCCCTTTTGTATAATATGGTATGAGCTGCGTTCACTAAATGCTGTACATACCCCATACTTTAGCTGGCCATACACAGGACTGCTTTTGTAGATTTGAACATCTTTTAAAATAATCTTTATATGTTATGTATTTAAACATCAAGGCCATCAGAGCTGTCTAGTGAACCTCGATTCTCACTTTTCCTTCTAGTAGAGGTTTCACAGAAATGACTACCACAGACTAGACACCAAGTGATTCCAACTGGAACTTAAAGCAGGGGTCCACCTAAACCGCCAAAAAAAAATAATATTAAAAGCCAGCAGCTACAAATACTGCAGCTGCTGACTTTTAATACATGGCCACTTACCTGTCCCGGGGTCCAGCGATGTCGGCAGGCGAAGCCGAGAACCCGCTTGGTTCTCGGCAGCTGCCGCCGCCATCCTAGGTGAGGGAATCAGGAAGTAAAGCGTTGCGGCTTCACTTCCTGGTTCCCTACTGCGCATGCGCGAGTCGCGCTGCGCGTCCCAAGTGGTCCCCGCTCTCTCCTGGGAGCTGTGTGATTCCCAGGAGACAGCGCAGAGGGACAGGAAGAGGCATAGACTCCCATGGGAGTCTATGCCGGAAGTGGGTGCAAATACCTGTCTTAGACAGGTATCTGCACCCCCCTCCCCCCTGAAAGGTGCCAAATGTGACACCGGAGGGGGGGAGGGTTCCGAAAAGTGGAAGTTCCATCTTTGTGTGGAACTCCGCTTTAAACTGGCCATTCACATTTTTTTGAGCCTGCAGGTTGGACAGATTCTTCCATCCATACTGCACAATACGGATGGGTGACTCTCCCGCTGTGTATATTGCCAGGCTCTCTGCCTTGTCTGTGGTAATCATTTCCGTGAGAATTAAGGTCACTAGACAGCTCTGATGGCCTTGATGTTTGAATACAGCGTTTAATGTCATAGATTAAATTGATGCACCTTCCTGTGTATGGCCAGCATGGATGTACCGCAAACTGCAAAAACTGTTGTACACAAAGCTTTATCGACTCAACATACGAGGTGTCACCTATCGCCTCTGAAGTAATCACATTTGTCTTTGGAATATGCCTCCAAACCAGCCACCTATACCACTACCTGCTTACTTGTGAATGAGTTCTCTCTTCCTAATATAATAGAAAAGGAACTTTGCACAGCCGCTGTACTGCTGTTCCAGTTCCGAATAAATGACCACTTTTCTTTGGGGCACTTTAATGATCGATGGAGTTGGTGCAGGGAATTTAAATGTTTGTATTGTTAAAGTTGTTTTTTTGTTTTTGTTTTTTCTTTGGAGCATCGAAATTCTTCAAAAAAACTTTACAAAATAATTCTATGTCAATTTAAGAAGCATGTAATACGTATCATCTGTTTTCCTAACAATTTTCAATACCTCTGTTATCTGAATCCTAAGCACTTGAGGGGTGAATTGACTAACCATCATTTTCCATACTACTAAAGTCCTTTGTGTTTGACAAGAGTTCAGATTTCATTTTGGATGATGTACTGAAGTACAAGCAATTAGTCAAACTCATTGGCGTTAAAAATAGCATAATTACCTGGGTGTGGTAATGAGAAGTTACTGCATTCTGGCTGTTTTCTTAGTGACAGAGAGGTTGCACAATAGCTAATCTTTGGGATAGCCAGTTTATGGCTTTACAAATAGATTTTGCTGCTATTGGACTACATTTCCCAGCATGCTTTTTGGAGGGGGTGTGGTTTTGAGCTCTTCAGGCCCATCCTTATGGTTATTGTGCTACAATTGTCAGCACACTTTGGCTGGAGATGTAGGTCAGCAGCAGCTGAGGTGCCAAAGGTTTTCTGTATTTATTTGTTGTGGGCGCTTGTAACAAGAGCTTCAGGCAGTGCAACTAAACTGCTTTTTAACATGGGGGCATCACTGAGGTATGAAGGGAAATGTGTTTTTAAGACCTCAGTGGTGTCAGTTTTTCCCAGCACTTTTGTAGGCTGGGGAGGAATATGCATTCAGAACATAAAGTTGCCACCTTTTTGACGGTGACAGGCCCACGTTACAACCTCTCAGATTAGTGCTGTTGTGGCTGTAATAGTCTCAGGACTTTCCAACCAGATCACAAGTGTTAAGCCAGAACCAAAATTTGCACAAAGTGGATGCTCCAGAATTTATACAGTAAAGAGGTGTACTGTACAACGTTCTAGAACAATACATACAGGGGTATAGAACATTAACTGTACAAGGATTTTTTTTCCTTCCCTTGCTTTAGAAAAATGCTTTCTCTTTAAGAGAACCTGCCACTTTTCCCACTGTCCCCTTGTTTGAGCCCTCAGAAACAATTTTTATCATTTTTGTTACCTTGATTCAGACAGAATGAGCCTCTGTTATATGTAGATCCAGCTCTGTGACCTGTCCAAGGTTTAGAAAGTTAAAATATGTATGCCTGAGGGTGGTGAGCAGTGCTGGCACAGTCTGACCACCCTCCAGCATCTGTTCTGGCTTCCATATCATGACCATTGTCATGGCCTGTGAAGCAGGACGGGAGAGGTGCACTGCTGACACTACTACTGTCAGCTGTTCAGAAGGGGGGGGGGGGGGCAGCAGTCAAAAAAGATTTTCTAATCTGTCCAAACAGCGTTACCCTTCAGCCAGTGGTGTCTGAAGTCAACTTACAGATATTACATATTACATGTTTTTTGAAACTAGCCAGATTGGGAAACCCATTTAAACCTCTATCACAACCTTAAAATAGAAGTTCAGGATTAAAAAACAAAACAAAACATTTATACTCACCTAGGTGGATGCAGCCCCTGCCGGCTCTACAGTAAGAACTGAGTGATTAAACACCGCTGATCGTTCAGTTCTCCCCTCCACTCTAAGCAGAGAGCCGTGACTGTCAGTCTGCGGCTCTTTTCTCTGCCCCTCCAGGGCACACTGGAGCTCTGGGCTGTGGAGGGGATGGGAGAGTCTGGCTCAGGCTCTCGGTAGAACCATATGGTCGGGATCTTTCCCGAGCCTGGACTGGCTGAGTGATGTCAACCGACAAGTCTTTAGCCCACTGTCTGCTAAAAACGGGTCACAGGAGTGCAGAACGAACTGCACTCCTGTGCTCCATAGGAGAATTATGGGCAAAAAAACTCTGGCTATATGTCCTCTTTAAGGCAGACCAGTGATGTTAGAGGGACAGATGGACATGCAAACCTGACCACGCAGGCCGCTAAATGTGTATATCAGTGGATCACTTGTGTGCATGAGAGGCACTGTTGGACATCTCTAGAGATAGGCTAGTGATTGTTTTTCCCTAGATCCAATGGCAAGGATAGGATGGCATTGCCTATAGACATGGCACTGTCATCGATCTGGCTGACAGTCATCTCATGTCTGTGGGTAGCTAAAATGTAAACTTGAAGATCTACCTTCCACATTTGTACCGTGGTGCACAACTCCTTAATGTTGTCCGGTTTGCTCCCAAGAAAGACAATGACAACATAGTATGAGGAGAGAATTTGTGTCAGCTGCAGCATAGAAAGGTTAGTCAACAAGGGATAAAATCCTCCTGCTACAGGAAGCACCTTAGCCAAAAATCAGCTAACTGAAGAGGATCCATCTAAAAACATGTTCTATAACTGTAAAGAAGCTAATCGGAAAAGCAAGATCCCTTCGGGTAAAGCTGCAAAGTATATTCAAGCAGGGAAAACAGTGACCGTTTTTTCTGGGGAAGAATCTAGTACGGGGGTCTCTTTAGTTTATAACATACACAGAGGCATTCAGCTCAATTCATCTAAAGGCATTCCCTGTATTAAGGTAAACAAATGTCCCAGTAATTCTATCTCCCCCTCCACTCACTAAATACTTACCTGAGTTCTGTATTGGTCCAGCACTGTGCCTGGCTACCGGTCCGCTCCTCCCTCTCTCTGCTCTCAGTATACTTCACTGAAAGCAGAGGAGCCATTGACTCCTGTCAGTCAAATCCTGTAAGCAGGGGGTGGGGCTGAGTCATGCTGTGTGTGTGTCTATGAACGCACACAGCCCAGCTCAGGAACGAGCCCATACGTCTGCCCCACAGCAAGTGGCTTACTATGAGGGCAGAGACAGAAGAGGAGAAGCCAAGATTGCCAGCGGGGGACCCCAGAATAATAGACCCGGAGCCACTCTGTGCAATACCAAGTGCAAAGAGCAGGTAAGTGTAACATGTTGATTATTTTAGGGGAAAAAAATTTAGTTTTACAACCACTTTAAAATTTGTTATTGGCCATAACCATTGTTATTTGCCACCATGAGACTTACTTTCAGCTCTCATTTGGTTATCATTGCTGAAAATAACATTTGGTTATGGCAGATGATGATTATTAGAACTTAATGAAGTCTAATGTATTCCTATAACGTTTTACTTCTTGTACACCGCTGTAGCAAATGGAGCCTCTGTTTAAACTGTTCAAAAAGGAACTCACTCCAAAACTTAAGATGTATTTTGAGTCACACAGATTTTATGCACATTATTGCACAAAATAACTTATATTTTCTTAATGTGATAAACTGAATTTTTACACTACGTTTACATATATAAATATATTTCCTATAAATGATATAACTGACATTTGAGCACTTCTGTAATGCCCTCCTTTCTCCAAGAAAAGTAAAAAAATCTCTTGTGCAAATTTTGGCTTGGCCTAAACTGTGCCTGGGCGGTTCTTTAAAATTAAATTTAAATACCACTATTTTTGTGCTGCTTATTACTAAATTGAATTAAGTTCCCATAAAAAAAGTTTTCTACTTTATAAAGTATATGGAGAGATATATATACAACATATAAAAAGCTATTTTTGCAAGAGGATTGGTCCAAAAGGTGCACATACTGCAGAAGCCATCAGCATTGTGAAGTGTATAGTTTTCATAAGGCAAAATGTTTAAATAAAAAGGATTCTGCTTCTATATTTTAATTCTCTGGAGTTTAAAATAAGCTTGAGACATTTCATTGTTTCCTCCATCTCGCCTGTTTCAATTCCTACATTGTAATGGCCATTCTGATTCCAATTGTTATTATCAGAGGTCTTCGGGAGAGATTTGGGCAAAATAAAGTTTTCTTTGGTTAACACACTTCGTCGTTTTGGTTGTCTTCCTTTTACAGTTCAGTTAATGTGGTCTTTGTTAAAGAGAAGCTGTAAGAATAGAAACCTTGGAATTCTCATTGTGGAAATGTGCCAGGCCTGAGAAGTGGACGTTAAGTAATATTAGTGAAGGGAAGTCTTCTTTGAGGACAGCTCACCTATGATGTAGTGTTCATCGGTTTAACTTTTATGAAAACTTATGTGGGTCTTCTTTTCTCAGAACACTAGAACTTTCCTTCAAAGAAGATCTCCTCTCACTAATCTCACTTACGTCAGTCCAGAATCCAGAGCTACTACTACTCATCTCTGAAGAAGGGGGACTTTGGCTGGCCAAATGTGTGTGTGTGTATGTGTATGTGTATATGTATATATATATATATATAATATATATATATATATATTCTGGACACTTTCCTAAATGTGCATAATATAGCTGGGTACTAACCTTTTATAGGTAATGTTGATCCTGTGAAAATCTGATTGCCTCTCAGGGGATCAGGAAGGAATTTTTTCCCCTGCTTTAACAATTTGGATCACGCTTTTGCCGGGGTTTTTCGCCTTCCTCTGGAAGAACTGTGGGTGAAGGCTTGTGTATATGGTATTGTTTTTTTTTTTTTTTTTGGTTGAACTAGATGGACTTGTGTTTTTTTTTCAACCTGACTAACTATGTAACTTTATAGTGAGTTGGACCACCTGTAAAGATGGGAAGCTGCCAGCTAAACCCACAAAGGAATACTAGGACACATCCTCAGTAAAACCAAACCCAACTGAAAAAAAAAAGCATGCCCAACACCTCTTTGTAGAATTACACAAGTTAAAGGGATGTCATCCTCCTAATATGCATACTTGTACAGGATTAGTCCGTCACCGAGTAGTAAACTAGGGATGCAGCTGCACTACTTAACAATCAGGGCAGCAATGCAGCTCTCATATTTCTGCCCTGATATGTTCTAACTAGATTTGAGCTCCAGGTAAGCAGGTAACATATATATGGTCTTGCAAAGACCTCCAAAACGTAACTGTTACAGCAAAATAGGGTAGTGTTGGAGCCGGTCTCTACCTCCTGTCCCACACTTTCTTACTAGCTTATGACTAGATTAGGCTGCCTCACTGGTTAGAAATGTGCAGGGGGGGATTGGGGGAAAAAAAGCTAAAAGTGAACCCTCACCCAAAAAAGGAAAGTGAAGCTCACACTCTTCCACCATTCAACCTCTAACACATTTGCAGCTCTCCCCCCCCCCCCCCCCCCCCAGAAACCCACTCCCAATTTTGGCCTAGGTGACAATGACGTATGTTTGGCCTGTCACCCACACCTTCAGGGACACATCACATGTCCCAAGAGACCGCACTGACGTGCCTCCTGCATGTGTAGAGCCAGTTATGAGACATCAGGAGGTCACAGCCAGCTCCGAAATCCATAATGGCAGCATCCGAGATCAGAAGAATAGGCTGCAGGGAAGACTGCAATGGATTGCATAGACTGGTAAAAATCTTTTTTTTTTAAGTCAGCAGCTACAGTATTTGTATCTGCTGACTTTTAATTCTTTACAACCCAAGTGAAGTTCCTCTTTAAGTACTATCAGTTCTGTTTGTCTTAATGGCCTAACTTTAAAAGGTTGCTTCAGTCATGTGACCAAACCACTTTAGATATGCAAATACAGGGTCAGAGCTGGCCTTTAATTATACTGCATCCCCAGTCTAGTGAAAAAGTGATTCTTGTTTATACTTCCTACACTCATAGTTACATAGTTTGTCTGGTTGAAAAAAAAAAGACACAAGTCCATCCAGTTCAACCAATAAAAGGTGGAACTAGAACTAATTAGGTTGAACTAATAAAACGCTAAAGTCGATTTTAGGAAACCCTAGTATGAAATCGCCTTTAACAATTTTACTGTAGCAGTTTAATGTTCCTACATTATTCCAGTTATACACTGTAAACGTTTTTCAAGATAAAAAGATGAAGGAAAGCAAAAGAGCCATTGGAAATCTGGAACCTGCAAATCCTGTCCCTGCACAGAAAATTTCCACTGTACCTGCTCAGTATTGTTTGCTGGGATGACATCAATTATGTGTAAATCATACTGGAGTAATCAGCAGAACAGTAAGCACAATATGAATGGTGTGCAGTGTTTATAAAGGCCAGTTTTCACTTCCACAAAAGTCACTTTTTCTTTTGCTTCACAATAGTATGCTTGTTATATTTCCCATTTATCTTCTGTATAATCTATGCAAGATATGATGTAGGAAGAACAAGCTGTAGCCAATCAAATGCTGACAGCATACCAATATCATTTAAGGGAGGTGTGCTGGGAAAGCAGCATGAAAGCACTTATGGACGGAAACCATAAACCTCAATAAAGTGCTTGTACAAAGCGATCAAAGGAAGAGCAAAGCTAGATTACAGGCATTAACCACTTCAGTTACCGGAAGATTTTACCCCATTCCTGACCAGAGCATGATTCGGTGCTGCGTCGCTTTAACTGATAATTGCGCGGTCGTGCAGCGTTGCACCCAAACAAAATTGACGTCCTTTTTTTCCCACAAATAGAGTTTTCTTTTCTTGTACAAAAGGTAACAAAAAGAGCTTTCTTTTGGTGGTATTTGATCACCTCTACGGTTTTTATTCTTTGCACTATAAACAAAAAAAAGCGTAATTTTTGAAAAAAAGCAATATTTTTTACTTTTTGCTATAATAAATATCCCTGAAAAATATATAAACAAATTTTTTTCCTCAGTTTAGGCCGATATGTATTCTACATATTTTTGGTAAAAAAAAAATCACAATAAGCTTATTTTGATCATTTATTTTGATTTTGGTTTGCGCAAAAGGGGATAGTTTTATGGCATTTTTATTATAATTTTTTTTTTTAGTAGTAGTGGCAGCAATCTGCGATTTTTATCGGGACTGCGACATTATGGCGGACACATCGGACACTATTTTAGGACCATTGTCATTTATACAGCGATCAGTGCTATAAAAGTGCACTGACTACTGTGTAAATGACACTGGCAGGGAAGGAGTTAACCACTTCGCATCCGGACCATTTCTGACACTTCGCTCCTACATGTCAAAAATCATCATTTTTTTGCTATAAAATTACATAGAACCCCCAAACATTATATATGTTTTTTTAGCAGAGACCCTAGAGAATACAATGGCGGTCATTGCAACTTTTTATCTTGCACGGTATTTGCGCAGCAATTTTTCAAACGCGTTTTTTTTGGGAAAAAAACACTTTCATGCTTTAAAAAAAAACAAAACAGCAAAGTTAGCCAAATATTTTTGCATTGTGTGAAAGATGAAGTTACGCCGAGTAAATAGATACCTAACATGTCACGCTTCAAAATTGCACACGCTCGTGGAATGGCGCCAAACTTTGGTACTTAAAAATCCCCATATGCGACGCTTTAAAATTTTTTACTGGTTACATGTTTTGAGTTACAGAGGAGGTCTAGGGCCAAAATTATTGCTCTCGCTCTAACGTTCGCGGCGATACCTCATGTGTGGTTTGAACACCGTTTTCATATGTGGGCGGGACTTACGTATGCGTTCGCTTCTGCGTGCGAGCTCACGGGGACAGGGGCGCTTAAAAAAAATTTTTTTTTTTTATTGTTAATTTTACTTTAAAAATTTTATTTTGACACTTTAAAAAAAAATATTTTTTTTTGATCACTTTTATTCCTATTACAAGGAATGTAAACATCCCTTGTAATAGGAATATGACACGATCAGTCCTCTTTACAGTGAGATATGGGGTCAATAAGACCCCACATCTCACCTCTAGGCTGGGAAGCCTAAAATAAAAATAAAAAATAAAACGATCGCCGCTTCACAGCCAAAGCAGCGCCGTTTTTTTGAATGCAGAGGCCGGGCGTGACGTCATAACATCGCGCCCGGCCTCCGAACGATCATAGAGACTCCGGCGACCATCTGGTCCGCCGGAAATCTCTATGGTGAACATCCGGCGCCGGCGGATCCGCTATCCGACTCACCGATCGCTGAGGTGAGTCAGTAGAAGCACCGGAGGGCGGCGGGAGGGGGGGGGAACGCCCCCTTCCGCCGCCCGTAAGAACGATCAAGCGGCGGAACAGCCGCTATGATCGTTCTTATGGTGTACGGAATCGCCCGGCTGAACATGCCGGTATCTGAATGATGTCTGTAGCCTCAGACATCATTCAGATATAAGCCCTGAAAGTCGAGGCCGTCATATGACGGCCTAAGGATATCAAGTGGTTAAACACTAGGGGGCGATCAAGGGGTTGTGTGTCCTAGGGAGTGATTCTAACTGTGGAGGGGGATGGGCTACAACTCACATGACAGCGATCACCGCTCCCGATGACGGAGCAGTGATCTGTCATGACACAAGGCAGAACGGGGAAATGCCTTGTTTACATAGGTACTTCCCCGTTCTGCGGATCAGTGACAGGATCGCCGGGAGACCAGCGGACATAGAGTCCTGCGGGCACGGTCACGCTGTACGCGGCGTGTGTGCACGCCCGCTAGCCCCGCCAATTAAAGGGAACGTACAGGTTCGCCCATTTGCCCACCGCTGCCATTGTGCCAATGTATATCGGCATGCGCCGGTCGGCAAGTGGTTAAAGAGTGATCTAGTACTGTCTGTGATACCAAGGAGACCTATTGAACAAATTGGTTATAATAATTACTGGAATAATTCCCCAAAATCACCAATCAGATTCAAGCTTTCAGGGCCGTTTGGGATATTCTGATTGGAGATGGCAGTAATTCCAGTTCTTGGTGGCTTAAAAGTTTCTCTGCATTTACCTTTGAAAGTGTTCCCAGCTGACACACTGCCCATTCTATACATTTCCCCTGTAACACTGGGACCTATGGAGTCCTGTAGGAGTGCGCTATATGTGTGCACTCCACTTTACAAATGTATATGCATGGTTCCGAGCGTCGCACACACACGCAGTGCAAAAGCTACACCTCTCCCCCTCCACAGTTGTGATTTGACAGCTGCTCTGTGTAGTCGGGGGACACTTTTCACATGTCCGTTATATTACTATTATCTGTTTTATGAAAAAAAAAATAGACTTTAATGTTATGATCATAAGTGGTGCTGGGCTCCTAAAAAATAATGTTAGTATCCCTTTAAGACTGTATAAAAAAGTTTAAAAAAAAAAAAACAACAGGAGTATAAGAAAGATCTGGGGAAAAAATTATAAATATGGGGCAAAAAAGGGCATTCTCAACAAAAAAGGAAAAAGATCTAATACCATCAACTTGCAAATTACCGGTACCTATTATTTACTGTGTTCCAAAAATACATAAGAACAAAGAGCACCCCCCAGGTATGCCCATTATTAATGGAATACAGTGTCTTGAAAAAGTATTCATACCCCCTTAAAATTTTCCACATTTTGTCATGTTACAACCAAAAACGTAAATGTATTTTATGTGATAGACCAACACAAAGTGGCACATAATTGTGAAGTGGAAGGAAAATAATAAATGGTTTTCATTACTTTTTTTTTTACAAATATCTGAAAAATGTGGCGTGCATTTGTATTCAGCCCCCTTTTACTCTGCTACCCCTAACTAAAATCTAGTGGAGCCAATTGCCTTCATTAGTCACCTAATTAGTAAATAGAGTCCACCTGTGTGTAACAGAACACATGACATTAAATAAAATAAAAAGGGTTTTGCTCAAAGTCAAAACTCTTGCAGTGCACACATCTCATCCCTATAAAGGTGTTCATTATAAGTCTGCCCTTTGTCTTCTCCTCACTCTGCATAGCCGTATAGGGCCTTCTCAAGTTTGAAGTAACCTGGTAAGTATGAGCTGAGAGGGAGCTACCCCAGGTTTATCCAGCCACTCTTGCCATATGTGTTGAGAATCTGTGGCAAGACTTGAAAATTGCTGTTCACAGACGCTCTCCATCCAATCTGACAGAGCTTGAGATATTTTACAAAGAAGAATGGGCAAAAATGTCACTCTCTGGATGTGAAAAGCTGGTAGAGACATCCCCAAAAAGACTTGCAGCTGTAATTGCAGTAAAAGGAGGTTCTACTAAGTATTGACTTGGGGGGCTGAATACAAATGCACACCACACCTTTCACATATTTATTTGTAAAACCTTTTGAAAACCATTTATCATTTTCCTTCCACTTCACAATTATGTGCCACTTTGTGTTGGTCTATCAGATAAAATCCCAATAAAATACGTTTAAATTTTTGGTTGACACATGACAAAATGTGGAAAATTTCTGTCGGCACTGTAAATTCACTTACATCTAGACTGGGGGAGTACATAGATTTTTTTTTTACAGCCGCTGGTACAGGACACCCAAGCATATCTTAAAGACACTAAGCATACCATTCAATTGTTACAGAATTTAGAGACCACCAATGACACCCTACTAAAAACAGCATATGTATCATCGCTATATACAAACATAGACCATGAGGGGGCCATAGAGTCAGCCAGATGGGCACTCAATAAGAGCCACATGTTAACAAGCAAACATAAGAAATTTATTATCAAAGCTTTACATTTTTGTTTGAAACATGACTTTTAGTACGAGAATACCTACTACCTGCAAAAAGTAGGTGTGGCCCTGGGTGCCAAATTTGCACCTAGTATAGCAAACCTATACATGGCCAAATGTGAGGAGGATAGTGTCATATCCACTAATACACCTGAAATAACACTTTACAGGAGGTTCATAGATGACTTGATCCTAATATGGGAGGGGGATCAAGAGAATCTACAAAATGTCAAGCATAATATGAACCAGAATGATAGGAACATCAAGTTATCATGGGAAAGTAGTACTGAACACATTAAATTCCTGGATTTGGATATAAT
Source organism: Lithobates septentrionalis (assembly GCA_037952835.1). Classification (NCBI taxonomy): domain Eukaryota; kingdom Metazoa; phylum Chordata; class Amphibia; order Anura; family Ranidae; genus Lithobates; species Lithobates septentrionalis. The sequence continues at coordinate 1,051,915 of JBBDGP010000568.1, read as the reverse complement.
ATAGAGGGAAGCAGGCTCTACACAAAAACATTTTTTTAAGAGCACAGAGCATAACTCGCATATACCAAGTAATAGTTGTCACTTTAAGCCATGGCTAATAAACAGGGGACAGTTCATGCGCATTAAGCGTAACTGTTCCTGACTAGAAGAATACGACATTCAGGCAAAAAAAAAACCTAGCAGATATGTTTGTAGAAAAAGCATACCAACCCACATTTATAGAAGCAGAAAGGAAAAAGGTAAATAATATTGATAGAATGAAGTTGCTGGAAGAGAAACAACATAAACAACATAAAAATAAAATAATAAAGAGAAGACAGTACCAGTAGTGCTAAATTACACATGCAATTCAAACAAGTAGAGCAAATTATTCGTAAACATTGGCAAATATTAACTATGGACAAACATCCAAAAAATAATATACCTAAAGAGCCCACATTTATTTATAAAAAGCATATATTTAACCGCTTGGCATCCGCGCTATAGCCGAATGACGGCTACAGCGCGGACCTGAATTCCCGGGAGGCCGTCATATGACGGCCTCCCCTGTGCACGTGCCCTGCGCGCGCCCTGCAGGGCGCGCGTGGAGCGCGCTGTGATCACCGAGTCACTGAGACTCGGGTGATCACCGATCTGTGTAAGGGGCCGGTCCCGGCCCCTTACCATGTGATCAGCTGTCAGCCAATGACAGCTGATCACATGATCAAAACAAAAGCTCTGTGATCGGTTTTTTTTTCTCCTCGCGCTGACAGTGCGAGGAGAAAAAAAAGCCGATCACCGGCTCAGCAGCAAGGGACATCGGTCCCGAAGAGGAGGAGGCAATAATGCCTCATATGTGCCCCAATTGTGCCAACAGTACCCACTGACAGTGCAACCTGACATTGCCACATCACAGTGCCCACAGTGCCCACCAGTGCCACGTATCAATGCCCATAAGTGCCACCTATCAATGCCTACAAGTGCCACCTATCAATGCCCAACATTGCCACCTAACAATGCCCACCAGTGGTGCCAATCAGTGCCACCTAGCAGTGATCAAGATCAGTGCCCATTTTTGCCACCAATCAGTGCCCATCACTGCCACCCATCAGTGCCCATCACTGCCACCTATCAGTGCCCATTGGTGCCGCCTCATCAGCGTACATCAATGAAGGAGAAAAATTACCCTTTTAAAAAATTTTATAACAAAATATAAAAAAAAATAATTTTTTTTTTTTAAAATTCGGTCTTTTTAAATTTTTTTAACAAAAAATAAAAACCGCAGAGGTGATCAAATGCCACCAAAAGAAAGCTCTATTTGTGGGGAAAAAATGATAAAAATTTCATTTGAGTACAGTGTTGCATGACCGCGCAATTGTCATTCAAAGTGCGTCAGCGCTGAAAGCTGAAAATTGGTCTGGATAGGAGGGGGGTTTAAGTGCCCGGTAAGCAAGTGGTTAAGAAAGCACAGACATTAAGAGACAAATATAAAATTGGTATGCATCGCTAACAGGCCATTTTTTAAAAATGATCGCCCATGACAAATGTAATGACGAGAAGAAAGAGCCCCGCACCAGCTTCAGTGTGAAGACAGCGCACCCCACCACCGTGTTTACAATCAATCTGATTACCAGAAGTTGGATGTAACAAGCTGATGTCATAACTCACTTGGCAATCTCTGTGTCAATCAGCAAACGGTGGACGGCTTCACAGCATAAGGACAACCAGTGGGATAGCTCACATCAAATGAATCAGCAGCATGACTCCAAATGTACATTTCCTTTATGTTTAAACCACTTCACTCGGCTCCCCAATTACAAGGAATTTACCATATGTGCCATAGTCAAAAAAAAAAAAAAAAAACAACGTGAAGCAACGCATAGTGAAGCACGTTTTGAAACTAGGAATTTATTAAAGTTGTACTTACAAAATTCTAGATAAAACGAGCATCAATAAATTCCTGCAATACTCCAGTTTCACACTTGAGACCCGTCCAACGCGTTTTGACCAATAGGACATCGTCAGAGCCATGGCCCACTGGCACAAGCACGCCTCTATGTGTGTAAAAAACTGGAACTCGAATTCCCAGAAAAATACGTCCTGAAGTCTTCCATATACATCGAACGGCCCGAAATGGACTCTAATAAGCTGAACCAGCCAAATCCGGATGTGAACATAGAGAAACAGCGCTTCCGCTGTCTACAATGCGCCAGCACTGCGCTCCAACATCCGGAAAGGGCAGAAATTCAGATCAAAATATAAAGTTTAACATACACTGCAAAAAGAATAAATATTTAACCACTATAAATAAATATAAAAAATAATATATAAAAAATACATAAACCCATAAATGATCGCTCGTTCATGCAAAAAAAACTCCATATGAATAACAATAACATGAACTGAATACCCCACAAGTGAAGATGTCTCCACCTTGTGGTCAGAATGTGTATCACCCTACATAATCAGAAAAAAATATAATATATTATATATATAAAAAAAAAATGATAAAAATGTACATAAACATTGCATAAACCAATTTCATGTGAATTCCCCCACAACTAGCCAAAATTTCAAAATTTACTAAATACTAGATTGTTGATATATAATACTATTTAGTGTACCATAGCAGCGCGCAAGTACACACACTGTTTATTTTAGGCTTTAACGTTACCTTAAGCCTCTGTACGTCTGTATCATAGGTATAATAGAGACCAAAGCTGATGGCATGTTTGTGTTTAGGGAGCCACCAAAAAAATGCTAATGTTTTAGGGCGATCTGATTGTGCCTGTGGTCTGATGTCCCCCTATTGTCTAAAACCGCGTACACACAGGCTGACTTTTCGACCGAACTCGTCCGCCAGAACGAATCCGTCGGACAATCCGACCAAGTGTGGGCTTCATCGGACTTCCGACTGGCCTTTTTTGGTCGAAAATCAGACGGACTTTAGATATGAAACATGTTTCAAATCTTTCCGACGGATTCGAGTCCGGTCAAAAAATCCATTCGTCTGTATGCTAGTCCGACGGACGAAAACCGACGCTAGGGCAGCTATTGGCTACTGGCTATCAACTTCCTTATTTTAGTCCGGTCATACGTCATCACGTACGAATCCGTCGTGATCGTGTGTAGCCAAGTCCGTTCGTGCGTAAGTCTGTCGGAAGTCCCTCAAAAGTTGGTCGAAAGTCAGTCGGAAAGACCGTCGGACCTTTGATGCGGAAAAGTCCGCCCGTGTGTACACGGCATTAGGCAGTGTTTCTCAACCTTTTTTCAGTCAAGGCACCCTTTACACATTATGGACAATCTCGAAGCACCCTTTAAAAATTACGGACAGTCTTGAGGCACCCCATTCTAAAATGTAAAAACTATTCTAATAGTTTTACATAATGCAGCAACATCCACACATGTAGGACACCCATCATTAGAGGTGATTTATTTTTCCAAAGCAAATAAAACTTATGCAAACTGTTACTGACTAGTGTGCCAATGTTTTTCTTCTCCCTCAGTTTTTCTCCATCACTCAGCGAATGCTGCCCCAACACTGATGGAGAGGGGGATACAAGTATGCTGTGCAGGCAACTGACATCCTCCATATCAACTAATGATGCCATTGGTTGTTAGGACGCCAGCAGCTAGAAGGTTGTAATGGTGCACAATGAAAACCTGTGACTTTGTGTAACTAAAAGGTAGGCTTCATCCACATGCCAGCTTGTATACAATTTTTGGGAAATTTTTAGGCATTTTGCTAAGGCCCCCCTGAAGAAACCTCAAGGCACCCCCAGGGTTCCTGGGCACTCTGTTTGAAAGAGGCTGGTCTAAGGCACAAAACTTTAAATCTATTTCTCAGTATGTATTTGTGTGCACCAAATGCTTTTGCAAACCCATAAAATCTTAATTGCACAGTACAGGACACAGGCTAGATATTCATAGACCCTGGGTTAAAGGCTGTTACCTTCAGGTGATTGGACACGCCCAATTGAGTGTACCCCAATGGCGTACCTAGCATATCTGGCACCTGGGGAAACATTTTCTGGTACAATGTTTTTTTATTGTGGTAATCAAAACAACATAACAACTGATCACCCGCACAGGGGGTACACTACAAAGAAAAATGGCATAAAGGCATGGGCAAAGGAACAGTCAACAAAATATTTTGGAAGTGCAAAATGTCCGAGTGACTTAACGGTATGAGCCAAAGATCCACTCCACATACGTCGCCTAAGCCCAAGGGTCTAGAGGGGGAGCCTATATGTCAGGTGCACTAGTTTGTATTGAAAGATTTACAAAAGTAGATCAACTTGACACCCACACAGGGGGATTAGAGTGAGAAGGTAAAAATTAAGGATATTGATAAGTACATTTATGGTGTGACAACTTTGTGGGGTAAATGCCAAAAATTATGATCTTGCGGCACTAGCCGCATGTCAGCAGAAGTGCCCTGAGTCCGAGGACTTGGTGGCATACTTATGGAAGGAAAGTGTGAGGGCAGATGTATGCCCAGTATCAGTAGCAAAAAGAAGAAAGGAAAACGAGAAGAGAGGAGCAGAGAAAGAAGAAAAAAAAAAAGAGGGGGGGGGGGGGGGACCCGCAGGCAGGGGTAATTATATAAAATGAATCCAATGAATATCCAATTGCCTCTTGGGGGATCAGGATGGAATTTTCCCCCCATTGTAGCAAATTGCATCATGCTTTGCTGGGTTTTTTTGCCTTCCTCTGGATCAACTGTGGGTATAGGATTGTGTATATATATGTGTATATATATATATATATGTGTGTGTGTGTGTATATTTTTTTTATTGGTTGAACTAGATGGACTTGTGTCTTTTTTTTAACCTGACTATGTAACTATATGTAATTAAGATAGGCCCAGGCTGTTTGGATGCAGGGTGGGGAGAGCATAAGACCACCATGGTGACCAAACTTTGCGGAATTTGGAATGAGAGTCATGTAGGATACTAGACATTTTTTCATTGACCAGCAAACGAAACAGATGGTTTCTTCCAGGCTCTGGCGATTGCACATTTAACAGCAATAAACAAATAGGTCGCCAACTTTTGTTGGTATGAGAACAGACTCTGGATCAGACAATGCAGCAAGGCCACCTTAGCGCTCTTGCGAATTGGTATATGAAACAAGGAATAGAGGAGCCTGAACACTCTGCACCAGGACCATCAAGTATGGAAGACGTCCCCTCTGCTGCAGCCCCTGAAGCACCTGTCACTATAGGATGGGTTCGAACTTGCTATCCGGGCCGGGACCCAAAACTATCTTAGGAGGACCTTGTATGCAGCCTATAAGGTTGCAGTGGTGAAGGAGCACTTTACAGTGGAAGACCAGGCTTTGCTCCACTCCTCTGAGTCAATGGAGATCGCCAATTGAACATAATTTTTTTTAACCACCCGCCAAATTTTTTTTTTTTTGCAGCAATCAGGGCTGCTATGGCCATGGTGCCATGCTACACAAAAAAAAAATAATTTCAAGCAGCCACAGTACACTGGAGAGCTGGCACGTGGTAAATACAGCTTCTCCTTCCCCCTTAGTATGCCCATTCCACAAAACCTCAGTTTTTTGCTAGTGACTTATAGGTGCTGGACCTTTTCTCCCTTATGAAGAAGTTTTTATTTACTTTAAATTTTTCAATCAACTTTTTCACATGGAAGCAGTGCATCCGTATCGGTGCAACCCTAGGAACAGTACCTGGACTTTATGCTTGGGAGACAGCCTGCAATCTTGTTTTGGGCACTGGATTCTGATTGAATGCTCATCTGGGCACTTGCAACGCGTGTAGTTAGCCGCAGGGTGCTATATAGGTCCAGGGCTTGAAGACCCATCTGGATGTATGCCTACCATGAGGTGCGAAGCCTGGACCTATGGAAGGACCAGTGAAGTGGAAAAGTAGGACAGGTTCATACACTTATTGGAAAGTACTCTAGAGCATGTCATGATACAAAAAGCCCTCTCCACAATAAAGGGGAACCCTCACTCCAAAGAGTGGGGGGGATGTCTTGTATGTCACAGTTTGCATTACTCTGGGTCACAGACATCCCAGACCTAATCGTTGAAATCAGTGGTTTCAAAGGGGAACAAAATAGAGTTCAAAACTCCCCTCATCATTTCTGTTTCTCAAACCAAAACCCAGCAGGGGTATTCATCCTATCCTGGACCTAAAATCCCTAAACAAGGACCCCCACCTTCTTCAGGACCACACAATCAGGGTGAAATTAAACAATGTCACAGCTGTGGCCTAATTTAATCATAAAGGGGGAACCAGGAGTCAGGAAATCTTGAAGTAAGACTCAGTAAGGTCCATTTTATGGGCTGCTGTGCTGCGTGAACCGCAGAAAAAGGTGCATGCACCTTTTTAAAAACGTGGCCACAAGAAAACTGCATACTCTTTTCGACCATGCAGTTCCCGCACCCGCGATCGCTCTGCGAGCTGAGATGCATGGGGGTGCCATGCAGAATGAACGGCAGCCCAGAGCGTCTTGCAAGAGCAGCGCAATGTGGTTGCGGGTGCAGAAATCGCTGCGATTCCCGCAACCGGAACGCGCAGTGCGGGCTAGTGTGAACCTAGCCTAAGTAAGTCTGATCCTATTTTGAACAGAAAAACACTGCCCAGCAATCGCTCCTGTTAACAATTGGAAAGGAGATTTCCTCAACCATAATCTCCTAGACCATGGAGAATGGTCCATCCATATGTATATTTTCATTCTCCTACAGTATGTCAGAATTGGGGGGACCACAGATGTGGACATCCTGGCCTCCAGGATCAACAAGTTGCCCCTATTTGTGGCCATGATCAAGGATCCTCTAGTACTGGTTTTCGATGCTCTGGTAATCCCATGGACTCACTTCAGGTCAATATATGCCTTCCCTCAGAGGCAGAATCTTCCTCACATGCTACACAAGACAGAGGAAAGTGATTCTCATTGCACCAAACTAGCCCAAAATAACCTGGTACATAGACATACTCAAACTCTTAGGAGATAACTTCGGGCTTTTCCCAAACAGGCCAGACCTGCTGTTCTAAGGCCCCTGTACCATCCTGCTTCTTAATGTCTGGCTTTAAAGGCATGGCTGCTCAAGCCCAGATTTTGAAAAGTCACTTCAAGAAAATTCTACTACTATGCCTGAAGATCTTTTTTCACCCGGTGTAAACATAGGCATTTTAGCCCTAGAGTAGTGGTTCTCAACTCCTGTCCTCAGGACCCACTAACAGGCCAGGTTTTAAGTATTACCTTGGTGAGATGCAGACTAGAATACTGCAATCACTGAGCAGCAAATGATATCACCTGTGATGTATTTCAGTTATCTTGCAAACCTGGCCTGTTAGTGGGCCCCGAGGACAGGAATTGAGAACCACTGCCCTAGAGACTACTTGGTATATTGTATTCTGGCTTGTCAACAGTTATGACGTGATCAAAACTTGGTTCAAGGGTTTGGCCTTGTCCAGTCCATTTCAAAAGCCTTTGGGTTCCCTCTCTTATACACTACTTAAAGAAATTAAAGGAACACTTTGAAAACACATCAGATCTCAATGGGAAAAAATATGCTGGATATCTATATTGATATGGACTGGGTGACTGATATGACAAGGAATGAAAGTATGCCACGTTGTTTGATGGAAACGAAAATAATCAACCCACAGAGGGCTGAATTCAAAGACACCCCGAAAAGCAGTGAAAAAATTATGCAGCAGGCTTGTCCATTTTGCTGAAATTTCATTGCAGCAACTCAAAATGGTAATCAGTAGTTTGTATGGCCCTCACGTGCTTGTATGCATGCCTGACAACGTCGGGGCATGCTCCTAATGAGATGGCAGATGGTATCCTGGGGTATTTCCTCCCAGATCTAGGGCATCACTGAGCTCCTGAACAGACTGAGGTGCAACCTGGCGGCATCGGATGGATCGAAACATAATGTCCCAGAGATGTTCTATTGGATTTAGGTCAGACGAGCGTGGGGGCTATTCGATGGTATCAATTCCTTCATCCTCCAGGAACTGGCTGCATACTTTCCCCACATTAGGGCGGGTATTGTCGTGCACCAGGATGAACCCAGGACCCACTGCACCAGCGTATGACATAAGGGTATGGACAATGGGTCCAAGGATTTCATCCCAATACCTAATGGCAGTCAGGGTGCCATTGTCTAGCCTGTAGAGGTCTGTGTGTCCCTTCATAGATATGCCTCCCCAGACCATCACTGACCCACCACCAAACCGGTCATGCTAAAGGATGATACAGGCAGCATAACGTTCTCCACAGCTTCTCCAGACCCTTTCACGTCTGTCACATGTGCTCAGGGTGAACCTACACTCATCTTCGAAATGCCCAGGGCGCCAGTGGCGGACCTGCCAATTCTGGTGTTCAATGTCAAATGCCAATTGAGCTCCACGGTGCCAGGCAGTGAGCACAGGGCCCACTAGAGGATGTCGGGCCCTCAGGCCACCCTCATGAAGTCTGTTTCTGATTGTTTGATCGGAGATATTCACACCAGTGGCCTGCTGGAAGTCATTTTGTACGGCTCTGGCAGTGCTCAGCCTGTTCCTCCTTGCACATAGGAGGACATACTGGTCCTGCTGATGGGTTAAGGACCTTCTACAGCCCTGTCCAGCTCTCCTAGAGTAACTGCCTGTCTCCTGGAATCTCCTCCATGCTCTTGAGACTGTGTTGGGAGACACAGAAAACCTTCTGGCAATGGCACGTATTGATGTGCCATTCTGGAGGAGTTGGACTGCCTGTGACCTCCACCTGTAAAACCATTCCTGTTTTGGAGGTCATCTCATTGTTGCCCATCTAGTGCACCTGTTGTTAATTTCATTAACACCAAAACAGCTGAAACTGATTAACAACCCCCTCTTTTACTTAACTGACTAGATCAATATACCAGGAGTTTAATTACCTTGATGCTATACTCTGATTTAATTTTTTTGAGCAGTGTAAATATCTTTATTCAAAGTGTCTCACAGATCAGGCTCCCATTTTAGCACTGCATGCTCCCTTGGGATCTCAGTCGGTCCTCTCTGTGGGCTATCATGGCTATCATGTCTGTCGGATGTGATTCAGAGTTAGTGGCCCTCTCTTTTAGGGAGCCATTCCTAATCCTTTACAGGGACAAAGTTCTATTATGTCCAAAACCCTCCTTTCTCCTGAAGGCAATATCGGCCTTCCACTTTAATGAAGATATTGTCCTACCTTCCTTATGCCCTGCTCCCAAGCATTCCAAGGAAATTGCTCTCCATTGTTTGGATGTAATCAAAGCTGTCGGAGTCTATCTGAAAGCCCCAGCCTCTATGCAAAAAACAGACTTTTTGTCCTGCCACATCTCATAAAATGCACCCGTCTCCATGTTCACTATTGCCAGGTGGATATGACAGCTCATTGTCAGAGCCTATACTCAAAAATGTATGGTACCTCCTGTACCTTTACATGCC